>JAMGZG010000020.1:0-1473655 GCA_024713935.1 Morchella eximia
TCTGTTGAGTTGGATTAGTCAGGAGGTTTCATCACGTTCTATGGGTTTCTGTTGTTGATTGAGTCACTTTGGATTAGTCATCGTAGGATTTCCTTGGGTATATTAGAGGCTCTCCTCGTTCCTGTTTTCCTTTCTCTTCTTCTTTCGCCATAGCGTCTTCTGTATTCTCTATACTATATGACTTGTCCGTCGCGGCATACCATCTCGGTGGGACCTCTTCTATATCTACGTTGGTTCTTAAATATATCGCTGTTACTTCTCTTCTTACTTGAAGACCCAGCACCTCGCTTGACCTCGTTCAACCTCGCTTGAGTAACTCGACAGCTTCTCGTATGTCGTCTACCCTGCGGAATATTATGCCGCCCTTGAGATTACGTTCGTCATCATCCGCGTCTGTAGTATCGCCGCCGACCCACCTGCGCATGGGTCCTCCCAATAATGTGGAGAATTCAACAGCAATTCGAACAAGACGCGCCCGTACCTATTACCTGCGAAAACTCCCAGCTCCGTATCGCTCATGCGAAATTTCGCCAACAACTCTTCGCCGCCCATGAAGTCGCCGATAACCTGGAAGAGCAAATAAATCGGCTCAACCTGGACCTCAACGTTGCCCGCGCCACCGCCGCCGCCCCCGCCGCTCCCTCTCCTCTCGCCGCCGCCCCACGGTCTAACGCCGCCCCCGCCTTCAGGTCCGAAAAGTTTCCGGACCCTGAAAAATTCGATGGTACCCATTACAAGCTCCCTGGGTTTATTACCCAGCTCCGGATGAAGCTCGAAGTCAACGACGACAGGTTCCGTCACGAAGCAGCAAAGGTCATCTATGCTGTTAGCAGAATGGAAAGAAGAGCCCTAGACCAGGTCGTCCCTCTTGTCAACGCCAACCCCGCCGCACCCTTCTCCTCCGTCGCCGCCTTCGTCGCCCACCTGGAAGCTTCGTTCGGAGATCCAGACGCCCGAGGAACCGCCCGTCAACTCGTCGCCCTCAGGCAAGGCAAAGGAGACTTTGCCACATACTACTCTCAATTCCTCCGCATTGTGGCCTATCTCGACTACAATGAGGGGGCAAAGATCGATGCTCTGGCTGAAGGACTTTCCGAGGACCTCAAGGACGCGATGAGCTACAGGACGGACAGGCCCAACACTGTGGAAGCCTACGCGACCACCCTCATGACCATCGATAACCAGATCCGGGGCCGAAAGGCTGAACAAAAGGCCATCCGTAGTACGATGGGCCAATTTACCGCTCCCCCCGCCGCTGCACACCCGTCCCACACTGCCGGAGGTCTCGCACCCATGGACCTCTCTGCCCTCCAGGCCCGCTCCACCCAACGCCCCGCTCCCGAACAACGGTACACCTTCATCAATGGCCAGCGCAAAACCTCCGCTGCTGAGAAGCAATGGAGGCGGGACAGCAACCTCTGCATGTACTGCGCCAACCCCGGCCACGTCTTTGCCAACTGCCCCTCCGCCAACCGCCCCCGTAGCAACCAACCGGCTATGAGGGGCGCCCTCCTCGTACCGATCACTAGCTCCGCCTCCTCTGAGTCGGGTTTTCAGTAGTCCCGGGCTTGATCAATGGCCCCTGCCCGGGACCACCTAATGTTTTTCCTTTGTCTGCGTTCTCTATCTCTGGCTTCTCGGTATCGTCTGTGGAGGATAAATTGGACGGTGATCATTTTGTTGCTTCTTGTAAAATTATAAACAATAAAACTCACATTCAAACCTACGCATTGATCGATACCGGCTGCTCTGGGTTCGCATTCATTGATGAAACATTCGCGCGCCATAACCACTTCCCTCTACTTCCCCTCAAATCACCCCGCACCCTCGAAGTCATAGACGGTCGACCCATATCTTCTGGCCAGATCACCCACCTATGTTACCTGCCAATGTCTATCAACGCTCACCACGAGACCGTCCCCTTCTTTGTCACCAAACTCGGCTCCTACCCCCTCGTACTAGGGATCCCCTGGCTCCAATTGCATGACGCCACTCTACGGTTCAAGGACAACAGCATACAGTTTGACTCCGCCTACTGCAAGAACAAGTGCAACGCCTCCGAGAAGGCCGCCCCTGTCAAGGGAATTACCCCGCCACCCCGCTTCCACCTTGTCAGCTCAGCCGCCCTCTGCCGCTTCGCCCGAAGGGACAAACTTCAGATCTTCAGCGTCACCATGGAAGAAATCGACCAGGCTATCGACAAAACCCCGAAGGACGACTGGAGGACCAAGATACCCACACGCTACAAAAGGTTCTATGGTATGTTTGACGAGAAACTCGCTAATGGGATGCCACCGCGCCGGCCTTATGACCACAAAATACCGCTCAAAGGAGGAAAAGAACCACCCTTTGGACCACTATACGGCATGTCCCGCGACGAATTGATCGTCCTCAAGAAGTACATACAGGACAACTTAGCGAAAGGCTTCATACGAGCTAGCTCTTCCCCCGCCGGTGCCCCCGTTTTGTTCGTGAAAAAAGCTGACGGAACCCTCCGTCTCTGTGTCGACTACCGCGGCCTCAATGAGCTAACAATAAAGAATCGGTACCCCTTACCACTAATCCGGGAAACACTCGACCGACTCTCCAAAGCCAAATGGTACACCAAGTTGGACCTCCGTCAGGGGTACAACCAGATCCGGATGGCCGAAGGCGAAGAATGGAAGACAGCCTTCCGCACCCGATATGGTCACTTCGAATATACGGTAATGCCCTTCGGCCTCACCAACGCGCCGGCCACCTTCCAACACTTTATCAACGATTGCGTCCGCGAGTACCTCGACCTCTTCTGCACAGCCTACCTTGACGATATCCTAATCTACAGCGACACCCTCGAGGAGCATCAAACCCACGTCGAAAAAGTCCTCGAAGCACTAAAGGCAAACGGTATACTGCTGAAGCCGGAGAAATGCGAGTTCCACACACAAAGCACCACCTACCTCGGCCTTATCATCGAACCCAACGGCATCCGGATGGACCCCAAGAAAGTGGACACAGTGCAGAACTGGACAGTCCCCAAAACGGTCAAAGACGTACAAGCATTCCTCGGATTTGCCAACTTCTACCGCCGGTTCATATATGGGTTCTCCAAGCTTGCTGCACCGCTGAGTGCACTGACGAAGAAGGATAGAGCATGGGCATGGACGAGCGAAGCTCAAACCGCGTTCAATACCCTCAAGGAAGCTTTCACTACCGCCCCCATCCTCGCCCACTTTGACCCTGAAAAGGAAATCATTGTGGAAACCGACGCTTCAGACTATGTTTCCGCCGGCATACTGTCCCAATATGATGATAACAACACCCTCCGACCCGTCGCTTACTTCTCCAAGAAGCACTCCCCCGCCGAATGTAATTACGAGATTTACGACAAGGAGCTACTGGCAATAATACGAGCCTTCGAGGAATGGCGCCCGGAACTGGAAGGAGCCGCACACCCGATCGCCGTCATATCCGACCATAAGAACCTTGAATACTTCATGAGCACCAAACAACTCAACCGGAGACAAGCACGCTGGGCGGAATATCTCTCAAGATTCAACTTCGTCATCAAGTACAGGCCAGGGAAGCAAGGTGGGAAGCCGGACGCATTGACAAGGAGATCAGGAGATCTCCCTGGAGAGGGGGATGAAAGACATTTACACCAGAGCCAGACTGTCTTGAAGAGGGAGAATTTGGAAACTAAGCTAAGTTTGTTGGCGGGTTCTTTATCAAATGAACCCGCTGAAAAGAATGCCTCACTGGACAGACTATTTGACGAAGGATACAAAGCTGACCCATTCCCGCAAAAGATACTAGAGATGCGCAACAAAGGCAAACAACAATCGAAGGAGATCTCACTAGCCGAATGCACGGAGAGCGAAGGGCGACTGCTCTATCGGGGAAATCTCTACGTCCCTGACTACGACCCCTTGAAACTCAAAATCCTGAAACTGTACCACGATGCTCCCTCTGCCGGCCACCCTGGACGCGAAAAAACCTTCGAACTCATAAGCAGAGACTACTACTGGCCCCGCATGCGGAACTATATTGGACGCTATGTACGGAACTGCCACACCTGTCGGCGAAGTAAACCAAGCACCCACGGAAAACTCGGTGTACTCCGGCCCCTACCAATACCTGAACAACCCTGGCAGGAAGTATCAATGGATTTCGTTACTGGACTACCGGAGAGTGAGGGTTATGATGCAATCATGGTAATCGTGGACCGACTAACAAAGATGCGACACCTTCTACCCTGCAATACAACCGTTAACGCCGAAGATGTCGCTCAACTATACCTGCGAAACGTCTGGAAACTCCATGGTCTCCCTACACATATCACCTCGGACCGTGGCACACAGTTCACTGCCAAGTTCTGGAAAGAGTTGTGTAAACATCTCGGTATCGAAGCAAGAATGTCCACCGCCTTCCACCCGGAAACCGACGGCCAGACCGAAAGGCTCAATGCTGTAATGGAGCAATACCTACGAGGCTACGTGTCCTATCAACAGGATGATTGGGTCAAATGGCTCCCTATGGCCGAATTCTCTGCTAACAACCAGGTCTCCGCCTCCACAAAAGCCACACCCTTCTTCGCAAACTTCGGCTTCCACCCCCGGTTCACAGTGACACTCAAACCTTCCGACAAGACGCCACCCAGCCTCGATGCCAAAGACTTCGCCGGAAGGATGATGGAGCTCCATGAATACCTACGCACTCACATCCGAACGGCACAAGACCAGCAAGAGCAAGCCACCAATGCAAAGCGAACCCCCGCGCCCCAATATAATATCGGCGACATGGTCTTTGTATCAGCCAAAAACATCCGTACCACCCGCAACTCGAGGAAGCTCGACTGGAAGAAGCTTGGACCGTTCCCCATCAAGGCAGTTATCTCCCCATATGCCTATCGAGTCGACCTACCCCGGAGCATGAAGATACACCCTGTCTTCCATGTGTCGCTATTGGACCCCGCCGCGCAGGACCCCGTACCAGGTCAAGTACAACCGCCCCCTCCACCTATCATCGTCGAACAAGAGGAGGAATACGAGGTCGAAGAGATTCTGGACTCGCGGACAACAAGGAACAATGGCCTGCAATACTTCGTCAAGTGGACAGGATACACCGACCCTACCTGGGAACCCGCCGCATACCATAACGACACCGCCGCAGTCGATACCTTCCATGCCCAATACCCTGGGAAACCGGGGCCAATCGAGACGAAGGTTAGGACTCAGGCTCGCAGGAGCTCGCGCTTGAAGGGGGGGGCTACTTTCATGGATCGGTTGATGGAGTCGTTAGGTTACGCTGAGTTGGATTAGTCAGGAGGTTTCCATCACGTTCTATGGGTTTCTGTTCGGTTGCGCGGTGTGAGTCACTTTGGATTAGTCATCGTAGGATTTCCTTGGGTATATTAGAGGGCTCTCCCTCGCTTCGTTCCTGTTTTCCTTTCTCTTCTTCTTTCCTTACGCAACGTCTTCTGTATTCTCTATACTATAACGCTTGTCCGTACCTGGCATACCATACCAGGTAGGACCACTTCTATATCTACGCTGGTTCTTAAATATATACGCTGTTACTTCTCTTCTTAACGAAGACCTTCGCACCTCGCTTGACCTCGTTCAACCTCGCTTGACTAACTCGACAGCTTCTACTGTCGCATATCGTACCCTGCGGAATATTCGCTATCGCCGACCCTTGAGAATGGTTGCTGTTTGCGCAGTTGTGTTGTATGATATGGAGGAAGGAGTCATTATTGGATGTAACGGACATTAATTTGATGTTTCTTTGTCTGTAGTGGCGGGGGGCTCAGAGGAGCCTTCCATTCTGGTGTTGTGCTTGACTAGTGGGGGTCGTTCTTGGTTGGGGTGTAGGGGGGGTTGTTTGGTTTTGTGGGGGAGGGCGAGGTAGTTTGGACAGCTTTTCTAGTCTGCGGCGTGGTTACCTTCACAGTTTGCGGTGGGTTTCTGGAACCCTGGGCATGTGTAGATGAGGCAGCGGTGGGCATTAGGAGAGTAGCGTTTGGTACAGATGGGGCATGTTTCCCAGAACTCGTGGCAGCCTTTGACGGAGCGGCCGAATTTCCAGCAGCGCTGATATTGGGTGGTGGGAGAGGCGGCCCACATGACTGCGCAGCGGCGGGACTTGGAGTAGAAGTTGATGGACTGATCGATTGTGGGGGCGTCGGTGGAGGAAACAGTGACGACGATTGAGGAGGCGGCTTTAGCGTTGCGGGAGGAGTCGTCCTTGTTGAGGAAACGAGTGGCTGTAACGTGTGTCTATGGACGAGGGACTATAGTGCCAAGGAATACAACTGAGGCGAGGACGTAGTGGTATTCGAGACTATGGACTATGGACTATGGAGCGGCTCAACCTGGTATGACAGGCCAGTTGAAACCTATGACGTAGCGTAGAACAAAAGTAGTATTCGTGGAGTAAATACAGGATTGGATTGGATTGGATTTTTATATTGCTTTGAAGTACAGGACTTATCGCACGCCGAAACCAGACCCCCTCGTACAAAGAAAAAGAAACAAAAGAAAGCGACAGAGGAACGCGACAAAGAAAAAAAGGAGATAAACGTTGAAGAAGTAAGGAGATATCAGTACGCGATGTAAAGAAGAGAAAATTTAAACGAAAGAAAAGAAACCCGGCCTCTCAGGCATCCGTCTCCACCCCATCCTCTTCATTCTCGTACCATTTCAGGAGTTGTGTTTCTTTAGCGAATTCGAAGATCAGGTCTTCCCTAAGGTTGGTGAACATCCAGTTTTCCCAGATCTGAGGTCCGGGGATCTTCTCGATAAGAGGTCGTCTCAATTGTGCCCAT
This sequence comes from Morchella eximia, assembly GCA_024713935.1. Classification (NCBI taxonomy): domain Eukaryota; kingdom Fungi; phylum Ascomycota; class Pezizomycetes; order Pezizales; family Morchellaceae; genus Morchella; species Morchella eximia. Next base: position 6,806 of record JAMGZG010000020.1, read on the forward strand.
CTGGGGCAGTCCATGCTGGTGTGTTTGGAAGACTGTTCCGCCCCGCATTGGCAGGGTTTGTGGTCGGTGTGGAAAGCGTTTTTGTCCAGGCGTATTGTCTGGCATCTTATTCTGAAGAGTTGCCTAGCTTTGGAGATTGGGAGTTTGGCGAGTTTGTTGTGGGGTGTTAGGTTTCCTGGGTGATGGTAGTTTGGGGTTGGATGCGAGTTCCATTCTTCCAGCATTCGTTTCTTGAGAAGATCGGTTTGTATCCATCTTTCCTTTTTTCCTCCTGGTACCTGGAAGGGGAGCATGAGGGAGGCGATTCGATGTAGGCCGGTTGCTTGTACATTGAGTTCCTTTGCCGGTAGTGAGCTGATGAGTTTCTCATGATTGGGCTGCTCGGCTTCCAGGCATAGGATGCGGGTACCGTATTTCCGAGATCTGTAGGTGAGGAGATGTTCCAGGGGTGGGAGGGCGGCTTCTTTCAGTAGGCGTTCCAGTTTGGTCCATCTTGGGAGGCCAGTGATTACACGTGCTGCTTCATTGTATAGTGGTGAAAGGGTGCGGACGATATAGTCTGCTCCTGTCCACCAGGCTTCTGATCCCCAGAGGAGGGTCGGGAGGAAAGCTTGGGTGATTATGTGGTGTATCGTTTTAACTTTCGCTCCAGGGAGTTAGGCGAGGGTTCGGATCCGGTTGAGTGATCGCAATCCGTTGGAGAGGGCACTTTCTATATGTGGGCAGAATGAGAGAGTTGAGTCAACCCAGACCCCCACATATTTTAGACGGTCCTTGGGTTGGATTATGGTGTCTCCGATGATTACGGTGTTGTTGGGTTGGCGTGGTGATGATGTTGGTGGTATGAAGAAGACGAGGTCTGACTTCTGAGGTTCATATTTAACGTTTAGGGGGTTGGCTTTGAAGATTCTTTCTAGCATTTTCTCGTTGATGCGTTTCGAGATGAAGGCGGGTGATTTGGATATTTGTACTAAGGCGTCATCATCAATGTAGTTGGTGTTGATTTCTTTTGGTGATGTGGATGGGTTGAGGATTACACCTGCGTAGATCATGAATAGGACGGGTAAAAGTGGTGAGCCCTGTGCTAGGCCGGAGTTATATGGCTGTGGGGGTTCTAGTTGGTGGTTGAAGAAGAACTGTAATGTCCGGTTGGTGTTGAACTCTTTGCACCATTCCGTGAGGTATTGAGGGAACTTCTGTTGAGTCATGATCTGGAGGAGTGAGGAGTGATTCACGCAGTTAAACACCCCTTGGATATCGTTTGTGAGTATTGCCGGTCTGTCTGGGGTTGTGCCGGTGGTTTTCTTTTGTAGTAGGTTTTGTTGTATCGGGGTCAACGTGCGTAGAAGTGCATCTATTGCTGAGATTGATGGTCTGCCTCCGAATTGATTGATAGACAGGGTTCCGAGGATCTCTCCATCAGTGCAGAGCCTGGATGCGACGATTTTTTCCAGGACTTTGCTGAAGCATTGTAGGAGGGATAGTGGTCGATATGCCTTCGCTGTTTTATAGTCTGCTTTGCATGATTTCGGTATGGGGATGCATTTTGCCATTTTCCATCTATCTGGGTGCACCTCATGTTTCAGCATAGCTGAGAACATCTCTTGTATGAGTTCTGGGTTCGCTTTGATGACTGCTTTGATGAATGGATATGGGATGCCGTCTGTCCCTGTGGCTGAGTTGGCAGGGCAAGAGTTTATCGCTTTGGATAATTCTTCTGGGGTGACAGCTTGAAATGTGTCACTAAGGTCAAAAGATGGGGGTCTGATTTGCAGAGGGGGGTTTTCGGGCGACGTCCAATTTGTGGGGAAGAGTTCAGCTCTAAGAGCTTGGCACTTCCAAGCAAACGTTTCTTCACCTTGTATAGTTGGGATTATAGTTTCTCTTCTTCTCCCCGCATTCATGATTTTCCAGATTGTGCTTCCTCTGGCTTCGGAGAGTTCCTTTTCCCTCTGTTCTGCTTTGGCTTTGCGAACTAGGTTGGTACAGTTCCGGCTCCCTTTCCTCAGTGCCTCTCTGTCCTCCTCTCTCTTTGTTTTCCTTGCTCTTCGCTCTAGGGTGTTGAGATTCACCTTTGCAGTTTTAAGTTCTGCGGTCCACCATCGTTTCGACTTTCTATGTCCATTGCTGAGTGGGGTGAGTCGGTCAACCAGCTGGTCAATGTAGTCTAGGATGAAGTCTACCGATTGTTTGGTGTAGCTTTGGTTTTCCCACGCCTCTGGAGGTAGACGGAATTGGGAGATGAGTAGGTCGAGTATTTCCCAGTCTGTTTTGTGTCATAGTCTTCTTGGTGCATGGTGAGGTTTGGAGATTTGAATGTGGATTATGGTTTTCCTATGGTCTGATCCTGCTCCATATCTGTCCATATTCCAATTCATTTCGTAGTCTAATACCGGGCCTTTGACTAGGGTAAGGTCGATTATAGTTGGTCGGTTTTTGTTTCGGGGAAAGTGTGTAAATTCTACGGACTCGTTTAATAGGTGCAGCTTCTGTCTGTCTATCCATCTTTTCACCCTGGTTGCATTTCGTTTATCCGCTCTGATGGTGTTGGTGTATTCGTGTGATTTGTGTCTGTACCATAGCTGATGGTGGCAGTTAAAGTCTCCCATGACTAGGCAGTTCTGTATTGTGATGATGTTCCTTGAGATGTTGGCGAATGGGCCGCTTCTCCCGGGTGAGTATATGTTGAGGATTTGTGTTTTTTGTTGTTGAATTTCCACCGTTACCGAGACAATGAAATTATCATGTACGACGTTGTGTTTTGGTTTTAGGTTGCAGTGTTTTCTGATGTATGTGGCGCATTTCGTGTCTTTGTTGCTTGCTGTAAAGAGATAAAAGAGAGGTGATTCTGGTGGGTGTCCGTCCTTGTTGTTCCAAGGTTCCTGTAGCAAAAGAAAGAATATAGTGTCGTCCATTTCTGCTTCCTCCACGCTCGACTTTGTTGTTAGCTCGTTTCTTGCACAGTTCAGTTGCTGCGCAATAGCTAAGGTTCTCTGTTGTCGATCCATTAATTGGAGGTTTCCATTTCTTCATTGGGTTCCTCGGTGGCCAGGATGACGATCGGCGCATTCTCGGGCTCTGGGATCGGCTGCTCGTAGTGTTTGGCGTTGATTTGCGCCCTGATCTTGGCTTTGGCTCGTTCAGGGCAGGCTATGTCGATTGCTTTCTGGTGTCCTTTGCAGTTGAAGCATCTGATTGGTGAGTGGGTGCACCTGATGCCTCCGGGGCATTCCTTGCATGGGTATTCAGTTGTTTTGTGGTCGGCTGAGGCGCACTGTCCGCAGCGGCCTGTTGGGTGGCTGCATCGCTCTTGCCGATGCCCGTACTCGAGGCAGTTGCGGCACTGGGTGTCGGGGTTGGTGGGGAGGTATGTTTCAAGCTTGCAGGTTCTGTCGAAGAGGTTAAAGGAGCGGAGTCCGAGGTTTTCCATGGTATAGTGTCCTGGGAGTGCGATGACCATTGAGGAGTTTGCTTTTCCAGTGCGGGATTCTGGTTTGCTGAACCACTACGGGATTTGTGCTAACTGTATGGACATTCCATAGTTGCTAGTGATTTCGGATGCGACTAGTTGTCCAGCTTGTAATCCTTCGGCTATTGATATTGGGATGCCGTGTAAAATGAATTTTGACCATCTGGAGTTAACCCGGATGTCAACGAAGGGTACGTTGAGTTCGATGAGTTCGGATTCGATTTCCAGTCTGTACTCCATGACTTTGGTCGGGGGGGCGACGAATTTAGATTCCAGAACAAAATTATTCTTTGAGGTTTGTCTGGCAGCGAGGAGATGGCAGTGGGGGTCTTGGATTTTTGAGTTGATTTTTTGTCTGATTTCGGTTGGGGTAAAGGGGGATGCTGCGTTGCTTTCGATAACGATTTCTCAGTTGATCTTGGTGAAGTCTGGTTTGAAAAGGGGGTCCAGCTTGGGCTTGGATCTCTTCCTTTGTACCACCTGGAAGTTGGCTGGTCCGGGGCCTTTTGCGATGTCGGCGTATGTTGTGTTCTGTTGTTGTTGGGGTGGGGGGTTCCTTGGGTTCGGTTCCGGGTTTTTCCCTTTGTTCCTGTTTTGTTCGGGGGGGGCTTGTACCAGGGGTGCCTGGGCCCGTGGTGCGCGGGCCGGAGGTGCTCGTGGTGCCGGGGGTGCTGGGGGGGTTTGTTGTTGGATGCGGTTCAGCTTTTCCATCATTATGTTTTGTCTTTTCATCATCTCGAACAGTTGGTTTGTCAGGATACTGACAGTATCCTGAAGCTGTTTGTCCTGACCAGCCATGTCTTCTCTAAGTTTCCCGACGTCGTGTTCAACTGTGTGGACGGAGGCGGTGATATGGTCTGTCGATATGGACATAGCATTTTTGACCAGCCAGGCGGTGTAGTTCAGGTTCATAACGTCGTCGGTTTCCTGGGGGACGATGCTGCGGTGGAGGTAGTCGAGTCTGGGGGCGTAAGGCCGGTTGTAGTCCTCATAACTTGCGAATTCCCCCATGGGATTCCCATTATTCTGGGTTTCTTCGATGACGGTTGATTGGGTGGATTGGGTCGGGTCAAATCTTGGTGGGGTGGTGGACCGGGGGGTGCTGGGGTAGCGAAGAAGGAGGCGAGTGATAACTGCGACATCATGTCTGTTCCTGTCTTTCTTGGGGCTGGGGAAACTTCGGATAGGGTTCTCTTCCTACTGTTTGGGTTTGGGGGAGTTGATCGTCGGTTGGGGTTTTTATCCAGCGTGGATATAGAGGTGGCTCTGCCTGTTATAATATACCACGTTGGACCGAGGGATCGTACTGTGTACAAGATGAGGGCGTTGTGTGTGTAGAGAAAATTCTACAACTCAGGGACGAGAGCGTAAATGCACTCCCTGACGAAGTAGTGGATTCTGAGGTACCAGTATAGGACGCGGACTGTTGGCATACAGGGTTTTCTCTAGAGAAGTAAGGCGAGATGTAAATAATTCTTATCAGAAGGAAGGCCGAGTAAATACAGGATTGGATTGGATTTTTATATTGCTTTGAAGTACAGGACTTATCGCACGCCGAAAACCGCACCGCCTCGTACAAAAGAAAAGAGACAAAGGAAAGAGACAAAGGAAAGCGACAAAGGAAAGCGACAAAGGAAAAAACATTGATGAAGTAAGGATATATCAGTACGCGAACGAAAGAAGAGAAAACTTAAACGAAAGAAAAGAAACCCGGCCTCTCAGGCATCCGACCCCTCCGCATCTTCGTCATTCTCGTACCATTTCAGGAGTTGTCTTTCCTTAGCGAATTCGAAGATCAGGTCTTCTCTAAGGTTGGTGAACATCCAGGTTTCCCAGATCTGAGGTCCGGGGATCTTCTCGACAAGAGGTCGTCTCAATTGTGCCCATCTGGGGCAGTCCATGCTGGTGTGTTTGGAAGACTGTTCCGCCCCGCATTGGCAGGGTTTGTGGTCGGTGTGGAAAGCGTTTTTGTCCAGGCGTATTGTCTGGCATCTTATTCTGAAGAGTTGCCTAGCTTTGGAGATTGGGAGTTTGGCGAGTTTGTTGTGGGGTGTTAGGTTTCCTGGGTGATGGTAGTTTGGGGTTGGATGCGAGTTCCATTCTTCCAGCATTCGTTTCTTGAGAAGATCGGTTTGTATCCATCTTTCCTTTTTTCCTCCTGGTTCCTGGAAGGGGAGCATGAGGGAGGCGATTCGATGTAGGCCGGTTGCTTGTACGTTGAGTTCCTTTGCCGGTAGTAAGCTGATGAGTTTCTCATGATTGGGCTGCTCGGCTTCCAGGCATAGGATGCGGGTACCGTATTTCCGAGATCTGTAGGTGAGGAGATGTTCCAGGGGTGGGAGGGCGGCTTCTTTCAGTAGGCGTTCCAGTTTGGTCCATCTTGGGAGGCCAGTGATTAAGCATGCGGCTTCGTTGTCTAGTGGTGAGAGGGTGCGGACGATATAGTCTGCTCCTGTCCACCAGGCTTCTGATCCCCAGAGGAGGGTCGGGAGGAAAGCTTGGGTGATTATGTGGTGTATCGTTTTAACTTTCATTCCGGTAAGTTGGGCGAGGATTCGGATCCGGTGGAGTGATCGCAGTTCGTTGGAGAGGGCACTTTCTATATGTGGGCGGAATGAGAGGGTTGAGTCAAGCCAGACCCCTACATATTTTAGGCAGTCCTTGGGTTGGATTACGGTATCTCCGATGGTGACCGTGTTGTTGGGTTGGCGTAGTGATGATGTTGTTGGTCTGAAGAAGACGAGGTCTGACTTCTGTGGTTCGTATTTCACGTTTAGGGGTTTGGCTTTAGAGATTCTCTTCAGCATTCTTTCGTTGAGGCGTTTCGAGATGAAGGCGGGTGATTTAGATATTTGTACTAAGGCGTCATCATCGATGTAAGCGGTGTGGATTTCTTTTTGTGATGTGGATGGGTCGAGGATCACGCCGGCATAGATCATGAACAGGACGGCTGAGAGTGGTGAGCCCTGTGGTAGGCCGGAGTTGTATGGCTGTGGGGGTTCTAGTTGGTGGTTGAAGAAGAACTGTAATGTCTGATTGGTATTAAACTCTTTGCACCATTCCGTAAGGTATTGGGGGAACTTCTGTTGTGTCATGATTTGGAGGAGTGAGGAGTGGTTCACGCAGTTAAATGCCCCTTGGATATCGTTTGTGAGGATTGCCGGTCTGTCTGGGGTTGTACCGGTGGTTTTTCTTTGTAGTAGGTTTTGTTGTATCGGGGTTAATGTGCGTAGGAGTGCATCTATCGCCGAGAGTGATTGTCTGCCTCCAAATTGGTCTTGAGACAGGGTTCCAAGGAGTTCTCCGTCCGTGCAGAGCCTGGTCGCGATAATGTTTTCCAGGATTTTGCTGAAGCACTGTAGGAGGGATATTGGTCGATATGCCTTCGCTGTTTTCTAGTCCGCTTTGACAGGTTCAGGTATCGGGATCCATTTTGCCGTCTTCCTTCTGTCTGGGTGCACCGCATGCTTTAGCATGGCCGAGAACTTGTCTTGTATGAGTGTTGGTTTCGCTTTGATGACTGCTTTTATGAATGGGTATGGGATGCCGTCCGTCCCTGTGGCTGAGTTGGCAGGGCAGGAGTTTACTGCTTTGGATAGTTCTTCTGGGGTGACTGCTTGAAATGTGTCACTAAGGTCAAAGGATGGGGGTCTGATTTGCAAAGGGGGGTTTTCAGGGGACGTCCAATTTTTGGGGAAGAGTTCAGCTCTAAGAGCTTGGCACTTCCCCGCAAAAGTTTCTTCACCTTGTATAGTTGGGATTATAGATTCCCTTCTTCTCCCTGCGTTCATGATTTTCCAGATTGTGCTTCCTCTGGCTTCGGAGAGTTCCGTTTCCCTCTGTTCTGCTTTGGCTTTGCGAACTAGGTTGGTACAGTTCCGGCTCCCTTTCCTCAGTGCCTCTCTGTCCTCCTCTCTCTTTGTTTTCCTTGCTCTTCGCTCTAGGGTGTTGAGATTCACCTTTGCAGTTTTAAGTTCTGCGGTCCACCATCGTTTCGACTTTCTATGTCCATTGCTGAGTGGGGTGAGTCGGTCAACCAGCTGGTCAATGTAGTCTAGGATGAAGTCTACCGATTGTTTGGTGTAGCTTTGGTTTTCCCACGCCTCTGGAGGTAGACGGAATTGGGAGATGAGTAGGTCGAGTATTTCCCAGTCTGTTTTGTGTCATAGTCTTCTTGGTGCATGGTGAGGTTTGGAGATTTGAATGTGGATTATGGTTTTCCTATGGTCTGATCCTGCTCCATATCTGTCCATATTCCAATTCATTTCGTAGTCTAATACCGGGCCTTTGACTAGGGTAAGGTCGATTATAGTTGGTCGGTTTTTGTTTCGGGGAAAGTGTGTAAATTCTACGGACTCGTTTAATAGGTGCAGCTTCTGTCTGTCTATCCATCTTTTCACCCTGGTTGCATTTCGTTTATCCGCTCTGATGGTGTTGGTGTATTCGTGTGATTTGTGTCTGTACCATAGCTGATGGTGGCAGTTAAAGTCTCCCATGACTAGCAGTTCTGTATTGTGATGTTCCTTGAGATGTTGGCGAATGGGCGCTTCTCCGGGTAGTATATGTTGAGGATTTGTGTTTTTGTTGTTGAATTTCTTAATATTTTATTCTTTGCAAAAAGAGATAAAAGAGAGGTGATTCTGGTGGGTGTCCGTCCTTGTTGTTCCAAGGTTCCTGTAACAAAAGAAAGAGTATAGTGTCGTCCATTTCTCCTTCCTCCACGACTGACTTTGTTATTAGCTCATTTTTTGCGCAGTTCAGTTGCTGCGCAATAGCTAAGGTTCTTTGTTGTGGATCCATTAATTGGAGTTTTCCATTTCTTCATTGGGTTCCTCGGTGGCCGGGATCACGATCGGGGCATTCTCGGGTTCTAGGATCTGTTGGTTAGAATGTTTGGCGTTGGCTTGCGCTCTGATCTTGGCTTTGGCTCGTTCAGGGCAGGCCATGTCGATTGCTTTATGGTGTCCTTTGCAGTTAAAGCATCTGATTGGTGAGTGCTTGCATCTGATGCCTTCGGCGCATTCCCTCATCAGCAAACCAGTAACCTCCGCCAGACGCTCTGGACGCTCGAGGCGGCCAGGGCGCTCGGTAGACAAAGTGCCTCTCCAGAGAAGCAGCAGAGCGTTCCTGGCGCTCCCTGGCACATAGCATTCCGCCCTGGCGCGCATTAGCGCTCCGAGCGCGCCCCGATAGTGATACGTTTACCCCGACAGAATGCTCTCTCGCCTGACGCTATCCCGACGGCATGTCCTCTTGCTTGACGCTATCCCGACTGAACGCTCTCTCGCCTCACGCTCTCTCGACGGAATTTTCTCTCGCTTGAGACCACTACCTATCTCCTGGACGCTCCTGGTGCTCTCGCGACACCTCAGGAAGCGTTTTGTCCGCTCCTGAACCTCTCTGATGACTCCTGGGCATATCGCTAATGCTCCTGGAGCACTCCCGACTGCTCCAGCGGCGCCCGACGCACCGTATTTTACCTTTCAGTGCCCTGTTTTTACCAGGCATACTACTCTTTGCTTTAGTAGGCACTGCTTTGCAGAGCATCCAAAACCGTGATTCTATTACTAAATACTAACACTACAAGCGTCTTGAAATCGCCAATCAAATATAATACAGGTATATAGGTATCTCTCCAAAGCGCCATTCGCTCCAAAGCACTTCGCCGGTCTTCTACAAATCCTCTTCCTCCTCCCCTCCCTCGCGATCCTCATCTTCATCCTCCTCGCCTTCCTCTTCCGCTTCAATGCCCCGAAGTTGAGCCTGAACCACCTCTTCCTGGCCACCACCGTTGTGGGAGATATCCCCTGGAGCACTCGGGTGTGCTCTCCGAGCATTCCAGAATGCCGCGAGATCCGCCGCTAATGTTTCGTCGTCCTCGCTAAATCCATCTTCCGGTATCACCTCAATAGTGAGACCCTTCTTCTCTCGTATCAATCAAGGTTAGCCTCTATATGCAGATGAGCGCTCCGCTATTGTAGCACCCATCTATAGCATACCTTCTCCCGGAGGTTATCCTGATCACCTCCGCGTTGCCTCCTGATTCTGCCTACTCCTCCTTGTGTTGCTCATCCGGTTGAACATTTCTACTCGTGTGCAATGTCAGCGCGCGAATCCACTATAGCTCTGGGAGCATCTGTTACTGCTCTCAAAGCACTCGCTATAGCTGTAAGGGGATCAGGGATGCTTACTGACAACACTGTCATTCTGTGACTGGAAATGGTCAGGCTTCACGTATGTCTGTTGACCGTCGAATGCCATGCCAAATTGCAGTGGATATCAGGCAAATAAACGTAGGAGTAATCTGCTCTAGGAGCTCGGGGTCTTTTACCCCTCGCAGCCTGACCCCATCAAAGCATTTATAGTACAATATGTCGATAATCTCTGGCAAGAAACCGTAGGCGGTAGCTCTAGTATCTGTTAGCAGCGTTCGCGAGTGCTCTCCAAGCATTCCGGATGTCCGGGTGCTCTCCGAGCATTGACACCCAAGTGCTCTCTGGTCATTGACACCCGAGTGCTCTCTTAGCACCCCTGGGTACTCTCTAGGGATTGATCATACCTCGTAATGCTGCACAGGGCTCAAGAAGCGATCATTCTTTAAAAGATACTCAACTTGAGCAGCCCTCGCCTCAGGACACGAGAGCTTTCCAAGCCCATAGATGGTCGAATCCGCCAGGCGCCCTTTAACCTCGTGCATCAAGTGCGAACGGACTCGGGAGTGTAGACTTCTGACCTATCGTTGTCAATTACGCTTCCAGAGCACTCGTCAACGTTTCAAGGGCATTCACCTGTTTGATAACGACCTCGTCCAGATCTACACGCGCCTGCTGGCCTGCTACATGTTCACTACCAGTGGAAAGCCTCGCTGCAGGTGGAAAAAGGCTCATGTAGAAGAGTGTGGTCCCCGATTAGCGTGCTGCACTCCTTCTCAATCCTCTGAGCCTGCATTGAGAGAACGTTTGCACTCCTCGAGCTAGGTAACAAGGATCTCTGAGATAGGTTGCTCGCATGAATGTTAACAGTGTTCTGAAAGCGGTCGTCAGTGCTATCGGGAATACTACTAAGCTCGCTTTCTGCTATAGGAGCATTTCCTTCCCTAATAGACGACGAAAGCTTTGCAATATCGTAGACTCTTGGTTGCTCTTCTGGTAAATATACCTGAGGGCTTGAGGGAATCCGGGTACTGCTCATAGAGCTCTCGCCAACGCCCTCAAAAGGCGGGGAGGAACGATAGGGGCGGTAAGTGGGTGAGGAATCGCCGTACCTCGAACGCATCGAGGAAAGATCGATATAGCGCGTCGAAGAGCTGTAATCATGATAATAAACAGGTTCAGAAGGCCTAGACTGTTTGGGTATTGGCGATGCTCTCTGGGCGTCAGTGCTCCCTGAGATGCCGGGGATGATCTCTGAGATGCTTCCTGCCTGGGTACCGGAGTGGGTCTGTGGGATGCGGTGGGCGCACACTGGGATGCGTTCTGTCTGGGTGCCGAAGTTGGAGCTGCTCTCCGTACTACCCTTGCACCTGGATGTGCTCCCCTCTGAATCGTTAGCGTTTTGTCCTTAACATTAATGGGTGGGATGGAGTCGAACCTGTACAACATCCACCGACACGTCGGAGGAAGCAATAACCTCCGCTACCGCTCTGGTTGGTCTCCTCCGAGCATTGCCCAGTGCTCTAGCAGTAGTCGGCTGCACTGTACGAGGCCTCTTCCCCGTACTCTGGGATCTCTGCTGAGTGGAGGCTTGAGGTTCTTCCGACTCCTCCGGGTCATCCAGATTATCCTCAGAGCTCTCCTGCGTTCTCGTCGTCATATTCCGAGTGGCTGGTATCGGCGATTTCCTCCTGCACATCCTCCTGATGCTCCTGCACTTCAACGCTGTCAGTATTGCCATCGGGAGATGGAATTCTACCCTTCTAGGGCTGCTTCTTCCAGTGGATGTGTCGGTAGAACACAGAAGCCCTTCTGGCGCTATTGGGCGGTTGTCGACTGACTCCAGTGCTGGTCGATTGACTACTCCGAGTGCTGGTTGACAGTGCGGTCAATGCTTATCATATTTCAGACCCGTCAGTCTGTGAATCATCATGCTCTTGGTACTGGGGTCTGTCTGCGGATCGCTTGTTGAGAGGCATTCTGCTTGCTGGCAGGAGTATCCAATGTCTCTGGGAGCATTCTTTTCGTATCTTTGATTAGAAATCAACGCTTGGTGACAGAGTTTTAAATCGTAAGAAGAAAAACCGCTAACCTTCTATGCGATCCGCTCAGCCGCATCGGTCCGCTCACCCGTCAAATTATTCCTAATCACTCATTTTACTGCACTTTCTGAAGCGATAACGAGTGCTCTGAGAGCAATGTAGGAGTTTGACTCGACTGCAATTCAATTAAGAAGAAATGGAAGAACGTAATGTAATGTAATGTAATCTAATCTAATCTAATCTAATCTAATCTAAAATAAGAAAATCTAAAACGATGAAACCTATCTATTCATATAAAGGAAATCTAAACATCAAATAGCACCGAACCTACAGGAGCACTGGTTTCATGGATCGGTTGATGGAGTCGTTGGGTTATGCGGAGTTGGATTAGTCAGAAGGTTTCTATCGTGTTCTTTGGGTTTCTGTTCGGTTGCACGGTGCGAGTCATTTGGGATTAGTCATCGAGTTTGGGTATAATAGGGCTCTCCTCGCTTCTGTTCTCCTTTCTCTTCTTTTCTTTCATACATACGTCTTCTGTATTCATATACTTTCTCTGTTGTCGTCGGCATCTGTCTGGTAGAACCACTCCTATATCTCGGTTCACCCTTCTATTCTTCCTTCTAAGACTGCACCTCGCTTGACCTAACCGAATGCTTCTGCTGTCGGCTCTGGAATACTCGCTATCGCCGGAGATTCATAATCCGCGTCTGTAGTATCCCCGACCCGCTCCGATCTCAATAATTTGGAGGAATTCAAACAACAATTCGAACAAGACCCGTCGCCTATTCCCATGAAACTAAAATCGTGTCAGCTCGGCCACGATCGCCTTCGTGTGCCATGTCATCGACAACCTGGAAGAAACAAATAAACTCAACCTAGACCTCAACATCGCCCGTACCGCCGCCGCCGCCCTGCTCCCCATCCCGTCGCTCGCTTCCCAGTCCTTCGCCGCCCGGGGTCAAAAGTTAAGATAAAAAATTCGATGGTCTTCTCATTTTATCCCTCGGATGAAATTGGAAGTCAACAACGATCGGTTCGCGAGGCAGCCAAGGTTATCACGCTATTAGCGAATGGAAGGAAGGCCCTAGACCTGTTATCTTGTCAACCAACAGCCTTCTTTCCTCCGTCGCCGCCGTCGCCAGCAGGACTTGAGATCCAGACGCCGAGGAACCGCGTCGCCGCTAACTCGCTCAAACCAGCAAAGTAGACTGCTCGACTATTATTTCTGCGCATCGAGAGACTACAATGAGGGGGCAAAAATTGACGCTCTGGCCGAAGGATTATCCGAGGACCTCAAGGGCCTTATGAGGCAGGACGGACAGGCCAAACAGTGGAAGCCTATTGACCTGACCATTGACAACCAGATCCGGGGCGACGACAAAGCGTAAATCGATGCTGATTATTCACGCCTCTCGTCCGCTCGAGGCCCTCATGGACCTTTCCGCCCTGCAGGCTCGCCACAACGCCAGAACAACCTTCCAATGGTCAGCGAAAAACCTCGCTGAAAAGCGATGGGCGAGACAACAACCTTGCATGTCTGCGCCAACCGTCGCTCGCACCTGCCCCTCTGCCAACTGCCCCATAGTCCAACTATGAGGCGCCTCCTCAGCCTGACCATCAACGATCCCGCTCCCCGCTAGTCGCCTCCTCCAGTCGGATTTTCAATAGTCCGGGCGATCAATGGCTGACACCTAATGTTTTCCTTTGTCTGCTCTCTATCTCTGGCTTCTCGGTATCGTCTGTGGAGGATAAATTGGATGGTATCGTTCTTGTAAAATTGTAAACAATAAAACCCCATTCAAACCTATGCATTGATTGATACCGGTTTCGGGTTCGCATTCATTGATGAAACATTCGCCATAACAACTTCCTCTACCCACTCAAATCGCTCAAAGTCATAGGGCAATACCATATTTTCTGGTCAAATCACCCACCTATATTTACGTCCATCGATACCTGAAACCGTTCCTTCTTCGTCACCAAACTCTCTTATTGTACTAGGAATCCCACTACTTGCATAGCCACTCTGCGGAGGAGAACACACCGATTCGATTCAGAATATTGAAGTCTGCGTCTCCAAGAAAGCGCCCGAAAGCAATCGCTCACCCGCTTCACCTCGTCAGCTCCGCCGCCCTCTTCAGAAAAACAGATCTTTAAGCGTAAATGAGGAAATCGCTGAAAACCCGAAGAACTGGAGGATCAAGATACCACCGCTACCGGTTCTACTGTATGTTTGTGAGGACCTCTAATGAAATGCCACCGCCGGTATTGTGACCAAATACCACTCGAGAAGGAAAGAACCACCGTTTGTCCACTATCTACGGCATGTCCTGAGTTGATCGTTCTCAAGAAGTACATACAGGATAATTTGGAAAAGGTTTATCTGCCAGCGCTCCTCTGTCCATTTGTTAAGAAAGCTGATGGAACTCTCTTTCGTCTTGACTATCGCGCTAAACGAGCTAACCATCAAGAACCGCCCATACCACTCATCCGACACTCGACCGGAAGCAAAATGGTACAGCTCGATCTCCGCCAGGGATATAACCAAATTCGAATGGCGAAGGCGAGAATGGAAGACAGCTTTCGCAGATATGGTCAATACTCGGTAATGTCGGCCTCACCACGCGCCACATTTCAACACTTCATGACTGCGTCACGAATACTCGATCTATTCTGCGGCATATCTCGATTACATTCTGATCTCAGCGATCCCTCGAGGAACAAGTCCGCGTTGAAAAAGTCCTTGAAGCCCTGAAGTCAAAGCGGGATACTGCTGAAACGGAGAAATGCGAGTTCCACGAGTACCACCTCGCCGACTCATCGTCGGCAACATCCGTGGACCCAGAAAGTGGACACAGTTCAGAACTGGACAGTCCCTAAGACGGTCAAAGATGTACAACCATTCCTCGGTTAACTTCGCGGTTCATATCTTCTCCAAGCTTGCTGCGAGCTAAGTGGGTGACAAAGAAGGACAGAACATGGGCATGACAAGCTCAAGCCGCATTCAACACCCTCAAGCTTTCACTACGCCCCTGTCTCGTTTGACCCGAGAATCATTGTAGAGACGGCCTTCAGCTCCGTCGTCTTCTGCATGATGACAATAATATCCTCCGACCTGTGGCTTACTTCTCCAAAAAGCACTCCCCCGCCGAGTGTAACTATGAGATCTACGATAAAGAACTGTTGGCAATCATCCGAGCATTCGAGGAATGGCGCCCGGAACTCGAAGGAGCCGCACACCCAATCGCCGTCATATCGGACCACAAGAACCTCGAGTACTTCATGAGTACCAAACAACTCAATCGGAGACAAGCACGCTGGGCAGAGTACCTCTCAAGATTCAACCGTCGTAAAGTCGGGCGGGAAGCAGGTGGAAAAGCGATTGACAAGGAGATCAGGAGATCTCCGAGAGGAATGAAAGACATTTACATCAGAGCCAGACCGTGTTGAAGAGGAGAGTTTGGAAACTAAGCTAAGTTTGTTGGCGGGTTCTTTATCAAACGAACCCTGAAAAGAACGCACCTGAACTATTTGTGAAGGATACAAAGCTGACCCATTCCCGCAAAAGATACTAGACATGCGAGACAAAGGCAAACAACAGTCGAAGGAAATATCACTGGCCGAATGCACGGAGAATGAAGGACGACTACTTTATCGGGGTAACCTCTACGTGCCTGAATACGACCCCCTGAAACTCCAAATCCTCAAGCTTTACCACGACGCTCCCTCTGCTGGACACCCCGGACGTGGAAAGACATTCGAACTCATCAGTAGGGACTACTACTGGCCTCGCATGCTGAAATATATTGGCCGCTATGTCCGGAACTGTCATACTTGTCGTGGAAAACCAAGCACGGAAAACTCGATACTCCGACCTACCAATCCGAACAACCAGCAAGAAGTGTCAATGGATTTTATTGGATTACCGGAAGCGAAGGATATGATGCAATTATGGTAATCGGATGATAGGCGAAGACGACACCTACTGCCCTACAACCGTTAATGAAGGCGTCGCTATACCGGCGTTTGGAAACTCCACGGCTCTCCATGTCACCTCCGACCGTGGCACACAATTCACCAAATTCTGGAAGGAACTGCCACCTCATTATCAAGAATGTCCGCCTTCCACCGACGCAAACCGAAAGGCTCAATGCGGAATGGAGCAATACGGCTCGTATCCTACCAGCAGCATGATTGGGTCAAATGGCTCCCTATGGCCGAATTCTGCCAACAACCAGGTCTCCGCTCCACTAAAACCCACACCTTTGTAAACTTCACCTGGTTCACAGTGGATTAAATCCAAACACCGCAGCCTCGATGCCAAAGACTTCGCCGAAGATGTTGGAACTACGAAATGAATTTCCGAACGCACCCAGCAGAAACAAACCACTAGCGCCCCTCAATATAATGTCGGCGATATGGTCTTTGTTTGCCAAGAACATCCGGACTACCGCGGGAAACGACTGGAAGAAACTTCGGACCATTCCCTATCAAGGCAATCATCTCCCCATACGCTTCATGACCTCCCGAACGAAGATACATCCTGTCTTCCATGTCGCCTTGACCTCACCGCTGGGACGTCCGGGTCAGGTACAAACCCACTCGTTATCGCGAACAGGAGGAAGAATGAGGTTGAAGAGATTCTGGACTCGCGGGAAACAAGGAACAACGGCAATACACGTTAAGTGGGCCGGAATATCTCGACCGCCGCTACCACGATGCATGGTCGATGTCTTCCACGACCTGACAATCGGGCGCTCGAGGAGGTTAGGACTCAGGCCCAGAGCTTGAGCAGAACTACTTTCATGGATCGGTTGATGGAGTCGTTGGGTTATCAGGAGTTATGTGAGGTTCTCGTGTTTTGGGTTTCTGTTATTCGTGGTGCGAGTCATTTGATTAGTCATCAGGATTTCCAGTATAATAGGCTCTCCTGTTTTAGTTCCTGTTCTCCTTTCTCTTCTTCTTTCCTTACAACGTCTTTATTCATATACTATCTGACTTGTTGTTCTGATACATCTAGAACCACTCCTCTCGCTGGTTAATATATGCTGTTTACATCTCTGCACCTTGCTTGATTCTAAGACTTCTACTGTCGCATGTATCTTCTCGGAATACTCGCTATCGCCCCTTGAGAACTGCGTTCAGAAAACAAGACATAACGCTATTCAGAGGTAGCGATCCAGAAAGAAAGCGAGATTATACCAAAGAAAACTAATGATGCCAGTAGCCTGGTGCTCAGAAAACAAGACATACCGCTATTCAGGGGGTAGCGATGGTTGACGAAAGTGAAAGCGAGATTATACCAAAAAAACTAATGATGCCATCACCTCCACCACCACCACCACCACCACCACCCAGAAGGTCCACCACCTGCCACCGCCGCGAGGAGGAGGAGGAGGAGGAGGAGGAGGAGGAGGAGGAGGAGGAGGAGGAGGAGGAGGAGGTCCGCCAGGAGGAGGATCACCACCACCACCACCACCACCACCTCCAGCACCAGCAGCAGTCAGCAGCAGCTCTCTTGGCTGCTATCCCCGGGCGTCAGATTACTCCTGTGCAAAGTTTGCGTCAGCAACCTCACCAGAGGATACTTCCTCAGGTATTTGGGGTCTAAATCGTCGATAGCATCCTGCTGTCTATCGCGACGTATAACAAGAGTCTGAATTAGCCTTTGATTACTAGCATCAGTTCTAGGCAAATATACCCTCAGTCCGTTTGCGTTTATGCGATGCCTTCCCTCCTCATAATCAGTGTCCTCTGCAGGAATATCGATTTTGGTGTAATCGTCTTCTTCGATATGAGGAATGCTTTCAGCGGCGGTTTCAGCACCACCAAAGCGCGCCGCTCTGTGGAGTACCGCCAGTATCCTCCGAGGCCTGCCAACGCTATTCTTCAACCAACCTCGACCTCTTCCGAATCAGTGATCTGCCTATCGGAGGAGTATTGGATGCCGGTGGAACGTTATCGAGTGCTCCCCAAATACTCCTGATTGCTCTGTCGGGTGGGGTGTGCTTCAGGATCAAATTGCAGAGCTCTGGAAACGTTATCTTGGTCAGAACTCCAATGAACGAATTCTGATTTCGTCGATGGTTCCAGTCATAGATAGGGGGCGGGGGAACATTGGAGAATGGTGCTAGAGCATCCGGGTCTACCACCGTAACCATTATGGAAGGTCTATCGAGATCTGCAGACACTGGGTCCCGTCTACTCTTCTTAGAGCGTTGGGCGGGCAGACCACCGTCCTAATCATCATCGCTATCGTCAGCAACTTCTTTATACTCGCGATTTCCTTGCCCCCTCGATAGCTTTTCCTTCTGCCCAACATCAGCGATGAGCCACTTCAAAGCGTCCGCGAATGCTCTGCGGGTTGCGGAATCGCCTCTGTTCCACATAGGCAGGAAAGCTCTGAGAGGGCGTATGTTCAACACATGTAGGCATAGAGCATTGAACGCTGCTGCTCCGGAAACGGTTTTGTTGACCCAATCAGTGTTCTGCATCTCCGCTTTGAGGCTGTTGCGGATGTTAGTGTACGATTTAGGGAGATTGATCAAACCTGAAGCCATCTTTGCTTTGTTTCCCTGAGTCATTTTGCCGGTGTATCGGGCTTGAGAGATTGGGGATGATGCTTCTGTAGCACTGGGGTATACTTCTGTAGGACTGGCGGATGCTACCTGAGCACGCGAGGGAGTTTCTGGGGCACTAGGGGGAGTTTCTGGGGCACGATCTCTGCGGCTTTGCCTCTGCTCTGCCGGTGGAGGGAAACTAGGTATTGGTAGCCGACGGCGACGTCGGGATTGAGCTCTGTGAAGCACTGGCGACTGCTTCTGGAGCAGGGGCACGAACTGGGAATCTGAGTTCTACGGACAGGAGCCGACAGTTGTGGCGGCGAGCTGCCCGATTCTGGGGAAGTGCTGGGGACTCCTTGAAGTGCTCGTCCTCTTTGGGGTTTTGGGCCTGCTGCTGGGCCTGCTGCTGTCCCTGCTGCTGGTCGCTTTGCGGGGTGTGTTGCTGGGCCTGCTGGGTCTGCTGCTGTGTGTGCTGCTGAGCGCTTTGCGGAGTGTGTTGCTGGACCTGCTGGACCTGCTGCTGTGCCTGCTGCGGAACCTTCGCTGTCGGACTCGTCTTCAGATTGCACTGAATCCCACTCTTTTGGGAAGTGTCTCGAGTGCCGAGTGGGCGGTGAAGAGTGCTGAAGAGGCGGTGACGAGTGCTGAGGGGGCGGTGACGAGTGCTGTCGGGAGCTTCAAACCACTCGGGGATGCTTCCGGGAAGACGACGACTGCGGCGGGTGTGTCTCTTCTATCTCTTCTGGGATAGTCTGGAGGCTTTTCTGCTCTTTGCGAGACGAGGAAGGGGAGGACTTCTCGTTCTTCTTCTGCTCCTTCTTCTTCTCCTTCTTCTCCTTCTTCTTCTCCTTCTTCTTCTCCTTCCTTTCCTTCCTTCGGCGTTTTTTGCTATCTGATTAAAGTGTCTGGATCGCGATCTCGCTTCTTCTGTGAGCGTTCTGGAGTGCTCTGAGGGGAGGATGAAGGCTATAGTGAATATGTGATGAGTATGGTTCTGAAAGCAATAGGATTAAGGAGGGTATACTATCTTATATATGATCGCTAGGTTTGCAGCTTGAAAGCTTGAACTTGAAACGAAACTTGAAACTTCAAGTTGAAGCATAAACTTGAAACGTGAGCTGAATGCGCTTTCAAGAGATATCTTGAAAGCTTAGATAGCAGGGAGGGGCTTGAAGTGATAGGTAGCGCTGGAAGATGGTTAGGAAGCTCTCACGATCTGGAAGGAGGAGAAGGGTGCTCTTATACCGAATACAATCAGCTATTCCAGGGCTCATCATGCTTCCGAGAGCATCCTCGGGTGCTGTCCGAGCATCCTCGGGTGCTGTACGAGCACCCCCGGGCGCTCCCACCAGTGCTGCATATGGTGCTCCAAGCCGTGCTGAATGTTTGCTCCAATACATGACGTAGATCAATGCTCTAAGCGCACTCGAAGATTCTACTCTGGAGGTTTGATTCAATTGAATGACGTAGATGAATGCTCTAGGCGTAATCGGGAATGCTCTGACGGTAGTTCCAACAGTGGTGTCGATTGGATTCCTATATTGGGTTGGTGTTTGTGTTCTTATTGGTGTCGTGGCTCTGTGCGCTATGAAGCTGAGTCGGAGAGTGTGTATCCTCTGAGCGCATATCCGATATTAGTATCGAATTTGGCGGTGAGAATGGTCTCTCCATGATCTGAATAGCATCCGCGAGTGCTCAGAGAGAGAGAGCGAATGCTGAGAGGGTAGAACGGAGCATCGTTGGGGGCATGATTGTGGTGATTGTTGTTTCTTCTCGTTGTATGCTTGTGTTTGTGTTTGCATTATTCCGTTGGAGATGTATGACGTCAAAATCAGCCTCGCTATGGTGGAGGTGCGAGCGCAAGGCTCACAATCACTTGGCGAGCGCTCTGCAGCGAGCACTCTGTAGAGCACTCTGCACAACCGCTTGGCGGCGAGAGCCTCATTGGATGACAAATCGTTCGTAGAGCACTCTGCACCGCCTGCAGGAAAGAGCCTCCGCCTTGGCAGACTGCAAATTCTCGAGTCCAATGAAATCGTCTTGCCCTTTTTGCAGCAAGAGGTACAGCTCCTCCCAATTTTGACAGACATCTTGAGCGATCCATCCTTTGGAAGCAGATGAATGGCTGGGAAATCAATATTCACTGCTGGAAGCGCGATCAACCTGCAGAGACCCCGACAACACTGACGAGAGCCCAGAGAGCATTCCCGATTACTATTCAGACACGCATTACGATTCAGAGTCGGACATTTTCGACCAAGATTCGGGTAACAATTCGGACCTTGAATCCGAATCATATTTCGTGATGGAAGAGGCAGATGGCGATTCAAATGGGCATAGTAGGGCATCTACGACAGTTTACGAGGGTGCTGGGGAGCCACTTTACCGCTCGGAGGACTACGACGAGTGCTCACAGAGCCTTCTCCAATACCCATGGCACCCATTCCGGTCAGCATACGAGTTCAGAATGGCACGCTATTTCACACTATCCAAAACCTCACAGGGGAACATCGACAGCTTCTTTCTACACGCTCCGCCGAGTAGTGGCGAGTGCTCCTACAGCACTGGGTGGGGTTTTATCAAGAGGTTGGAGGAAATGAACGATATACTGGGAAAGGCGAGCTGGAATCATTTGGAGGTGGATATTGGGAGGGAGAAGATCTCTTACTACTACCGGAATCCAATGGTAGTCGTCCGATATCTTCTAGGGCAACGTGCCTTCCGGGAGTCATTGGTGTATTCGCCCGTGGTGGAGCATAATGAATTCGGCGGCGAATGTCTGAAATGCGTACAGGAGATTGGTGGTGGGAGATACAGGTCCGTAAACTTCACCCTGTCAACTTGAGGTGCTCTATGAGCAGTCGATGATGCTACAGGAGCAGTCGCTAATGTCTTCTCGACAGAATACGTTACCGGAGGGGTCCACTGTCGTACCAATTATCTGCGCGTCGGATGGCACACATCTGACAAATTTCAGCGGGGACAAGAAAGCCTGGCCAATCTATCTTACCATCGGGAACATCAAGTCGTCGGTGCGCAACAAGCCCACAGGGCATTCATTCATTCTCCTAGGGCTGCTACCAGTGCCACCGAAGCTCGGAAAGAATACAACACTCGTTAACTCCGTTTTAAGACGTCAGAGTCAAATGGCACTGCATCGTGCCCTTGGGGAGATCTTTCAAAGCATTCGCGAGTGCTCTCAGGAGGGCGAGCTAATCAAATGCGCCGACGGCTACGAACGACTATGCTTTCCGGTGCTCTCGGGCTGGATCGCCGATCAACCCGAGCATTCAAACTTGCAAAACATTAGCGCTAGTGCTTGACCGAGATGCGAGGTGGAGTTTCACAATCTTGGGAGCACTCGTCGAAGCTATCTTAATCGCGAGGACTCTGGGGAGAGTACAGCTATTTGGGAGAGGTGAACCGGTAGAATACCTTGTTGCGAGATCCGTCAAAACACTCTTCAATGCTTTCTGAGGTATGCGAGGTTAATCCGTACGATCTCAATAAACCGGACATACTGAACAATATTTACCTGGGGATGTTGAAGCGCATGATGGAGTGGATTCAGGGTTTCTTGAAGAAGCATCATCGATTGGAGGAATTCGACAAAGCTTGGGCTTCGATTGCGCCTTACCCTGGACTAGCAGTACCAAACAAGGCATATCGTTCTACCCCCAATGGCAAGGGAAAGAGATGCGGAATCTGGGGTGGGTCGTTCTAGGAGCACTCGCGGCTGCTCTGCGAAACCCGGGAGTGGCTGTCAGGAGCGACTTCGCAAAAGCTTTGAAACGCGTTCGAAGCCTAATAGGCTTCCACTTAATGGCGCAATATGGGAGTCATACAACGAGCACACTGGACTATATGGAGAGCTATCTCGAGGATTTCCATAAACACAAGGATATCTTTTTAGAATTCAGGCGTCTGAAGGCGTTAAAGGATCACGAGAGATCGAGCGAAAGCAATTAGTGGCTCCCAGAGCACCCAGCGAGGCTTGGAGGAGATCCGGGAGATTCGGGAAAGATCGCACTTCAACTTCATCAAATTGCATGTCTTAATGCACTACCGGGAGCACGTTGAGCGCTTTGGTAGCATTCCTCAATACTCCACGGACGTCAGCGAGCTTGCCCATGTACGGCAGGTAAAAGAAGCTTACAGAGCGTCCAACAAGGTTGATGCTGCGACGCAGATACTGGACTATGGAGGGAGGCGATTGGCGTTAGAGATTCGAATTCTGAATCTGAAAGACATCGTCGGAGGTTCTGAGAGCACTGACCACATCCTCTGGAGCCATCGGGATAACCTCAAGGAGTTGCTCGACATTTTCAAGATCCAGGACCGCAAGAAAAGGCCAAAGGAACGCTCAATAGTAGAAAGCGGACTGTCCCTGAAGCGTCTTTGCAACCCCTCCGCGAAATCGGAAAGACTTTTCAACGTGGCAGACGGACTGCAAATGAGCATATCACGCTATATCGCCTGATAAAGCAGTATGCCGAGGATGCAGGATGCTCTCAGAGCTTTGCCGGAAGCTCTGAGAGCATGTTGGAGCGCCGGGTGGAGGTTTTCACATGCTTGCAGGTTCCGATACCAATCTTCCAAAGGCCTGGCGATATCTGAGGTTCACAACATCAGGTGTCTGAGACTGCATCTTTAGGAAGAGGAAAATAAGAAAGGATTGGGCATGGGTATCGGTAGGTTCCTCAGAGCAGTGGGGAGTGTTTCGGGGACGCTTCCCAGGACGTGTGGAGGCTCTGTTCAAGGTCTTGAGGATAGCATAGTAGCGCGCATAGACTATGTGTAGTTGAGCTGCTTGAGGCGAAGGATCGTGGTATCGCTGTTAGCTTACATGGGCTGCTGAAGGTCTGTAGGAGGAGGAGGAAGAGGATTTACGTCGTGAATATTCGGAGTATATTAGGAATGGCTCATTTGTTCGAGGTGAATGCTGGCAATTGGCTGGTAAATACTAGGATAGATTTGCGTACGTGGAATGTGTAGAAATTAGGCATTGCGACATCGGTTATGTATAGTAATTACACATGTACAAGGGATGACTCATAGAAGGAACAAGGGTTTCAGACATGGCTTAGTGTCACGGATTATATAAGCAGGAGATCACGTGGTATTAGAATATCTGTATATATAGACCAACTGGATTCCCACATTGTCGTTGGAACTCTCGCGGCACAATAGTATATTTTCTTACTTTCACAAACACAACCTCTCTCAAGGTCAAGTGTTCGATTCACACTCAAGTCATTCTTCCCAAATACCAAACTTCAGGTTATGAGCCCGGGTTTTGCCAAATAAAATCCGTACAACACCATCGCCACCTCGTTTAACTCAACCTACTTCATACAACCATCATGTCGGGCAAACAAGGAGAATCATCAAAACCAGTAGAGGTTAAACCTCGGACAATACTGGTTCCAGTAACATGCACATCAAGTTTGATGGACTCCTTAAACTCAAGGGACAATCCAAGTATCAAACTTGGGCGGGTGCCTGGAGGATTACCTTCGATGCTGCAGGCTGATGGGAAGTGTTGAACATCGAATTCCCTACCGAGAATGACACCGACCTCTCCACGGCCGAAATACGGAATGCCCAAAAAACAAAGTCACAGCCTTCTCATCGGAGCCGTAGCAGAAGATATACAACCCACAGTCGTCTCCGCCGAAAGCGCATACCACGCTTGGAAGGCGCTCAAAGACCTCTACGATCGCGTATCACCAAACACGACGATCACCCTTCTCAGCCGTCTTCTATACACGAAGATGCAAGACAACGGTAAGCTAACCGAGCATCTCGAGACCTTCAACAGGAACTGGAACACTCTCAAGTCCAGATGCCAGAGCGCAGCCCACAAGCTCGCTCAGGTACTCCAACCTCTCACCAAATCCAACGAAGTGATGACAGCATTCCTACTTGCCTCCCTACCAAAATCGATGAGCAACGTCGTCGACAACATCCAGACCAAACAGGATGTCACATACGAAGATGTTCGCCAACGGTTACAGAACCTACAAGAGGAAAACCCTCTCACCGGCAACAACAGGGTACTCCATACCAGGAGCGCCCCCTCACCGAACGGCAAGGAATGCACCTGGTGCAAGAAACGGAACCAACCGTCTGGGGAACGCAGTGCGAGTGCAGAAAGCTCAAGAACAGAACAGACAAAGGAAAGAAAACAGGAGAAGACCAGGCAGGGATAATTCGGCATCGGTTGTAGTAAATGACTCATCCACCACAATTTGCATGGTACGCACCGACACCTCACCTTCCTTGCCCCTTACCTGGATCCTTGATTCTGGAGCTACCTCTCACGTCACACCCTTCAAAGACCAACTCATCAACATCCGACCACACACCGGCAATGTCCGAACAGCTGATGGCACCAACCACGCTGTCACCGGAATGGGAAGCGCTAGTTTCGAATGCTACCTTCCCAATAGAGATAGATCCTCCGTTATCCTCGCCGACGTGCTGCTGGTCACAACCTTGGGAAATGTGGGATTGGTCTCCGAAACCGTGCTCGACAAAAAGGGATTTAGAACTGAGTCAGGAGGAGGAAACAAATTGGTCACGAAAGAGAAGAAGGGAATAATCTGGGCAAAATTGGAAAGGGGACTTTGGAATGTACAAGTAGTTAGCAATACAGTTCGTTTGACATCTTACGACGAATGGCACCAAGTACTGGGCCACCCTGCGACACTAGAAAACCTGTATGAAGACATCAAACGTCTACCTCCCAAACCAGAAAGCTACCACTGCAGTCAATGTGCCCTATCCAAAAGTACGCACAAGAAACCTGCACCAATAGGTATGAGATCCCAGCGACCATTCGAATTAATCCATTCAGACCTCTCTGGAAAATTCGGAATACAATCGCAGGGGAAGTCTCAGTACTACATGTCATTCATCGACGATTACACCTGGATATACTTCCTGAAACAGAAAGACGATGCGAAGAAAGCCATAAAAGACTATGTTACTAGGATCGAGAAACAGTTTGATACAACAATACTGCGATTCAGAACGGATGGCGGCGGTGAATACATCAACAAAGACATAACGAACTACTTCGACTCACAAGGAATAGTTCACGAACCAACTCCACCATACACTCCTGAATCAAATGGAGTAGCAGAACGATTCAATAGGACGGTAACCACAATGGTCAGGTGCATGATCATGGACCATCCTAAGTCGCTATGGGGAGAAGCATATTCAACAGCTGTCTACTTCAAAAACAGGCTACCTCATAGTACGCTCAAGGGAAAGACCCCCTATGAAGCCCTAAAAGGTTCAAAGCCCAGTATCCAACACCTACAACCATTCGGTAAAAAGTGCTATGTCCACATCCCAGAAAACTCTAGGCCAGCAGGAAGCAAACTAGCACCCCGAGCGTATGAAGGAATCATTGTCGGATACTCAGACAGTACCAAACACTATCGCACCTGGATCGGATCACAAAATAGGTTAGTAGTAAGTCGGGACGTCACATTCCCCCCTCCTGAATCAGGGGAAGTCTCAGTGGAACTCGAATACACCCCTATCCAGAAACCAGAAGCGACAACTGCACCATCAGACGACGAATACGAGTCAGAAGACAGGTCTGACCCAAAATCCGAGTCAATTGCAACCAAAGAGAACCTTACAGAAGACGCAAGGAGACTGGGGGCCGGGCTTACGAGGCCCACTCCTGGACGTCACCTCATGAGATATAACAAGGAAGGAGCTAATCAGGAAATACCAGGATCATTCCCGGAATCACCAGAACTGAGCAGACAGCCGTTACCGGTCACTCCAAACAAGGGAAAACAACCTGCCATACCTATAGGACAACAGGCAACACCAAGAAGAATTGGATGGACGACTACTACAATATCGGGTATGCCATTCAAAATCAAACAACCTGCTACGACTACACCTAAGGCTCCTCCTCCACAACCACCAAGAAGATCAGATCGCATACACCAACAAGTGGACAAAAAGGTTGAAATGGAAACAAGAATGAAGGAATATAACGAAAAAATAGCCGAACAACAGAAATACCTTGCGGATTATATCGAATCAGTAAAAACAGATAGCCCAGGAGACAAAGCCACTGAACAACTGATGATCGACCAACTCAAAGCATATCATAGGCGAACAAGGAATGAGTTGGACAAGGAGTATGAAGAAGTATCCAAACTCCCCCCAAACTACCATATACACCTCGTTACAGAACCTTCCACCTTCAACCAAGTCATGCAGAGCGATGATCAAGGCCTATGGAAAAAGGCAATACAGACTGAGAAAGACGCGCTTGACAGAGCACACACCTGGGACATTGTCGACCGACCAACCAACCGAGCAGTAGTCAAAGGAAAATGGGTATTCAAGGTAAAACACAACGCGGACGGAACAATCGAAAGGTACAAAGCTAGGTACGTCGCCAAAGGCTTCACCCAAGTACAGTATCAAGACTACGATGAGACCTTCGCCCCCGTTGCCCGATACGATTCCCTACGACTCCTACTAGCACTAGCTGCACACAACGGTTGGACTCCACAACAAATGGACGTCAAGTCAGCCTTCCTATACGGTATACTCAAGGAGGAAATCTACATGGAACTGCCTGAAGGCTACAGGCAAGCCAACAAGGTTTGTAAACTTCGGAAATGCATATACGGACTAAAACAATCACCCCGTGAATGGTACGCTTGCCTAGCAGACTCCCTTCAACGGAAAGGATTCGTCCCAGCCAACTTCGACCCATGTGTCTTCATACATAAGAAACACCAATTCTACATATCGGTGTATGTAGACGACATCATGATATTCGGACCCGACATCCCATTCAGAAACGAAATCAGACAACTACTAAAGGCAGATTTCGAATGTACAGATCTTGGTAATGCGAAATTCATACTGGGAATAGAAATAACGGTAACAAAGAACGGTATATCACTATCACAACATGCATACATCAACAAAATCCTAGACAAATTTGGAATGAGTAACTGCAAACCAGTCGGGACACCACTCGAGCCGAACCTCAACCTACACAAAGGAGAACCAGAAGATCGGATCGAAAACCCAACTGAGTACCAATCCATAATAGGATCCCTCATGTACGCAAGCATAGCAACAAGACCAGATATCACCCATACCGTTACAGCACTCTCTCAGTACTCCTCATGCCCAACTGAGGATCACCTACGAGCAGGCAAGCGAACCCTACGGTACCTCAACGGAACCAAAGACTGGAACCTGTTCTACCCTACCGGGAACACCAGAACACTCGATGGTTTCTCAGACAGTTCCTACGCTTCAGACCTAGATGACAGAAAATCGTTCTCTGGATACGTGTTCAGACTAGGTAAATCAGCCATCAGCTGGAGAAGCCGGAAGCAGAAATCAGTCGCAGTCTCAACAACAGAAGCCGAATACATGGCCCTGTCCCTCGCAGCTCGACAACTGGTATGGATCCGTAACGCCTTACACGAACTCCAACAGAAATACCAGTACTTCATACACGCCGACAATACAGGTTCAATCGACCTCAGCCGGAACCCACGCATCCACGACCGGTCCAAGCACATCGACGTTCACTATCACTACACACGTGAACAACTCGAAGCCGGAACCTTCGAACTCCTCTATGTCCCAACCGAAGACAATGTTGCAGACATAATGACGAAAGGTCTACCAAAGCCAGCACACCAGAAACTGTCAGAGATGATACGATGTGGCAAGTGAGGGGAAGTGTAGAAATTAGGCATTGCGACATCGGTTATGTATAGTAATTACACATGTACAAGGGATGACTCATAGAAGGAACAAGGGTTTCAGACAAGGCTTAGTGCCAGGGATTACATAAGCAGGAGATCACGTGGTATTAGAATATCTGTATATATAGACCAACTGGATTCCCACATTGTCGTTGGAACTCCAGCGGCACAATAGTATATTTTCTTGCTTTCACAAACACAACCTCTCTCAAGGTCACGTGTTCGATTCACACTCAAGTCATTCTTCCCAAATACCAAACTTCAATAGTCCCCAGGACCTGCGAACTCCCCTCTGTGGCTCCCATAGTTCTGGGTTTCTTCAATGGCTGTCGTTTCTGTAGATTGGGTCGGGTCGAATCTTGGGGGGGGTTGGGGCCTGGGGGCGGATGGGGTGGCGAAGAAGGAGCTGAGCGATGTCTGCGATATTATGTCTGCTCCTGTTCTTCTTGGAGCTGGGGACACTTCGGATAGGGTTCTTTTCCTCCCGTTTAGGGTTTTTGGAGGAGTTGATGGTCGGTTGGGGTTCGTATCTGCCAGGATTGAGTTTGGTAGGGATGGCTCAGTCTGGTATGGTATACCAGGTTAGACCAGGCGATCGTGCTGTGTAAGAAGGTGAGAGCGTTATGTGTGTAGAGAAAATTCTACAACTCAGGGGCGAGAGCGTAAATGCACTCCCTGACGAAGTAGTGGATTCTGAGGTACCAGTAGAAGACGCGGTCTATTGGCATACAGGATTTTCTCTAGGAAGGTAATGCGAAGTGTAAATAATTCTTATCAGAAGGAAGGCCGAGTAGGTACAGGATTGGATTGGATTGGATTATTATATTGCCTAGAAGCCTCGGGCTTATCGCAACTACCGCCTACAAAAACCAGAACTACAAAAATAAACAAAGGAAAAAGGTAACGAACGACTACGTACAAAGACGAGAACATGGAATGATGCGAAAACAAAAGAACGCGTGCAAAAGTGGTACAGGTAAGCAGAATCTGAGTGACAGCAAAGAAACCTTCCCGTGGTCGATAGAATCCTAACACTTCTCCTAATAACAACCTTGTCCGAACCTGACGTCGCGAAGCGACATGGTACTCTTGCGTGGAACACGGAACCTGCTCCCTGTTCTCAATTATGGTAATACCTGTGAACGAATCTTAACAGTACCCATGAGTCAGTTCACCACTAGGTTGATCCGATTGCGTTGAGCGTATATCCGTAGTCGTAATCTTGTTGACTGGCAGGCAGGCCGACAGAAGAACGAGGTTCGAAAGCGTTAGAGCTGGGTAAGACGGGGGTGCCTGGGAGTCTGCTGGTCGGGCAGCAGGCGATTGAGCGGGGGGAGTTAATGTGGTGGTCGCATTCGAAGGTGCCGACCGAGTTTGAAGTGGTAGCTCCGGTTGTAGGCGGTGCCGGTTGAGGAGTGGTGAGCGGGGAAAGCCGACTCGGTTAAAATGGGTTGCCAGTCTGGGGCCGAAAAGAGGGGTAAGGCCAACGAAGGACCTCGCGTAGGGAGTGGAGTGACTGTTTCGCGACCGTAAGATCGCTAACAACGCGGGCTTTTCGTAGGCTTTGGCAATTGACCTGCGCTGACCTCCAGGTTATTGACAGTGTGCCGATACGAAAGGTAAAATGGGTTGGCCACAGAGGACTGGTTGATGGAGTGTCACGATCGTAGGCGCCGACGTATTGAGGAGTGGGTTCGAGAAGAAGGACGCATCCTCGTGCAAGGTTTCAACTCAATAAGATAGAAATCCTACCGATCGGGGTAGGCGGGGGTCCCAACTTCCAGTCGCGGTCGGGCGAAAGGCCTGAAGGGATACTCCTGTCCCCGCGAGCCTTAGCGAGCCGAGTAAATACAAGAGGTACAGGAGGTTGCGTGAAGAGAAAAGGAAAGGGAGAAAACAGGTGAAAGCACGAGACAATGGCCCCTTATATATCCAACCCTAGGCCGATGATGACCAATACCTTCACGTAACAGAAACTGAAAGAACATAACAGAAACCCTCATTACCAATCCTAATCCTACCGCGCAATACCTCCTCTTCATGCTCCAATCTATCACCTTAGCCGAGATACACTATTGCCGTTACAGTGGCAATCGGGGTGACACCGGAGGCGAGGCAGAAGACTTCCGGGAAGTCCTTGCATAATGTTTCTTTGTCGGGGAGTGCGAAGAGTGGGAAGTTGTGAATCGCCATGTCCACCTCCGATGGTGCGGGGCGGAAGGTGAGGAAAGGGTTCTGGGGAGTTGATGCTTTGGTCTTGAGGATGGAGGTCATGTCTTCAAACCAATGGGCATAGATTGACGTTGGGACTGTGGGGGGGGGAAGTACCGTCATGGTGCCTCATGTGTTGACTGAGACCGTGAGTGAGGTGACAGGGGCGACTTGTTTGCTTCTGGCCAGGAGTTGGCCGAACTCGACTGACAGTTCAGCAGCGAGTCTATCTGCTGCTTCGATTGAGGTTGGATTGGTTCTGGTTGCGAAGAACCGGCGTTGTGAGGCTAGGAAGGTGGGGGCAGAAGGGGTGGGAGTCTTAGGTTTGGGGACTCTAGGGGGGCGGTTCCTCTGTCTGGTTTGATTGTGGACGGTCTCCCATTGGGCCAGGTTCTCCTGTACGGCTTGGAGCTGTAATCTTTGGGGCAGGGCGGAGAGGGGTATTTGCTGGGTGGGGGGGGGCTGAGCCCTCCCAGTTTGTGGTTGTTGGCGCCTTTGTGTAGCGGTGATGGGAGGGGGTGGTGGCGGTGTTGGCCGGATTGGGGCATCCATGCGTTTCACGCTGTTCATGATGGTTGTGAGTTGGGAGGAGTTCTTTGACGTGAGTTCTTCGACTTCGTCTTTCACGCTTTCAAGTTGGCGGACGAGGATTTCATTTTGGTTTACCATTCCTAAGAGGAGCGTGAGGAAGAGCCTTTCCGTGTGGGTGTTGGATTCGGCTTCGAGCATATCGTGGGCTTGTTGAGAGAGCACGTTGAAGCTGTTGTGGCTTGTAAGGTCTTCATCGAGTTCCCCATACTTGAGGTGGGAAAGGATGTTGGCCATCTCAGGGGATGGGCTTGGTATTGTTGTGATGGATGAAGCACAAGTGGTAAACACTTTTGGCCTTGTGTAACGCTGTTGCAATACAGATTTTGGTGGTTATTTTAAAAAATTGGTAAAAAAGCGGGGAGAGCATCAGCAAAAAATTACTTGTCGTCTTGGGGCAGCTGGGCGCCCGAGATGCCCCAGATGTTTTAGATGCCTCAAGACTTTTGCTTACCTGTAGACTGACGCCTGGGCGCCACGCGAAGACCGCGCTGCGTCTTTTCGTCAAAAGACGTACTCAAGACGCAAATCACGTCTTTTCGCTCCAAGACGTCGTCTCGACGTCTCATGACTCGTTCGTCCTCTGACAACTGAAGATGTAATTTCTCTCAATATGGTCGTCTATTGACCAATCAAGGTCGTCTGATCACGTCTTACGACCAATTAACTCTGAATCGTCGCTCCTTTCTGTGTATTTTGAACATCACACAACGTCGTTTGCCCATAAAATCTCGCCCTTTGATCATTGCACTTTGTTCTTTCTCTCAATATGTTCGTATATTGACCAATCAAGGTCGTCTGATCACGTCTTACGACCAATTAACTATGAATCGTCGCTCCCTTCTGTCTTGACTCTGTGTATTTTGAACATCACACAACGTCGTTTGCCCATAAAAGCTCATCCTCTGACTATTGCACTTTGTTCTTTCTCGTCGGTTGCCCATAGGATTTTAGTGTAGAAGAATGTTTATTCAACTACATACGTGTACTACTCACGCTATCGTCTTTTGGTATTGCACTCAGCGTCCCTTGTTCTTGCGCGGTCTACCCCTCTGTCTTACCCCCACTTCTCCCTGGCCCTTTTCTCCGGCGCCCTCCGTCATACTGACAGGAGGTCTCTCTATGGTATCTTCAATAATTACATCATTATCAATATTCCTCTCAATAGCGTCATTCACTTGTTCTTCCGCGTCGTCTATGTAGTTTTCGTACCTGGGTCGAACGACCCTACCACCACCATCCTCCCCATAATCGTCATCAAATGCCTGGCTGGCTGGCTCGTCGAACTCCGTATCGTCGTTAGTATCCGTACTGAGCTTCGCTCGGAGACCGGCCAAAAAGCTTCCTACTCCAGGGTCAATAATTGCCTCCCTGCTCTCCGCTGCAGTAATTCTGCAGCACTGAGTCCTCTTGATCCGCTTCAAGACTTCGTGTCGAATCCCGTCTAGCACCAGATTTGATGTCTCCTCGTCGGGGAAGGACTTCGTCCATGTGCGCATGTGTCTCTCAAAAATCACTGGTTTGTACGTTAGTAAGTTATGCCCGTCAATAGGCTGGGTAGAAGAACGACGGGGTGCTAACCGCCGCAATAGTCCTTATTGAAGACACCGTTCTTCCAGTTACTGCCTCCAATTATGTGGACTCTCAGCGCATGATATAGTACAGTAGAAACCAGGCAGATAAAAGACGGGTTGATACAATTCTTGAATTCCGGATGGTTGACGGCAATCCCACGATTGGTCTCATAGTAGGCGTAGACGATAAAACGCGGTATTTGAGGTGCGGCAAAGTGCCATTGCGCGGGCTACAGACGTTAGTACTAAATCTCGCCTTCTGGATCAACAGTAGATATAAGTCGTAATGATTGGGATCACAATTAAACCGGTCATCTGTCAGGAGGTAATCGACGCGGGCTTTCGCTTGCTCGCCGGTCATACCGGCTAGGCCGTAATATGACGCGATTACCCCCTTTGTCTTCTCCATCATGTGTGAACGAGCCAGTTGGTGGTAGTATCTCACCTGCCCGGCGACGCCGGTCGACAACTCCGCCGGAAAGTCGGTTCCCGCCCTGGCAAAATCCCACGATTTTCTGACCATGGACGCCAACTCTAATACCGATGGCATTGGGTTAGTGAATAGTGTCTCTTTGCTCACTTGCCAACCAGCTTTTTCGATTAGAGTCATGAGGTCAACTTCGAATTGACTAAGGTTACGATTTCGGAGAGCTCTGGTCTTGTTGGCATCGGTAGATTCTAGCGACGTTAATGTATTTTGGGACGATCGCTCTACAGAAAACCCTCCACCAACGCCACTAGTATAACCTGTAGCGCTGACGATGGTCTATCAGACTCGGAGCTTTGATGCCCGGGGGACTCGTAAAAAAGGTCAGGGCACTGGTTCCCGCTCGTCTCTCTATTCCGTGCGGCCGACGGTAATGTATCCTTCAAAGATGACTGCCGAGATTGTACTTTCCGGGGTGGGCTCGAGAGGGGTGAGCTCGTAGGTTGTCGGGCATTGAGCCTTCAATCCTTGGTCAAACACCTCTCGCCATGAAGCTGTAAATCTATCCGTAAACCCCTTTGTGATGGTCCTCGTATTCGGAAACATAGTCTTCAGACGATCTCTCTCGTCCACGTGTTTGTGATCGTCTGGATGACTCTTGCGGAAAGATGCTTGGAATCTCCTGTGAAGATCGTACATGTCTTTAGCTAGTTGGTCGTCTGCCCATGCTAACGACCCGGTGTTCTGACGGGAGGAAGTTTCTCTCTAGGTCTTTCGCGAGGTATGGGAGGAGTTAGACAAATGAAACTGACTCTCTCATCGAGGCATTGTCAAGGATGTTTTTGTCGACAAGATGGGCAGTGCAACGTACCAACTTTATAAGAAAGTCCTGTATGGGGGAGGGGGGGAGTGGAGGGTGACTTCTGCCGTGATTTCATCGATACGTACATGGACCAATAGCTAGAGGTAAACGACGCTAGGAGATATTTCCCGCGATGCATCCCGAGCTTCTGGAATCCAAAGTTTAGCACAAATAAGTCCACCAATGCACAGATTCACGCAGTTCCACTCAATCGTGTGCGGGTAGTCGAGAGCGGTCAAGTCAAAACCCTCGCAAGTCCGAGTCTGGAGTCCCCAGCAAGCAGGATGGCCATGTCAGGCAGCGACTATTCCGGCCGATAGTTTCATTCCCGCACCACTCCTGCCCGGGCATCGCCCCTCAATGGCATGGGTATCCAGCTTTTCGAACGGAGTCGTCCCATCCCCCGACGTCAATACCCTCCCTATAGTATATTTACCATACAGAGGGTATTTCGTGTCTGTAGGTTTACGTCACGTGGCTGCAGTCCACGCGAGTAGAGTCATGTGGGCTAAACGAGCAACAAAGATTGTTTACTCGCCTTCTGGTCAGATTACTGAGGTCTAATTCGAAACGTACACCGACCGATAGATATAGGCCAACGATGCGAAGACAAACGACAGGTATTCAGTCGTCATGCTAGTAGAAAACCTAAAATCCAAAGGTCAGCCTCAACTCCACAATAATACAGATTCACGCCGTTTCACTAAATCGTGTGCGGGTAGTCGAGGGCGGTCGAGTCAAAACCCTCTCAAGTCCGAGTCTGGCGTCCCCAGCAAGATCGCGTTCGGTCGATCCAGTCCGTTTACTAGAGTCGTCATTGTGTACTCGCCTTCAGATTAGATAGAGGAAGGAGGTCGGACGCGACTTGGATTGTCAGATGACTAAGCACTTGCTTGGCGTCGGCTACGTCTTTTTGCTCAACATACTCATCACTGTGAATCTTCTTTAAACTTTGTGTATTGTATTCGGTCGAGTGACGCTCCTAGTAACACTAACAACAGAATACTACTAATGATCAGACGAATCCATAACGACCCCAACCGGCGTCGAAAGACTTAACTCACCTCACGTCCTGCGCCAAAAGACCCTAACAGATATCACTAACCCTAAACCATAAGGACCCCCGTCAAATAACCTGAAAGAGATAAGACTAACTCTCAAAAGAGCCAAAATAGATAAGGCTAAACCATAAGGACCCCCATCAAATAACCTAAAAGAGATAAAACTAACTCCCAAAAGACCCAAAATAGATAAGGCTAATCCCAAAATACCAAAACCGATAAGGCTAATGCTAAAAGATTACCAAGACGACTGTAAAACCACCCAAAACAAATAGACCAAATATATCGCAACAACTGCCAAAGATGCTGAAAAATAGCGCCATAATAAGATAGGCCGACAAAAAGACGAGAACCACAACCGTCAAATGCAAAAGGTTGCGACTAGGGTCAGAAAACTCACGTGCAGGTGACTGGAACGTGCAACCTACTATCTACCAGTGCTACTCGCAACGAAGTTTCTTTTGAGTCGCAGGACGAGAGATGGAAGTCCATCGCTTCGTAGCGAGGTCGGGGAGATTGTTGATAGTAGGAACAGGGGAGGTTTAGGCGTAGAGGAACTAGCGAAGACGAGGAATTGTTAGAAGTTTAGCCACTTCAATTGAACTCGCCGATGCATCGGTAAGGTAACCCACCTCCAGATCGATTGACTCGTCCCCGCGCCCGCCGGGAGGAATACACACATCAGAGCCACCATCAACGTAACTACCTTCCCCGGTAGGCTCTCCGGCAGACATCTCTTCTTGCGTAATTCTTTCAGACTCTGGAGCACTGTCAGCTCGTGAAACAGTGGCCCAGCTTTCGTACTCTGGTCTCAAGTCCCCTTGCTCTTCCTCCGGCTCAAACTCATAGGCTGGGCTCTCAGCAGGCTTATCAAACAGATGGTGTCTATCGTATTGACCGCATTAGGAAAAACTATACTAGTGGTACGGAATTGGGTACAACTTACGCTCTCGACCTTTTCCCTCTTCGCTGAGCAGAAGTAGTCTGAGCAGGTGTTTTGCCCAGGGTCCTCGGGCCGGTTTTATTTGATGGCGGCGTCTCAGTCGGCGTCTTGGGCCTGGGTGTCTTTGTCTTCTTTCTCCTTGTAGCCTCCTCCTCCTCCTCCTCCTCCTCCTCCTCCTCCTCCTCCTCCTCCTCCTCCTCTTCTTCCCCTCGTCGTCACGTCTCGTCCTCCTCTAGCGCTCTTGTAAATGCGTCGTCGCCATCATAAATCAAATCTTCCTGAGCGCCTTGCTAAACCTACCCCTACTTGCCTTTCTGAGCATAACTAACAATTGTACTCTCCGGCGTTCTCTCCTCTGGGTTTTTTACGGGAACTCGACCCTCCACCTTCACCCTCGCCTTCCTTGTCGTCGTCGGCGTCGTCGTCGTCGTCGTCAGCGTCGTCAGCGTCGTCGTCGTCGTCGTCGTCGTCAGCGTCGTCGCTCACCTCCACAATCTCACTTCTCTTCCTCTTCGTCGATTTCCCCCAACGAGTTCCTGCCTCCTCGGCCTTGATGCCCGACGCTCTCCGGTCAATCCGCAACTGATTGTCCATCAGCACCTCCCAGTCACCGTGAAAGTAGGGGAATGACAGCGGTGGTGGAGTCTGCCTGCCATTTTTATCGCGCTCATTATAAACCACCAATAGTCTCAGTCGCGGTGCAAGTCTACAAGCATTGAGCCATACTCTGACATCTTTGTCCGACTGTAGGAAGATGACTTGTTCAGGTAACGGCCGGTAAACACGATATTGACCCGACGCCGTCTTGGAAAACTCCTCGTCGGGGATAAGAGACCCAACCAAATAGCCTATCGCGGGGTGTGGCAAGTCAGAAACACCGCCGCGGATTTCAGGGTCTAGTTGTGCCCCCTGACCATCTTCACTACCTCCGATAAATAGGGACCGGGTAGTGAACTAAACGTCATGTACGGATGCCCACCAAAGGTTCTCGGAGTCCAATTGGGCATTTTCCATGACTTCCGACGTAGTCCCAACTGCTCCTTTCCCGTCCGCTCAAAGCGGTATCTGGAAGGGAAACAATGGGAAATGCCTATAGGGCGATCAGTAAGATATGATGCCATGTCGACCTTCCGGGTCTTCGCCGAGAAGGGCTCGTTGGCTTCATCGGGTATCTCTTCATCGTCAGTCTCATCTCCGATATCTGCCTTGTCCCTCGGCTTCTCCGCGTCATCTTCCGACGAGTGAAATTCGTCAATGTCAGGGTAGACCTCATCCTCGTCGTCGGACAGAGGCACCTGGGCCTGCTTACTCCTCTTTGTCAAAATGCGAGTTGGCGCCGTCTTGCGCTGCTTGCCCTTGGCTTTTGTGTTGGTCGCCTTCCCCTTGGTATCCTTCTTTGATGCTTTCGCCTTCGCTAACTTCGCCGCACGCTCCTTCTCTTTGAGTGCTTCAG
Source organism: Morchella eximia (assembly GCA_024713935.1). NCBI lineage: Eukaryota > Fungi > Ascomycota > Pezizomycetes > Pezizales > Morchellaceae > Morchella > Morchella eximia. The sequence goes on from JAMGZG010000020.1 coordinate 43,927, forward strand.
AGAACTTCTCTCAATCCTCAGCAGACTTACGTTTGGCAAGATCTTGGAGTGTACTGCTCAGACAGACTTTGACCAAGACTCCTTGTAAGGTACATTCTTCCTCCGGCTGTTGAAGCAGGCATCTGAATTTTTTCCACAGCGGATAACTGAGCAGGAGTCTCACGGCCTCGTCCCATTGCTCATCTGTTGCCATAGTTCTGTTGGCAATCGCATTCTCGACAAAATAGTCGTGAACAGCTTCGAATACGTTCCTCCATTGGGCCGGCGTAATGCCGAGCAAGGACTTAACTTCGGCGCCAGTCAATCTGCTCTTTTTTCGTATATTCCTGGCGGGTGTCAGAGGGCGAGAGATATAGGACTTGATAGAAATCTTACCTCTGATATGCAGGATGATCTGTCAATCGACAAAATCCAGTGGCCATCATTATCGGCCTCTTCCTTTCTTTTCTTCGGAGATGACTTTCCCGCTTGGGCTAATGCCGACTTGTTCTTACCCGACCGAGTTCCCACCATTGTAGTCAATAGCGTTATCAAGGTGGTCAAAAGACGGTTGACCGTTGGTGGATGCCTTCAGGAAGAAAGACTCTGGAGAAACAACGGGGTATTTAGACCCTTATATTGAACAAAGACTATGCGAATTACCATCGTGAAGGTGTTCTTAAATCGGCAACTCGCAACGCCTAACCATATACACAAGGCAGGGAACGACAAACAAAGGCTCATCGTCGCTGGATTAGGTTAATGAATGAACCAACATGAGTGCTTTGACGGAGGTTTGCAACTGTTGGTGGTGAGCTCAGACGACGTTGTGAGAATCGACGTTGGGAGAATCAACGTTGTGATAAATGACGTCGGGTTGCATGTGCTTGGCAAATCTTGGCTCGCGGCTGACAACTCCAGGGAAACGATCGTCGGTCTGTGCGACGGACGTCATTTTACTCTGTCAGAATTCAAATGGTATAAACACCTTCGATTCGGATGCCATCGACCGCGAGAATGAAGCAGACCACAAACCAAAAGACACAGACGACGGATCAAAATACCGCATGGCATCCACACCGTACCCCTTCCACCCACAGTATTACCGTCGCGCCGGGAATCTTGCTAGAAATATTTACCGGGTTCATGGTGGTGATGAAGCCTGTGAGGACAGAGACCAGGAGAATGAATCTACGCTGCCAGACGCCGGGCCTAGTACGCTTACTCTGGTAATTGACGGCTCTGACGATGATACCGACTCAGAAGCTAACTCCTTGGCGGAATCCGACTTTGACGCTGACTCCGACGACGACGTCGCGGCGACGACCGCCCCACCGACTGAAGCGCAAGCTGACGATAATTAAAGGACCACAGCATACCTACCCAACAGTGGACAAAGACTAGGGTGGGTACAGGGCTATCGGGACTATATAAAAGAGAATTGGAGGCCTTGGGCGCCGTTCAAGGATGCGGCGGAATGGAGATTGTCTCGTTTCTTTATCGAGCACAAATTGACCTCTACATCAATTGACGCTTACTTCAATCAGGGGTTGCACAAGACGACAAAGGATGGACGTTCCTTTCAGTCCGCTTACACCTTCCATAAACAGCTCGACAAAATGACCGGCTCCACACCCAACTTTCAATACGGAACCGTCGGAGACGGCTTTGGGAGAACGACTGACTTATACTATAGGAATCCGGTCGAATGCGCGAGGTATTTCTTGACTCAACGTTGCTATAAGTCGAGCATGGTTTATCGGCCGGAGAGGGTTTATGACAAGGGCGGATATCAGCTTTATTCCGAGATGCATACAGCGGACTGCTGGTGGAATATGCAGGAAAGGCTTCCCACCGGGGCCACGATTTTCCCGGTTATCTGCAGCTCCGACGTCACACACATGACAAACCTCTCCGGAGACAAAAAGACCTGGCCGATATATATCACGATAGGCAATATCCCGGGCAAGGTACGATCTAAGCCGTTGGCTAAGGCGCATTTGCTGCTCGCACTATTGCCAATACCTCCTAAGATAATTGGCGACGCGACGTCAAACGGCAGACTCCGGTCATTGGCGGCGGAAATGCTGAGGAGCGTCATGTCGATTATACTGGAGCCTCTGCTGCACTTTAACCAAAGACTCGGCGTCTTAATGGGCTGCTCAGACGGGTACGAGAGACGTTGTTGGCCGATTCTGACGGCATGGCTTTCGGACCACATGGAGAGCTGCAATATTCTAAATACCAAGTTCAACTTGTGCCCCAAGTGCGAGATACCCATCAATAGCCTGGGCAAATACGAAGCCGCACCGCTCAAGACCTACACTCGTGATCAGGACGAATACAAGAGAATGTATCGTCAGTACAGGGCGCTGAAGGTACTGGAGAATCCGACGAGAGACGAAAGGCGGGAGCTGAAGACGCTGACCAAGTGGTTCGATTCTCGTGGTTTACGACCTCTGTACAACCCTTTCTGGAATCTCCCCTTCGTCCAAGCCTACGACCTCCATAAGCCAGACATGCTGCACGTGGTATACTTGGGAATCCTGAAACATCTTATGGAGTGGCTGGAGGACTTCCTGAAGGAACATGGTCGTTTGGATGAATTCAACACCATATGGACGCGCATGCCACCTTACCCTGGGTTTACCCCACCGATGAAGTCTTATCAAACAATCAGTCAATGGCAGGGGAAGAAGATGCATAATTTTCAGAAAATAATCTCAACAGCCCTAGCGTTTACACTCAGGAATCCGTCATCTGCCCAGGCAGAGCCATTCAAGAAAGCCTTGCAATGCGTCCGGGCATTGATGGACTGGGCACTAGTCGCCCAGTATTCTTCTCATAACGAGCTGACGATAGACATGTTGGATAGTTACCTAAAGGCTTTCCACAAGACAAAGGATATCTTCAGGAAATATCGTGCCACGAAAGAGACCGAGAGAGTAGTGGCGGAACGACGCAGAGAATTGCGCGGGGAATACGACATCGAGTTAGCAGGCCTAAACGACTCTTTAGGCTAAAGACGAAGGATGGTCGCAGACCAAAGGCTAAATCTCCAGGCGGAAACCGACGAAATCATGCGAGCAGAATCCCACTTCAACTTCCCCAATATACACGTCATGGACCATTTCGCAGAGCACATTCGTCAATACAGTATTATTCCGGACTATTGGACAGAGTTTTACAAATTAGCCCACAGGAATCAGATCCAAATACATTATAATCAGAGCAATCGCGTCGATCCCGCGATGCAAATACTTCGGACGTTTAACCGTGATTACACTTCTCCCATTTGCGAGCTAAACCCACTGCAAATTGCCAAAGACGGGTTTTCGACATCTTAGCTCATTGGTAATCCCGACATCTTAGAGCCGACGTCTTAGTGCCACATCTCAGAAGGAGAATGCATGCCACAAGACGGGACCTTAGAGACCCTCAGAACGACCCGGCGTTTCAAGCGCAGGTTATTGCGCCATTGGTATATTTACCAAACGACACCAGATTCGAGAAGAAGTGGGTCAAATGCCCGACCAAGTTGACAAACGTCCAGGGTGTAGATATCCCTGGTGCTAGGAGAGGACTAGGGTATTACATCAGGCGGTATTTCAGGAGGGAGCTCCGTCTTGGGTCCGAAGACATCCCCAGAGACATCGATAACTGGCGGGTAAACACATTTAAGCAACTCAACGTACCCGTCCTTTTGCACGGCGAGGGCGACGAGAGGAGAATTCACACACTTCGTACGACGGGAACGTTGGATTAAAGACGGTGGGATCCGCGGAACGACTGGGTCTGATTTCGTCAAAAGCCAGCTGGCCTAGGGGCTTTGCAGGGCTTATGCCCAGCAAGGCTGCTTGCGGTCTTTAAGCTCAGGGACCCAGGACGTACTGGGCCCAGACTTCTGTCTGCGATACAACCATTGAAGCCGGACTTCAATAAAAACCCCACCGTGAACCACAGGCTGATAAGGGTGTCGCATTGCTCTAACTCACCTGACGATATATGGGTAGTAAATATAAAAAGCATTTTGGGCGCCGTTCATTTGGTACCCGAGACGACGTCAGATACAAACGACAGGTGGTTTATCAATAGTACTATCGACCTATCGACCTACAATTTGATTTACTGAAATAAGGCTGGGCACTTGACTGGCCCGGGAGCCAGTAAGGTATAGATTTTATACAGGGAGACAAGCGACGACAAAAGCGGGGAGGAACTCAGGTCTTTATCTATGGCAAGCAGTGGAGATTTCTGACGGGGGTCGTTCGTAGCAGTGTCTATTTATCAATGTGTACTTAGACTTAAATTTCTGACGGGCTCGTTAGTGGCAGTGTGTATTTAGACAGCATGGACTACGATTTCTGACAAAGGAGTCAATTTTGAAAGGTCGTGAAGACGAAGACATTTGGCAATAAGACGAGCGTAGGATGGTGTAGTTAAAAGACGACCTGTCTGCATCGAACGACGCGTGTATTAATTGTAGCTGTCAAACGACCATGTTTTGTAGTCAAAGGACGAGGGACAAAAACGGGTAGGTCATAAGACGCGGTCTTTTGACCAAAAGACGAGGTTCTGCGGGCAAAAGACGAATTTGGACATCTGTGCGCGTGGATTCGTCTTGGCGAAACCCATTTTTTGCTGATAAAGGTCGATGCTGCGAGGCAGATACTGGACTATGGGGGGCGACAATTGGCTTTAGAGATTCGGATTCTGAATCTGAAAGACATCTTTGGGCGTCCTGAGAGCACTGACGACATTCTTTGGAGCCATCGAGATAACCTAAAGGAGTTACTTGAGATTTTCAAAATCGAAGATCGTAGACAAACGCCAAATGAACGACCGATAGTAGAACGCTGGCTGCCTCTAAAGCGTCTTTGCAACCCCTCCACGAAATCGGAAAGACTTTTCAATATTGCAGATGCACTACAAATGAGCCATATCACGTTGTACCGCCTGATAAAAGAGTATGCGGAGGATGTGGGATGCTCTCAAAGCTTTGCCGGGAGCTCTGAGAGCATTTTAGAGCACCGGGTAGAGATGTTCACATGTTTGCAGGTTCCGATACCAATCTTCTAAAGACCTGAGGTGTACGAGGTCCACAACATTAGGTGTACTGGAAACACGTCTTTTATGAAGGGGAAAATAAGAAAGAATTGGGCATGGGTGTCGGTAGCTTCCTCGGAGCAGTGGACAGTGTTTCGGGGAAGCTTACCAGGACGTTTGGAGACTCGGTTCAAGGTGCGGGACAGTACGGGGTGAGCACATAGGCTATGTATAGTAGAGCTGCTCGAAGCAAAGGATCGTGGTATTGCTGATAGCTCATATGGGCTGCTCAAAGTATGTAGGAGCAGGAGGAAGAGGATGTGCGCCGTGAACATTCGGAGTATATTGGGAATGGCCTATTTGTTTGAGGTGGAGGCTGGCGATTGGTCGGTAAATACTAGGCTAGATTTGCGTACGTGGAATGAATTTAGTTGAATGCTGTGAGAACAGTCGTAAGTGCTCTATAGTGAATGCCTTGAGGGCATTCGTGAGTGCTCTAGGAAAGTTAGCCACAATTGGACCGTCTAATTCAAAATTCGTGTCGTTCTGCTAAGCATGCGGATTAGAAGAGGGAGGTAAATTTTCGGCCGCTCAGTATCTGAGTCTGGCTATCCTGCAAGCTCGCTCCAGGAGGTTGCGGTAGGCAGGCATTGGTTTTCCGACCAGTAAAGTCATCCTGCACCTTTTTCCAGTCCATGTTTGCTGCTTAGGCATGGACATTGAGCTTTTCAGATGAACCGTACCATGGCCTCAACCTCAAGGCTTATGCCCTTCACGAATCGACAGATACATACACGTTCGTCAAAGGTTTCTTAGTCATCACCAGTATACACGGCAGTGCTCGTATCAGTATCCCGCGACTGTCCATACAGCGGCGTGAAGGATACCCACTTGAGATATCATTTGAGGGACCGGTGGTGCCTACCTAGCCTTTCACGAAAGCGTATCAATTCAAAGGGGTCTAAGTGAGGGGTTGCCTTACCGACACTTTGGTAGCTCTATGCGCATGGTGAGTGCTCTGAAAGTATTTGCGGGAGCATTCGTGGTGCTGCCAGATGTGAGTCAATTCGTTTGGTGGAGCATGGCGATGGGGGCATTGCCGAGTGCTCTCTGGACGTGGTTAATATCTCCGGGCAGAGCCTGGCGAATAGTACATTAGCAAATGCTCTCTGAACGTTAGAAATATCTCCTGCAAAGCAAGGTGAAGAAGGAATTGCTCAATGATCTCCGACATGAGTAAGTTCATTTAGCGGAGACGGGCGAAGAGAGCATTCGTGAGTGCTTTCCGGCGGTGGGTAATATCCGCTGACGGAGCGGAGAGAGCGTTGGTGATTGCCCTCCGGAGGCGAGTAATATTCTTCGAAGGGGCTTGGCGAAGGGAGCATTGGCGGGTACTCTCTGGATGCAGGTGATATTCACGATCGGTGCCTGGCAAAGAGGGCGTTGGCGAGTGCTCCCAGGTGTGAAAAGTAGAGCCTGGCAGCACCTGACGAAAAGGGCATTAGCGAGTGCTCTCCATGCGTGAGTTGTAAAGCCTGGCGCTGCCTGGCGAGTAAAGCATTGGGGAGTGCTCTCCTGACGTAAGGGATATAGCCTGGTGGAGCCTGGCAGGAGCACTATTTTCTGGTGGCGTCTGACACACCAGGCACTCAGGGCGCAGGCTCTGCGCTAGTATGGGGGCTCTGCGCCCTAGGGAACAGCGGAGCTTGCTGAGATGGAGTTGAATTTTGGCAATTTCCGCTTGAGTGAGCGATTCTTCTGCTAAATGTGATATTCGAAGTATAATTGCTTTATATTCATTTTGAGTTGGCACCGGTATTGGCTCTTGGTAGATATTTGATACTTGAACTGATCCAGATTGCTCCATTTGAGAATGGATTCCGGGATTTAAAGCAAATTGAGTTTGATGGCGCAGGTCACGTCTATTCTTTGATGTTTGAAGGCATGGGTGGTGTAAGATTTAGAGATTGGACTAACAGGGAGTGGCAGAACTGGGCTTTTGGTTCGGTTTGAGTTTGGTTAATACTTTTGCAGGGTTGAATTGGAAAATACCAATGGTCCGGAAAGCCGTCTGGATTGAGGATTTAGTGTACGTTTTTTCCGAGCATCGACAAAAAATGACCAAAAAATGACTTTATTTATACCGGTCTAGGTTTCTCGAAGATGTGTGTCTGCTGCTTGACCATAATGATTTTGAATGAGGCCGAATAGGCATACATCTAGAGGTTGAAGCAGGTGAGTTGAATGGGCAGGGAGACACATGATATGTATGTTCTGAGAGGATGCATAAGAGCAAAACTTATAGGTTAGGTGTGAACCATAACCATCTAAAAGCAATAGGTGTGGTCGGGCTCCACTGACCTTTTTGGAGTGAATGTCGAAGTACTCTTTCAACCATCGCAACCCCATATTATTGTCTGTACAACCATTGTCGCTAAAACAAAAGACCGCTTCCGAATCAGCTTTCGATTGTTGTGAACTCATGTAATGACCCTTCCCTTTATAGATTACCTAAGCTGGAAGAATGCAACCTGCTACAGAGACCGCTTCAATGACTGTGACCAACTCCCGGGAACCACCTTAGGCAATGTTTGGATTTCTTTTCCCTCACTGTTTCATGGATCGGCTGATGGGATCGTTGGGTTACGCGGAGTTGGATTAGTCAGGAGGTTTCTATCGTGTTCTTTGGGTTTCTATTCGGTTGCGCTGTGTGAGTCATTAGGGATTAGTCATCGCAGGATTTCCTTGGGTATAATAGGGGGCTCTCCCTCGCTTCGTTCCTGCTTTCCTTTCTCTTCTTCTTTCCTTACGCAACGTCTTCTGTATTCTCTATACTATAACGCTTGTCCGTCGGCATATCATCTGGGAAGGACCACTTCTATAATTACGCTGGTTCTCAATACATACGCTGTTACTTCTCTTCTTAACGAAGACCGGCGCACCTCACTTGACCTCACCCGACCTCGCTTGACTAACTCGACAGCTTCTACTGTCGCATATCGTACCCTGCGGAATACTCGCTATCGCCGCCCCTTGACATTACGTTGCATCATCATCCGCACCGTACGCCATTGTCTACCGTCTTAAGGTCGAACCCACACATGGCGCCGTAATGGCGTCCAAAGACACCTGGGAATATGTTCAACCTGAGTGGCCAACAATCGCCGCCTGGTGTCCCTCCTCCTCCACAAGGCCGTCTGGTCTGCGCCGGCCAAAACCTCTTTCTGGCCGCTCTGGCGCCGCCATGGCGCTCCGCATAACGCAGATTATTCTTTATCTCGTCTTGTTTAAACTCCTCCAGAGTAGAGGTAAACTCCTGGGGCCCCGACCTCTGGCGCTCTGGTATCGACTCGGCCCGCCATGGCTCCGGCAATCTGACCTCAACCACGAGTGTCGCCCTAACGACCACCATATGGCTCGGTCATATCGCCGCCTTCAGGCCCAACTCAAGGCAGAGACAATCGTCGACCCGATCTGTAGCCTTCTGGCGCCACCACCTCCGCCTCGTCGCGCCTCCAGAGACATTTCTGGAAATCTATGGCCCACTCAGGAAGATGGAGACTGTGGGCATGAACTCACCAATTTCACGACCTCCTCACCGCCTGCCTATCCTCCTCACCACCGTCCCCAACCACGCCACCGTCACGTGCTGGTCGAGGTCCTCCAACAATGACAGAGGGCCTTCAACTCAGCCTTCGGCCGCCCAAGACCAAGTGGAGGAATTACAAGCCTCCTCAAGGCCATCGGGGAAGAGGTCGAGGGCAGTCAGGTCGAGGCTGATGGCTGGGATCAAGTCGGCGAACTGCAACAGCCGCTCGACCCTCGCCGCCCACGCCGCCACCAAGGCCTACTCCGTAGCAACTGGAGATCTCCGCCGTGTGGCCCCGCCTCGCCCGCACACCTTGCTGCGTCGCCGTCTCTCACTTCATGACCGGCTTTAAAAGCCAAGCTTTGGTAAAATTAATGCAAACCAAAGGGGCAGAAATACCACCCACCATTCCTTCCTTGTCTGCGTTCACTATCTCCGACGCCGTTATAAATGCAGTGGAGGATAAATTGGATGGTGATCATTTTGTCGCTTCTTGTACAATTGCAAGTAACAAAAATCCCATTCCAACCTACGCATTGATTGACACCGGTTGCTCCGGATTCGCATTCATTGACGAAACATTCGCGCGCCATAACCACTTCCCTCTACTTCCCCTCAAATCACCCCGTACCCTCGAAGTCATAGACGGTCGACCCATATCTTCTGGCCAGATCACCCACCTATGTTACCTGCCAATGTCTATCAACGCTCACCACGAAACCGTCCCCTTCTTTGTCACCAAACTCGGCTCCTACCCCCTCGTACTAAGGGATCCCGCTCCGATTGCATGGCCACTCTACGGTACAAGGACAACAGCATACAGTTTGACTCCGCCTCTGCAAGAACAAAGTCTGGCCTTTCCAGAAAACGCCTGTCAAAGGAATCACCCACGCCGCTTCCACCTTGTCAGCTCAAGCCGCCCTCTGCCGGCCACGGACAAACTTCAGATCTTCAGCGTCACCATGGAAGAAATCGACCAGGCTATCGACAAAACCCCGAAGGACGACTGGAGGACCAAGATACCCACACGCTACAAAAGGTTCTATGGTATGTTTGACGAAAAACTCGCTAACGGGATGCCACCGCGCCGGCCTTATGACCACAAAATACCGCTCAAAGAAGGAAAAGAACCACCGTTTGGACCACTCTATGGCATGTCCCGTGACGAATTGATTGTCCTTAAGAAATACATACAGGATAACTTAGAGAAAGGCTTTATACGAGCTAGCTCTTCCCCCGCTGGTGCCCCTGTCCTATTCGTAAAAAAAGCTGACGGAACTCTCCGTCTCTGTGTTGACTACCGCGGCCTTAATGAGCTAACAATAAAGAATCGGTACCCCTTACCACTCATCCGGGAAACACTCGACCGACTCTCCAAAGCCAAATGGTACACCAAGTTGGACCTCCGTCAGGGGTACAACCAGATCCGGATGGCCGAAGGCGAAGAATGGAAGACAAGCCTTCCGCGCGATATAGTCGCCGAATCTGCGGTAATGCCCTTCAGCCTCCATTGCGCCAACGCTCGTTCATCAATCGATGACTGCGTCATGCGAAATGACATGTTCTGCACAGCCTACCTCGATGATATCCTGATCTATAGCGACACCCTTAAAGAGCATCAAACCCACGTCGAGAAAGTCCTCGAAGCACTAAAGGCAAACGGAGTATTGTTGAAACCGGAGAAATGCGAGTTCCACACACCAAGCACCACCTACCTCGGCCTCATCATCGAACCCAATGGTATCCGAATGGACCCCAAGAAAGTAGATACAGTGCAAAACTGGACGGTCCCCAAGACGGTTAAGGATGTGCAAGCATTCCTCGGATTCGCCAACTTTTACCGCCGGTTCATACACGGATTCTCCAAGCTGGCTGCACCGCTGAGTGGACTAACGAAGAAGGATAAAACATGGTCATGGACGAGTGAAGCTCAAGCCGCATTCAATGCCCTCAAGGAAGCATTCACTACCGCCCCCGTTCTTGCCCACTTTGGTAGAAGAAATCGTTGTGAAACTGGCGCTTCAGACTATGTCTCCCGCATACTCTCCCAATACGATGATAACCATATCCTTCGGCCCGTTGCTTACTTCTCCAAGAAACACTCCCCCGCCGAGTGTAACTATGAGATCTACGATAAAGAACTGTTGGCAATCATCCGAGCATTCGAGGAATGGCGCCCGGAACTCGAGGGAGCCGCACACCCAATCGCTGTCATATCGGACCACAAGAACCTCGAGTACTTCATGAGCACCAAACAGCTTAACCGAAGGCAAGCGCGCTGGGCCGAATATCTTTCACGATTCAACTTCGTTATCAAATACCGACCGGGGAAGCAAGGCGGGAAACCAGATGCACTAACAAGGAGATCAGGAGATCTCCCTGGAGAGGGGGATGAAAGACAGTTGCACCAGAGTCAGGTCATGCTGAAGAAGGAAAACGTGGAAACTAAGCTAAGTTTGTTGGCGGGTTCTTTATCAAACGAACCCGCTGAAAAGAACGCCTCACTGGAAAAACTATTTGACGAAGGATACAAGGCTGACCCATTCCCGAAAAAGATACTAGACATGCGAAACAAAGGCAAGCAGCAATCGAAGGAAATATCTTTGGCCGAATGCACCGAGAACGAAGGACGACTACTTTATCGCGGTAACCTCTACATCCCCGACTACGACCCCCTGAAACTTCAAATCCTCAAGCTTTACCACGACGCCCCTTCCGCTGGACACCCAGGACGAGAGAAAACCTTCAAACTAATCAGCAGAGACTACTACTAGCCCCGCATGCGTAACTACATTGGCCTATGTCGGAACTGTCGCACTTTAAGCAAAACCAAGCACCCACGGAAAACTCGGTGTACTCTGACCCTTACCAATACCGGAACAACCATGGCAGGAAGTATCAATGGATTTCGTAACTGGACTCCCGGAGAGCGAAGGATACGATGCCATCATGGTAATCGTGGACCGACTGACAAAGATGCGACACCTCTTACCCTGCAACACCACTGTCAATGCGGAGGACGTCGCCCAACTATACCTGCGGAACGTCTGGAAACTCCATGGTCTCCCTACACATGTCACCTCAGATCGTGGCACACAGTTCACCGCCAAGTTCTGGAAGGAGTTGTGTAAACACCTCGGGATCGAAGCAAGAATGTCCACTGCCTTCCACCCGGAAACCGACGGCCAAACCGAAAGACTCAACGCTGTAATGGAGCAATACTTACGAGGCTACGTGTCCTATCAACAGGACGATTGGGTCAAATGGCTCCCAATGGCCGAGTTCTCCGCTAACAATCAAGTCTCCGCATCCAGCAAAGCCACCCCCTTCTTCGCAAACTTCGGTTTCCACCCTCGGTTCACAGTAACGATCAAGCCATCCGACAAGACACCGCCTAGCCTCGATGCCAAAGACTTCGCCGGAAAGATGATGGAACTACACGAATACCTACGCACCAACATCCGAACGGCACAGGACCAGCAGGAGCAGGCCACCAACGTAGTGAAACCCCCCGCGACCCCGGTGATATGGTCTTTGTCTCTGCCAAGAATATCCGTCTGCGTAATTACGGAAGCTGTTGGAAGAAACTTCGGACCGTTTCAATCAGCGGTCATCTCCCCATCGCCTACCGGTCGACCTCCCCGAAGCATGAAGGTACACCCGTCTTCCATGTATCGCTGTTGGACCCCGCGCGCAGGACCCGTCCAAATACAACCACCCCGCCACCCATCGTATATGAGGTTGAGGAGATTCTGGACTCGCGGGAAACAAGAAATAATGGCCTGCAATACTTCGTCAAGTGGACAGGATACACCGACCCTACCTGGGAACCCGCCGCCTACCATAATGATACCGCCGCAGTCGATGTCTTCCACGCACAATACCCTGGGAAACCGGGGCCGTTCGAGATGAAGGTTAGGACTCAGGCTCGCAGGAGCTCGCGCTTGAAGGGGGGGGCTACTTTCATGGATCGGCTGATGGGATCGTTGGGTTACGTGGAGTTGGATTAGTCAGGAGGTTTCTATCGTGTTCTTTGGGTTCCTATTCGGTTGCGCTGTGTGAGTCATTAGGGATTAGTCATCGCAGGATTTCCTTGGGTATAATAGGGGGCTCTCCCTCGCTTCGTTCCTGTTTTCCTTTCTCTTCTTCTTTCCTTACGCAACGTCTTCTGTAGTCTCTATACTATAACGCTTGTCCGTACCTGGCATATCATACCAGGAAGGACCACTTCTATAATTACGCTGGTTCTCAATACATACGCTGTTACTTCTCTTCTTAACGAAGACCGGCGCACCTCACTTGACCTCACCCGACCTCGCTTGACTAACTCGACAGCTTCTACTGTCGCATATCGTACCCTGCGGAATACTCGCTATCGCCGCCCCTTGAGACACTGGCAGATCACCTTCGCTTTTGATGAATAAACAAGTATAAACCCTTTCTTGTCAAAATTGTACGTATGCTAGTTGGGGCGAAACGCTTTATAGATTAGGTGCGGATAAGCCGGTTTAGCTTATTGTAGTAATCTCTTAACGTGATGGGATCATTTGCTAGCTGCCTTTAACGATACAGTTGGGTGCTGTATTTGGCTGAAAAATCTGTATGCCTATCAAGAAAATGTATTACCCAGTTTCGTCCAATATGTGCTGAATCGGGCCCAAAATGTTCCTCTTCCGCGATCTTCCGCGCTAAAGCTGTCGCCATACGCCGCAGTAGATCCACCCTGGGTGGAAAACCTGAATCGTACATGTCCTGGCACCATTTCTTAAGTGCCCTTTCCACGCTTGGTGGTAGCTTCTGCTGGTCCTGATGTGCCTCCCATCTACTTTTCCTGCCATTGCATCGATCGTTCAATGTAGATGCGGCAATACCAAATTGACCAAGGAGTTTTCTATTCCGCCCTCTTTGACAGTGCTTGATGTATACGATCCTCTCTTTCCTGCTGTCACGGTTATCAAGCACCAAGTCGCGACTTCACTCTCACCATTTTCGGTTGTGGCTTTGTTATCACGACGTTGATCTTGTTCACAGTAGCAAACGATGATTAATGGCAAGTGTCAACTTGAATGAGTAATCTGAAAAATCCGACTTCACAGGGATATCCGACCTCGCTGTGATCTACGTTAGGGGTTTTTTTTTTTTTTTTTTTTTTATATCTGTGTTTCATTTATTTCTGGGTACAACAATTTCGCGTGCAGCCTAAACTATGGCGTGAACAACACCCCTCTCCTACCGGCACCACCGAAAGAAAGTGAACAAATGAGAAAATATACATGAAGCAGTGATAGGGAGGGAGACCCTGACATCCCCTCCGCTGACAAGCAAACTACGAAAGCAAAGGCGTCCCATCTCGTGGGCAATGAACTTTCCAACCAGCTACGAATCTTATCTCAGGACATAGGAAAGAAATGACGAAAGGAGAGAACAGAGAAGTAACTCCCGGGTTACGTTGAGCGGACAGAGCTTGACATAATTGAGGTGAGGTCGGAGTCGGAGGAGAGCTCATAGGGTGGAGATTTGGAGGGGGCCCTCTTTGGGGGGGAACCCTGTTCTGGTGGCTCTGATGTATGAGGCGAAGGCGGCAAGGGTAGGAGCGCGTGACCAGAGATCGTTTGGTGACTTGGCGAAGGGTATATGATCTGCCCTTTGGGTGGCATGGTCTGTGCAGTGGAGGACAGCATGTTCGAGGTCTTCGTCCTTGAGCCGACACCTAGAGCAGATGGGGGATAGGTCAGCGCACATCCATGAGGGGTGAGCGGCTAGGTAGCCTTTGTGGGCTCGCATCTAACACATGCGTCCTGCTATAAAGCGGTCTTGGGAGAGATGGTGGTGGGGACGAGCGTTGATCTTAAAGGTGTAGTAGTCCGGGAGGGGGTTGTTATTCCAGATCTGAAGGGTGTCATTTTTGATGGAGAGGCCTAGTCCTGGGTGGATCGTGTTGGGGTCTTGGCTGAATAGGGGTGTGTTGGAGAGCAGGGAGTGGCAGAGGTCATCGATAGGGAGCCGGGCTACCCCCCTTCTATTGGAGTTCCAATGGACTGGAGGATTGGGTTTGCCCCATAGGAGGTGGCGGTGAGAGACTTCTCTATAGGTGGAGAGGGTGTGGAAGGTTTCGGGGGTGCGGGCAATGACGGGGTTGTAAGCTGGTGACGCGGCTTGGATTCTGGCAGCGTATCGAAGGTGGAGAGAGGGGATGTAGAGCGCAAGGGGTGGGAAGGTTGTTTCGGCTTGGAGGATTGTAAGGGGGGTGGATCTGAAGCAGTTCGTGACCCACCTGAGGACTGAGTGTCAGGTGATTTCGAGGCGTTTGAGGGCACGGGCTGAGGGGACTAGGACTGAGGCGCCATAGGTGAGCATAGGGAGAATGGCCATGATTGCTAGTCTTCGGCAGTTGAGGGGGGTGAGGCCTTTCCCTGCCGAGGCGAATCCTCGTATTATTGATTTACGTTAGGGTATACTACAGGCACGTATATCTCCCTAGCAGATCAGGGCAATACGCATCCATTAATCGGCCAAATCGAGTACATATTCAAGCACAAACTGCACCGAATCGAGCGTTTATTTGTATACGTGCATATTTACCAGGAGACTGGTAAATTAGATCGAGTATCGTCGATCCCAATCCTCCGATCGACTCCTAAAAAAGCAATATATGGGCTCCCGCGGTATCATCAAATCGTCTCTTTATAATACCCAGTAACAAGAGCACCCCATCGGGTAGGCTGTATTGGTGGTGCAATTGGGATGTCAAATTCTGCTGAGGTGCGGGTGGAAAAGGAATGAGGCCCTCGATGTATATAATTAATCCAATGTTTCGAGGGATTTACCCGTGAGAAATTACGTATGGCGAATAAGCGTGAAAACAGTCTTACCTGGCCATAAAGCCTCTCCAACGATTAAACATTATTAAGCCTTATTTTACGTAAATACTTTTAAAGCCTTATCAGATATCATAAGCCTTATTATTAATAAAGCTTAAAAAAATGATAGGCTTGTAAGAGCCTGAACGGACGGCTAACTTGAAGTCTTAATCTCGATTAATGCTTTTTATAGGCTCAAATAGGCCTGTTTACGGGCTTATACACATACTCGTTCTGACGTTAAAGTAGCTAAATCTGACAAAGTTTCCTAATTCTTATTTATTTAGCAAGTCTAGTATTAAAAAAGGTCTGAAAATGGGCTCATTTGGGGATAAGCTTGAGCAAATGTCATGCTTTTGCTCAAAACAGGCCTATTTAATGCTATTTTGTGACATCAGCCTTAATTTGGGCTTTCCTACGTCTTAGAGCTCAAAATAAGGCTTATAAAAATACCTGTTCGGGCGGTAATGGTGTTAGACACCGGGCAATGCAATGCCGCGCGCATAAAATACCGCCAGAACCATCTATACGTATACATAACGATACATCTCCGCGCGCCGCGATATTCGCAGCCGCCGGCGAGCACTCGGAGTGCAGTGGACAAGAACCGAAGGGAAGCCTAAATTCAGGAATTCATAAATGTATCTTGAACCGTATATGTATCGATCCCAGCAACCCCCCCGAAACCGCAGCCCACACCGGCACCGAACGCTGAGTATCCTATACATCCCGACACCTGTACCCAGCTTTCTCTTCCTGGTGACACCTCCATTAAAGCTAGCCCTTGGAAACCCTCCCTCCTTCACCCCCCTCCTCCCAGTGGAGGCCGTCTATCAATAGCCCCTCAGCTCGTATCGTATCCTCAACCGCACGGACACAGCGCCGCACCTACTCTACTCTGCACACAGGGATACCCCGGCCACGCATCCGATCCGAAGCGATCCCCGCAACGTGGTGCAGTTGGTGCCTTACTCTACAGACAGATACAGCAGCTCAAGCTTTTCAGCTGTTAAAGTTCAATTGTCTCATCTATAAGCTGGTAGATACTCTTAACTTGATTGGTGTCAGTCTCATTTAGCCGGTGGCGGTGCTGTTCGGTTCCTGAATTGTGCAGGGTTAGCGAGACGCAGGTACAGGTTCGGTACGGGGTCTGTCTTGGAGGTTATTCTGCGGCTTCTGTCGTTGGGTTGTTTAAAGAAATTGGGACCTTGTACGACCGCCATCCACCCTGATTTCGAAGAGGCTTAGATATGGGTGTGTGTTCTATTATGGCCAAGGAGATATATGACGGTAGTGCTGTTTTGGGATTATAGAGTGTGCAGTCCGGATTGGGGGGTGCTTGGGGACGTAGTCAGTTGAAGAGAAAGTGTTGCAGCCTGGGGGCGGCGGCGGGAGTAAAATGGGTTGGACTGATCATGAGTATGTGTGGTCGGCGTCAGTACTGTAGATATATCTAACCCCTCAAGACCGTGAGATGAGAGATCGATCATTATGCTCCATCAATCTATAAACTTTCGGAGATTTAGATACGTTCGATCCACTCACTGAGTACAAGTACTCTCTACCCAACAATCCCAAAGTAGGAATGGAACCACCAATACGAATGCTTTACTATAATTAATTAGCTACCTATAGACCATCAACTATATAAATAACTAAATATATATAGCTACCCTAGCAATACCTAGCTATCAGGAAAGACTATCTATAGTATTCGCCAAAAGCCACAAACACTCAATGCATCTCTCTCAACACGTGGGAATCCTGAGGGTTTAGAAGTAGACACGCTTCAATATGGTGATTCCAGGTTTAGGGTTAGGATTATAATAACGCCGACTAAACGTCACCCCCCTCCTCACCCCACAAACACACAATTCCCTATGAGAGTACTCAAGTGTCTCCCTGTATTAAGAAAAACTACATTTTGCAAGAAACCCGCAATACCCAGATTCTATTCCACAGGGCTAGGGTTTCAACCAGTCGCAGGGTTAGGGTTTCCTTTTTGTTAAACTCGTTAATTGCATGCAGATCTAGGCTATGGCAATATCGCACTACCCCAGAACTACCTCCCATCCCCTGCCAGCTTCGAAGCAACAGTACAAATAGAAGGAAGGAAATTAGTGAAGAAACTCAAGAACAAATTCATCCCAAATCATGTCCCTGCTCGCGGGCTACTCATCAGCCCCCTACAGGGTTAGGGTCAATTATTGCTACTAGACATCTCGGGAATATATGGTTGTAAGCCCGTCTCCGGTGGATCGAAATTTTACCATTATATCCTAGGCGCGCTTGGTTTGAAGAGAGAAGAGAGCGGCGGCACGTGCGCTTGTGTTGTGTAGTTGTAGTTCGCCTTCGCCAATGATCCTGGCCGCTCATTGTATAAAAATAAAAATAAAGCTACGAAGGTATACCTGCCTATACACGGTCAATCAAATTGCAAATGGGATTAGATAAATCAGAAGACCAGGACCGATCATCATTCTCACTCTCACAAAGTACACTCCTAACACTAAAACCCAAAACCAGCTACACCCGCCGCGTGTAATCCCACCCCTCCCATCTCCCATCTGAACTTGTCCACATCAATCCGTACCTGAAGATCCCACCCAAGCCTCCCACTCAAGTCTCCCTCCCTCCCCGAAAAATCGGCATGTACCCTGAAACCACCCCTGCCGATCATTGACCCACCCACTCACCCGCTAGCTAGTGTTGATGGTTACGTCAGCCACCCTTGCCGTGGTCGGTATCATTGACCCTAATTCTTGGCATAGATACTTTGGGGGAGGCTGTGTGAGGGGTGTGGGTGGGTTCGTACCTGCGTCGACGAGGTCGGGGGCGGTTCTAGCCTTAGGTGGTTAGCTGTTTAGCGTGTTGGGTTTTCTTGGGCTGGGTGGTCATGACAGCGGCTAAACACATATGTATGGAAATGTAGACCACCGTGTATATAGGCACATGTGTGTAGGTGCAAACCGCAGTGCAAAGTCGCCGCCGGGGTCGGGCCTGTGAGATAACCGGAAAGCCAATTGCGAAAGGGGAAAGAAAAAACAAAAGTAATCAACAAAGCAGTAATCGTTGCCAAGCTAAAGACTCTAACCCACGCTAAATTACAGCATGAATGCCCGCCTCGCGCTCGCTTTTCACATGAAAGAGCAAGAAAGAAAGAAATTGCTACCTTAGGAGCCCCCAATTAAAACCACACTCCCGAAAAGCACGCCCCAAAGAATTAACGACAGCACTGAATACCGAGTAGGTACAACTACCTCAGGCAGTATCAGTACCCCTACACGTTCATTGCGGGGATGCAGACACCCCTGTACATATATACGAATACGAGCCGGTTAGAGACAGACAGACAAGTAGCTCCTTACTTGACTAATCTAGCTATCAAGTATTACTATTCCAGCCAAATATATACGTATCTGTAGAAATGATATTTCTATCGCCTGCAGCAAGGGTGTGTTGGGCGTATGGAAGTGGTAATGAAACTCAATCAAACACTACTCGATTAGATCTACCACTGCGAGGTTTTAGGTTTACGGTATTAATGACAAGTGGTGCTTCTTATATATTGTGATTGGGGCAGTGTTGACCGAATGATTACCATGTATGTAGCTAACAACTATCTATTCGCTACCAATCTTATGCTTCGCCGCCAAACAGACACTTCCAAATTATACCCCTATCCGCATACATACGAAACGCTGCACCTATGGATTACCTCCCAATCAGGTGGGAGCAGCCGCCTAGGTACTGAGCTGGGGCCACCGATCATCTCTGAAAGCTCTGGACAGTGAAGGATTTCAAAGCTTAGTATTCGATTCTGCAGTTGAGGTGTACATGTATGCATCCACCTTATCCTCCCAGGAGCTGTAACCATACTTCCACAACACCTTCCTATTACCTTCCGCCCCACAGCCATGCTTCCTTCTTGTCGGTTATATAACACTACATGTATGTAAAATCTAACCCGCACCATGATCTCATAAGCCCAAAAGTGAGATCAATTTTGAACTACATCTCATCGTATCCTTTGGAAGAGATCACTAATCATGCTGATTAAAACCGATTTGTAACTAAAAGATGTGTATATATTGATAATGAAGTGGGGTCACGCCTATATACGTGATGCCAAGACTAGAAAGTACATACCTTTTTTTTGTTTGTTTAATTCACTAACGAAACTACATACCTGATATGATAGACGAGAATTTGACTCGGTTCCCAACACTTATAAGCCACGCTAGCTAATCCGATAAACTGTATATAAAGGTATTATGACTGTGTATGTCCCTCATCATCGGGGGTGATGAGGGTTACTAGCTCTGAATCGCCTCACCATTCTCTCAATAAAATCGTTGGTTTGAAGCTTGTCGCACCTCGGCCTCAAGACGTAGCTGATGCGTGAGATGTAGTGGGGATGAAGGGGTAACTCCAGCTCAATATATACCACCCGAGACAAGCCCGGTAATACCCCCCCACTCTTGTGGTATACGTATTCTAGTGCGCCTACTGTGCACGGTAGCTGAATATGTGTTCTATAATCAGGACAGTCAGCGATTGCGCCGCTCTTGTTCCACCGTGTCAAGTTTTGGGTTTCGAGGTCAACATACCACTTCAGTCTGGTATCCATTGCCAGAAACCCAACTACACGTGCCAGAGATATATCTAGTACGTGCATGAGATGCGGCGCTGTATCCTTATCGCCATCACGCATACACGCACGGACCAGTTGATACTGCAATCGATACCAAGCATGAGACATCACTCGGCTAGCCGATAAGAAGTGCGATCTCAACACAGAACCAACCCACAACCTATTCCACTCGTAGCTACGCTAATAGATCAAATATTAATCACTACCACTCTTTTCAGCTAGTAATACGGTAATTAAATCCACAACCGTTTCTTTGGTGAAAACAAAAAGTACGTACCTATGTCTATATGTACTGAGATGAGGCCACCAAGCACACCAACCGACCGAGTGACACCCCATGCCCCGGAGCCTCCCGCCGTGACTCAGTCGTATGATTAATCCCCAACCCACCCACAATTACAAAGTGCTGACCACCCACTCACGTGCTTGCGAGTTTTTTTCATATGGCGTGTTTGCCTCTGGCTGTTTGCTTCTGCCTGTTGGAATGTAGATCCAATGGCAATGGGCGAATCGCAATTGCACCACACCGAGAGTAATGTCACTGCTCGGGCAGTTGTGTGGAAAGACAAAAGAGGGAAAGAATTAAAGAATTAACATTTCATCGTCGCATCTAGAGAGAGTAGCTAGCTATACACATGCGCCCCCTCATTACTCCCAAAGGCTAAACAAAAACCAAATTAATCAATATACATCCGTTTCACCCAGCAAAACGCTTATTACCCCCCTCCGGCAGCCGTTCCGTCGTGCTTCAGATCTTGTTACGTCTGCACCATCTGTTTCGTCTGCCCTGCACCTTCTCCTCCCATCTCCATTTCCCTCCTGCCGTTGCTGGGAGGCACATACCCCATCCCTCCACCCGCCTCCCTCGCGCGGTCGCCAGGACTCATATATCCCATTCCTCTGGAACCTCCCATCTCCCTCCCGGTGGTGGGAGGCATATATCCCATTCCCCCATTGCCACTCATCCGACTTTCTCTCTCCCCACTCATGCGACTCTCCCTTCCGCCGCCGCCGCCATACCCCATTCCCCCTGTCCCCGCATCCATCGCCCCTCCCCCACTCATCCCCAACCCCCTCTCAACATCCCCCGGCGGAACATACACCCTCTCCGGCGTCGTGACTACGCTCATACTCCGGTCGGGGACGGTCTCGTAGTTGCTGCTGTACATGTAGTAGGCCGAGTACTGCTGGGGCTCGGGGGTGGTCAAGATCTTTCCGAATGCGAGGACGCCGCCGACCACGAGGCAGCACACGAGGATGAGGGGGATGAGAGCGGAGATGGAGATGCCCATCTGTAGAGAGGTTGAGGGTTAGTGGATGGGTGATGGGGGAGGGAGGGGGAGAAGGCGGAGGGAAGGTACTTTTTATAATATATTTGTTTAGTTGGGAAGTGGTGAGATGGGGGATGTTGTTTAGTTGTAGTGTATTGATGTAGAGGTGTATAGAGGTAGGAAATTGCGTATGTAAGTAGCTTTATAATTTAACGATTGACGAAGCAGTATCTAGTATACTCAAAATTGAAGCGAATGCGTACACAAGTAAAAGTATGAAAAGGTAAAGATGGAGTAGCAACGAAGGAGGGTGTGCATATATCAACCCACAAAAAATCTCGTCACCCACCATGCAAAAATTCCACACGGTTTTATATATCGCCGGGCACCCGGACCACCCCACCCACCCAGCCAGCCCACCCTGCCTGCCCGCCCATTGGCCGGTGTTGTGCAGTGTGGTGGGCAAGCTCGGATGGCACGCAACCGTTCCGTGAGGCTGTGTTTTGTAATCCATGGATGGATGGGCATGGCATAGGGGAGGCTGTGAAAAGCTTGGCTTCGTAGTGTAGGGTGGGCCTGGACAGGGATTGTACTCGCTCCTGTGAATTATCCGGGAGAGAGAGAGTAGAGATGCAGGACGTGGCAGCGCTGGAGGGGAGGAAGAGGGATGTGTCTAACGGCTGTCAAGGGGTGATGAGGGGCCATATGCTACTCTCTACATACCTCCTCTCGAGAATGTGAGGATACTAGAACCATATCCCAGTGCACCGCTGTGATTGCAGGCTGGACTTGTGTCTGCAGTATAGCGATGTAGCGATAGCGAATTCCTCTCCTCTGTCCGAACGCTGAATACGAGCGATCCGCCCTCCATTGCGTATCTACTCACTCGCCAGAATCGTTAATTGCGCGTCCCAATGCTTGGTATGGCCCGATTTGGACTTTGGTGGGCATGGGGGGGAGAGAATCCCTGCTTGTTACTATTTATTACATGTAATCGCTGGATGCACTACCCTTTCCTTTAAATGCCAGAATTGCCAGTAACCATCATCCATCGCTGTGCACTCTACTGGCCTCCGCTCTCATCAATATCCAATTAATCTCCATCTCACGCCACCCGTATCCATTTCTTAAAGGTCAATGATCCGACAAGCCACTAGCACCACCAGCCACTAGCACCACCAGCCACCCACCGCCAACGTCCAGCAGGGATCCGGATGCCGACACAGCGAATCAGCGCCCGCACACAGCAGCACATGGGCCACAGCGCCGGGTCTACTAATTTTTTAGAGTTGCGTATATCGGGTTAGATCCAGGCACCCGTGTTTCACCTGCGACAAGACTTTTCTCAAACACCGGCACTGCCGGTGGGCTTCTGGAAGATGCAATGTAGACGCGGCTCCGATGTCCTGCCGAGTTATTGTGCCGAGTGTCTTGTCAAACACCTTGGTCGTGTAAGGTAGGGCCGAAAGTGCTCGCTCTCTGCGCCGAGTCTCGGCGCGCGCACAGACGACTGGGCGGGCGCGGTGCTCCGGACGCGAAGCGGCCGGTCTAGGTGCCAACCGTTGTTGCGCCGAGGCGGCGGAGAAGCCGACGCTAGCTGGCTGGCTACATGTATGCGACAGGCAGGTGGAACACCGATGCAACCGCTTGGCCGGAACCCGGTTTCCCGAGACGACAGTTCTAGAATAACAGTTGGCAGACATAGCTAGTACAGTGCCAGACCAAAGCGCTTACTGCACAGAAACAGTTACATGTGTATATATCCGCCCGCATACAGAGGTTGCGGAGCATGCGGTGAAGTCGGGTGGGTGCTTGTGGCGGTGCTTGGCATGACCGCCGGGATTGTTCCATACACCAGTCATTATGCATCACTCGACTCCCATACACGACGAGTGAGTATCTATGATGTTCGCCTTGGCAGAACAACCGTTGTCGGCACCGTCGTCGGCACCTAAGGGGGCGTGTTTCAGTCAAATGATGACCCTAGTGTAATAGTGTCGCTGAGGGCAAAGAAAGTCACTTACAACATGCGGAGCTTTCATCGCGACTGTTAGGCTATAGGTGTGGTGTGGTGGTCCTGTTGGGTTTCTCCTGCTTGGCGTGGGAGCGGTTCCGTGAATAGAGGGTGCGTCGGGCGAGTGAGAATATGTGATTGTGGAACATAATAGCAATATGAAAACAATAACGATAACAACCTCTGCTACCAGTATGGAACAGTGATGATGGTAAAACAAGCAGGGAAGGGGGATGGGAAGTTTGTCTTGGGGTAGCTAGGGTTCGGTTGGTTAGTTGCCCGAGTAGCGGTCTACAGATGGTCGGGTCTAGATCAAGAGCTGAATGCATTGATCATAGATCATATAAAGTGCCCGTAAAGGCAAAACCCATTACGCACTAAGGCCTTGGAGTAGTTCCCTATATAAGAGGTAATCCGGTAGAGGTATCTTTGGTGATGATGAGGATTTAATTCGGAGATTCGGAGGCGGTGGAGAGCGACTTAAACACCCCGGCCGCTTCCTTTTATAATTTAACGCCATGCTATTCTCCCGTCTTGATTCGCCACGGCATCCGGAACTTCTATTGGACACATCTATATAGTAGAATCTTCCGCGACCAAGAAGCATTATCACTGGTTAATCTTCTTCTACCATGACTGCTATGCATTCTGAAGAAAGAGCTACTCCCGAGTGGGATGTAGCGTATGTAGCATCCGCTTTTATAGAATCGTAGTTTGCACTGGTTGTTGATATATACACGTGTCTAGAAATACCATGGATAATTGACGTAGGTTACTTCGTAGATAGATTGGAGATCGAAACACATTTATAATCTAGTTCAGAGTCGTAATTGCAGCCGGAGGATGGGTTCTACTTGTAACTGTAACGACGAGTAGCTCCTGAGAGTTGAGGTTTCAATAGGTGTGAAGTACTATAGGAAATTGAAATGAAATGACACTTTGAAGCTCATGTGCTGATTATTTCAGCCCCCACTCCAAGTGCGGTGATTTCTTATGGCCCGTTCGGTGTAAATGATGTTTGGAAATCATAATGTTGCGACATGGCAAGATTGCAACCAAATCTATCATAATTAAAATATCACGATTTTGAGAATATAGTGTCATGTTTGGGCAAACCTAGAGATTAGGGTGATGGCCATTTTTTATGTTGGGTGCAATAGTTGCAACAGGTGTATCGTTATCGCAGTTCAAAAATTTGGGTCTGAACCAATTGTTGTAAATCGTGATATTGGGGCTTTTAACAGTTGTGAAATGGCAACAAAAGTGGTTGCTAGAACACTACCACAAGATAAAACATAGCGAAAATTTTCGATATCGTGAGAAAGGGTCGCATGTCATGATATTGCGTTGCAGCCGAACGGGCCCTTAGTAAGATGCGATTAGATTACACTTAGGGTTTCGGGTTTTAACAATAGTACAAGAGTAGACGAACTTGTTCTTCTATGATAGTGATGATAGCCCAGTTTCAGTGCAGTTATCGAGGCTGTAAAGTACATCGTATATACCTGCCAAGCCTTCTTTTCTATGAGCCTTCCGATCTCAATTGTAAAGATATCCACGGCTGTTCCGGTAGGAAACTGCGACGCCAACAGCTACGACCGTGCGGTAGGTCAAGGGTTATATGGGTACATAATGACACTCATCTGTACTATTTATACTTGAGCATACAGGATATACGAGTACCATCAAATAACCCTAACTAACCCTAACTAACGCTAACTATTTTCAACAGAAATGAATTAAAAAATTCTTTTTCCAATGGAGACCTTTTACGAGATATCGAGTGATAGCCTGTGACGTTCTTATCGACACCAAAGCATTCTGATCGATCGAGTAATTACGTCAACCGATAGACGACCTTCCTGGAAACTCAGGCACCCTCTGCCGGTTTTATAAAGGCATCAATAAATGTATCTAATTTTCACCTTGTGCACCTTGGGAAATGATAACTTTAACCAGCAAGAACAAGAGTTACTTCCTTTGGTATGGATTATTTCACATCCTGAGCGTACATTTAAATCGTATAAGGTGTGTTTTATTTGCGGAGCCGAAAATTCCACCAAGTTCAAATTTCCCAGGGGTATAAAATACTACCACTCATTTGCTGAAACATACTATCACTCATGATCAAATACGCAGACTTGCTCAACACCCTTCCCGACAGCCTTACTGACATATCCCCGACGTGCACCCTTACTGGTGTCTTTGCTGACCCCGCTCTTGATGCTCCCCCGACACCTTTTCCAGCACGTTTCCCGGCAACTTTCCTAATGTCTTTGCTGGTACCGTTATGAATGCTCTCTCACCTTTCTCAACGCGATTCCCAACACAATGAATTACATGTAAAAGCATCAAGACGAGTAGCAAAGGCACCGAGAAAGGTATCTCATCAGAAGCATCAAGAGCGATGCCTGTACATGTAAAGACAGTAGGAAAGACATTCAGAAATGTGTCGGGGAAATGCATTAAACGGGTGTGGAGGTGGGTCGTATTTTGGCCAATTAACGTTACCTGGAGATGCATCGAATGATTCGTTTCCCAAAGCTGCTTTGGTGGGAAACGCATCAATTGATTCACTTCTAAAGCTAGTGAGACCCCTCACTCGGTCAGTAAATGATGATTGGTAGAGACGAGGTATAGAAGCCACTTAATGTTCATCTTCTCTTTTGCACGTCTATGCTCTGAGGGATCATAAAACACTGCCATAGCCGCAAGGTTGCGCCACGCAACAAAAGGATAAAAGAATAATAATAACAAAAAATGATCACAACATTACCCTAACCCTAGTCAAACCACCGGCGGGTTGGGGGTTCCCGTAACTTCCAATTTCGATTTCACATACAAAGTACACATCGACATGAATCCGCAGCTGATGACAAACCGAGAATGATCTTGTACAAGGCAAATGCGATACATTTAACCTTATCACACAATGCCCGCACGTCGATTGGTCTGACAACCGATGGACCACATTCAGATCGAAGATCATAGCCGGCTTAGTGTTCCATGGCGGAATGAAGCAGCCTTTCGTATAACTACTCTATATGCAGGAAGCACATCGCTTTGGGAACTACATGTTGAGTTGGGCTGAGACTCGAGCTCAACGTTAAATACATGTAGGCAGTGAGAGCTCCCACCCGTTACCATTACTAGTGTTCTGGCTCTAGATCTGACTGCATCGAGTTCCAGCACTTTACTAATCCCCGAAAAGAATGACCTCACCTTCACCCTTCCGGAACCGAGAGCGAAGTGGTCAGTGAGATTAACCATATAAACCTAGAGCTGACAGGTACGCCGTTTCTCTTCACCTTTGATTTACTTACCTGACTTCTCCCTGATTTCAGATGCCCACAGCTAGAATCATCGAAGCTGTCCAAAAGATTCACGTTCCATATGAAACCCTTCAAATCAACGAAGCAAAGCTAGCAGAATCCGAGACGGAAAACGATTTTCTGCAAGACAAAGTCGACGCCTTGAAGAGGAAAATTGTATGACATGGTGGCCCTGTACCTGCAGTCTCATGACCGATACCCCCGGCCCCCTTTTGTTCCGCCTTCGCCTCCAACGGAGCCCAGGTTGCACAAACGGGGATCCGCTAAAAGAGCCGCAATCTCAACACTCCCTAATACAAGCTCTGTTTTCTACGCCTTCCAGCTCGCAAGCTACATGTGTCGACACCATCTCTCAAAGCCCTATGCAGCAAAGACCGTTGGCTTCATGATGACGTGCTTGACACTTTTTGTTGCATGCTGGTCACGGCGGTGAGGCTACAAGTAGGAATGGGACATACAGTTGCAATCAATTCAAGCTCGGCAAGCGAGCTGCGCAAACCCCCTGTTGTGGGGGATAAGGCCGAACTAAATTCCCTGATCATCAAGCTGGCGAGATCAGGGTTCTCATGGGAATATCTGCAAGACATTTCTTCTTCCCACTACGGCATCTTGGGCAGAACCGATGGCTGCTGATCTGAGTGGACATGAGTAGTAAATCGGTAACCTTATATAACTCGTTTCCGAGTACGTACCTAATTACGAGACGATAGCCATTGTAAGTATATCACACATTCTGGAGGCAGCTGATGTACCTGACGACATTTCTTCGTTCACAGAATACAATGCATCTATTGAACCAGTATTATAGATTTACATTAGGTATCGAACCTTCGGCTGAGGACTGGAGGACTGTATATGTTACTGTATGCCTTCGTTATGCCTTTGAACGAGGAATCTATGTAACAAGGGCAGAAGGATAACGATTTAGAGAAGAAAAACTCGGGAGTATGTACCTACATACTTACATCGTCTCCTTGCTTACGGAGGGACTTGGGGGACTGGAATGCCGAAGGGTTCAATGTAGAAATGTCTAGAGGGTATATATTAGGAACTTTGATGATTTGGTGTGAAAAGAGGAATTATGAGGAAGAAAAGAGCAAGACAGCGCCTGTGTAATCTGCGAAGCTCCACCGCCACAGACGATATATCGAAAACGAGAATCTTATACTTACTAGGAAATCTCAATTACACGATCCAGTAAAGAGCGGAAAAGAGTGAAAGTGCTTTATCTTCCGAGAGCACCAACGAGTCTACGTCCAAAGGATGTTTGCAATGATAGCTGCTAGAGCTGCAGCCTACCACAAGCGCCCCTTAAGCATGGTGAAGGGAAAAAATAAAAAGAAGGAAGAGAAAGGTTGGTGGGGAAAAGACATCGAGCAGAAGAGACATACAGTTAAGAACAGGGGTAGGGTATCGGTCTATCTCTACTTGTCTTGAGTGTTTGCGAACGCTCAATCATGTGCTCTGGTTGGTCAAAATCTGCATGATCACTTACCTTAACTTTCGGATGTTTTATGACATTGTCTTTACAGACTTTATACCCACGACAAGTGCTAGCAACCGGACAGCAGATACCGCCCGTAGCAACCCCCATCCTACTCTGTCCCACTTCACCCGCGCTTTCGAAGCCTGCAGAGGATCAGTAGCATCCGTCAACCGGAGAGGGGTGCTTCACAGGTTGTCACTCGGGGGATCACGAACAGTCACTCGGTCAAAAACTGACCCAAGCCACGTACCATTAAGGCAAACTGATTGTTCCCGTACGCCTTCAATAGAATAAATAACGGCATGGTTACTTGACAGGTGTGTTACAGCGAAGTGTTCCTGCTATCATGGGTTGGGTTGATCCGCCGCGGCGGTATTGAGTGGTGTACCGGAAAATCAATACCCCTAAGTGAAAATGGAAAACACCACTATAAAGCCGGGCGGATATACTCTACCGGAATAGGAAATGTGACACAGCGAGTGAGAAATGTTCCTTTTTCATCCGCAGCTGGCGATGCGTCACGAGAAGATGCAATTATATACACCACATCTAGTCTTCCTTCCACAGAAGCAGCGAACAGCAGAGCTAACCCCGCAAAGGCTCACATTCCCCGGTGGGATCTACAGAGCCCGTATATGTGCGGGCGGTTTGGTCAATTAAGAACTAGCAACGATGTCTTTTTGATGGGCAAGCAGGGGATCCGGAGGGCTATCAAGCAGCACTATACGGCTTCGAATGGGTTTTCTAAAACACCACTAGCGATCGATCTCAAGAAAGGACGTTTGTACCACTAACCTTTTTTGTATCCTAGCCTGGGGGTTGTAATCTTTTTTTTTGCACTCCCAGAGGAATTGGAGTCTTTTAGCCACCGCAGAGAATGGCCGGAAAGTCCCAAGAAATGGAGCACTGTGCATGTCTTAGGGAGGGAGCTGACGTGCCCTGCATAGTACCAGAAATACTTTGAGAGGGCAGTCCTAAGTATCAGATATGCAACCTACATGCGCGACGGACTTAGGTCTTTTTATTTCTTAGGGCTGTTCATTTGGAGCTTTCCACGCCCTAGTGTACTGAAAATTTCGGATAGCTCACCTCTTCAGCGGGATACGGTTTTGGGCCTATTTTATATGCGCAATAGATATGATATCCTGCTGTAGAGGGATACCCAATCCTGTCAGGTAGGATGTGATATCTTAACTATTGGGTACTACCCCTCGATTTGCTGGATAAGTTATCATTTTTCACCGGAATATGACAAGATATCCCGAATTAAGGAGAGATATTTCTTTGGAGGTGGGCAT
This sequence comes from Morchella eximia, assembly GCA_024713935.1. Classification (NCBI taxonomy): domain Eukaryota; kingdom Fungi; phylum Ascomycota; class Pezizomycetes; order Pezizales; family Morchellaceae; genus Morchella; species Morchella eximia. Next base: position 73,456 of record JAMGZG010000020.1, read on the forward strand.
GTTCTGACTGGTAGGGGATACCCTACCCTTCGAAGGGGATAACATCAAGAACTTAGGTTTGTAAAGATGTAGCTTTGGGGAATCGAACTTACACCTTGCTGATTGGATATAGCAGATGCTATCAAATATGCTAGTGATTCAGGTACAAACCTAGTATAAATTACTACTATCAACCTCAGATTTAAAAATTCGACAGCCCCCCCAAAAAAGCGAATTTGTCCAAGTCCAAAATTGCTAGGGATGCGAAATACTACCAGCAGGAGAACACTTTATTCTACGTGAAAATCCGTATCCTTGTGAGAGGATATTGAAGTTTGGTATGTGGAAGAAATGACACGAGTGTGAATTGAACACGTGACCTTGAGAGAGGTAGAGTTGTGAAAGCAAGAAAATATACTATTGTGCCGCTGGAGTTCCAACGACAATGTGGGAATCCAGTTGGTCTATATATACAGATATTCTTAACACCACGTGATCTCCAGCTTATGTAATCCCTGGCACTAAGCCTTGTCTGAAACCCTTGTTCCTTCTATGAGTCATCCCTTGTACATGTGTAATTACTATACATAACCGATGTCGCAATGCCTAATTTCTACAGATATTAGATTATATCTACCTGAAAGGATATATATCCCCGGGAGAGGATATATATCCACGGGAAAGGATAACCTATCCCGAAGCCTGTATCTTTACCTAAAGATAAATTGAGACATATATCCCTTGGCAGGGATGATCGATCTATCTAAATAGGAGCGGAATCTCCTGATTTAGCTATGTGATATCCCGAAAATCGGGATAACGAATCCAAAGTTGACGAATCGGCCCGATTTTATCCCGATCCTTAATAAAGTTGGTACCCTAGGGATGTGGGCAGTCAGTTTAAATTTTGAAGGATAGTAATGATTATGTGCGCAAATTTGTTTGACTTTAATGTACTATAAAAATAGTTGCAAACGCGATGGACTTCCGGACGGGCTGCCTGTTGATAGGTGTTTTGATAAGATACTGGTATCATTAAATAGGAAGCCGGTGGATGGTGGTAGTCACCTACTGATTAAGTAAAGCAGATCTAGAAGGTTTATCTCGACGAGGATATCCTTCTAGATGGATTAATCTACACCAGATTCAAGCTTTTATCATGCGCGGAAGCTTAAGGAGAGAGCTTTTAACCACCGAGATATGCTCAGCGGCAAGTGGTGCAAGATGTTGATTATGGCAAGTGCATGCTGAGAAAGGTAGCCATCACCAATTAATGAGTTTAACAAAGAAAAGAGGAAAAGGAAAAGGCGCATAGTCACAATCCATCACTCGCATGATCAATTGAGAAGCTGCTCGCTTTAGTCAACTCGAGTGATTACTCATGTTGCTGATCATTCACCGACTATTCAAACTTTCACACCTCATGGCTTTCCAGCGTAAGGAAGAAAAAGCCACGGGTTTCCGCTATAGATTCAGAAGTAGCACACCGCCCAAGACCGATATCCCATTCTCCACCAGGGCAGGTGGTAAATCAATTCTTCAGCGTCCCTCCCCCCACCTAACCCACTCTGACCACCCTCAAGCTGCCCCTCCAGCCAAGAAAGACACTGCCACGCCCTCCCCCACCACTGTTTCCGCAACCACCTCAACTCCCACCCCCGCTACGCTCCCATATGCTCCCCTCCACAATCCCCGCACTATCGGTTATGGCCATGGCCGTGCCTCCCCGGAACTCTTTCAAGAACTCATAAACACCAACTGGCACAGCCGCCTCGGGCGCGCACACATGGTCGACGTCGACGCCCTCCCAACATCTGGCTTCTCCGAGCTAGACTGCCTGCTTCTGCGGAAGCTGCACCCTATTTTCCTGCTTGGGGAGGTAGGGGGCTACATCGCGCCCGATGGAGACACGATGTTTGTGGGTCTTGCGGCGCTAGGGCTGCGGCTGCAGGACCGCGAGGTTTATTCGGACCTGCCTATCCCTTCATCTAGCAAAAAAATGCTGCCCACCGAAAACAAAGTAAATTTTATATGTGGCTTTACTAACAGATCCCGTTATCTCTCCTATCAAATAATAGATCTCCCATACAAATCTAATCCCTGTGTTATAGGGTAGGCAGCATTGCCAGACGAAGGGAGAGTATATGATAGTATTATTCAAACCCATACATCCGTCACGCCCCATCCGTTGATATCGACATAGGCCGATTTAATTAACTGCTATCATCGGATGGCGCTACCGGTTCAATGTCAATGGATAGCATCGATTGAATTGGATACCCAATCATGGCACAGTGAGTGGCAGGGCCGGAGCGCATGGTAGGGCTGGACAGAGAAGCTCAAGCAATTCCTCCGACTTTCTCTGAGTGTCGAGGCATTTGGAGGTTAATGGAACAAATGCGAACAGGCAAGATGAAAGGACTTTACAAAAGAAATTTGACGAAAAAGACTTCACTAATCCACTCCTAGACTCTTCAATCATCTCAACCGGCCTCACGGTTTGTTGAGCGTTGTGATTTTCTTCAACCGGGCTTTCCCCAATTTGATTGCGCCCTCATCCGCACCATACCTCTAGTGCAACCTCAACCGCTGTCCTCAACCGACCTTGATTACCTCTATTAAATTGGAAGTTCCCGTAACTTCCAACTCCAGTTTCACATACTTTGATAATTCACCCGACGTCTAGAGGCTTTGTATAATACATGGCTTACGTACTGGTAATCCAGAGACCTCCCTCTGTAATTCACGAATGAATGAACAGAGGACAGTCCGAACCTCTGGAAATCAGGATAACTACGTAAAATCACTCTAACGGAGGAGTATGAGAGTGAAATAATATCCGCAAAATACCTGGCAATTCTTTCCTTTGTTTAGATAATGAACTGTGTATATCAAAGGTCCTCCCATCCGCTATCTTCCTCAAGCTCCACATCGATCATATCCCCTTTCTCCTTCATCCAATCATCCCCTTCCTCCTCCTCCTCCTCCTCCTCCTCCTCCTCCTCCTCCTCCTTGTCCTCCTCCTCTAAAGAAAGATCCATCTTCTCCCTCCCCCTCCACTTCCAGAACGGGCTCCACATCGTCCCCGCCGCCAACCTACTCCCCTCCACCTCCCTCCTCCACACCCACCTCACCCTAACCTTCCGATACCATATCCCAAACACGCTCCACCCGGGCGCCACAAACACCCCATCCCTCCCCCTCGTCACGCTCCTCTCCCCCACCGCCGCCATTCCCAACCCCACCCCCGCCAACACCGCAAACCCCGCCGGAAGCGCCACACTCCCCTGCCCCACCCCCTCCGTCGTCATGCCACTGCGTACAACCAGCTTCGCGTCGTTCAGAAGTAGCAGCCCGACAACGAGGTAGATCTCCTCGCGCTCGTCCAACTGCTCCTGAATCCAGCGGCGGGTGTCGTCGTTGCGGCACTGCGCAGAGAACCACGTGGAGTGGTTCAAGAGGGTACGTTTCTTGCTGTCGGGGGCGTCGAGCGTGCTGTCTGAGGTGGTGGTGGTGGCGGTGGAGAGGGCGAGGAGGTCGGTGAGGGTTGTGCGAAGGGTGGAGGTCTTGGTGGAGGTGGAGGTGGTGTGGAAGATGCTGAAGTCCGTGGTGATGATCGGGGTTGGGAGGGCGGTGGTGGCGGTGCGGGTGGGGAAGGTATCGTGGAAGTTTTCGAGGGGGTTGCGGGAGTTAGTAGTAAGGATGCCGACGGGGATAGCGGTATCGGGGGCGACGTCAGAGAGTGGGGGGGCGGCGGGGGCGGGCATTGCGTACGGGTGTGAGTATTATGGCGGAATAGCTGGCTGGGGGAGCGGTAGAGATATAGTCCTAGTTGATGGGACACAGGCTGGGAAGTTATAGGTGAAGACTTTGGTTCGGATTATGAGCTTTTGAGCCTGAGGCTAGCATATTGATTCATAATAATGTCTATTACCGCCTAGTCGGTCGAGACATGATCAAAATCTGGTCCTCTGTATCCTTGGTAACCTTGGATGAAAAAACTACTATTTGTAGGAGTCTCGACCGAATTATTACCCTATATAGCAAGGCAAGCACCAAGCTTATACAATATGCAGAGCACCAGATGCTGAGCATGTCTCAGTCGACCAGGCGATGGAGGCTTAAGGTTTAGGCAACCATGCCAGAAGTTAGGCGTGCAATAGGATGTGATAACACTTAGCTGAAACATATCATGCATTCGGACTTGTGAGTTTTAAAAGGAACGGCAGATATTGCATGGCGTACGCGTTTCTGCATCATATGTAAGATGCGGCAGCGGTCCGTTTCCAAACGTCAACCCTAAGTCTGCGTACTCTAAAAGCACAAGGCGTACATATGTATCATGATGGATGACTACATGCAACTTTGCATATACATGCATGTATAATGGGGGAAAGCTCGAAAATACATAACAAGACCGCTGCCTCCGATTTGTCGAATAGTCGAACGTTAGAGCGGTAAATTTCTCCGTTTCACGATGGATCAACAACCTGGCCACATCATTAGTCCCAGACATACTCCGGTACAGAAGAAAGAAAGAACCAGTCGAAAATGCAATAGGGTTATTTGTATGGCAGCATTTTCTGGTTCTTATTACTGTACCCGAGTACTCTACGCCTTGCCCGCACCCCGCCTTCTTCACACACCACTACAGCGTGGTACCCCTCTGCCTTGGAGCATATGATGTCCGGCCTGCATCAAGACAGTGCTTCTGAGGCCAATAGAATGATATTTGCTGAATCGAAGCGATATATGCATTACACAGCCTTTTCGAGGTTGAAACCTCGTCCTCACTAAACTCACGCATGTGGCCTATGCTCAGATCAGCAAGCCTATCTCAAGCTAGAGCTCCTTTATCATAATATTGTGCTTCCAGATAAACATCACAATCGGCTCACCTGAGTCTCCCTATGATAACACTTTTGACAGGTCATAGCCTTTTAAGGCTCTTCCTCCAAAATTAATTGCCACTCAATTTTACACACCCACCGGTCCACTATCGAAAATTGAGCCATACGCTCTTGTTTTCGACAATACAGGTGGAAGCCGGTAAGCGCCTTGTTCGAGGCAGAAACATTTGATGATTGGATGGGTTATCCTCAATCACCAAATCACCTCTTGGACCTCGTGACCTCTCAAGTGCATGAATTGTAAGGTTACTATACACCTGGAGGTCGCCATCAAAAAGAAAGAAAAAACAAGGCTTTACACAGAGTAGATTCAAAATAATAGGGTATTATAGGACACCTCCGCTAAACTCGCGGCGGTATTAGTATATAGACGAATAGCCCATCAGTTGCGAAATCCCAATCGAAAAGGATAACAACAAGACGTTTATTTCAACCTCAGATTTCGCAAAGTTTCAGAAGGTTTGAAGTCGCCTCCGTCAAACTGCAAGATATCGATCATATCTGAGAATAGATACTAATTATAAGCTTCTACTAGCAGCGAGGATGGAGAACGATGACCATGAGCCCACAGTAAAGCCATCCCCACCAAGTCAACCAGTCCACAGGTCTACTAGAGTTTGGGGACCTCGAGACCTCAGTCCTGACAACCAGTTACACCTATTAACCATGGTGTCCGACGATTTTGCATGTGACATCATGCATACCGGAAAACGGAATTTTTTGAGGATTTGGATTGCGCAAACCATCGCTGATTATTACTTCCGGAAGTTTCTTGTGAGCAACACGTTGGCAGATATCGAGTGGGCCATTGACCTCATCGAGAAAGAGGATCGCAGAGTACCATCATTGATCTCCAATTTGATAAGGATTGGTGAGTACAGCCGTAGGAAATTTCAAGTCACTTTGGACTCAAGCGATATCGACCGCTCTATTAGGGCATTCCACACGGCACTGCGCATGGTACCACCGGACCACCAGCAGCGAGGTCGACTTGTTTCTTGCGCGATAATTAGCATTATACTAGATTCGAAAGTTCTTGAGAGGCCGAGCCAATATGAAACGACATTATGGGAGCTAATTGACGAATTTTTATCATTTCCGCTCGAAATGGTTACAACACCAAAGCAATTGGCAGCCAAAGCTTGCATGATGGAAGTTAAATACGGTGGCAGTAAGAACGTGGATAACCTTGCCGAGGCCATCCAATTATACCAGCAAGCGATTAAAGCTCTGCCGCCAGATGGTGTGGACGACCTCAGAGCAGAGTTCTTATATTGTCTGGGGGGTTGTTTTGTTACCAGATTCCTGCGCTTCTCATGTATCGCGGACATAAATAGTGCCATCGATGCGTTCCATGGGGCGGCACAAATCGGAACTGTTACCAGAGAAACCCGAGCAGAGAGTCTACGAAGCTTGGGGAACGCATTTCTACTCAGGTGGGGCGTCTTATTCCAAACCGCGGACCTTGATCAAAGCATTGTGCAAACAGAGGAATCAATACAATTGCGCGCGCCAGATGATCTGAAGCGAGCCGAGTCCTTGCGCATCTTGTCCGGCTTGTTTTGCTTTCGCTATTCCCTCTCGGGGAAGGTATCCGACATTGATAGAGCTATTGATTTGCTGAAAGAGTCGTCGGACGTGGACGTTTTGTCGGTCCAACTGCCACTTCTCCTTTGTATGAGATCCTCTACCCTCCCGGCTCGGAACACCAAACGGGCAAAGGCCAAGGCGCTGAACGACCTTGATTCGCTACTTCATAATATGCGCGCAAGGCTGAAAACACTCCACATTGAGCATCCTCAAAGGGCCCTGCTATTACGCATGTGTTCCAAGATGCTCATTGAACGCTGCAAGTATGAGGGGGGAAATGACGGTCCTGGTAGCCTACTGGTGGCGATTGATCTGGCTGAGGAGGCATTTGTATTGATCCCACCAGACGATGATGTAGTGCGTGCCGAACAATCTGTTTGGATATCTAAGCTTTGGATTGATTATGACATGGGCCGAAAACGTTTCTATCCCGAGAGGCTCAAGGAGATTTATGGAATCAGCAAGATGGCTTTGAGATGCAAGTCTGCAGGTGCAATCACCAGGATAGATGCTGCTCAGCTCGCGGGTTCCACCCTTTCGCTCACCGGAATGATTGCTCGGCAAGTGGCCAATAATGACCCGGAGTACAACAACTCAGGGATCTTTGAGGAATCTTTTGAGATCTTTGAGGAAGCTTTTGAGATCTTTGAGGAGGGCATCGCACTCCTTCGCGTTCTCAGCCCCCAGCACTTGCAGCGCGGCGAGCGGCAAGAAGTGATGGGACGAAGCCTCGCTGGTCTCGGAGCGCATGCCGTGGCAGCAGGCATTCTTGCAGGCAAACCAGCATCACGCTACTTGGCTACCCTTGAACTAAGTCGAGGAGTAATCCTCGGATTTTCAATCGACTGTAGGAGTACTGGAAACCTTCGGGAGCTTGGGAGAACAAGTCCAGAGCTTCTCCTCAAATTCAACAATCTACGCAGCCGCATCGACGCCCCGACAGACATTAGCAAGGTGCTCGGGGATATCCAAACCTCCAAATCTTTAGAGGAGCAGAGCGCTATACGAGAACAACTTAAAAGACAGAGAATAAACGACGTGGAGGAGCTTACAAAGACATTAAATGAGATCCGAGGTCTACCGGGATTCGAACAGTTTCAGCTGCCCCCTTCACACGAGGATCTCATTAATATTGCCAAAGACGGCCCTGTTGTGGTTATGCTATGCACGACCTTTCGGAGCGATGCGATAATCGTTACAAGCTCGTCTATAAGGTCCATACCGCTTCCAAAGCTTTTTCATCCCGACACAAGCAAGCACATGGAAATCCTCCCAAGCATCATTGGCGGGGGAGCCTGCTCATATGGACCGAGGAACGTAAAAATGGAAGAGTTACTTATTTGGCTATGGGATGCGGCCGTGGAGCCAGTCATGGAAGAGTTGAAAGCCCAAGGGATAGTTTCTCCTGATCCTCCTGATGATGCATCCAAGCTTCCCCATTTATGGTGGATTGGCGTAGGAAGATTAGCCATCTTTCCATTCCATGCCGCCGGCTATCACTCGCGCGGATCAACAAGAAACACTATTTCCAACGTAATAAGCTCCTACATCCCAACACTCAAAGCTCTTTCCTACGCCCGCGAAAAGGCTCTCACATTCCCAAGCACTGGCTCCAGCCTACTGTTTGTTGGCATGCCCGAGACGCCTGGTCACGCTTCTTTGACTAGTGATATTGAGGTCGGGTTAGTCGTGAGTCTGCTCCCGGAAGGAGTTGAGGCTGAGGTGCTCTCTAGTCCCAGCGTCAAAGAGACATTGGAAAAGCTCCCATCATTCAATTCTGTCCACTTTGCATGCCACGGATTCTCGGACCCCAGACTTCATTTCAACAGTCATTTACTACTCCACAGACACGGGGATACCACTCCTGGAGCCAACAGATTAACCGCAGGCGCAATTTCGGATATCAATAATGAGAGCGCGCAGATTGCATACCTGTCAGCCTGCTCGACCGCCAAGCTCAGATTGGGGCAACAAGAAGACGAGGCACTCCACATTGCGAGTGCCTTCCAACTCGCCGGGTTCAGTCATGTCCTGGCAAACATGTGGGAATCGGACGACGATGCCTGCCTGAAGGTCTCTACCGAGTTTTACCGCAACTTGTTTGATGGCGACCGGTCCGCGAGTGCTGCTGGGCATGGGAAGGTCAGCTTGGCTTTCCATTGTGCGGTTAAGAAGTTGAGGGATGCACACCCGAAACTCCCACTCCTGTGGTCACCGTTTATTCATACTGGCGCATGAGATGGCTCAATAAGGAGACAGTTTTGGTTATGGTTTTTTTTTTTTTTTTCGATTTTAACGCTTTTTACTGTGATGTTGCTCTGGGCGGGTGTACTGCTGGCTTTTTTCTTTATTGGCGTGAGATTTTCTTGATGAATCTATTCCGCTCGATTTTGCGTTAGCACTTTCATATCCCTTTTTTTTTCATTCATCCCGCTTCCTCTCTACTGTGTAGGTAGCTAGTCTAGTGCACGTGTTGATTTTGATTCTTCCTGTGTTGACGCAATCGGATATTTTACGCCCCAGCAAGCTTGGGAGAATTTTTTTCTTGCATATTTTATTTGCTTGTCTTTCCATATCAAGTTGATACTGGGCAGTAAAAACCCATACCTCTCATCACAAGCTATCACTCGCACAAAATAGGCCCGATTGCCGACGCACGCCATAAAGGCGCGCGGTGGCTACACAGAGATCAACCCTGTGAGTGGAGGCGAATGCTAATGGGGAATGATGTTAAGCCCTATCCCCCCCCTTGACGGCCTTTACGTGTGTATAGTGGGGGGAGTGCCACGAGTTGGGTGGCTCCAAAACCACAGGGTTAGGGGTTTTTCTTAGCTTAAATGCAATATTTCCTTTTCCCAAAAAATGTTTAGATTCTCGATCCATCGTGATATAATAGCTATAGGTGATTCAATCTTGTACCAGGGACCTCGCCTAGCTAAAGTTTACCATTGAAGCACTCGAATCAAGGTGAATGATCTATGTATTTTATGTTATAGGAAATACAAGCAAAGTGATATGAAAACGAGAGTAGGAAGAGAAACCACAATGGCGCATATAGTGTTTATATGGACGTTCTGGGGTAAAGGACGCATTAATGCGAGGTCGGGAATTGGCGTCATGTCTCATCACTCGTCTTTCCAAATGAAGCGAGTGAGAGACTGTGACTGGCCTAGTTTGTCTAGCAATAACCGACAGGCGCACTTATGGAGTTTGTGTGGTATTCTGAGTGTGCAAGCGCTGCGTTGTAGACAGTCATATATTCTCGAATTATAATATAGTATTCGTATTGCCCGCCAAGCTAGCTCGACATTAAGTTCATTCGGTATCTCTTGTCCCAGGCCCATTGTATGACGGATTTTTGATGGAATAAGTCATAATTCGTATTTCTGTATATCGTACTGTGCAGGACTACACGGTATCTATTTTGATTTATATTGTGAATTTAAGGCTAGCGTACTCCTCCAGCGGTGTTTCGTACTATTGAGGCATTCCCTACCGTAGAAATATACTACCTGGTATCAGTTATTATTCTACAAACAAACGTCCAGAAAGGCTTCCTTTCAGACCCTTTTTCATCCATTATATTACAGAATACGGATAAGCGCGGTATATAAATCCGGTGCAACTAGGCTGAATAAATCCCCCCCCCAAGAAAGCAACCACTCCGCAAAAAACCATACACAGAAAAATCACACACAGCACCCAGCCATGCAAGAACTCAATCTCCAAGGCACAGCATTCACCATCCTAAAAACATGCCTCTCCCAGAGCCCTCACCCCTTCGACGCCCATGTCTTCCAAACCCTCCAAAGCGCCCTCACCCCCACCGGCCAACTCAGCGCCCTCCACGACAAATACCTACCCGCCCTCCACCCCCCCTCCGACACCCACCACGACGAGCCGAAACTCCTCGAAGCCAACGCCTTCTGGGCCACCATCGCCCGCGCCTCCACGGCCATCTTTGACGGGATGACGGAGCGGAAAAGGGTAAAACTTGGGCTAAACGACGTCTTCAAGATCTGGGCGCGACTCGAGGAAGAAACCGGGCTGCTCCGCTTCTCGCAGAGACTGCACCGGTTGAACCATCATCTGCTCACCTGTGAGCAGATCCTCGGCCAGTATGGGGGTATACCGTTGGATGCGGACAGGCAGTCAAGACAAGACATGCAGATATTGGAGCAGGTTGTATTTCCCGCACGTGAGCAGCTCGTCAGGCTACATTTGCATCTCTTGGACGCAGCAGGCCCAAGCCGCGGCAGTCCGCCCCAACAACAAACAACCGAAAGCCTGCTCGCCCAGATCCGGAGCACGACCAGCACCGACTACAGGGACTACCACCGCTTCGAGGATATCATGCTCCGCCTGACAATCGCAGGTCCAAAACTAACGGCGCTTCTCTGTGTCCTGCAAAAGATCGCCATGGCCCAGTGTGAATTACAAGAGTTTTCCCGCCTGCTGCTGGATCAATATCCACGACTGGCCGGCGCCCCTGTGTGCCGCCAAAACCGGTTTATCGAAACTCACCTCATCCCGCTTAGAGAGACGCTCATGGTCAGGGCGGATCATATTTCTAAGCTTACGGCGTGGGGAGATGGAGGGAGGGAACCAGCGGCGCGGGAATTTATCCTTGAGGCGCGCCATATGGTTGAACGCTTGCAGGCTAATGGGCGATAGTCCTTTATTACCTAGCTTTGTACAAAGACTTGTCTGCCTTTTAGAAACAGGTCTCATTATCAGGCTATTCCCACGGGAAAGGAGCTTGGGTGCATTTGGGTGTGAACTCACTCCCCAATCTCTGTACATGTGTTTATATTTTGTATTTTCTCTATTTGTCACGAGTCTGAATCCAATTAGAGCATGTAATGGGATAGAAATAGAGTGTACCATATCAAGACATTTTCATAAATTCAACGAGTACTTTATGACATTTCTATATTTCTGTTTCGACCAGCTTGATCAATTGACTTTTAGCGATGGCCTGCATGAAGGATAGAATCTTGATCATCAAGATTGACAGGATGAGGGTTGTAAAAGTTGCAACATCTATCAAATAGGTCATCTAAATCGCGCATGTAGTTGATGAATTAAATAAAAATACAAGAAGGAAGAGAAAAAAAACTATCGAAATCGCCTGGTATGAACTACCGAGTGATAGTCCGTGACGCATATTCCGTTCTGCCCAAGTGATCTCATAATACACAGCCATACACAACGAGGTGCAGACAGAAACGTATACATGGCCAGCTACACGTGCATTCGTAACAGCAATCAAAAAATTCAACACTCCGATTCTTCATATGGAACCCTAACCCTGCAATATCAAGAACGTCCGTGGAATGAAGAGAGACATGTAAGCAACAGAATGATTCACTTTCGTCACCATATTGGAGGGGTACCACTATTGACTCTATTGATAAGGTGGTCATCAGCCCAAGACCCAAGTCCCGGGGCCGTGCTTTTCTACATATTGCACCATCGATTACCGTGATGGAAATGGACAGTATGATGAGAGATATGTAATTTATGATAATCATACAGAACATCCAGAAGGAGAAAGAAATATCTACCCAAGAGTAAAAGAAAAGAAAAGAGGAAAAAAGGGCCCCAAAACGTTCAACCCAAAACCACCACCCACAGCCAAACACCCACCAAAAAAACAAAAGTCTCCGCCCAACACCCACCAAAAAAACAAGTCCCCGTCCAGCGCAGAACCAAAAGAAAAGAAAAAGCACCACCACCCCACTCAAGCCCCCGTATGTATAAACGGCGCCCACATCAACACCTTCTGCGGCTTCCTCCTCCTCAGCTCCACCACCGCTCTATGCATCGCCACCCCCGAGTCCACCCCCTCCGCAAACAGCCTCGAATAGAAGCCCTGCGCAACCTCGACACACGCCTCATCATTGCTCTCCCACAGCGTCCCCACCACGTTCCGGAAGCCCGCAAGAATAAAGGCCGCCGCCAGGTGGATGTTCTCGTCCGCCAGCTGCACCCCCGAGTTCTCTGCCGTGCTGCAGGCACTCAGATACGCAACCTGGGCGTTGGTCGTGTTGGCGTCCGAGATGGTCTGCACCGTCAGCCTGTCCTGCGTGCCGTCCTTTGCGCGGAGGAGCAGGGCGCTGGCGGAGGGGTTGGACGGGCTGCTGATGCCATGGCAGGCAAAGTGGATAACAGAGTGGGATGCAAGCTGGTCAATGACCTCGTTGGCGGTGGGGTGTGTGAGCCTCGTGGTGGAAGCTGCACCCATGATTTGGGTAATGCAGGCAGCCTCCTGCTCGACGCCGTAGAGGTCACTCTCGTCGGGCGTTGTCGGCATCGTGACGAGGAGGACGTTTGGAGCCGGACGAGTCGGGGGCCGCATGCTGCGGGCATAGGTGAGAGCCTTGATGGTGGGGGTGTATGAGGAGATGACCCTGCTGATTGTGTTTTCCGTCGAGCCCGCGGTGTGTATGCCCGCGGCGTGGAAGGCGGCGGCGCCGAGAGGCCCGCTGCCCACCCACCACACGTGCGGCATGACGGTCTCTGTGCCATCGATGCCCAGCGCGGCCAGGACGGGCTCCACGGCGGCGTCCCAGAGCCACTTGAGGGCGGCGTTCATCTTCTTGTTCCTCTGCGCATATGTGCTTACCGTCCCGCGCACAACATTCACGCCCAGGCCCTCCGTCTTTTGCATGGCCTCCTTGATGTCCCACTTGTGAAGATTGACACTCTTGATCTCGTCCGTCGTGACAATGATGGCATCGCAGCGGGCAGTCCCGCTCGCAAACACCACGATCGGGCCCTTCTCTGCCATCTTGCTCAGCTCTGCGCCTGTGGGCAGCAGCAGAAAGTTGCCAAAGCCCTCCAGGCTGCGGATCTTTGCCAGCACCTCGTCGAGCTGCTCTGCTGTACGCTTTCTCCTCGCCCATACACTCCCTGCCCCAAGCTCCTCAAACACGATCCCGTCTGCCAGATTTGCCCTCTTGGCCGAGAGTCCTGCCGTGCTGTCGAGCTCGCGCCTCAGCGAGTTGAACTCTGCATACAGCTCTGGGTGTGCGGCCTGCAGATCGCTCGTCTCGCTGCGGCAGTTGATGATGAAGCCCATGATGATGCCGCGGCCCATCTCCAGCATCCTCAGCGCTCTCTCCGCACCATAGCCAGCTGCAAACGCCGCGTTTGCCGCACGCGCCGGGATCCCCACGAGCAGCCTGAGCTGCGCCTGCTGGTCCTCGCGCACCAGCGACGGCGGCGAGACCCGCGGCATGAGCTCCACACACTTTTCGAATATGTCTGCCGCCTCTCTCCACCTGCCCGACCTTTCGTGGACATCGCAGAGGCGCCTCCCCGCGCGGATCCGGGCGAGCGGTGGCGCGAGCGTCATGTGCCACAGGTCGCGGAAGGTGACAAAGGAGCGCTCGCCATCGGGGCCCTTGTTGCCCAGGGCCTGGTAGCGGATGAGGTAGGAGCGGGCGAGGTCGTCGAGAATGTCGGCGCGCACAGGCAGGTCATTGTCAATCTGTGTCGCCGCGCCCTCGAGCCACTGGATGGCGGCGTTGATTGCGGAAATCTCACGGTTGCGGCGGTAGTCGCTGCGCAGGAGCTTGCCCATGCGGTGCAATATCTCTGGCAGCGTTATGGGCCCGCCGCGGTAGAGATCCAGCGCGTTGCGGGTCATGATCATTGCCCGGTCGAGGTCGTTCCAGAAGATGCCGCCTGTCGTGTGGCGGAGATGGAGGGCGTCGGCCACGACGAGGAGGCGGCGAGGGCGATCAGGATCGTCCTCGTCGGTCCGCTCGAGGCAGAGATTCCCCAGCGTGATGGCACTGAGGAGATGCTCCTCCACGCCGTCGGCCCTGAAGCGCTCAATAAACCGCTGGCAGAGCTCAATCAACCGCTCCGGCCGCTGTCGATGACCGACGGGCGAGCAGTCGAGCGCCTCCCGCGCCGTCTTGACCGCCATGGCCATGTCCTCCTTGGCCCCGATGCGCCTGAAGCGGGTGCTCAGCGCCTCGCTCAGCTCGCTGAGCAGGCTGCCCTTTGCTGCCGTCGGCTCCTTGCAGTGCGCCGCCGCTTCATATCCAGTCTCCACCGCACGGTGCAGGTCCAGCACGTTTCCCAGGCGCTCATATCGTGCACGGTATGTGATTGCGAGGTTCGCGAGTATAGATGCGCGGTCCGCATGCCCGACCTCGGTCATCGCCGCCGCCTTCTCGCCCGCTTCAATCGCCGCGTCGAGTCCCTCGGTGCCCTTGTGGAGCCTCTGGACATAGCGGGCCAGGACTGCCCTCGTCCCCGCCTCGATCCTGTGCCCCTTTGGAATACCGTCCAGCGCCATTCGGGCGAGCTGCGCGGCGTGCTCGAGATCCCGAGGACGGCCGCGATTGTTCAGCATCGACGCATAGTTCAGGATCCGCTCCACAAGATGCGGTGAGCGGGGTGAAGTCTCCTTCACCGATCTTTCGGCCCATTGTATGCACTCCTCAATGTCCTGGTCCTCACGAAATGCTTCGAACCGTAGCTGCAGCTGTCCACTCAGATTCCCCATGACGCCCGGCCTGTCGACACTGCTCCCCCTCTCCGCCGACGCCTCCAGCGCCCGCCTCATGTGGGCGATTCCCGTGTCAATGTCCTTCCTTGTTCCGTGCACCCTGAACCTGCCCGTGTAGCAGTTTGCCACGTTCAGCAGCCGGCCGGCATACTCTTGCTCCCGCCTCTCCATCCCGTCAAACGCCTTTTGTGCAAGAGCCAGTGCCCGGTCCAGGTCATCCTCGCCCCCGGATGACTTGTGCTTGTGTCTAGAGTACAGAAACTGGCTCAAAGCGGTCATCGCGGTGCGGTGAAGGTCTCCCTCCGTCTTCTCCACGACCACCTCCATCAGGTCGATCGCCCTGTCCAAATCGGCCTTGTCCCCCAGCCTTTCATAGCGTGCGTCCAGCACATCCACCACCATGCGCACACGGCATACATACTCCTCGTCCCCGCGCGCTGTCGCCTCCATCGCAATCTCCGCAGGCTCCACCGCGTCGTTCAGATCCTTAATGTCCCCGATACGGCAATACCGCACCAGCAGGGCCCGGGCCAGCCTTGTCAGCGTCTTTGCATCGCGGCCGCTGCCCTTTTGAATCTCGGCCCGCAGACCAGCAATCTCATCGTTAGCCTCGCCGGCGCTGAGAAGGCTCTCGAGGTTCCTTCTCATCTCGGCCGCCTCGGGGTGGTCCGCGGGCAGCGCCTCAAGCCCGCTCTGCAGCGCAGACACAACGCCCGCTGTATCGCTCTTGTCGCGCAGGAACATGGTGTCCGCGCGGGCGCTCAGTGCCTCCGCGCGCAGGTTGGTGTCGTTGTCGCTGAGGGCGGCCGCAATCTCGAAGCGCTCGATTGCCTTGTCAATGTCGCCACGGTCGCGGAGGCGCTCGCCGAGATAAAAGTGGAGCTGTGCGAGGTTTATGCCGGGCACTGTGACCCCAACTTGTTCTAGAAATCCGATAAGCTTATCGATGAGGTCGATGCACCGCTCGAGGTCTTTGCTGCCGTGGAGGGCGTCGTAGCGGTAGCCGTGCAGGCGGGCGAGGAAGCGGACGACGAGGGGGCCGATGATGCTTTCTTGCTTCTCAGCCAGTGTTCGTTCTAGTATCTGGATGGCGGTGGAGAGATTGCTGACATTGTTGGTGTGGATATAACGGAGGTTGAGGATCTCACCGAGGTTCACCAGTGCGGAGGCGCGCATGAGCCGCGGGGGGGGCGAGTAAGGAGATTGCGATTTGGGCGTGGTGGAAGGCCGAGTCGAGGGTGGGGGTGTGCAAAGTGGTGCGGAATTGCTGTTGGAGGGCATTCGAGAGAATGTAATGGGCCACGGCGCGATGCGGGGATCCGGTGGGCAATGATTCCAGCACCCTGAGTGCGATATCGGGCGTACACGACATGGACTCGAAGGTGTAAATACCGCCGGTCTCGTCCTCCATGTCGAGGGCGCTGGCTTCTTCTTCAGAGATGGCCGCCGGCCAGAGATCGGGGGCAGGACCATCGAGCCCAGTTGTGGGCATCTCGATCTCTCCCTCTTCCTCCTGGGCCAATGATTCTGCGACAGGTTTGCTAGAGCCCGAAGACTCACCGGCCTTGTCATCGCTCGCTCTTTTCCGTGACTCTTGTACGCTTCTTCTCAGGTCCATTTCCACAACCTCATCCTCTGCATCTGCGCGCCCATCTACCGCGCCCGCCTCCTCACGGTCTGTGGCCACTTCTTTGCCCTTTCCTTTCCATTTACTCGTGCCTTCTGACAACTTTGAAATCTCAGCACTAAAGTCAATGTTACTAAGCTCGGCGATAGCTTTCTCGGCGACCGCCTCTGCAGCTTCGGGGGTCATCATTTCTTCTTTCTATGGTAAGCGTAGGTGTATTAGTAAAATTCATCATACCAAGATCCTTATTGCAACATACCTCCACAACTTTTAACTGAAACCTCTTCTTCTTCCCCTTGCGCACTCTCCCCCCTCCCTCTCCCGCCTCTTTCTCCTCCCTATCCACCACCACCTTTCCCCCTCTCCGCTCATAATTAACCAACGTCGGCATCTTATAGGCAATCCTCGCGCCCTTCAGCTCCGGAAGGTCCTGCAGGCCAGTTGCCTGCTTGATGTTCTCGCTCTCCAACATGAGCGAGGTGAACACCTCGAACATTTGCCGGGCTCGCGGGTCCACGGTGCGCATCATCTGGGCTAGCTCCGTGTCGGGCGCTTCGAGATGGTCCATTGGCGGTATGAAGCGCGAGGGGTCGTCCTCCGTGTGGGGCGGCAGGTGCCGGGATGTGAGGGCGCCACGCACCGCTTCGCCAGAGATGCTAGAGGAGGAGGAGGAGGAGGAGGAGCGGGACATTGGTTGTGATGAGGAGGAGGGTGTGGAGGCAGAGGCAGAGGCGCTCGGTCGTTCGCCGGTGGCCAAGTGGTCGGGAGTCGACATGGTGGGTGTCAGTGATTGATTGACTGGTGATTCGGTTTACAGGTATTCCGAGTAGAGTTTTATTCAGTCGGTGCGGTGAATAGGTATTGGGTATCTTTTTATGCCAATATACAAGTAGGCAGATGCATTTGCATACTTTGACAGGAATCAGATATATACAAGCAAGAAAAGCCAAAAGAGAAGCAGGGAAACTGGCTCTTTTACGCCAATGACTCGCCGCAGCTCATTTCCTGATTTATAAATATAGATATTGTAAAGCGTACTAGTACATGTAGTTGTAGCTGTGGCTGTGCAGCACTGTCCATCACCGCCCCCTGCTACCTCACAAACTAGGATAGTGGGGTGTATGTATGTATGTACAGCGCGATGCCAGTCGTGATGGTCAGGATCGGCGTCGCAACCGATTTTTTTCACAACCCAGGACAACGTTCTGTCTCCTGGACTTTTCAGCAGAGCTACAGGAGAAGGGTATTAGGCCAATCTTCATACATCATAATGCTAGGGCACACACCGCCAGTCTTACTACTCAATGGTTGGAGGAGCATGGGGTTGATGTTCTTGAGGACTGGCTCGCCTATTCATCTGATTTAAACCTCATTGAGCATGTTTGGGTACATCTCAAGAAGCTCTACCATCAACACTACCCCGATTTAGTATATGATACTAGATCACCTGAAGTAATTAAGTCCCTCATTAAGGAGGCTCTTATTCATTGCTGGGAACTGTTACCTGATGGTTTATTTGGTAGGCTGGTTGAGAGCATGCCTAGGAGAATCAAGCTGTTATAAGAACAAGGGGTTAGTATACAAGATATTAAATGCCCAATTATCTTTATTTAGCTACTATTGAATAACTACACAAAAAACCAGCTCTCCAAAGGGTCAATTGTGGTTGCTGGGTGGTAGTCATGATGGAGCGGGAGGTGTCGAAACCCGTTGCTACGCCCGCCTGACCGTCACGGCTGGCCTAGAACTATACCTACTCTAGGTCAGCGAGGCGGGGTTTAGCTGTCGCCCAGCGGCCCAGAATACTGGTATCGAATACGATTGGTCCGTCCGCCGACGCTAACCTCGCCAAGGTGAGCGCGGGCGCGCGGGGAAGCAAAGTGCGTACATGCATGAGAGCATGAGGCTGAAGTACTTGATGTCGATCTTCAAGCTTTATGTAAATACAGCCAGCACACTGATTCCGAGACCAAACTATGTACTGCGGGTTTTGTTATTTCGCAAGGTAGAGCAACATCCCTATTGTCCCACAGGTAGAGAGTAAAGGAGCCAGAGTATGTACATATGTAGATAGATACATGTAGACCACCCCGTGCCCCCTCCAATACGAAACACACACAAACATCTACCCCCAAAGATGAGAGGAAGAGCAACACAAACAAAATACGTCCAAACACCCATATCCATCCATACCCATGCAAGGCCACGGTCCAACGACGGGATTGCAATCTACCGATCCTCCGCCCCGCCAGGATCGATCCAGGGTCAGGTGTGTACATACATACATGCAGGTATTTTCGGGACAGTTAGTACTTGATAGTCGCACAAAGATTCGGCCGCCGCCACCCCATCTACCCTACTCCATAGCCAGGCCACAGCTACTCTCTAGACCTCTGATGAGCGTGGGCGGTGCGCGTTGATGGTACTTGAAGAGAATACCATAGCGGCAGAGATGGAGAACGTGTGCAGCCTAGGTCAGCTACTTAGTTAGTAATTTATTACTGTAAGAGTTAGAGGTAGAGAGAGGTGGAGAGTACCCTGTCCAGCTGAAAGGTTGTCTACCTAGAGCATTAATGCACCGAGTAAATAAACTCTTCTGCAGAGACTCGTTTCCGGTCCGTCTGCGGCAGAGTTATTGTATGTAGATAGATGCCTATGATGTTCCACGTAGCAAGAGTACATGTATGTAGCGGATAAACGACCAGCGGCACAGCCTCATCCGAGCCACCACACATGATAGGCGTTACAAGACATATGCATGCATGATTCGCCATCCATGAATCCCTTCCACGCCGTATATATGCTGCACAAATTCCGCCTTGAAGTTCTAAAAAACCCATAATATCTACAACCCCCAACATAAACTCACATCGAAGACTCACATATTTCAAATCTTACAACCCCCCCCCCCCCCCATAATGTCCACAACCTCTGTCTTCCAAGCCTCCCTCCTCCCCCTCAGCGCTGTCCAACTCGGCCGCCTAATCGTCAACATCAAAGCCCCGCATGAAGAATACGTCGATCCCCCGGCCCCCAACCCCCCAGAAGTCACTAAAAACACCCAACACAACTTCACAGAGCTCCGAACCTCCTCCAATGCCTTCAAGCTTCGCGGGCGGCTCACGCAGCTCCTCAGCGCCTCCTACGAGCACGAGTCGAAGCACCAGATCGACCTCTCTGCAAAGATCGCATACACCTACGCGCTGTGCAACAGCCGCGCTTGGTTTGAGGCTGCGTGCGCGCAGCAGTCCATCCGCCGGTGGCTGCAGGGCGCGATTGAGGACGGCGACAGCGTGTATTTGGTGACGGGGTACCACACGGTTGTTGATGCGCGGTTCGCCACGGGGAGGAGTAGCATGGGCATGGATCGCCAGGAGATTAGTATGCCAATTAATGCAACGGGGTTGCCCGGTGTGCAGGGGATGGATATGACGGCGGGGATGGACACGAGCCATAAGCTGTGTCGCGGGTTTGCGAGGACTTTTGAGGCGCCGGGGGAGCAGGTGTATGCGTTGCAGTATCGGAAGATTGTGTTTAGGTGGTTTAGTAGTAGGAAGATTGACAAGGCGACCCTGAGGGAGAATCAGTGGAGGGTGTATGCTGGACGGGGACCAGCGAATAATGACTCTGATGGTGATAGTGATATCCTAGAGGCGAGCTTGGGCGGGTTAGAAGGGGATGACCTGTCGGATGATGGGAGTGATGAAGAAGAGGATGATGATGAATTGGGGGAGACATGGGTGAGCAAGGATGATGAAAGCATTTGGGTATTATAGAGCTTTGTCAGTTGATTAATATTGAAATATAAATAAAGCCATGTAATGCATTTCTCCCTGAATGCTATCTCGGATCTATCAGCATTCCCGCCAACTAGCCCAACATTGAATTGCTTCGTGAAGTTGCACGAGGCTTAATTGTCGCGAGTAAAAGTATCTAGGATCGTGTCGAATCCCCTTTGACGAGTCTTGCTCATATCTCTTGGATAACTGTGATTGGTAGCCAAATACGCCCCTTCCGCTTTCGTCGAGATGACATTTTCAAATGACATAAGCAACAGAAGCCTTAGTACTAGGGTGTAGCGAAAAGTGATCAGAATCTGATAAGACAAATACACGTATTCACCGCAACATTCACTTATCAGATTCTGATCACTTACCCTCAACACCCGGTACATCTTGGTCTCTTTCCAAGCCTTTCTCCTACGTCCCATGCATAACCATGAGATCGTTGAAGAAGCATCTACTTTCTTGCGGGGATAACCTGATCTCTCCTCCTGGAGCTACATACTCGCGGCCGGTTTGAAGCCGCTCAATGAACTGTGGCAAGTGATCTGGCACCCAATGAGATTTCACGTTTTTACCTCTTTTGTCTGAGCGGCTTCAATCGCCGCGAGAGTAGACTAGTCGAAATACATGCTCAAGATTTGTTCGTCAGGAAAAATCTTCGGAACCGCCACCGGCCACGGTCACCCCACATGTAAGCAGAGTGAGTAAACTAATTTCACTTTAATTCTTAACCTTGTTTGTCGTCGCCGTTATCCATAGCCAGAAAGACTTCAATTGAACTTTGCTCATCTTCTGAAACCATTCATGTAGTCACCTTTATCTATGTCCTTGGACAGTCATCGATCAGATACTCCACTCAGGTCCAATATCATCCATACACTAGGGAGACAGCTCAGTGGTATCGATCACCAGAGAAGCATCAGCGCAGGCATCCCCAACCCTCCAGAGCCTAGTAATAGAAGCCACGTGGAAAATTAAAAGCTATGTGAATACCCATTAAGAAAACAGATGTACCAGCACAAGCAACTGTTTGAACGTTAATTTCCACCCTGGGGCTCAGTCAAAAGCAAGTCGCTTTCTATATAGGTGCCCTCTACATTTAACGAACATCGACCGTTGCGGAGGAATTGAACTATTCGGAAGTCGATAAGTATAGAGGGCACGGGTTCAACATTTCTAGTAATGTCCATCTAAAATTTCTTCGACCCCAGTTGTATTTAGGGGGTAGTACTTTTATCTAGCACTGCTTGTCCATTTTATAATTGAGGCGTCCCCATTATAGCCCAGTGCAGAAAACAAGGAACATTGCACTCATTTTTTGATTACCTCACTGCCCGGTGGCGCCCTCCGTCAATTGTTACCATTCATGTACTCTTAGAGCTAGGAGATGGGCCTTTTTCTTTAGTCCATTGTGGTCAATAATCTGTTGTTTCGTTTCTGCGAGATTCAGTCGTAGCTCCAGCATTTATTGAGAATTCGCGTCTCTATAGATCCTTGGTATCATGCAGGCCTTAATTACTTCTTGAAAACCAAAATTGTAAGGTTTAGTTGCGGTGGTCTATTCTATTTCTTTCTTTCTTTCTTTTTTTTTTTTGTTAGTTATGATGAGACCCGATAACGCTGTTGTAGGAGTTTGGCTGAGTGTTCCAAAGCCACAAGCTGTATAGTTAGGCAGATTCTGATAGGTCTATGGTAGCCTTGAGTCGATCGTCATCCAATATGCAATTGGGCTAAGAATCTAACAAAACCAGGTTGGCTTGCAGCCCATCGCTGACTTCTCAGGGTTAGGGTTATCCAGCTTAAAAGTCTAGCTTTGATTTTCATAATTTATCTTTATTTATCGGTCAGTGACCGATCTAGATATTAGCAGTGACTTATAACTATTAATATCATCTGGAGTATTAGATATTAGTAATATATTCATGTTATTCCGTAAGGAAAGTAGTTTGTGTAGAATTAGAAGGCCGGCCGCTCAGATCGCATTATTTCTCGACCAGATATAATTTCACTCATGTTAAAGTCGTGACAGTCAGGGAAAGGGTGGCGGGACGAATGTTTTTTTTTCCTTTCAGGGTTGCTTATATCCGGTGCTTCGCCTTTTAAATCATGCCCTAGAGCTGAGGCCTGTGGATAGTTCCCCATATCTGTAGGACAAGAAGGCCAAAACAGATGTTGGATTGTTTATTTAGAGTCGACTGCAGTCTGCAGCGTTGCGAACTCTGCTTTCTAATCTTATAGTATCCATGGTTATGTTGTCCTTTCTCCTGTAAATCAAGAAATGTGCTTTGTTACATTTTTCTGTAGTTGCATCGAATTGGTTGAGTAGGATGATTTTTCCGATATCACCACCAGAAGCGGATTCGTGGAGAACTGGGCAGTGGAGCTACCGCTGGGGGGAGGGGGGGGTTCTGCTGAGTGTGATATAATTAGAAGTTAGCTACGCAATTGTCAAGAAGTTGTATGAACGTCAAAAAAAATGGGGGCGGTGGAGATAGAAGCAGTATGAATGGAGTGAAGCAGATGAAAATGTGAGATGCCGGTGCGGACAGGTTCATGTACTCAAAACAGGAGATAATAGCAAATACATACAGAGAGAAATACAGAGAGTGATCACGGTGTTCTCCTACGAGCCAAAGACATAGCATTGCTATAAAACCTGTAGTTTCCATTCGCCGCTCTTGCTCGCCGCAGTACCATCGATGGATGGCGACAGTTATGTAGTTACCTGGTGTCACCAGCGGTACTGATAACTTTTGGATATCAATACTGGTGTCAAGGCTGATGATAGAATGGGGATGATGGATGGATGAAAGTGGGAGACGGTGGAGAAGATGACATGGGATGGACAGAATCTGAGGTAGATGATAAGGATACAAAGAGCTTTCGGTCGGGAAAGAGGGAAGGAAACGACATTAGGAGCAGACGTGAATAGAAACTAGATTATAAAGTGGGGATCGAGTGAGTAAATGAATGGGAGTGTCGATTCATGCAACGGTGATGCAGATAGAATTAAGCAGCGGGGAGCGAAAGGACAGTTGACGGATTATACAAGCTGCGAGACGAAACTGAACTCGGTGAGGGACGTTACATAAATATGCAAGTGACCCTGATGGGAATTTGCATTCAATTGTTTAGCTTACAATCGTATCTAATCTAATCTCAATCTCAGAAAGCTACAAACAGCAGGCGGTAAGTGGCTTCTTAGCGCGGAAGACTGGCTTGTGTTTACATGGGTACTTGTTGATCTAAGCCTCTTGACCACTCAATACATGCATGTGTGTATTTCCTTCTGTTTGAGCGAGATTTCTTCGCACTTTCTTGTTTTGTTTCTGTTTCTGAGAATTGACATACATGTACATCCCCAGACCGGAATATGTGTTTAGAAAGGCTTTTTCGAGGCAAAGTGAAACCGGGAGTACTGGCTTGTTTAAATTTTTGTTTTTATGTTCTTCTAATGTGAGGTAAGGCTTTCGACAATTCTCATTGCACGTAAGTGACAGTTCTCGGAGATCCTCCGCTAATGTACTAGCAAGGAGATAACGAGCCACAGAATGAAATGAAACATAAGAACCCCACCACCCTGTCTGTAGTCTAGTTGTGACTTAGTAAATACTATGGGAATTCTGATTATCAACCGTAATTACACCATATCGCTTATCCTCACTCGATTCCTCATCTTCCATATCTACAATGACGTTTTTGAATCGTATAGGTATCCGGCCGGTGAAAGAGTAATATGTCTCAGAAATAAGTGGGAGAAGAGACCAAGGTAAAACAATTTCTATGGCCCAAGCTTAGTCTATTATAATCTACCTACCTATGAAAGTGGATGTTAGATATGTCGCATCCCCTCCGCACTCGGGAATATCTCCTTGTCCATTATCTGCACTGCATAGCTGTCCTATAGAAGAAAATCAACCAATAATAATACTTCCTAAGCACGAGGCTGCGCTCGTGGTGACGCTGCTCTAGAATTTGAATTGGACGGAGTCCGCGATACTATTAGGCAGAATTGGCTCTTCCTTGATGATAGGAAATGAGATAAGTTTGAGATACTTTGCCGTTTGTTGAGTAAAACTACATTGAAATAGTATAATCTTCTCGTGATATAATTAGCCTAAAGTTAGTAATAAACCCTAACCCGTTCACCGAGTGATATATGGTGACAGAATTAGCACCAAAATCTATATACACTAGTTAGATTCGATAACTTTACTTGCCTACACTCCCCGAAATCAAAGATCTCCTCCGTCGACTTCTAATCCAAACCACAACAGTGCCCTATGTAGCTACTACCCCACACCGTAATCAGTAATCGGAGCCAAGTCTCTAAGGCCATGTTGCTTGCCAAGAGTGGGGAGTGTTATGAAAAAATATCTCATAAACAGGGCGCAACGGGCCGAAAGCACGCCAAAAGTATTTTCTATATTCCGTGCTGTAACTATTATAATTCCCTGCAGTACAGACCCAGGTTCTACACACTCGGTTAATAGCCGAGAAGTGTGGGGAATTCAGCCTGAAGTTGAAGTGCACATCAAGCTTCCCCGCAAGGTGTTGGTCGGGGAGCGTCGGGTGAGACGCGATGAGCTTCGATGAGCGTGGGGTTCAGCTCGCATATTAAAATGTGGGGTGAATTTGATGAGGCGGAGAGGGGGACCAGATGAGTATATATAGAGCTAGTGACTGCAGTTGAGATGAACTAAGAAATATACTGCAATTACAACACAATCCTCGAAAATGACACAAACAAAATTTTCATTCCTGAAGGTTGACGGTGAGAAGATTGTTGATGAGAATGGCGACAATGTAATCTTGAAAGGTGCGGGTTTGGGAGGGTGGATGAAGTATGTTTTCTTCCTTTCCACAACTTACAAGCCTTCCCATGATTCAGTACACTGTATTTCCTGATTAATCCTCACGATCGGTTCATATCACACCCACCCCTAGCCAAAGCTCACTAGCTAGAGCTAACTAACACCCCATCTCAGTATGGAAAACTTCATCACGGGCTACCCCGGGCACGAGCACCAACACCGCGAAGCAATGCTTGCCGTTCTCGGTCAAGAAAAATATGAATACTTTTTCGACCAGTTCCTCACACATTTCTTCAACGATGCCGACGCCGCATTCTTCGCCTCACTGGGACTCAACTGTCTCCGCATCCCTTTTAACTACCACCACTTCGAGGATGACATGAACCCGCGCGTGCTCAAGACCTCCGGGTTCAAGCACCTCGACCGTGTTGTGGATCTCTGCGAGAAACATGGAATCTGGACAGTGCTGGACTTGCATGCGGTGCCCGGGGGTCAAAATCCGGATTGGTAGGTGTTCTAGGCGCTGGGAGCTACAGCTGCGGAGTGCTAAGCTAATACGAAGCTGACTATAGGCACTCGGATAATCCGACGAATGCGGCATTATTCTGGGAGTATAAAGATTTTCAGGACAGGGTGGTGTGGCTGTGGGAGGCGTTGGCAGAGCACTACAAGGGCCGCAAGTGTATTGCGGGGTATAACCCTTTGAATGAGCCTGCGGACCCTAGTATGTCGTTTCTATGTATGCCCTTCATGCGAGGTCATGATTTTCTAATGTGGTGAGCAGAACATGTACGACTCCCGAAGTTCTACGACCGCATCGAGAAGGCGATTCGAAAGGTTGATGCAAACCATATTCTTTGGCTCGATGGAAACACATTTGCAATGGACTTCAAGGCGTTCGACAGTGTCCTACCCAACACTGTATATGCCATTCATGATTACTCCGTAAGTCTATCCCAGCCCCTATCTCGTAGAGTTCGCGCTCTCAGCTTCTTCTGTACCTGCTAATCGTCGTTCAGATGATGGGTTTCCCTACTGGTTCCCCATATACCTCCACCCCCTCCCAGGACCAAAAACTCGAATCCCAACTCCTCCGAAAGACCGATTTTATGCGGAAGCACCAGGTCCCCATCTGGAACGGCGAGTTCGGACCGGTCTATGCTCCGCCATCCTCTCCCGACGCAGGCATAGTAAACACGCAGCGCTACAACCTCCTCGGGGCACAGTTACGTATCTATGAGAAGTACAACATCGGCTGGAGCATCTGGACGTACAAGGATATTGGCATGCAGGGGATGGTGTACGCAGATCCGAAGGGGAAATGGATGAAAACACTCGAGCCCTTTATCGAGAAGAAGAAGAAGGTTCAGGCAGATGCGTGGGGGTATTGGCCTTCGGACGAGGTTGATGGAATTTTTAGCGTTAGTCTTCGTTAACTCCATTCATTTCGTGTGCTGGCAATGCTGATAAAGAACAGCCCCTCGTAGAATGGATCTCGAAAAATGCGCCAGAGGCAGCGCAGAAGTATCCCGATCACTGGGACGTAAAGCGCCATGTGTCGAGGTTGGTAAAGGAATGCTTTCTCAGCGAGACGCTGTCTGCGGAGTTTGCGAGGTATTTTGAGGGTATGGGAATGGAGGAGCTAGGGGAGATGGCAAAAAGCTTTGCTTTTGAGAGGGTGGTGCAGAGGGAGGGGTTGAACCAGATTTTATTGGAGCATGCATCGTTGGTGTAAGGTATAGAAGCGTAGCTCGAGATACATTAGCGTTAAGCTGTTGTAATGAATACAGGAACATGTGTTAATGGTGATAACCAAAGTAATTACGAGAGAGATACATGCCTGTACAAGTAGGTAAATCGCGAGGCCTTTTCTCGGGAAATACATGTATAGTTACATGTAAATACCTTCCATGGATGTAAGATAATGAACCTATAATATAGCCTCTGGGTATATAAATTTTATAGTTTCTATGCTGTTTAATTTAGGAAAAATGCCAATATACGAGTGAGCGATCGAATGGTGGACGTACTCAGTCGTTAATTAAAAGTTCGGAATTTTTAGTAAGCATTTGGTCGCAACGATATCCGACTACTCAATTAACGCGCGAGTACTTGTTTAACTTATAGCGCAATGTTTGCAGGACCGAGTGATAATTCATGCACCAAATATCCATGCGACACGCGCACGACAATGATAACTTTGATCACGTTTATTTAATAATGCTCTTCTCTGTTTATCACAAACTCGCTTTTTGTCCGATCGCATCTTTCTTATAATTAGGGTAGATTTAAATCTATACATTTTAGTAATCGGTCCACCACTAAGAGCGGGGGAGAGGAGATACAATCGAAAGAATCAGCCATGATAGTATCGAAGTAATACAGTATATCAAAGATACATGGTATGGAGTTCATAGGTTATAGTAGAACCTGTGGTTTGGCTCTGTTGCGGGTTGGGCGTAGGTTTCTATTCCAGGATCATTGTTTTTGACCGTTTCGATCGCAGGGAGCTATGCAATATGTATGCCCGATTTACCTGAACTATAGCTATCACTCATATGTATATAGTGCTATCCCTCTACAGCAATCTCCCCCTTTGAGCACGCATCTAGGATCGTGCAGTACAAAATACGTATATACTGAATCACTCTAGATGTAGTAGGTATTAACCCTCTACGGGTTTTTAAAGCCCTAAGACCTTACCCAGGTGCTCAGTTTTAAAGCTTAATATTGACGGGGTTAAATAATTATATAATTGAACTGTGAAGTCGAGCGGCCTCTTGAAAATTAAACGAATGAAGATGCTTTCAAATCTTTTCTCCAATGGGTGTCTAAACCAATACATATACCATGAAGAACCCTACGCCACCACATGGCCACAGTGGCCGACGACCTAGCAGCACAATTATACGGTATCTTAAGATCTCGCTCGTGGGAATTTGTTCTGATTGTATTTATTAAGGGATGAGTTAGATTCTAGCTAGAGACCGAACCTTTTGGATACTTAAACCCTCTCACCTCATCTTGATTTCCAAGCTCTTCCTGTCAACTCAATCATCACACACCTAACCCATCACATATCCAAAACAACTACAACTTGCAATCATGAGTATGAAACCAAACCCGTATGCGAATAGCCCAGAAAACATGGCTGGGATGTCCCAAAACCCTTACCGCAACAGTCCCGATTCCCCGCAAAATCGTATGCCACCCCCGGTCCTGTCAAGACAAGCTACTCCAGGTGAAATAGGACCTACTTCAAGTCTGCAATACAGAGTACGTAAACGGACTCAAGAGTACCGGTTTATTACCAACGAGATACAGCATTTTCTCAACAATCTGCAGCTTCTTTCTTCTGATTCAGTAGAGGGATACCGACTTGTATTGCAAAGATTACAAAGAAATACCAGTACTTTCCACGAAGAGGCCCAGATGGAGCAGGATATCAAGAGTATGTTGCGCTCTATTCCTAAGAACCTGGGCCCAGCAGATGTGGCTGTAGCCCAAAGCAAGCTTGATGACCAGGATAAGTATCGCCGTGAAAAGACCAGAATGTTAGATGCATGGGCGACCCTTCTAAGAATCCTTGGGGGGCTCTATACTCCATATTTATTCACTAGTCTGTTTGGAGCGAATCCAGGAGCAGTAGCTGGTTCTAGTCAAGATGACGTGTTCAACTGGCTACTGATCTCCGACTGGGAATACGCACAAATTGAACAAAACTAATAATTCACATCTCAATGTCAGTTAAGACCCTAGATCATTATATACAAATAACGATTACATGCCAAGCTTCCTATTCGGAGGAATATTGCTTTTTTTTTTCGTTTAACTTAATCCTACATGTAGTCAGTTAAACAGTACTGCTATACTAGATTCCATATAAAACCAGTACAATCGTTGTAGTCGATAAATATTATTACATTTTTATTTAACAAAACTACGCGATCGCGCGCGAAGCTGCCTAAATTGTTGAGAACGATAAAAGCTTTATTGATTTATTCGTGCTTGATACAGAAGTGAGAGAGAAGGAAAGACAGAAGAGAGGTCGTTGACCACAGCCCTTACAAGCATCACCCATGCTCACTCATCATAACCCGGCCTTCCTGCCCTGCTAGTCAACCCATTCTTCCTCCCCTACTCAACCCGTTCTTCCTCCCATACTCAACCCGTTTGTACCTGATACTAATAGGGAGCATAGGACGCTCGGTTTCAACATAAATAATCTAGTTTTGCGATGTGCAAATACCAAATCTTCAAGCTTCTAATTCTAACTCAAGACTTCTAAATTACCAATTAACCTATTCCTTGGTTAACTCTAAGCAGGGATGTTGACCCGAGAGTTGAAGGTATAAATGACACACTTCGCTATGGTGATATGCTTAGTCAATCGACCTCTCTCTGTACTAAGGTCTTCTGGTACGAATAATAAAGCATCTATGAACACAAATAAACTCTAGAGATTGCCTCAAAATGAAGAGCAACCGTCCCAACATAAAGTATATCCCTTGGAGTAAAATGCGAGTGATATCTTGTGAACGAAATTCCGAAACCTAACCCACACCAGGTTTCGGTTCGGCATAGTTGAATAGAACCGAACTTCCCCCCGAGCCGGTTATCTGCGGAAGGCTCGCTGATTTGATTTGCTATAGAAAGGAAAGATCTTACTACAGGGGAGAGGTTCCTGATTCCTAGATCGACCTAGCTAGTTGGGCACTTGCCGTTTCCAATAAACTAGACCTGGCAAGCCGAGAAAGGCTAACTTATAATACACACTTCAAAGTACTAATTTACCTTACCACCCAGCACTCAGCGCTTTTCTCTTTAAACCCTCACGTACCATTTACAAACCCCCAACCCATTGTTTACCTAATCAATCAATCAAACCCTTAACACAAAAACGAGTGATACTCTATGATTACAAGGATTGCGCTATCCATAGATTCACCCCTTTCAGTGCCCTAATACGGCCAAAGGGAGCGGGATCTTCAATTATTTACGTAATTACTCATCATAACGGTTCGGGTTGTTTTAAAGGGCGCATGGGGTCATCAGAGAGGCGGACTTCTCCATATACATAGCTGCCACGCGACGGGAGCTCATCATGAACGTGAATGTTAATGGGCAGAAATCCAGATAATTCTTCTTGTATCTATATAAAATAACTTCTGGGGATATTAAAGTTCAGTTGAATGGGAGGATTATGGCCACATATGTGATTAATAGGGTCTGGCTGGCGCTATGGCTCGCCCAGGTCAGGAGGTTACATATGTGATCGAACTTCGCATGGCCCTAATCAAATTTAACTCCTACAATATCAACCTACTCGTCTGTATCAAATACAGCCAGCGCGGTTTACCCCCTGTTCGATATCGCTAATCTCGACTTGTCGCATATAATAGCGGGAAAGAGCCCATCCCCAGGCGGTAACAGACGGAAAACGCAGATCCCCGGCCGGCTCCTGGCTAGCCTAGAGCGGTTCGGTTTAGGTTAATTATTAATCCAATGCCGGCAGAAACAGGGGTTCTCTTGGTGTTGTGGAAATGATATTTGATACGTATGCTGTTATTGAAACGTGATGCATAGTATCTGTACCCACAGCGATGGTGTCTGTTGTAGCATTTAAGTAGACACGACATCAATTCTTGCGATGTGAATATTGAGCCCTTCTAAGACAACTAAAAGTCTAGTTCTATCTAGATATGGGCATTTCCAAAAACTGGGTTTCACGTGACCATGCCTAATCGGACCTTCATGGTTTTCTCCATGCTCTCCATACACAGATCTCCACAGTGAGGCATAGTTATTTTTTCATCATTTGTTCGTGAATCTGGACGTTCTGTCATTTTTTTCTGATATGCGGCCTCAATGGAACTGTGTCTGTGGGAAAACAGGTAACATACACATACTTGATTCTACATTATGTCTACGTAAATACATGCAGGTAGTTATACGTAGCGATTACATATATGTAAATTATACCTATAACAAACTTTAAACTTTACTCCGCTTTGACTTGTTTCCCCTCTTCTCCTTCGTTTCAGCTCAGCTATCTATCTATCTTCTTGATCTTTTATCACACACTCAATGTCCATTCCCTTGGCCCAGCGCGAGACCAACAATCTCTTTCCGCATTTGCCACAATCACTGCTTCATAAATGCGCTCCTTGGTATGGATATAACAGCTAATTGATGGGTCGTGGGCTGATATATCAAGGGCTGTCTCGGCGTTTTAGAAGACGCGGACCGGGTTAGAAGATACCAAGGTTGACGACAAGACCATCCCAAAGGCATGGGCACACTACTCTCGCTCTCAACTCCTAGGTGGCGGATATGAGCTGAATCAACTTGCTCCCGAAAGAACGGATAGTGCCCCGGAACTCTCGGGCCAACTTACCTCGGGGGCGTGCATGAATATTTTCGACCTGTCCCTGAGAACGACACTCCCCAGCCGCATGCACAGTGCTCGATACCAAGTGAATAGAGTGTATTGGCCATCAACTTCCGAACCTAAATATTTAGTCCTTGGCGACTGTTTTTGGTGTGAAAATCCCAAAATTTGGGCTCGGAATTTGAAAAACAGGGATTGGCCAACGCACTCTAATACACATGATTTCAGTGCGCTCAGAGTCAGGTTGACCCTGCCATTTAGAGCTTGATTCGAGCGATCAAATCACGGTTGCCGGAGGTGCGAATCAGTTGAGGCCTCTTATTGGCCAGCTCATTCTAAAGTCTCCCAAGTCTCTGGACGCCACTTTTAATTAGTGGGGTTGAACGTTGAAAGCCACATTTATTAGCGCAAAGACCATTCCTATTTCAATCGAAGTATGCACGCATGTTAACATAACTCCCTTCCCTGTTAGGATGGCCCGCCTTCCAAATATCAAGTATCAGATCTTCTCTTTTTCTTCCCAAGACACGAATCAACCTCACCTCATCTCGGCCTAGGGAACCTATATTCATGATTAATGAGTTAACAGGACAACAACCTATACTCATCCAAGGACGAGTGATACGGCATGAGAGAAATATCTAGGCGTCAGATATCGGTATCATCCCCAAATCACCTTCGAACAAATCAACTAAAGTGGATCCAGCTATCACTCCAACCAAAAATCAAATGCCGTGCATGTTAACGAGAAAACGCGCATCAGCTTGGACCTCTATCAGGCAATAGAGGCAGCCCAAGTCTCTTCTGAATCCCAATAACCTGTGTAGCAAGCAGGAAGATCGGCCCACCAAACGACATCGCCCAACCACAACCCCTCCGACGCTCTTTTTAACAAATACCGAGAAGCACACTACAGTGTACCCGTGCACAAATGTCTACACGCACGGTCAACTGGATTAAAAACGTCACTGTTACTGCTTGCACAATGGTAGGGGTAACCGAGATTGAACCCTCTCCACCCCCGACTGGGGCTTTGTTGGGAATGTAGGAATGGACGTGGCATCGATAAAAGCACTGATAAGACCGAGATCCTTGCGCGGATCAAGGATCGTGAGGCAAGTTTTTCCCCCCCCCCCCTAGGGTCTGGAGACTGGGAATTGCCTACGCGTCTGGATCTACATATCTGCTTGGAAAGGTATGCTTTTGGCGAATCAATCACGGAGTCGACGGGGATTGCGATGGTTGGTATGAGATATGGAAGTGCGCCGAGGTTTCAGCCAAAGGTATTTGTGAATGCTGCATTGTCGACTCGTGGGGGGTACAACATCCCGGAGGGATGTAAAGATAGTAAAGTACTCGAAGACCATTGAGGTTGGTGAACCGTAGGAGAATTGTGATGGAAGCGATTCGCAGTAGCCGTGGGGTTCTGAGAACACATCAACGGCGAGGTAATCGACAAACCGGCGGACGGCTGTACGAAGGTTATATTAACGGGTCAAACAGATGGAGATCTTTATTTTGTTATTGACTTAGAGTACTTATCTCCACACTCTCAGCGATTACTATTCAACCACTCATGCAGGCATACGGGATTAATGCACCAATACCCAGGATTGAACATGTGTGAATCCCCGGTATTCAACGGATCTTCCCCCCCCGGACCACAGCTCACTCGATCTTATAATCCGTAATATACCTTGAAACAGGAAGTTGGGATGAGATACTGCGGTAGAGAGGCATCCCTATCCGCATCGAAAGCCCTGTCTGTATCTATAACCGCCGTTTACCGTTACTCGCATACAGACACCCCCGGGACAATGACGGACGAAAGGGTAGGTTTAGGCCAACCAAACGACCAGATATTTGCTGTTTCTTCTTTTTTCACCGCTCTTCCAGTTCCGCCATCGTCCCGGGAGTATCTGTATATACTGCCACCTCCAAACCCGGATGCGTGTATGTACCTACAACTATACCCACCCATCTCCCAAATCACCAGAAATCACTCACATAACCCACATATCGACCCGGTCCACCGGTACCCTACTCACCGCCAGTCTGAAAGCGAGAGGGGAAGGAAAAAAGAAGCAATTGCATCTAGCCGTGGGGGTCGCCTCCTTCGCACGCGTGCTCTAAGCGATCCCGACACTGTGGTTCCTGTTCCCCTCCTAACTGACAAGTCTAGAACAGCTCAACACCTGCTTCAAGGAAGGTACAGGCGCCCCATAGTGGGAGGTACATATATACACAGGTCGGTATGCACCGGAGCACGGACAGAAACATCCGTAGGACGGGGCGTCAGGGAACATCCTAGACAAGTGGCGAAATAAACTTCTAACGAAACGCCTCGTTCTTGGTAGGGCATAGAGACCAAAACTGACGTGTCGGCGGCGATGGTGAAGGGGGGCAATGGTACTCTAGTGGACTCCCAATAGTGGAGATCAACAATCCTCGGATGTGTTCAGAAAGTGCACCTACCGCTATTACAGAATGAGACGAAAATATACTCTAGAATCAGGAATTGGTTTTAACCGTTGGGGTGCATTGAAATCGTCAAACACCCTATATGCACATAATATTCAAAAGAAAAAACCGGGGGATTGGGGGGGATGTGCCCGCTGGTAAAAGGGACCAATACGGTAAAAGGACCCTGTGGGTTGTTGATACGAGGTTAAGTACAGTCGCTCACCTACTGACGGCGGATCCTGTCTGATGGTTCTGTTTGCAGTAATTTGCCCTTGGCGTCCAAAACCTAACTCTTTTATTGGCCTCAAATCCCTGACCGCCATCAGACAGGATCCGCCTTCACCCCGTGAGTGACTGTAGTTGTCGGTCAACCCGGTCTCGGTATGTACGTGCTGTGGGGGCCAAATGTATCAAGGTCTTGGCATGCAGTAACAGGCCTTCTGGTCATCTCATTCATCAAGGGCTGAAAAGTGCGAAATATTATAGAGAAAAGGAAACCGCGGTGGAAAAGGAAAGAATAAAGACAAAGACAAAACAAACTGCTGTACATAACGCTTGATATATACATTTTCTTCGGGATATATGTATATAATATCCATATATATTCCAGAAGCCCTCTCAAAATATAAATTATAACGCGGGGGGCGATCCAGAAGTTATTATAATAACTTTCTTTTTTTTCCGTCCGTCGGTCCAGTGAGGGCAGTAATGATTATGTCCTTGCGTGATGATTAGTGGTTGGCTTTTGTCCAATCCAGTAGAATCTATAAGAAATAGAAATGTTAGAACGGGTGAAAAGTGGGGGCCGAAGCAGGAAAGTGTACGTTTTGAAGTAGGAGTGGATTTCTGGATTTGTTATCTCCTCACGGAGTTTTCCATAATATGCCTGAACTTCAGTGCGATTCCACTACAACGGTGTCAGCGACAAAACAAAAATAAGTATAACGCCGGCCTAACGCGGATGAACTCACCCCAAGGTATCTTGTAAATAATGCAGTCGTAAATCCATCCTACAATCCAAACGAGGTTTCATAAGCCCTAGATCCACAGCGATCCAAACGAGTGAAAATCATACCATCCCCTCCAACAGATTTAACAGATTGTATCTCCCAATCTCCTTCAAGTGGGGGTCTCTCTCCCAGGGTCCAATTGGCGTCTTGTAGTACTTCTCCGTGATATTTTCGAACCCACTCTCCTCCAGCCAGCGTCCAATCTTGTCCGTGATGTCGAACGGCTTTCCAATCTCTTCCCCGGCATCAATCGCATACTGCGCCCACCGATTCAGATAACTATTCTCCGGCAGCGTTCCATCGTCGCAGTCGTAGGGTAGTTTGGCCTCTGAGATTTCGATCCAGCCTCCTGGTGCAAGATGTCTGGGGGGGAACTGTTAGTGACGCCCGGTTTACGTAGGGAGGATGTGACCCGGGGGGGGGGGGGGGGTAGGCCGACTTGTAGGCTTGTTCAATCAGCGTGGGCCAGTCGGAAATGGCGCCGAAAAGACAGCGGATGTGAATATAGTCGAAATGGTTTTCTCCATATGTCCACTCACTCTCTGCGTCGTCGATTTCAAAGCGGACGTTCGGTGGAACCCTGTCAGGGGTGTGTTAGTTTCTTTGTTTGTTGTGTGGGGTGTGAGAAAGATAAGGAGCAGTACCATTCAGGTTGTATGGGAGAGAGATCGGTTCCA
Organism: Morchella eximia; assembly: GCA_024713935.1. Classification (NCBI taxonomy): domain Eukaryota; kingdom Fungi; phylum Ascomycota; class Pezizomycetes; order Pezizales; family Morchellaceae; genus Morchella; species Morchella eximia. The sequence continues at coordinate 109,229 of JAMGZG010000020.1, forward strand.
ATAACCTATTTTATTGGCGAACGTTTAATCGATACTGCAGAGCGAGGTTGGGATGAATGGAGAGGGGATGCGACGAACCTCAGCGTTGGGGAACTTGTCGGCCATGTCCATTGCCCATCTTCCCTCGCCATTAGTTTGTGTTCCGTTCCATTTCTTTGATTAGGGGGACTGCCTCTAGTACTTACATGCCTGTCCCGGTACCGACATCAAGAATTCTCTAATCGCATCACTTAGCAGGGCACCTCACGATTAGCGGAGGGCAGAGGGTAGGATACCTTTGGTGACTCTAGTGGTGCAGTGTGAAGATTCCCGCCGAGCATAAGGAGGAAGATGTGATGGCTACATTGGTTTTTCTTACGTTAGAATCGCGCGGAAGGAGATGGGAGAGGAGGTGTTAAGGTTCCGTACAATATGTCTAATTGATTATTTTGATACTGTTTTATTTGATGTCAGTAAGTGAGCTCAAGCTTCTAGTTTGATCAAGCGGGAGTCTAAGCTATTACATAGCTAGCTAGTTGGGTAAATATTCACAGACATCATCATTTGGTGCATAATAAGCACCTGCAGTGCACAGAGTTAGTATTTAGATACAAGAGCTAGAGGATGGATTCCAACGCACCCTCTCTGAACGCGTGATAGCGTCTTCCATTTTCATACTGGTAATTAAATATAGACGAGGTTATCGAAAAGGTTTCGTCATCGGTTGCGATGTATCTGTAAATGTCAGCCAGAATCCCTCCCTCATGAGAGGTGGTAATAAACACACTTTTCATTCGCGTTATCTCTAGGGAAAACCCCCGAGATTCCCGAGTCTCCAGACTGCTAATTGGAACAAAAATCTTCGTCAGCATTAATACTCACAGGGAGGCAACTAGTGATCAGGCGGGGGGGTGGAGTGAGTGGTGGTGCCTTACCATTTTCTCCTCCGTTGTCCTTTAGTGACTTTAAGGTTAATTTTGGGTTCCTGGGGTTGGTTGTTGATGTGTGGTGGATGAGGGCCTGGTAGTGTAGCCGACCAACTCAAAGATATAAGGCAAGAAATGCCTTTTTTCTTTCTTTTTAGACTTTCCTTGTCGCTTCTTTTTAGTCCTCCACAGGAATTGGGTCAGTACTGAGATGACTTAGTTCCAGTTCTAGGCCAAGCTCGAGAATGAATAAGGTCGAGAATAAGAAGAAGAGAAAGAGAGACACAAAAGAAGAAACGTACTTAGATGAGGGGGCGCAGATCAAATCAAATCAAGCTGGCTGGCGGGTGTTTTCTTCAGGGTGGTGTCGCCGCTATAGCGTTAGTTTGTATGGGCTGGCCAGATTTTTCTAACCAAAGACAATAAACTATCGGCGGCCTAGCTAGGGAGACAGGGATCACTACCAGTTAGCTGGTTAAAGCGCAGCAGGAAAAAAACAGTGATAGATCAGGAATTAATTCAGGTCAGCGCGATAGCCGATAGGGAAAAGAGAGTGCACAACTCAACTAAATAAATACCCAAAATATCTTTCAGCTCAAGTGAAGAGTAGGTACCAACCAACTAAGCGGTGCACAGTTTGGTTGATTGTTAAGACTGTTAAATACATGTACTCTATCCAGATGCCTTTTCTGCCTGAGTTTCCATCTGTAGTCTGTGGGCAGTAATATTATATTACCTACATATCCAAATACAGCCGTATCTAAAACCTTATGCACACATGGTATCAAAACCAATTATTTGTCACGACGCATGCGGCTCTCCTCCTTCCCCAGGCCTCTTCCTCTATTCTAGTGTAGTCTCCCTCGCCCTCTCGATCCTTTATGGCCACCAAACCCTGTGAGGCCCTAGTACTCTCTAAAATCCAATCCAGCGGCGTCTCCCGAGGTCCCGACCCCGCACTGACAGCACACTTGGCACTCCCTCCATTTCTGGTAAAGGGTTCCTTTTCTTTTTTTTGTGATCTCTTCTGATGCTCGCCGATTCCTCTATCCCATCCCACCCAGTCCGCTGGGTGGTGTTCCGGTATCTTGGGGTGCTATCCATGCGCGCACCTGCTGTTGCACATGGCTGCTTGCTGCACATCCCATCACATACATATCTACATTACCTACTCGAGGTTACATAGAGTACTCTGGTTACCCTAGAGTGCATAGGGAACTCTACACAATACAAAGATGATGCTTTACCTCAGGTACATGGAGTAGGTACAGCAAGCTGGGGTAGGTAGAATACTTAGAATGTATGTAGGAAGGAGGGTATCAGCTGACGAAGTGAGGCTGAAAGATGATGAGCGCTTTTCTTATGTGCGTAACCTCGAATTTCCTACTCGGTAAGATGCAATTCCAACTCTGCTCTGGCTGTAGCCATGGGGGATATACCCCACGATGCTCTACCACTCCACCTAAGAGATGAACCTGGGTTTCAAAGGATCTGCCAACGCCAAGTGTATGCCAATTGGCAGCCCATTTATGATCTATCAACTCAACAACATCGTCATCTGTCCCAGGACCCTGGATAGACAAAACAAAAAAGGGTCCACTCACATACAAACTTCAAACCACGGACGGGCATGTAGGCCGACCACGGTGTTGGGCCCTGGGCATTCCCGGGCCCCCTTGCTTAATTCATGATTGCTCCTCCGTGCCGGTGTGATGGGCTTGTGTTTGTGAGGTGTACCGTTGATTCCGATTTGTGTGTAGCACTTTTTTCTTTGATTCACGGCTTTGATGGGATGAACACTATCAGCAAACAGACACAACCATATACGGGATAAAATCAAACACTGGTGCCTCGGGCTTACTGGTTTTGATGATAAAACATGGATTGAGACGGTAAGGAACGGTTAAGCTGTCAATTGTATTTTGAAGACCCCGAGCGTCTGTTACTTTCGATTGGCTCTGACCATTACTGTAGGTTCGTTTTGTTCTGTATCGTTCGGGGCAGACACTTTATGCCAAGATTATGAACCGAAGAAGGATGGTGATAGTAATATTGAAGTCGCAGCCACCAGATTTTGATTCAATGCACCAAGTAAACTAATTACAATTACACGAGGTGGTGCATAACTAACACGTATGCAGGTACGTCTTCTTACGAGGTTTGAGGGGTGTCTTCTCTTCTTGAAGCGTAATTCCTAATTCTAGAGTTCTACCGTTTTTAAAGACCTACCTACATTCAATGTATCTCAAAGTCGGTCAATTTAAGCACTCTAGTCTAGAGCACATCATGTTACACACTGTGTGTACCTGCTCTGTTTAAAAAAAATTTACTCACGCACATACCCCCGACCAGCAACAAGAACCCGAAAATGCACGTCCTAATCTGCAATTTCCATTGGAGTAGAAGTCAAAAATACACCAAAGACTTGCAGCTGCATATTCGGGTTCTTGTTGCTGGTCGCGAGTACACCACTGGTCGCCAAGGGCCAGATCGATTATTCATTTCTCAGCAACGCCCGATCGATCACCACCCCGCTCCACCTATAGAAGCGTTTCCTTATCCTCCAAACACAGGAATCTTTCTAAAACTGCCCGTGAGAGACTCTACTACAGAGCTAGGGGAAAGAAAAATTCATCGAACACCGACCCTCCAGGGTTCATCTATTTTGCATGGTCTTACCAGAGCACGAAGCTCTGTTCTCCGGAAGTTCTATCCACCTGTCATAGCCTGTCGGTAACATCCCGGGTTCGATCAGATTCAGATATACGACCCAATCTGTCGGAACAGTCCTGCACGAATTGAGCCATGTCTAGACGAAGGAAGCGGTCTGTGGGCTTGGATCGGTTGAGACATCTAAGGCTTCCACGGCAAGAGTATGCTCCAGTGGTTGATACGTATCACATCGTGATATTAATTGCGAAGGAAATAACAACTCTCAGCTCGGTTTGGTACCTGGTCGTTGTTATCACACCCCCAGGTATTGTACGTATTGAGCGGCCGGTCGCCCCCTATGATCGACGTCAAGTGGGGTTAATTACCGCAGTTGTGCAACTATTGATCTAACTTGATATAATTTGTAGTAGACCACCAAGCCCGAATAAGGCTTCAATACCGGCTTCCGAACATCTCCGTTGTAGGTGAGAGCGGGCTAGTGGAAACAAATCAATGTTTATTGGCAGGTGGCAGGGCCAGAGATGTTCTAGATTGTTGGAGGGGTAAGAGCTGTCCGGGTATGGAATGGGGGGAACGGGGTGGGGTAGATACAGTGGAGGGAGTTGGATGGGAATCGGGGTCGAGTGAGGTTTTGTGATCAATTTTCCAACACTTGGCTTCAGAGAATGATCATTAACCAAGTTTTATCTGCGGCAGATTTTGGAGCGTAGTCCTTGGGGACGACAAACTCATCTTGTTGCAAATGCAGATCACAATAGTTATTCCAAGGTTTTAGCTCAGAATCAGTGAGCAACTACTTCATTCTGCACCTTCCACCCTTTCCTGGTGTCGGGGCCGAGCTCACGATGCGACTAAGCCTATCATTAATAGCATCTCTTTGGACAAAAGCTGAAAGTCAGCATAGGATGATAAAATTAGCAAACAGAAAGAGATGCTTCAACGCTATGGGTACCTCGAAAGTTCGTACCCTTTTTGATCTTTCTCACTATTGTTTATTCTGTTATGGTTCTCGGTCATATTACTCAAAATTAATAATTCCAAAGGGATTCAAAATAAAAATCCCGCTAAATTTTTGATGTTTCGTCACACGAAGCCCATTTACAGAAAACACTGGCAGAGAATCAGGCCTAAAAAACTACGACCATTGCCACCGAAAGAAACACTACCGCCCAGGCTGTACGCCAACTGATCTGAACTACACCTGCAGAACTATTGAGATCCTCCGCCTCTCCCAACACAAACTCCTGCTTATCCCAATCCACATAAAGATAAGTTCGGTATGACACGAAAGCCATCCCAAAGAGCGCTTCAATACCCGGATTATCTGCCTTTACCTCCGCATCCAGCAAATCAATCCCTACCATATTGCTCGTCGAACACTGAGTCTCCGTAGACGCATAATAATCATACGTATAATACGTCGCATACGAATTATTCCCAGCCGAATCCCCCAAAAGGCTTTTCTTCAATGAGTCACTCGGTACATTCAAAGTCGCCCCATTTGATAGTTTCACTACCAGCTCAAATGGTTCCGTTGCCGCGGACCTAGCCTCGTTCCACACAGGCTCATCAAAAGTACTCCAGTTCGTGGGAGCATCAGCAAAAGTTACATTATAAAAATCCTCCGCCACAACCTGGGGAACATAGCTCCGCCCGTTTGTCGATAATCCCAGGGTCGCGTTAAAAGGCCCACTTGTCCGGTTCATGAGGGACCTCCCGTTTATTGACATATCTGTCACTGTGACCTGGAGGCCGCCGAGGTAGCCCGCATTCTGGAGGATGGGCGACGAGTATCGCTGCCCTACGATACGCGACTCGATAAAGCTGCCGATGTCGACAATATACGGGTGCAATCCAAATGATCGCGACTCAATAACACCTTTCCTTACCAGGCTGTTCAGAAACGTCGAGTTGCTTCCAAGCCCCAGTGTATGCTGAAGCGGTATCCAGTCATCCTCTGAATGGTTGTTCAGCACCGCAATCTCGATGCCTAGGTTCGAGAAACTTGTGTTTTCCGCCGCGCCTATAAACTGGCCCCGTTCATACCCTAGCGTAAATTCCACCTGGCTTCCATTCCACCAGTCGCCGGCGCCAGCATTGCCTATCGTTACATTTGTGGTTGGACGCCATGTGCTGCTATTGGAGATGTTAAATGGGCCCTCTCTGTAAGAGAAGTAATCGGGGGCGTAGACGTCGGGGCCGAGAACGAAGATCTCGTTGTCGTTCACGGAGGGTGTGAGATATACAACCTGGCTAGGGGTGCCGAGCACGAGTTTGATCCCGGTCCGGGCTGAAATTCTATAGGGGAGTGAAAAGGATTTTGCGATGGTTATGTGCACTAGTATGGAGAGTGGGAGGAGCCGGACGAGTTTTGGCATTTTCGGTTGGGTGGGGGGCGGTTGGCGAGGTTTTCTGGGGAACGATTACTTCGTGGGCGCGCGCGCGGGCGCGGGGGAACGATAAGTATTTATACCTACCAGTACCTTGCATAGTTACATAGCTGGTGTGTATCCATTGTAGGGCTGTGTTGTTGATTGCACAGGATCCTGCATCCCCTTATACAAGGTGGTTGGTTTAGAAATCGCGAGTTCTCCAATGCCGCGCGCTGGGCCGGCTAAAATATAACCTTGAAGACACCGTGGAGGCACAGTACATACATGTCGACGTCAGGGATTCGTTCAGTTGGAGCCTCATCATTTTACCAATAACTACAATCGCGCAAGCGAAGTAGGATTTTCCTCATGATGATGATGATGATGAGCATCACGGAAGCCCGCATGGACTGGGAATGTTTCTTACTTTAGTGGTTGTTTGAAATGTGGTTGGATGGGAACTCTATTCAAGTCGGCCTGGCATTATACAGATTCGCGATTACACCAAATTTGTTCGATCTACATATTAGCTTGAGGTCTGAATATGATTCATACTATGGTTCGCGGGGGTATTGATAGATGGGATATACCCGTTTAAAAATCTGCAACACAAAAAATAAAGCAATAGGATCGAACAATCCCAAGATAAAGATCCTTCTATTAAGGCCGATCTCTCAATGCAAAACCGGAGGCATATACGTCTATCTAGATCTTAAGAAACCTCCACCCCGCGCCAAGCATGTATTATCGCAAGGCGGGATATAAGCTTTCCTTGCGGTGTTTCAGATTAAGCTCTAATATTTTGGTTTTTCGGGTTCCTGTTGCATTATGTGGCCTGCGTCATTATGAGGATACTCACGATACACACGGTGAAACAGGCATGCACTCTCATCCTAACTAGGTCCATCACGATATCATCTAAATTAACCACCTCTCTATCTCTCTATTCTCCCAATACTTGCTGGTTGATCTTATCACTAACCACATCTCACCTCCCAAGCACACCACTAACTTAACTTCCACCTCACATCGTTCTCCCATCTTCACCTTCTGGCCTCCTTCTCTTTGTCAACTCCCTCCCTGTCCTCTTCTTCATCAACTTTATCCCAACCCTCTTCGGCTTTCCCGCACTTTCTTCCACCGTCTCAGCCCTCCGCCTCTTAACACTTACTAGAGTCCGAATTCCCAGGTCTACCAGTCTATCAAAAATATTCTTCGAGCTCTGAATCCTCTCCCCACCTTCTCTATATTTCTCAACGGCATACAAATCCTCTGCCCGCGGTATTCCCTCCGGAGGATATGACAGCCAGATTTGTCCCACAGGGTGGAAGTACATGTAAATCGTACACGTGCGATCGGCCCAGGCGTCCGTGGAGGTATCGGAGGCATCAGATGGTGGTGCTAGAGTTGATGTGGTGTTGCCATTGTCGGCGGTGGTGATGCTGGATCCGGCTCTCGCTTCGACTTCGCCATCGTCGGTGGGGTAGAGAGAGAAGTGGTAGTCGATGAAACTGGCGAAGTCAATATCGTTTGCGTAGAGGATATGTTCGATCTCGGACTGTGTGGGGGAGCGAGGCCTAGTCATTGTGGTTAGTTGTAAGAATTCCAGAGTCTTTTAGATTAATTGAATATGGTTTGATAGTCAGTAGTTTAGTTTTTGATATGGACGCTGTGCGAGTGGTAAAGCTTAATCGATTGATGTTGAAGACTAATAGTGGAACAGCCCGCACCGCTTTTATCAGGCGCTAATATTTTCAAGAATCGCTGTAGAGCACATCAATTTCATGCCAGAAGTGAGGATACTTGATACAAACATGCAGAAAACCCCTCATCTTGATACTTAACTCTACTTTCCACTTTCAACTACAACGTCAGCATGCAATGCAATTAATGAATTAAACAAAAAAAAAAAAAAAAGTCAGCATGCGTGGGTAAGGGTTATGCCTCCCATACCAAACACCAAACACTAACGAGTGATACTCCATGAACCACCACAAACAACCGCCATCCATGATTACATGACAACATGGCCAACACACACCAGCACCCGGCCCCCAATTTTTGGTGCTGCTCAAACACCAACAACACGGTCGCTGGATCCCCGGATAGCGAAATGTGATTGATAGCCGCCCCGGCGCTTAGCGGTGGTCCGAATCGGAAGTTAGGCCCGGGAGCTGATATTATTATGTCTTTCGGATCGAAGGGAGAGGAAGGGGAGAATGGTGGAGACGGGAAAGCTGGAAGTAGGAGTCATTATTGCCCCGGCTATGGCGTGCGCACGCGGGTGGGTGGGTTTGTGGAGATGGCGTTGGATGTGCGCAAGTTCTCTAGTAGCTGGTCGGCCAGTTTGGGCTGCTGCCTAGTACTGATTGGTTTGACTGGCATGGGATTTGGGTGGCTGGTTCCGAGTGTTATTATAGGTGTTCCTATGGATATGTCTGACTTCTTTTATATACTGGTAATATTTGTTATGGGGGTAGGTTATGGCGGTAGGTTATGGCGGATAGCGCACCCCCCAGACGCGAATCGGAGTGCCTTTTTAACGAGACGCGGTACGATAGTTTTCATATCAAGACAAAGGATCCGCTTTTGTGGCTTGTCGCGCAGCTCGTATTCCCAAACTCCGGTAATACAAGAATATGAGATAGGAGTTCTGAGAGCTGTGATTTTTAATCATGGAATATCACTCGAACCCTGGAATAAATGTGTGACAGCGAATTCCATTCAGCTCTTATATGCTGTATCTTATAAGTCTTGGGACCAATCCTTCCTCTAACTCAAATGCTTCCATGCGTGATCTGTGCGTGGCTTACTATGTGTCTTGACAAGTAGACAGGCATGACAGATCAAACAGTCTAGTAGCTCTAGGCGATAACGGCACCTCAACCACCCACCACAAGCCAAAGTAAGTAGCAATCGGGCTGTGCTGGGTGACTTTTCCCTTTACTTTTAACGATTAGTTCCAGGTTATTTTATGCTTTATGGTTGCGGCATGAAATTAAGCAGACACTTGACGAGGGAGCTGAAAATGTATTAGAAGATTTGAATAAATTTAGATAGGACGGCTATTATGCAGAGAGAGACCATACGAACCTAGATACTTACAGGAAGATACAGCCAGCATTTTTGGAATCCCCTTTTCCGTTAAGTTAAAATGTTCCTGGGTAGTGGCAGGGTCCTTGACATGGAGGGTTCACAAATGGACTAGTTCACCAGTGTTATTGACCCGGAACCACACTCGCTAGACCGCCTCGCGAGGGCTCAGAGTCAATCAAGTGATATATTATGAATAAAATAGCCAAAACGGATTATAATCCCCCCGTACTGAGTAAAAAAGAAAAGTTGAAGAGGTTTGACCCCCTCCCTATCCAGTTAATTGATGGCGGCGAGATTCGAACTCGCGCTCTTTCGAACTACGGTTTTGACACGAATGTCCTAAACGTAGCGCCTTAGACCACTCGGCCACGCCACCTGTGAAAGTGAAAGTAGCGAGTCTCGGCGTTGCTTATTCCCTGATGATCGGTCCGGATTGAAATTCGGGATTTAGCCGAATACGGAACCTATTGGTCAAGGCGGTTTGTGCGCGGCCAGGCAATCCAAAGTTGACCGGAACATTATATATATCAGGCACTGGCGAGAAAAGAGCACAATCAAGCCATGTAGATGGTGGAATCACTTTGGGATCTCCGAGCCGAGTGGGTAGCATGTATGTACTGACTGTACCTGCTATAAGGCTATTGATATGAATGTTATTGTCATCTGGGGAAGATATAGTACCAAAGTTAAGGTCAAATGCCTGTGCGTGGTAATCCTGTCTTCTCTGCTTGCTGCTCTATGATAGGTGGTGCAAGTGATGGTAGATATTCCGCCTTGTTTAGAGATACGTAAAGAAGCTCTGCTTCCAACTTACGGTAAGTAGAGTATAGTATGTGTCGTTTATCATGTCAAGTAACATATACCTAGACAAAAGGTAGAGAAGGGTACGGATTTATATACCGCATTTGGTATGATGTCTTCTACACTCGAGACATGTGATTGAGGCCTGGTTAGAGTCGGATGCCATTGTGAGCTGGCGGGGTTCTCCTGACTTGGACATTGATAGAGAATTGGTCGCAAAGAAGATTTGCTGGACGGTTCTGCCGATATTTATGCACGGATAAGTATACTAAAGCAACCCTAAACTACTAATGTCGGTATTCTGCATGTCATATTCTCAGTTTGATGTAAACCGTTGGTTGGCCAGACATCAATTCAGGATCGTCAAGCCCCGATTATCTTGTTTATCTGGTCAATTGTTCATATCCAAAAGTATTTAGATAAGAGCTTATATTTATAAATTCGGTCGTCAGGTTGGCCAACTAAACCTGCTACCCCCCACTTTGAATTTAGTGCTTGGAAGAAGTAATGATAGCTTGCAGACCGGAGAATACCTTCCGCAAAGAATAGCTCTTCTCGGAGGGGGGAACCAGCCTAATCACATCAAATCACTCGATCATCCGAAGGCTCACCTGAAAATGAATATATATCAAAACAACTCCCTAGGATGTGGTTTAACGTCTACCTTCACGGCTACCCTACTCATCCTATAAGGACTGATAAAGGTATTTCCTATTTAAACTGGCGAGAAACGTAATAGTCGAACGAACCAACCTGTTTGCTTAAACTAGAGTCGAAAAACAGAAGTCGCAGTATTTACAGCCACTCTACAAAAATGTTCGTTCTCAAATACTTACAGGTATATTCAAGACAACAGTTAGTCATCGGCGATAAACTGATATTCCACGTCATGTCCTCACCTTTGCCCTTGGCCATATACGAGACGTACTATACTCTCGGTGATTGCGTTTGGTAGATCCATATATAGTATATATATGATATCCAACAATTGATAATAGTAAATAACTAGAGACTTAGCTAGCAATCACCTTCCAGCGCAATTCGTAAAGACCTCCGGCATTCCTCCTCGTCAGTTATAACTCCGGCTTCATCCAAGATTCTCTTGCACCCCTTCCTCCCGGTCATCCTACCTCGATCCTTCCTCGCCCTCACTGGAGTTCAGCACATGATCTGCATCTTCGGCCTCGCCCGCACGAGCAGCATCCTCACCAACTCCACGTTCTCCGCAGCAGCCGTAGGACGTTCAAACTCCCGTTTTTGAGAGCTATCTGTAGTGGCTTCTTCGTCAAGCAGTATCTGCAAATCTTGACTGAATTCTCGGCGCCGTGGTCGATGAGGTATTCTGCAATATCTACGTGGTCGTACTTGGCTGCGAGCTCAAGTGGGGTAAGACCGCGATATTCACCAACTTGGATGACCATGGGGCGAAAGCGGAGCTCTTTGATGAGAAACTTGACGATGACGGTGCTGCCGGCACTGGCGGCCATGTGGAGGTGTCTCATACTGCGGCAGAAGCTGGCACCGGCGGCATGGGCGCGCCGCAGGCAGGTGATGCTGTTGTGAATGTAGGACCAGTCTAACAATTCTTGTTTAAGGGACAGGAAGGAGCTGTTTAGGAGGGGGATAAGGAGATTATAGAGGCTGCGACTGGTGAGGCATAGAGAGTAAATGCCGCCGAGGGGGAGTAATGAGATTATCGAGTTGAAAATCTCGGGCGGAAGCGAGAAGATATCAACGATACTGCGAGTGGACTCTGCCATCATATCGATCCTTGCTTTCGTTTTTCAGGTTGAGGGGTGTTGATGATATGTGACAGGAATGATCAATGAACTATATATATAGTGGTGACGAGCTGTGAAGCGCCGATAGAGAAGCTGATATGATTGATCTCGAGACTGCTCGATAAGGAAGATGTATTAGCAGCTTTTACTCAACCTCATTTTTCATTTTTTTTCAAATCTGTAAGTGTCCTGCAAACCGGGATATCCTGCAGATAATATAGTACCCAACAGGCTAGATCACGGATTATCTTTGAGAAAGCGATTGGCTACCTGTCTACACTATGGTCAACTTCTACCCATAATGGACTCGACCAAGCTACAAGTTCGGAGAATTTTGACTAAAAGTCTCTATTATATGATTACTGATGCTACAGCCAATTGACTTGCTGAATCAATAAAAATGGTACTATCTAGAGGAAATTCAATGCGAGAAAAAAAAGGTCCTCTCATGCGGTTTTGTGTCATTCATATTGAGTCACTAAATACATACAAGGGGCTACGGGTGCACGGTGTGCCATAGTTACCTCATTGGATGCCGATATGATTGCGCATATTATTAACCGGACCCATATTAACTCCACATTGACGGAGGAGGATGTTATTAAATAAATCCTAGTCTAGCTACATGTTCTGCCTTCTTCAAGGCCATGAGAGAAATAACATACAGACTCATTCAAGACCCATCCGGAAGGGATATTGCTGCATTACCGGATTGAAAACACTTCTCTCGGATTTTTCCAAAGGCATTAAAATATGCCTGTAGCTAGGTTATTAGAGTAGGATATACAGAGAAGGTCTATATATTTCTGTAGCATTCTCTCCCGCGCGGATATAAGCTGTATTGCGGTATCCATGTACGGGGTCCTGGAAGCATGTACGAAGTGGGAAGACTTGGCTGGCTAGTGAGCAACAATGCGCAGTAAGGCTTAGGTATAACTTAGCGAGAGAGCCAGTCTGTAATCTAGTAAAGTGGTAACAAGTCAGAGATGTGGCAACTACTGCCGTAGTTGGATAGGGCGAAGGCTTTCCTCCCCTCTTAGAATCATCACGAATGCTATAGAGTAATCATCAGTTATAAGATACTTCCTGTACCTACAACCTCTGGATCAGGTTTGCGTTTCTACGTATTGCGGCGGGAATCTTCTCGCGGGCCTCCGGCCATGCACTCTACACTCAGCTCACAGGTCCCGAAGAGTTGGGAGAAGTGGGAAAGCAGTCCCAATGAAGGGAACGAACTATAGCTTGCAATATTGGAGGAACCCTTGCGGCGTAGTCACACTAAATCACTCGGCCGCCACCAACCCAGTGTAAACTGGTCGATCGGTTGATTCATGAAGTACACGCAGCCTTAAGCACTCCCTAACCCCTCTTCGCCGTCCTGAAAGAAAAAAAAAAATAAAGACAACCCGGTGCCTCAACCCACACAAAACACGTTCTTTCATCCTCCAGAATACGAGTACAAAAAAAAAGACTCAAACTTCCCCGGACAGGATTGACTCGTGAATGCATTAGCTTCTCGACTTGTAAAAGCCCAAGCGGCTCGAGCTGAGCTTGGGCTTTTCAGTGGCCTCAGAAAGTTAGTAGGAGTTCCAGAAGTCATTCTTTCTCCCTCTGTGCAAAGATGTGTTCTCAGGGTTAGGGTTGAGTACTTGGAGATTTTATAAATCAAATAGCGGAAGGATAATATGGGCATATCTACATGTAGTATGGTTTTCAGGCGGGGACATTCAGAGAGATAACACGCAAAAGGTCAAGCTTTTCAAGTCGAGCAGCAGAAAAAGCTCGAGCCAACTCGACTCGTCACGATAGCTGCTCGTGGCTGCGCGAGCTTTGGGCTCGAGTCGAGGACTCGAGTTAACTCGTCTGTCAGCCACACTACGCTGCTGTTTATGGTTTGATTAGCGCAGCTCAGTGCAATTCAATTCAATATGTCTTAAGTCTATTCTAACCATCTCCATTCTCCATCTCCCCACACACCCGCAGACACACACACAACACCCCCCCCCCCCCCATCTTCAGAAATCATAAACAAACTCCTTCGTCCCCTTCTCCCTCCCCCCAATCTTCAACCTCGCCAACAAACTCCTCACCCGATCCCTCTTCTTCCCCGCCGCATCCACCGGATAACAAAACCTACATTTCGCATTCAGCGCATGATACTCCAACCACGGGTCTTCGGCTCCGGGTGGTGCTGTGTATGGCACGCAGATGCATGCTGCGCAGCGAGTACACCCGGGAGAGAAGGTCACGGTGTAGGTGGGTGTGGTGGTGGCGGTGAGGGTGCATTTGCAGAGTTTTTGGGGTGTGGGTGGCATATTGATCGTTCCCGAGGTGCGGGTGGTGGTGATGATTGATATTCTAAGTGCGCTGTGATGATGGTGAGTGATAAACTGTGAACGGTTAGTTTGCAGGCGGGTGATAAGCTATGAGTGGTTATTAATTTTCCGATAAGAAACCTCAGCACCACCAACGGCGCCATTTATACCGCTCCCGAATTTCCTACTGGATTCATCTTGCCCATCGCGGGCATCTCGAAATTCTGGGTGTGAGGGGTCAGTTTTCAAGATGTTTTTCTTGAACACATTTCCCCCCAAAACCGGCTATTCCGTTCTCGGGTCTGATCCTGGCCTCTGCTGCTGCAGGCCTGTTACAACCGCTGCTGACGATCCGGTTGTCACCGCTCTTGTGGCCAAGGGGTAAGGCGTCGCACTTGTAATGCGAAGATCTGGAGTTCAAATCTCTACTGGAGCAATTCCATCATTTTTTTGGTTCTGGGAATAGCGAACGGGGCTGTTTATGGTGTGCTCGAATTTTTTTATATTTTTATTTTTTTTTCTTTTCCCCGGCGGTGGGAAAATGCGCGTGGAATCCATATATATTTTCACTACTCGATTCATCACCGCTGATTAGACACACGGCGGCCGCGGGATCTGTAGCCGCTCAAGGGATCGGGGGTAAAGACGGCGCGGCGGGCTCGAGTGGTGGGAAACTTACCGTCCTGAGTTCCTACTAACTACCCTGCCGAACCAGAGCCGAGGTCTCCCTCAGTAAACACACCAGAAGAGCGCCGAGTGAACCAGTGGCCTGGTAATGGTGACTCGGAGATGGAGTGGTAGGTGGATGTGATGGATGTGATGGATGGGATGCATAGCTCTGTCGGCAAAACTTGTGGCTGTATGTATGTGTAGTCTCAGCCTATAGAGAGATGGACGGTGGCTTGACAGCATGAGATGGATGAGACGGATGGGTTGGATAGGCCAGACACGATAAACCAATAGATAGGTAGATAGGCTAGATGGGTTAGCTGGACGGATTAGAGGATTAGACCGATACGCCGTGCCTAACGCCTCGGAAATGAGTAGTACGGGCAGACCACTGGATGTGATGTAATGGAATGGGTTGGATGAAAAGGATGGATAGACGAACGGGACGAGTGACACCCCATGTCTGCCCGAAAAAGTAGTAACAAACCAGTGCCACACGGCAATTAGTAGCCCAACCCTAACCCTCCCTCCCAATTAGTAGAAGAATAGTAACAAGCGGCCCAAATGGGTGGTCAAATAGTAACAAGCACCTACCTGGTTGTAGCAAAGATAATTATCAGTAGCACGCGCGAATCTGTATATTACTACTAACTACCTACCAATACTGTGCCTGAAAAATACATGTCCCTAACCCAAACCAAAACTACATAAACCTAACAAAGAAAGCAAGAAACTACCAATACACCACGCTAACACCATAAAAAATCACTATCTACAAAAAAAAAAAAAAACTCCCTCTACATCTCGTCCTCCTCCACCCCCTTTCCCCTATTCCCCTCACCACCAACTACTAGCCCCACAGCACCCACCAACCCCACTAGCCCCATCCCCGCCAACGCCCACCACGCACACCCCACCCCGCCTCCGCTAACCCCCAACTTCCACACGGCCCCCGTCGCCACCGGTCCAACCCCCTTCGCCGCCCCCGCTACAGCAGCACTCAACCCATACACGCTCCCCATCGCCCCCGCGCCCCCTGGCCCCGTAACGGCGGTCTCATACAGCACCAGGAACAGCGCCGGATAGCACGTAATCTCCAGCACCACCTTCATCGCTAGCAGCCCCGCCAGACAGCTATAAAACACTGCCGACCCCGGCGTTAGTAGCACTAGGAGTGGCATCAAGGCATAGAAAAGAGGATAGAGACACAGTGTCGCGATGTAGATTGTCATGTTGCTCCACCTTCGCGCGAGAAAGGGGAAAGCAGTGAACTGTAAAGCCATTTGGAAGATGCCTTGGATGAGGAATAGAAAACCCATAGAGTGAGTGTCGAAGCCAAAGCCCCCGGGTAGCACGCCGATGTCGGTGCCGGGGAAAAGAGGCGGCAGCGGGGAGGACTGGAGGAAGATGGCGAGGAGATGCTCGGCTGCCGTCGAATGGTAGTAGAGGATGAAGAAGCCGGCCATGAGGAGGTAGAAGCGGGGAGTGTAGATCGACTTCTTCCCTGCTGCTGCTGCCGCGGGCTTGTCCACCGAGGTATGGAGAGTGGAGGTGGAGCCGGTTATGGTGTTGGCAGTGGAGTCGAGGGCGGACAGAGAGGCGTATAGCGATGTAGACGACGACGGGTTCGCGGTAGTGAGCGCGCTGGACTCATATACACTTACTCTGTCCGCCTCGTCGTCGTCCCCCTCTTTCATACCATTGCTCTCATCCCCGACGTCTGCGGGCGGTGGTGCGGTATCAGCACGCTTCAGCAGCTGTGCCAACAGCGCTTTAGGGCCCTCGAGGATGTAGCGGCCGACGGCAAGTCCCGTATCGTCCTTAACGGCCGCCTTATTCGTCTCCTCCATCCACAGCCATCCGACCACAATCCCCATCAGCGCCACGAGCGCACACACAATGTTGGGTAATAAATACGGGAACCTCATTATCAATGAGGCCCCCGCACTAAGCTGATATACCGCCATCTCCACGCCGTCTTCACCTTCACGCCCGCTGGGGGCCAACCCCCCACCAATCGCGGGGCCTATGATACTCCCCAGACACCACACAAACGGCAGCACCAGCTGCCCCTTTGCGCGCCAGTCCTCGCGCGCCCCCGTTAGCTCCATAACGGCGGTTTGCAGGACGCCGACATTGCCATTGAGAAGGCCGCCGACGATGCGGGCAGTCATGGCGAGGGCGATGTTGGGGGCCAGGCCGTAGAGGAGGAGGGAGAGGAGGGAGCCAGCGAGGCCGAGGAGAATAACGGGCTTGCGGCCATATCTGTCGGAGAGAGTGCCCCAGAGGTGGGAGGTGAGCGTCTCGCTGAAGGCGAAGGAGGAGATGAGGAGCGCGGAGTAGAGCGCAATTGAGCCTGTCGGATGGGGGTCAGAGGGGGTGGTGAGGAGATGGCGGGTTTGACTGTAGATGTAGGGCAGGACGGAGGTGAAAGTTATGGGTTCGATGATACGGACGAATGCTTGGGTGGGGGGGGTATTGTTAGCTGTTGATTTTGATACTAATGGATGATAGGGAGATGGTGGAATAACATACCGAGAACACACAGCTGCGCTGTCGGAAACCTCTCTTCCTGTCCCTCTGCTGCTACTGATCCTGTCATGTCCGCAATTCTTGTTTCCATTCTCTCTTCTCCAATTGCAAGGTACCCCGTCCGCGACGGGGTATTAACGTCCAGCAGCCGCGTTGTCTCATTGTGCATATGTCCAACATCCTCCATTGTCTCGTGGAAAAAGACGTTATTGTTTCACTTGCTCACCTTCTTTGCTCCGCGGTGCAGATCCTGTTGGTGGAGGAGGAGGAGGAGGAGAGAGCAAAATAGAAACGATCAGAGGCAGAAAAAGAAAATGTGGAGATGAGACGCAGGGCACGAGAGCGGGAGGAACGTGGGATGTAAGGGATGCGATGGGGATGTGATGTGATGTGATCGGACGGGCACACAAACACAATCGCGATGCACGATATGATAGTATAGTGTATACTATACCTATGTCTTTACTTACCCGCTTTGATTAAGCAGTAGCCCCGACCGACCACAGAGATGGAGATGGTGAAGAAGAGAGGAAAAGAGAAGAAGCGAAGGAAGAAGAAGAAGAAGAAGTCGAAGAAGAGGGAGAGAAAGACAGCCTCCCTCCCTCCCTCCCTCCCTCCATTCCTCTCTCCTCTCCCGTACTCCTCCCTTCTGTGTAGGATCTACGAGAAGGTCATAGCGTCAGTAGGAAGGAGAGAAAGGAGGAACAAAAAAAAAAAAAGAGAAGGATAGCAAGCTAGCCAACAAGGTGACGGGCCAATCCAATTAGAATTGAAAAAAAGAAAAGAAAGAAAAAAAGCCAGTATGTAGGAATTATTGAAGGCAGGTATAAGAGAGATCGAGAGCCGCTTCACAACTCATCAACAGTCCAACACCCGGCCCGTTGGACGGCAGTGGAGCGCGGGGAAAGGGAAGAGAAGGAAAGAGAGAGAAAAGAAGGCAGTTGGAGGATGTTAGCTTGTTAGCCTGTTGGCTTGGGTTGCTCTCGTGACTGTACTGAAAATGCAAATGCTTATCCGGTGGTGGCGTTCTTAGCAGCAACAACAACTCAACTCCGGCTCATATCTACTACCAGCGACCGTTACGTATCGTGAACCCATAATTCCTTAACCCCCCCCCCCCATCCTACTATCTGAACAACTTCCCGAGGAACTGGAAGCGAAGATTTCTTATCTGAAGAGAACCTGGTTGGATCAAACAAATTTTGTTGAGTGGAGCAAAGCTAGACGAATGCTCTTTCCTCTCGAGCTCTATTTGCACCGCGAGTTTATAATTTAGCCACATTTCCTTTTTTGCCAACAGCTAGATAAATTACATACATGTAGTATACAGCTAGGTCACACCGTGTGCTAATACCTATGTGTCCTCCAATCTGTCCCACACAACAAACTTGGGCACAATTACATGTAGCCCGGAATATATTGCAAGGCCAGTCAATATTCTCACGGCCTTTTACCAACATCCAAATCGATAGAGGCCACGAAAAAGAATGCATATCCTGTTGGTGGTGGCACTCTACTAACAGCTCTACCAGCTTTGTGAAGCACAATCTCTCAATTCGAGTCCGTACTCTACTCTACATGATGTTGATACAGCGAGAGGTAGAAAGGTTTCTATGGCTGGGCAAGCCAATAGGACTCCTACAATAATCTTACCTCTCGCTGTATTAGACAAGTTTCTTCATGTAGCTGGAAAGAACCCGATTGGACGTGACTCGCTCTACACGTGTGTGCATGAGCCATAGCACATCTCCGTGTCTTCCAGTGTCTTCCAGTGTCCCCCGTGAAAACACACAAACATAGGGATATAGAGCAATAAAAATACCTGGTCCACAGTGAGGAAAGCGTGACAATTGGAACCGCAAACGCTTACAGTCGCAACTCGATATGCCGAATCTCAATACGCCGAATCCCTTACTACCGTACCAAACCCTCTGGGATTTCAATCTTCCTGCTGCAAAACCAGCCTGCTATCCCGGACCTTCTGCTATCCCGTACGGGAGTGACAGTTGGAACTACAAATGCTTATATGCAATTATCCGGTGGTGGCGCTGGAGGTCCTTGCCCCACAACAACAGCACCTCAACCTCCAGCCCATACTCTTCTACTCGCCATATTGTACCATGTGTACCATACTCTTCCACCTACCATATCTACCATATGTACCATACTCTACCAATCGGCAGTCTCAGCAGCATCCGCGTGGTCGAAGCCCTCATAATCCACACCGGCACGCATACCCTCCTACAGTAAGCACTCCTCTCCTCTCCTCTCCTCTCCTCCCCTCTCCTTTCCTCCATGTATGTACCCGCAGCAGGCAACAAGTACCCGAAAACGCACGTCCTAATCTGCAATTCCTATTGGAGTACATACACCAAAAACTTGCAACTGCATGTTCAGATACCTCATGCCTGTCGCGGGTATGTAGAGTACCGCCTGAACACCTCCCCACGATCTAGAATCTGTATGTCGTTACGAGTAGCCCATGCCCATGCCCATGCCCAGCCAGCCAGGAAGGTATGCAGAGAACTGGCCCAGCTAGCGAAGATGCCGCGTCGGGAGATAATGCACGACCGGTACGCTAGTGCCGAACCGGGTCAAGTGGCTGGGCATGGGTGTTCTTTTTCAGCCGCGAAGGGGCAGGGGTTTGGGGGGCTGTCACATGCCATCTGACTGTTACTGGCTAGGGTGGAATTTTTTACTGTGGTAGCCTCAGCCTGTAGGGTTGTGGAGGGATACTATGCGGATTAATTAATTTGGGATTACATGTAATTCGGAATATTCTTATTGCAGGCAAGAAGGAAGGGAAGGAAGGAAGGAAGGAGATTTTGTTTCTCGGCCCCCCCACTGTTTCGAGGATCTGTGCTGGGGAGTGTCGAGCAAACACGCGAGGATTGACCATGTCTTCCTGCATTGGGGTTACGTCCGTATTTATTTCGAGAGCCGCTAGTGAAGGAGTTGATGGATTGAGGGAGTTACAGAAAGCTTCTTCACCAGCTGACTGCTTTTCATAACCGCACCATTCATACTTCTCCATCCTCCAACAGAGCCCAGGACGAAATGTGACATCACCTTGCCTTTAATACTTCGCCCTATAGTACCATACATAACAGCACCCTCCACCCCACGTATGTACCCACAAACCCACGCACCCTCGCTCGACTCTCTCCGTTCTCCTTCAAACCTCCTTCAAACTAGGTAAGCAATCCCCCTGTCGAGTGCCCTATGTGTACCTACACACAAAAACCCTCAAAAATCTCAGATCACTGATCCCCCACAAAGCCGCCCATTACGGCCAGCTATATTGCCAGCCATACAATACAGTACCAGTATCCAGTACAATAAATTCCCTCAAGAGCTAGCCAGAGCGCCCAGCTGCGCCCCTCACAATTCCAATGCCGGCCCGAGGAATCCCTAGAGTAGGGGTCTGTCCCCCTCAAATATCAACGACCCGGAATAGCTACAGGTCAAAAAAATAAAAAGAAATAAAAAATCACCCGATTTTTTCGGCGAGAATAGGGAGCCCATGGATGCCTATAACTTGCCTGCAACCCGTCCACCCACCCAGCCCACCCACAATGCTGGCTGTAGTAATCCTTCCATTCCTTTTCTGCTGCTTGTTATGGTCCACAATACCGTACGATCAGAGAAGAAGAAGGAGTTTCGGCATATGCGGATATCGTCTGTTTTTCATTTCGTCTGCTCGTTCCATCCGATCCCAATCCAGCTACACCAACTTGTCACGCCAAAGTAAAATCATAAAAAAAAGTTTTTTTCATATAAATAAAGCATTGAAGCCATGCGGTCCCACCACCACCACCCCCGCAGATCATTCCATGACGCAAACTGGCGCGGCATGAAGCTGCAGCAGGATCGCAAAAACAAGACCACCTGGGTGCCCTACTCGTTACGAGTCCATGGCGGCGGGATCCATCTTCCCCAGGTATGTTGTACATCTGCAACTACCCAGGCATGCGCCGACCGGGGGATTGATAACGGAGAGTTGCTAATATCTTGTGCGAGGGATAGATTCTTGGAGCAGGCCTCTTTGCAGCGCTCATCTGCTACCTCTCGTCAGATGTCAACGAGAAGTATTCTCTACACACGCCAATTCTCTTCCCCGTATGGGGGTATGTTTTCCTTGCCATTTCGCTCGCCCCAATCTTCTCCATACTAACAAAGCGACAGGTTCATCGTCGCATTGTCAATCAGCTTCCGCATGACGTCCGCCTACTCCCGCTGGTGGGAGGGTCGCACGGAATGGGACAAGATCTCGGCTCTCACCCGCAATATCGCGCGTACAATATGGCTGCACATTCCAACACTCAAGACCCCCGCGGACCACGACCCGTCGGCAAAATCCGACCTCGAAGTAAAAAAGGAGGCCATCGAGCTCTTGCACGCATTTGCTGTCGCGCTCAAGTACCATCTTCGCGGTGAGCGCGACTGGGAACAGCTTGGGGAGCTGAAGGAGCTACTGAAGGGGCTGCCAGCTGTATGTCACCCGACCTAGCCCTAGCGAGTGGGGGTAGTAGGAGAGTGAACTCAACTGACGGTGAAAAATAGTACCAGCAACTCCATCTCCACCATGATACCGCAAATCACCCAATCCAGATCACGCTGCACATCTCGGCATACCTCGAGCACCTCCGGCAGACCCGCCCCGTAGACACCCAGGTCTTTACACATCTGTTGCTGTACATGGACTCGCTCACCTCCTGCATCTCCTCGTGTGAACGTCTCCTGCGCACGCCCATTCCCCTTGGCTACAACATTGCCATCTCGAGGGCCGTGTGGATGTTCATCCTTGTGCTGCCCAGCCAGCTCTTCCGCACGCTCGGGTGGCTGACAGTGCCGGTGACGATGGTGACGGCGTATGTGTTGATGGCTCTGAGCGAGGTTGGCCTCGAGATTGAGAATCCGTGGGGAACTGGTCCGAATAACCTGGATCTGGACCGGTACTGCATGCTGCTGAGCTTCGACCTGCAGGATATCATGATGAGGCCTGCGGTGGAGTATGGAAAGTGGATTAGTGAGCCAGTGCCGATTGTGTATAATCCCGGAGTGTTAATTGGGATGGGGAGGGGGGCTTTCGGGAGTGTCGAGACGACGTATGGTGCGGTGGGAATGGGGGTCGGCGGGTTCGTTTAGTGTAGGGGGGGGGGGGGGATAGATCTAGAGTGGAGTGGATGGCTTTAATGGGATAGACGGCGTAATACTCTATAGATTATCCTAAATTGAATTAATTTCCTTTATTCCAGAACAGATTATTGTCCGGACTTGAGGTCGGCCTGCCAGCCATCAGTACAGCTCTTCTGGGAACCTTGCCGATATTGAACCGTATAACGAGGCGGGAGGGCGAGAAAGCAAAGCTCAAGGCAGTCTTGAATCAAGAGGTAAAGACATCGTTGTATCAAATGGCCGAATAAACTTTGTGCTCTGATTCGTCGTCTATCTTGGGGGTCATGCATGCCCTGGCCCGAGTGCTCTGGAGGTAAGATTGAAGGATGATGGGGGAAGGTTGATGGAAGGATGAAACGGTTTCGGTGACGATGATTGTGGTGGTTGTGCCCTCTGGTTGCCGCAGCTTACTACATATATTTATAGGTCACAAACCTAACGGCTATTCCAAACTGCTCACAGTCACGTAACCTCCCTCCGCAACGTGTTTCGACATCTCACAAACAACTACAACGTTCAACGTAATGCATTTACATCGATGCCTCGACAGACCACAGTGGAAGATTCCTCAACAGAGAAGATACTGCCGGTCAAGCAGTTCTATTCTTCTTGTCCGGCCAGATACAGGATATCAATACATGACTGCCATACACCCATGCCACAACTGCGGAGAATAGGCGGCCTGGCAACATGTTCTCAACCAAATCCTATAAATTAAGCTAGCAGCTGATGGATAGTCCTACCCCTATCATCAAGTAGAAACAGCAGCGGGCGACCTGTCGGATCCACCCATGTGTTGTGCCATGGCTATTAGCCAACCCAACCCAATCTAGCCCCGACCTGACTTCCTGCCCCCCGAAAGAAAACAGCTAGTATACACTACTGGGAGAAAGAAAAAACGCTCACACCACCACCACCGCTGTAGGCACCTGCGTTTGTGAACCCGTACACTGCCCGCCGCACACTCCCCCCGGATCGACGACACGCCCAAGACAAAGGAAACGCCCAACCCAGACTACACGTTAAACACGAACCTCGTGTTTGCGGCGGACCACATCCGCATATTTACCGCGGGCGATCCGTTGGGGGGGGTCATCCGCATATGCTCCCACCACCCTCTCTTCTCCGGGTTTATGCTGTGACTGAGCAGCGCAGCTATCCTGGCTTCGTGACGGACGGTATTTCCATGGATGACCACCCTCACCTAGATAGAGAAAAGAATCTAGAAATAGCTTTTCCTTTCAAGTTTGTATTTACCCTAGCCACTACATTACACGGCACTACAATGTATATAAAGATCGTACTTGTGGCTCACGGTGTTTTATACTCAGAATTTAGTCTTTCTTTTTGTGTACATGGAGGGGGGTACATAGAAGCGTTTGTGATGCGAAAGCTCAATAATTCCCTGCATCGGCCCCCTTGCGATTATTGAGATTTGCATTATGGATGCTAAATAAGCTAACTATAAAACTAGATATGTTCATGATTGGACACCTGGGCGTTCAGCTAGTGAGATTTATACAGTTGCTCACCGTCACTTGACAAATACTGCCAGTGGATGAACAGGAAACTCTGGGCCAGTCCTTAAATTTAATTTCTATCATATTGACCCAAAGTCTCCTATTCATCAACTGAAAGTGTTCAAGTGACGGTAAACGTTCAGTCAAATTGACCGATATAGTTGATGTCTACTATGTAGTCCAGATCTGCCTTGTATGGTTTCGCAAAGAACAGATTATTTTATTCTTTAATTTTGAAGACAGCGTGACTTAACATCAACGGGTTACAACTTACTAGAGAATACCATCTTTGCAGCGACAGCAGCCATCATCAAAATAAAAGCAAAGTACCGGAACAAGCAAATATGGTTTGATCTTTTTCGTTGAATTTATACTTGTGCATCAGCTAACCTTTGAGTATATCTACTCGCGCGTTAAGTAAGTCCTGAGAAATTTTGTGAGGTCGTTGCTACCAAGAATTTTCAGAGCTTGATTAACGCACGAGTATAGGGAGATACTAAATGTATGTACTACTACTGGCGGAGCTTCCCAACTGAACCCAGAGCCCGCCGGACCGTTTTCCCAATTAAGAAGCCCGAATATGTATCATTTGAGTCTCATAAACACAAAGAAATGCCTTTTATCTATATATGCCTCATTAAATTCTGGTTACAGTGATTTCACACCGATCGCGAGTGATAATCCATGAACTAGTTATACCATAATTATAATGGCTGGTCTTGAGAAAGGCACGGTTGAATTCTCCTTGATGGACAAAAGAGCAATTGAGTACGTATGGATGTTACTCGAATAATC
The DNA here is from genome assembly GCA_024713935.1 of Morchella eximia. Taxonomy (NCBI): domain Eukaryota; kingdom Fungi; phylum Ascomycota; class Pezizomycetes; order Pezizales; family Morchellaceae; genus Morchella; species Morchella eximia. Next base: position 133,866 of record JAMGZG010000020.1, read on the forward strand.
CACTATCCCCGTATTTGTATGCATGCAAGGCGAATTGGCGCATCAAACTTCACGGAATCGTGCAGATACACACTTTTTCTCACCAGGAATTAAGATTTAGCGAAGCGGGGATAGTGGATATAGCACTTCGACTAGTGAGCAGAACAACTAGCTGGCCGGGAAAACTCACTGAACTGAGCGCAAATCTATGGTCATGATCACCTCATAAGGGTATCAAATATCATATCTTCACATGCGTGTTTACTAAACACAAACACCCTACCTACTCCCCATTTTGTATGGCAGATCGGCGCGGCTCCATACAAATGATCCTTGGTTTCTCAGTTGCATTTTCTGGTTCTTTCCCCTTCGTGCGAGTACGTCAGTCAGGCATCCAACAACACACCTCTCCCCGCGCAAGTCTTTCAAATAAATATCTTTAGCCCTGCGCCCGCAATAAAAACACATACTTCTCCCGCTCTCCGCACCGGCCATATACACATTTCTAATATCTGACCTATCTACCTCGCTGCACTTACTTACATAATCTTTGGTATGGCTTCCGCCGGGCTCGATTTCCCTGTTTTAAGCCCACAAAGAAAGATATCCATTACGCCCTCTGCCCCATCTATAACTAACCGCCCGCCATACACCCCCCCGAAACATCTCTCTACAGGCTCCTTCTTGACACCGCAGCAGCTGGCGGTGGAGTATCAAGGTTAACCCCCCAAATTACCGGCGCAGTCGAATGCTATTGCGCTTACTGACAGCTTGCCGCAAGAGTTCGTAAAGAACTTGAAATATGTGTCTACCGCGCCTGAGCTGGTGTTTGAGCGTCTGATTACAAGCGTATGTAGTCTGCTCCCCTTAATTGCTCCCGGGGTAGTTAATGCTGAGACGGGATAGTTGAAGGATGCGTTGAATGAGAGCGGGGGGGAGGAAGTGAAAGAGGTGAATGATTCAGACGTCAAAGAAGGTTCTCCCCCCCCTCCCCCCTTCCCCAACAGGTCCCGTCAAACCCCCTCCATATCCACCCCTCACCCGAGAGGGCAGTCCACGAAAATGAAAGAAAAAACCATTTTTGGTCTATTGACTATATACCTGTACCGAGACTTCGAGTAAAGCAGGTGTTTTGATGGCTAGGGAAAGCGTCTACTGGATCACTGTCTAATTGTCGGTTTATATCTAGACACAGCGGCTATAGGTACGGGAGTTAAATCCGACGCCGATCCCGCCGCAAAGCCAGCACCGCGTAAAGATCCGTTTGTTGGGAAGTATAGCGCCACTTTAAGAGGTGTATATTGCGACAGCGGGGCGTTCTATCAGTACAAGGCCTTTAAAATACCGTTGGAATCCGGCGGGTATTCGTCTGCAATACATAATATAACTTTACCGGTGACATTCACAAAACTGAAGTTCGATACTCCCGTATCACGGAAGTACAGTTTCTCAAGCAGCGACCATCACATACACGTTCCTGTTCAGACAGAATCGTACCCTCCGGGCTCGGGGTCGCTAAAGGTAGCGATCAACTGGATAGAAATTGGCAGCGAACAAGATTTTCAGCACGGGAGAGTCGATACCAGATGTCACAATTGCTACCTTTGGAATGAAACACGATCTACAAAGGAAATTCACGTCAACTTCAAGTCCACGTATCCCGCAATACCGCACGTCGCGGTGTGGTTCTCTGACTTCACCCACGAGGAAAAGAATGGCGAGCAGTTCGAATTAAAAGTCCATGCGCGTGCGACCAACGTCACTACGACAGGTTTTGTGATTAATGTTCTGAAACCCAAGACCAAACACCTCTTGGAACCCATTATTACATGGCTTGCTTATCCCGCAACTAGAAAGGGTGTCTTTAAGGGTACCTTTAGTACCACAAAAGTCGGTCCGGCCGCGTTTAAATCCGAGCTTGGGTATCAGGAATTCCATGACTACGGATTCACTTCTCCACCTCGTATTTTTATGGGGTTTGACTCTCTGGATATCGATGCGCCGAACAATTCCGGACTAGAGGTTGAGACGGTTGTTTCAGATGTAACAGAGAAGGGAATGTCGTGGTCTATAAGTTCTTCTTCTAATTCAATGCATTCAGCTAGTGTCACTTACCTGGCGTTTGCATGAATTTAGTTCTTTCTGTAAGAGTTTTATTATTAAAGCTTTCGCTGTATATCGATTGGTATCATCTCAGAGGTTACGAACAGCATAACTTTCTATGTTAGCTGATTCAGTTACTTCTCCTTTGTTTGTGACTACGTGGTAACAAGCAAGATTTTATCTTTCCCGGTGTTCAATGGTTTATCTCTTATTTTAGTTACTGTTAAATTAAGTTTGGGAATATATGCAGGTCGAACTATACTGTTTCCCCTTCCTCATCTCCACTTTACGTATTTACCAACGTGTCTAGATTCATCAAGGGATACCTAGATGAGTAGCCAAGATTTACCCGAAATCATTATACCATCATTCTAACTGTCCTCCCCACGCTCTTGGATAGTGAGGCGAGTGTAAATTGGACCCTTGAGAGGGTATCTTAGTTTGGCTGATTCTCGGATTACGAGTGATATCTTATGAAGATTTATACAAAAACGTAGAATACGGTTAGAATATGTAAACTTCTTATTGCACCATGAACAGCTTACCTGTAATCTATGATACTGATCAATTGGATCCGCCGCTTTGATTAAAGATATCTGGAGACCTCTAAGTAATTGGTTTTATTTCCCCTAGGCCGGGAGTAAATAAGGGGCGTCCGGATTCTTTCTCAGTAACACGAGACATACACATAAGTATCCGCTACATAAAATGTGGGTATTCGGATCATCTATGAGCCGGTGTAGATGCATGCGTAGCGAAAGGGACTTTAGGTTATGATCTTGTTTGTCTCTTTAGTAAGTTATGGCCTCTAGATCACCCCCCGGGCCCGTCTTTTGCGAATGATTTGAACTTACACGCTCTTATTTCTATACGGCCAGAAATTTCTCTAGATAGTTTGTAGTTGGGAGATATCTTAAGGCCAATGGTATATAAGGTCGAAATCAGAGCCATACTAGTTAACTAAAGAAGGTTTCCACTAGGTTATGGCATCTTATCTCATGAATATGCCGAGTACTAGATATGGTTCAACTTGCATTGATCCGAGAATACCAGAAATATACGAGAATTGACCTGAGACAAGATACTGTATGTAGGCGTTGTGCATGAAGGTTTGAGAGTGTGAAGACAGCATAAGCGTACAGATATACATTCATGTATCTTGATGAATCCATCAATCAATTCATTACAGGTTTACAATGACGTGGCAAACTTCTGCCCAACGTTTATGTGGCACAATCAGCCAATTGACGCTAATTATTGACTAGTATACGTATACTTAGTCTCGACACCTCCAGCTCCAGTAACCAAGTCCCTCTTGTCACCACCAAGGTCATCACCTGAAGCACCGTTATCTTCTCAAACTGTTGTCTCTCCGGCCGCGTTCTTTCTACACATTGTTCCCGCTCGCTACTCCCGTATGTCCTTCTTTCTGTGTTTATTGCTGATTACTAATATTCTCAAATCCATCTAGTTCTGCCCATTTCGGAAGCGTGAGTTAAATCCCGGACAATTAACACCCTGAGATATACACTCCTGACACGATACTCAACATCAAGGCTGGGGCCTTATTACCAAGGGGAAGATCGTTCCTTCTAGGATAGAAGTGCCTGCTGGTGCTTCGATGAGGAAATTGCTCACTCTTAATACAGAAGTAAGGATTCCTTTCCATTTACTTTTGTGCGAGATGACCCTTATAGCTAGTTTCTAAACTGACATAAATTTAGTGAAATTATCGGCGCAGACTAATTGAAGTATAAAGACAAGGATATGAAGTATAGAGGCACAAACAAAGGTCCCGTACTTGCTACATCACTTAACCGATTTATGTCCGGGCAACATTCCCAAAATTTCAGAGAGAACTCGGCTTTTATTGGGACTGTTCTTCAAGAAAGATTTGTATAGGTAACAGACTCTTATTCTATACATATTCGAATGCTTTTGAGGTATGACTGACCACCCGAGTGATAGGACATGATTGCATCATGCACAAAGACCTCAAGCTGTCTTATATTCCCTCATGATAAATTGGATACCCCGGAATATAATTATCATGTTCCCACGTCAGCGTCTTCCCGTAATTATCAGCATATGGGGGCGAGGAAACATTTCTGGGTGTGCTAACGACAGGTTAATAACATACAAGAGGTCTCTTAATAGACACATATTCGCCGAATATTTTTACAGCATTCTAAAGTGTGTTCGGTCATTCGCTATAGGAATCTTCAAACGCGTATGGAAAAAAGGGAACGCTGCTCGACCCCATGCTCCACCTTTCACACCAAATACGTTTATCGCAGACCGAATGGTTTATCATTCCAGTGTCACACCTGGGGTAGATAAAAGTGCAAGTGTCGCAAATTCAGGCAGTGCTTCTATTTGTGGGCATACGGTGTGCTGCAGCACCTGACTGGCAGAGAGAGGTAACTTACATGTCAACCACATGTAAGAAATATGCAGGTACGCATATTCTAGGCGTGTTCAAATGTGCACTTATCGGAGTGCTCAGCTCCAGGACGCCCAGCCCACTCGAGTTTCAATTTAGGGTGATTACTGTGGAGCCTGCGGCCGGACAATATGACATCTTTATCTCTACCACCACCGAGACGTCTAATATCATGTAATAGTTAGGAATTACACGCCTTATATTGTAAGGCACGTTATTCGATCGAATGTTGCCCAGAGACACAAAACAGCACTTCGCCGCAGCCGCGCCGGGACTCTCCCCCGAAATACTGTGGTCAACAAAGATTCCCATCCATGAAACAGTTGACATCACGCGATGTCACGCGATCCCTTGCAACATTCAAAGTCTCAGCAACCGAGCGAGAATCTACCATATACCAAGAACTCGGGATATCTTCAGCCTGGAAAAGATATCAAATCTCAAGACACGATTTCCAATCCTTCTGGAAGCACATTCAGCACTATAGTCTCGGCCTTGGCTTGGCTCCCGCTTGTTTCAGGTTCGCGCCGAATCCAGCAGCGCTGAAGGCGATCGAATGAACGGGGATATACCATGCTTACCTATTGGGCCTGGAAATTTCGATATTCATTGCTCATGCCCCTGTCGATCCTGGGTGAAGAATCCTTGGTTTAATGGGCACGTTGACTTCGCAATACGGTGTTAATATTTCGGATATGAAGCCTTGTCGGAAATACACAATTATTTATTTCTGTTCTGTGCCCTGGAAGGAGTCTGAGCAGGTAGATAGGTAGGTGAGCAGGTGGGTGGAAGTAAGAATCGCGCGCGCTTACCCTAAAAACAATAACGGCTACCTCAGGTAGATGGGCAATTCAATCAGACAATATATTGATTGCTAGCATAATATTATAGGCTCGAGTACAGTGTACACAATATATCACTCGTCCCACGCCTCCGGATCTCAAAGCTTACTGCCACGCTAATCTAGAATCATGTATCAGTACAACACCGGCCAAGATTGTACTTTCCTGTAAAGTACATCTATGTAGTGACATTCCGGTCTAACTATATACAATCACCCCACAGAAGCTCAAAATCACCAAGTGCTGTAGTAATGCTGCCGCAATCATGCAGCGGGGTGGAACGAGATTCGCTTAGTTCACCGTAGAGATTAAGTAAGGCGTGGGAGGCAGGAATGCGGCGCAGTAGAATATCGAAAGCTTAAACTTCATGTACTTTGTGCGTATCTACACTGAATTGAATAGTAAAAAAAGAACGACGGACAAGATAACAAAAAATCATTTACTTTTGTTTTCCGAGATGTAAGAGAAGAGAAATATCAAGAAGCGATAGATAGATCAAGAAGCCTTGTGAAAAGCGCGTTTGGACAAGTATCAATTCTAACACGCGCCTCAAACGTTCCAAAACAGACAGCGACAAACAAACAAAATGCAATCGTAAAGATTCGTGGTAAATCAGTCAGAGAACAGAAATGAACAAAAAAATAAACCCAAAAATGACTCCCTAAAAAAGAACGCCAAAAAAAAAAAAAAAACCACCACCAAAAACACCCGCCATAGCCACCTAATTCCACGTAGCAGCACTCGCGCCGGGGATCGAAATGAACGCCGTGGACGCCTCCGCCAACTTCCCGGTCACCGGGTCCCTCTCAATCAATTGCACATCGCCACTCGCGGGGTTTGCGACCGTAACATAGTCCTTTCCGCCCAGCGTCACAAACGAGAAATGTCTCGGGTTGAGCCCGCCCGCGGGAGTAAGGCCGACGAACTCGAGGGTACCATCGCTTTTAATATTCCACTGCGCGAGCGAGTCGCTGCCATTGCCGGAGGAGCCGACATTAGGGAAGGAACGGTCGATGCGGTTGGAGACGTAGAGGAATTTATCGTCGGACTGTGCGCGGGGTTGTTAGTCTATGTGTGAGGCTAAGACGGGGGAGTTGGGAAGAGCTTACAGAGATTGCGATTTCGCCGGCAGCAGGTCCGCCAGCGACGACGGGGACCTTGTCCTTAGAGCCGAAGGTGCTGTACGTGGTGATCGGTGTCATGGTCAATGTGCCGGTTCCATAGGTGAGTGAGTAGGCCGTGATCTCGTTGTTGAGCTCCGCAACCACAAAGAAGTGGGTGGCCTTCTGACCGACCTTGTTGGGCCAGAAGGCGCCGTGGCGGGGACCGCTTCCTATAGTGGCCGCGACGTCGGGGAGGGGCGTCATGTTGTTGGTGTAGCTAGAGCCGGCGATGGAGTAGAGATGGAGGACATCGCCGCCGAGATCAGGGATCACGGCGAAGGCGCCGGTGGGATCGATAAACACTCCGTGAGGGTGTGACTCACCCTGGCGGTCAGCGACGATGGAGCTCACGTCGTAGGTGAATTGCTGGTTCTTCTGGAGTATCCCGTCGTTGGTTACAAAGGAGTTTATTCCTTGGCCGCCGCTGGAGAGACGTTAGTATGGACGAAATGGGGAAGGGGGAAGGTAACGTGCTATGCGGCAGTAATGAGACCCTTCTTGTTCTTTGTCAATGCAATGTGTACTGGGCCCGGAAGTCCAGCCGATTGACTGATCTTTGTGAATGTCCCATTTTCGACAATATATGAGGTGATAGCTCCTGGGGTTCCGCCAGACTCAGAAACGGAGTACATGATATCACCGTCGAATGTCTGCCATGTGGGCGAAGGGAAAGAGTCGTTTGTGGAAGAGATGGGCGCGAATGAGGTGCCATCGAAGGAGTAGGAGAGGATCTCAGCTACACCAGTACCGACGTAGAGTGTTTTGCCCATCACCGATGAGCCAAAGAGTAGAGCGCACATGGCTTGAGAGATTGCGGCGGGAGTTGAGTATTTCATGATTGATACTATTGTGAGTGTTGTTGTTAGTTGTAGTTGATGTGAATGTACACAGGATATTGGGAGGGAGGCTTTATGTATTTAAATCTGATGGCTGAGGGACGAATAGAAGGGAAACGGTATTTATAAGTAACATAAGGAAGGGGCTGGTGTCTTTAAGCACATTCAGTATACCGGTACCTGCAGGGACCCACCCACCATCTTCAAAATAGTTCATTCCTCCAGAGCTTTGGTGTTTTTGAATGAGACAGGAGGTGTGGTAGCAAAAGGCCAAAAACGTAAGAACCAATAGCAGATAACCGCCACGTTTGTAGCGCTGAGGTGGCCTGAATGGCTTGCATACTCCGGCCATACTATAGGCCAGGAAATGCTGTCTCTGCCCTGCGGTTTCAACTTTTGCGGGAATCATGGTGGAGGGATGGAAGTGAATAGACCTGGCGCAGTAGGTATTGTAGTCTACTATCTCCATCAATTGTGAAGCCTATGTACCCTGCCCAGCCGACAATAGGCGGGGTCGCCCAATGTCAACGTCAACGCGACTTCTTCCTTCTGCTCGAGTAGCAAACAGGGGTACGGACCGTGCAGGCCGTTTGAGAGAAAGAAACCTACCTATTTTAGCCACCGGAAGTTACCAGCTCTCAACGGACTACGAGGTCTGGTTCTGGCTCTTTACCCGACAGTACATTTCTCCCCGCAGAAACAGTAGGCCCGGGATCACTAGCACTGTCTGCCTGCACCCAGGGAAGTAATTTGTTGATGAGGAAGAGAGTTTAGAGTAAGGGTTGATGTTTGTACTTTACCTGATGCTGTAAAGAGCATGCGCAAATAATTTGACCAGGTGGTGTAAGTAGAGTATAGTACTATCGGCAAGCTAGCTCGCATCTGTCTCAGACTGCGGAAGCTAGAGTGTGCCACATTTGCGGCTGAACATGAGGTTTATGTGATCGACACTAAAATCTCCCTTCTCGTCAGCGTTACTCAAAGCTTAAATCCCCGAACCCTAACCCCACATTCTCTGAAGCGTCTACGGCCTGATTCATCCAATAAAAAGAAACCAAGGCGATAAAAATAGCTTTCTCGTCTCAATGGTTTAGGGCCTCAGGTTCATAGTGAGTTGGCGATACCATCATAGATAGTGATCAGTAGGTACATGTCTGGTACAACTAGTGACTTATCCTACTGCGGCTGGTTGGTAAGGTATTTACACACATTATGCTTGCACTTGCTTATTCGACGGAATATCGTCAGCCTCACAAGACAGCCCAGAAGAGTAGTACCTATTTGCGGACAAGGTACATACATAGAGCACAGAGATACTTCAATTGAGGTAAGCCTTTTAATATTCTCCCAATCTAAACACACCCACAACTGATCATGAGGTAGGAAATACCTATCCTGATTTCGGTCTGACGGGAAATATGAAATACTCTATGTAGAGTACGAGTATGCGGTGTGCTCCAGAGTAGACAGGTGCATGCAAAATGACTGAGATTGTCTTACTCAGTGATTAACCCCACAGATCGACTCTTCTACTTTTCAAGTCAGCCAGTTTAATAATTATAAACGAATTCATGATTACTCTAGACATTATGTACATACGTCATATCAATATTCATAATAGCCTCTATCCCAGCTGCTCCAACTTTCTATCGAAAGTATCAACTCTACCTTGACCCTTGGCCCCTTCCTCTCGCGTGGGGTGAGCCTCTTTAGTGGTACGTTTGATGGGGTATACTCGGGGAAACCAATCTTCAGTTCCCGCTTATAATAAAACCGGGGGTTCAAGCTTGGATACCGATATTCATGTACCAGATGATCTCGTGGTTTATGTGATACAGCCTTACCCACGACCAGGAAGTCATTCCCATAATATTGGTGAAGAATTTAAACCATGGGTGGATATGTATCATAGTGTATGTAGTACCTGAGGTTGTGCTCAGCGCGCGGCGGCGGCGGATTTGCCGAAAGATAATAATATAAGTAAGAGCAGGTCACGCTGCTTCCCGGTAAAATGCTGAGCGGAAGTTGGTTTGTATTGTGAATGAAACTTTCTTCAGGATTGGGGGACCTATTGAGGGCAAACCATTCAATTTTGCAGAGATCAGCCATAATTCCGGCGCTGAGCAAAATTCAATCGATATCTTGTTGGCCGGTTTTGTTTAGGAGAATTTTCAATCTAGATCTCTAAAGTACTACTCACGGACCGGGAATGACTGGATCCATTGAATTGTTTTTTATGGAAGTGGGATATTTTAATCGTGGCTGAGCTAGATATAGACCTCCGCTTTTTTTCAGCGGAAGCTCTAGGAAATAAGCGCTTGTAAGTATCTATGTAATTAAATATATTCCAAGAAACGAATAGGGTGTGTCCATACTTACCAGCACGATAGCGCAATAACCCCATGCCCATATGCAATACCATTGTGCAAGGATGTACAACAATTTGCACAGCAATACTAGGTTTTGGCTTGGTAACGGACCGATATCCATATACAACGAGGTACCATGTTGTTAGCTATCGTCGAATACACCAGGGGGCAGTGATCAGTAATCTACTATTTCCTCAGCCTTTGAACCAAGCCGGGTCAATTGTTTTGTGGCTTAACAAGACTAAAATACCCCACCCTCGCCCGCCATGGAGGGTGAACCCAAGTGGCCGAAACCATAATGCGGAGTTCTCCCCGGTTTTCATAGAGAAATGAAAGGCTAAACATGTTGTCGACGCCAGACATACATGTCCCTTCACCTTGATGCCTTGGGCAGCTAGCTAGACTCTCATGGCCTACATACCACCGGATACCTAGCCCTTTCTGTCAAATTTTCGAATGTACTGAACAGCTTTGTCAGTTCTTATAATTTTTCTTAGCCGCGTGCGCTACTGTGCAACACTGGAAACAGTATTTATCCCCATACTCGCCGCATAACCGTCACCAATTCCACCCCGCGCCCGGGGAACGTCGGCCGGCTCGGAAAAAATTGTAACTCTGCATCTGCGTACTTTTTACTGATATTAGATCTTGCGCGCTATACCATAGAAAATACTCACACATTGGTGGCGTCCCCACAGCGTTTAAAGTAGAGTCCGCATATACCCTAATCCCGGATAAAGTACCCTCCCCATCAATTCTTAGGCCAATCCATGTTCGGACAGATACCCCGACCATCCCATACCAGGTTCTAAGAGTTATTGGTAGTACTTCTTCGCTTGCTCGGGATAAGCCACCCGAACGCCCTAGCTACCCCACCACCAGTGCACTACTGGAGAGTTTTATCCCTGACAACTGGAAAATGGTGATCGGCGGGCTTGCGGAGAATTCTTTTCGCCTTTCCCCAGGGTTTGGTGAAAAGGGGAGGTGGTACACGTGATTGGCATCTTTAATTGCCCTGTTTTTAGGGTGAGAGTCGGGATTCGAGGCCGTGGGTGCGAAGGGCCTCCGAACCGGCGGATTGCCCCCTTGGCCGGACGTGGGTTCGGGAAGGTCGATGTGTTTCGTGTATGTGGCCCATGAGCATGATTGAGCTTGATTGTTTCGGTTTAGCTATCCGCCCGGGAATGTAGGCTCAAACATTAGATAAATGAAGGGTCGAATCATATGAGCTAGTACAGGATGATATAATTTACTTGCAGATGTGGATATGAGAGTCATCGTATATCACTCGTAATGACTCTGCTCTTGAAAACGATTCTTCTAATTCGCTCAACTCTATGGGAAAGAGGCAAGTCTTCTAGGTGGTGTGTGACTCATAGACAAGGGCCATGAATTGCTCTTGTGCTGAGTCCTTTATTAAAGCTTCCTCTCGGTTTGGCGGACCTGCGAATGTATTGCGGGGTGACAAAAGTTCTCGTGATTGCCACATAGCAACCAGCAGAAATTACCTACAAGAGTAACCCTCAAAGTCGGCAATCGGGATTCATACCTAGGAGATATTTTCTATCAATATTCAGCTCTCTGGTCATATTAATATCTTCGTTATATCTTTTGTGGTCGTGGAATTATAGCCGTTTCATAACCCATTCTCGTACAAAATCACGAGAACTTTTACCAAATATTAGCTTGCTTGGTTGATCGTACTATGTATGGGCTGACATTAAAGGCAGCGGCGACGGCGATGACCGTGACGACTATAATTAACGAGGAGAAGGAAAGGGAAGAGGAGAGAGACCCGGAAGTGAAATGTGGCAAGCCTTAGGACAGATAGTTCTAAGAAACGGTAAAAGTGAGATGTATCCCTGGGGCGATGTCATATGTGTCGACTCTGGGCGGGATGACAAATAAGCTTTTCTTGGTCATGGCCATGGATTGCAGCACCGGGCCCTGAGGTTCCAGACTAGGACGATAAGCATAAACCAACGTGGAGAGACTATCGACAATCCCTTCACACTTAAGGGTTGGTGCCAAGAGAGTATTGTCGGGTTACAAAAATAACTACAACCAACCATCAAATTAAGTTTATTTCGGCAACCACATTAGATATGAAAAATATGATTCTATATCCATGAATCCAGAGTGTTAGGGAACTATATGTAGTACTCTTGTCTATGGCTGGAATGGGGCGGGTTGAGAGTCGTGTCTGGCTGCTATGCGGGGTGCGTACTTATTTTTGTGATCCGGCAATACAAGTGACCTTTGCTCACAGATCTATTTTATCAATCAAGTGATCTTTCACTAAACCATGACCTTCCATTGTAGGGCGGTCAACATCGATGAAGGGTACGGTTCACATGAAGGTCCATGTCAACTCGCGTATTTTATCTGTATTGTGTAATTGAAATCATGGATTATCACTCGTTTCAAACAGCCACCGCCGAACATGTGAAATATATCACAGCTCAACCCATGCCCACTGGGCCCATGAAGCCAGCTTAGAGAACTGGCCTAAGTATGTACATGGACCCATAAAGCTCCACTAGAAAGGTCGCTTATAATTCATCACTTCATGCGATATAGGTGGCAGTTACTGTGGCGCATGGGAAGAGGACACGGTCACACTGGATACGTATCCCTTAAGCCGTCAACAATATGCTAACCCACCAAACTTGGTGTGGCTTTACCAATAGATGGGGCAATAAGACACCGGTCACAACGCTAGCCACAAGGTATAAATTAAATCACCAGCTCCATTGATCAGTATATTCCAGTATTTCTCTGCCGTTCTAAAGTCGGATTCTCGTCCGACCGGCCATATTCCAAACAAACTGTGCTAGTCCGCAAACCCTCTATTCCACAAAACAGGCCGCCAAAGAGCCCGCGGCGCCGCAATCGACGCAAGTGCTCACCATCTATGAAAGCTGTAATGTCCTCACACCCCATAGTTTTGCTAGAGTTCGAGATAAACATATATAAGAGATGTGCTTGTCAACAAGATAAGAAAACTCTAACCCCCATTCTTGAATCACCCCATCTTCTTTCGTAGCTTGGTACAATGGGATCCCCACACACTCGCAAACAACACAATATTTCTATTCACCTCGGGGGAGATCCTCTTCGACAAGGGATAAGCCTCGAGAGGAGCTAGGACAATAGCCACACGACAGAATCCCAAGAGTCTTATTATCATCTTCTTGAATGAAAACTGATGGAGAAAAAAATAAAGGCGGAGGAATCCCAGCTGGATGGGCACCGCCCTCGCTTCGGCTATTCAAGGCGGTGCGAGTCTTAGCTTTTTCGTCTAAACCCGGGCATCACGTCCCAGAGCGGTGATAATCATCACGGCACATGCAGGGCTTACCCCCCATTCCAAATGTTGCATCATGATCATTTCCCGCGCTTACCTAAGAAAGCTCTAATCACCAAAAGTCCCATTGAACTAATCACCCCACTAATGACCAAAATATTTTGGTGCTTAAACTAGGATCCTTTTTCCGTCACGTCATCTTGATGTGGCGGCAATAATTTTCTCTATAAAAATAGTAGATGAGTTTAGTACACTATGAATCCACCCTTCTTCTAGCTCAGAACAAAAGAAAATGAAACATACAGCCATATGGCGGAATTAATGGAATCTATCACCAGCAATGTGAACCCATCAATTGCATCACCTATCAGTATTTTGCCTCGAGAACTCCTATATATCATCCTCTTCCACTGTCACCAAACTCATGATGTTGTGCGAGAAAAGTTTAGCTCCAGCGACGGGGAAAGCTACCTTTCCATCGATTATGCATCTGGCTCAAGAAACCTTGGCCGCGTTTGCCGTTTATGGAAGAGTGCTGTCGGGGCCGGGATGGTACCGGCGCGGCCATTCCATGAAATCCAAATTGGCGACCAGCAGTTCTTCAGGCTGCTTTCTGAAGACGCTTCGCGCAAATATATGATGGCCCCCGATCAAGTAAACCGGCTGGAGCTCCCGGTGCTCTTGAGCTACCAGACGCTCACGATTGTCTGCAGGCAGATAGATGATCCCTATCCACTTGACGCCATCACTATTTTAAATCCACTAGCAACCCCCAAAAAACTAAATATTGTCATTACTGATGGCCGAAACGTTGATATCCGGGGAATATTCCAACATTTCAAGACCCCCTACATAACCCTCATCGAAAGTTTACACCTAGAATACCTTGCCTCTCGGAGGAGAGTCGACCCGGACAACGATATTAGTATCATCGTATGGGAAGGCCAGATCACCCTCACATCATCAAGTGAATTCGTTCCCTCCCTGAAAATACCCATCGCAATGGGCAGAGTGGACTTGTCCATCAACCACTGGACCGACGATTCCACCATTGTTGACATACCCTGGATCTTTGGGCAGCTCTGTCGTCATGCGCGGCCACTGGCTATGGGCTTCCACCTCCTGAAGGCGCAAGACTCGCCCTTCACCGACAAATGGTGCCGGCAGCGACCCAGCTACTCTATCGACAACACCTTCCTTCGAGAGATCTACCTAACTGGCGTCAGCAGCGACGGCTTCCTGCGCCTGCTCCAATGCGCATCCATGGAGATCTGGTGCGTCCAGAAGCTGCAAATCAAGTTCCTATCCACCCACAACCGTGAGCTATGCTACTGGGACTACCGCATCTTTGACAAGACGACCTGGCCATTCCGGGTAGGGGACAGCGAGAGGGACCCCTGGAGCGACTACGGGGACCTCCTGACATTCCCGAGACTATCGCTGCGGCGGCGCCTGGGGGGGCGGATCCAGGAAGTCGAGAAGCGGCAGATGCAGGCGCCGTGCCAGATTGCCTTGACGAAGGAGGTAGACGCCGACGATGGGTGGCCATGGCGCGTGACTCCGGGGGGGGAGGACACGGATACAGATATCAATGTTGCATTTACCGATGTCGAGAGATTCGTGGGGAGAAGCTTGCGTTGGTCGAGCCTTACCACGGTGGAGATTGATGGAGAGGTCAGCGACGATGACAAGGACGAGTTTCTCAAGTTGAGGGTTCTGCAGGAGGAACCATATTTGGAGGTGGTGGGGGCGGCGGCAACGGGGGGGTCTGCGGGGCCCCTGGTGGAGTATCTGCCGTTGCATTGGTGGACTGAGCTTTAGGACATGTCTTGATTAACCAGTCCGCAATTACTGAATGGTATGCGATTAATAAATTAAACAAAAAAAAAGAGAAAACATTACGGAATTGTGGTGCAATCATGGATCATCACTCGCTCTCTGTTTACGGAGGGTTCGTTTGCAGGGTGCCTTGTATACCAAGTACATACATCAATCTCTAGACTTGGCTGCCTACATACATGTATCCAGCTTAAAATGAGAGCCGACTTGCTCAGTCACAGCCAAAAGCACCAACAAAATCATTAGAGCCATGGGGTTGAATGGCCGACCGGTATAGAGTTCAGACTCTGTGGTCGTTCAACCCACCCTCGATCCGGACGTAGAAAGAGAGATGTAAGAGCACTGCTATAAGCAGTGCTCCGAACTCTTTTGCTAAGGGGATAAAATATTTTTCTTCCTTTTTTTTTTTTTGCCCTGATTAAGGAAGACATTCTTCTTTCACGCAATGCCGGGTGCCAAGAATTAGACAATTTCCCTGGTCGTGCACTCAATAATAGCAGTACCAATTACTACCAAATGTAGTACATGCATTTCTGTGCGATGAATTTGGGGAAATTGGGTTGACTGACCGAGAAATAAAATATCGACTAGGAGTGACGAGATTTTATATATCACAAAGGCCGTTACCTAGATGATTTAGTGTTATTTTATAAGCAAATTGTAGATTTCAAGAGTTCCTGTTTGCTCTACTCTAGCCACATTGCCGGAAATATTATATTTTGACGGTTTTGTCGACGACTTTACTCCTCACAACATTACATTTACTAACGAAATCATTGGGGAACGTTGCTAGCAAAGTATCTAGTAGAAATTTATCTAAATTCATCTCGCCTCATGATCGATGAAAGTTCCCCATATTATCCTGGCTATAGCAAAATCCTGCCGAATAAAACAAGCTACATTTCAGGTGCCAGAAATGATTTCCGAGCTATTGTAAATATCTCCAATCAGCCAAAATACTTGGTGTATAATTGGCGATGGTCGATAGACAATGGTTAAATAGATGATTCAGACTTGCAGGTTCAGGGTTAGGGCTTTAATAACGGGCCGCCACGTCGACGATATCGATATCTCACTCGTGGTATAAGTGTTTTCATCCAAATACCACAACCACACCCCTCCACATCCTCTCGGCATCTATGGTCTATAGACCCCATCGGCTTCTGTCTTGCGTGGCCAGGGCTCTCCCCTACACAGTCTGCGTTAATTTTCTGCGCCTTCCGGGTCCCAATTGAATCTTACATACCGCCCTGCTCTGAATCGGAGTTCCCGATACTAGTGGGGGAAAATCTCCTTCGTGCTCCGAGCCTGAAACCTCAAAGTTGAAGTGAGGCATTTGCGAGATAGTTGATGAATTGATTCCTAACCGGGGTTACCTATACTAATGGTAGGAGATTCCTCTTCGATCGTGTACCGAGTTTGGGATCGACCGCAAGGTCAGGCGTTTGCGAGATAATTAGTTGATGCTTTGGTTCCCAGTACGCGGGCGACTTCAGAACGGACGTCGACCCAGTTCTGAAGTAACAATTACCTACGCAAAAGACGGGAACGCGACCAATTGAACGAGTGCTCCGTTCTCCGGGTTTCCATGGTGGCGAGAACGAGTCCGACTTGCCGTGTTCAAAAGACCGATATACAGGTGGGCGGCACATTAACCGGCTAGTCGTCGGGCCGAAGGAAAATTTCAAATGAGTATTTGGAGTCTCGCTCAATTGAACTTACGGAGAGCTCGCTGCGAGGGCCGAGTGTTATGTGTTACTGTGCCGCCTCAGCCAGGCACGGTCCGCCGCTTATCTATTCTACGGATATATACCTTACAACTTTTGCGTATGTTTTGATCATGAGGTAGATTATTATTGGTAATTGGAAGGCCGGTGCGTGTATCAGGACGTTCTAGCTACAATACATACCCGTTCCCTCCAGTACATCATTGTTTCACCCATGATTTTGAACTCGATGGAATAGTATTCACGCCGATATTTGAGATAGTCTCGGTCAATGGTACTAATAATTAAATAGATTCGCCGTTAATTCACTAACTGTGGATGATGATATATTATTTGTTGTATTCGGGTTTGTCCCAGTCATCCGGGAGGAGTAGTCGGTTGGGATACGCCTTTCGTGATTTTGACGTCATTCCGCAATGTTCGAATCGGTCAGGAAAAACGTAAAGCGATTAGGGTTTCATTTTCTTATTATCTAGTGATGATGGTATGTTTTCTGTGGCTGCGGTGTCTTATAGTTATTCGGGGTTGTCTGAGTTGCTTGAGGAAAGGAAATATTAAAGGTTCAGGGTCTTCGTTGGCAAGTGGTCAACTGGTGAACCCAATGGTTATAAACATGGCTCATAAATGAATCCGTGTCTCGGTCACTTAAGACTACAGAGATCGAAGGTGCATAGTCTCAATGGAATTTTGGGGATGGATGTGTCCACCACCGATGCTAATTACACTTTAGATACACGCCTCGCTAAATCGCAATATTACATGTAGATATGACATTGGCCGATCTAGGTGTACGCATAGAATCAAAGAGGCGAAACAGAACCCCCACGACCTGGTCAGAAATTATCTATCTGGAGAATTCAAAATACAGGATTTAAATTTTCTCCATTGGTGGGTATATTTATGAAACGTATGCGCAATTCTCTATGGATATATTCTATAGATCTAATTAGTTACGTCTACTAACAAACCATGTCACAATTTTATGCATAGTAGGACGAAATGTGACTTAAGGCCGCAGAAAGGAACGGGTATTTTCTAGAGAACGCACAGCATTAAGCGTTTATCTATTACAAAATATTGGGATCGCAAAGCCACCTCGGTGTTTCGTTTTTGGGGGTTTTCCTGTTCCCCCTGAAATTACTCGATGAATCAAGAATGGCTTCCTCCACCACCGAACACAAGCATGCGTCACCTCTCACGATATTGCACAACATGCTAAATATCCCGTTAAAACACGAGGCTTTACCGTAGATATAATCAGCTAGGAGTACAGTTGACATCGTATAATAGCATGTCTTTAATGCCTAACGAGCCGCTTCATAAATAACTAATCAAACAATAACTTATCTATTTTCATATCAAAGAATTAGAATAGAGCTACCCATAATTCATGGGTTGATACAACAATCAACCAATCAGCCTGTTAGTGTGAGCCAGACGAAGAAATAGGAATGATATTCTGTGTATCTCGGCTGCACTGACGCTTTCAATAAGTGCCACATTGCCGGGATTAGCTACTGCAGCTGACATTTTGAAAAAAAATAATTTCGGGGCGTACGCTGGCACTAATTGTTGCCCTGCCTTTGCCGGTCGAAGTACATCCATATGGACATAAACTGAAGACTGGCTCTACATTCTGGACCTGATGTTCCTAGGATAGGTTGACGGGAAATGTACACATGAGGTTATATCTCACACAAGTCTATACTTCATCTGGGTGTGAAAATTTTTTTTAGTAATTAAAAAATATATATATCATCAATAACCTTCTGGCTTCTTCACCACAAACTTTGCCTACCTACAGGTGCCTTCTTTCCTGATGAATAGTTATTTTATATTTGAATAGCGCTAGCTTCCTTATTTTTTTTTAAATTAGCTATGCTAGATATTAAATATTTGAAACATATGAGCTTTTCTTTTCCCGGCTAGGGTATATATCTGACAGTTTAGTTCAGAGGAAATTACCGGAACATGATATGGAGTAGCTCTATATACATAACCTTGCCTAAAGAAAAACTGGGCCAATGTAGGCCTATATCACCCAGGTGTTGGCTTAGGTCAATTCTTGGACTACGAAATGTCGCATTTGATACTCTTAGGTAGATGATGGATTCATTGGTACATATTCCTTAATTTGTTAATTGCACATGGGACACCACGCTGAGAATGTCATTGTGTGTTTTAGGTCTATTGAATTATGAGTACCGGTATATGATGACCCCCGTGAAAAGAGGTTATTACATGTATGTATAAGGTACAAGTGAGGAAGACGATAGCAATTAATCGCAAAAAGCCAACGAAACAATAAACGAAAGAATAAAAGATATGCCCTCTATCCCTATGCCTTAGATGGCCATAGTTAGACACCGCCAATCACAATACTCTCTCTATACCTTACATTCCCATCACAACCCCTACATGGTACCGGGATAAGAGCGTCCGCAGGTGGCGGGAGTAGATCGAGGGGCAAGGTTGATTTGCGAGGAATTCGGTAGTGGAGGGGGTGACGATGTCGTTGAGAAGTTCTTTGGTGGGAAGGTGGGGGCGGTGAGGGTGCGGGAAGGCGGGGATGCGGGTGTCGATGATGCTTATTGTGTGTTTTTTGGTTGCAGTAAGCTTGGGTATATGTATTCAATGATCTGGTATCTATCTGACTGAATGTGGTGTAAAGAAGCTTAGGAAGATCGGAGACGTCCAATTTTATTCTTTAAAGCGACTGAGAGCATTCAATGAGAGACCGGAGAAACCGCCCCATTCCACACCTAATTCCGTCCTCTCCAACATATGTCCACCTTCTACGAACGCAGTTGTCGTCCTACATACACAGAAATCACCCTCGAGCCGGCCTACTGGCAGTTTCCGAGTCATTCTAGGTGTTTAAAGCTTTATGCCACATCACATGGCGGTGGCGCGGGAATCGCTCCCCGTGGTACCCCTAACTCTTCCGGAAGAGAGTGATCGCTCGAGTTACTAAAAGAAACAAACAAAGCCCCTGGTCAATTGCAATCCGGATTGACAGCGTTTCCTTATCAGGACCGCCATGACGTTCTAATATCTAGTCATGGGATATTTCTCGTCTCTGTCTTGGGCTTGTTTTATTGATTGGCTGATTGAATATTTCGTCTTGATTGATAGTTGGTTAGCCCTAAACCTTGCCTCTGTGCGTTGATTGATTGATTGGTTTATTAATTGATTGATTGACTGTTGTTGTTGTTCATCCCTTCCCCTTCCTGTACACAGTTTTTGCGACTAAAGACGTAAATTTATTGATTGATTGATTGACTGACTGACTGATCCATGATAATGATGATGAACTAGTATCTTCAGCCCGGCCGGGCGTTATTCTCTGATAAATCCGCACTGTCCTCAGCCGTCACAGCCAGGAACCCTCAGTTTCGAGATACTACTGCATGGCAGTAGGATGCAGCGGGCGTAGCAGTGAAGGGGAGGAGAAGGAGAAGGAGAAGAAAAAGAAATGAAACGTCTTTGTCTTGGTGCGCCTTGTACAGAAGGTGGGCTGATCAGTGTACGTGGGGGTACGAGGTAGAGTAACGGCTAGGGTTAACGTTATGGGATCGAATTATAAACGGGGTTTACAGAGCTATTGTCTTATGGCCAGCTGGTGGGGGTGTGAGTAGAATAGGTGCCAGAGGTGTAGTATGTTTGGAGTCTGGCATTGTTAAGAGACGGGCGAGCTCTCGGGGGTCTAGATTTCTGCGAGCATAGCTGGGGTTGTGTGTGTTGGTGCATCGAACTAGGTTTATTACTAGAACTTGGATGACTTTGGGTTCTGCCTCCTCGCTGGGGGTACATGCAGTATGCGGTTGGAGGTGGTGTTTAGGTACGGCTCTTAGTCGTTGATGGGCCGGGCGGAGGGCGGGCTTTTCCTGGTGGAAGGGTTGTGGTTGTGATCATGGTGGGTATTGTTTATGGATTGACTGATTGATTGATTCATTCATCCATCAAGCAGTGAGAAAGGTTAAAGAGAATTCTAGTCGGGTTATTTCCTCTCTTTATACATATCCCTATACATCACAACCACCTTTTACTTCCCTTCCCTTCTCTACCTCTCCCGCTTAAACTCCTTGGAAGGTTTGTTTATGCACTGTTTGATCATGTAATTTGTCCCACGGAAAATTCCCGGGATCATATGGCTTCTCCATCTATATATGCGGCCAGGTGTATGAACCCGCTCGCGCTGGTATGAATCTATACATCAGATTTATTAATTAAAACGTTTGTTTCTTGGGTGCTCCACAGCCAAGATGGCTACATGTAGGTACGTACATGCACTAATCCCCGGGAGCTTCCTTTATGTTTTCACACCTCGGCACATACCAGTTGACCAAACCTACCTGTCGATTGTCATTTCCCCGCTGATCAGTGAGATTGAGGGGAGATACAACATCGTCCGGTTTAATTAAGGTCAGCTAACAATTAATCAAAAAAGACCCACTCCATCAATTGCAAGCAAACGGGGCTGACGTGAGATGGATTCTGGTGTACCACCACCACCGCGGTCAGCCGCTGCAGTGGCCCGAAGGGGTGTAGATTGTGAATTAGCTAGGTTCAGACGACCATATGTTGAATTCAATTAAGAGGGTGGTTTGCCGCGCGATAGAAAGCTTCCCCGGCGGGAATGAGGAGTGGATATGGGGATTCATGGGTCGTATCTGACCTGCGCACGAGGTAACGCTAGGTCAGGTAAAACATTCCGTAACTGAGTTTGGACGAGGAGAGGCTCTAGCTATCTTGGTAAATTAATCGAGATGGGGATAATTGTTGTTTCCAGATGTGTATTCATAGGATCACAAGGGAGCAGGAATTGATCAATCTATCTGATGCCCAAGGAGTCCCGTAAGAGGGACTGAGCTGACTGACATGGAGCTTACCAGTAATTAATGAAATGAATAAAAAAAAAATAAAAAAAACCGCCGCACGATCCGAGTGATATCTTGTGAATCTCAATACCCCACCAGGTTCTCTTGCTATCCCCCATCCATCCCTCAAGCCCCATATCCAACCCTTCAAGATCGCTCGCTCGTGGGTAGAACCATCCAATCCAATCCAATCCCTATGACGGCATATAGTCAACGTCCCCACCACCACCACCACCACCACATCTCCGAAGACGTCATACATCACCTTCCCCATAGCTACTAAACCGCCGCCGCCACAGCAACAACTTCCTCCACCACCACCACCACCACCACCTCCTCCTCCTGCTCCTCCTCCCATCACAGAAACCCCAATCCCAACCCCCAACCCCCCCCCCCCCCCAAAAAAAAAAAAATGGAGAAAACCCGCATCCTCACCACAAAGCTCGGCCGCATCACCGGCGCCGTCCTCGACAACGTCGTACAATACCGCGGCATCCCGTACGCGCGCATCCCCGGGCGCTTCAAGGACCCCGTGGGGCCCGTCACGCACCTTGGCGACTTTGACGCGACGAAATGGGGGTGCGTGTGTTTCCACAGCCCGGTGGATGGGATGGGATGGCTAACTAACTGCGCTGCGATAGACCAATGGCGGTGCAGCAGCCCGACGCAGAAGAGGTAGACGCACGCGTGATGAACCACAAGCTCACGCCGATGCCAGCAGACCGAAAGACCATGTCGGAGCTGGAATGCGCGAACCTCGTTGTGGTGACGCCGTACACGTCTGTGCATTCGGAGGAGCGGGAGCGGGATAATCTGTCGCCGACGACGGTCCTGTTGCCGACGATTGTGTGGGTGCATGGCGGCGCGAACCGCATTGGGAGTGCCAACTTTGTGGGGTATGATATGAGGCGGTTTGTGAAGCACAGTATCGATGTCGTGGGGAAGCCGGTTATTGTGGTTAGCTTGAATCATAGGTTGGGGACGCTGGGGTATCTGGCGTGTGCGGAGGTGGGGGCGACGGGGAATTATGGGTTGAAGGATCAGGTGGTGGGGTTGAGATGGGTGCGTTGTTTGTTTGGTGGTGGTGTTGGGGGCGTGCTGGGGGGAGGAGGGAGGAAATGATCGGTTTGCTGATGGTGCGTGCGTAGGTTAAGGAACATATCCAGGAGTTTGGCGGTGACCCGGAGAATATCACCTTCATGGGCGAAAGCGCCGGCGGCAGTAAGTTTTCCGTCTCATCTGCAGCTACTAGTTATAATCCTCGCAGCATCAGCACTGATACTTTCCAGTCGCTGGGTCACTGCACCTATACTCCGAAGTGCCGCTGTTCAAGCGGGCCATACTGCTCTCGGGTCTCGCTGGGCTGCTTCCGCCCCGGCCCGTGGACGCACAGGAGCTGATATACCTCAAGACCTGCGAGAAACTCGATTTCGCCGATCTCCCGCCGCTGCAGCGCGCGGAACGTATGCTCACCATCCCGGCCGTCGAGCTCGCAAAGATTGCGTTCCAGGTCGAAATATGCCCGACGAGTGACGGCGAGTTCATCCCCACCACGGAGTGGATCCGCCACGAGAACTTCAAGCCGCTCCCGGACTGGTGTGATAGCCTCGTGATCGGCTCCTGCAAAGACGAAGTCTCACACCCCCATCTGCCCTCTCTCAGTTCCTCCTCCAGGTAGAGTAGGCAGAGCTAACACATAAGGGTAGTGGGGCGTGATGCAACAAGGCGGAGCCATCAAAGACTACTCCAACCCCCTCCGCACCTTCAAGCGCCGCCTCTCCCGCCAGCTCACCCCCGACCAAGCCTCGTCGCTCCTCACGCACTTCTGTCTCTCCTGCAGCGACCCGCGCGACACAACAATCGAGAAGCTCTACGTGCTCATCTCCGACTACGGCTTTCGCCTCCCGGCATACATGTTCACGCGCTACTGGTCCGGCCACCACCACCCACAGAAGGAGGCGTATTTCGCGCAGTTTGCGGTGCAGACGCCGCTGGAGGGCCCGAATAGGGGCCGCGCGCACCATGGCGTCGATGTCGTCTTTTCGTTCTTGAATCAGCATGATGAGCTCCCGGAGACAGGGGGGTTCCGTGAGTTGGAGCAGGAGATTGCCGCAGCGTGGTGTAGATATGTGTATGGCGAGGCGCCGTGGAGGGCGTATGATGAGAAGGAGGGAAAGAGGGTTGTCAGGGTGTTTGATGTGGGCGGCCGGGGCGGCGAGAGGCGATTGGATGAGTGGGAGCGGAATGAGTGGGAGGCTTGGAAGGTTATGGAGGAGGCCGGGGTCGATAAGGTGTGGGAGATGGGACAAGCGTTCTTGGCGGGCCCGGGCGAGGAGGGCGAGGAGGATTGAGGGGTGGGGTGGGGGTTGAGGGCCGGACGGGGCGCGGTGGATTTTGGGAGCGGATATAGAGGTGTGGCGTCACCGTTGAACTTGCCCCGTATTAACTAGGGGACAATGCTGTAGGAGAGGGCGGATGTACGTATATCGTGCTGGTAGAATAATAGTGCCCATGATTGTGGTTTATATTGACTTTATCGGTATACGCACTAGACTTTGAAGCTGTGACCTTGCGGGATAACCTCCAGGTAGAAATTTCCTATGCCTCGAATTCGTTAGATTTTCTTCCACTTGAAAAAAGATGTAGTTTCTGCGGGGGGGATGCTTGGCGTTTTGAGGCTCAGAACCGTAGTGTTCTGATGCACATATCTTGGTTCTCGAGCTCTTCTTGCTCTTGAGCTTTCTCGGGTGGGAGGAAGATGGAAGGGATGGAAGGGATGGAAGGGATGGAAGGATGTAGATGATGGCGGCTGTCCGAGCTTAACCCAGCCAGAGGTCACAAGTTGACAGCTATCCTTGATGTTTGGCTGACTGGGTGTGCAGACTGAGCATCGCTCATAGTGAGACCCCGATCGCCTGGAAGCGGGCCGGGCCGCTGTGGTGCGTGTTTGGGCGTTTCCGGTGGATGGATGGATGGTGGGGCTGTTTCCGAGTCATCCTTCATGATGCATGTACATACTTGCGCTGGACCAGTGCGGCGCTCAGAATTTGGCTGAACCAAATTTATTCACGCCTAAATTCTTATGCCAATAATTGATTCCCCATTTCCCACGGCACCGGGTTAGAACCCACCCCCTTGGTTTAATCTTTGCGATGATAGCACCATGAGGCTCCTAGTACGAATAAAAAGTGGCTTTAATCATTTCCAGCCACTGCATACTCGCCACACCGTATCTTTGTGTCAACACGAATGACCCTTGCAAGTTGTCCGTTCCTTGGAAGCGTCCTTACCTTATTCCAACGACAGCACGCCTTGTATCCTTACTTTACCTTCCCTGCCCTGCCCTGCTGCCTGACCTTTCTCCGACCCTAAACCACGCCAGTTTCCACGTGCACCAGCTAGACCCTGGACCCTGATATCCTTCAGCGGGGAAATCGTGTCGAGGAAAAAAAACGTCGGAGCATCATCGTCTTCTCATCTTTGCATCGATCGAAGGAAGCTCTTCTCGCATCGCGAACCGCCAATTTTTTTCCACCCAGAATAGAGGTGGAGCGCAGAGAGCTACGTCGCACGCGTAACGTTGTCGTCCTGCAGGCTAACCCCTCTCCGTATCGCTCAAGGCCAAGCCTGCGGCTGAACCCGACCAAGCCAACCCACCCACCCACCACCGCATCAACAAACACAACCACACCACAATAAGGAGAGGGCGAGAGAGAGATAGAGAGCTGGGGCTAAAATATTTCTTTGCTCCCCCATGACTTCGAACAACCATATCTACAAAGTACCACCGCCGTGGCCTGGACACAGCGTTGACAGTACAGCCCAGCAGCACCACCACCAGCAGCAGCAGCAGCAGCAACCACAGCATAGTATGTACGGCCAGCAGCAGCATCAGCAGCATCAGCAGTACCTGGGGCAGGGACAGATGGGTGGGATTCAGCCTGGAACGGCAACTGGGGCGCAGAGCTACACTAGTAAGTCTTATCTCATCTGCTCATCCCATTCTTGTGCGCGGAAAGAGGTGGGGGGAAGAGAAAGAAGCAATGGGGGGTAGATGGAGCGAGTCGCTACGTCGGGAATGTTTGTGCTGGCTGTTTTGTTGCTCTTGGGTGACACAGGAGTACACTTCCCCCAGATGACCGCACTGGTAGTGGTGCTGTGGGCTGGGTTTTGGTTGGCTTGGATCTCTAACGGCAGCTTGTTTAGGTGGATACCCCCAGCAACAGACCCCCTACCACAATTCGCAGTACCAGCAGTACCCGCCGCAACAACCCTACACCCAGCAGCACTCGCCGTACCAGCAGCAGCACCACCAGCCCCCACCCCCACCCCCGCCTCCCCCACCCCCACAAAGCTGGGGACAGCAGCAGCAGCAGCCCCAGCAGCAATGGCAGCCGCAGGTCCCTCCGGTCCCGCCTAGGCCTTCGAGCGTGGTCTATAATCCCCTGAATAATAACTACAACAGTAACCCTGGCTCATCCTATAGTCCCTCTCCTTACGGGCAATCGTCCACTCCTCAACAGGCTCCCCCGCCGCCGCCTCCTCCTCCACCGCCGCCGCCGCCCCCTGTCGACACTTTGTACGGAGGGCAGTACCAGAATGAGAGCAACTATCCGTCGTCGGCAACTGGACAGGTTCATCAGAGTCAAGGCCATGGGTGGGCATCTACGCCTCAGGAGCAATATTCGCAGCCCCAGAATCAAGGTCATCATGGATATTACGATGGCGGCATCACCCCCGGTGGTTATGGGCAAGGTGGTACATCACCGGCTGGTGATAATTCAGGGTCAGTATTCGGGAATTTTGAATGTTATGTGTAGTATCGAGGGCTGACTTGGGGTTGGGTTGTAGTTATGCTGCTCCTTCGTTGGCTTCGAACACGTCGAGTAGTTATCAGGCGGGAAATATAAACCCTACGGCAGGCGCCTATTCCTCTTCGACTTCAGTTCCGGCCTGGGGTGCTACCCAAGAACCGGAGCAGAAGAAGCCGTTCACTTATACACCTCCGGTTCTCCATCCCGACTATGCAGCCCCTACCACAAGCCAATATACAGATACGCAGCAGCAGCAGCAGCAGCAGCAACAACCCCAGTACCAGTATCAAGATACGCAACAGTACAATTCCAACGATCATCAGCAACAGTACCAACAAGACCATAACACGCAAAGACCAGCGCAAGCCTCGAACCAAAACGATCAAGGAAACTACTGGCCCCAAAACCAAGGCGAATACCAGCAACCCCAGCAACCGGCCCAGCAATTCCAGAACACACAATCAGGGTCTAGCTGGACTAGCGGATCACAATATAACCAGCCGCTCTCAAATGCCACACCGCCGCCCGCTGCTGCCCCGGCCCAACCTGGCGCAGCTGCGTATCTTGAGCATCTAAACCACCAGCAGCAGCAGCAGCAGCAGAATCAAGCGGCACCCGTCACGGGCTCGCCTGCGTCGGCGAAAAGAAAAGATACCTTCCATGGAATCCAGCCTGAGCCGCTGTTTACGAAACCCAAGCCGCCGGGCAAGACGAAAACATTCGCGGGCGCGTCGGGGAGCTGGGAGAGTTACGGTGGTAACAGTAACACTGAAGATGCCAACATTGTGGTCAGCAGGCCGATCTCACCTGTCGATGTGCACCACCCGAAGCCGGTGAAGCCGCACAGTCCAGTGGAGATTGCAACAGGCGGCGGTAGATGGAACCATGCCGAGGGGGGATATAGTTCTACGCCGCCACCACCGCCTCCGGCGAAATCGTATACTACGGGCCCTGATGCGAAGCACCCGCAAGGTCCTGGAAACGCGTTTCAACATGCACAGTTGTTTGGCAGCAGGCCTGGGAGCAGGCCTGGCAGTGGCTTCAAAGGACAGGGCGGGTTCCAGAGGCCGTCGAGCGGGGCGGGGGGGAGGAAGGGGACCGGGACACCTAGTGCGCATAAAGCTAGTGTTGTGCCACCCCCTACTCAGACATCGGATTATGCGTATAAGGACTCGAAGGCTGGCTGGTCAGAGTCTCCGGCGGGCGGTGCGCCGGTGCCGGCGTTTGAGAAGTTGAAGGAGTTGGAGAAAAAGCAGAGTTGGCCGCAACAGCAGTCGCATGATACTCAGGCGTGGTCGCAACAGCAGCAGCAGCAGCAGCAGCAGCAGCATCAGGATACTCAAACATGGGCTCAGGAGCAGCAGCCGCCTCAAGAGCAATATCAGCATGCGCAGAATAACGGAAGTGGGCAACACTGGCCGCAAGATACTCAGGCGCAACAAAAGCAGGGCGACAATCAACAACGGGCGGCCGTACAAAACCACGCTCCTACTACTACCGTCTCGCAGGGCCACAAGCCTCAGCATTTGAAAATTGAAGATCCTAAAGTTAGTATTAATGTCCCGGGGGGGTGGCCTCAGTCGTATACTCCCGGAGAGGAAACGAATGTTCCTGGAGGCTGGCCGCAGCTAACAGAGGAACAGCACCAGCCACAACTCCCACTCCAGTCCCAAGAGCACTCCGAGGCCTCAGGCCCACCTCGAACGGTGGGAGGCGGAACACCAGCACTGTCGGAGGCCACGGTCCTCACCCCCGCGACATCGGTGACAATGACGCAGGCGCCTAGCCACGAACAGCAGGAACCCGACCCGGTCCGTAATTTGGATCCGTTCTATCAGGACTCGGTTCAGCGCTACATTGTCATGATCAAGGCAGAGGCTGCCGCAACGACGGACGAGGAGAAGCTGAAGGTTTTCACAGACTTTATGGAACACGAGTACTATGTCCGTGGTCAGCGGTATCCTCTCGCCCTTGGCGAGCCGCCCAGCCGGCAGAGCAGCGTGTACGGAAGGTTGCCACAGTATGGCGGGCGAGACGAGGAAAAGGACTCGAAGGAGAAACTTGGATTGTTGCCAGAAGGCGCGCTTGGGCCGACGCAGAGGTCGAGAAGCAATTCCGCTGCTGTGCCGCCGGCGGAGATTATACTCCCTGTCCCATCGGAGCATATCGGGATGGCCGCACCACATACCCAACGGGCGCCGGAAAAACCAAAGACGCCTGTGTCGTACGTGGAAACAAAGCCGCCGTCCCCGAAACCGATGCATAAGCCGGTAAGCTTGGAGGATCCGCCGCTATCGCCAGAGCCGCTGGTTATTCGGAAACGGCCCGAATCGATGGCTGCGCAGAGTCTGAACAAGGGACATGTCGCGTTCAATGAGGAACCTGTTTCGCCGCCGTCGGCGCAGAAGAATGAGTACAAGGCGTTTAATCCTGCGTCGCCGCCTTCGCCGACTAGGTTCTCGGCTGGAGCGGGCGAGAGTCAATATGTTCCTTTCAGCGGCACCGAAACTGCGGCTGCATCGTCACCGCCGAAGCAGACACAGGAGGGAACGGGGGCTTATAAGCCGTATAATCCGGTTACGCAGGGTGGCAGGAACGCGTCGCCGGCTCCGGGAGGGGGCGAGTTTGTCGCGTATGATCCGAAGAGAGCGTCGACTTTCATGGCCGGGGGTCCGGGCCAGCAGCAGTCGAAGC
Source organism: Morchella eximia (assembly GCA_024713935.1). Lineage (NCBI taxonomy): Eukaryota > Fungi > Ascomycota > Pezizomycetes > Pezizales > Morchellaceae > Morchella > Morchella eximia. The sequence goes on from JAMGZG010000020.1 coordinate 162,862, forward strand.
GCAATTCTATGGGCCCTGGATATCCTCTGTCGAGGTCCGAGACGATGGTGGATAGTCCTACTAGCCAAGGGGGTCCTCATCCCTTTGGTCCGTTAAAGGGTGCTAAGACCTATGTGGATGGATACCAGCCGTATCCCCAGGATGCGTACCCACCTAGCTCTGGTGGCAGCTCGACCATCTTTTCAACTCCTGGCGGTGGAGACGAGGCGCTGGATAAGAAGAGACAGAGCTATTTCCCTTCTGCGCCAGCCCCAAACCCGGTTTTGGACAAGCTTTCGGCGGTGTTGCCGGCGAGCCGTGCGCCGAGGAGTAAGGAGACGAAGGTCATGGATGATGTGAGGAAGACAATCGATAGCATCGGTGAGGACTTTAGCTTCATCGAGGACATCAACCGCGCATACGCCGAGTCTGCGAAGAAGCGGCGCAGAAAGCTGGATGAGGAGCGGCGCGCGAGACAGGAGCAGCATGAGCAGTACACGGACGAGCTGTTTGCGGATCAGCAGATTGGGTATGGCGATATCAAGGAGATGGAGAGCGAGTTTAAGGCCAAGGAGGCGAGGAAGGAGGCGAAGGAGGAGGAGAACGAGTATGAGATCTACTGCACCGAGGTTTTCTCGAAGGTGTATGATAAGATCCAGGAGGGCATCACGGGTCTTATGGAGAAGTACTATGAGATTCAGGCGAGGGTCCCCGTGACGGTGGCGGGTAAGGATAGGTGGATGGCGTCGGAGAGTGCGGAGCTCACGGAGTTGATGGAGGGGTTACTGGAGTTGAGTAAGTTTATTGAGACCAGGCATGGGAAGGTCCAGGTGGCGATTCTGGAGAGGGATAAGAAGTTTAAGAAGACGGTGATTCAGCCGTTGTATGTGAGTGGGAATATCGGCAAGATGAAGAGTATGGAGAAGCATTTTGAGGAGAGTGAGAAGAAGGCGTATGTATTCCCTTTCCCTTTTGTCGTTGGGCTGGTCGGGAGTGTAAGAGGTCGATGCTGATTCTCGGATGTAATTTCTAGTGTTCTGGAAGCGGCACAGGCAAAACACGAGCGTACACAACAGCTCATGAACACCATCGAAGAAAGCATCGAGCGCGGCCTCGACGCAGAACTAAACTACACCGAAGAGATCACCGCCGCCGTCACCGCACTCGTCAATACCCTCCCCTCCCCCGGCAGCGACGCCGCCCTTACCAAGCGCGAGATCGCCTGCGCATACGATACGCTCAAGGACCTCAAAGAGACGTCAATCAAGTTCATGAAGGTCTTCCACGCCGCCTCCCTCCTCATCAACGAGTCGTCGAACCAAGTCAACCTCGCAGAAGCGCATCTTGCCGGCTCGCCGAAGGAGGTGGTGGAGGCTGTGGCCGGCGAGAAGGCGACGTCGGATGCGGAGACGGATAAGGAGTTGGCTGAGAGGATTGCGGTCGTCGAGGGTGACTTTGAGGTTGTGGATAGGGCGGTGAAGGAGGCGTATGGGAAGCTGGAGGAGCAGGCGGAGATGGAGGAGGCGGGGGCGGGCGGGAGTGGGAGTGTGAGTGTGGGGGTGGTGTGGCGATTGGGAGGATTGCGACGCCGGCGGGGAGGGTGGCGTCCCCGGCGATTGCGGGGAGGGCGGGGTCGCCGGCGGTTGGAGGGTCGCCGGCGGTGGCGGGAGGGAGAGTCGGTTCGCCGGCGGGGGGGAGGGTGGGGTCGCCGGCGGTTGGGCAGGGGCAGGGGCAGGGGCCGGGGATGGGGATGGGGCAGGGGAAAGGGATGACGCCGTTGGAGAGGGCGAAGATGAGGAATACGGGCGCGGGGGGTAGTTCGCCATATGGAAGTACGCCGTATGGATATTAGTTGTGGACGTAAATCTTGATTGTATGATTTTTTTTTTATATGTTTGTTTAGCTTGTGAGCGTGATTGTTGGATTGCATGCATTGTTGTGTTGTTTATTGCTAGAGTTTTGCGTATGTAATATCATGCATGGATGTTTGATTGGTTTGATGGTTTGGTGGTGTGGTGGGGGGGTTTAAAATATGTAATGAGGATGATATAGAGAGAGGGGATGGGGAATGCTGAAATGTTGTCTTTGTGCGTGTCGTTTTTTTTTGAGCGTGTCTTGTGTGATGTGATGTGGTGTGGTGTAGATTTTTGGGGTGGATATATATAGGTTGGGGGGGACCTCTAAATAATGCATGAATTATCGTCCGTTGTAGAAGATAACTACACGGTGCGTCGTGAAGAGGAGGATTTGAGGGTGCAGTGGTTTGGTGGTGGGGTGTTGGTCATGGATTGTCACTCGGGATTGGTGTGTGGATGGGAGGCTTGGCGGCAGGGGGATTGGGGGGGTGGTGTATAGGTGTTACGAAACGCAATATAGAGAAATAGCTTTCTGGTAGGAATATGATGGCGGTGCGCACCTGGTGGAGAAGTGTGTGTAGGTGCAGGAGGGTCATCAGCGGAATGGTGCGAGAGGTGTTATCTTGTGTGTGTCTCTACCGACGTCAATTGTGGTAGATATGTACATGTATACATGTACCCTTGGAAACTTGTATTCCGAGGTTGTTGTAGAGCTAGAGGTGGCCAGAGTGAGAAATCATCGCTTATGTGACATGTCTGCTCAAATACGGGCCCAAGTAATTAACCAGCCTTTTTTTTTTTGGGGGGGGGGGGTGATGGCGGAACTATTGTTGAGGCGAGTGATGGTCTGTGATTAGGATATGCCGGGTTTGCTGGTGCCGGTTTGCGGTGGTGTCTTTTATAAAATGGTGACGCTTGGGTACATCAGAGTCAAGTCCAGATTTATAACAGTGTGATGACACGTATGATTTGAGTTCTGGCGGTATATATACTCGCACTTTCTTCATCCCTCTTCTTTGCTATTCTTCACCGTAAACTTGTAACCTCGCTGTTTATAAAGAACGTTCTACATAATGGATATGGATATGGATTGCGATGTTCCGTAAGTGCTTCTAGAAGCCTCCTTGCTCTTATAACACGATCTCTATACCGACCCGACTGACAAATCCCACCCCCACACAGCACTCCCCCCCTCAACATCCCCCTCGAACTCATCGCCGACCTGCACGACACGATAATCCGCACGCGCGACACCCTCAAGGAGTGCGACAAGCAGCTGGACCAGCTGCAGGGCACGCTCGGAGCCTACCTCGTGTACGGCGACGACGGCACGAGCCTTGGCGGCGCGATCGAGCTGTCGGAGGACGTGCTGCGTGATTGGTTTGACGGGGTCATGCAGTACATGCCGCTGGTGGCAAAGGTGGAAGATAAGGAGGATAAACTGGTGAAGCTCCTCGAGGCGACGAGGGAGGTGGTGGGGTGTCTGTTGGCGACGTTGAGGTGGGCGGGGGGAGGGGGAGGAAGGGAGGGGAATGTTTGTATTGTGTAGGGGGGGGGGGGGCGGGGTTTCAAGTGAGAGGGATGGAATGTTGCTATGAATGCTGTGGTTTTGTGTATATAAGTGAGAGCCACACACACACTCTTGATCTCAAGAATCAACACCGCTACAACTTGCACACCAAGCTGCCTCGGCACCTAATTCATTCAAACAAATCACAAGTAAATCCCACAAAGCACAAACCAACCCACAATGCCCACCCGCCACCACCCCTCCACCCTCCCCGCAACACTCACCTCCCTCTCCACCCGCACCGCCCGCCTCCTCCGCGACCTCGACGACCTCATAACATACAACACCGAGACCATCGCCCGCTACGAGCGCCACGCAGCACGCGACGACCTCTTTGCAGAGAAGAAGCTCCACATCCGCGTCAACCTCGCAAACTACTCCCGCCAGTCCATCCTCACCCGCGAAGCGGCCCTCGCAAAAGAGATGGCGGAGGTGCAGCGCGCGGTGGCGGGTCCGGGTGCGCTGGAGAAGCGGCTCAAGGAGGTTGTCGCGCAGCTCGGTGATATGAGGGCCGCTGTGCAGGGGTATTTTAGTGTGCAGGTGTTTTCGGAGGAGGTGTTGAGGGCTTTGGAGGTTTAGGTTTAGGTTTGTGGGGGGGGGGGGGGGGGTGGGAGGATGAGGGGAACAAAGGGTTTGGTGAGGAAGGAGGGGACAAAGAGGGTCACGTGGAGGATTGATGGGGGGTTTTTTTTTGGGGGGGAGAACAATCGATGCTTTTATGGAGAACAATCGATGCGTGCTGTCTTTTGTTTGCTTGTGGTGTTTGGTTTGAAGTGGGTTCTGGTCGTGGAGTTGGTATGCAGCTGGAACCCTAACCCTGGTAATGATATATGTGCAGTTAAAAGTGGAGGGTTGGAGAGCTGCTGCTGGTTGGGATATATAATCGCATTTTAAAGAGTAAAATCCCCATAAAAGGAATCCGTACATGTATATTGAAAACCCGCTACCGCGACATAATAGACTACAAACCCCAATCCCCAACCCACACAAAACGGTAAAAATTCCACCAGCCCATCCATCTCCCACCCCGGCCACAACAACATCAACAACAGCAGCAACAACGACAAAACACTACTGCATCCCACAATAAAACGGACTAGCAAACGCATAAAAGTCCCTCAGCATCGGGCCAATGCTCGTATACATAGCCTCATGCTGGTCCAGCAGCCTCTGCACAAGAATATGCATCCGCCTCTCGCTGCGCCCAAAAGCCCGCGGAAACGACCGCACCCCCGCGCCGTCCACTGTCACGCCGGGCATCTGGTTCCATGAGCGCATGGCGTTGGCGGCAAACTCGAGCGTGATGAGGCCGCGCGCTTCGTGCAGGGAGAAGTGTGCGCAGAGTGCGGTGTGGGTATCGCGTTGCGAGACCGCGCGCCTTGCGAGCCGGACGCGGTTGGGGGCTGCGATGTTGGTGGTCATGGTGCGCGCGACGCGGCGGTAGAGACTGCGTAGCATGAATTGGAGAAAGTAGAGGGAGCGATGCAGCGTAACGAGGTCTTGGACGGTGCTGCGCATTTGGCGGTTCAGAATGTAGCGGGTGCTGTTGAGCACACGGTGGGGGGCGGTGGCGGGGATGATGAGTTGGCTGAGGTAGGGGGGAGGAGGGGAGGGGCTGGGGAGGACCTGGAGCGGGGGGCGGGGCCACCGCCGCGGAGGGAGAGTGTCACCGGATATAAGGTGGGTTTTATGTTGGTGGATACATGTATCATTCGGTGGTGCTGCTTCCTGCGCATTCGTGCGGGGTTGCGGGCCATTATTTCTGTTCTCTCTGCCGGATTGCGACCGCCAAACTCTGATTGTACAATGCGTATCGTCGGTGAAATCTTGATTGGGGGTTTGATGGGGCGTAGCTTGTTGATGGCGCAGTGGTGGGTTATGAGAGGTTTGCAAACAAAGAACTGTTTGGACGATTTTCGAGAACAAAGGACACAATTCTCTGTATACTTTTCGAATGGCTCAATGTATGAATAGCTGTGAGAGAGGGAGTTTGATTAACGACTATTATAATACATCTAAAAGTTTCCTGGGGTCGACTCCGAATATGACCATAATGCCTTGTAACAAATTGATCTTGCAGATCATGGTAATTATTATTTTGGGGGTAGAAGGTATTGTGATAGCAGGGTATACGCACACTACACTGGTGATCAAAGTGGACTTATATCCCAGGCACCCGAGTCAATAACTCATTCGAACCGTTTCTTATCAGTCTCAAGTATGTATCCGCTGATGGAAATCGTGATATCTTCAAGCTAGATAAAGCCAGAAAATCCTTTGGCGTAAATAATTGATCCAACTCGCAGCTGTTGGTTCGAGTTGTAAAGCAAGAGGTCTATAATATACTGCCGTAATTGGTGTTGATACCACCTGCAATGTAAAGTGTACCTTAATTAAAAGCTTGTGGCATTAAAGACGGGAGCCGGTTGGGAAGGGCCTGATGATATAGATTTTATAGGGCAGCGAAACCTGAGGCAAGGTAGACTCACAACGTGATGGGGCTTCGTCGGCATCTTCCAAAAACGTCGGCTATCAGCACCACACCACCAAACATGGTGGGAACAAAGGTATTCTGTCATAAAGAACTTACAAGCAGCTTTTTTGTGCCTGCATACACAATAGGTATATGTGAGTGGTGCCGTTAGTGATCAAACGTGTGAATCAGACCTGTAACGGTGGCAGAGTGGGTACGGCTTGGGACCTCCGGGACTGGCTGAGCGGTTTTGCCGCTGAAGATGGAATCATAGCGGAGAGCGTAGAGCCCGCGTAAGTTGGATAGAATGGTGCCGATCTATGCATTAGAGCATGTATCCGCAGGTGAGGAATCGTAAGAGGTTCAAGAGGAGGTCGTTGGTGATTTTAACAAGAAAGCGGTTTAGCTTGATTGAATACGGAGTAACTATAAATACACGTATACAATATGTGTGCTCGAATAATGGACTCGTGGCTTCTCCCCTACGCCCACCTACGCGGTAAGTCCATTTATGCGCCCTAGTCGGCATGACACCAGTCAGGGGGTGTCACTCCCAACTTTGCACCGCAACGTAATTCGAGCAGAATACCCACCTCCGAATTATCACCACCGCGTCAACATACAATGTGCCACCTAAGTAGCCGGTCTCCGAAACAGTCTAAACGTGTGCTGGAAGCTTAGAGAGCCCCTGGAGTGACCGAATTCTTACCTGCATCGTCCCAAGAATAAGCTTACTGGTGAAATTAAATGTATGAGACTCTTCCTATCTCGTTACACACTATCCCTCTAGCGGCTGGATCTCCTCTTAGGGACTAAGGCCCGTAGTTGTGTGAATTTGGAGTGGTTTATTTCAGGGTTCAGGAACGTAGTGAGAGACAGTGTTGAGGGGGAAGCAATAAGAGTCGATTGGGTAGGTAATAGATAGTGAGTTAGATCCTAGAGCTGCTGGCACAGTGTTTTTTTGGGCCTCCCCCGGCCCACAGCATTCAACAATGAACCCTAGCCCTGTAGTTGCCCGAACCTCCATGTATGTTCTGATTCCAGGGAGAGATGAACGGAGTGATATAGGCACGAAAGCAGGCTATTCTTGGCAATACCGGTCTCCTATAAAAATGCTGGAATTCAATCACGAAATATCACTCGCACGGCCGACACTACGGCGGGATAGATCGCCACATTCAGATTTGGACACGACGTAGAAGCCTGCGTCGGTACCCTACAACGTTGCAGAAAATGTGTAGGGACAATGTGTCTGGACAACGAAACCTTTCTCGACTCCTCGGATAACTATAAAACCAGGCCTTTCTCCCTCATCCTTGATTTATTCATCAACCAGATTATCCATCCTCCTTCGAGCAGTGCTTAGGCTAAGTCTATCATCTACTTAAGGCCTTTTCCTTTTGTGACAAATGTCCCCATCAGCCCGTTTCCACTCCATCAGTTGTCCGGATCGAATCAAAGAATTTCAAAATCCCTATAAGATACTGGGTCCGAAAGTTGCGGTGCAGGCTTGGCGTAACCGCGGTTGCGTGGCTGAACCAGGTCCAGCATACCTGTCTCGCAGTGTGACCTGTATAAAACTAGGCTTTGTCTCCCTAGCTACTAGCTAATTAAAAAATCGTCATCTCCTCCATCTTACTCGAGCACTACCTATCGAGTAAAGATCACGAGCGCGGACAGCCTGAAAATTCTCGGAGACTTTAGTGATCTAGCATTGATTCCGTTCGGGCAGCTGTTGAGGACACAACTAATCCCGGCGGGTTCGGAGACAGCAGATATCGATCGCTGCAACCTGCTGTGGATGGATCGCTTTACATCTTGTCTTGCAAGCAGGAAGCTTGAGCTATGACGGATCCGGAATGTTGTCAATAGTGGTAGGTTTTTTTCTTGCGGTATTCCGAGACTTCATCGCTCTGGCTGACGAAGGAGGACCATTTCTAGATCATACTTGCAATTGTGCTTCGCTATCATCCCCTTGGATAGGGGCTTGGTGTTACTGTGGAGCGGAAAGGACCTCACGGGTGCTCCTCCTATCCGTGTATGTACAACAAGGGAAGAGTGAGACTGAGCCCTGCATAAGTCTCGCTACTCCCGGGACACGGAAGGAAATCAAGGCCTCTATAATTGTAATAAATATTTACACTGAGGTAGGTGTCTACATGACGGCGGGTTAATCAGTGGAGTAACCGATTGCTCTCTGTCTAAAGAAATTGCATATTTTTCTGACTCCTGGCGATAGTTATATTCCAAAGCTCAGCAACACCTCATGCCTATAGGGTTAGTAGTAGTTGCGGTCCTGGACAAGTTGTACTCGAGGGCTCTATGTGGGAAAGGGTGGAGTCTTGATATCGATGTGCGGAATGATAGAAAGGAAACAGTTCGGTAACAGTACCGTCCGATTAGTGCGAGGGACAGACAAGCCTACTGTTGTGTATAAATCTCCCGTTTTCTTGTCCTTTGGAAATTAGATATTGCATGGTTCAACCAGAGTTAAGATGAAACAAATGGATTCAGTCAGCTTTAATTATAAGAGAAACAGAGCTCACTTCTATTGTGGTCAACGCTGACTGGATTTATTCAACAAGAGTCTTTCATAGAGACGGTTATGGCGCGCGCGTGCAGCTTGGAATGAAATATGCCATGCCAGGCCGAATATATTAAAAATAGTAAACACACTGAGCAGTCGATCTAACAAAACGACTTCTAACGTTAACCCCACCATCACTTCCCTCCCACTCCCGCTCCCGCTCCCGCAGCCGGCTTCCTCCGGATCGCGGTCCTCAGCTCCCTCATCGACCGAATAGCGGGGTACCTGTCATCCGCCACAAACGTGCCCGGCTCAACCCACATCATCTTCACGGGCCTCGGCTTACAAACCTTGCCTATATTATAACTCAACATCCCATCATCAGCAAAAATCCCGTTCATACTCGCGGTTGTGAAAGGCCGGGAGTGTGCTTACAGCTGCCAGAGCGTGTCTTGGTACCGATTTCTCTGCGATTGGGGCAAGAGCGGTCCTGCGGGCCGCTGAGGTAGGGGGTGCATTGCTTGTGCCATCTTTTGGAGGTGTGCGCTGTGGTGGGGTTGTTAGTTTTGGGGTTTGTGATACGGGAGGTGAGAAGGGGGGGGGGGGGGTACAGCAGTCAACATAGTGGAGACGTGTTATTTCGCACATTGTTCGGGTCTCGGGGGAGAGAGGGAGGGTTGTATATGGTGTTTTAGGGTAGTATCCGGGGTCTTGGTGGTGGGGGAGGAAATGAATGTGCTGAGCAGGCGCAAATGAGTGTGCTGAACAGGACGAAATGATTGTATATTCGAACAGTGAGAGAGGCGGGGTGAAAAGAGTGTAATAGAAGGATAGCGACCGGTAAGTCTTGAATATGGGCCCGGAGAGGGGGAATACAATATATACCCATTGTGGCGATCGACTTTGATGTTTCTACGCCGGTGCGGTGACGAGATCTCCGGTTGTGAGGTGGTGGCGACGATGGTATTGGAGCTTTAATCGTGAGTCGTGAGTGTTGAGTAGTGTGTATTTCTATTTTTGTCGTTTTTTTTTTGCTTAGTGGCCGCGGGCGGTCATGATGAGGGAGGTGATGGCCTTTGAATCGCTTGCTGGATGCCGCTGCGCTGGGTAACTTTGTCTTTGAATGCTTTGGGCGGTGAAGAAGTATCCAACATGTCGAGTATCTCTCAATCCGATGGGAAGTTCGGTGATGACTGCATGATAGATAACTGGATCTGGTTCTCTAGATCTCTGGTGGGCCGGGCCGTAACTAAGCGAAATTAGCGTATCGCATCGAGTGATGACCTGATTGAACCTTGGAGGATAAAGGCTTTATTTAAAGAAGGACTGAATGGCTGTGGATGTTTCCCGCCGATTTGGTCGTAGTACTCGGGGTGGAGTATTTCTCTTCATAAAACCAAACTAAGCGGGGCCCTTAGCCGTCTGATCAACGGACCAGATGTATCATGTCTCAGCACCTACATCCAGCTAAAGGTGGCATCCACGGGGCTCGGCAGGTTCAGGACCACTACCGGTGTATGTCTGTGACGCGGGCTGACAGGGGTGATCTCGTGAATTGGAGTGACTGGGTTGATGATTGATCTCAGTTCAGTGGCTACATTTATGTATGCCCTTTATATTGATTGCATGTTTCAAAAAGAGAAATTATTCTATTTACCGCCTGTCAACAAAAGAAACCACAAAATAATAGAAAGATAAACACGAGAGTAAGAGGGATTTGAGAAATGTTTTTAACTTCCTTGGTATGATAAGTTCTTAATTTTCTAATTTCAAAAATCGGATACAGATCGAAAGATCAAGAATTTCAAAAAGTTAAAAGCCATTGTCCTCAGCTCAAGCTTTCTTGATATTATTTTATATGTTGGTTCAGTCTAATATTCCTTTCCTTTCCTTCGGATATTAACATTCTCATAGTTTTACTTTTCTTTTTTCTCTCTCTTTTATTTAGCAACGGTTCAAGGTCTTTAACCGTAAACCAAAAACTCATATTATAGTACCGAATGGATCAAACAGTACATTTACGGTTCAAATGGGATGAGAAGCGTTTCGCACGCTCCATGGAGCTGCTATCGGTTATTATCAAGCTCGAAAGCTACTTAACGTATACAGGCGATGATTTAGGGCTCAACCATCATGGTGAGACTATTATATACGGCAACAAGCAATATCCGGAAAATCCTGAATTCTTACCGCTTATAAACCAAGATTGGGCTGGAATGATGATTAAAGCCTCAAGTTTCTTGGCTGATGGCCAGTGTCTTACCACTCATCATGCTCTATCGATTGTACAACGCGAACTAAATATGTTTTTTCGCTATCAAAAACCTTTTCGCCAGGTTATTATTCCAGATGAATGTGTTCAAAATCGAACGAGAGCTATAGGCATGCTTGGTGGCTGCTTGGCAATCTTGCAAAACTCGTATACTTACAATTCCGGCATGGGTTTTGCCAACAGAGATTTCGGAAAGCCTTATCGTTGGAGTCAATATGTTTGGGATGATTCAACAAACTACACTGCATGGAAGCATCAAGCGCCTGAATTATTTCTATCTATCAATGGAGATGCTAACTCTAAAGGGCTGTTATGCAATATTTCTTCGACGATTTTGGCAGTCTGGATATTCTATTTTAATATACTTGATGCGATGAATCATCCATCACCCAAGCTTAAAGGAGTTAAAAAATGTCCATCTGATTACAGTTCAGAATATCATTTTAAAGAGAACACCTGGAGTAGCTTTGGGATAAATATCTAATACTCATGGGATGAAATGTAACTAGCAATTCAAAATTCACTCAAAATGAACAGATTTTTGATTTTTTCAAATGATGATACTACTGCGTTTGAATCAGCAAGAAATAGGCTCAATATTATAGATTACACTTGCAATTGACTGAACTGACCGCGAGCATTACATCTGAAAACGAGGTATTTATTTGGTCAAGTATTTGTAAACGGAACTTCCATATGTTCATAAGTACAGTACGTTGAGAAACCAATGCAATGTGCAAATTACGTTTTCCCGGCGTTTCCAAGTGCTTTCTTCGCAAGTCCTAGCTCTGCACGTGGTTCTAATCCTCCTACCAAATGACGTCAAGTTACCAATTTGACACACCATCACTATCTCGAGTATCACCACCGGCTTACCTACACGTACCCGTCTTCCTGTGTAACTATCCCCCACCTACGTACCTCAACACCTGGATACGTAGGTACCTACCTAGTTCTGCGTTTTGACACATGTACTGACAGTGCTACAGAATCCTCATCAGCACGCGCACACCCAACCATCAAGAGAACGCCAACAAATGAACATCAAATTAGTACCAAATCGATTCCCAAATCAGCATCACATTAACAACAAGTAACCACCTAATCAATTCCCAAATCAGGCTCAAACTAGCTACAAAGTGGAACCCAAATCGATACTAGGTTGGTGCCGGATAGGTAATTGCCACAAATCAGGATCAAATCGTCAACGAATTTCACCAAGGCAATGGCTGCATTCATACCAGAATCCGCGCTGACCTCTCAGGTGATTTTACTATATCGTCAGACTCTTGCACCAAATCATCATAAAATTAGCACAAACTCACCACCAATTGGGCAAATAATAAGCGCACCAAATTATCGCCAGATAGGCACTGAAACCCTGCCATAATAGATGTTGAATTGTTTCAATCTTCGAGGAAAAATAATGACAAAACTCATTAACTGTGCTAAAGATACATGCATCGCAAATTTGAGTGTTTGTGCCAAAAGACGAGCTAATTTCGTTGGGTACCCCCGAACCTCTTACCACAGTTAAGAAAAGCGCTAGGTTTGTTAGGGGCATGTGGCTGGGGGGCCCGGGGAACCCGGGGAATCCGGGTGCCCCAAAACAAATTAAACCCCATTTTTTGGTGATTTCAATGGGAAAACATTGCCCCACCTTCGATCTGTTGATGAATATAATTAAAATGTGGGTCCAATAGTATCATCTATTTTTCCCCACCGCATAACTGTTTTCAACGGAGAAAGCTATGACTCAAATTAAATCTGAGACAATTTATTGTTAGATAATAGAATGAAAGTTATACATACCTGAGGGTGGTTATAAAGGTACGGTATCGCATATGCGTCCTAAACCCCAAATATGCAACTTGTCGAAAACGATATCTTTGACCGTTTTCTGTCCCTACTCTTTAATTTCTCCGCTAGATAATAATAGCCTTGATTCTATTCTGCAGTCGGAAAATTACTGTCTCTCAATTCATTCTTCACAAACTCGTCGAAGCTTATTTCTAAGTGAAAGATATTCTTGGTACATCAATCGATTGATATTAACATATTACAAAATTCAAAACAGGATTGAATAGGGGCAATGGTTCAGTCTTGGACAGAACAGAGCTGCGTCACTTGGGCGGAAAAGCGGCCATTAAGACTTAAGCTTCTGCTCGAGTTAATTGAAAGCCTTGAAGCCTATCTCCACTATACCGATGAAGATTTGGATTTAAAAATCACCGATAGTACTGGAAAGTCTATCAAACTCCGAGACTCAGACATGTCTGATGACAAAATATCTTTTCCAAATGGGGAATATTTGAGAAAAATATTACTTCCTCTCGGTTGGAACAATTCCGAAACAGCAACCTTAACCGCTTTCAAGACTAGTGTATTGATTCAATGCGAATTGCGGATTTTGGAACACTACTTCGAAGCATATCCAACAACCTCGCTGGCTGCAGAGGATACGAGGGAGATTGTTGTCAAACTACTTCGAGACTGCGCTCAACTTGAACGCGAGGCAATTGGGTCAGCATACTCGGATATTGGAGTTTCCACCCCATCGGAGATACGTTTTGCCTATTGCAAGCTCAATCGACCTTACTGGGAAACCTTAAAGGAACAATCTGAACTATTTCGCTCGGACGATCTCTCGCCTGCAAGAACCAAAGTACCGTACAGCATGACTACAACTGTATTGAAGATGTGGAAATCCTATTTCGCTCTCCTTAATCATATGAACCATCCGGTACCGACACTTAGTGATTTTGAATATCTAAAGTATCCCTCTCAGTGCACTTATCGATTGGTATGTAAATACTGGGAGGAATTTGGGTTTTACTATTAAGAAACTTTATATCATGGGCGTGCGTATTGGGTAAGAGAGGGTATTTTTTGCCATAGCTTTATGATAGGATATAAACATACTGATACTTCAACCCACGCGTTTGTATTAAGTACTTGTAAATACACACTTATATGTAGTAATTCATCAAGCTTTCTATATACTACTAGGTATCTCGATAATATATACGTATGTGTATGTTCCGGAGGAGGATGTTAGGTGTATATTATAAAAGAGGTACACCCGTACAGCCGTTCAATTACTTAGCATCTCATCAAATCCTGACTGCAGAACCAGGCGATACAAAGAGCCTTCCGGCCCCTCATCAAACATTCCTCCCTAGCCTTCAGACATGGAAATGTAAGGACAGAATCTCATTAAACGTCCAATCTTCCTTGCCGCGAATGCCTTACAATGTATCAAAGTCGCTCACGTTTACTCATGACTGAAATTCATATAAGAGACTATATCTCTCCTAGGTGTTGATCAAATACAGATATATACCTACCTTTCGAGAATCTAAATATATCTCAAGACCCATCCTCTACTCTTTGTGGAGACCCTTGTTATGTGTTCATCCGGTCTGCTTCTTTCTATCTTTACATGCGGCTCAATCTGCTCCGGGAGTTGATATGGACAGTACTGTATTAATTATTACCAACCCTTCGTCGCCTTATTCCCCTATCTTCCGTCTCAATAATACAAGAAAGCAACGGCATATGACGAGAGGTACCGACCGTCCAAAATGAGAAGCCAAAAAGAAAATAAACGCCTCCCAAAGAAAGAGAAGATAGCAAAAAGAAAAAAAGAAAAAAAGCTTTGCGGAGAACCTTTATTAAACCTCCCCTCCCACAAAATCTTTAGATGATAGTGCACATGAATAGTTGAACACACTTCTCGCGCTCTACTCCATCCCAAATGGTTCCCTCAGCGCCCCTTCATTTAAATCTTGCACCCACACATCCGGCTCCGCCGCACATCCTTTCTCTGTCACCGCCTTCCACTTCTGTAGCAGCTTCTCCCTCATCTTCTCTAGTTTATCCAGCGCCAGATTCTCCTCCTTCACCATTCCGTCCATCACCGAAATCTCCGTCTGAAGTTGCTTCGCCCACTCAATGTCCCTATTATCCTGAGGCGCCGACTTGGCGGCTAGATAGAACTCTCTGAGCTTTATGGTAGCTGCCGCGCTTGCGTCCATGACGCCGTTGCGTGTGAGGCGGCCCTGGGTGATAAGCTGGTCGAGCTGCGTGTAGACATCATTCGGCATGATATGGAGGGGCTGCCTCTTGATGGGTAGCTGTGGGGACGGCGGAGCATCCGGGGGTGGTGGTTCGGAAGCTGCGGCGTTGCGGAAAGTGAGCTTGGTGATGCGGGAGAAGGAGACGGGTTCGCGCGCGGATATCTGAGCCATCAAGGCGATAACTTCGTCGAGAGCCATGGCGAGGGAGTGGGCGGCGTCAGTCTGGTTGTTATTCTTTTCCTTGGGGCCGGAGCGGGTTGGGAGGGGCTTCATCTTAGGAGACTCGGGGGTGAATTTCTCACTGAATTTATTGTGAGATGGAGAGAATATATTGTGTAGTGGTGTGGGTCATGGAGGGATGGTTGCTGCAGAGATGCATGCGCAGACACTTGAGATGTGCTTGAAGAGCTTGTTGTGCTCAAGCGCACATTTTGTTGTGCGAATCAGATGTGGTCATCAGCCGTGTAGGACGTCTTATTTCGAGTGAGATTATGTGGTTCAGGTCGAGTTCTGCGGCTGAATATAGTCTACATGATCGACTATTTATTTATCGCGAGCGTATAGATCTATGTACCATGGGTTGGCTGCTGTCATTGGTGCGAAATAGTGATGCAGGACGCTGTGTCAGGTTAAGGTTCGATCATGGATCGATCGCCATTGTCGTTCCTACTACCCCATTCTCATTGCTACTACCTGTGAGACTGACTGAGCAAAGGAATTCTAATGACTATCATGGCTTATGAAAATTGAAGCCATAGCGTCTGTCCGGACCACGAACGCGGTGATGTCAGTCACCAAGAAAGCAGTGTGAATCCTTGGTCATATAGTGACCGTACTCGAGGGCAGTTCATATGGGTAGCGATTCGAACTCTGGAGGTTGAGATATGGGTAATGAAAGGGGTTAAAGAGGGGTTTGGGGGGAAAGAAGTTCTTGAGTTGGTGTCTGATTACGGTTGGAATCCTTAATCTTCCACCCGTAGCTAAAGGTTCAGGCAATGTGGCGTGCACATTTGGCAGAACACACCACGTGTCTTTACACCCATCGTTAAACGTTACAAACCTTATCTTGCTTAATCAGTACATGAACCCAACCAACCTGAGCGTAGCCAAGGGTGAGCACATTGCCCTTCCACAGAACATGACTTGAAAACGCCACTCAGGTAGCATAGCTAGCGATGTCATATCTGCACTATAGTACTATGAATCAAACTGCAACCTCTGATAATAGCAGCTCTATTCTTCGTTAACCTAGAGGTGTTTACATTTCACCAACTTGGGAATGCCCAGTGCACTACCGAGGATGGTCCACCTCTATGAATTAAAGTTCGGAATCAGCCTTGGTAATCATATTCATCTTTAAAAACAAAAGCTACATCTATTCACGTCGAATATCCTATCTGGGGTGGGGACTTTAGCAACAGTTCAGCTCGGTACTAAAACATAGAATGTTTTTAAGAAACAATATCCGGTAGTTGAACGGAGAGGGGTCGCAAAACAATGAAATAGGTAAGGAAGGAAGACCACAGAAGCCTACCCCGACATCAGTTAATAATAGTATAGGATATATATATACACCAAGTCTTGAGGAGAATGGCTAAACAGGGATACTCCTCATAAGCCAGGATCTCTTACGGGAGCTGCCGTTGACTGCGCAAGAAGAAGGAGTAGCAAGAGACATCGAGGTTGCTGTGTTCGTAAACACATACGATAGTCTGACAGTATAGATTAAGCTCGAATTTGAAGTCGGCGAGTCCAAGAATTCTGAACGTCCTGCACTCTTGGGGGGTGAGTAGACCACAAGGCTGCGCATGTTCCCTCGCTAAGCTAGCGCGAAGACAGTGCACTTTGAGAAAGACATGTCTCATTGGCTGCCCAGCACGCTCAGGTACTTTCCGGATTAAATAGCTAGACCGGTACCACTGAAGAGCAACGCCACCCACACCCTCGCGGTGGTGCTGCCCTCGCACCCGGCGTACTCTACACTCTACCACAATCAAGATCAAAAGCGACCTCGAACCCAATTCAACCCCCATCATGCACCTGCGGCCGACACCAGCTAACCAGTGTACCTACATATGTATACATGTTGTGTATGTTACACATGCGCAGTCCACCTACCGCAAATGAGCCGCAATGGCTGGTAGGAAATGCCAAGGCAACCGGCCGGCCGGACGCACACCTCCCTCCCCCCTGCCACAGCTAGCCGCTAGAGATTAAGAGCGCACGCTCCGTTCCGAACTAACAAAGGGGAGGGCGTACAGATTTGAAATTTCCAGACCTGTCAGAGCCCTACGGTGATAAGGGCTAATTAGCTAAGAAGGGGGGGCGATGTTTATTTCCGCTCACCCGACTAGCTAGGAGCCCCCTATATAGGATTTTTGATGAGAAATATCTATTTATGCTGCATTGTCGTTGTCGCAATGCAGTCCACCGAGGAGAAATCGATACGCCTCTAGAGGTTTTTACACAGCGCTCAGGATGGTTTGAGGGTACCTCTATGTTTCTTACACGAACATTAATTCTCAAGCCTGAGGGTTCGGGGTTCAAAAATGAGATAGGCTGAATCGATATTGACGGGAGTAGAATCGCGTTGAGGACCTGATCTAAGCATGCTTTTCCATGTTCAGAATCAATGCGCTTGTAGCTTGGCATCCATACCTTCAGAATACCTCATGCTTGGCAGTGAATGACGTCACAGAGCTAATATTAACTCTCAAAAGATGAGCAAGGAAGGCGAGTTGCTTGCGCGGTATGCCGCGAATCACTTTCTAAACTACTCCAGTTGTGGTTCTGGCATGGCTTTCTATGTGTGGGTTATATAAAAGAAGAGGTTCATGGACTGACTCGCGCGTGTTCTTCTTTCGGGCGGGCCCCCACAGGACCTTTCAGCAGTCTCATCTACGGCAAAGGGTGGATAAAGAAAATAGGGTGTGCTACACTAATTATATCTTGCTAGGCACCTCACTTGGAGAGTATCAGTGTTCTCAGGAAAATGAGAGTGAATATTTCGAACGAAGCGGGAGAGTATTAAGGTTAATCTCCACGAATTTCCTTAATTGAGATTTTAAAGAAGAGCTTATTAACGAAGATACAAATCAAAGGCTTCTTACGTGTACTTGCTACAACTGTTATTAAATATTTATTCCAAATCGTGCCCAATCTTTAGCTACCAGGAAATAAGGAGATCGCAACGGTAATATTTTCTTATCAAAAGTCATGCTAGCATCTGTAAGTCGACATGTAGGATGATTCATATGTTCGAGGAGTGTAAAATACATTCTCCAAACCTTCAAAACAACGGTTGATATGTTTGCCGGCAATATCCCACTTGCAATTGTCCCATCACTGGAGAACAATAACTCAAGCTTTTCGTCCTCTGAATCCCAACAAGGCTCGTTATATGGTCCCATTATGGAACTTACTGCCCGGCGTGGATGTTCGTAGCTCAAATAACATCCCATGTTGGATCTATTATAAGAACTTACTTGATTGAAAGCCTCGTCGACTTTCTTCATTATTTTTATACAAGTCTCCTTATTTTCATTTTCCAAGATGAAATGGTATTAAATGGATGATGAGAATTTGTTAACATGAATAGCTCCTGTCTGACAATCTTACTAGCATGATAGATTGAGAAACATTTTTTCCCAGCGATTAGGTCACCTGGACTGGATAAGAGAATCTTTGAAAAGTCTTGATTGCTACGGGGTAGTACGGGTACCAAGTGTGTCTCCTGATATGGATCCGAAGGGCGGTGGTAATTGCATCCTATTAAGCCCAAATCATGATCTGTGAATGTCAAGTACAGTTCCAAATCCTCCAGGGTCTTCAAAAGATTTAATGAAGACAACAAACGTTTGTTGGAGTACCACACTCTGTAAGGCATATTACCCCGATAGTGCACATAGCCTTCAAGGTGAAACATTTGTTGTATCTTCTTTTATTCACTCGTAAGAATACGAAATGAGTTGGGGTGATTTTTTGATATGTTGATAATTATAATCAGGACGATTGCGAGTTTGAGTTTCAGTGGTGTAGGATATATAGGAGGATAGTAGTATAATTAAAGAATAATTTTATGTCAGAGTAAAGGAAAGCTTATCAGGAATATCAAGTATAAAAGAGAATGGAAACGATTGGACTATGCCACTTATATAAAGATAGTATTAACAACATGTCATATTTCATTGGATTTGTTGTACATACGTTCAATGTAATTCCAAAGCCTTTCTTCTAGATATAATTGAAGAGATATCTATGCATAGTACCCAGTTGTACATTCTCTCTTTCCGCGGTGTGCAGAGTTAATTTGAAAACGGAATAGGTTTAAGCTTGCCGTATTCCAATATATCTATTTTTCTGTCACTTGCTTTGAAATTCCCTTTACCAATCTACATTCAAATATCAATCCCAAACTCCTCCCAATAGCTAGCCACCAAATTGTAATCAGAAAACCGTGATGATTTGACCTGTTTATTTTCAAGCCATGGGGCTGGATGATTCATATGCTGAATGAGTGTGAAATACATTCTCCATACACTCGCCACTACTGTCGAGATGTTAGAGGGATATTTGCCACGCGCACATGAACCATCTTCACTACACTTTAATTCCCAGTTTTGCTCTTCTTTCTCCCACATGGGCCTGTTACCACAATTACGGTGTTGAATCCCGTCATACCGGTCTTGCCAGATAAAGCCCAGCGATTTATGACAAGCATTCACGTAAGAAGCAGGCGAACCCCCTTCTGCAAATAGGAATAAGCAATCAGCTATGAGTCTCTGAGCTCCCTTTCTATTAGACTCGACGGCGGAAGATTTAGTAGGATATAAACGATTCAGAGCGCTATAAAGCTTACTCTCATTACGCAGAATACTGTAAATATGATGCCCTGTGATGCACAAAATGTCACGACCAACCTGGTGCCGTCCGGCCTTAACGACTGGATAGAAATCTTGGTCCATGGTAGGCAGAATCGGTATCTTACAGTTGGAGTTCCACGTGGTATATATCGAGGGCCATGTCGCGTCGTCGGGCATACCCAACTCACAAGGCTTATAGGTCGAATATTGTTCAAGCTTATCAATCATTTCTAGTAAACTCATCGCCTTTGATGCCCGGTTCTTTGTCCATTTTATCTGCTTTGCTGCTTCAGGGTTTTGGTGGTGCGTCATTGGGTATAGGACTTGTTGAGTGATCTGTGAGCGAATGTCCCTGAGATTTATAGCAGCGCAAACCTTTATCGAACCACAATAGAAAGAAAATACGCTTCTTGTTCTATTCAAAGTGCCTCCTGGTTCTATATTAATGTCCTCTGCTGCCCTTGTGAGAATTAATACAAAGGCCGACTCTAACGCTAATCAAGCCCGGTTTCGTTTAGACCATATCCCTAAATTTCTCGAACATGTTAACTATTACATACCGCTAGACCCCCGGGGTATGGGACTGAAAGCCAAAGATATTAAATCCAGCAATGTGCTCATCTCAAAGTGTATTCTCCCTGCCACCGGTCCCTATCCAACTTAACATCATACCCATGCGCGCACCAGCAGGAAAAGGGGTAATGGCTACAGAGCCCCCGAACCCGCTAGCCCAAACAGCTCCGACCCAAACGTGTAGGTAATACTATTCCTCACCCACTCGACATTCACACGCACCTTTCTGTCCTTCATTTTATCTTCATTAGATCCGGTAATTTCGATCCGCATATACATAGTTAACAGCTCTTTAGACCCTCTACTTCTTACCGTAGTGTTCTGTTGCTTGAGGCGAAGGATAGGGGTCAGTTTTCGTGAAGAATTTCATGCCCACGACTGGCCAATTTATCGGCAGCGCAGCTATTCTACTTCCTAATTTCGTTACAACACTGTTTAACTTGGCTCCGGCGTACACAAATGCCTGATCAAGCAGTGACAGTCATCCGAGACAGTTAGTAAGCGAGTGATGACTCATGACCGAGTGATATTCCATGCCCACCGCCCCAATGCAAGGATGAAGAACCGCAGCTTGGCACAAGCGAGATACAACACCACCCCTCGCGACGAAAACATTTTCCTTTCCTCGGGCAACCACCAAGGTTTCAAAAACACATTTGGCACCATGAATTTGCTATACGCAGGTCATAACCAATCGCGCAACGTGCATCCGTCGGAATCATGACGCCTTTATATCACTTCTTGAATAACGGCTTCCGTATATAACGGATCTCTCAACTCTCTTCTATACCCATCATCAATTCAAAAACTACCTACCTGTGAAAGCCATACTATCATCTTTACACACACTATCATCTTTCCACACAACCAAAAGACGAATCCCAAAATCCACCAAGAAACCCACCCCCTCCCACATAAAATTCATGGCAGAACCCATCTACCCCGAATTTGGAAACAAGACCTGGAACGAACTTACCTACAATCTTCTGCTAGAGCTCCGGGAAACTGCCACCGCATTCGCAGGCCCCCCAGAAGACCCCACCTACTACCTCGAATTCGACACTCTCATGTCGGCCCTCTCCCTGCAGCGCTATGGCAAGCCGCCCAGTACCGCTAACTCCACGGCACCCGAAGACGAAGTCTCGCGCATCAAGATCCAAGACCGCCGGCGTGCATACCTCTCTGACGTTATGATAAACAGCGAGCATGAAAACTCTGCCCTTCCGCATCCGTTCGATCTTGAGAGGTGTAGGATGGCGTTGTCGCGCCCTTGGCCCCATATTGAGGCGACCTCGAAGACGGATATGTGGTGGCGGCTGGAGGTCATGTCGTGGTACGAGGATTGGCGTGTAATGTCGAGTTTACCGAAGAACAGGTCGATGGTCCGGAAGGAGGCGAGGATGCTTAGAGCTTCGAGTATGCCAGGGGCAATGGAGAAGGTTGTGGGTATGCTGCGAACTGCCTATCGGGAGTTCCGAGAGCAGCGAAAATGGGAGAAGAAGCAGCGACAGAAGGAGAAGGAAGAACAGGCGAGAGAATATGAGGCGCACAAAAGGATTTGTGGATTGCCTACATGTGAAAGATGTCATGCTTCGCGGAAGAAGAGGTAATTTGCACACAAAAAGGTTTGCAAGGAGTGTTCGCGTGGAGAAAGCTGTAGGGAGTGGGTTGCTGTCAATGCATGAGGGGTTTGCAAAACGTCGATAGTGAGGGTTAATATGGATGAAGTGATATTTAAAGATAGATTGCGTTGATGTAATACCGTTGGGTTGCTTTAGAAAGATAGATGGCGTTGATTTTTGGTTGCGAGAGTTTAAAACGAAGGAATTAGCAAATTAAATGAACTTTGCGTGACCTCATCTCGAGCAGTTGCGTAATTAATTCTGTTCCAGATCACCTACTAGCAAAAACTCCCACGTTTAGACGAAAGGAGGTTCTATACTTATAAATAGTGACGTTTATGACTTAAAACCTACCCGTTGCGGGTATGGCTGCTGCTAGGTTGTTCCTCCACGCTCCGGGTAGTACAGAGGCTGGAAGAGAACTGTTATACTCCGTTGGCCAAGACGTACATTTAGCCAAGTGGGCACGGGGGGGGGGGGGTGCTGGAGAGGAACGATAACTGCTTGGGACCAGTGAGCACACAGAGGTTTCATAGTCATATTCATCCTCATGGCTCTGTCCTTGCCATCGCTGATGTGAAAGCCAAAAGCACCGCCTTGGCTCAAAGATGAAATTCGATATTCCAATACCTTCATTCAAAGACTTCTAAGTTAGCCTTGAACACCCACAGAAAGATCTTTCTTGAATCAACTCACCAGTTTCAAGATCCGCAGCCCATATTTGAAACCTCCAACCCCCCAGAAGATAAAAGAACCGCCCCCAACCTTCCACCCCACCCCCACTCCTCCCCCCCATCGAAAGCGCCCAAAGCATCCCAGACACAGTACTAACACGACAGCTCACAGCTCACAGCTCACACCCCCAAAGAAACACCAGCAGAACAATGTCTATCCGCTCCAACACCTCCAACACCTCCCTCATGCTCACCCACTCCTCCGCACAAACCTTTGAGCACGCCCAACGCACGCGCCTCCACGCCGCCGCCTCCGCCGGCGACATCTCCCTCTTCGACCTCGAGATGCGCTCCGTCTCTCTCGCCGCACACGGGCCCTCCCAGCCACCCACGCGCACACCCCCCGCCACGCCCGAACACACCGCGGAGCGCAGCGTGCGGCTCGAGAAGGAGCGCGCATACCGCGAGGTGCTGCTGACGCTTGTTGACCTGCCTGTGGTGCCGGGACTGGTGCATCCGCTGGACTCTGCACGGGCGAACATTGCGCTGTCGAGGCCGTGGCCGCATCCGAATGGGCGGACGGTGGCGGACGAGAAGTGGATGTGGGAGATATTGAGATACTGGGCGAAGTGGCCAGTGATGAGTGTTGCGCCGTTGCAGCTCGTGGTTGAGGAGGAGGGGGAGGGGGTGAAGCCGCAGCTGACGAGGAGAGACACGTGGGTGGCGATGGGGAAGGGGGTGATTGGGAGGTTGGGGGCGAGGGGGTAGGTATTTTGTGAGATTCCGATGTGCTGCTTTCTATGGGGAGGTGATGTTTGGAAGGAAGTGTGTGTGGTGCTCATTATTGTAATGTTTTTTTTGCAGAGAGATATTGCGATGAGCCTCCTTATTAGCTAGGAGGCGTTCAGCGTAGAAGAAACCAAACTCGATTGTTCCGTGAGACAGGGAGACTGTGTCATTGTCGTGAGAAGAGCGTAGATGTAGCTGGAAAAGGATAGATACCGAATAGACATTGTTGCTTCTCTGTGCCCTCTTTTTGAGCTCTAGCCTGTCAGCGACGAACTACTTAATTGCCTTGGTACACTTCTTCGTTCTCTTGCAGGGCTACTATAGATGTTCGTTTCAATGAGGTGGGCTAGGGATCGCTGTGTAATCAATGGCATGAAATAGTGGAAAGAGAGAGGTGCATCTCTCCACCAAGTCGGCCACTCCTCCAAGAAGGCCCATAGACATGAAATTTGCACCAAATTCTCAGTCCGCTGCTCTTGGAAGAGAGAAAGAAGAACGAGGCAGTAATCATAGGTGAAAAGAAATAATTGCGAAAGTGAAGAGAAGAATGAGGAGCAGAAAAATATTTTTTTATTTAAATTCTATCTATCGTGACTTGTCTACTGAAGTGGCATACATGCGTACTTGATATGATGGGGAGGGTGGGCTTACCTGGTTAGCTACCATTTTTCCACACTAGGATGAGGCGAGGGGTTATGAAAACAGGAGGAATGATTGGGGAGGGACAGATTTGGTTTGAAAGCCCAAGCACCACGTCAAGGTACTGTCCATTGCTCAGGGTCCTAAGACAAACGGTTAGTAAATATTTGAGAACGAGGTGGCAGGTTAGTAGTATTTGTGCTCTTGCATGTAGTTTGGCTGCACTCCTCCCTACATACAAGAGCAAAGGTCAAAAAAAAGTCTAGAATGGTCACGTCAGTAGTTGTGCAATTGCATGTAGTTTGGCTGCACCCTCCCTACATGCAATTGCAACATTCACGAAAGGTCAGCTATACAAAATGTTTTTAAAATATTAAATATGGAAGGAAAGACCAAGTGCCACACGAGGACACTGGTCCATTTAACACATGTGATGATTTAACACGTGTGATGGTTGTTCCTTGGTCTGGTACCTGGGGGGCAAATTGGCATTCTTGGGTGGGCAGGTTTCGCCAGGATAACCTCCAGGTTGGTGGGCGCAAGTGGGTGGTCCTTGCCGTAGTTGAGAGAGCGGGGGTACTGGGTCTCTGAGCCCTCCATGCGGAACGCATCGTTGTACTCCATGTTTCCGGTTACTCTGTCGACCTTTCCGTTACGGTGAGGGCGGATCCTGATGCCTTCGTACCAAAGTGATCTGTGCATGACGGGGAGTTGGACCTGACGATACCACTTTGGTTTTTCGACGCGATCCAGGTAGCCTTCATCTTGACGGTATGGTACAGCTGGTGTTCCCATTGCAATGTAGTTGATCTGACTTGAGAGAAACTTGTACCTTGGGTCGATGCTCCTCTTGTTGTGTAGTCGCTTCATAACCTGGACACGGGTCTCCTTCCCACGGAGGCATCCATTCATCATGCGGGTTTGGGGGTTATAGCAGGGAATCTTGGTTGGACGGGGTTTATACGGTTTGGGGTCCTCGTTTCCACGGTACCCGCCTGGGAATGTATCCGGGATATGGTTCCATTGACCGACGCCCATGCCACGAATGTTAACCTTGGTGCGTTCGTCTCCTGGGGCAAGTTCCTGGGACCGGTGCTTTGGTGGTGTAAGTCTTTTCCAGGTGATAATCTCAGGGTATGTCTCCCTGTGGGGGCAAGGAGCAACAATCTGTTGGAGCATAGCCAGGCTAGAAAGAAATGTTAATATTGCGTTCAAAGTAAATCCTATCTCACATATACATTGTGATTAGTGCAACGGATGAGAAAACTTACCGGAAAGAGTCGATGTCGATGGCACAGAATACATGTGCATAGTTAGCCAAAATGTTAAGCTGAGGGATGTTGACGAAACCAAAGAAAGAAGCTTCCTGTGCACCGTTAGCAATAATGTTGTCCCTCTTCACTCCTTCTGCAGCACAGCAGTAGGAGACGAGAGGGACATTGCACGAAGTGCAAGTATCAGTAACTGCTGGGATTGTCATTGCAGCACTGTCAATCTTGTTTTTACCCGCATCAACCCAAGGGCTGATGCGAGCGTTAAGCTTATCCATACCAAGGTTGACATAAGGGGCAACCAGGGCAGAGACAGTAGAGTAAATCTTACGAATGTATGAGGACCTCATTGTAGCAGTTTTGGGATCGTATGAAAACAATGAGGAGAGAAGAAGGGACAGGGGGATTCTGTGTTTAAATAGCCAAAGAAATCTATCGTCAAGTCTTGGCATCTGGGCGTTTTGTAGTTTGCAACGAAAAAAACAACAAAGGTTGTTGGCACAGCAACCAGCTAGCAACCAGCTAGTAACGGGTAGCTCGTACATAAATCTCTGCCTCTGGGTCGTAGGGAATCTGTGCTCGATATTGGCTGGTCTGCAGCAATGTAAGTCTGTCCTGACTTCTTCCCTGTAAAGATAGGCCTTAATAGTTTTCTAGATTTCCGTACTTTCCCATGGAGTTTGTCTCTCTAATTCTTCGATGAAATAGCTAGGGACAGCTTTGTTGGAGTATGGCACACAGCATCTCCTAGCAACGGCAGAAATCATTTTTTTCATATACAGAGCGTCACCACACTTATGGAGTGAAGATTGATTTTGAAGCTCTTAAGCAATGCTCTTTACATGATCAGAGGCGAATAAAGTCAATCTAGCAAGCTATATACGAACTATCTACCTCTAATACTAGTTTTCTCCCAGGCCTAGCTCCACACGACTTTATTTACATGGTTGACCAGGTGCTGAAGAGGCTCCCCATGTAGAGGTGGGGGTGGGGTGAGTCTTTTATAGCTCTGTTGTTTCTTCGTTCAAAGTCTGTTGAGACCAATTAGAGGATAATGAACCGTCGATGGGAATATGGGGCGTAGACATGACACATAACGGCAGTGAAACAGGGCGGCAGAGAGGGAGAATAGAGTAGCAGAGTAGCAGAGTAGCATAGTTACATAGTGACAGAGGCATGAGCCTACAGATCTCCAACTAGCCAACTCCTCCCCCTTCACCTAGGCTCAAGTACGATCCTCCTACATGAAACCACATCCCACCGAACGTCAATTTACACCTCTGAACCTGGCCCCTATCTCCTCTGCCATTGAAGGTTTATTTCGCCTCATGAGATTCCTGTGATACTCCCTTATATGAGATCCACCTCTTAGACCTTCTCGAATTACCCCGCTCCTGTTAGGACGGCATGTCCTCACCGTTTCAGTCCTCTCGCCCGGCTAGAGCATCCTGTTGACGTATTTTGCCAGCTTCACAACAGTGGCCTCAGCCCCGAGAGTGAGACCGTCTCGTGATTTCCCATACTGCACGAATCACCCCGTATACCCGCCTCTTGTTCACTAGGCACACCAGTGACGGTTCTGCACGCCTCGAAAGTAGCGAAATTCGCCCTATCTCTGCCTATTATTACTTTGTGAGTAAACTATTGTCATGCAAAATTGACCTCATACCTACTCACCTAAGCATACTCCGGGCGATCAGAATACGGCCATGACCCCCAGGTCTAGGCAGTGTTCTTCTGCGAATATTACTCTGTGGAAAGCAGACCCCAATCCTACGTCCCTATTGAAGAAAGATGACTCAAAAGAAGAGCATCAATGCTGGACCCTGAGCTATAACCAGAGGCAAGGCAAAGGTTATCTGCTTCCCACAAATCTCAAGCATTCCTGCTACAAATGGGCCTTTGAGGGTGAACGGGCTTGCTGTCGTGAAATTATGACTGGACTCATTTCGGAGTTGGGCAGAAACATCTCCAGCATCAAACCTACAAGAAGAGACAGGATGTGAGTGACATTACGAATGCAGGTAGTCGTGATAGGAACGGTACTTACTTGCTACCACACCAGGTCCTTGTATTGTTCTCAGCTTCCAGAGCAGTACTCTCCTTCCGACATACAGGCGTGTAGCGGTCCATTCGCAGATCTTGCTTCTAGGCACCGGCTTCATTACGGCCCGGCGTACGTAAAGCCCCAGTCGAACCTCCACAGATATGGCCTCCCCCAAACAGGCCCAACTCCACTCCACCAAGCTTAAACCACATGATGCTTTTGCCAACATCAAGAATCACGACACCCTTGTTCTTAACGCCCTCAGCCTGTACCTGTAACCGCTTGGTTAATTTACTACTCAAGTTCGTATCTTCTTTTCATCACTGATCTTTTTTCCTACGTAGTAAGACTGCGCATAGTAGCGCTCTTGCATAGGTCGGGACCTGTTCAGTGTTCACCCATATGACCTCTTCTCCTCCAGCAACTGGTTACCCCAGAGGTACTTCCCCATGCTCGTTTAATGCTTGGACCCCTTGAGTGAGGTGGCGGCAACTGAAAAGCTGATCCGCGGGGCGGTGTGGTTGGGGCATGAGTAAAACCGGTGATAGGGTGTGTGGAAATGCCGTAGAAAGAGCTGGCGAGCTCCGAAGCCCCAGATGTATGGAGCAACAAAGGAATCGTCTGCGGTACAAGCTACACCGCGGCGTCATGGGGTATCTTCGCGAGTGCGGTGCGCCTTTCGTAGGGTGACGAGCGTTGAGTGGAAGCGTGAAGCGACTTGAGTCACATCGCAGTGTCCTGGAGGATGGATGAATACCCCGCCGTCACAGAGATACGGCAGGACACAGGGAAGTGCTTGGATCTACTGCTGATATTCGTTGGGTGTGTAAGTTACCCGATGGGTGTCGGAGGTCGCCTGACAGAAACCGTGGTTTAAAACAAAGTTCGGCGCTTTTTTGAGTCTTTGCATGTTTCATGTGGGGGTTTTTCTCCCGTAGGTGGGCTTTGACATGGGGCGGCTTGACTTCGGTGGTCGAGATGTTAGAATCGCCATTGCGAGAACCACAGATGTGTCTTGATCGTGGATCCATTGTGTGGACGTCCACGGTGTTTGGCGTGCAGCGCACTGTACATGTACGTTAGTGTTGAGCAAGTTTGGAACCTTAGTGACCACCTACATACTCACGCAATCCATCTCTCGCGCCGCGACGCAGAAAGAACAAAACAGGCAGCACTAGGTGAGGAAGCCTGGGTCAGAGCGTAGGCGTGTGGTTGATTCAGAGACGGCTGCTGGTGGAGAGAGATGAAGCAAAGTGTGTACCAACAGTCGTTGCCGCCGAGGTCGAGCCCGAGTGATATCTCGTGATGCCGACCATAAACCCGCAACCCTGTACGTTCACTTTATACATAACAAATCACTTCCATATTCTATGCTTTTTCTGGCTTGCGGGGCTACATTTCCAGTAGTCCCAAGGACACAGATCAGTTCTGTTTGCGCGCGGTTGCCTGCAGCTTCTATCTCCCGGAGATGGGGCAGTACGATCGATGTTGACCCTCCTCGGCCGTAGGTCAGTGCATGGCTGGGATATATTTCCCGTGAGTGCAACATACTCTCACCTATCTTCAGACGCAGCGTTTACCCATATGGGGCTTGGGGGAGGGGTGGGGAGTCAGAGCGCCGTCACTCAAATGTTTACTGGTGTTCGCTCGGGGTTTGACCAGGACAACATGGAGCAGCGACACAGTCTCTCATGCTTCGCTAAAGGCAAAGTATAAACCATAGCTGATGTACCATATGCAACGCTCTATTTCACGATTTGAGCACTTCCAGGTTCCACGTACATGGTAATGCCCGTTGGTGGAGAAACTATTTAGATGAAGTTCGAAGTCCGGGTTGATTTCTGTTGGGCCACAATATTGTTTCATAGAGTGAATATTTACTCAAAACCTTTGGCTTAAAGGTCACATCGAGAAAAATAGGAACTTGATCCAATAGCCCTGCCGCCCGGGGAACGGAAGTGCAGGTTTGGGGGATATTAAGTGTCTTTAAGATTCTCCTGGACCATAAACAAATAAAATTTACTTCAAGAATCGAACAGAATCACCAAGAGCGGGCTCCAAAACCACAAAATATTATGTGCCGGCATATCCAAACTCCTAAGCCCCCACCCCAAGTCTGCCACTACCACCCCTACAAAGCTTTCACTCATCCCCCGTCCTAATATCATAGTTGTTACTCCACAACACCGTCTCCTCCTGTTGCAACTCCTCCAACACCCGAGCCTCAATCACCAACTCCCTGTCCTTCAACCCTGCCGCCAATGTCGCCATCCTCCACGCCTTCAAATACTCCACATCCCCCGGCGGGTACGCCAACACCGTCGCCAGCCACGCCCTCACCTCAATATTCGCCGCACCCACCACCCCTACCCCCACCGGCGCCGTCGTATCCCTCTGCATGCTGAGGAAAGCGCGTGTTCCAGCGGTCCACGGGGGGTCAATCCAGGCGCGCCAGGCCGCGTGGTGCGGCGACGTCTGCATATCGTAGGCGTAGCGGTAGTACTCGTTGAGGAGGAACTCGTTGGCGGAGTGGGACGCCCTCAGGGTGGCGAGGGCGCGCTCGATATGGGCGATGGTGACTTGCGAGCGCGCGTAGAAGCCGGGGTCTTTGCGGAAGAGTGCGTTGGCGGGGGTGCGGCGGAGGTTGATGTGTGCGGTGTCGGAGGTTGGTCTGAGTGGCTGGGCACCTGGTGGTGGAGCTGGTGCTGGTGGTGGTGCTGGCGCTGGTGCTGGTGCTGGTGGCATAATGTGTTATCGAGAGCAGGATACTTAGTATGCAGAAGAATTCCAAGTGTAGGTGGATGTTGATGTTTGATGTTTATTTATTACCATTAGTATTTTTTTTCGATATGGCGAGACTGGTAGTGTTAATGCCAGTGTTGGTGATTTGATATAGAGCTATAGGTCGGATAATAGGCCCTTTGTTTCTTAGACCTGGGTATTGGATGGCATTTCTTTGTTCCTAAAGCCCCTCTTTGTTGGCGCATGTCCACACGAGCACCAGGGAAGCTTTGTTCTTTGTAAACCTTATTCACCGGCTACATGATATTGCCAAGTAGCGAGGGTACTCCAGCACCGACACCGGGAGTCGAATCTCCCATGTCTAAATCATCGGCCCTTGGAGATGTTAGTCTTTTTTGACGAACAATCTTCAGTTCCGGCTCAATGAAACACTTTGGGGGTAGGATCTTCACAATAGTTTATGCCGCGGGAATGGAATCGATCCTCGGGCCAGCTCGCGTACCTTATTTCTAGTGGTATTCTGAACCCCCATATATATTCCTTTAGCTAGACCAGCTATCCCTAATCCCACAATGCAGAAAAAAACCTACATTATGAATTCCACACCCGCCGGCAAAGTGGTTAAACCAAAATCAGACAACCACATACGTGTGCCTGATGATTGTAGGTTCTCATCTACCTCCGTAAAGGGAGCAGTCGGACTAGCAGTTGAGGTTAGCAATGGTGCTTGGTCAAGAGATGTTTCGCAACCGGCTCTGGACCCATAATTGTGGCTCTTTCTGGTGAGTTTAAACACCTAGCTGCGCTATTTTCGATTCTGGAATATAACCCAGGAGAGTAGAGAGAAAAAGCGATGATATGGCCTTGTGGCCGGTTGGAACATAGGCTGATCGACGTTGTTTGATGCGTGAATTAGAACGAGCCACGGTCAAGCGACTAGCTATTAATTCGTTACGCAGCAGATTTCACTATAAGACAGTAAGACAGTATTAAACCATGCTTATTAATCTATTCCAGTCGGAACACAGTTCCTTACCTTAATTAGTCGAGCAGGTTACATCTATTTAGGCTTCATAAATCCGGGTCTTTACAATATATGTACCAATTCACCAATCACGGATATTCAAAATCATCTATCTCTGTCAAAGGCCACCACGAAATCTTTAAAACACCCCAAATGAGTCCACATTACTAGCATCTCCCAATGCTATGTAAAAATACAAGGGTCATTGCTCCCAGCTAGACAGGCCACCAAATCTTCCACTGGCCCCCGAGACCGCCGACCCCTATCCATAGGTCATCGACCTTTCCCCAACTCATAAAAATAAACGCTACGCCGAGATGGCGATGAAAGCTTCAGTTTGGCATCACCGAAGATGATTGCCCCATCTTTGCCCCACCCAGCAGCTTAAAAATGTTAGAATTATATCAAAAATGGATTGGAAGACATGAACTCACATGAAGAGATCTTCTATTTTTCTAAAAATATGTCGATGCCCGTCATGTTTTCGGTCGACCAGATGTAGTTGGGTAGTGTAAGACTGCCCAGAGACTGGCCCTGGAAAGGACACCGCCCGGGAACAACTCAAAACGAAGCCCACAAGACCACGGTCGGTCCAGGGACCGCCCTTGTCGACTAGGACATAGACAATCGAGTCTCTCTTATAATACCAACAACTCAGCTGAGCCCCTCTCTCCGGAAAAGGGGCTCTGTCATGATGCGTGCCCGCTCCACCATGCTCATGGATCGTGCATCGCCGTATATTCCCCGCCCATCTTCTCCGGAAGTCCTACTGGTGTATAGACAACCGGGTGCCTCTCACAGAAATATGGGCGCGACTGACAGACAGTGTTCCTCAGCCATGGGAATGAACATGTCAACATGTTCACCACATAACTTCATCGGAAGTGCTATTGGCCCCAGCCCAAATTCAACACTGGGTAGAAAATCATTCCCTATTCGATGATTAGCTTGAGAACTCTTCCTACACATTCATATATTCAATTCAGTTACCAACCTGCACGTATTGATGTGCGCTCTGCCTTTCATAGGCATATATGCCTGTTAGAAGGTACAGAAACCTGTTAAACGGATTTTTAGCTTAACGTTTTCCTCGACATTAATTTATTACACTACTAACTTCGGGAGATTAATATGTTCCCGTCCCACATCGCTGGGAACGGTGTGGAGGTACAATATCTCTTACTCTGTTAAATAATTAGCTAATTTTCATTTCTTCACGGAGGTGGATCTCATTACTGACCAGATATCGTCCATGTCCCGACAGGAGCCGATTTGATTTCCTTGTTTAACAAACAACAAACAGCCGCTCTTATAGAGCTTGGGTGTTAAAGCTAAATATATTCATTAGCTCATTTAATCCTTAGATTCTACAACCTTGTTGGGCGAGGGACGTAGGAGCCCATACTGCAAGAGATAAATACCTTTGGCACCCTTCCAACTTTGATTCTGGACAATCGGGCACAGACCTTCTCTTGGGCACCCCCAGTAGCACCCTTGACACTGGGCACCGGTCCCATCTACAATGGGCAAATTGCAATACCTCCAATTCTAGTTAAATTAGTAAAGTTTAGAGGGTTAGTAGTTGTCGAAGATGAATACCTGGTGAGTGGTCCCCTATTCTGCAATACTGCGTGGTCCCAGGTGATCCACGAGCCTGTTCGTCGATCCCGGTCTTGGGTGTCTTGATAATTTATTTAATTAGCCAGTTGAGTCGAGAGAAAGAAACAAATAATAGAGATAAATACCGTAAATTTACTCTATACCTCCGCGATCCGCGCCATTCCCTGATAACATGGATTAAGATATCTTTGTAAACCGGAAACGATAAAGCTGCTAGAGATAATCGGTTACCTCTGCCAACCAATCCACAGGTAACAAGTGCACTTCTGCTCCCCCGCTCCCTATCCTCCAGATGGGCAAAGATTGTTAGCTGATATTGGAAATAAAGTGGATCCTAGGTTTCATAACTTTGATCCACCTCCCGCTCCGCACTCCCAGACGGAAAGGGGAATGGTTCCCGTTCAATTTCTGGTGATTTGCGTTAGAAGATAAATCTGTTGTTACGAGAGAAGAAAGTGATCAACGGATATCAATACCTATTCTCCGGTTTCTCACCCTCCCATTCCCCCAGGATGATGATCCCATCAATCTCTGATTATCTTCATTAAACAATCTATTGCGCCCAGTTGGGTAAAAGAAGTGAAAGAATATATATAAATACCGAATACAATTCGCCTCTTGCTCCGCACCCCCAGCAGAGTCGGCCCATTTAAATGTTGCTAGTTTATATTAGCAGATCTGTTAAGGGTAAAGAGGGAGATGTCATGGATCAATATCCATACCGGCTTTTGTTTAATGACCTCTCACGCCGTATCCCCATTGTGAGGAACGAGTTCGCCTTCTCTTCCTCGATAGAAAGGCCGGAGGCCAATTCATGATGGGAAAACCATCAGAGGATGAGTGGCAAAGCGGTGCTACACGTTATCAAAGAAGTGGTTTGAATTTAAGAATAAAGGGGATGAAAATTAAAAGATGGTGATGGGCTGTTAGTAAATGCATGTATGTATAAATACTACAAGGCACCTTCGACGATAATTTTGATGGAGGAGAGGGAGGAGAAGGAGGGAAAGTATGGGGAAGAAGACGAGAAGATAGAGAAAGAGAGAGAGGAGAGTGGGGAGGGGAAGGAGAAGGAGGAAGATAGGCCTACGCTCAGCGTATATAGTTCAGGATATTCCCATCTATACCTTCCTTGATCAAAGGAAGAGGGCCGCAGGCCATTGGTGGATACATGTACATGCATGTATGTTGAGGGGTAGCTCCGCCTAGATGTACTCAACCAGAAAGCGACCCGGAAAGACCTCGAGTACACAGTGCCGTCATACCTTAAAGCCAGTGGCAGTCATGAGCCTGTGAGTTCCGATAGACAAGGGTTAATTGCCAGATACCCGAGGTAATTAAATTGCTCGTCAATCAGCTATGACACTTCTAGTGGGGTTTTCCTGAGGTAATTATGGTTCGTTGACACGTTGTTTACACGGTAAATCCGAACTATCACTCAGAATACCTGATGATCAAGTAAGGAGGGTTATGCATGTTGATTCGTATCATTAATTATCCAGTTCTTTCTTCCTCCCTCAGTAAATATTTTTCAATACTCCACCAACTACACCTTTATCAATTTGTAAAAGCAGAGGAAGATTTTATCTTACCCGAATATCCTGCAGCTTGTCCAGCAACACATATTTTTTCTAGAATTGATGTAGAGCCTTTGACTAGCCTAAACACAGTTGTGTACTCTGATTTTCTCAGTACTGGCAGCACTATATCTAGCGAATTGATCATTGTCCGTGGGGTCTCAAATCATGTATTATCACTCGACAGACAAGATTTATTACGTAAGTAGGTAAAATGAGAAATTGCTTCATGATCCCGGTATCACAATTAATTGTGGTTTCCCTTTCGTCATGCATCTAATTACATATGGACATTGCCACTTGCGGCGAAGAATATCTCGCTGAAAATTCGAAAAAAAAAAAAAAACAAGATCAGTCAGTTACAGGAACCCTAGCCCTATTGGTTAATGATGTAACCTTCCGCTTATGGTACGAAGTACAGTATGTAAGCCAGTAGGCGCGCACCCATCCATATGCGGGTCCAATTCCCCGTTACCATCCCCGGGGTCTCTTCGGTTTTATTCTTTTTTATCTTCGCACACAATTTAGCTCTTGGTGCTACGGCACATGCAATGTTTGTTCCTGACAGACAGACATCTCACTCCCCTGCTCGCATGTGGTAGACTATATAGGGAAACTTAACTACATAACATGTAGTAGATCATTCTTCCACTTTTTTCACTCCCGCCGGCGTTTTTGTTTATTGATTTTATAGTCTCGATTATCGAGCCTTGTGTAAGGTCGGGCCGGGCCCGCCTTGAGGAATTCGCGGTGGATTTTAGCACTTTCCTAATCAACCTTATCACAATACAAAAGACTCACGAGGATGACATACTCATGTAAAACGCAGCGTAAATGCTCATAAATCATGAAATTGATTGGAAATCAAAATATTCTTTGTATTTCGTATACAGAGGTATTTCCTCTTTATTCTTCGTCCAGTACTCGCTTGTCAAATATGTATTTGCCCAACCAGCAAAACACACCAAAAATCGAGGTTTTCAACAACTCATAAAAGGTCCCATAGTTATACCAGAACTGCAACGACCAAGTATAGTATAATTTTGATAAGGGAGATTCATGCTTCAAATTCTTGGCCTAATTGAGATACTGGTAAAGGTGGAGAGGAAAGCAAGAAAAGGGCTTTTAAGGCACCCTTCGCCTCGTTCTTTATGGATATGGCCAAAAAGTGGCCTGTAGAGTCTTTCAGGTGTCTAGATAAAAGATGCATAATTTTAGGTGAGGTGGGAAAGATCTCGAGATTCTGTGTGTTTTGCTGGTTGCGCAAATACATACTTGATATGCGAGTATATTAGCCATCCGTTATAAAATTTAGTTTGTTTTTCTGTATCGGACATATCCGGATGCCGGGTTTCTTTCCAAATCCAAGTATTAGCACCTAGTCTGGTACCCAGCCCGTTACTTGCAGCAAGCTGGAAGCATGGAAGTAGATGGGTTAGGGACGATCGTACGAGCCTAATTAGCACCGGACTCATAAAAGGCTGTTTACCGAGTGATATATCATGACATGACCAGAAACCAAACACCGCAAGGTATTACTAGCAACACGAGCAGCGCCCAAATATCACTATCCTGGCCGCTTATAATGACTTCCTTCTATAGGTCACGTACACACAGCCACCCGAAACAGCAAGGAGAGTGTTTGTTATACTCATGATTATCAATAGGCATCTCGGATCGCCTTTGTGAAGCTTAAAGTGCATGCTACAAGTATATGTATTTACCGCTATCTGAGAGGGTATCTGATGAAGAGATCGAGATCCTCGATCAATAGATGTATACGCGCACGTGACCTTCTGCCTTCGTGGTGAAGTTTATATAAACTTAGAATTTGATGTCCGGGATAAGGCCAGGTTCAAAATGTGGTCCTGGCCTCTTTATTGCATGCAACGTGTCAATACCTACTACTCTTCTCGACGTCCTCCCACGATACCTTTTTCTTCATCCAAGCTTCTATCCTTTTTATGCAAAACTCTGAACACTACCCGCTGAATTGCTATAATTTCCATCACTGTCTGGTTGCTACCTGTGTCTCGTTAGACTACGTTTTCCGTGAAAGTGCGTATAATCCGATCCTAGTTAGCTGATATATCTCCTACTTGTCTCATGTCGCTAAACGAACTTGGTTTTTTTCATGAACAGATGGACATCTTTGCTTGGTGGCAAAAGATCTTACTTCCTATCCTGGTATATTCGGTTTTAGATACCTCCGCTCGCGCATTGCCGCAATCTCATGGCTTACATAAATCAATCTCAAACCGGGAGAGCCATTCTCCTTTCACACCATACCAACCTGATGTTGAAACAACGTGGATAAGTTGTGAACCAACTACCGCTAATGGCGTCACAGACCTGGACTGCACCCTGGTCAGTCATGATACACCAGTTCGCCGGAGATCGGTTATCTTACTTGGCCGGGATTCTCATTTGCACCATAACAATGTCGACGAGCCCCTTGATACAGGGAGCCCAGCTGCGAGTCTATATCCATGCAGAATAAGAAATACATCGGGGGCTAGAAGGCTCAGATGTGGAAGGGCGAATCGAGCGTCTAGAAAGGTTTTAGATGATTCAACCTACGAATTACTCATTTCAGAGATACTAAACGGCCTACCGATATCTGTGGGCCCCAACATGACCCCAAATCCTGAACTCGATACTGCTGATTATTTTGTTCAACTGTATCCTGTCGACAACAATTATGATCTCCGTCTATTATCTACGTCAACACAACCAGTGCCAGAACCTGAAACTGGGACTAAATCAGTTTCTCCCCGATCCATTCTCTCATCACATTTCTTGCTCAAATCTAGGGAGCAGAATCAAAATATGCACCCCGCTTCTGAAGTTCAAAGCTCCGTCCAGAAGCGGATGGATGGGCTACTCGCTTTGGAT
The DNA here is from genome assembly GCA_024713935.1 of Morchella eximia. NCBI lineage: Eukaryota > Fungi > Ascomycota > Pezizomycetes > Pezizales > Morchellaceae > Morchella > Morchella eximia. Next base: position 199,953 of record JAMGZG010000020.1, read on the forward strand.
CTTAAAGGAGTATTATATTGCTGGTATCACGAGAACAAGTATGATACGGAAGTTGAGCTTAACTGTGGAATTGAAGTTGAGGCCGAAGCCTTCATCGCTGTCTCCGACGATGATGACGATGATGATGATAACGATGATGGTCCTGAAATCTCTTCAGCTCGCGCGCAGCAGGACTCTTATCAAGACCAGCTTGTCAAATATCTTTATTCGCTGACAATTCCTCCACTGATTGCGCTTTATAATTCGGAAGAGGGGTCAGAAGAAGCATGGCTCCAAGTACCAAAGAGTGCTGCAAAGCTGCTGGTCGTTAGGTTATCTGAACTCATTGGGGATACGGGTTTTGACATTGCCAGCTTCGACTGGAAACCCGTCGTAAAAGGCGTAATGTCTAATTTGCGCGAGGCAGCAAAACAAAAGAATGGATCGGAGAACATGAACTCAATAGTGCTTTTCGAAATGTTACTCGGACACTACCTTGAGGTTTACTCGGGGAATTTCACATTTCCAGACGATGAAGACTTCCAGGGTATCTCCACCGAAACTACAGATGGCCACATTGGATTTTTTAGTTACGATAAGAAGAATGAGGAGCATGTTCGACGGCAACTTATCTGGAGCAGCCAGAAAAAAGATACTTCGTATATGGAAAGTAAATATGAGGATATTGCAGATCCTCAATCTGGTATTGTTATCGACCACTGGTTCCGTTGCTTCGACGGCTCAGGCTCGAAAGTGTTATGTGAGATTCCTGATTGGTACGACCATGGCCAGGAAATTGTGGAGAGTATCCGTGCTAAAAGGCACAATAAGATTCTGAAAAATCGTCAAACCGATGATAAGTTTCCAGTCGGGCAGGAATTCCCAGCACACTTTTCTGCAGGTCCACCAAGGTTATGGAAAAATTGTAAATTTGGTCGGCACGGTGCAAAGTATCACATGACATGTCCACTTACACCTCACCCTGAATATGTTGGAGATGTTGAGCAAGGTTCAACTGGAGGTTATAAAGATCCTCTCGTAAGAAGGGGTGTGATCACACCACCGCTTAGTGGTCTCTTAGCAAGCCCTACGGACCTTGAGACGCCTTCACTCTCAGCTTTGAGCCAAAATACACCCTTAGCTACCGATACACTTCGAGTAGCATCATCGTTGACTACACCGGGTACCCCACCCCACGCTGCATCACTAGCACTGCCTAGCACACGGCCAGCCTTCGGCAAGATGGGAGACACTCTTGCTTATATTGGATTTTTTACTTTAATCACTCTCTTCGCATTAATCATGTTTCTAGTCGCAAGTAATCTATTCCTCACTCTCCAAGATGCCTTTGATGCTCTCAAAGAATGGAAAGATATACAATATGGTTCAAAGAGCAGGGGCTCAGCAGTGGAAGAAACCAATCTGGATCAAGGCCCAAACCACCCAGCGCCGGCATACATTTCTAGTGATAATGTTTATCACATTGGGAGCGGAACGAGTGCCCCGACAAGTGCAGCTCTGATGGAGATCAGGCGGTTATCCATGGCAAGTACAGGGAGTCAGCCAGTGGATGAAGGCGGTGATACAATTAAAAGGAAGAAAGTTGCGATGAGGGGTGTCGTGGACGAAGAGATTGGGATAATATGAGCGGATAATGAAGCAGTTACAAATATTGGCGGAGGAGAAGCTGAGATTATTGGCCAAGCACTTCTGTTGTGCTATCGCATCCTTTTTAATCATTTTTGTTACTTGCGGCTACTGTGGTGAGCAAACAATTGATGCTGAAAAAGCACTATGTTTTCATCATTATCTTTAGGTTGTGCGGACACGCACTTTATGTTGATAAATAATCATAAGATACCTTAAGATTCAAACCACAGTCCACGAGAATGATAATTCGTGATACAATTAACCTAATCATAAAAGACCAAGGTAAGGCCACCATAATACCTCACTATTATCCTGCGTGCATCATCTTCGCCCCCGAACGAGAATCTGGGAAACAAGAGGACCATGCGCATATACCAAGGGTTAGGGTTGGCTTCATGATGACTCGTCATTGATGAGCAGCAACCTACCAATCCACAGACCGCAATACCCATGATTTCTAAAACAGCTATTATATTACAACCTCTCTAAAAGAAAACAGACCAACACCCCACAAATTTAAAGTCAATCCGGTTTCCCATAATACCCCTCACCCCGCGCGCGCAGCCAGCCAGTTACTCCATCCTCAGCCCGCCCAGTCTAAGAACGGGGGAAAGAAGGTGAACTAGCTGAAAAATTAATTATAAACTAACAGCGACGAGTATCCTCCCTCCCATCCAGCCATCAGAGCGCTCTTGTGTGAAGGGCCAATGATTATTCTGGTTGTAGCGGTGCAGCATGTGGCTGATTATAGCGCTTATATCCCCTCTCCATCTCCTAGTGTGTTGCGATGGAACGCTTGGTTGTGGTTTAGCTCGATGGACTTATACTCTCTTATTGGACGGCTTTCCTCAATTTATCGCTTGGATAATTGGTGGTGCTTACTACTTCGGTTGTGAGGAGTGTTGGTAGAACAGCTTCATAGGCAAAAATGAAGACGAGAAAATTATCTTATTTCTGTAACCAGTTCATAGTGGGATGGAAGTGATAAAATGAAAAAATGAAATCTTGTATTGTCGGTGCCATGAATCGAACATGGGTCCTCTCGGAGATGTGTGACCACAACGAGAAGTACTAACCACTATACTACACCGACTTGACATCTGTCTCGCTTATCTTTTAGAAGAACCATTTTACCTACAAATAACAGACATTCCCATGCGCCCGCGTTGGATTTCCGAAGGTAGAGATTCATCCTCTCACCATTTCAAAACGGTCGGCGAAGAGAGCGGTTACACTTGGCTTGTGTTCTTCTCGATCGGAATTTGTGCAGATAGATAACACTGAAGTAATGCCGAGAGTGTCTGCTTCGACCTAAATACTTTTTTTCCCACTTGCTCCGCCACCACGGCGAAATACCCAATCCTATGCCGGAGGAGGAGCAGCCAGGCTTTTTCATAGGCAGCTGTCCGGCCGGCCGGGTTAATTAGAAAGTGCACTTTACGAACCGAACGCACGATATGTTTATCGGCTAGCCGTGCTTGGATGCATATATAATTCTAGGTATGTACCGCAAGATCCCAATAACCAAGCAACTGGGCCAGGCAGTATTTACCTGGGATTGGCCAGTATCGGGTTCAGCCGCAATCAAACTAGCCCAGATCTTAACTTTTGATCGCTTGTACAACAATACTGAAGATTGAGGCTTAGTAGGTCAGTACGGCGACTAAACCAAATCCTACAGAGTATATCTCTGAGGCTGTTTATTAGTTTGCAGGTCAAGAAGTAGAGCGGTCAAAAGAGAAATAGAGAGATGAGATACTCGTGTCTAAGGACAATTGGTAGCGGGCACTGCTGCCTGGGTGATGGCAGGCTGGTTGTGTCGCCGGTGTTTTGTTTGCGATATCGAGTGGTGTACAAACGGCACTAGCTTGATCTTAACCGGTCTGGGTCCTCCCAGCCCGCAACAATCTGATAGGTCATGTGGACTGGAAATCTGGGGATAATTTAGCCTTTGTGAACATCTTCTGAGTTTCTTTTTTAAGGTTTCCTAGCATTGGGGTACAGTCGTTCACAGGGTGAAGACGGACACTAGGTGTTGACGGACAGGGGGATTTTAACGAATAAGAAATATTAAAAAGAAGCTTGGCTGTTTCTCACCCATAGTTTAGAATCCTTGTCCGTCAACACCCAGTGTCCGTCTTCACCCCGTGAACGACTATATGCTAACGTGGGGGGGGGGGGGGGGGTTTTACTCACCATCATACATCGCCGAGCTCGCCTAGAGCTCCCTCCCCAAGACATTTAAGCCCTACTACGTCTACACACATCGTCGCTAGGGAGCGTGTCTACCCCTTGGTGAGAAAATGCCTGACGGCGATATGCTCCACTGAAGTTGATTTGCTGTAAGTAGAGAAGCATGACTTGTGGTAACCTGTATAATTTCATACTCTTATAGGATGAGACATGTCAGCAGGTGAGATCAAAGCCACTATTGTAAGCATCGATTTATACAGCGCTAGAGTATAGGTGCAATCCGGAAGGCTATGTATTTCAAGAAGAAGTGAGCTTGCAGTCGAAAAGGCTGGTCAATTAGGCGAAAAAGAAGCCGGGAATGGCGGGGTGAGCTTAATTACCTGGCGAGTTGTGGGGACAGAAGGCGGTGACAAGGCAAGAACAAGAATTCTAGAAGACACGGGGACACTACAGAGGGTGGTAGAATTATTGCGAAAGTGGGTTTTCTGTGACCCGATAGTCCTATTGGCCCTTAAAGGAATTTTTGCAGTAAGCACGGACCAAGAAACCCACTCTTTTAGTTCGGACTTCCGCAATAATTCTACCGGATACTGTACATACATATGTATACATATATGCATGTAGCTACGCATCCTTACGTCATCAATCTAGCTTGATTGTAACCGGTACACACAAAGCACCCTCACACCGTTCCCCAACTCCATTTCATCTTAGCTTCACCACAAAATTTGTGAACTTCTACTTTATCCTAGCTCCCTGACTAGAGATCTTATGTGAACAGGCAGGTCACTGGGCACTACATGTTCTTACTCGTTTGGCGCCTGTCGTTTGGATCGAGTCATTCGATCTTGGTAAACGTTCAGGCACCCGTATAAGTTGGAGGTCTACTAATGACCGAAGGTGTGTACTTTAACACTCTGGTTATATGAGGATATGTCTTGATGTTTAAAGAGTTATGGTTAATTATTTTCAATATGAGTGGTCTATCCCGCGCTGGTGGCAGAATCCGCTCGATTGAAAATACCCAAACCGATCACGACCCCCTGAATTGTGCCATGGACCAGAAACGAACAGAGATGATTCATTTATTATACGCAGAGATAGGTTGTATTCGAGGTTAGTTGGTGTCTCGCTACTGCGTTCTTTAAATTAACTGGCTGTTCTGACTAGTATATGTTCTAGGCTTGACTTGTCCTACAGGGTCTCGCACCATGCGCATAGGATCATCTTTCGTTTGTGTTTCAAGGTCTTTCGATGTTACCATAGCGAGTTCGAATAGGATCGACACGTATATAATTCAAGCGCTTCTTACCCAGAATTAGGAACACCTGACGCTCATCATAGTAATTTGGATATTGAAATCATATGCTATCACTCGGCATCCCAGAAGACGGTGATCTGACTCCTAGGTATATCGACCAGATGATTCGTCCGTATATTCATATTTGAACCTACAAACCTTAGAAAGAAGAATACGGAGTCACTGACCGGTATTCGAGATATAAATGATTAGACGATCTCTTGTGATCAGGGTTAGGTTTCTAATAATAAAGCTGCTAGATATGAAGGAAGGCTCATACTATCAAAACATAGGAGGCCGAGCGCGAGTATAAAGAGTTCTCCCCTTTCTAAATTGGACCGATCTTTACCAATAGATCTACCTAGATCAATGCTGCAGCCAGGCTTCCTCCACTAATTCTTTCTCGATTCAGCGGCGCAGGATTAAGACGTGAAAATAAGGTTGAGGCTCTGTGAGGCTTGAAGCTATCAACCTATCAATACTTATATGGAGGCAGATAAAGTATATCCTATATCTATACGCCCTACACAATATAAATTGGAAATCAGTCCCGCTTACGGCCAACTTTTTTGTTCCTCCCACACACACCCTTCACGGCCATCTGGAGCACGTAGCGGCCGGCCGGGGTAGCTGTCTAATCTTACCAATCTTCGCGGGCGGGCAGTATTACATCTTCAGCGCCTTGTTTTCTTTCTTTTCCAGGTTGGAATATATGTACCCCGGTCATGGCCCGGGAATATGTCATGTCTACCAGTAGCAACGGCGCTCACAGTTAAAACAGACAGTTTGCTGTCTTGAGGCAGATTCGAGCTGCGCAGAATTTTTATTCGATGAGCGCCAGGCTGATTAGCGACGTTGTCCATTGTGCCTGCGTCTGACGTCTTTTACTGACGTTGTGTTGTTTCATTTAATGCTAGGCCGATTTTGAACACAACTACCGACAGTTGTGTGGCGCATGAATAATATATTGCGGGTTTCCACAAGTAAGCGAACATTGAGGTGGTAACCATACCTAACAACCATTTTAGCTGTAGATACTATCACTACCGGAGAATCCATATCTAAGATTCCTTTGCTCCATCTCCTTGTGGTTGTGGAGAAATACGCTTTTGAAGTTGCATTCCCATACAAATTTTGGTTGCAACGTGAATGTACGCTTGTGGAAACCCATAATATGTAAACGAAGGTTTTTGAAACCAAGGCTGACCTATCACGAGGCAAATCTTCACTGCGACGGTGTTAAGATCTTGTCTAGGTTTCAGTTTTTTCTCTCCATCGAGTCTGTCGTAGAATAATGAGCTTCGGTTTTTTATTAGCGAGTGTGGCGGTGCCCCCCCACAAAATTTCGAGCTAGTGAGAGTGGAAGTAAGGACAATTCTAATAGAGAACTCAATTCATTCAAGTAGGCTCGAGGTGACTTCTGGTCGAGAATACATTTACAGTTAGCTAATCGATTATATAATGCTAATTTGACACAGTGCGATCAACCCCGAACTTCATTGCATTTGACCTGGATTAAAACAAGTCCAATTTTCTTGCGCTAAAGTTCTAACCTAGGTACCTGGTTACAGACAAAATAAACCTCCCCTTAAATACTCCAGACTCCAACAGTTAGTAAAAGGGATATCAACGAGTAGTAACAATTCCGATGCATCTCCGGCGTTCTTTCGGAATATGCTCATTATGAACATTCCGACGATGCTGGCGAAGATTATCCTGGCGTGCAAAACCATTATCACCAGTTCTCCCGCAGCCAATGACTGGGCAAGGAATCTTTTGCTTTGCATAAATTCCCCCATTCAGATGTTTGGTGTTCCAATGTCTATTAAAGCGGCCTCGGGTGGTGAGAGATGATTCGCAGCCATTTGCGCGACATTGAATGGAAAGTAACTTTCTCTCATCTCTAATGCATTTATGTTGTCCTCTATGATATCCAGTCAGATTCCGTAACAAGAACAGACATATTGATATACTTACTCGAACTTTCCCTCGCAATCGTCTCCACATCCATTGTTCCTCCTTGGCGTCGTGGTGGCCAGACTCATGCCTTGCAAGGTGGGCGCAGGTGAAATCGATTGTACTTCTCCCGGAACCCATAAGCTGTGGCTAACGACGTTCGGAGGCCGATAATAGCTGTTGTGGTTGTAGGCTGGCTGTTGATCTATGTCAAGTTCGGGAAACATTGTCCCCTGGACGAATTGTTGATTGCCCGACTGATAGTCTAAGACATCCACAACTGGTGATGAAGTTACGCCGGTCGGGGTTTCGTATAAGTAAAGTTGAGGAGAACCGAAATTTACACGCGCGAGAGGTTGATTTAAGTTGCAATCTGGAGTATTGTGGTCATCGCTCATCGCTGTCTCGTTGCTGTAAATACTGCTATGGGGAGAACCCCGGACAAAGTCGTAGTGGCCGTCGAAATTCTGGAAGGGGAAATCGCGAGACATAGATATGGTGGTAGCTCTTACCGGGAGAAGAATACGAAAGATTCTCTTAGAGTAAGTATTGATTGATAGATATAGATTCTTTCTGTTTAAGGACGGTGGACATTGCTCTCTTTATATATAAGAGCCTCCGGATATACCTCCCTTTTCTGATTGCGGGTGTAATGCATTCAGGCCTCAAATCACCAACCCGATAAACTCCCAAATCATACGAACCTGACACAGATCTGTTTGTAGTTGCACTCATTGATGCATCTTGTTGCCCACAAATAGCCTCATGAGCCGCAAAATTGATTTTTCCATAAGAGTCACGTATTTAGGAACATCCACCAATTATTTGAATCCGCCTGTAATGCCAGGCGCGAAGAATTCTACAGTAAGAAGATTAAACAAGGCAACCTATACATGACATTACTCATACTCGAACATTAATTGGTCCATGAAAGCTGTAGTACTGAGTGAAGATTCCTCGAATGGGAGCACAGATCGCCCGATAATGTTTGTTCAGCATTGAAGATGTATAATAATCCAATAGACACCTGAGTTGAATTCAAAGAGTGATCATATCATATCTCATTTATCGGCGGAGGTTTTGGTGTATTCTAAAGTTCTGAAAACGTGGTCGACATCTCACCGGGGAGGCGCACAAGACTCACATGTTCGCCCTGATAACCCCCACGAAATAAATGCTCCCTTGAAGGTCTAGCTCCGGTTCAGATTTCTAACTACACGTAGCAGTGAGAAGTCATGCATTAGACACCTATCTGAACCTAGGCTGAGCTCGGAGAGAAAGAAGCTCTACTTCTCTTCCACACTATGTAGGCTTCGTGGCTTCTCTTTCATGTCCGCAGGTAGCAAATATTGTACCATCAATTGAAATGATCGATTTGACTGGTCACTCGACTTGACCGGTCTCTCAATTGAATCGTAGAAGTTTCAAAAGTTTTGCGATATGAAATGTGTAGGTGCTAGTAGCTAAATATCTGCCTTGCATCGCTAAATTGTGCCTGGCACAAGCTGTAGCACATGGTGAAGGAGAAGCAATATCCCCGGCGCTCACCTTTTATGCCGGGATATGATTTGAATTCCCCAAGTTCGAGGGAAAAAAGTAATTATCCATGAGACGTACTAATCTGGTTTTTTTTTGGTGCTATGAGCGCACCCAGTCTCCTTGCTTTCCGATGAGATCTATGAGCAGATTAGCCGCATGAACCATTAGATCATGGGTTCTGCAATCGTGTATGTATGTGCGCGCAGATCCCCCCCCGGACAAAGGACCTGATATTTTAGAGTTAATCAAGGCAGTAAATGGAACTTGGACACGTACTCTATCTGTTCCAGCACACTCAGGCGGACGAGGTGCTTTACCAGGTAAACACCTGAGAACCAAATCTATGATTTAACCTTGTAATATCTGGAGATAGTGTGACCAACACATCGAGAGAGAGGACTATTTGGCCAAAAATGGGTTTTTTCTCCTGGAATCTCACTCGTACAAGAGGAGTCTTCTGTAACACCAGAGTATGCATGTGTATATCGATAGAAAATTGCATCCTATGATATGAAAAGAGTGAGCCCCTGCTATTCGGAGAATGTTTCGGTTCCGTACTAGGTTGAGATCTACAATATGAATTCATTCGTTACACGTATTCTACCACGTTTTTACGGGAGTGCCTAGCTGGTACTGTAAGGCTTTGAGTACGTTGGTTTTTTTCCTACCAAAACCAATATTAGCACCTTTCTTGAAATAGACTCTAGATCTGAAGGGGCCCCATCATTCAAACGAATCCCTACCTATCAAAATTTTTAAGGTGTTGGGATACCGCTTGACATGTATGCATGGAACTTGTGCGCAGTGCGCAGTGCATGACTGCGGCCACTTCCTTCCAAAAATTCTCAACATAACTTCCAGCTCCGCACCAGACCAGCAGTGAACGAGAGATATCAATGATGTATTGAATCAAGAATCTAGGCGATGATTTGACGAAATGCGGCTAATTTTCTCCGTTCGAATTGACCACTCGGTCGTTGGTAGCAGAGTGACAAACGATACGGAAGCCAGATGATAACGACGATGAATTAGCGATAGAAGCAAGTACAAGAACATAGGAGGTCCTTCGGCTGCCCCCAGATAATCACACCCTACTGCGAGGGTAGCGGCCGAGAAGATATTGTCTGGAAATGACGGTGAACATGGTAGGTATTTATGTAGATTTGGTAGCGTGCTTCCTTCAGAGCCTACATGTCGCCGCCGTAGCCATAGCGGCGGGTGATTAGGGCTCCTATATATTTATACGCAAAGCTATGACAGCAATCTCGAAGTTGTTGATGAAAGTTGCATTGATCGCGGGGTCATATATAGCCAATCACAGCCTGCAGCCCAGCCATGCACATTTCCTTGCCCCTTGAAACAAAAAATCAGGTACACGTATATGACTTCGAATGGGCCTAGACCAATTATCTTCTCTCTTGCGCTTGCCCGAGGCCCATTATCGCGTTTTTTTTACTACTTCCCGGTGCCGTTCTTCGATTCCTTAGATACTTTTGGAATCCCGGCCGACGCCGTGTTTCGTTCACTGAGTTGCAACTGGCGTGATGTCTTAAATAAATCACATAAAAGAAACAGATTCCGGCCTTGCCACGCTCTCTGTGTGCTTGATGTACGTCTAGATGGACCAATTGATCAGTAAAAATTGCGTCTACGCAGCGTAGTTCGGGAAAGCACGATAGAATCTAGACTACAGTGATCATCACCTCAGTCTAACAGTACCGGTAGAAGTTTCTAGGTGCGAAACTGTTCGCTGGAGCTCAATATTGTGATATTCAGATTCGAATTCAAACGCAAAGAAATAAGTTGGCTTTATACGTGGTCCAATATCTATTTAACGTTCCTTATAAATTAAAAATGCAAGACGTTGATTTAAATATTAAATTAGGGGCGGCTATGATCGTAACCTTAGCCCGTAATCAGGATTAGTTGGAGTCAGAATGCGTCTCAGTGCTTATAATGATATCTTCATTCTTTGGCATTACACTGCAGCTAGCAGCTTTTTATATACACTTAACTAGGCTCGTTCCTAAGCTGTCAGTAGGGGATGGACACACGAGACTAACACTTGACTTAGATGAATAATAACCTGATATGAGTTACTAGATTAATTAATTTAGGGGCCTGAGCGCACGAGGACAGGCTGGGGCGCGTACGTAAATATCAACAGATTTAACAATCTCGTGAACGTCTCTGAGCGCCGGTAATATATGCCAACTTGTCCAAGAGATAAGCTGACTGAATACCATAGATCCATATCAACAAGTAGGACCACGTGCAGAGAGATCTGAGGAATATCGGTCCCTGTCAACTAAAGTAAGTACAACAAAAGGCCAGAATATTTGCCAGCACACCCACATCTAACAAGCACCCCCAAGAAATGATGACCGCATTTAACGTGCTTCATAAATGATTACTCGTCTAAATGTGACCTATTTAGAAGGCTTGCGGCCTTAAAATAATTGTAATTCTCCCAACCTTGCTTCTATAAACCAGAATGCTATTGAATATGTATGGCAGACGTGCTCTTATGTCTTCGGACGTGCAATATGAGGTTCTCGCATGATACATCACTCGTCGGGTTGGTGACACTATGCCGCATTCACGAGACATCACTCGACCACTTATGTGTGTTGCGGTTACCAGTAAGGCTCAACTTGACCAGTGAACGTTTCAGCTTCGCGCATGCACTTGGCACCACACCACACTAGACGAGGGTTGGCGCCGATCCCCAGTATCAGAGGTCTCGGGCGTGTAAATATAGGTAAGTGCAACATGGATGATCATGGGTACCTACATACCGTTGTACTCTAGGTACAATGCCGCTCAACTGCATGTACAACTATACCTATCCAGGCACCCCTCTTAACCCCCATACACCGAATTTTATGCTTGTTGCACTGAGCATGCACTGCGTGCTTTGGTTCAGAATTTAGTCGAAAAGACTTATGTTATGGTTGAATTTCATTTGACTTTGGACATTGTTTGCTGCACTTTGTCCTCATTCACCTTGGATGAGCTGATGCAAAAGTAAATAATTGGATGAATAAACCGATGTATGTGATTGTGATAGCACTTGTAACTACAATATGAAGCGAGAAGCTACGCTATAAATCAGCTCTTACGGGCACGTAATTCCGCCCACGTTTCCTCCATCGATTGTGCTTAGTCTGATTAGTCATCTATTCTGTGTCTATCGGGCGGCGTGCGCCACAATGTCAATCAAACCGTGGTTTTGGTTGTTCTTCCCAAAACTGATTTTCGATCCCACGTATTATCAATCCTGCAGACTAAACCACAAATATTGAAAGGATAAGCGCCATCGACAGAAGTGAATTCTCAAGCGCAGTATTAATCTTGATTAAGTAGTACATGTAGTTGTGAGCGGGATTCTCTCCAAAAAATGACAAGTCTAATTACAGTTGAATTAACAGCAGAATAGAAGTCCATGTAACACTGATGTACAGAAGTCCCGTGAAGGGTTTAATCATAGACACTTATTTTTATTTATGAAAGCCATTGTGTCCGGTAGGTGGGACGGCTTCTTTCGGGGGAGCTGTTGATGTCGATTTATCACCAATACACAAAGGCTTCGACGTAGTGCTCCTCGAGTCGATTATTCCATCTCATGGAGAACCTCATCCCCTCGACTAGTACTCCTTATATTATGTCTCCTCATTGTTCCCGTAGCCGATGCCAACATCGCCGCGGTGCCGGAAGCCTCTAGAATTCCCAGCCTATTCGTATCGACCCTAGTTTCTGCCCAAGACTCTCGCCGCTCCCCCGGTTCTTGGACACCCGGTTGGGGGGAACTTAGATTACTCCCATCGGTCCAACTAACGCCGGCACTCTCTTCCAGCTGTACGGGGGGAAGTTCCTCAAGATTCGCCCTAAAACAAGACGTAAACCAGGATTTGCATCTTGTAAAGGCAGTGTAGAGGCCATAGCCGATGACGTAGAGAACCGAAACAGCCATGATGAAGCATATAACATAGAGGATAGAAGTTCGAGTCACCAAAGTTGAAGTGGAGGTTTGCTTTTTTGTGCCCCATGGTACAAACAATTTATCATCTACCATTGTGCCGCCAACTGTCGGTGTTTTGGTAGGTAACCAAGTGTTCTCAACTATTGTTATACCGTCAATACCAGGTACTTCGGTTGTGGTTGCGGGTTGTGGTGTTTGTAGAACCGAGTGATCCTCCGGTGGGTGAACTACTACGGTTACCACCCTCACCCTTGTCGTTGTTGTAGTTCTTGGGTAGTACTTGAGATCCATCTTATCCACCTCTAGTCGATCAATGTATTCCTCCCTGGGCCAATCGAAATTTTCCACCTTCTGCCAATCCATATCTTTCACCTTCTGCCAATCTTTCTGTCGCACCGAAAAGTACAACTTCTGGTCCTTCAGACTGATTCTAGTTGTATCGTGAGGTATAGAGGTTTGGAAAACCGGGCTATCTAGTGAGTAATGGTCCCTCTCTTCACCGGGATAGTCCAAGGGAACGGCATTGATGTGGACGGATCCCATAGGAAGAGAGGCTAGTAAAATCCCTAGAAGGTGCCAGTAGGCCATGTTGAGCATTTTGATGTATGATTGCGAAATACTCATGTACTGCCGGTAGAATTGCACGCAGGATCCTTGGATTTAAAAATTTGGGAGAAGCAATATATGGACGATTGATCGCTCGTTGTCCGTATCCTACAGAAATCAATCACTGAAAAGCTCGTAACGTGTTCACCTTTGTCATATGGAATTAAACTAGCCCCAACAACATACATGTATATGTAGCGCTGACATACGCTACATGTACTAGCTGGCTCGATCGGGCCTTCGATTGGTGGTCCCGAAACCTATAGGATCGAAAACGGGGGCGTGATTCAAATGCCGGAACGGATCATTCGCTAGCGATACCGAGCTCCCCACCTATCCCTAACCTACCTCCCTGAGATAATACTTGAAGTCGTTCTATTTTCCTTGAACGAGCGATGCTGTCGATTGTATATTTTATATTAACCAACCTATATCAGAGTACTTGTCTGGAGCGCATGCCTTGCTACAAATGCTTCAACAATAACAGAATTTAAATCTCAAAACGATATCCACAACCCCTGGCTATATTTGAATAGTATTATATTACAAAAAGCTATGCCTGATCAATACCACATATTTGATGCGATCGGCTGAAGCCTTGTGATGATAATTAAAGTTTGCTTCACTCTGATATTTCTGCCGCAGCTCCTTAATAGTATCCCCTGGATGTATGTGACAGTGGGGAAATCTCTCTCATGCATTAGCGTGGCCTATCGAAGAAATGATTTACTGAAGTAAGGCAGCGAACTGTGAACTTTATGGCACCGTTAAGTATTCCCAAGTCCGACAAAGGCAGCAAGCTACTTACCCAGACGTTTTCTCACCCAAATTCACGGTCACATGACGTTCATGCATGAGAGATTTTCCCACTGTCTCATACATCCAGGGGATAGGAGGATTTATTATTAGATTAGTCATCATATCGACCACAAGTCATTTTCGATTAATCACAATATTCGTCATATGGCTTTCTTTACATTTCTGTACTACCTTTCTTTAGTATAAATACGGGGCAGCTCCTCTCTACCACCGGAGGGGGGGGGGGGGGTGGGTCCGTGGGTTGTGTTAGCGCAATGCATCGGGAGTGTGCTGATGGAAGATTGTGTTGGGTAATGTATTTGGATATTATATCTTGCATCGGGAATGTATTGATAAAGCGTTGGGTATTAGAGCGTATTTGACAACTGTCGATTCCGACAATTGACAGTTCGCCGGCTGCAATAGCGGTTTGCCGAACCGTGAATTTTGATTGCTGAGGGTATCGGCACAGAGTACCGGAACTTGGAGCTGGACTCTATCAATGCGCAAAAGGCCTTATGTCTCGATCTCGTCACCACTAATAATGGTCGAGATCTACTAAATAATTTAATATAAACTTGAGAATTCGTGAAGTATAATGTCAATTTTGCGACCTGCAACTGTCAAAGCCGAACTGTCAATTGTCGGAATCGACAGTTGTCAAATACGCTCTATTGCACATGAAGTTCATCGGCAATTCTTCTGGTAATGTATAGGTAAGGCATCTGGTAATGAATCAGCAATGTATCGGCAATACTTAGGAAATATGTCAAATAAATAGAATTTCTAAACAAAAAAACTTGATTTAACATAAGAAGGATGTACACCTGTAGACTCCTAATTCTTAGTAGACACTTTGCCTTATCAGCCATATAACATTTGTATTATATTCGAGCTTAAAGAGTGCTATATATCTGTTGAAATCGAGCGTCCTATGCTCTTCATTAGTATGAGGTACGAACGGCCCAGGGCTGAGCAGGGGAGGAAGGCCGGGTTATGACGAGTGAGCCTAGGTGATGCTTGCAAGGGCTGTAGTCAACGAACTCTCTTCTGTCTTTCCTTCTCTAATTTCACTTCTGTATTAAGCACGTATAAATCAATAAAACCTTCATCGTTCTCAACAATATCCAGCAAATATGGATAGAAATGCATCATGGAAATGCATCATGAAAGGCATCATAAAAGCATTAGGAAAATAATTACAGGAAAGGCATCAGGAATGGTGTCCAGAAAATAATCCAAAAACCGCCCAATGGTAAATGAATCAGCTACAGTATATAAATGCATACATGGATCGATTTCCTCCACTGTAGGATTTCAGAAATGCATCATTCGATGCATTAACCCTGTAATAGAGCCTTAGCCGGTATCAATTAACGCTCAATTCCTTCACTTCTCTAATATTGTGACCTCAGGGGTACATTACCAGATGTTCCTCGCCGCACACCGCCAACGGTGACTATGGAAATATATAAAAAATGGAAGGCTATTACAGCTGTTGTCATAATATTAGGCCCAGGCGAGCGTTGTAACACATAGTATGAATCTTCAATTCGTTACCTCTCTAAGTAATTCCCATTGCTTCATTAGGGAATCCGGCCGAAAGTTTAAATTCAGATACTTTAACGGGTATCTCGAGTTTCCTAATGAAGCAATCATGCTTAAGTTTGCAAGAATCGTTGTATGTGTTAAGTCGTTCAGCTAGGTCTAATATTATGACAACAGCTGTAATCGTGATGGTGCGGTGGTACCATTTGCCATTAAAAATCTAGCTGAATCATGATGGTCTTGTTGAAATCTTTTAAACCCGGCGTATATATAGTGAGCAAAATGAAGTGCTGTCCAACCACGATGATCGGGGAGGTTTATATCAGCGCCCTTCTCCACTGAGACTCTAACTATGTCAATGGCCACGATTTGCTGCAAGATGGAGGGCTGTCCAGCCGCCCTTATCGACCTTGTTGATATCGGCGCCCTTCTCCACCAAGACTATAACTATGTCATAATGGCCACCATCTGCTGCAAGATGGAGGGATGTCAAGCCGGAAGCACAGCCAATTTGATTTCGGCCCCTTGCTCGATCAAGTATATTACGGAGTCATAGTTTCCACTTTCTGATGCACTGTGCATTGCTGTCCTCCAATCATCGTCCGCTGCTGAGATATTCGCGCCTTTTTCAATGAGAGACTGTACTATAAACCGGCACCCCGCAGTGCGGGCTGCAAGGTGAAATACTGTTACGCCAACCGATCGGGCGTAAATATATCGACACCAGCGTTGGAAAGTAAAGAAAAGATCTCGGTCTTACGTTTCACGTTGAAATATCTGATAAAATCCCTGGACCTATGCCTGTCTAATTACGAAAACTTAATATGTAATAAAGTGCGTCGAGACCAATTATTGTATTGGAGACTTTCACCTTTTTCGATTAGTGACCGGACGGCTAAACTATGATTGAGCGCACACGCCATAGGTAATGGGCTCGAATTAAAGTGCCTCGCATCGTTATACCACAGGTAGCATCGTCAGGCTTTCCTCACATTGACTAATATGGAACATTAGATTAAGGCAGGCATAGCTCCAAAAAGGATATTTCTTATTGAATGCAACATATCCCGAATTTCCCGCAAATCTATTATCTAAGAGTAATCGTATGCAAGAAATTGTGACCTTTAGGTCTGAATCCTGACGTATCGTAGGGTGATTGAAGAGATACTCTTGTATAGTGTAATGTGCTAATCGTATAGTTCCGGCATTCTCATCGTAGGTATCCAAGCTTGCGCACACATCCAGCATTGTTGTCATATCATGTAGATCTAGCTCGTCGAATCCAGTACCATCAGGATCAACCCCCACGGCTAATTGAAGGCCATGTACCGTAAGTGTTCCCTAGCCTTGACAAGCCACGAGGGAATCCTGATCGCTAGCTCAATGCAGTTTGGTGATTGGGAGTTGATAATATTCATAGCTCTATCGTATGTTAGGCGAAGTGGACTTGTATTTAATACTGAGCATTTAAACTTTTCAAGCTCTTCCAGGATCTCGCGAACAGTAGTTTGTTGGCACAAATTTTCGACGTGGAAGTGAACAAGAAGAAACATATGATTAATAATAAACCTTTGTGTTTATTTGTTTACAAGATTGTAAAACTTACATTCCCTCCGCGCACTCGAGCAGATCAGAAATTATTTTGCTTCTATAATTCACGGGTCCTTGCTTTATAAGGCGCTGTGCTCTAAGATACTCTGATATCGTTTGGTCCACATAGCTTTCGATATCATCTTTTGCCCAGCGTTTTATTTTTGACGATCTCTTAAAGGAAGATTGAATATCCCCCGAATACGCACGTCCTATTATAAACATGTGTATCTTGGGTCCATGAGCACAAATTCGATGAAACAACGACAAGAGTTCCCTCCGCTGATTGACTTGGTCACACTCGTCCAATGCGTCGAATATGAAGAATGTTTTCGTAAATCTTTCTGAGATATCAAGGAGTGATATATATAGCCTTTGAATGGCAAGTTGCTCCTTTTGGAGCTCATCGCAATGCTTCTCAAGGGCGTCGGGAACGTAGCGAGCTTGGTAGGCTAGTTGTTTAACTAGGCTAGCAAGGGCCTTTGTTGGTGTCTGTTGTTCTTGCTCCTTATAATTGAAGTAGATATGTCCTACACTGTATCCGTTTATCTTTGCCTCAACTCTTAGGCTATCAATCATAACAGAACTGATTAGTTATGTTAAGTTTGCAGGTAGCACATAATGTTAGGGGCAAATACCTCAAAAATGTCTTTCCAGCACCAGCTGTGAGATCAAAGTATGATCAGAATTCTGCCAGAGAGAAACCTCAGCTGAGGATGTTGAACTTACGAATGCCATAGCCCCAAAGTAGGCCAGAGCCCCTTCGCCACTCTTGCACCTCCGGAGACTTGAGAATCCAATGGCCTGTGTTCGGCTTTCTCCGACTACTTATCTCAAAATGTCTCTGATCATAGGGTTGTGGTGATATCCAATTGAGGATAGCGTTTCGTTTTTGAACTGCTTAAATGTTTCCACCCCTTAGCTCATAAAGTAGATAAATGGCCTGTCGATAGATCCTACCGGATCGCTCCATGTCCTGCGCTTTCATAGCTACATTGGTCTCTTGTGTGGTATGCTCAATCATTCTCAAGGAAGAACTTAGTTTTCGTTAGCCCTTGCGACTGGGAAGCTCTTTATCAGACGGTTTCTGACTCTGTAAGCGGCCACTGAAGTCGTACGAGCGAGGAACCCCACCAACTCGATTGCAATTTCTTCTATTTTGCCTCCAACTTGTCATTCAAACTCTTCATCTCCATGCTGTAGTTTAGGAGTGGGGTAAATAATTGTCCTAGAATAGCTGAACTTGAATGTTGTACGGTGCTTTGTAAGGCGCTGAGGATTTTGACTAGAGATTTCAACTCGTCGATGAGTCGTTGGAGACTTGTTGGGGCCCGTTTGACACCCGTCGTGTAGCCGTATGCTAACGATACTACCTGCGTTGTAATCTGGAGAACTGCAATAACGCTCGCCGCCGCACCTAAACCCTCCATTTCTAACTATATTGGGGTTATAAAATTTAGCTTTGCCAAAGGTGTGGTGGTGTTTCGGGTTTGAAGGCTCTTGAAGAGAGCGGGGGTACTGTGCATGTGAAATTTCTATATAACACACAGCTCATAAAATTAAAATCGAGGTCTCGCTCACACCCAACCGCCCACCTTCGCTTGTAGTTGACGATACCTCATTAATTATTATCTGTTTCATTGTGCATAGGTCTCGTAGCCTGTAGGCGCGCCTCATATAACCTAGTTGGAGAGCACAAAACCTCTCTAATAGAAATTAAAGAGCCGGAGATCGCAGTGTGACTTTTGAAATTGACTGTTCCGAACCCCTATTCGTGAAGTGGTATTCGTCAAGAGATCATAGTGAAAGACTGTAAAAATTCGTATTGATTAGAAGGAGTTATATAGAACTGCAAATATTATCGAAAGTCTTGATCTATTCCGGGTCAATTAGAATGAAACCAAACCGGTTAGGGTTAGGGTTTGATACAAGATTTTTTTAGCCAAATTATGTAATGACCGAAGGACATAACCAGCTTTTCTACGGTTTCAAGGGAATTTGTAGAAAAATAACACCTAAAAAAGCAAGTCGAACAAATGAAAGAAGCGACAGTAGGCTGAGACACCTATGAACTCAACTTTATAACGCCAAGGCTGTTCATGTCATCAATTAAGGCTTCTCTAATCGTTCGCCATTGACACAGAAAATACCGTAAGCACACTCTTGACTGACGTCATCAAGTTGACACGCAAGAGGTCAGTGAGTAAACAGATACTCCTATCTCCTCCTGTTCCCGAACCATCGTCCCAATCGTTAATACACTCTCTCTAGCTTTCAACAATGGCTCCGGCTGAAAAGCACGCATCAACTGAATCGGATTCTGGTGCCCCGTTGGCCAAGAAGAGAGCAACAACTAACTCGGCCCCAGCTACAAGCTCAGGCCCTTCAAACCCTCGCAATCCCGTCTTTGACGACCTCTCGGCAAAGTACCCCACTGTTGAGAAATTGGAGGAGCACATAAAATCTCTATCCCGCTCTGCTCTGGAGGCGCTGATACTTTCTGGCGCATTTCCTGAGGTACGCTAATTACAACTACTGGCTAGCTTAGGCTTTGATACTAAATAGAGGTTGTCGATACTGATTGTCCATTACAACCAGGCTACTTCAGAACTACGCCATTGCGTGTATTGTCATAAAACATTCCATGCATCCGATAATCCTCTAGGAAACTGTGTCGTTGAGCACTTCATTCGTGAGTGCAAGCCGATTGATGAAGACGTGAGCGAATGGCAGTGTTGTGGTCAACGGTGGGATAATATAGACAACGATGATTGGATGGAAAGCGCCGAGGATATGTTCCCCCATTGCTATGTGGGGTGTCACTGGGAGGAGGAAATCACGACGGACGATGAAGAGGAGGTGGAGGAACATAACCAGGCAGATTATATGGTTGACAGTGAACCTAGGGTAGAGAAGAAACAGGTGTGGTGGAGAGTATGGAAGAGTCATGGAAACACATGTGAAAAGATGGGATGTAAGGAGAAGTTGGCTGGGTAGTGATTGAGGGAATGGGGGCATTGGACAATATCTAATTTTTATACCGCTACATATGGTTACCTGTATTGGAAATCTGGACGTGAACATGCAGTATCTATTCCCCTCTCAATGCCGCTTTCCAGGATTTACTCACCACCACCTAGATGATTGAGATTAGAACTCTCAGATCATAATTTGCGACATGTTAAACCTTATTCAATTCAATTGAGTCTCTATAATCGAAAGATCACATGATAGAAGTCGATTATCTTGCGCGATTAATTATAAACACTATAAATTGAAGGGCATAAATCTCACTTTATATGTACACCCGTGTCTAGAAAATTCCCGGATGCAACCAGACCACGACCCAGTATAAAAACGTGAATACCTCAACAACCACAGATCGAATAGACATGAAATTAAAAATATGGCATAATTAGATAGTAAAGAAATGAAATATGAAACATCTATCATTTTGTATGACCCCCATTTATCTCATAACACTGATTCACCCTTCTTGGTATGCTATCAACCCAGGCATCAAAGGTCTCTTGGGGAATATCTTCCCACTCCTCAACGGCAGCTCTCCATAACTCATCTACACTATGAGGCCTTCTTTCCCTCTTGTGCCGTCTTTTCCTTAACCTAGCCTAAAGTAAACTCCATAGGATTCGTGGTGGTGGCTGGTCGTGGTCTGGTTACTATGGGGCGAAATCCGGGAATTTTCTAGACACGGGTGTATGATTTCACAAAGCATCCTACATACGGTACGAAAAAATAGGGTTAAATTAGTACTGTATGACTATAGGATTCGGTGGATAATACGGAATTAAACCGGCATAACAAAAAGAATACCGTAGCAATGTCCTATTCTTACCGCAATCCTAGCGCATTAACGGAAATAACGTAGCGAATCCATACCCTTTTTTAGTATTTAATACCGTTAAAGCGTGTTTTACAGAGGTTTATTCAATACTTTCCAAACCGTATATTTGACGCTTTAATAGTAGTTTACGAGTTTCTCCGATTATAATTAAGGTTGAATCCGTAAAAACCAACTCTTTCTCCTATTCTACAAGGGAAATATCACAACTAATTGACGCGAGAATTTAGCCCTCTCGGCTTCGTATGAAGATGAGAGGACAGCAGAAGCGGGGACACAGATCTAGGGAATTAACACAAAAAAGGCCACCCATTCTCCCCAAACGAAGAGAGGATCCGGAAAGGTTACGTCCCCGAAGAGCGGAGGTGTAAGAACCAGTATACAGCCACCCATGTACATGAGAAATAGGGAAGACGCATCCCAGGGAGGTACAGAGAGATCTCTAAGCTGTGAAAGATCGAGGATGGACTGATCGGTCGGTTTATAAGGGAATATTGTATGAGGATAATGGGTAGGGCTTAACCTATATGTAGGCATGGGTGGGTGTTTTCGCTGCTCCTCTCAGGTTACCTTGGCATGATGCCATGAATTCTGGCGACAGCACCTACCCGTAGCTATGAGGACTCTTTATGGCCTTGGGGTGAACTAGAGTGTAGGGCTTACGTATACGTGATTCTATCCCCGATACTTTCAATATTTACATATTTTATTTCTATTCGGTGTATTACATGTCTTGGATCGACTGGCAAGTCATGGTATAGGTCCATATATATTGCATGCAATACACACATGTATGATATGAGGACGAAATGCTATGGATACATGTAGATCATTATTTTCTCTGTATGTTGGACCGAATGAAGACATGAGAAACGCAATGAAACCCGCTTAGGTTTAAGTAGAAGACAAACTTGTTACGTGTAGCATGGAAGTTATACATGGCCAATATTATTGCCAATCGACACTATATAAAGTCCTGTTGCTGACATTTCATTGTATTATACTTTATATGTGGCCCTAAAGCACGTAGTATCTATATTTTTGTGGAATAGAGAAAGCTGGTCTCAAATTAAAACTACAACCTGCAGGGATGGGCTACCTATCCCTCCACTTTTCTTTCTTCAGTTCAATCCATCAATACTAAGGCATACATTTATTCCAGACTTTATTCATTTTCCACTCTGTATTAAATCACCTCCGACAAAAGGCAAACTAGTACAGAAAGCCGGTGAACTGGTGAGTCCACAGATTGATTGATCTATAATCCGTCCATATATAGCTTTACTAGTGCGTACGCTGATGAATACATGTATTGTGATAGAATCTTAGTACCTGTTATTAATCCCAGAGGAAGCTACCCATTTTTCTATCAATATAGAATTAAGAGGATTTTAGTATTTATCGACGCAAGCAAATAACGCTCTATCGCTACCTAAAGTGTTCACTTGAACGCCCTTTCACCTTCTCTAGCCCATGTCCTTATAAACCCCAAAGATCAACGCAATATTCCCCAACTCTCTAATCCATAACCAGTATCACAGTGACAATCACCAAAATCACTTCACAACCTCCCTATTATATCAGCGCTCTACACCATGAAGGCTGTTACATGCGATCACGATTTCGAGATGAAAAAGAGTACCAGCACTCTAATGCTGTGGAGGTGTCACTTGTGCTACTCCGGACCGCATTATGCCATCTGGCAATGCAAGTATTGTGATCTCGTTACCTGTGAGCCTTGTAAGAATAAAGGCAAATGAACTTAGTTTCTTTCTCGTTGTACACTTTGTGAATGCCTCACTCGGGTTCAGATTTCTGTTAGTCACTTGAGGATTTAATACCTCTATAATCAAGGTGTCCTTGTATAAATATCCATCGCTCAGTTTCTAGTTTTATTCAGCAGTCCTAGATATGTAACTATTCTTCTACAAGTGAAAGTGCTTTTATTAACAGTTCGTGTTTGCTCTAATTCTCCGTCTGACCAGTGACTCCAGATCCAGTACTCATAGTGTAGAGTGGAAGTAAATGCATTCATACCATAGACCACCGCTCCCCAATAGGTGGGTTCCCGGGGCTTCTGGCCGTTGCATTCTATTCAGTGAGAAATGATACTTTGGCTATTTTTCTAAAATAAATACTAAACAGGGTGAACGATAAAATTTAAAAGGTCACTTCTCCAGTGGGGAAAAATTGGATATATAGGGCCCTCCGCCCCGGGATCGATTGCAAGCTCGTGCTGTGTTATTTTTCATCCCACCCATTTTTATCTATCTATCCCCGGAAATTCAATGCTGTGCTGTAGCTGAGAAGAGTCCTGCCCTAAAGAGTCGATCAGTAAATAGGCCAATTTGCAATTTTGACAACCACAATAATCCCAGGCGCGAATCGTAAAGTACCCTGCATGGCGATGAAAGTGATCTGAATTCGGTGTCCCCATCTTTTCGTAAGGACTCATTGAATTCTACGAATTATAAGTGAGGTTAGCATTCATATCATAGTATCACTCATAAATCCTATTCCTGGAGTGCCAGTGACAAACGTTCTGGATTATTTTGTTTCAACCATGATACGAATTACGTACTCGTAGTATATGACGTCGCCGAAATTTCATCAACTTCTTTCGTAACACTGGTAGAGCCTGTTGAGACTGGTGGCAGTAGTGGCCGGACAGAATAACAATAGCGTACATATGTATTTAATGCGTGGAAGATTTGAGATCGCTGTATATGTACTCGGGGGAGACGAGTCACACGATCCCGGAAATTCGAACTATTTTGAAAGCGCGCCATTTACTGTCTTGCGGTGGCGGGCTTCACCAAACGTTTCGTTTCGTATTCGATTATGCCACAGATTATTCTATCGGGTGCCCACATGAGGACGCTATCCGCAGAGGAATCGAGACGAGTATCACCAGGAGGGAGAGCATTTTAGCTAGCTGAGCTCTTAAGAAGGAGAGAATCAATCCCCCCACCCAAAATCAGATATAATTCAGGTCCAGATATGTCATCAGTTTGGCCTAGGATAGAGACACATTAACGGTCAGAGGGCTATTGCGGGGTGATATCGCAGGGTGGGGAGCCTATAACAAAGGGAAATTGTAAATAAAATGTCTTCAAACCTATTGGATGGAGTAAAAACAAGAGGTAAAGGCATCTCTGATTAGTGATGAGCATGAGAGGAGACGTCTCGGGGGTCCCCAGAGCACCGAATCTTAGGACTTGACGAGACCGAGCTTCGATTCCAGAGGACGAGATATCTCAAACCCAAAATCTAAAATTCCCGAGATACTTAATCCTGAGACTTGATATATGCATTGCTTATAAGCTATAGTACGAGACAGGAAATTACCTGATCTGCAGACTCATATCATCCGCGCCCATTAGTATACGTACACTTACATTACATACGAGCAGGCCCTAGAAGTATTACTAGGCCCTACACAAACCTGATCCGCTCTGTCACTCTATCTCAAATACCTCCAAATGGAATTCTTATAGTTCCGAAGCTAGGTTCATTCCGGGAAACCGCCGGTAACGACTACCCCGCCGATTATAAACATCGAGTGATATACCATGAAGAAATTCCAATCCTTGTCATCAACTATTACGCACGTTGGTAAGTACTTTAACCTCAGTACATTTAGTTCTCGGGGAATCCAAAATACTCTGTAGAGCACCGAACAGACGACATATGCAACAACTCGTGCCATGGTGATCAAAGGAGGATTCGGTAAGCTTAAGGCTGAACCAATGCAAAAACCTAGCTCCCGAAAAGATGCACACAACATGGCTTTACCTTTTACTGTAGCAGCCTAGCTACCAGGAGTACGATGCCGATGGCGATAAAACAACCAGGCAACCTGCACATAATAGAATCACAGTCAAATCTGAAGCCCTAGACAGAAGTACTTACAATGGACGATGCAAGGAGTATCGGTATGCCATCAGGCCCGTACTGAAGAGGATTGAAGCTGATCAGCTGCGTAGTTAGAGCCAAAGCATACCAACCCTACGAACGGAGCGAGAGTCCTATGGACTTCCCACGATACAGAAGCGAATCTCATCCTCGACGCATTTCCATATACGCCTTATTTACTTCAACATCTCATGAAGGATACATTTGCACTCCATATAACATGCAGACACTACTATTCTGGGGCGAGGAGGTATCCTCTCGAAGAATCAAACTAGAATTCGGTGTCTGACATCACTCGAAATTCGGCAATGCTAATAATCAGCTCGAGTGGAATGAGTGCTGCTGGTGATCTTGGAAAGTCGTTATAATAGGCGGGAAGGAGTTACCTTCAGAAAACCTTCTCATCCTCGAAGATCTCTCGTGGCTCCTGTGCAAAGCTATAGGACTATCAAAGACGTGAACTGGAGTATATGTCTTGTACTGTTTGGCCTCACATAGTGTTTGGTCTATATGCAATCAGGTTGTGCAGGCTCCCGGCAGGCATGTTACGAAGGAACTGAAGCTCCAGCTTTTCATATCCATATTTGTATAGTACGCAGGCTCATATTTGTTTCATGTTGTAAGATCGGGTAAATCTCATCAATAGATGTAGTTTATATAGTAAATATTTCATACAAAATTATATTATGGTCTATTGGCCCATTTGAAGCTGGTGTTGTCAGGGGAGATGTAGTCAGAAAGCGACGAGACAAAGATTTTCACAAATTCAGGGAGTTACACTATAGATTAGTTCGAAGGTTGTGGGATGCATGTCCAAGGCATATATAATAATGTCACTACTACTAATAATATAACAGATATAATGGAACTCCCGCGAATACATATATGATAGTACATGGTATATCAAGTACGTATCATGATTTAAGCATATACGTAGTCATATTCCAGCAATCGATACTAAGATTCCTACTTCGATCTGAAACTCACCTAACTTGACAGGTAGAAGCTACATAAATGTATTTACGATTAAGTTAAATGAGTTTTATATATTCCTATTTTCATTTACGCAATAATAATCAACTCCTAAGCTCTAATCCATGCATTTCTATGGTCACATATTTAATAAGAGGTGCCTTAGAGTAGAGAACCAAGTACGTGCCAATAGCATTTTATTACCGAAAAAGCTATTTAAAGTGCCAAATCTGTATGAAAAGATTTCATGCTGGAAGAAAAAAAGCCCAGGATACATCCTCCGTCAAAGGCTCTTTCTTCTTGGTCGAATTTTTTTTGGGATATCAATCCTATCCCCTCGTCTACCAATGCTGCCACCATGTAATTGAAGCTGTATGGGAGATCTATTATTGTGTAATAGAGATAACGCGATCTATTAGTAAAGTCACACCAGATTTGCTTTTGTTTGGATGACAGCATTATACTTACAGAGGAAGGATAGTGTCTCTTAATTTACGGCTTCTTGAACAAGCCCTCCATCCAATCAGTCTGGGCCTTGAGAGTTCTAATTTCCTTTCTGCAAGCATCCAAGTCCTCCTTACAGAGTGCGAGGTCGACTTCCAGTTCGATATTTTCTCTCCTTAACTTCACTATCATTTCAAGGTACTTCTGATTGAACTTGGTAGTATATTCAAGGTCCTCCTGAAGGCCCTTCATTTCAGCAGCAACGGTCCGTTTGCCTCCAAGCGTGGGCATGGTGGCTGCTCGATATTTCCTTGCAGTTTCGTAGAGAGGGGCCAAGGGAGCAAGAAGGTCTCTCGTGGAGGGGGTATCGATGTCCATGTTTTCAGCACTGCCGCTCCTCGTAGAGGTAGACCCGGAGCCTTTCCCAGATTTGAACCCAATGGTGCTACTGCTAAGGCCTCCGGTAGTAGTCATCGAATATTCTATATTCCTCTATTAATTAGTTGAGTCATTGATTCTAGGATAGAACTTCGTACTTAGGGGTATTAGTCAAATTCTTGGACTGGATTGATGAGATATGATGTCGTTGTTATTAAGTGGAAGTACTAGTAGGATATTGGAATTTTAAGGTAGCGAGATAGTGGGGTGAAGGGATGGTGGGGTGGAGGGATGGCTCAAAAGGACTACTATTTATAGCTGGGCGAGTTAACAGATGTATACGTATCTCTTAGGCTGTTAAGCGAGATGTATAGAAATGGGTGCTCTGGTAGCCACATATGTTTGTAGTTGAGAGCTGTTTCTATGCCACAAATACATGTACATGTAGTAGTTCCCATGGAAGGTCACACTAGCGCCAACTTGCAATTGTTGAATCCTAATCGCGGAACGGCCTACTTGAGTAGCATGCAGGCTTAAGCAATCCAAGCACGTATGCTCTGTTCGTGTAGGGACATGAACCTATGCCCTTCTACTACGATGATCATCTAACCCTTTCGGCCCATAACATTGCAAGCTTCCTTGCCATATACTTAAATTCTCCTTCGATTCTTGTTTCATCCTTAATTCATTAGGTCATGGCACCAAACCCAGC
Organism: Morchella eximia; assembly: GCA_024713935.1. NCBI lineage: Eukaryota > Fungi > Ascomycota > Pezizomycetes > Pezizales > Morchellaceae > Morchella > Morchella eximia. The sequence goes on from JAMGZG010000020.1 coordinate 227,377, forward strand.
CCACTACCGGGCCGATTGACGTTCGTGCAGTGCATCGGGTTGGCCCTTCGCTACGAAATCAGTCCACCCATCAAAATTCACAGTAGTCCTGAGCCTAGTAGATACATGTAGTATACGTCGAGTGAAGTTCGGTGATCTGTAAAGTACATCAGTTGTGAATGCTAAGAAATGTTGGTTTGTTAATTTTATGTTTTGTGTAAGAAGCAATCTTTGGTAGTATAGTGGTTAGTATACTCGCTTGTCATTAACACTGTCCGCGAGTGACCGGGGTTCAATTCCCCGCCAGAGAGTTCTTTTTGCTCCCTTCTCTGTCTTGTGGTAGTTAACAGCTTTTGATTGGTGCGGCTTTCAACCCGATTTTTTTAGAGAGGACCAGTCTTGCCAAGCCTTCTTGTCCAACCATCCTGGCAACCTACATAAAGTAAAAGCTTCGGCTTCAAGAAGTCCAAGGCCGAGTTTTGTGGGGCAATCGGGCGGTGGAGCATCGCGGTTCTCTCCATTCGGGGTTCGCTTCTGGCTAAATGATACTTTTCTTTGTAACGTTTTTGACAGAGTACCGTGTCAGACTTAGAATCGTGTCGTATGGCAACATGACAGATTTTGGAGGCGAAAAGGCTCAACAATTAACACGGCCAAACCTGTACGGTAATGACTCGATTCCCGGTCTGACACGGTACATGTATGTATCAGGCCAAAAACGTTATCATTAATTCTGCTAGACAAAATCCTCAAAACATATCATTTCGGAACAATTCTTAAATAATGGGATACATATAGTAATGTGTCAAAGAAGATATGGTGAAGATGTCTACATCACACGAGTGACCCTTCATGATTGGCAACGTGTTTCTTTTACCTCGCGACACCTTAAATACACAAATCCATCCGCCTTTCTCTTCCACAACTCCTCCATTGACTCCAATACTCTCCAACCATACTCAACTTAGCTAATTGTGGCTACTCTTTGTCCAGGAAATTATCTTCTGATTGTTGATTCTGAATAGACCTTGCGTTGATCATGCCTCGTTGCGCAAGATCTTCAACTTCACTTGTTTGGGGAATTCCTGTACACCCGACACACCTTCTGCGAGCAATCAAAACCCATCAACGACTGCTCCCCGTCATGAGAGCATTGCGTGGATGCCATTGCTTCGCCCCTAATCCTCGTGTCATTTCCCCTACCCATTTATCAGCTTTTGGTCTCGCTACCCCCTCAGTGCCAGATACTGCTGCTGGTTGTGGTGTCTTGTCTCATAGCAAGAATGTAGCTCGAGATAGAGTATCAGGAGGGTCTACCCCTCTTATTATAGAAGACTCCAAGACAGTGGTTGAAGATCTAGCCTTCACGGCGGTGTCTCCTACTGTCAGGTCTGGGAAAGAGTCTGACTCTAACAGGAAAGGAATTTCCTCTGTTCCAATGGAGATACTAAATCTGATTGAAACAGAGGTTATATTGAGTGCGCATGAAGAAGATGTACCGAGGACTTTGGTCGACGCAATTGATCAAAGCGCGCCTTCTGAGGGCCGCCAAGCCCACTCCAGTCTCCCGGGATGGAGGCGTATATGTGTCTGCGGTGAACGATACGAGGAAACAATGGATGTTATGAGATGTCGAGAGAAGGTAATGGCTGAGGTTAGCGGTAGAGAGGTACGTGATTCCACATCTTGAGTCCATTTTTCTTAGGAACCCGATACTGATTTCCTCCTCTTAACTTTTCATAGACACAAAAGTACCTGCTTAAGCACTTTGGCTTGACAACAGCGGTAATTAGCACGCCGCTTAAGCATTCAATTGTACTCTTAATCCTACCGTCCAAGGTTTCAACTTTACCGGCACTTTTAAACACAGTTCCTGCTCTCCCGATGCACCCGCCAATCCCTAGACAGGTTCTTGCTAGCTATCCTCACGATATATCGGAGCTTACAGGGGGGCGACTTCCATTATCCAAAACCCATCTCAGTAGGGTGTCCTCTCATCCACCTGTCACAACCCCACTAGTGACTCCTTCTGATGACTTCATTACTCATCTTCATCCAGGAATGTTTGCCCAGCATCACTGGCGCCTCAGGAACCAAAACTTCGGAATTAGAGCATCTCTAGTTGATCCAGATTACACATTTCTGACCGAAGGCATGATAAGAAGGATTCGATGGTGTGTCGAAGAGTTGGTGTTGTGGAAAGCTGTCCGAGTTGCCCGTGAAGAACTGGGGTATGAAGAGCTCACGCGCATAGAGCATTTCAATATGACTCTGTTATCTGATAAGGAACACGTAAACAAACCAAAAGAGAAAATAATCGTGGGAGATAGTCGCATTGACAAGCATCTCAAAGAGAAATCGCCCCAGGGTCAAGATCCGGAGAAGCAAGCAAACACTTTGAAAGCACGGGAGCGAAAGTATTGGAGCAAGGCTATCAGGCCGTCTCTATGGTTACTGGAGGAGTTGACATATGAGCCTTAAGCATAAAGATTCGGAGCGCATTGCATCATTGTGACTCTTTTTAGTTCCTTCTTGTACCTGTTGAACTGCAGTCAAGATGAAGGAATCGAAATTATGTGTTTTGCCTAAAACTGTCCTGGAGAGCTTTTGGGCTTCTTGAATACTCCTATACTTTAACTATACATCTTGTGATCATGCCGAACCACCCAAGCTTCCCAGATACGCCGGTGACTCGGCGATGGGTGCGTAGGCTGTGCGCAATTTTGGATCGTAACTTGATGAAGTAGGCTACTGAAGGTCGAATGTTCGATTACACTGTATACTCCTACGGTTTATTGAATTCATCCTGGCCCGCCTAAAATGCGTGTGTAAACACCGTGTCATTTGTGCTGAATAGTCGGTCAGCTTGGAATACAGAGCTCGTAGTCTGCGAATATTTTACCTAGAGTTTCAAGTGGACAAAGAAAACCAACTAGAAAAACCACCGAAACCCGAGGGTAGTCGACAATGATGATGGTAGGGGCTTTGGATGGATAAAATGGGTTGACTGTAAGTTTGAAGCACGCTTGTCGTCAAAACACTCATGTCCAGCCTCAGGGTCAGGGTACGGTTGTCATCATGGGAGATCACTCGTTTTCGGTAGACTTGGCATTATTCCCTCATGGTCAACGCCTGAACGAAGGGTGACTGCGCGCACAATATCCGCTTCAAATAATTGCTAGTTTAAAAGTCGATACACTCTCAAATAATCCCAGATTCTATAAAGTCCAAATGGTGAACAAATCAAAGTACAAAATGAATATATAAAGTAAATGGTAAATTTTCTTTCATGGCTCCGTGGCGTAATGGCTAACGCATTGCTTTCCGGTTTAACAGCTGTGATTGGCAAAGATTGTGGGTTCGAGTCCCGTCGGGGTCGTTAGTATGATTACTTTTAAGTTTTTTTTTGTTGGCTCATTTGACTTCCTTTTGCTATAGAAAACTACATTCTACCCTAACCCCTCCCTTGGAATTTATAAGGGATGCCATCGGACGAAAAGAACTTTTAACCAAGCAAAATCGGTGTGAAGAGTGCACCAGAGGTACATATAGTTTCACTTCGCTGGACCAGTGGGTACGCTCTTCTCTAGCACAATTGTTTCCTTGTTCTTTGGTAATAAATCTAGTGCTAGTTCTTGTGTGATTAATTTAACCTGGTTGTGTGCTTTTCTTCTCTTAGAGCAACAATAAGGAATCAAAAAACCTTGCAAATACTTAGGTTTGTGATATCGAAAAACTGCACTGTTGTTTGACGAATAGGCAAAAGTATACAAAAGTATAGGATTTGCTTCCCCGGACAGGCTTGAACTGTCAACCTCTCGATGCCACAGTAATATAACAGTCGAACGCGCTAGCCAATTGCGCCACGGAGAACCAGGGTTGTGTTGAAATCTTCCCTACTTCAATTGAAAGACGTGAGAACCTTTGCTGCTGGCTACATTTTGGTCGCGGTTTCGTTTGGGGGGAGGCCAAGGACGTTAAATTTAATAACCATGGATGGAACTGCAGAGATCAACCTATTTAACTATGATGGTGGTAAGATGGCCGGGGATGTTGAAGAAGAACTTGTGGTGGGGGTGAGAGATGGTTTTGTGCCAAGATCTTTGTAACCACAAATTTTCAAGACCTCTGCCAAGACGCAGACTTTTTTAGCATCCGCAGCGAGACAAAGCCCTGAATTCCGTTTGGAAAAGCCCGGCGTACAGCGTTTCTAATAAGGACTGAATTTGGGCCAGCGCTTTCACCGCCGTTTCTGCACTCATTCACGGATTTGAAATCGTAAAGTACGACGAAGGCTCAAGTGAGGAGCAAGAATTGACATCTGCATTTCTTCACTGCCTCGGGACTTCACGCTTTTCCTAATCGCACCTCGCACTCATGCACCCATGCCTACATTGGAATTCTAGTACGATTCGTTTGGGGCCACGCTTGACCACCTTCACCTACAATGCGATAATAGCTCAGTTGGGAGAGCGCCAGACTGAAGTCTCTTATCCGGGGTGCCATCTGGAGGTCACCCGTTCAATCCGGGTTTGTCGCATTCTTTTTGCTGGAGGTCGCTCTATTCTTTTTGCGAGGCCACACTGAACAAACGATCTCATAGGAGGTTGGAACTTGCTTGGAAGTTACATCCCAAAAAGAGTCGGGATGACGCGCCTAGCGATCTAGTATGGGTATCTGTTGCCCTGGTGGCTTTCGGCGAAAACTGTAAACGGTTTTACGAATGGGCGTAGCGCTCAGGCGAGAGTGCTTGGCTTTGCTTGGTAACATGTTGTTACTCGCCGAGTCTTCGTATTTATTTTGGTATATCGGGCGAAGTGAAAACTAATGTTTCTCGGACACTTGTTTAGGGGGATCTCCGATGTTTTGATAGAGTGTAGAGTGCATACGTGTACACACTTCACTACCGCTCAGCACACCGTGGCATGGGCATTCTCCGAATGGGGCATGCGTCGGAGTCTGATGATAAGACGGGGATTTCCCAGACGTACAAGCATCGCATTGTAGCATGAAATACGTAGTCTAGTCTAAATATCCGTGTCTCTTTCGTGCATACGTGGTTTCAATTTACAAGACGTATACTTATTGCAATCAAAGATCAGCCAATGATAGAAAATACTGTAAAAGCGGTGTGCCAAGTACATGTACGTACGTAATAAACCTACTCAAAGTGAGTTAGAGGGATTAACCGGTATAGGTCGTGCCAAGTATTCACGAGAGTCCCCGTACATTCGCACACCTCCGCGGTTGCGTAGTACAGCCCTTCATGATATATCACTCGGGCCCCATCGGCGTTCAATACTTCATAGATTTTTGTTGATAAGTTTGAACATGTCGAGGGAGGAGAAAGGATATACATAAAACTATCTTTGTATAATTGAATTATAGTGTTATTGTGATGGGACGAGTGAGTTTTGAGATATTTAATGAATTTTTAGCATATATATGTATGCAGCTAAATGGGGGAGAATAATGGACTGTGCATTTCTGGCCTCAATCGAGCGTATCCGCCAGGAGGAGCAGTTTAAGCTCTTACTTGACAGCTCGCCTGGACCCCGTCATCTCTGAGTATAAATAGCCTCTCATCTCTCCCATTCTTCTTCTTCTTCTCCTCCTCTCGTCTCCTTCTCCATCTCTATCACCCTCATCATATTCCTCTTCAGTCCTCACTTCTCGTACCTCAGTGAAGAACCTTCACCTCTCATCTTCACCATCTCTTCTATCTAAAACCCACCGCTATTCCTTGATTTCTTCATCACGAATCAATTCCTTATAATCTAATTAAGACTTTCTCGATCAAAAGTATAATGCATCAATCTATCCAACCCGGTAGAACTCCCAGAGACTCCATCTCAGACTTGCCCACCATGCATGCCCGTCTTGAAGTGCGTGAGGTAGGTTATCCTTTCTTCAATCTTAGTTCTTTACTAAAATATAATTAGGAGCAGGGTCCCGTTATTGCCGGCCCTACCTGGGATGAGTTTCTCGAAAATTCGCACCTCGAAGGAGCTCGCGATGACGAATTATACGTTGGCGGTATCCGCTACCCTCTTAATGAGAATGATACCATTGGCACCGTCGAAAACCTACCTTCTGCTAGTGGTAATAGTCAAATGAGCACCACTCATCTCTTTGACAATGATGTTCCACCCATGCACGATTCTCAGAGTACTCCTCAAAGTATCTCTCAGGTTTCCTCTCAAGTTTCCTCCCAGATTTCCTCTCAGGTTTCCTCTCAGGTTTCCTCTCAGGTTTCCTCTCAGGTTTCCTCTCAGATTTCCTCTCAGGGTATCTCTGAGGTTACATCTCAGGTTGCTTCGCAGGCTACCTCTCACGGTACTTCTCAGGGTACTTCTCAGGGTGGTATCACTTCCGAAAGCTCTGAGGGTCCTATTATCAATGGACCTCCTATTCTTCATGGACCTCCTATTTTTCTCGATGAAGCAGCCCTGCAGATTCTGGAACAGGAGGTCCGCCGCATTGAGGCGTTTGTTGAACACCTTGATGGCTTCGTCCGTCATTTGACAGACAGATCAAGGGACCCGAATCTGGAGTACCACTTCCAAGAGTTCGTTCCTAACGTATGTATTCAGATCTGTAAAACCTTTGAAAAAATATTCTAATAAAAAATATCGATAGCTTTCACTCACCCCGGTCAGATATTACAGGGGCATCTCGCCTCAAGAAATGAGACAGAGGTTGGAGAGGTTCAATATGATGAACTTGCAGAACGCATTGGAAGCCACTCCCAGCGGCAACAGTTCTACCGTTGAAACTACTCCAGTTGGAGAACATGAGCAGCGTACCAATGAGGTAAACACTCTTCAAGACAAGGATAATAAGCGCGCTAGCTCGGCCAACGGTGAGAATGAAAAGATGGATATTGCTAGAGATGAGTAAAATGGCGAGCTATGGATGATATAAGAAATGGAGGACATAATTGAGTATACCTCAATTTTGATAGCTTGACATGGTCTTTCTTTCTTCCTTCTTTTCTTTTCCTCTCACCGTTATTTTTCTTTCCTCCTCTTTCTTTTACTTTGAATGATATAGACGCTTCTAAGGTAGTGTCAACAGGAGGGAAATTTCATGACTAAAATATGGTTAGTTAGAAATGCGTTGGGGAGAAAAAAATGTCTACAAAGGTCATCGATGGAATGCATGCGGACAGGATATAATTGTTGATAGTTTTCCAAATATTATGGCTAGGTTTGCTACCTTAATGCTTATCTGTGCGAAGCGATAACAGATGGCAATCTTTGAGACGGATCGGTAGCTAGAGTGCCGTGTACACGAAACGAATCAATCATCAATCACTTGTCATTACTCGGCTGTCATCACTTTCTGAAGAAAATCTGTAATCTTTGGTGGAGTGATGGTCTTTATATACTATCAGTTAACACGAATTCAAAGCGCTTTACACTGCCTGATATGATATGATACTATAGAGACATAAATATAAACGTCATTTGCGCTCTACATTCTCGTAATAGCCACTAACCACCATCACTGGTTGTTATACCTAAATATAGGAAAACCGCAACTAGGTCACCGGAATCGAGATACCCGAGCCAATATATTTGGGTCGTGATATCAGCTACAGAGTTATAATAGCTTGGGTTGATCCTACGGGGATATATGCTCGATACTTGTAGTTCTAATTTGGTATTGTAGGTTTCCACAACTTCGAAAACATATTTCTCCAGAACCACAAGGAGATGGAGCAAAAGAATCTTAGATATGGATATGGGTTCTCCGGATTGATGGTATCTACGGCTAAAATGTCAGTTCGAGGTAACCATCTCAATGTTCGCTTACTTGTGATAACCCGTAATAGTTATGATCGACGAACAAATCTAGCTTCAATTAGCTTATTCTTTTTCAACTACATGTACATAAATCAACTAGTCGGGGATAAGTCCAATTGTTATAGACTTATCAGTGGGTAATACATCAACCAGTTAATAAAATAACTTTGATTAACTGAATTGATGAAGATTAATAACCCTACATGTAGTTGTTTACATTAAACCAGAGCTGAAAGCACGACTTAAGCTGAGAAGTGTCTTTTAGTCTTAATCTTTGTCGTAGCTCAGATATAGAGAGTTGGGAAGTCAGTTTGATTCACCTCTTGTTGTCAAGCTAATTATTGTTTGTTTTATTGTATCCGGGTGTTTTGGCATCGTGGGCTTGTGTTCATGTAGCTACATAGAGAAAGAGTAAGATCATGCTTATTTGTTCCAGAGAGCTACTCAAGGAATATTTATGCTTACAAGATGGAGGCGGCGCACGATAACCAGAAAGAGAGGAAACATAAAAACAGCACAGGAAAAAAGCTCTTATATTCAACGACAAGCCTACTATTGACTTTATTTGCTCAATTGGTCTGACAAACGACGCCTACCAAACACCCCCTGCGATTTATATAATGGGGTTGTACCTAGACCCCACAAGCCGGTTATGGCATTGAGGTTTTGAATGTCCAGCAACTGTGTGTTTTCAGGGTTGTTCCTCCCGAGACATCTTCCGCAAAACCAAAGAAGGAGGGGACGCAATCCTATGAATTTGTACTCCTCGGTATTAATGAAACGGAATTGAAATGTGTGGAGCTCAAACTTACAAAATTGCTACAACCGGCATTGCTCATTTGTTTAGATCGATCCAGAGCCGCAGGTCACCCCTCCGGATGTTAGACCCCCCAATCCACATATGTGTATGCTTCGTTGCAGCAGAAACTTAAGACTATGACCATAGTGGGGACGATATGACACAGGAATGTGTATTCCATAGGTCTCCCCTTCCCAATACCCACCGCGAGTCGAAGGAGGGCTGCTGGTATCGATCGAGGCGCATGATGATGTGAGCTCTCTTTGGTACCTCTATAAGTGGGTTAGTTAGCTATAAATGTCTGATTGAGCAGAACATGGATATCAAAATACCAGATAAAATATCCCGAAATCAACCAATTTCTAATTAGTATATAGATATACCGAGTTCAAGTTGATTTTTTTAAAGGATTTCTTCCCCTGAGCCACCGAACGGGGTGAGTCAGCTAAAAAGAAAGGTTATTTTTGGAGTTTATCGTTTCTTTTATTGTTATATCTTGTAATTGGGTAATTGCGATATGTTGGTGATATTTGTGATTGTGATATATTGGCATCCTCACAAGTCAAAGGCCGGATCGAACCGGCAGCACCCCATGGTGATATCCCCATCCGTAGAGCTGGCCACAACACATCACTTGCACCTCCCTATGAAGAAATATATATATTAGCAGGCAGGAATCAACAAGTAGTAATTGAAGAAGTATCAAACCGGGAAAATAAGCCAAACAGACATGGAGGCTGCTTGATACAGCTCGAGCAGTACAAGCACCCTATGAGAAGCGTGCACGATGGATATTGGTGATGAAGTGTTGTTTCATCACCTATTGCAGCAGTACACTCGCCCTACAAGAGAGACTTGAGCTTCCCAAAAAGCGCTGGTTCTAGCGTCGAGAGCGGTTGATGGGTGTAGGGGGGTGGTGAACGAGTTGAACGGGTGGAGAGGGCAATGTTTAGTGCCTTTCAAATTGGAGTAAACCCTTGCTTTCCATGATCCACTAGGTCATCAACAATGGCCGGAATTAAAGAAGCCACCTTGCGAAATTGGGCTTGGTACTATATTTGGTTCCACAGAAAAATTTCACATACAGCCAAATAATATTTGGCCAGATTATACCATGTCGTGTTGACAGACGTATGGTTCGAGTTTTGTTTTAGATGATTTCTTGATCTAGCTACGCAACATATTTTACACACCTCCGTAACCAAGATTTTAATCGAGCACCTAGCGTCTTCGTCATCACGAAATTTCACTCGCCATGAGAGAAGGATGAACAACGGAGGTGGAGACCTATCTTCTGGGCCTAATTTTTATCACTACTACGAATAAAGCCAGGCTCCTGACGATAAAGCCAAAACTTGAGCGTAACAAGTGAGCTTCCAGAAACCTTACTGATGATATGAAAAATGCAGAATGCTAGCCAAGGGCTATCCGTGTCCGTCTTTACACCATATATTCCAACCTCCGTTATTTCCTGCTAAAAGAAGAATATTTATTGCATTAATAGATGAATATAGTGTTCGAAGCCAACTTCAATTCTGTTGCTATTATACTATATCATCAGCTCTTCCTCTCTCCTTAATAAGACATCTAACCGAACCATCCTCAACCAAAAAACATACGACTCAAACACGAATCAGAGCCATGGCACCAGCATGTCATGACCGCCGTGACCGCCAAATAACTCCCATTAACCAACAAATCCCTTCAACCACGAACCTCCATCTCAAGCACCTAGTGCCCGCACCTTTTCAGCCCTATCATAACCCACACAATCCACCACACACCTCAGCAACTTAATCATAGCCTCAAAGCAAGTATGATCCACCGCACCCCGCTCTCTCTCCTCCATCGGAAAAACCCGCTCAATCATCGTCTGCACATCCTGTCTCTGCGGAAAGCTCTTTGTCATCATCGTTCCCGGCAAGCCTTCATCTGCAATTCCACACTCCTCCTGGAATTTCACTATATTACCAATCATATCACCATTAACATACTTCCTTCCTCCTTTAACTCCCCACTACTCTACTCCAAAATAATACCAAAAAAACTAACCTAACCCCCTCCCAACACTTCCCACCGCCGTAACCACCACCGCCCCGATCTCACCTCTCACTCTCGCATCACCCAGCACCTGCAAAATACCCCAACTACCAAAGAAGTACCTCCTCAGAAAGCCAAACTCCTCAACGAGCTCCGCATGCGCCTTATGCGACGGGCGGAATCAGCTCGGCGGCAGAATGTCCGTAAGACTCGTCCATATCACCAGCGTGGTGAGCCAGAAGCGGTCTAGTGGGGTCTCTATGATGTGGGGGTGGTGTTGGTCGGCGTGTCAGGAAGGTGTGGAGGAGGTAGTAGGCGGGTGGTGGTGGGGCGATGTTGTGGGATTCATTTGGTGGGGGCGGGGAGGCAGCATGGCGGGGGGGGGGGCGGTGTTTGGCTTTTCGGCGGAGACGCGGGTTTTTGCGGTGGAGGTGGGCTGCATGGTGGGGAGAGTGTATGGCTGATTAAGGACACAATCCAGAAAGAAAAGACAGATGGAGCTATAAAAACTAGGGTGCAGATCCTCTCCACACGACGTACGTGACGTGTTCACATGTCTTTTTTTCGCATTAACCTTATTTAGGGCAGCATTACTGATATGATGTTCCCCAGGTTTATTCCCCAGTGCTAGATAATACTGTCCTCATAAGTGTCTACACTGAACGACATTATCACTTCAACAGGTTCAATCATTGACCTTGCTTGTGGGTTAGGGCTATTTATCACGCGGTGTGAGCACAAGCACAACATATCCTGAACTCTGTCGATCGCAATGTTTTGAGCCAGACTGTGATAATCTAAAACTAGGCCACGCTGTCACAACCTCAGCAGAAAGACCTATTTAGCTCTCCTTGACTTTTATCGGGTCGCCCTCGTTTGTGTTTGTCTCCTCTTGGTTGTGACTGGGAGAACAGAGCGCCACACAGTGAGTGGCTCTCCAGTCCCCAGAATCAGCCACAGAATACCTACATGAGTAAATGACTCGACTCGCTGACGCGTCTATAGGAAGGTTTACAACTCTCCATACAGACAGGCACAGTCATCAGATCAGATCGTCGTTATCCCAATTTCCTCAACTCTCACCAAGAGGTACATATACAACCTCCTTAAATTCTGCCTCACCGCGACGTGGTACAGGCAAGAAGTCATCCCTCCACTGGGCTTCCCCCTTCCCCAAACGGCGCATGCATGTCTCGGAAATAATAACTGGCCTTATTCGGATCTTTGCAGGCGGGAACAGAAGCTTCCGGAAGGGGTTCTAGTACCACTCGAGGCTAGTCTAATTGTTCGTACCTACATGTACCTACATGTACCTACATCAACATCCATAGTTGATTTCTCCAGAAAGAACGTAATACATGTAGGTCTTAGCCAACAGTCCCCGCCAGACTCAGGAGGTCTGCCTTGTGCGGCTTTAAGCTTAAGAGCATCCGTTTCCCTTGGCTGCTTCCCTGCGCGGGCAGGGGACGGGGGGATTACGTACGCAGAGCTAGCGGTGTAACGTTGCGACGTCTTTAGCAACACCTGTCACTATGCACGACCGCCAATCGGATGAGAGCGAGAATCGTGCAGATGTGGAATGCGTCAATACGAACGGTCATCTCGGGCTCTGTTTTGTAGCTGGTTTGTGTGTATGTCGATGGGTACATGTACTTACGTATATGCATCTCTCACGGACTAGGTTGTATACGAGAGAAGGGCAGTAAAGTGAATTACTGACATGCAAGGCAGAATGCACAATTGCGGTATTAATTAAGACTTAATGGGCATTGACTATATGTAGTATCGGACATGGTGTTGATTGACCTCTATGTATATAAGTCCTCACAACCCCCACGACTTCAAAGAGCAGAGTAAATCACCAAACAGCATCTCCGCCAGACAGCTTCAACTCTACACGCAGTGAACAATCAACCAAGAGCAACACTCACGATGCTTTCCAGGGTCCTCCTCCTCCCACTGCTCCTCCTCACCTCGGCCTCCGCCAAGAACGCCTTCCCCCCGCTCTCCGGCAGTTACAAAGTCGGCACCACATCCATCAAGGTGACCGACACAAACCGCACCGACCCCCTCGCGCCCACGCCCAACACCCCCCGCTCCTTTGTCCTGCAACTCTTCTACCCCACCGACAACTCCACCACGGCCCCCCTCGCACCTTACATGCTCCCCGCTACCGCAAACTTCTACGAAACGAACTACGGCATCCCCAGCGGCGCCCTCAGCACCCTTCAACCCAACTCGCACACCAACGCTACCTACGCGGGCCCCTCCAAACCCGGCATCGTTCTCTTCTGCCCCGGCCTCTCAAGCTCGCGCCACCTGCACACCGCCCTCGCCGAGGACATTGCCTCGCACGGTTACGTCATCCTGGTCACGGACTACATCTACGAAGCCGGCATTGTCGAGTTTTCCGACGGCTCCTACATCCTCTCTACCCTCCCCAGCAACGTCACCGATGCCGAAGTCCCCCCCCTCGACACCGGCCGCATCGCGGACGCCATCTACACCCTGGACCACCTGCCCACAATCCTGCGCGCCATCCCAGGCACAGATCGCATCACCAAGCCGGGCAAGATCGCCATGGTCGGCCACTCCCTCGGCGGCTCAACCGTCGCCGGGGTCATGGGCGTGGATAGCCGCGTGAGCGGCGGCATCGGCATGGACGGCACGATCTGGGGGGACGTGGTCAACACGGGCTTCAGCGGGTCGTTCATGCTTATGGGTGCCGCGGGGAACTACGTGTCTACCATGCCGTCGTGGGGCTTGCTATGGGCGAAGCTGCGCGGATGGAGGAGGGAGCTGCATTTGGCCGCGGCCAAGCATCTGACGTTTTCGGATGCGGCATTGATTGTGGAGCTGCTGGGGATGAGGACGGTGGCGCCGGAGTTAGCGGAGGAGTATGTGGGGAGTGGTGATGGGTTGAGGGCGTTGGAGGTACAGAAGGTGTATGTGGGTGCGTTTGTGGATATGGTGGCTGGGGGGAGGAGGGAGGCGAAGGAGGGGAGGAGGGTGTTGAAGGAGGCGGATGAGAGGTATCCGGAGATGGAGTTTGTGCAGTAGTGGTGGGGTGGGATCTGGTGGTTATGGCTAGATGGTATAGATGGATTATATACTTTTAAAGAGGACTCTAATTTACTTGAATATTTTTTCTCTTGTGCGTTTGCGCTCGTGATAGGATTGAAACACTCCCGTTCATGCGAACCATTAGAGTACAAGAATCTCGAAACTACAATACAGCAGACCCACCACGTTCAAAGTCATCAAACAAAAAATGAAAACCAATAATTAACAAGAAACTTATTCCATCCCCAGCCATAATCATCATCTTTTGACACTTGCCATAAGCCCAATCCGCCAACGATCACTCATCCACACCAAGCAACAACAACAATATTAATAATAACAGGCCCCCCGCGCAAACCCTCGGTCGCGAGTAAGCACCCGTGAACGTACATGCAGCAGAGTGACACGCTATGACCCACCACCACATGCACTGCCCACCCGCTCACAGGGTGTGGCATAAGAACTACATGTATTACGTACACCCTCCCTCCCCCCCCCTAAGCCCCGCACATACCCCTCTCCTACCCCGTCCCGTTCCTACACTACATGTAATAACCAGTAATCCCGGTAATTCACAGATAATAGGCATACCGCTTCAAGTTAGCCACACAACGGTAAAGAATCACAAACGCTCACTCGGCCGAGTGCTTTCTCGTGATCCGTGGTCAATGACTGGTGTGCCGTTATGTGCAGCGGGAATGGGAGGCTGTGGATTTAGGTGTGTGTGGTGTGTTGGTGGGGGGATGAAGGCTGAGACTACGTGGGAGGCTTTTGAGGCGGGAAGAAGTGGAGAAGGGGGTGACGGGAGGGACTGGTGGCGGTGGGAGAGGGGGTGGGGGAAGGGGAAGGGGAAGGGGAAGGGGAAGGCGGGGGAGTATGATCATTGACACCAGTATCAATAGAATTTCTTAGTTATGGTGTTTCTACTACAGTAAGGTATTTATCAGTTTTTTTCCTGTCCCCGCCTACTTGTAGGCTGTCCTAGATGTCCGACACCACCTCCGGCGGGCTGCACGCCCACAATTGATATTAATAGTAGTAGGCTTGATGTGGACGTGGATACAATTATAGCGCCCCTCCGGTATCAAGACAATAAATGAGAACAATTCTTTCTGCATCACCGTAATCTTCCCGCGTAATGCAGGCACATGGGCTACTGCTCGTATGTGGCTCGCCCCAGAGGTAGGTGGCATGGCGGGTCCACCATGCTCTACCATCTGGCTGGCCTCCTACCTGGTATCATAACAAACCCTCTTAGCTCCTTACTGGCCTCTCCCATTTCTTTCTATTACCCACCGAGACACCCTCCACCTTTCTCCTTTCACCTCTCTCTCCTACTCCTCCATCCATCCGCCTACCTTCTGCCTTCTCCTCTCTCTTCCACTCCTCCATCCATCCACCTACCCATCACCAAAACTGCCTCCTGCCTTCTTCTCTCTCCCAAACGCCTCCTCAATGAAAGCTCCACCTCTCCCATACTTCGCCAAAATCCACCTCTCCCTCCTCTCCCTCTTTCGGCCCCCTTCTTCTCTCCATCTCTCTCTCCGCCCCTTCTTCCCCCCATCTTTCCATCTCCTCATCAGGCCTACTTTTCCTACTTAGGACTCTTCTCACCGCCTCCGCCTCCGCCTCTCCTCCTCTACCTTCCCATCCTCCGGCGGTCTCCTCTCTTGTAGGGTGACTGTACTGCACCGCTCCCTTCCCCTCACCCACACTGTACCGAGAGCAAGGCGAGATTAATTCATCTCGCCCTCTGCCTCTCTGTATGCTGTGGGATATCGACAGGCCTCGCCGGTGCTCCTGCCAGAATATTCCTGTGCGGGGGTGCCGGCTTACAATCTTTACCACTATTGTGGTGGAGGCTTGTCTGCGGAGACACAGGTTTGTTTGAATCCCTTTCCGTGTTTTTTCTTTGTTTTTGATTTCCTTTCTTTGATTTCTTGGTGTTTTTGATGCTTTTGCTAATATCTTTTATGTTTTAGTCCTCCCACAATCACTCTGGGGACTACTGCCTCCCTGCGTGGGATGCCGAGCCGGAAGTGGGCATGGGGCATGGGTATGGGCCGAAAGACTGTTGGAATCTTTATTCGTGTGCAGTTTGGAGGACCAGAGCATGAGGGGGCTGCCAGCGATTTTGGAAACAACATCGGTGAGTTTTTTTCTTCTCCTTGAATCCCTTTGGATATATTTGATTGGTTCGACGCTTTTCTTTTGCTAAATAAATGGTTAGGTGAATTCCACTGGCGGGGGGAGGGGAGGGAATGGGAGGTTCTCCTTTGCCCGGGACTTCACTCAAACGACATTATGCGATTCTTGTGGGGTGGTTGTACTGCCGTAGCTAGTCTGGAGGGGTGTGTATTTGTTTCCTTCTGTTTTTTTCTTTTTTTTTGTTGGGATTTTTTTTTCCCTTTCTTTTGCTAATGTGGTTTATAGACTACTGATAGTCCCATTGCAGCTTTGACTGCCGCCTTTCCGGCAGCATGAGTGGTGACCTAGAGCACCATTCAGGAGGGCATGAAGTGGGAGATGATCCACGTGAGTTTCTTTTCCTTTTGAAAGGGTGATTGTCTTGATACTGAATAAATAGTTAGGCAGTCGAAGGGATGAAGGAGAACTCGGGGGTTGGAAGAGGGGTTACGTTGTCCCGAGCAACGGGTGCCCCGGGGTGTTGTTTCGTACTCCTGTAGGGCGATTGTACTGCAACTGGCTCCCCGGTGTATGTATTTTGTTTCCTTTTAGTGTTTGGTTTTGGGTATGCTGTTTTGTACTTTACTAATAATAGCACCCCCGTTATAGGCAATTAATTTCCACCCCGATGAGGAGCATAGAGGGGCGGTCGCTGGTTTATGTCGGTGAGTCCTTTCCTCTTTTTGATTGATTGATTGTCTTGACGTTTACTAAATAAGTATTTAGTTATTATGGCGGAGCGAATGGATGGGTCACTTCCCCCCGCCCCCCCCCCCCCCCTGAACGGTCCGAGCAACGGCATTACGCTATTCTTGTGGGGCGATTGTACTGACGGTGGTCTGTCAGGTATGTGTTTGTTTCTTTTTGATATTTTGTTTGGATTTCTTGTTTTATATCTTGCTCATCTATTTCATAGTGCAGCTCCGACTGCATCCTCTCTGGGGCATTCTGGGCAGAGGAACAGGGCCTCCCCATAGGGGGTAGGCGGTGATTTGTCAGTGAGTGCTTACTTCCTTTTGATTGATTGACTAGCCTGATGTTTACTAAGCAGGTGAGTATATAGATTGGCCGCCCCCACCATCTCAATTTCAAAGTCAATCATCCTTGTGGGGTATTTAATTTCCTTTCATTGCTTGCTTTGGATGTGCCGTTTTACCATTTACTAATACAATATAGACCAAACACAAGAGGCGTCAGCATTGCGGACGGATGAGACTGGGGAGACGTCTGGCTCCCCTGCAGGCTCCCAGAGAAAGGTGTGTATCTCTCATCTTTCCGATAGAAATACGTTCTCTTTTACCTCCGCATTCTCTGCCTTGCCTCCTTTTTTTCTTTTTTCCACACCCCTCCCCTCTTGCATTTTATCGACTGATGCTCATTCTCCCAGAGATCAGGCTCTCGACCGAAATCCTGGGGCCGGCCTCATTTGATACGATATCTGCAGAAGGCCCTCGGCTCCCTCTCTCCTGGGAGAAAACGTTTCTCCCAGCCCATACAAATACGAGAGGAGCAAGGCCAGTGTATGTAGCTATCTACTTTGTCCATTGCCAACTTTTCAGAGCACCTGCTAACAAATTAACATAGGAGATTCTTGTAGGGCGTAAGTACTGCTAGCATTATCAAAGCCCAACAAGGGGAGGGAACACCGAGCAAAACACATGGTTCCCTCCCCCGGCGAAGGATCTACAGGCCGCAACCATCTCCCCGATCAAGCTGCGGGGTCTCATCTCCGCACCAGCCGTCTCCACGATCAAGTGGCAGGACCTCATCTCGGCGCCAGCCATATATCTCTCGGGAGAAAAACGTGAGGCAACTCAGATTCTCCGGGTTCGGCCCTGGATTAGAAAACTCGGGAGAGCCTCAAGGGGTTATCCCTCCCTCCGTCGCTGCCTTCCTTCCTTCGCCAGGTACGTGGGCAAGCCACTACCTGTGCATCCTCTCGAGGAAGGACAATGGGGCTAATCGATACATCTTGGGTGACCTTAATCCCCATGATGCATTTTATCTCCGGTGCGTATTGATACAATGAACGGAGAAGATTACATCCGTGCACGTGTCCGTGCGATGCGAGAGAGCTGCTGAGTCCATGCAGGAGAATCATTCATGTCGAGAATGTATTCTCCTGTAGGGCTGCTGTACTGCAACACCTTTCGGTGTTGGCGGCCCCTCGGCGTTGGTGGTGGGGGGTCAAACTGGGGTGCTAAGATGGGTTATCCCCGGGGGGGAGGTGGGGGGAGGCGTGGTTGAGGTTAGCTGTATTTTTATTTTTATTTATTTATTTAATATAAAACTTATAAAACATCTTTGCTGTCGATATTTCTTATGATGTGCTTGTGAGACCTTGAGTGAATTTGTAGCCGTGTACACGTGTTATAGAAGTCGATTGTGATATGGAAGATCGCCTGTAGAGAAGGTTGGTGGTTACGTACATTACAGGACCAAGTTGAGGTTCGATCTGATTACTAGTCGGATCAAGACATGAGGTTTCGTAAGCGCCGAGTGACACCTTATGATCAAGTTACTGTGCTAATTAATTAATGAATTAAACGAAGAAAAAAGGTTACTGTGCTAGCCATACGACAGCAATAGGTTATGTATGTAAACCAACTAGCATAGTGCACATGAACCCCCTCACACCCCCGTGATAGACATCCCAGCTTCAATAATCTTAGGAGTATAGTTTCTCATACCCGCTATATTCCCGCGGGCCTAGACAAGAAATCTGCCTTGTAATGGCTTCGAGAGGACAGCGCATCAAATGAGTAAGGAAAACTGGGAGGCAAGTAGTACAAGATGCCACCCAAGTGATACAGAG
This sequence comes from Morchella eximia, assembly GCA_024713935.1. Classification (NCBI taxonomy): domain Eukaryota; kingdom Fungi; phylum Ascomycota; class Pezizomycetes; order Pezizales; family Morchellaceae; genus Morchella; species Morchella eximia. The sequence continues at coordinate 246,068 of JAMGZG010000020.1, forward strand.
GGTGGTTAGGTGGATACATATATTTGATTACTAGAGCTAATAATACATATGACAAATTCAAAGCCAAGAAACACCGAGTAAAAGATTACCTGAAGCCAATACAAGCACTCCTCACTACGAACCCTCCGATATACATATGGCCATATTATCTACGGGCCTAGTACGTACACGACACCCTCATATCTCGAAAATCTTTCTTGAATTCACCTTTGTCGCCCTCGTCACACCGGTGGGCCGGGACTCTATAATTTCGAGTGATCGACTGCCACATACCTACAGCATAACATTTTGGGCATAATATTCGCGTTCGCGCTCGAGCGCTCAAGCTCATAGAAGTTGCCTACGCCAACCCTGAAGAGGAACTCCTCCGCCGGAAGACCTAGTCAATCGTGGTAGCTTGTAAGGGGTTCCTAGCTTTCTCCCTGCAATTGTAACGTTACTACGTGCGCCCCACCCAAAACCACCTTCTCCTCACCTTTTCGTTATGAGAAGGACGCTTATCCGGCCAAGTAGGTGGAGATGAGACGGGGTGATAGTCGCTGCCATATCTTTGAGGTTCGTAATTCCCCCTAGTCTTCAGCTATCTTCCTGTTACCTTTCGCTGAGGTTTAATGAAGTGTTGGTCATGCTTCAGCGCGGCCTTGGCTTATATCGGATCGTACTCGAGGAGTTTGAATACTCAGATAATTACAGTCACTATATCAGCAGGATTGTCTGTTAGATATCTGATTCGACGTCTTGCACCGGACGTCAAACCTACCTTGCAAAGCTTCTAGGACATCATGTTGCCCTTGACTCGAGTTGAACCGATATTCCTCAGGTGGTTGGAGTACTGGAGATAAAGGTATTTTCCTCATCTCAACCCGTGTGGTAATTTGTAAAGCAGTATTCGGTTTTCTTTTGCCATGAACATTGTCCCCCATCACCAAAGTCCAACAAAGATTAAGATAACTCGAGGCGATCCGGGGCAGAGGGAACACGATACACTCCATTCTTCTTGCCTCGATGTGCTGCACGCGTGGATCACGCTGTTCCGTATAGAGCTGCTGCCGGGTCTCTTGGGTCCGCGATGGACGCCGGCGATTCAGCTCAGTTCTGGGACTACTAGCTGGAATATATCTGCATATATTAGCTTTTCCAAACATTAACACCGGTGTCATTATCTGTAGGGGTTGAGTACCTCGGTCTTTATACTAGAAGTTGCCTGTGAAGAGCGCCAAATTCCCATTCTGCTGCTTCGGGCTTTGCGGGATACCCCTCCTATCCCAAGACAATGTCAATGTCACTAGTATACTCGTGTTCGATAATCCAGCGCTGAAACCTGAGAGTAAATTAGTTCCAATTATAAAGAGCTCTCTTTTGTACCATTGCTTACAGTACTTGGTGTCTCAATACACCAAAACTCTCCCAGGCCATACGCTCGAATGGGAGTGCTTAGTCTTCTTCCGGTACCACAAGTAATGTTCACCTTCTTCCGTAACATCACTGTATCAGGATCCTAAATAAAATTATCAGATGTTAATGGTAAATCTCCAAGTACGGTGTGGTTAAGAACATACCGGTAGGAAATGGAAACCAACCCCCGCAAGTACTAGGCAGTACGTAGATATATAAATTCACCAACATAGGAAGAATAGTCTTTCGCGCATGGCCCGAAGCCTTTATGGACTCAAACCTCCCCCTCCCCCCTCCCCCGGTGTCCTAATAAATTTGTAATTTTAGAAACTTTTTCGATGAAGTAATGAGGATAGAGAAGAATCTTACCTGATTAACCCATTTGATAATCTTTAGGGACAACATCCACTTCGTAGCTCTGGTATTCAGAACCCAAGGGAAGGCGGGATCCAGGTTCCAAGTGCCAACACAGAGGTATTTGTGGCCCACAATTGATCAATCAAATAATAAGACGAAATCATTTATTCCCAGCAAAAGTATTCTAGAGCTGTAAGGAATCGAGGTAATTAGCTTTTAATCTTCAAAAAGAATACGCCAAAGTGTGTCAAAGTTGTCATCTCTTGCCAAAATAATAATCCAGCGCAACACTAGCAGTAAGCAATACCGCTCTAGCGATGGTAGATCTTTTTCTTCTTCAATCAAGTAATGACAATGACTTGCTTTATTCTCAGACTTTAAAAATAGAATCAGAATATTTGCTGGGGGTTGTAAATATAAATGTTCATAGAAGGCTATATACGAGTGGAGGGATGAGGAGTAGATACATGTAGTGAAGACTTAGTCGGAGGGCACACACCCGCTAGTAGCGGCACCTACTCATGGTTTTTATCCACACTCCCCGTAGTTAGCTGCTGACAGGTAAGCAGTATTTCATGTAGAATAGTTTGAGACATCGTTCATTCGCATATTCTCTATCCAAGCTTCCATTCTATCAGAAACGCAATTAATTACACACACTATAATTTTCTCAGCTCTATATCCAAGAATTATCTTAAAATAAAGTCTTAGCTTGAAGTAGGAGTTGGGAACTCAGCATAATCTGTAGCCCACCTAGCCTGGTGGCGTAACTGCCAACGTCGCTGCCTGGACAACATCATCGATCACTCGTTAACAACGGGTTAAGTAACCCTAACCCTTGGTGGCGGACAGTGCACGGCCCAACAAGAAAAAGCAAAAACAAGAAAAAAGGATGAACTCTCTGGCGGGGAATTGAACCCCGGTCACTCGCGGACAGTGTTGATGACAAGCGAGTATACTAACCACTATACTACCAAAGATATTGTACGTGGACCACATCATGTTTGTAAATGATAATTACATCAGGCCATACCAGTAAACTATACCAACACAGCCACACATCTAACCCAATACCACCCCTACCGTAGGAGATCGCCGACTCGCCTACACGATACCTACCAATCAGCTTTCATACAAAAGATGTAGTTTTTAAAGATTCTTTAGTTGTTAACCCCAAGTTATATATTACAATGCAAATCGCGACCAGGCAGGAAGATTTAGTGATCATGACCAGCGCAAAGTCCTTACTATTAATACCATTGCACGTATAACCACTTAAGCATTACTTATTTTATTACACGCACCACCAATGCATCACCTTTCTTTCGACGGCCGTTTACATCTAGCTACTTGTAGGTATTCAATTTCAATATATAATAATTATAATCCTAAGATGTGCCACCGACATAACCGTTAGCTTCCTCCAGTTGCTCAAGGTTGCTTGGCCTTCTGTAGATGGCCCCGACCTGCACCCAAATGAGCCTCATCGAGGGAGGACTCCCGGAGAGCTCCCAGACAATCTTGAAAGGGTGAAGCCTTTTCAAAGCCATTAGCAATGAATTACTTTAAAAAGATTAAGACAGGAAATCACGAACCAGTTGTCTGTCCATACAGTCAGAATGTAGTTATTCTCTGGGGAAGCCATTCCCTCCATAGCAGTTCGGCCACACCGGTCCGTTTGGGAAATGTTCAACGTCCCGGACTCCAAATGATTGGAAACTATCCTTCTGTTAGTATAATTAGCTTAATACCTTTTCATCCGGGATTTGTAGAAGTAGATATTGGTAGATCACTTACTACTTTTCGATATTCACGCCAGATTCCCCCCCCCCCCCCCATAAGAATATCTGCTCCTAGAAACCCCCTATTCAGGTGGGCTTGACTCCAGCGTAAGAAGTCCTAGAAATAATTGAGTTACCTCAACTTTGAACAAATATCAGTAAGCATCTCTCTACAGAAGATGGACAGGAGTAAAGAAATAAATTGAATCGCTTACAACAACTTCCCTAAAAGAGGATGAAACGGCATTTTAAAGGGAACAGGAGCCACAACATAATGATATTGAAACCATCTTCATCTCGAGCATATACAAAATCCAACTACTTCAGTTAGCATGTGGATGAAACACGATTAATTCAGGCGGAGTTCCCATACGCCAACATAGTTATTGGTCCTAAAATGCCCCCCCCCCCCCGGGGCCTTTCCTATCGGATGTACTCCCCGGGAAGACTAATATCTAGTTCGATTATGTTGATTCACTGGAATCGTGTTCTTCAAGGAGGCAGCCCCCAGATAGACTAAAGAACTCCCCCACCTCTTGAATATGGTTAGTAATAGCTCCCGAATTGAATAGATAGAAGAGTGGAAGAAAAGAAAAGATTACTCACCAGACGATAAACTCTAACACAAGCCCAGTGTACAGGGTAGGATGTGGTTCTGTAGCCGGTGCTGTCCCATCGTCCCTGTTAGCACGCCTGAATTCAATATCGTTAATTTGCTACAATTAACTACATGTACTCACAATCTGGCCCTTGCTCCTCCTCCCCACCTTCGTTTTCCTCCCAATCATCCCCGCATAACCACTTCCTTTTGTTTGTGGTTGCAGCCTACCCTCCATCAATAGACCCAACGCCCGAAGGCACGAATCTTGTGGGGGTGCATCTGCCCGGCGGACAACAGTCCTAGGGCCCCAGACAACTCCGGTATCTCCTATTGAAGGCAATAATACATCCTCTGGCCCTGTTACCGACTTCAATTAGTACTTATTTATGAAGTAGACTTTGAGGGCTTTAATAAATGAACCACTTACACCACAATACTGCTCAAGCAGCCAAACACTCCATCATCTGAAAGTGTTTTCGTTCTCCGTGATCACTACCAGCAGGAGATAATACCAATCTCTACTGCCATAGTTGAGAGACATCGTGTCTTCTAACCCTGTTGATGTCACTTGAATTAGCATCCTATTCAAAAGGTAGAAGGATTTGAAAATGAGCCACCGACATAAAGACACTGCCCATGGCAGCCACACACCACCCACATCTATGTGTACTCTTCATCAATTGAAGACAAGTCAGATCTCTCTTAATGGACTTTGTATTAATTTCCTATTGTCGAAGAGCACTCAGAGTTAATTAAATCGAACGTTACTAATTCAAAAGGGATACATTCAACTACCACCTTCCAGATGTCCAGTTTCTATAGTATCAGCCGGCCAAGCACTAATGCTATTATCTTTGTAAATATCGACTATCCAGATGATAAAATAAATGAAAAACTCTCTGCTCTTGAACCACGAGGAAGAAGATGTTTTCACTGTACCTTTAAAAAAAGCAAGGCCACAAACCAGAGACCTTTGTCAATATTCTCCAGTGACCCTTGGGCGTTACTGTTTGGGGCTATAGAATGTTTGCCGTCTTCTTTATCTGTCAGATACATATCCTCGTAAATCCAAGAAGAATATTGTGTTGTTGGTAATAGTGGGATAAAATTCAGCTGGATGAGTTCTGCTGCAAAGTTTCGAATATGATGAAGAAGATGGAGAGTATGAACAAGAGAAGAAGCGGAAGAGCCTTTATTATCGGTTTAAACACTAATGACCCTGAGTAGCTGAACAATGATATTATCCCAAAAGTACATATATGCAAAATGGAAAATGTATTATTCTTAATACATCTCTAACCAAGGGATAGCACTTGACGTAAGCTAATCCATTATTAATACTTGTCCACTTTCGCAAGCCAAATGCGGGATTCCATCGATTGCTGACGCGGTTGTAATTAGACGCTTAATGTTTCCTATTAGAATCCCTAGCATGCAAAAGAGAGTAAAAGATTAAACGAAGTATCATAATATTTAATATTATTATTTATAAAAAAACATCTTTCTCCTACCCCAGAAAACAAAGCATATCCACCAAGAACCCCCAAAACCCCGGAGTTCGAAGTACCCCTCGACACCCGGGAAACCAAGCCCGTTATATCAGCCAAAGAGGCTGAAGACAACTCGTGTCTCTCTTACTTTGAGCAGTCTGAAGGTCCTGGTCCCCATCATTGCCGAAGGCCCTGATGATTTGTGCGGGAGACCAGGACCCCAGTCAACTGCTGACCATCCAGCCCTCCCAGGCCCAGATGATCTGGCACGGTGGTAGCCCCCCACCGATGCCTTCCGTGCTGGTGACTTTGCGCGGAGATAATATTTCCGCGCACCTTTCCGGCACCGTGGATGGTGCAAGAAAGGCTGAGACCTGTTTAATTGAGGGGAGGCTCCCCTACCCCCAGAAGAGAAGTCAGTATATTTTTAACAATTTATCAACTAGGAGATAAGAAATCGTATACAAACCTCTCAATTAAACAAGCCTCGAACCAAGAGAAATATTCCCCAAGGAAGAAGAGGACGGTGTCAACTTGGTGTTCGACCACCACCAAGCCCACACAGGTCAATATCTAATAACATCCGTCAGTATTTAAATTTAAAATACAGCATTCACCACAGATTGATTAACTTTGGAAAAGGAACAGAATGGAGACTTACCTTCTGCTACATAATGTAGATCCCGCGGTCCGGGGACCCACAGTCGCACCGGATATATCTACGAGAACGATTGTAAGAGTCGAAAGAAAAAAAGATCCAGAAAGATTAATGAGAGAGAAGGAGCAAAAACGGTAACTTACCTTCTGCTACATTTTGTGTATTCCGTAGGGACACGGACGCAGAGAATATATCTACGGCAACGACCGTCATTATCAGGCACAGAAAAACAGATTGATTAATGATGGGGAAGAAGCAAAAATCATGCCTTACCTTCTGCTACATTATGCGTATTGCAGAGTCGGTCGGCCCACCACCCCCGCACCGTACAATATCTACGATAATGGCTGTCAGTATCTTCTATAACACTAAGGGATTGATAGAGCAAGAATAGGAACTTACCTTCTGCTACGTTATGTATAACGCAGAGTCGGTGCACCACCACGCCTGCACCGATCAATATCTACGATATTCAGTATTAGCAGAAGCACGGAGATATATGTTAACAATGGAGAAGGAACAAAAATGAAAACCAACCTTCTGCTAGATTTTGTATGCTGCTGTTTAGGCACACCACGCCAGCAGCATACAATATCTATAGCAACGGTCGTTAGTATTGGTACAGATATGTTAATAACGAAGAACGAAAAGGAAAAAAAAAGGACAACTCACCTTCTGCTACATTTTGTATGCTGCTGGTTCGGCCCCCCGCACCCGCACCAGATAATATCTGCAATAAAAACAGTCAGAATTTGCAGCAACACAGATAAATTAGTGAAAGAGTAGGAATAATTGCAACTTACCTTTTGCTACATTATGTTTATACGCAGTAGGTGCGGAAGGCCGGCACCCAACCGTATCTACGATAACTGTCAGTATTTGAAGCAGAAAAGGTTGATGGATGATCACGGAAAAGGAGCAAAAGAAGACAACTTACCTTCTGCTACATTGTGTATTGTACACACAGCAATGCGCTCAGATGCGTTTGCTGGTGTGGTGCAGTACAGATGCCCTACAAGAGGTTTATCTGCAGTACACTCGCCCTACAAGAGATGTTTGGGCACGAGATGGAGTGATGGAGTGATGGAGAGAAAAAGAAGAATGAAGGGGGCGAAGAGGTGTTAAGGAGTACGATGGGACTGGGATATCCTGTGTGTGGGAGCCACTATTAGGGCTCACTTTTGAATTAGGGCTATCGATATCCGGGTGGAAAATGCTCAGTAAGCAGATTTAAACAGTCATCGAAGCTGGTATTGGGTATCATATATACCCAACGTTGGCGTTTATATTCGCTCTTTATTTATTTACTTAAGCATTGGTCGGGAACGGGGAGTCTAACAGGAGTGTTACGCGCCACGAGAAACTAGAGAGGACTGATAACTACACACATATAATGACTTCTCTAAAGTAATCTCCTTCATATATCTATCATTTACTTATAAGGGCTATGAATATATTAAATTCGAACGTGATCTAATAGATGTGAATATTTGGCCACTCCAGTACGAGATGGTGTTATGATGGAGTGTACCCATAAAAAGGGTATCTAATATTCGTTGTGACAGAAATTAGTGAGCAAGTGACAGGGTCCCGGGTGAGTGATGATGAATCACTCGGTCACCGAATCAATTACATAAATCAATTAACATAAATCACATAATATCACTCGGTCATTAATCTTCGCCAAACACTCCGTTTTTCACTTCTAATACCCTTTAAACCTATTTCAAGCTAGTGGTATCTCGATGCGAGTATCCGAGTCCCGCAAATGGTAAATCATGAAAAATCACTCACCTCCCTGCGGGTACGTCCCAACGAGAACGATCCCACACTCTACTTGCACACAGCCACCCAACTGAGCAGAGCCTCACCCCTTGCCCGAAAAAAAACCGTACAATCTCGAATACACATATATACATGTATCTCCCCACTATCTGACGAAAAGGAAGTCTTCCTTTTCGAGCTTCAAACGCTGCAACGCCTAGACCGCTCTCGCCCGTGTCCCTGGGTACGCATAGCTGAACATCTCCGAGTCTCCCCGACCCCACCACCTCGACATCGCATTCACAGACACCGCCCCCAGACTCCCACCTCGCAATCGACAACATCTCCGGCAGCTTGTTTCCCGCCATCGGCAATCACACCACTCACCCACAGATCTTCGAGTCTCAACTGTGGAACAATCCCCACCTATTGTTTGCACGGTGTCACTCTCTTGGTATATACAGCATACCTTTTATCACCCAATCACTACTTGTACTATCTGTGTAGGCGTAGAGCTAATGACCAGAGTACAGGTCCATCCACAGAAGAAACCGAGGAACTATTCAATAGGAGGTGGGCTACACACACCGAGACACTTAAACTAGAGCGGAATACTAGCAGCAGGGGTCATGAGTGTGGGCGAGGCATGCAAAAGCAGCTTCAATGGTTTCTGACAAGGTCTATGAATCGTTGTCAAACACTGATCAACTATACAGCGGTATACAGGAGCATTCGAAGATGAGGGATAGAAGAGAAGTTATCACTACTCTTTCCGGGAATACAAACACAGACAACTCCCTCTACCAGCACGCTCTCCCAGCCAACAACACCTATCGCAATCCGCAAGTAATAGATGCCAGCCTACATCTATCTACTACCAAGCTCCGACGCGGTTAATGATGGCTACCTGGCTACTATTATTCAGCGTGAATTATTCCAATGGTTCCTCGTTGGTAGGGATTGGTAGGTATTGCGTTGCAATTGGCCTCCGCTACAGGGGGGTTTTTAACAATAAGGGAACGGAAGTAGGGAATGGAAGTATACCAATTGCCAGCCCACCATGTTGATAGGAGATTGTATCCGAGTACAGACAATTGCATAAATAGAAACAGAATAAGAAGAACAGTCTATAGTACGAAAGCAACAAAAGAAAACCATTACAGGACGAGTGTGCGCCCTTCGACCGCAGCCAGACCTCTCATCCCTGCTTGCTACCTGCTACTGCCAGGCCTCCGGGGTGGTCTTTGGGCGTAAAAATAAAAGGAAAAAAAAAGATAGGAGCGGGTAGATGGGCAACTTCAGCCAAAGCATGACGCTTAAAAGCCTTAAACAAGGGGAGATAACCTCCAATATATATACTATCCACCCAGAATGCGCCCCTCTATGGCCCCACCACCTGCCCTACATACACAATAAGTTACGGGCCCTCAATTGGCACCGGGAGACCGTTCCCTGCGTGGTTTTTGGCAGTACGGGAGTAACTAGTACTGACCTATGACCCGTTACAATGTTTCGTTTTGTCTGCAGCCCAAGTATGGGCCTGTTCTGGCTTCTTTATTCCAACCTCGAGTGGGTGTTCCAAAACATCTCGCAGGAGCGGTGGGGATCCGTTCTCGACAGGCGCCGATATGGTCATGGAGCCATGTCCTTGTGGACTTTGTGTTACTATCGCTACAACTTGCGCCGATTGTATAGATGAGGCTTCTAAGTGTTGTAGGGAGGTCCCGGAGGTTGAAGGGGGTTCCAGAACATAATTTCCATTGTCTTCGAGACTTTCAGCTGATCTTTCTTGCTATAAAGCAGCATTGAGAGTTTAGCCCATGCCACACAGTAGTTATATACGTTTATGCATCAGTTACATGAAAGTAGTAAGGCGTAGAGTACTTACCGCTCTATGTCTTTTGCGAAGCATATCTACAAGCCAAACACTAAATAGTGTTGCGATAATAGACGCAAAGATTCCGACAATGGCGATAACATCACCGTTATCAAGGCTGCCCTTCGTACCGCTGCCTTCAATACGGGGACGGAGGCTGTTCATGGCTTGGAAACTATGGTGTATGGCGGGCATTATATATGTATATATATATTAGGTGAGGATTTTAAACTATATAATTAAGAATAGGAGTAGAAAATAAAATCCGTTGTCGATTTTCGGTGTTCGTATGGTATGATGGAGGAATCATGGAGGACAAACTACATACATGTATGTATGGTGCGCCCACTCTTAAAAGTAACCAAAAGTGACGGAAAGTCAATCGCTTATAACTTCACCACCAAAAATGATATCAAAAAGGTGCCAAAATAGAAGTATAGTAATAGTGATGAACTTTAGTTCTATCTTGCCAGATTTTCAATATCTGATATGGTCATGAAGTTATAAGAGATTGAAACTGGCCTAGACTGAGCCTTGTGGAACAGTATTAATATTTGTACCCATTTTACCCCCAGAAAAGCAAACCTGGCTGGTTCGTGGCAATAATGCAGGAGAAAGGCTAGCAATTGATCATCTTGTTGGCCCATGTATTATTCATATGCAGGGATATACTCGCTCATTAGAGTGCGTTGGCCAATCCCTGTTCCCCAAACTTTGAGGGATATTTAGGTTCGGAAGTCATCAAGTTGGAGATCGTTGCAACCAAATGCTTACTAAAATTTCCGACCTTTTAATTGAGAAAAATGCCAAATCTCGAATAACTTTTCAACCACAACAGATATTAAAAATCCGTACAACTAAACTCTTCTTCATCACGGTATCTAGCTTTTTTTGTTGTACGGATTTTTAATATCTGCTGTGGTTGAAAAGTTATTCGAGTCTTGGCGCTTTTCTCACATTACAGTCGCTCACTTACTGACGTTGTTGGCCGGGTGTTCAGTATCTCTTTTCTGTGATTCTATTCACGACGATCCGAAACGATGAAATAAATAAAATCTTGTTTATAGAGAGAGAGCAGAAAACTTGATTTACGACAACGACTAATGATGATGATGAAACGAAAAGGAAAGAGGAAAATACAAGCTATCTAAAAGGTGATCCCGCTCCGGACACCTTTGCTGCCAGGGTGGCACACGTAGTCACGTGCCTATCCGACTAATCCCTGACAGCAAATGTGCCCGACAACGTCTGTTATTGGCTTGAGATCCCTGACCGGTTCCGCCTTCACCCCTTGAGTGAGTGTATGGTTGGGGACGCCTGTAACCGGACCACTTTCAGGGGTGAACTTCAACTGCTAATGACTTTCCTCAACCACACCCTAGATTATTTTTCTCTCTATTGAGTGATAGCCCTGCTTCTTCTCTACAGCCCAATAGAGTCGGATTAATTTTATCTTTCGTTGTGGTGGAGCTATTAGTTTTCTAAAAGTTGGGTTTTTGGTGGGGAGCCAAACGAATGTCAGTCCCATAGTTGCCTATTTGGGACAGAAATATTACCTGATTGGGATATATCTTCCCCAATCAGGTAAGCTTAATGGGGTCTGCGGTGTCAAACCTCAGTCTTGGCAGATCTTGGCACTTAAGCTCGGCCTAAAATGATTAAATAATTACCCGATTAGGAAAATGATCTTCAGAAACCAATGTCACAAGTACTCCGGTTACAGGCGTCCCCAACCATACCTTTAGGACCAGGGCACCATACTGTCACACATGATTTGGAATTATTTATTGTGGGTTAACTAGGGCTAATAAACAACCTCCGAGGAGTAACAAAAACCCTTATATCTCCACAACCAATGGCCCGCGGGTGATCTCCGATTTCTGACCCGGAACCGACGCAAAAACCCGATCTTAACGCAAGCCCTCAAGTTTTTAAATGATAGGTTCATTTTTGACTGATGGCAGAAACTCTTTGTATACTCCCACCGCGCCATCTAGCCCTACAACAAGGCTGATTATTGTAATAGTACATGAGCCAACAATCAACCCCATTATGAGGTACAGTGGAGTCTCGATAGTAGCCTATGGTCGGGAACGGATTTTCGTGTGCCACTATCGGGGATATGCTTGTATCGAGAACAGCTTTGCCCGTACCAACTGGTTTGGGATTGTCCAACTATATGCTACTATCGAGGATATGCTATTATCGAGGTTGCTACTATCGGGACTCCACTGTATATCAATCACTGGCCCTCGGAACCCACATCCTTTATTCACAAGTTCCGTCCTCAGACTTTCCCCTCCAGTCCAGGAACGAGACAGATCCACCCACCATCTACCATCTACTATTTATACTACACTCTAACTACACCAATTGCGCCATCTACACTATCTACCCTCACCCCCGCCCTTTTTCCGCTCCCCCACCCCCTCCACGCCCTTCCCCCAATTCCCCGCCCTCCTCCCCCACCTCACAACACTCCAAAAATGCTCTCCCCCAAACCTCGGCGGTTCCTGCAGGTGTTTCCGAAACGGACTAAACACCACCCCCTCCCTCCCATGCGTACCCACCATTTCCTCCTTCTCCTCCTCCACCACCCGCCCCACACAGCCCTCCCACCCCTCTGCAGCAGCGGCAGCCGCCACAACCCCACCCCACCACCCCTCCCCCGTCACCTCCCACAACCGACTCACCGCCCTCCTCCACGCAAACCTCTCATCCTCCCCCGTCCACGCCGCCACATCCGCAAAATCCGGCGCCACACCCGCCGCCTCTGACCTCCCCGCACCACCATACGCAACAATATTCGGCCGAAACGGCGCCGTGACGTCCTGGTGCGCCTCCGCATACACCTCGGCGCTCAGCGGGTCCGCGTCGCCCGACATGTCCCACTCGCCCCCCGGCTCCCCGCGGGCGGGAGCGGGAGCGGGTGCAGGAGCAGTGTCGAGGAAGAAGAGGTCGTCGATGCTGTCCGCGGAGGTGCGGATGGCGAGGCGGACGCCCGACTCGTACACGGCGTCGAGGAGGGTGATGAATCTGCGGGCCTCGTTCTTGAGGGCGCGGTGTGTGAGCGGGGGGATGTCGGTGATGAAGAGGGTGTGGTAGTGGGAGGTGAGGGTGATGTAGTCTGCTGGCCCCAGTGGGGCGGCGCAGAGCTCGGAGAAGGTGAAGAGGGCGATGCCGGAGTGGGAGTGTGGGATGGGGAGGGTGCGGGTGTAGATTGTGAGGGAGGAGGGTGAGAAGGTGGGGGGTGTGGGGGAGGTGGGGGATGTGGCGGCGAGTGCGGATGTGATGGCGGTGTCCCAGGAGGTGGTGGGCGAGGCGGTGGTGAAGTAGTAGGCGGGCTGCTTGTCGGGGGTCTTGGGATCTGGCTCGGGCTCCGTAGTGGCCTCTGTCGCAGGGGCCACACCCTCGCCGGCGAAGCCCACGCGCCACCAGTTCCGTCCTCGCGTCTCCCTCCGCCAGTCTTTGCTCCCGCCCATATCCCAGAACTGGCAGCGCCTGCCCAACGCCTTGAGAAAGCCCTCAAACTCACGTTCTCTCCCTGCCCCCGCCCCCTGTACCAGATCCTCCGCACGGCGATTCGAGCTCCCCACCAGCACGCCGCCCATCCCCCAGAAGCCGACCAGCAAGCCACTGACCAGCTTCGCCGCGGCCCTATCCGGCATCTGAAACTCGTCCAGAAACAGCACAGGGCTCTCAATCACCGTTGCGCGCGCAAGCCGCAGGAGGGAGTACTCGTTCTCCTCGCCGGGGAGTGCGCGGGTGCGGCGCATGTCCTCGAGCGAAGAGATGATATGCAGCATGAATGCGTGGAAGTGCCATCGCTTCTTTGACGCCGTGGGGAGCGAGTGGTAGAGGAGGTCGAGGAGCATGCTTTTCCCGGTGCCGACCTCGCCGCTGAGGAGGAAGCCCCGGGGCGTGTCGAGCTCGAGGGCGTGGTCGGCGGTGGTGAGGACGCGGATGAGGTTTTTGGCGTCGCGGTCTTGGCTGCGGAGGTGGAGGTGCGGGGGGAAGAAGCGGCGTGGTGGGGGGGTGGTGGGGGTGGCGTCGAGCGCGCGCGCGAGGGAGTGTAGGCGGGTGTTGAGGTGTGCGGGGGGCGTGTAGTCGAGCAGGCGCTCGTAGACGGATTGGAGGATGAGGGCGGCACGGTGCTGGTGCGGGTCGGGGAGGAGGCGGGAGGTGGCTAGGTGAGTGCGGTAGAGGTGGAGGGGGTTGGTGATTGTGAGGGAGGACGAGGCGGAGGTGGGCGGCATTGCGGCGAGCTGTGGGGAGGGAGGGAGCTAGAGAGACATGTAAATAGGAATTGATAGCTGGAATGGCTCCTCCGTAGAATGCAGGACCTGTGATAGCTGGAGGTATCTGACCTGTGTGGTTTGCAATGCTTAGGTACTAAAGAAGGATGGGGTATTCGATGTGGCAAGGAAACCTGTGACGAGAGTTGATCATAATATTATATTCAGAGCTGTTTAAACCTCAACCCCCTCCTTCTTCTCCCCGGTGCAGAAACAGATTGAGATGAAGCAGAAGCTGCTCCAGCTGAAAGTGACAATCAACAAACTCTGCTCCCGCCTGAATGCAGCGATGGCCCGAATTCGAGCTGTCTGAGCAGAGAAACGCCCGCTGCAGATTCCGCGATGAGGCCAGATCCGGGTGACGTCGCCACGCGGCTGAAGGTGGCTGAAGGTGGCCCAAGCTCCCCCCCGGTTGCACTAACCTTTTTCATAAGTGGCAGGTCTTGGCAGCTACTATTTGACACCGGAATCAGCCGACTAAGCAAATATATGGGATCAATGATAGCCAGCACCGGAAATAAGGGAATCAATGATGGCCCACACCACAAGTACGGGATAACATGCACACACAGCAAATATCTTGTCCTCGCTCCACCACGTAGAATGCTTGAGGTGATCACACTATGGCAGGCCCGTCATCACAAACATTTTCACAGGCGGTAGTAAGCTGGCGCTATCGCTTGGAGGTAATTTTACGTGGCAAGTGGGTGGAATTGGTTGACAGTTCGTAATTTTTTATTATGAATACACGTAGGCAATAGTGATAACTACGAGTCCCAACCAAAAGATGAACAGGGCGACTGCGAGTACTCTCGCATGTGCTTTGTAAATTCCATATATGCAATTACATGTATCTAGCTGCATGCATATCCCCCCGCTCTTGCATCTGAATGCCCAGCAAAGACTTACTACCCGGCAGCGAAAACCCCCCCTCTTACACACCAGCGCCCAGCAAAACCAGCACTACCAGGCGGCGAAAAACACAAGCCCAAGCCATTTTCCCCCTCATCCATCTCTATCCTCTTAATTAAACCATCTGTCCTTATCACCTCCCCGAGTATATAAGGCTCAGGATCTTCCGCCCAATCTCCTTCTTTCCTTTATATCTTTATCATTGCAGCTGTCCAACCTCTGGATTTCATCCAAGTTAACCTCCTTTTTTTTTTCAATATCGGCATCTTTCTCTGTCTTGCAAGCAGCATGCTTGAAGCCTCTCCAGTGTGAGCCAGGCTGTGGCGGGATTGGGGCAGCTCCCTCCCAAGTGTCATCCTATACCCAGAGTTGGTTCTTCCGGTCGCACTACAGGTGAAATGTAAGCTTTTCTCTCTCCATTTTTCATGTTAATGCGTCGAGTTTTGGTTTGATTCGAATTATCTAGATTGTTTCGATACCCTGTAGTACCTATCGAGGGACCTCGGCGGGAAGCGGTGGTAATGGTGGAGTAAATGAGCAGAACTCCCTCATTGTGTCTTGCTGGTTGGTGCGGTATGTATAATCTTTTCTTTCTCCTGTGTTTTCATCACAATGTTCTTTTCCTCGATTCTTCCCCTTTTTTGTTATTCTTCTGTAAATATCCCTGTGACTTCGCTTGGTACTTGAATTCTCGAGCTAATTTACCATCTAGTATCACAGAGCTAATTTGCCTCTCCTCCTGTCGTGGTGGGTGTTACGGGTGAGATATCGGCATAGTCTCGTGGGGGCTTTTGGTGGAACCCATACTGGTACAAAAGACCCTCTTCAATTTTTTATTATTCTTTTTCATAAGCTAATTTTCATAGGGCATGGAATCTCTTCCCACCTCGCTCTTGATGGGTGTTGTCCGCCCCGCCAACTGAACACCCTCAACAAGATCTTTTCTTGTTTATTAGGGGAGTCTTACGATCAAATTGATCCATCTGGTTCGTTTTCCGATTCTAGTTTAATCTTTTCACAAGCTAATATTTATAATTTATATAGGGTGTGGAATCTCTTCCAACCCCTCTCTTGATGGGTGTTCTCCGGCCCCTCTGCCAATCCAACACCCTTCATAGGGTGTTGGATCCCTGACATGCCTTCGATTGCCCGATTGCCAGACCGGTGGACACTTCCATTGGTATCCACGGATACTCCTTCCTCGAGGAAAGCGCCGTGTAAGAGCACCTTCTTCACTTCCACAATCTGACCCCATTCAAATTACTAATTGGTACACAGATCGGTGCTATCTGCTGCCCCCGGCCACCACTCACCTGCAACACTATCCCCAGATTTGGGCCCTCCAGAGGGAATATGGTAAGAATTCTTATTTGGACTTTTCATTTCTTAATCAAAAAAACCAACTAATTGTTTTGTAGGTAAAGTTGTTTCAAAGCCTGAATGAAAAGAAGGCTGCATTTTCCGATCTCATAGAGTCGTTCAGGCCAACAAATAGCCCCTCGATAATAGGACGACCGAGAACCTTATGCAACACCGGTACCCCTAATGGATACATACGACTGGAAAGTTCTTTACCAACGGCTCTCGAAACTCGTCATGTCCCCCACCAAGAACAATGCGGGACAAGAAGATGGCTCTTGGTAAGTTACACTCAACTGACCGGCCTTGCTTGAAGATTCTCTTACTGATATCCTTGCTTTCTAGATCTTGTCCATCTCCCGCGGCCGCCTAAGGTACATCTGAGACATTGTCTCCCGCCGCTGCTCCCACTCTTTCCAGCACATCAAGGAGAAGGAACACTCAAAGACTTTCCAGAATGAAATCTCTATGAAGGGACTTAGCCCGAGAGCCATTCAATCATCCTCGGTTCTTGGCTCCCCTCTCTAGAGGGACCAATCGCTGTGACTATTGTTGGCCCAGATGATAGGCGCCCCCCCTCCCCCCCAAGTCACCCTATCCCGCTTTAGGTACCAGACCTGTGGTGAAGGGTTCAAGACAAGATACTTCATGCAGAAGCATCATCTTGGGGTTCCGGATGGATAGGAACAAGACCTGTGGTCGGGGGTTCAAAACAAGATACTTCATGCAGAAGCATCATCTTGGGGTTCCTGATGGAGAGGGACAAGATGCAACGTTCAACAAAGGGAAGCAGCTGGGAAAGAGGTGGAGACCATAGAAGGGCCCACTTTCCTTTTTCTGATGATATTAGACTCAAGGAGCAACCGAGCTTACCGACGATTTGTTCCTTTTTCTCACCGAAAAAAACAAACTATTTGACAATTTACAATAGCCCTTGCTTTTATGTACATTAATTAATTATCAGTAGTTTTCTTCTCTTCAATACTTGCTCTTTCGTGATATGATTAAAAAAAACATCCAACTTTGAATATTCCGGGCCGGGTCCGAGTGAGATATTATTATGCTGTTCTCTCTAGTTAGCTCTCTGTAATCCTACACCACCTCATAAATATCATCTCTATCTCGGATATCTGTATCTTAGGAGGCTACCACGTATATCTTTTAAAGGGAGAATAGCGCTTTCTTTTTTTTCTTTTTTTTTTCATATTAAACCACCGACGTGGGTTTTCTCACGCTTAATAACAACATCCTGCATCCCAATCATTGACCTTCTCCCACCCGAGGTCACGGACCGGTGGCTCGACGTACAGGCCAGCAAGCCTACAATTCATCCAATAAACCCCCCACCCACCACTGACCCTCAACCTCCTCATCCCAACTCTCCAATCCAGTCACAATGCCAACCCCCACTCCCATCCTCCACTCCTTCTTCCTACTTTTCCTTCTCCTCTTCATCATCACCCCCGCCACCCCCACACCAGCCCGCCCAAAACACCTAGGCAAGAAATGGTGCAAGGTCCCCGAAGGGTTCTGCACCACGCACGAGGGTATTGCTTCCCTCCCCAGTAACAGGAGGGGAAATACGCTAACGAAGGAATGGCAATTAAGATGGTGGGGAAAGAGCATGCTACATGCCACTTGGCATGCGCTGCGAGAGATCTGGTGAGATTGTGGATGTGACGGAGACGATTGTTGAGACCGGTATGGTTCTTTTCTACTTTTCGTCATTGGGGGGACCGGGGGGAGGGGTACTGGCTGATGGGTTTTGTGGGAGGATGCTCATGTGGTGTGGATTATAGTTACTATTACGATGCCGTATGATGGTGCGGTGGAGACGCAGGTGGGGTATTGGGGCTATGATATCGATGAGCATGGTGGCCCTATGAAAGCTGCTGAGGATACAGCAAGTAGGTCTTTCTGGTTTGATAGGGGTTTGGTTTGCGTTTCGGGATAGCTAGCTAACCTTACCGTCTATGTAGGAGGGAACAAAACCAAAAGAGCACTAGACACCGACACAGACACCGAATCGCCAAAGCCCCCTCCAAACGCCGACGAACATCTACTTCCCCGTGCAGCAGAAACCATTACCTCCAGATTCGATTTCACGACTCGAGCACCGGCCGCGTTGCTTCGTGAGTACATGGGCGGTTTTGCTGCCCAGGCTAGTGCTACGACGAGGCCTGCAGTGCAGTTTGAGAGGCTGCCGGAGCTGGTGATTGAGGATGCACATGGATATGGAGGGGATGGGGGGGATGGAGTTCATGGGGGGTTTAAGAGGCATATCATGGGGGAGAAGGAGCCGTTTGGAGATGAGGGTTATGATGAGGGTTATGACGGTGGTGATGACGGTGGTGATGATGATGGTATAAACTCCCAATTCACTTATACTACCGCCAGAGCTAATATTGATATCCCCATACAGAGACCCCCACCCCCACCCTCCTCCCACTCAAAACCATCTGGGCCGACAAACCCATCCTCGAAGTCAGCTGCGTCGTGCGCGCGCGCCTGCTCTGGGACGACTTCAAGATCACCTGGGGCCCCGCCTGGAAGGACGACGCCGGGTGCAGGCGCCTCTTCACCGCCATGGACAAGCGCGGCCTCGTCACGGGCTACAAGTGCGGCCAGTTTGCGGACCCCGCGACAAACTCGTTCCATATGGAGGCGAGGGGCCATAGGCCGAGGTTTCCGAAGAGTCTGGTGGCGGATGCGATTAGAGAGGGGTTTGGGAATGTGAGTAATTGGCCTTTTTTGTTTTATCTTTACTGGGAAGGGAGAGAGTCGAAAGGCTGACAAGTGGTGTGTGGGGTGATAGGAGAATACGCTTTATTATCGCGGATATGAAAATGCGTTGCTGTGTGAGAGGAATAAGAATGGGTGGTTTTCGAAGACGTGATGAGATGGAGAGTCCATATGGGATTTTAGGAATTAATTAGTGATAGCTGGGGGGTTTGTTAAGTGGGGCACATACTTCATGTAGCTTTGCTGTTTTGAGAACGTTGCTGTTTTTTGACTGCTGCCGTTTGGTTTTGGAACTTAGATGTCGTGAGCGGCCGAGGAAACAAGATTCAGTGGTGTAGTGGTATCACGGGCGCTTGCCATCTCTTCAATGATTTGCGCCCGACCCGGGTTCGATTCCCGGCTGATTCATCATTTTTGTTCCTGTTTGGAGATATTCATGTGAGTTGTGATGAGAAACTCTTCCTTTTTTTTTTCCTTATTCGACTCACTACTTATCATCTGTGTAGATCCTCCCGCCTTCCGGACTGGTTTTGAGTTTAGTCTTGGGCGTAGGCTGCGGTTTTCTTTGGATTCATCTCGGGGCATGTATCACGGTTTTACTACTGGAGAGCAAATCCCTCAACGATGCTTGGAATAGCAACGTCCTCACGCTAAGGGTAAGCTTCAATTCGGTTTATACGGACTCGTACGGTCGCTCTTACAAAAATATTATACGGAAAAAAGCCTTCCTGACAAAGTATCCTACTCCTCCTACAATTATTGAAAAAAAAAAAATTAATAGCACAACTACGGTGTCACAAGCATCGTTCTCCGTGGCGCAATTGGCTAGCGCGTTCGACTGTTAGGTTGCAATCGAGAGGTTGACAGTTCAAGCCTGTCCGGGGAAGAGAGAATTTTTTTTTTTTTTTTTTCCCCTCACTCGGAGGTTTCCGTGGTGGTTGGGGTTGGGTTGGGGGACGGGGGTTGGAGGCGGGGTGGGGTTGCTGGGGTGGCTGGCTTGGGGTGCGTAATTGATTAGATTAGATTAGATGGTGGTGTTAGTACGGTTTTGGGCTGTTTCTGGGTGCTTTTTGGGTGCTTTTTGGGTCGGTGGGGGTTGGGTGGAAGAGCGCGTTTTTTGATGTGGGTGTGTTTGTAGCTGGGTTAACCTCTGGCAATTTTACCTACTAGAAAATACGTTATTCTGATAGTATTTGGCATTCTATGAATCTTTATAAGCTACTACTAACCACTTATGAGTACTACGTACTACTTCCGTACTTCTTAACCTCTCCCTACATATATATAACAGTCAGCAGCCTATATTAGGTACAATACCACAGCTCCCTTCAATCCTTCCCACGTGCACCATCATCCAAACTTCCAAAATCCATTTGCACACCCGTCCCCACCCCGCACATTTCCCTACCCCCTCCGATCCCCCCAGTAACTACAGAAGTAACCATCCGCCCAGCCAACGACAACATCTGGTACTGCCGCCAGTTCCGGCCCGCCTACACGCACATCTGGCCCTTGACGCAGCAAGTGCTGGACCTGCTGGGTGTTTGAGCAGATGGGTAGGATGGGGTGTGCGGTTTGCTGTGAAAGTTTGTGTCGTGGATTGGGAGGAGGCGCCGCTGTCGTTTGAGTTTTTGAAGGCGGAGACGGGGTCGATTTTTGGGATTGGGGGATAGGTTCTTTTTTTTTTCGTGAGTATGTCGGTCTTTCTGGGTGTATGTTGAGTATTTTTGACTCGTGGCCTTGAAGAGGTGTAAATCAGTGTAGTTGCCCTTTTGTCGAGAATATTGTTGACGTTTTTTTTCCTTCAGTGACTTGACGTCGACGTCATCGATACACAAACACCCAACCTTCTCCGTCTTTTCAAAGTCATCGTGTCCAGAGTTACGGTATTTATAATCCCTAACCCCCCTTATCGGTGACCTTTTCCGACGTTATAATAGATGCCTGTATATCCTCTTCCTCTTTCATTCCACCAACTCCAAAACCTCATCGGTTCATATATAGCAGTACAGCTATATACATGTATATACATATTTTCATGTTATATTTCGTTATGTTTATTTAAATCCATGTATTTGTATAGACCTTTTAGATGTAGAGAGCTAGAGCATTAAAATGCAGCGAATAGTTAGGATTTTAATTGATAGAGAATTTTCCCTACTTGGCCACACCACGCATATTGCATCTAACCATAATATGTCGTTTTTTGAGTTCATATAGTGATACATATATTACAACCTCACACTCAGAGAAGAACGTGCGTTTTTTCCTTTTTTTTTTTTATTGTGAAGAGGCTTCTGGTTATGCTAATCATTGACGTTGATTAACAGGATGCATTGACGGGCTACTTCCCTCTCCTCGATATCTCGAAGCAGAAAAATTTGAAGTGTACAAATCGATTCCGTCTACATTCCCGAGTTGTCTACTCCAATTCTTTGCAAACATACCAGGTTCGTTAGAACGTGCATCGAAGGTCATTGACCTTTGCAGCCCCCCCCCTCCTCCACCACGACATTCTATGTAACTCTCCTCTCCAGACTAAAACTCCTCCTCCTCCCCTCTGACAACTAAACCACTCATTCTCTTATCTCTTATCGCCAGTCAGATTTATCTCGAGTCTTGGCAACCAGGTGGGCTCTTGAATCTCAAGAGAGAGCACTTGAATCACGAAACTCCCCACTCCATTCTTCAACCCAACGATCGACAACATCAACATCGTCAACCATGCCGGCATGAAAACGGGGTCTTCTGCTACATAAGCACAATAATTCACACTTCTACAGTCGCTTCTTCTCTCTACCACCATCACCATCACTATCACCATCTCTTCACAATTGCCCAAGTTCATATCTTCCCATATTGACCAATTCTACGTCTACTAACCCATCTAACCACCCCGAACAACTAACAAATCATCCACAATGCCGTCCAACACATCCTCCGAAAAGGCTGCTCCGCTCATCAACACCCACAAAGAAATCATCTACACCAACTATTCCCCCCGCTGTCCCAACTGCATCTCTGCCATCCGCGCTGCCGCTTTCCTAGCATTCGAGACCAATGACTACACCCCGAAGGACATTGGACACTCCGAGCACCGCGATAGCGACCAGGCATCCGTCAGTACTGACTCGGAGCTAGGGTATGTCCCCCGCGAGGCCAACGGAAACTGGAGGATCGATATCATGAATAAATACGGCATCGGGCTTAAAAGGGAGAGAGCAACCCGGCCAATTTCTCCGCCTCAACCATCCCCCTTGTCTTCTCTGCAGGAAAGGAAAGCTAGCTCTGCCTTTGTTGGTTCTGGCCATGATTCGGAGTCGTCTACTCGTGGATCGAGGACCTCGTTTTGTTCAAGGACTACTACCTCTGGTTCCATCTCGACCGCCGGCGACTCTACAGCTGGATACTCTACAGCTGGATATGGCTCTAGTTCTAGTTGCAATTCTCCAGCCCGTAGGTCCGAAAAACCCCCTACTCCGAAGTACACCGCACCGAAGCCTGCATCCATTTCAACCTCCGGCGGCACTTCTAGCTCTCTCTCGGCCGCTACCTCGCGTTTGGGGAGCTTACTCCTGGCTCCCCTGTCTTCAAAGCACAATCCCGAGGAGGGTTTGAGCAAAGGGGAAGAAGCGCGGCTGAAGAAATTGCAAGAAGAGAGTAAGCTTCGATTTCTCGAACAGTTTCCGAAACGTGACTGAGCAAAAGCAAAAAAATGCAGTGTGGGTCCACGGCTGCGGATACGAACTCAAAAGCGCGGCCAGGTCTCTTTCCTGGCTGCAGTGCTGCGTTAACTATCTGTACCCTAACTGGAACCATTGGCGTTGAAAAGAGTTGTGGTTGGGAACAAAAATTAAAAGTGGATTTTACGCGTCGATTTTTTTTGCGAGGGCGGTGGGTGGTGGTAAATTATCTCGTGAGTTTAATTTGCGTGGAAAGAAGTTACTTAAACGCTGCGACTTGTTCTGAGTGGGATATAGAGCAGCTACCAACTATCCTTGAATGTTCAGCTTCAAATGATGGATTTGCTAACAGTTGTTCAGTCGATACTTAGAAGGCGGACTACCGAGTGCGAAAGAAAAGGAAGGATGGAATTGCATACTTGTTATCATTAGAGACACTCGTTTTCAATGTGATTGATTCGCTGAAGCTGGCAGATGGTTACGATCGATCGAGTAAACAAAAGTTCGAGACTTGGTTTAGCCTTCATCTTAAATATATGGAGTACCTATACGCCCCAATATCGACACATCGTTTCCACAAAACTTTACGTGTTCCCGCCCGGCCTGTTTCAGCTATAATTCCCCTACCACCAAAAACACATCCGAGTGATACCTCATGTTCGTAACCAGGCAATGAGTTCATCGGCCCATCCATGTATCTCAACTACGCGAACTCTTCTCCTAGTATTATTATTCCTTCATTCTTCATAGCTAGGGTTAGCCCACACCGAGCCAAACACCAAGATTCTACCTATAAAATAAACATGCAAGTCACCGAAATAATAAAACCAATAGGTCCCAAGTCCAGGAAGTAATTCCACGTCCGGCGCCGACACACAGCTATCTCTGGCCACCTCTTCATTTCGGAGGCGCATCAGTTGCAATTAATTTCTATCATAATCGACACAATACCGACCTGCGGTACGTGCCACCCCATTAGGGTTATAAGAAATACCATACGCGGATTACCTGTGTCTCGGCGAAGCTTTTGAGCTCAAAGTCAGAGCTCCACTCGGAGGGTTGGTTCTCAATATGTCAAGTCAGTACTTCTGCCAGAGGCATATCGGTGGGAATACCTCTGGGCAGTCAAGTTTCAGCAGCACCAACGTCCTGCGAAAAATGCCCAGTACCTCCCCACTACTTCGACATCACCAGCTCCTCCTCCAGCAGATATGCAGTTACTGCGAAAACCTATTACACGAGAACATTTATTACTATAATCCAGAATCAAACAGAATTATCGCATTGAATTAAAAAATACAAAAAAAGATGGCTTGAAAATACCATACACTTATGATATTACCACTCGTTAAACTGATTCCGTTGCGGGGAATTGAACCCCGATCTAGTCGGTGAGAGCGACTGATGCTAACCATTACACCACAACGGATTGTTCAGGTCACCAAATTTGGTTTTTTATATTGAATTACCTTATATAAGCCTTATATACGCCTTGTTCACCGAAAAGCCTTAAAAAGCCTTATTTTTGAAAGACTCTTACACAAGAAAGAGCCTTATCTCAAATTAAGGCTAATAACACCATTTTTCATGAGTAAGGCCTTATTTAACGCTTATTTGACAGTCAATCCTTACTAGAGGCTTATTTTTTACCTACCGGGCGGCATTGAATGTATGTTGTTTTCGAGAAAGAAAAAATGCTACTGTACAGAATACAAGGTTACTAACAGCAACAAAGGCTGCTGTAGGCTTGGGGATAGCAGCGAAAACTGCGAGAGAAAAAAAATAGACATGGGACAACGACGAGTCCTTGAACTCACCCAATCCATGAAAAATTAAGAGGTCCTGCCCGGAGTCGAACCGGGATTACAGGAATCAGAATCCTGGGTGCTAACCATTACACTACAGAACCATGCCATCGCGTCGCACTATGCATTACTTGAACCACAACTACGAAACCGAGTAACACGCCGAAACAGCGACATAACCGAGTGACATCCCATGCTTTCCTCCGAAAGCCGGTTCCGTTTTCGGCCAGTGTTGTACGGACCCCCAGCCCCAAAGCGGCGAACTTGGCCGACCCAGCTAAGTATTTACAAGTGCGCGAAGACACTCACGGCACCTCGCAGCTTCGCAAACTCCGAGTGGGATAGATACGCTTTATCATATTACTCTAATTCACCATACGTACATGCAAGTTCGTTTTTCCGTACCGTAACCTCCACCCCGCAGCTCATACATAAATACCGCACATCACAGAAAGAGAAAGTGAAAGAAATTGTTTTATATGTACACGACGCGAGCCACAAGCATTAATACTAAAATATAAGAGCACAATAAATAAAAAACGGAGTAATTCCGTCACCACGATCATCACAATCACAGTACATGCAAGAAGTACGTATAAACTTAGAGATATCGATATCGATTTTAGATACAACCGTACGTCGAGACCTGAATATAGAAGTAGGCAAGATCAAGATATAAAAAAAAAGGTATCACAAGAACAGCACAAAAAACAGCAGAACACGAATAAGCATGGCCAAATAAAACGAAAAGAAGAAGAAAGGCCCCGGATATAAATCAAGTAAAAAACAGGAACAACGCAAAGCGAAGATATAAAAAAAAAAAAAACTCCCCTCCCAAAAATACAAAACACAAGAAAGCAAAAAGGAGTTTAGACGAAAGAATTAAGTTTTACAATAGAAGATAAAATAAGAAAAGAACAGCGCCCCGCCGCCTTTAATTCCCAGCCCAGCCCAGCCCAGCACCACCCCCAACCCACTACCATGGTATCAAATCAAATGATCAAAATATAAAAAACGAAGACCGGGGCAAAAAAAAAGCAACAAAAAAGATAAGCCAACAATATTTCAAATACCGAGAAGAGAAAGATAGAAAAAACCCAAGAAAATAACCCCCCGCAACCCGAATTTTTGTCAACCTGCAAAAAAAAGCACAAAAGAAAGAAAGAAAGATCCGAAGAAGAGGCAACTATAGGGAGAAAAAGAAGGCAAGAAAGAAAAAAAGACAAAGATAGAAAGAACAAAAAGGAATAAAATCCATATGCACCCGCAGCACCCATCCTATATACTCCTAGTTGCGTCAAACTATCCACACGACGTTTCGCTTGTATTATTTCTAAAACGTTCCATCTTCCTCATGTTCCGTACACTCCGGTACACTTGTGATACTATCCGTGCTTCCTCTTGTTTTTAACTGCGCGACCGAGTCGGAAGCACCTCTCATCCTCACGCCAACCCCTGGCCCTCTTCCGCCCGCACTGATAGTCCTCATGCCCGCCCCAGCACCATCAACGCTAGCGCTCTTGATACTTCTATTATTAGGCCTTATACCCGTTTCTGCGAAGTCTCGCTTCAGCGCAGCGTTCCTCAGTGCTGTGACCATCTTCTCTTTATCATCCAATCGGGCCCTCAGCTCTACGATCTCCTCGTCTTTCTCCCTCAGCAGTATATCCCATCGGCCCTCCGGTACAAGCTCGGACGAGCCGAAAAGACTCGGTGGCTTCTGCGGCGGACCAAAGATCATGCTTGCCCGACTATTTGAGCTGCGGCGCGCTTGGAGGAGACGTTTTTCCAAGGTCGCGATATAGCGGTTCTTGTCCGCCACATCTGACTGCAGAGCACGGACCTGTGCGCCAAGCGATGCGTTCCCGTCGCCATATTCGCCCGTTGAGTCCTCGGTCGCCGTATCTGAAGTGGGGAATCCGTTGATCGCTGTCGATATCGAGATTGTTGAACCTGTTGAGAAGGGTCGGCCACCGGGCGGGTGCAAGTTGGACATTGAGGAGCGGAAAGACAATGCGGACATATGTCCTGGGTTGGGAAGCAACGAATTACGAGCCGAGTTGACGCCCGATGATTTTGAGGAGAGAATGAGGCGGTTCAGGTGCTCGATGCGCTCTTTTAGCGCCGTCCGGGCGAGTTGGATCTCGAGTAGCTGCTCAGAGTGCTGCAGGTACCGTTCGCATCAGCGCTACATTCCAACATGCAAGGGGGGCTTGCAAATGAAACAAAGAGGCACAACACAACAGAAACAAAATATAACTCACCCTCTCGATCTCCTTTTCCTCTCTCTCGACCAAGTCCTTGTGATCCGTCCCCTCCTTTTTCTTTTGGTCGTCTAGCTGCTGCCTCAGCTCCAGAATTTCCATGCGATACCTCTCCAGCAGTACTCTACTACCAGCATCTCCTACACCGCCTATGATACTCTCATCACCCTTCTTCGCATGCGAAACGATGTTATTCCGTGCTCTCGCCGCAAACTTCAGCGTATTCATCGTTTCACCCGTATGCGTTGCGTTGAGAGCCGACATATTCGCCGGCGGTATCGCAATAGTACATAAGATGGATACGAGAGAATTACCAGACAATGCAGGTTGCAGCAGACGAGTCAGTTTAGAGTCACGGTACGGAAGATGGTTCCCATCTTTGTCCTTTCCATTTCCCTCCTTGTCGACACTAGACAGTCTTGCGATGACTGTTCCGAGCGTAAGGAGAGACCTGTTGATATGTGAACCCTCCTGTCTTCGCTCCTTATTCTCCGCAGCTCTCTCGGACCCAGCCAAATCGATCAAACTTAGCGTCGATACTCTCACCCCTCCGGTGATTCCTGCCCGTCGATTATCCACCATTGTTCCCCCGCCCGCTGTAGTGCCGGGGATGCGGTCTCTTGACTCAACGACGATCTGCACAACCGCGTGGGACCGTGAACTTCGTGCATTGAACTGCGTGCTGCCTGTTCGCCGTGCCAAGTCTCCCCGTGCTATGACACGCAGTAGCTGTGTCGGACTCTGGACGATCTCCTCCTTAAGCGGAGTCGCATATACCCCGCGTTTTGCGTCTTCTCGCAACTTAATCTCCTCACCCTTAATTTGCTGATCTAAGGGCACGAACCCGGCACCTCCCGGCTGCGAGGCTAGCAAGTCGTGGATGCGCTCGTTGTAGATTTCCAGATAACTTACCCTCAGCAAGAACTCCCTCGCGGGTGTTTCTCGAATGAAAGCAAAGATATCTGTGATGGCCAGCGGGATGACACCAGGACTGCTCGTTATTCCCTGCATACTGAATGTTTTCCCCGTTCCCGTCATTCCGTACGCAAACACTGTTCCATGATATCCCTCCATCACCCTGCGTACCAGTCGTTTCGCGGAATGTTCATATACCCGGGTGTTGTTCTGCTCCGGCCCAAACACGTTGTCAAACTCGTATATCCCGCCGTCCTTCCCCCCGTATCCAACCTTCCCCGAACGCCCATCTACAATCCATTCTGGATTGGGCCCTCCTCCTCCAGAGTCGGGTGCGTCGGGTCTTATCCTCACAGAGACGATAACATTTCCCTTCTGCTCCTTCTCGCTAGGGTCGCCTGACGACCCCCGCAGCTCGTCGCCAGAGCTCGGTGAGGCCTCTATTGTTGTCGCACTTGTGGAGTAGCTCCCTTGGGCGCTACTACTCCGTGAGTGCGGGGGACTTAAATACCCGCCGTTGCCCCCACCTGTTATAGTCGTCCCCGCACCTCCGAACCCCGCACCCGGATTACCCGCGATACTTTTCCTATTACTATTACTTGGCGACCTCTCAAGGCCTTTACTCAACGGGCTTGTCGGCGTTAATAGCGACTCCGAGAACCCCGATCCTGAATTTGGAAAGCTCGTTCTCCCTC
This sequence comes from Morchella eximia, assembly GCA_024713935.1. Classification (NCBI taxonomy): domain Eukaryota; kingdom Fungi; phylum Ascomycota; class Pezizomycetes; order Pezizales; family Morchellaceae; genus Morchella; species Morchella eximia. Next base: position 274,660 of record JAMGZG010000020.1, read on the forward strand.
CGCTTTTCGGGGGCTGTGGAAATGACGCAATACTGACTACTCTTCGGGGGCCCTGGGGCGTGCTTGGGATCGGTAATGACGGTGTTGTCGGTCGGCCACCGTTGGGGACGATTGACAGGCCGCTTGGTTTTCGTGGTGTTTGTGGGAGGAGCGATACTTTTCGGAGGGAGGTGACTGAGGCTCGCGGGTTAAGTGTTTGTGAGAGGGCTGGGAGACCGGACGCTGGTGTTGGTCCGCCGTAGGATGCCCGTGGGGGCCGTGGTAATGTTGTGGTTGTCATGGTCATGGTGTGAAAGCGAAAATCTATCTATCTATCGTTTCGCAAAGAAAGAAAAGGCGAGAGTTAGTAAACAGCACCGGGTTTGGGAAGGAGCAAGTGGGTAAACACGTCGTCGTCGATATTGTGGATGGGGGTGCAGACTGGCAGGCAGGGCAGGGCAAGGCAAGGCAGGGTGGTAGAAACTTCTTTCGTGCAAAGCTCTCCAGGGTGGGTAGTAGGTACCTATTGAATGCAGTAGCAACAAACAACAACCGGTAGAAAAGAAATTTAACACTCTTGTGCACTTTTTCCGGGCATAAGATCAGATCCTTCTTGCTTTTATTCCTTTCGTTCGTTTAAACGTTTTCGTTTTTTCTTTTTGGTTCCTTTCGTTCAAGAATGAGTGAGGCGTCGTAGGCAAGTTAAAAATGGGGCCGCAAAACGAGCGAACGGCTTCCAGAAAGTAATAGTATCACCACCGTCAAAAAGAAGGGGTCCCTAAAAGAAGAAAGACGGGAATAAAAAGGAAAAAAGTGGAGCCACCAGTGGTCGACGCGGAGGACAGGTGGGTGGGTGATGGTGGTGAGTAGGGATGTGGTAGTGAGTGACGTTGCTGTGAGAGAGAGGGAGAATTATCGGGCGATAATTCTTTTTGCAGGAGGAGTCGAGGATGCAGGTAGGTTGAGATGCGAGGGATGGATGGGACGGACAGACAGACGGGGAGATCGAAAGTCAACGGTTCTGCAAGGCAAGTAAGGGTCACCTAGACAACAACAACTGCCAGAGTCAAGTCAGTCAGCACTGTAAATGCACATATATGCAACTATGTATCGCTTGAAGCTCAACCGTCCAGCTTTGGGGTGCTATAGCAGAGCAATGAATTTTTTAAAATTTGGTATCGACCCGACCTTTGGTCAATATAACTGGAAGACGGGGATATACCTTGCTCTTGAGTACTAGGTAGGGGGGGTGGACCAATTTAGAGATTTGGACTTGATGTTGGTTCTGTTTCTATCTAAAGTAGATATCGTACAGACAAAAGCAGTATGTAGTGCACGAGAAATGTCGAGCGGGCAGAGCGGCAGGGTATCAAACAAATTTACACCAATCGTGGAACGTACGGGAAGCAAGTGAGTGTTTGTGATCTACCACCGACGGCAAGATAGAGTATGGGGGGAACTGCCGAGTGTTTAGAGCTTGGATAACGGCCTGCGAGTGATCAGAGTGAGGGGAAGATGATGATGATAGTGGTGATGATGATAGCAGTGGTGATGGACGCTGCTGATTGTTCCGCACAGGCGAATACTGAAAAGACAGCGGGGAAGGTATGTGGAAGGGTGGAGAGGTGGAGGTAGGTGTGTGGAGCGAAATGTAGGTTTGTAGTAGACTCCGAGCAGGCAAATCAATCAAGCTGACAGACCTTGGAGACTTTCAGACGATCGGGGGTAGGAGGGCTTTGACCACACAGCGAGTCTCTCACTCCTTGGACCCTTCTCACTCACTCGCTACCACTGGAAACGGGAAACGGTGATGAGCGGGCACGGTGGAGGAACAAAAGTCTAGAAGGTAAGTGGAGACGAGACGAGATGAAGGAGCTATCAAGATCAGATCAAGAAGATAAAAAAAAAAACAGTAATTCTGCAGCCTGCACTCGCTCGTTCGTGTCTAGACGAAGAGCGCACGATGAAGATAAAAGATAAAGGCGAGTGCTGATCATGACATTGATACTGATGTGTCCTTCTGTTTTTGTTTACCTATCATCATCCATCGTCCATCATACACACACACCCTATCTATTTTACCCTACACTGAGGTATCCTCATGCTGTTTCCTGTTTTTTTGTTTTTTTTTCTTGCCCCCCTCCAGCTGCAGTGCAATTGGCAATGTTCCTCACCAACCAAAACATCTCTCATCCAATCCAATCCAATCCTATCCTATCCAATGGCGATAGCTACCTCATCATCATCGTCCCCATCCCATGCACACCGCCCCCCCTTTCTCATGAGAAGTTCATTCGACGAGCCCCCCAAAAAGCAATTATAAATTTATATCGATTTCTTCAGACTTGACCATTTCGCTCTTCCCCCACCCTCTTTGGGCAGCTTACCCCTTCACGCGGGTCAACAAATCCAACCACACCCCAGTCAGCTATCCCCCTTCCGTCGCTAGCGCCGCTTCGGTTGTGCGGGCTGCCAGTCAGGGTCCGCTCCAGCGCTCCAACGCTCCAGGGAACAGGGCGAAAGGGATACCGAGGAATGCGGTGCCACCCATCCCCCCCCATCCCCTTTTCTTGTGCTCCATATGCTGGGGCGTGATCCAGGTACCGGAGCTCTACCCATCTAGTATGTACTTCTACCTCATCACGCTCGCGGTCGATGCACGATGAGCTTCTTTGTGCACCTGAACTTGCAAACTCCCGTCTTCTGCATATGTAGGTACGATCTACCTCCCTACATACATGCCTAGAGTTCTCTCTACATTTGTACCTACATCAACCTACACCTTCTCCCAGTAGCATGGGTTCTTTGGGGATAGAGACGAGAAAAGAAAAGCCACCTTCCTTCGCTTCAGCACCTCCTCACACTTCCTCGGCTGCCCTGATCTCAATTAGGACATTCGCACGTGCCAAGCCAAGAACCGTCCGTGCGGGAACCTGTGCGCCCTCCATACAGGCTCTCAATTTCAATTTCGGTGAGAAGAGCTGGCGTAGTTAGACATGTTGGACCTTTTTGCTTTTTGCATGTAGGTATTTGCGATTGCGTACCTGCAGTAGGGACTGTAGTACCTACTCCAGAGGAGAATAGTGTACCTACAGACTTTGGAATTAACGTACCTACGGTTTGGTGGTTTTGGTAGAGAGCAGCTTGCGCAATTAGTACCCACCCAGCCAGGAACCGACAAGTAATCGATCAATTCGTAACCACCCAGCTCAATGATTGGACAATTAGTTAGATGTAACTACGCAGGAGAGTGGCGATACCGACGGTGGTAGTGTAACAATCTTCCGCGTATCGTGGATGGGCGTGATGCCGTATGTACGATTCATGGCTAAGGTAAAGTAATCCACATACATGTACTTCTCAATATGTAGGTACTCTCTTGCAGGAACCTACAGCTGGTGGCTTAAGGGTGCATCAGAATCCAACATTGGTACGCTAGGGAACGCGAATGCGATATTGGATGATCGTTTCCCCTCGTGCTTATTTGTGACATCTCCCTTCTCCTCTCCCAAGTGACATAACAGGTACTTCTCATTACAGTGTTTCCTCTCCAGATCTTTTCCTTCGATTTTACTCACTTATTCCCATAAACCCGTTTTGTTTGACGAACGCAATTGACCACACAAATTGCGTAAAAGAGCAATTAAACACCCGTCCCGAAACACATAAAACCGCCACTTTTTCCACACAACATCCACCACCGGCTTTTTTTTTTTCCCACCGTCTACTTAAACGGGTCCACCACCCGGGTTATGGACGTAGTTTTTCTGCCTTTCTTTTCCGCTTGTCAGGTATCCACATGTTTGTAGAGATAGTTGAAAGGCTAGTCTCAGAATGTAAGACAACGCCGGTAACTAAGTTGATCGGCGAATTAACGTTGTATGTCACGCTCTCCTTCTAGGGCAGTGCTCGGGGTCGTGTCCGGTCCTGTCAATGTCAGGATGTGAATAAGGTACCCCACGGCGTTTCAGGTGGGGTATCAAGGGGATAAGTTAACTTCTCGGAAGGCATTTACCGCTTCATGGTTTTACGGGCGGTGTGGTGCGGCGTGGCGTGTTATCGTGTGCCGCGAATACCTAATACCTCATTGAAGCGGCAATAGCGATCTTAGGTAAGATATGAAAGATTTTATACATATCTGTACCACATACCTATATCTATTTGTAGGTTAGCTACGGCAGTTAATAAATTTCTTGGTCAGGGGAATACTTGGTTACGATGAGGAATGGGGGAGATCATACACCAACTCCTGGGTAAATTGATGGTCGGGCATATGTTCAGATTCGTGATCTTATATTCCTTTATTCATATGTACTTTTATTTATGTACCACGCACCCAGGGGTCTGGGAATCGAAAGAGACGAGCCGACTGGTTTCCGAGGTGTTTTCCGCTCCCGTCATTGATTCATGGAGAATCACTCGAGATCTGCACGGCCAGAAAACATTCTAACCGGGACCGTTTCTGACAGCGCAAACAAAAGTTCCTTCATACAGGAATAAACTTTGATATTAGCATATGCCCAGCCATATCTCTTTATGTGTTTATCGAAATAGTTTGCCATGGGGGCTGAACCGTGAAAGGGTAATATGTTTCATACATACCTATTGAGACCGACCGTACGTCCGAGACCTGATTCCACTTACATGTATTCTACCAGCAACAACCGTACATGTATTTAAGATCAGCATTTTAGCGACTTATTCCCACTGCATTCGAAAAAAACAAGTCCTGACACCAATGTTGCAACTGTATATATGATTTGCCTGAATTAACTCCCTTGCAGGTTTTTAGCCATCTTGTCTTCGAATGTTAAGTTCTGCCAGGTCACGAGACAATGCCCAGACCAAATTCTGAGACACCGAATCATTGTTTATGGCGAACTCAAAGGTTTCTAGGTCATGTGCTCAGGTTCTAGAATATGATATTTGAGTTCCTCGCAGCGGTGAATCCCGGGATGCAGTCTATAAAGTGTTAGCTGGCCGCAAAGCCAGTCTGATCTCCAGAATCATAATAATCACGTTTTGGTGACAGGGTGAAACACATCACGGAGAATAGAAGGCTTGTCTTGATTAGAGTACAGGCCGATGATAGACAGAGTTTGATGATGAGAGAAAGAGACTCAGAGGGTGTGTAGAAGCTGTAGTGATTATGAATTGACGTCGCGCGCGTAAGCCGCAATTAATATAAACCAAGAACATGCGCAGCGATGCCAGCTGGTCTCAATTTCATGACGGCATTGTTTTTGATGATTGAAATAATTGCTAATGTACGTACATTTAACACCTGGTAACGTATAACACTAATCCAGTGTTTGAGTGTATAATAATTTAACCAATATCTAGAGTACTTCATTATATAAAATAAGTCAATTTCAAAAATCATTCTTCGTAACAAAAATCTATTCTATGTAACAAAAAGTCATTCTTCATGGCAACAAAACCATTCTTCAGGACATACTACGGTTTTATATACTGCCAATTCCCGGTTTCACGCAACCGCGTAAGCCTCTAGCCTACTATAACGTCACGCAATATCTATGATAGCTCCAGAACGTTACTCTTAGACCCGGTATTCTGGGACACGAGGACAGAGACGGGTCGGGGACACTCTTAGCACCAGATATATGTTCAAAAACATTCCCCGTGCCCTACCAAAAGACCCAGCATCCCCGTCCCGTCCCAGCGGGCCAGGCCGTTTCGGAGTTCCGGAGGAACACCAGTAATTGTCATAGGTGAGCAGTCAAGTTCCCGTAACTTTATTTAGAAATCCACCAAGCTCTATCCCGCCGTCCTCAACTTCAATGTTCCATCCAATCAATCCCATCGATTGATTCTTGACTACTCTTTGACGTGACAACATCGAAACCGAGTCCCTCTAGTCACCCGTGCAGAGATCTAGACACAGACTAATCACCCTTCCTTCGATCCCCAGTCTATGGTCAATGCAGTGCGACATCCCGAATCGATGGGGGTATAATGAACTGGATTGTTCATAGATCATACCTCGGGGTACCGCTGATAGTTCTCACACGGCCGTCGGTGCTACCACTGGAACGGGTAGATATACTCCTGTGTAAAGCAAGATATTCATGCTATCCGACGAACTAGGCCGTGCTTCTATCACTTCTGGGCTATATATATGCTGATCATCGGGCAAGAAATGCAACAATGGAGGGGTTGCACAACTTCCGCGGTGATATCCAACAATAAATTGGCTGAGATAAAGGCTGGGGAAAGATATGAAGTATTTTTTTTTAAAAAAAAGGGCTGATAGAAGTAAGGCCCAGTCTTACTAGCTAAAATTAAAGGAAGAAAATACTAATCCCTTTAAATAGCTTACCCCCATGGCTTGTTTGTCCAGCCTACAATCCGTTATCTCGACGCCGTCTACACATCTGGCTGCCTCCTGGCTTATCCTCTGCATATCTCCACAGTCTCCACATGTATTCTATAAGTAAAATAGGAAAAACAGTCGAAGGCCTCTTAATTTTATATTACACCGGCAGTCAATGTGGGAGGAGCGGATGTACAAACCATGGCCATTAAATACACCCAAAGCCATTGAACTATACTAGGAGTACCCCCGAGATTCCTTTTGATTGGAGGTTTACCGAAGTCCTTATCAAAGCCTGATTTGCATTTTAATTATCGACTACATATTCCAGCTAAATACCTTTGTGGGATAGACTCTATAGACTCATTGCCTTTGTCCTTTCTCTTTTACTTATTGTCTATCGACTTCATGTAACTATGTATTTACATTCATCCACAGAAAGAAATGGCACGAAAGCTTGAGCTAATTAATTCAACTACAGAAATGGATCTCTTGGTTTTTCTGCCAGGTTGAGTATTAGGGTAGCACCACACCCCAGCTAATTAATTAGAGTATATTACCACCCCATAGCCGAGCTACTTTCATTTCGGAGATAGAGGTGCAAACAAGATAGGTATAAACCACGAATATCGGGATATAAAAAAAATCAGCTTGACCTCTCTTCTAACAGAAAAAGTTGAAGAATGTTATTCCGTTGCGGGGAATTGAACCCCGATCTAGTCGGTGAGAGCGACTGATGCTAACCATTACACCACAACGGATTATGTTTCAGCCTCAAAAAAAATTGTCAAGAATCCTTGTCTTAATGATGAAGCTTTAGGCTATCACGTTTTGAGTATGGCGTCTAGGGTGGAGCATGGCAACGGGCTCGAGTGAGAACCCATGATTTAATCCCAGAAAACTGTGTATTTATTGATTGATTACTTCAATAATTACCAGAAAACTGCGTAGCAAAAGGCTTTTCTAGTGGTATCTGGCCGCGGTAACAGGAGGTTGTGGTGCCGTTTTGGTAGTTCCACGGATGGGACGTGTACTTTGGCGCCCAGACTGTGGTACAAGATGAATACCAACAATATACAGCAAAACCTATCATAATTCCACCCTCTCGAAATTTCATCCCTACCAAACTTCCAGCGGTTGGAAGGAACAATACCTGTAGTTTGCTAACAAAGACCTCCCTCTAAATTCTATCCCTACGATAATTCCAGCAAATTTCGGCCACCACAGGGGTGGAATTATGATAGGTTTTGCTGTATCAACATGTTGTGAGTAATAAGTAGTATTGTGGGGAAACAAAAACAGCCCCCATGATAAGAATGAGCCTCAGCGAAGTTTCTAGACGTAGGTACTTACAGGCACGCGTTGAGAATCCATTCTATCAAAAACCCAGCATATAATTTCAAAGGAATCTAGTGAAGTACGGAAAAACAACTACTTAAAGCGGGGTAGAAACTCCGCCCATAGCTATAGCACATTCTCGTAAACGCCGGCCACGGCTGAGACCGACATGAGGTAGAACGGCTCTCTAAGTAGATAAGACCGCGAGATCGATAACACACATGCAGCCTCCGAAACACCGAGATAAGCTTTCCTACGGTCCGGCAGAATCTATAGCGCATGCATGAAATTTACTTACTATAAGAAATAAGCCCCCGTAATCGCCGGAGAGAGCAATGGATATATGAATCCTCCAAATGAAGATCTCTACATAGCACGGAAAACTAAAGTTCCGCGAAAGACAGTGAATGCCGCCAGAAGCCAACATACTGACTGTACTGTAATCGGAGCTATAACTACTTGTACCATTCACGCACTCGCGGTGCGATGGTTAGTTGTGACCAAATTGCAAAGTGATGTTTGCAGAGTTTGCTCCATGTAAATCGAGAAAATACTCGACTATGACCGTGACCGAGTGATGATCCATGACTAGATACAGGGTTTAGTGTGCAGCAGCCCCGAGGAAAGGGCAAATATTGTCCTCAAGTACATACCTCTAGCCTGCCTTCCCGTACTTTTGTCAATTTTGGTATACGTATATCCTCAAGATTGAGGTAAGGAAATAAGCCCGCTCGTCCTCGTGGACGACAAAATTTCCCGAGTCGACAAGGTTCGCGGGTGACGACAATCCGACCACACACACAGCTATATCTACAGTGTATGTGACTATCAATTACGTATCCTACAACTGTGGGCTTACAATACGTCGAGGGATAGATGGCGTGACAAACTGTCCTCAATTTTATCGTATAAAGCCAAACCTCCAGCAGTCCTTCCTAGAAATACAACCTCGTCTCTCTCATTAACTTCAAGTTAACATTCATCATATCATCTACCTATGATAATTTCCAGAGAGCTAGAGAGGGAGCGTATTACCGCCGCGCGAGTCTATTGCCCTACAGTAGCTCTTCGGGGATAGTTTTATCAACCTTGGGAGTAGGTACATACACAGATCAAGACGACATTCATTCACTTCAAAGCTCATTGTGAGATCAGAGCAGGGATTCACCGTCTTTCATCTTCCTTTGTTCGTATCAAGCAGATAATTCCTACTAGAGCCTACTAAGATTTACGTATTATATTTATATCCCACCCGACCCCTTGATTGCAACGCCGTGCCCAAAACTGAGTTACCGAACCAATACACCCATAGAACAGAACGCTACCATGCAACACCGCTCCAGTCAAACTCGCCATCCACATTCTTCCACCGCTTCTGCACCACCGCCCTCTCCCAGCCCATGATCACCGCCAGCAGCCTACAAGTTGTGCTGGCTACATCACACACCGTCGCCGCCTCACCTCTAGCCGCCATCTCCCCCAAGATCTTCAAATCCTTCAGGTAGGCCCTCCCCAGCTGTACCTTCTGCTCCGGGTCCAGCCTCCAGAAATCATGCGCCACAAACCCTCTCATATCCTGCGACACCTCCAGCTCGCCGAGCCATGTCTCCGCCGCTACCTCTCCCTGCGCTGGGACATAATCCACAAGCTCAGCAGACTCATACATGTGGACATCATCCGACGCATAGACGATATCGCCATGCTGCTTCCCGCGCATCTCCAATGCGGCCTCCACATACTTCTTCGGCGGCACGAATCCGTCATCTGTCTTTACATACTCCCACGCTAGCGCCTTTTTATCGCCTCTTCTGATGTGCACACTCACCACGGGGCCAATCAGCTTCTTTTTGCGGACCTCCACAAAGTCTTGGTCCTCTGGAAGAAGGCCCAGCCGGAACAGCGCCTCATAGCCCTCACGGACGAAATCAAAGATCTTGGACTGGCGCAGGACTCCCATTTGGCGTGCATCTTCAAACTCGTCGTTGAAGCTGTGGCCGAAGATGTAGGTGTGTGTGGAGGCGGCGACTACGAGGTGCTTTGCTGAATGCGGGCACGGAAGCATCCAATGCGGTGGTGGAGGCGCGCATTTTGGCCGCGGCAACTGCAGGAAGAAGGAAGTGTATGCGCCCCATGCCCTACGATTTTTTCAATGTCAGAATCTAGGCAGATGGGCCAAATGATGAGGATGGGGTGGTGAGGGACATACCAGTCACGGTCGTTGATAAAGAAGCTCCTCCCCTCCTTCTTTGCAAGCCCGTATGCGCTCCACAGCCCCATCAGCGCAACTCCAAACCCTGCATTCTTCGACTCAAGCATATATGTCAAGCTCGCATCACAGATCTCCACCCCCTTCTCCACCGCCACCTTTTCCCCGCTCTTCGCCGGATCAACAAACTTCTCATCAAACGAGTAATACCCCCGATGCACATGTCCTGCAACATCATGCACCGACCTACATATACTCGCATACACCCGCGGCCTCAACGACTCCTGAATCCCTCTCGGAATCTTTACCGTCCACTTCCCCTTCCCGCCCGGAATCAGCGTCGCATTCACATCTCTCACACTCTCGAAATCAACCACCGGCACCACCACCGGCGTCGGGTCCAAGATCTCCGGCACGACCACGATCAGCCCCCACACCAGCAGCGACAGCAGTGCGCTCAGCAGGATAACCCGCCCGCGGGTAAGCCACGTGCGCTTCTTCAGGAACAGCCGCGCCGGCTCTGAGTCCTCGGTGTAGCGCGGGAGAAACGGCTCTTCTTCGGCGTGCGGGCGGAAGCGGGGCGTCAGCACTGGTGGGAGGGAGGACGAGGAGGACATTGATGATTGTTGTGTGTATAGTTATTGGAAACCAGAGCCGGCTGGGTTGTTGTTATAGTATAATTCCGGGAAATGTTGACGGTTGTGTTTGGGTATAGAAAAAGCGCAAGATTGAATCACCACCTCCCTATTACTACAGGTCCGGTGAAGAGAAGTGAGTGAGTTCAGAGTGAATGGCGCATCCTGCTGTAACAGGGGTTGAAACGCGTATGTAATGGTCAGCCCTAACCCTGCACGCGGGCTCGGATGCGCCAGTTGATTCCTGGTGAAAATCAGATAGCGCCCGCGCTTGGCGTGCTTGTTTGATGGACTTCTCTGTGGGTCCGGAGTCTGAGAGTGTGGATTTGCAGTAGGTACATGTATGTATATCCACTATCGAATGCTCAGGGAATCATATCGGATATCTTTCTTAAATTACATGTATCTCTGTACGATACTCGTAACCTACATGTACATACCTTGTCCTCTAGATACGTAAGTTAGATAGAGTACATGTATAGATGAGTACATGTATAGATGTAGATGTAGAACAACCTTAAAGCTAGTGGAATCTGCGGTATCAGGTTCTATAAAATCACTGTTGCAATTGGTGGTGGGTCGTTGTATTGCAATATGTTTTATTTGCGTCATGAGAAATCACTCACCTTTGCCAAGCACCCAGGAGGCCAAGGCCTCTTAGACTTAGCGTATACAAAGTACAGTAACAACAATTCATCTATGTTGATATATTTGTGAGGAGTTTAGCTAATATCAGTCACTATAACCTGCAGGTGGGGGAACTGCAGCTTTCCCATGTTTTGGGGCGGTGGGGCGTGTGTAGCGTATATGACTAGCGGGTTCTGTTTTCCAGGCTCACCTTGTATATAGGAGGACTAGATCAATATCTACACGCATGTAAAGACAACAACTTTAACCATACTATACTAGACTGTAAACACCTTGTATACACATCAGCCCCGCAAGGCCCAACACATCCAAACGCCACACTCCCACCAGTTTAAAAACCACGACGCAAAACTAAAAGTCTAGTATGGTATCCGTTAAGTTTCTTATGTTCAGTTTTTCCTCCAAGTTATGTTAGTAGCACCACTGACAGAACTAGAGCTTCACGGGGCCGGGAGCATATATTGCAGACTGGGGCTGGGAGCTGGGATATGGCCGTTGTTGTGTGCGAGGGATGTACTTGACTGAGTATGGAGTAACAGTCATCGAATCTCAACCCAAGATTTATATTCTATTGAAACCTGAAAACCACAGTTGTTTATACTAGACGACTTCCCTAGCTAGCCACTCGGACACCCCGCCCCCCTCAATCGGATAGGTCAATGATGATTGGTGGGTTTGATGAGAGCTATAGAAGCTGCCACTTAAAACGTTGATCTTATCTTTTTTACGTTAACTGTCCGTGTCCAGGTGGCCAGGGAAACCGTCTATTCTTTACTCCAATAAACTTTGGTTTTCTGGTAGATACATGTATCGTATCATAGTATCATTGACCCACATATGGCCATCAAAATCTACAATTATATTAGTTAGTTTGACATTCTGAAAGTAATCGCAAAGTCGTCATAATGGTGTCCAAAAAGGCATCTCGGAAAAGGCAGCTCGGAAAAGGCATAAAAAAAAAGGTATTAAAAAAGGCATCAAAAAAGGTATCAAGCTGATGCCTTTCCCGGAACATTACTATGGCAGGATGCATTTCGAAATTTCCTGCTGCATTTACTCCCGTGCACGTAGAGACTTAATCGATCGGTACTTAATAAACGATGGGTCCCGCATACGGAGTATATTGATAGTAATAGCCGGAATTGTGATATCAGATTGAATCTATATATGGATCAAAGCACAATTTTCAACGCTAGTGAGTTAATTCGCAACGGCTAGCCAAACGTATTGGCTTCTCAAAGTACATAATACATACCTGGCATAATCTGGTATGTACCTAGGCCTTCCCCTACACAATTTCCCCTCACAAACCCTCCAGTATGCATGCAGCACCTCTAGGCTTAAGCTGCTAATCGCTCATCCCCCATTAATTCTCCCCCCAAACTTCCATCTCTCGTCTTTCATTATCGCTGAGACCCACTCCCTACAAACTTCCGAAAGATCCTTTACAGCTGAAATGGCAATGGCGAATAGTTTGTGCCGAGGACCGAGTAGCTTCAAAATGCCAGCTGCAGGTTAACTAGATCAAATCCACTTCCTTATGGCTAGCATTCATAAACTGAAATCTGACCTAGGCCTTCTATCAGCATAACCGGTATGTAAATAAAGAAACAAGTGAGCTAGAGCGCTGGCCAATGATATTGCAAAAGTGGGGGGACAATTCAAACCAGATAGCCTCCACCTCGGTGCTGGAACATGCAGAATGTACCAGGCCTAGATGTGGAGCTTGACTGATCTACATTCAATAGATGCATATCAATGTCTCGCACCTGCCGAAACACTTCGCGGTCATTCGAATCTCATGGAACTATGTAGTAACAGGGCTAGCTCCTATCTATAACAGCTTCACAGTAAGTACCTAGGTAACCATACAGATCAACTTTTAATCCCTATGCCTATCCCTACTCTACGTCTCTATATCCACTGAGCGCTTAATAAGTGTGTGGATCCGGAGCATGTGCTTTTCGATATATCCAGCTAGTCCGAACTCTAGAATTACGCCTTGGCCTTGTATTTTTTTTTCCTGGCGCTCCCATGTGACTGGCATCTACACTGCCATTCCATCTAAGGTAAAGCGTTGCAATTGACTACTTGTAAGTACTCATAATTATCCAGTCACGTCACTTTGTCATGATGTGGGAAGTCGATCGTCTATAATTAATGTTCCTATAACGTGTCAGGAAAGGCATTCGAGATGCGTTCTTGACATAAAGGGCATCAATAAGGCGCATTTCGGAGAAATTTCCGTCAGAAAAGGTACATCACTTTGTACTGTCTTTTCCCCGATATCATCATGATCATGGCGATACAGTACAGTACATCTAATGCATTCACCGACATATTAGAGCCATCACCATTCACTCTTACCCAAACCTTTGCACGTCCTGCTACCTACCTATCTACCTATCGGAGACGCCGTCATGTGTGGATTCGGAATTAAATCCATGCCGATCCAAGTAACGTATTCTAAACGCTTAAAAAAAGTCAAAATCGGAGCTACCGAATCTCAGCCCTACGTACCAGGCCCCAAATAACAAATAACAAGAGGAATGTGAGGTTTGGCCCAAAGTGCACATTTATACCCATTCACTCAGGTTACTTACTTACCAGAGTAGGCGCTGACTGCTATAAGCTTCGGTTCATGATTCATGAAACAAACGTTGATGAAATTATATAAAAGCCTAATAGCTAGCTATGTACAAGGCACAACGGAGCTCGCGCGGCGCCAAGGGGGAGAGAGGTAGATGGATAGGTAGTTGAACCTGAGCTCAAAACAAAAATTACTCAGAAGTGCAGAAATGAGTAGCGATCAGAGAGTGATGATGCGCTGAGACCGATTCAGAGTGGCCATGGCGACTCCTGGTATTCTTACAAGTGCTTCTCACTTTCATAATCTCCTCCCCCAACAACTAGGAATCGAATCCTTCCAAACTCACCATATTGTTGTTTTTGCCTAGGGTTAACTTCATATACCTGGTTGGCTAAGTCTTACCATCCTTCTGACATGACCCTTGAAATATCGCCACTGATCTTAGATATCAGAACCGTTTAAGTTTGACTAGCTTAGTCAAACACAGTGTGATATGATGAAACTCATGCTCGTACGCTTACTCTACAATCGATCCTTTCCATCCCCCCGTGCGGGGATGTTTGAGCTTCGTTTGCCGTTTAAAAAAATGTATTGCGGGTTGTCAAAAATAATGGGACGCAACGGGGCAATGAACACCGCAACGGCCACCCAACCCCGCCCCCAACGAACGTCAACGCGGAACTAAAATACATTTTAAGTCTCTAGTATTTCTCATTATCATTTATCGTGTTTGTAGTCTCTTTCTGGCCGGCCGTGATTGAGAGATTATATTGCAATGAAGCTGTTGCGTCCTATTATTTTTGACAACACGCAATAATTGTACTTCTCCGTATGGGCCGTATGCAGGTTCTGACTCGTCTATCGTGAACTACATAAGGCTTTCAAACCAAAGTGCGGGGTATACGATCGTGGTCTAGAGCTCGAGTATTGGTTCGTGATGCGGGAGGAGCGATAAATCGTGGTGGGATGAGTAGCCGGCGATTGCCGTATCTTGCTTGAGTGTAGTTACATAGGAAGTCAAATTAGACTCTATGGCTCAATACTAATCCATTTATCCGATTCCAAATACGCCCTGACCACGAATTAACACACAGAAGCTATGAATCACCAGATATCACTCGTTTCCGCCTCCCTCTCCCAAACAGCGCATCTACATATCGCCACCTCACAACCGCTGACCACCACCACCACCACATATGTGGCTTTTCCCCACTTATCGTTTTTTCCCCTCTCACCTGGACAAGCAAAATTCTATCTATCTGTCATGTTGAATCCTCTTTCCCATGATTCGCCCACCGCCGTAATGGAGGCGCACGTCCCCCACCCCACCCCCCGACCCCCCGACGCGACCCCGGAAAAAACTTGTTCCAGAAATAGACCAGTCGGTTCTAAATTTGTCATACACGATCGTGTATCTTGGGAACACCCTCGCGTGCGTGCTGGGCGGGCTGGATTGGTGACACGGGGATCCAGACCTCCTCTCGTAATTTCAAATTTCACGATCGATATGCTTGCAGTAGAGTATCTAAGAAGGTAACTGTGTAGGGTTAGGGTCGACCGCTAGGGTGGAGGGGAGAGGAGGGAGAATGGACTCGGACGTCGTTGAAATAAAGTTAGCGACTGATCGATAGGGGAATGTGGAGTGGAGTGGAGGGAGGGGTACGTTCAATCACGATAGTGGTGGTGGTGGTGGTTTAATTGCAGTGCTATGTAGGTACATATGTAGGTAGGTACTGACAGAATTTCATATCTGATCAGGAGCTGGGTATGTCTTCAACGATCTATCATTTCCAAACGCTTAGGGCATCCTCAGGGGAATTGAGGAGGGGACTGAAGGCTGAAGGCAGGGGGAGAGGGGGGTGGAGGAGGGAAGTGTGATGCGAATATGTCTCTCCTCGGATCAAATCGCCGAGCCTTCGTGTATGCACATTGGATAATTATCCGTGGACAGCAATTCAACTACAACTGGTACGGACCGCACGGTACCTGTTTATCTTACATGTGTGTGTAGGGAGGGTACGCAGGTAGACAGCTACTACTACCGAACCAGGAAGGGGGGAGAGAGTGGGTGTGGGTGTTTATCTCCACGGTATCTATTCTACAGTGGCAGGCTGGTAAGTGGGTATGGGGGGAGGAGTGTATGCATCCATTACGTGGTTATGTCAGGTAGCGTATCTGCAAGTCGAAAGTTTTGACCCATGGTGTGAAAATCACGGGTAAGGGATCTGTTGCTTTAAGATTTAAGCGAGGCATCTCGGTATTGGTGGAGGAGTGAATGAATTACAGTAGGTAGGTGGAGGCTAGAGTATGTACTGCTCTAGAGTAGCCAACTAGGTGCTGTAGCCAGGAGCTTTGAGCTTGACGTCGGCGGTCGAGAGAGAGATATCTTACATAAGGTATCTTTCTCTGTCGCTTCTTCTTTCCTACTTTGACCACATATGCAGTGAGATTTTCTGAAGTTCTGTCTTTCGGAAGGCATGAGAAAGAAATCGGTTGTTGTTGGTGTCACGAGGGAGTAGAGGCTGTGTTGACACCGAACCAAAAAGATTCGACGTCAGACCAACAGCTCACCCACACCCCCGGCGGCTGGTGTGCGTACCAGTGGGTGGTGTGGCAGCCACCAAAGCCACCGCGCCAGGCGTAAAGAAAGAAGAGGAGCAGTAAAGGCACAACAGGGGGCTGGTGGGCACTTTATTTGTCCCCCTCCAAAGGTAACTAAATTTGACAGAAACGGATTGGTGCGTAAATAGTTGTGTTCCACGGATTAGGAATCAGTCAACCGGAGAGGGACAATTCACCCGAACGGCCCATGACGCAGATTACCTTTTCTGGCCCAGTACCGTCATCGGAACGGACACCGGCAGCAGTCTTGACCTTATCCCGCAAGGTGCCCTGACGATTGGGCTATTTAATTAACCGGATTGGGCGACGAGGCTGCTAGATTGGGTTGAGCTCTGTTGTACGGGGTCGTACTGGATTGTACGCCCATACATGCGCTGAGGTAATGCGCACCGATGGCTTCCTTGCTTTTTTTCACTCTCAAGTGACTTCGCCACCCGACCACCCTGCGAGTCCATTTCCCTCCTTCCCTCGAGCAGCACAACAGCCTCCATCGCCTCATCAGCTCAACCACCACCGCCTCTTTCTTCCACTTCAGGCTCACCCTGAATTTCGTTGTTGCGACCACCCGCCGGTAATCATCAACCTAACCTCGGAACCCTACCACGGTTGCTAGTGTTTCGTGAGAAAAGTTGTCAAGATCTACACGATCACGATCACGTTTGAATGAAAACACTGAGATTCGACACTAGAGAGTGTGTGTTTCGTGAACAAGAACCAGATCAGAGGAGGGAACGCCATTGAGCCAAAAAACACAAGAGTGAGTTAGCGAAAAACTGGTGCGTGTGCAAGTGAGACAAATACCGTGACCGGGAGGGAGAATTGAGTGTCCATCATTTCATCGAAAGGAACAACAGCCAGCAAGCAGCAGCGAGAGAACTTCAAGCAAGCAAGTCAGGAAAGCAAAGCAGAGAGCAGCGGCATCACCCATCCATACAACCCTCTCCCATCCAATCCGTTTAAGAGGGGAGAGAGAGAAATCATCCAAGCAGGAGGCAGGAAGCAAGACAGACGCAACAGCGGCAGCAGCAGCACAAGCACAAGATTCTCCAACATTTATCCCTCCCCCCCGCCCTTCTGAATTCGTCTATACACAATTGCCATCTCATCGACTATTTTACCCATCCGTCAGAAGCATAAAATAATAGCACACTTACTTACTCGCCTCGATTAAATTTTAGCCTCACTCTACTATTATTTCATTCTCCCATCCACTTCGAAACTCCCTTGCTTGGTGGCTACAGTGGCATAAAAATAAAAGAGAAGTGAAAGAAAGAAAAAGAAAAAAAAAAGGTTGGTGCTACCCCCCCAATGAAAAAAAATCTTTTTGTCGTTGGCCGGCGGACGGGCGGCCAGGTCAGCCCCACCACAGAATGGGGCAGGCACAGCCATCGATCTGCCCCATCCACTTGTCGGAAATAGGACCAAGCAGCGAGCGTGCCAGGGCTACATGGCGGTGGCTGGCTGGATGACCCCAAACTCCCAAAGCAAGGCTGAGGAAGAAGGCTGATGATTGTTGCGAAGCAGAACGGAGAAGCCACACTCACGAAACCAACGCTCGAACAAACTCTATTGTCAAGAACTGAATTGAACGCGAATCTTCACGCTTCCCGTATACAGTCTACGCAGGTATTATTCCCCTTCTGCGCACAGTTTTTCCCACAGTTAGTCGCCTCGACTCAACCCACCCCCCCTTCTGCACGGTACCGATTGAACTGCCTTTCAACACCCCTCCACCGAGTTTCAAAGATATCGGCCCGTCTCAAAATCTGTGGTTCTTCCATTACTAACGGGTTCTGGTTCAGCGATCAAGCTTTTTATCGGGAGGCTATACGCGTATCCCGATCTATAGACGCTTGTCGCCTTGTCTGCCTCTTGCTTCTACTGTTGTCGCAACAGTTACCCGTTCTCGTTGTATCTCGAGTTCTACCCAGAGGATGCACCACTTCCCGCTCCTCTACCTCTCACGATAGCATCATTCCAAAAGAAGGAAACCGAGGTCTCCTGCCTCCCTCAAACGACAGCATATTTGAATTTACATAATTGAAATAAACGGACCAATTGTTACGCGCAATACAAACGGTATTGCTTTTTTTCTCTTCTTTCTCAAATAAAGCTTCCTACGTCAGTAAAGGTGGGTTCGTTCCTCCGTGTGTTTATTCAGCTTTCAGCCCCCCTCCGCGACGAGAGAAGAGGTGGGTTGTGGGAAACGGTCCATCCACATGCAGACAAATGCGCCTCACCCTACCACTCTTGCATACTCCTGTGATTTTCGCGTCTCAGGATTGCATCAATTTCTTATCGTTGCGAATCTCATGTCTCCTCCACCCCAGCTTTCTCCAGATTATCGTTTTTCGTACCATTCCCATTAGTGCTTATTTTGTGCTTTAATTTTTTTTACTTTCTTATTCTGCCTTATATGCTTCCGGGGGTCATGAACGGAGTCATTTTGCATTCCATTACATTTGTTGACCCTATCGCACATCGGCCATGTGCATCCGTTGTTCATAAAGTTGTTCTACTATGCACCCATTTCTCTCTTTTACTTTATTAGGCTTTGCCGATTAATCATGTCACGAGGAGAGGAGAGGGGGGTGGATGTTTATCTAATACGCTGCTTTCGAAAACAACATTAGATGGGAGAGACATCAGGCTGACAGATGAAAGATTTAAAGTTGATTCTAGAACGCTACGACGAAATTACACGGCAGTTCATTCTTACTTTCCCTTTATAATTTTATTGTTGAAGGAGAAACGGAGCTCGGCTCAGCTTCTCTCTGCTCTGCTGCCTTGATCCCTGTTTACGGTGGCTATCGATTACTTGGAGCCTTTGGGGCTAGGTTGCGGTTATATTTAACTATCCACTCTATACCGACCAATTGCATTCTTTTTATCAACAACAACGCGCCACGGAATTTCGGAAAGGCTGAGGAGAGGATCACTCTTTACCCTCCCCCGAGACAAATTCTAAGCTTAGATATCCTTGAGATCTCTGGATAGCAACTCGCATCGGTCTTTTTTATCTTTCGAAAAAAAGAAACGAAGAGAAACTTTATCCCTTCAATTCTTCCCAGAAAGCAAGTGGAACATTACAGGGAACGGGGAACTATTTTCTTGGTCAAATACTTTTCTTTGTTTTCTCTTGACGTCGATTTCTGGCCCCTAGAAAGAAGTATTGATTGGTTAGTTTCCGAGAAGCCTGAAATACCGCAAGACAGGCTAAAATTAACTCGCTCCAACGGTAGACGAACACATTCTTGTGCCTCTGATATAGCCAAGAAGAAAGGAAAAAGAGAAAAATCAGACGAGGCTCGATATTTCCTTTGGAACTACTAATTCGCGCCCCAGGAACAGAAAAGGGCTCCCCAATTTGCTTAGGTTACGCGATTGTCGCCCTGTGTTACCTACGCAATATTTGTGGGTTACACATTTGTTTAGGGCTGAGAAGGATCAACTGGCGTTGACGAAAAGAATACTTAATAGGTAGGGGATACGCCTCTTTTTTATTCACTACTCCTTGCGCGATATCTCTACAGTTTGTGTGGCGCAGATCTTGTTTGATCTTCATTTCTTAGTTAGCCAAGCGCTCCTACTCAGGCACCAGCGCGTTTATCCTCTCTTGACGTTTCAGATATCTTTCATTGATGTTTTTCTTCTGTGCCTACTGTTTACAAACAGAGATTGTGGTACTGGACGCTGATCATCTATAGATCATTTACGTCTTCAAGGCTTATTACTTGTTATGGCATCGTCGCAATACGCCTCAGTACCAGCAGCAACTAACGGAACGACCCTTGAAGCATCTCGTAAAACCAACCCAACCTCCACAGCAGCATCTACAGCCGCTGCTGCTCTTGCCACCACTCCGGTATCACCCAAAGCTTCTGCAAATCTACCTCCATTACTAGCCTCGAAACTTCCGAGTCTTACCCCACATACCCCACTTACCGGAGCAGCGGCATTAGCGAACCGAAGTCCTCGAACTATGCCTCTCGATGATAAAAAGACCGATGGGTCGCAGGCAGTTAAGCAGTCGCCAAACCCGGCCTCGATCTTTACAACAAATCTCGGAATGAGCACGCCCGCCGATGCACCTCCAAAAGAACCTTCTCCAGTTCCTTCCGGGCTAGGTGGCTTGCCAAGTGTTGCGGCAGCTGCTGCTGCTATGGACACGTCTGGTAGTTCGCCAGCAACGTCAAGTGGCTTGGTATCTAATGGTACAACTGTTGATGGAAGTGCCGGAACTGTGACTGCAGGCCCTAATACCACGGATCCTGCTCTACTTCCCTCAGATATGAGCCAATATCACACTCTGCAGCCGCAACCGCCCAAACTCACAGAGCCCCTTACAGCGACTACCCCAACCACTCCTGGGTTTGGTAGCGCAACAACGCCCACTACGCCATTTAGCCCTAATAATCCAGGCGGCACACGAGGGAAACACACATGTCCTCATTGCCATAAAACCTTCACTAGACACCATAACCTCAAGAGCCATCTTCTGACGCATGCACACGAAAAGCCCTTCCTATGCACGACATGTAATTCACGCTTCCGAAGACTCCACGATCTTAAACGACATACAAAGCTGCACACAGGAGAGAGGCCACATGTTTGTGGAAAGTGTGGAAGACGATTCGCTCGAGGAGACGCCTTGGCTCGACATGCTCGCGGTGAAGGAGGTTGTGCTGGGAGGAGAGGTAGCATGGGCGGCATGATGAATGAAGACGGAACAATGGTTACCGGGCTAGGACAAGACGGCGATGATGGAATGGAGGGTCTTGAAGGACTTATCGATGAGGGTGATGGCGATGTGTCCATGATGGATGAAAACGGCGGAGAAGGTTCTGATGGGGGTCCCAGAAGGCGGGCGAGTCTTCCAAGCATCAAGACTGACTTCCACCCTGGCCATCAACAAGTAGGCCACCAGATGGGACAGCACACTCCAATGACACCAGCTTCTGGGTACCGGAGTCACAACAACACATATCCACAGCTCTCATCTGGAGCTCGGACAGCATCGGCCAGTGGGCCAAGTCCAGGACTCTTTCCACCTGGCTATGCTGCACATGGATTCAAGTCGGCGACACCAACAAGTGCTACTCCTAGCATGCAAAACACTAATATGAACTCTACCACCGTTACAAGTCCTGCTGCGACGAATTCTGCAAACACAAGTATTCTGAGTCCTCAGAATGTCTTGACGGATAGCCCCCGAGCAGTCAGTCCAGGAATGCTGCCAAGTCAGCCTGAAGGGATGCCCAGGGACAGAACACCCAGTTTCACCTACGCGAACCCTCTGCCAGCGCCACCGCGTGAACGTGATGGTATGTTCGTCAACCACATGGCCCACCCGCCTGCGTCTGGGCAGCAGCAAAATGCCCACCAGCAACAAGGTGCCGCAGGGGGAAGCGGACCTGCTCCTCAGGCCAATATGGGTGGTAACGGCCCGCAAAGCAATCCTAATATGTTTGCTGGGCAGGACGGTGGGTTATGGACGTACATCAAGACCCTTGAGGATAGGATAAAACAGCTAGAGGAAAGGTTGGATCAGCAAACACCCCAACAGCCCCAAGCCCAACGGCAACAGCAGCAGCCAGCGGCACCAAGCTCATGATAATGGCGTGGAGGTTCTCATAAAGAGGAGGAGGGGGGGGGGGGGGGTGTAGTAATGAAGAGGGCGTTTGTGTTGTCATTGGTATCTCATTTCAGCTTCTATACTATTCTTCGCTTGATATTGTACTTTTGGGAAGTCATCTTTGCCTCCCTTTTCGGGCGCAGGGAAAATCAGTCGGCTTTTTTTTCTTTCATTTTTCCATGGCGCTTTGTTTTTAGCTATCCACTCTTGTTCTAACAACAGCAGCTGGTAACGACAACAAAAAACGATTTTTCTTTATTGTATTCTTTTTTTTATATCTAAGACGGCCTGGCGAAGTGAACGACAGAAAAAAAAAACCGAAAAAAGACTGGGGAAAAGGTAAAAGGAAAAATGGGAAAAAACCGGTAAAAGGGACTTGAGGAGGAAATAGTGCGTGTATTTTTTGAAGCTCTTTCCTATAGTTTATATTTTCTTTTTTCTTCCTCTCTCTCTCAGATCTTCCTTTTTTTGTGTCTACAAAGTACTCTGTATTCCTTTACCTTTTTTTTTTTTACTTTTCTTTTCTTTTCTTTTCTTTCATCAAACCCACTGGCGGGGGCAACAGGCCAGGGGTCAACCTAGGATCTTTTTACGGTTTGGATTTTTGGGGGTTCGGAGAGGGTATTGATATTTTTACAATGCCCTCTTCTCCGGAGTCGGGATCAATCTTTGGGAGGAAATCTTCTGGTTCTAAGTTTTTCAAGCGCTGGAGGCCGGGTCGGCATGGCATCCCAGGTGGCCGCTAGGCAGGGGCGTGCAGGGGGCGGGGGGGCGGGGAGGGGCGGGACTATTATGGATCTTCTTTTTTCTTATTTGTTTTTTTCTTTGCGCTTCATCTTTTCTTGGTTCTATTTTTTCCCTAGTCTTCATTTCTTGTCGTTCTATATTGAACCTTGTTGATTTCCCCCTCCCTTTTTTTGCCGGACATACGTATGCGTTTTGTTTCTTCTTAGGGCAGTTAGGATCAAGGGAGATGGTGATGAGGATTGGGGGCTCGGGGGGGGGGTGGGGGGTGATTTAAAAATTCCTTTACTTCTTTTCTCTTTCTTTTTTCTTCTTGCACCTTAGCACCTTAGCATCCGGGCCCTCCCCCGCTTTTTTTTTTTGTTGTGTGTGCGTGCGTGTGTGTGTGTGTGTTGAGTATGAGTACGTATGGATGAAAAATAAAAGCTGGGTTTTACTACCATTTGATGTTCATTTGGTAAATAATTCTACTTGTAGCCTCCAATTGCTGAGCTCCTCCCTCGAGCTCGGGTTGATCAGTTATGGGCAAAGGGGGAGGGGGGGGGGGGGGGAATTGACTGTACATGTGAAGATGGTTTTACTAGATCGATGCCCATTTGATATCTATCACTAATGTCAATACTACTGCTGGTAGGGCAAGCATGTCCCTAAGGGGTACTTAGATGTATCACATTGACCGGCCACTAGCAGGTCAGGAGTGGATTGGCCAATCGGCGTTGATGAAAATATGTTACTTAGCGCGGTATGCATTAGAGTAATACGATATTAGTACTGGCACTACTAATCTACTACTAATATGCTACAATTTACCGATGCTGCAAGTAGGTACATGCCCTAGAAAGAAAACTGCACCTACTAATTCGTCTACTCGACTATGTTGCTGATACACGACTACTAAAATAGGGATGGATAGCTGCATATAAGTGGCAGTGCACTGGTAATGATCGTTGCTTCAACTTTAATCTTATCTATGAGCTAGCTACAATACTAGTACTCTATGGACAATTGATTCTAATTGATAAGAGATAACCACACCCCACGGAAAATCCCGCTACCATATCACCAAACCCTACCCACTACCACATTCGCCCCCCCTCACGCCGCGGGCAGCACTGTATAAACAGCGCCCTTCCCAGTACCCCCCTCAGACTGTAGGTTAAACGGCACGCTATCTGCAACTGTGACATTCAGCGGGTTCCCCAGCCTGGAAAAGATCTTGGCCTTGACCAGCTTCAGGTCCTTCCACTCGATATCAACCACGAAGCCTCCGCGCGCGACAAGCCCGGTCACGGAACCCGTGGAATAGTTTGATGACATGGCGGGGAGGAGGTGTACCGTCCCTGCGTGGCTCTGAAGGAGTGTTTCGGCGATGCCGGCGCTGCTGCCGTAGTTTCCTGTGGGATATTAGTTTCCTTTTGCGGGATCGGGGGTAGGGAATTCTTTTAATTACCGTCGGCCTGGAAAGGTGGGTGCAGGTCAAACATGTTTGGTAGGGTAGATCCTCTGATGATCTGCTCAATGTGGAACCATGCCGTATCGCCCATATGCAGTCTTGCAAAGAAATTGATAGTCCATGCCCGCGACCACCCAGTCCCCGCACCGCCATTCGCCAGCCTGCGCTGCAAGGTCGCGTTTGCGGCCGTCGCCCACACAGGTGTCGTCAGCGGCGTGATCTGGTTTCCGGGGAAAAGGGCCCACAGGTGAGAGACGTGGCGGTGCCCGGGCTCATTCTCCTGGTAGTCTTCCATCCATTCCTGGATCTGGCCGTACTGCCCGATGCGGAGAGGGAGGAGCTTGTCGTGGTACGTTCTTGCGCGTTCGACATCGGTGGTCTCATCGAGGATCTCGCTGGCGGCGATGAAGTCCGAGAAGAGTCCGCGCAGGATCTCCATGTCCATTGTTGCGCCGATGGTGACTGCCTCCTTTTGCCCGCTGGGAAGGATGTAGATGTTTTCCGGGGAGGTGGAGGGACTGGTAACGTAGCTACCATTGCGCTCAATCAGGTAGTCGAAGAAAAACTTGACGGCGCCGTGGATAGTTGGTAGCTTTTCCCGCAGGAACTCTTTGTCTTCGTTGAATCGGTAGTGCTCGAAGATGTGCGAGGAGAGCCATGCGGCGCTCATGGGCCATATAGTGTATCCAGTTCCGCGGTCGACCGGGGCTGCATCACCCCAGAGATCGGTATTATGATGCGCAGTCCATCCGCTGCAGTTGTACATTCCTTTAGCAATCTTTTCGCCCCGAGGACGCATCACCTCCATCAGGTCAAAGAGCGGGCTATGGGTTTCTGCAAGGTTCGTGACTTCGGCCGGCCAGTAGTTCATCTCTGTGTTGATATTGACAGTGAACTTACTGCCCCATGGAGGGGTATACAAATTGTTCCAGATGCCTTGCAGATTTGCCGGGAGAGAGCCCTCACGAGAGGAGGCAATGAGCATGAATCGTCCAAATTGGAAATAAAGGGCTATAAGCTCAGGATCGGCCGTGCCGGCTTTGAAAGTAGTGAGGCGGACATCCGTGGGTAGCCTTTTGATGGAGTCGGGAGTGGTGCCGAGATTAAGACTCACTCTGCGGTGGAGCTTTTGGTAATCAGCAATGGCCTCTTTCTTGAAGGAGTCGTATTTGCCTAAGACGGCGGAAAGACGTTCGGCGACCTTTGTGGCGGGTGTAGTGTAGCGGTACGAGGATTCGGAGGCGAACCAGACGATTACTTCGTCGGCTTTGGTGACTACAATATTTGTGTTGTTTCCGGCCGCAATGGTTCCTAGATATATAATCATGAATATATAAATCTCAGAGCTTGGGAGGGATGGAGTTTAGGGCATAACCAACCTCCCTTGATCTCGAACTTTGCAGTGGAGTTAAACAGGATACCACCCGCACCACCAATCAACGCCCCCATATTCAACGAATCCTCGCCCACCAATCTCGTCATCTCACCCTGCGTCTCATTCCTAAACAGCTCTGCCGAAAACGAGATCGCCTTCGGCCTCGACGCCGAAAAGCGGAAACCCAGCACACCCGCCGGATGACTCGCTATATACTCCCTCGTATATACCACGCCGCCATACATATAATCCACGCCAATGGTGCCCGTATCCGTGTCCAACCAGCGCTCATACCCTGTCACATTTGTCGAGTGGCCAAAGTCAAACGTGATGTCGCCGAGCGGTTGATACATCCTCGGCGCTGTCGGGATAGCGGCCATCCCGTTGAGCATCGTTGATCCGGCCGTGGTGATGTTTCCGGCGTCAAGGAGGGCGCGAACCTTCGGGAGGGTCTCGAGAGAGGCGGGGTTCATGCGCTCGAGGGGGCCGCCGCTCCAGATGGAGTCTTCGTTGAGACTAATGAGCTCTTTGGAGGCAACGGCGAAAACCATGCCACCGAGACGGCCATTGCCAAAGGGGAGCGCGTTGTTCCACTGGATTGGTATTATGGCTTAGTTTTATTCACAGTCATGGTAGTAAGGGGAGAGATTACGGTGGTGGTGGAGCCATTATACCAGAGACGACTCGGGATCTTGTAGGAGTCCTTGCAGAGCGCGGACTCTGTCAAGGCAAGAGTAACTAACGTGAGTTTCCAAAGCATCTTTGAAACTACAGGGTGATCTCAGCAGGCGGACTTTGAGTTGCATCTACCAAAGTGAGATCGAAGTAGAAATCCGGCCGAGTTTGACATTTAATATAGACATTTTGGCTCCTCCTCCCTCATATCATCCAGCTCTAGGAAAACAAGCAATAATCCATCTGTCCGATGGTTTGGTTGCCAGTGCTGAACATCTCGCATGAACGTATTCTAGGCGGCTTCGGGGCTTTGATCGGATGCGTTCCGAGTCACTGTGACACTCGGAGAAGTTACAGCCTGTTGAAGCCCTGGCGGCTGAATTATATGATCGCCCATAGTTGCACCAGCCGTGGAATGTCTGCTCTACAAAGGCCCCCAATTTGGTGTTTTCTTAATACGAATACCAACGCGGGTTAGTGCCTGTCGATTGACTTTAATTTATGGGCCGTCCAGGGTTGGATATTGCGGGGTGGACAAGCGGCGGACCGGGCACCGTTGTGACATGCATAAGCTTTAAGCGAACCTGGCATCGGAGTAATAACTCCGACCTCTGGGCGAGAAGACGATTGACACTCGTACAAAGACAAAGTGAAGGTCTCTATTCAGGGTGGCTCGCCGGTTGGATCCTTTTGCCCGCGCGCATGCAACCGGGAGGGAGACTGACTTGCTTGTGTGGTGGGATTTGGCGGCGGGGTAGGAATGGATATATAGTTTATGAGAAATACAGAAAGGTCAGGATTCTCGGTGCTGATGGGCCCGGTATATACCAGATGTCCCTTGATGCTCTCGGTCCCAACTAGAGCGAACTCTACAATTGTTACAAGCTCAGACAGCTAGTACTGTTAACAAATATGGGAGCCAAGAAAGAGTACATAGTGTGTCCCTGGAGAGATCATGTAGATACCTGCCTGTAATAACATGAATCAATACATCATAGCAATTAGGTCCGAGTTTAATAACGCGTGAGGTGTGAGGCGATCCCGGACGTTGCACGACATGATCGACAGGCATCAATACGCCATAACCGTTGTAGAGTTGCACAGAGAGATATTGTGGGAACGTGTGCTGACATGTACTGCGAAACAACATATATCTTAGTCTCTTCCCGGTGTTGAGCGAAATATATTGAGAAGATCGAGCACTATGATAAAGAACCATTGAGACGTTCTGTGTAAGGGTCAGGGGACATATGGCATTCTTACCCCTGCATAGAAAAAACATCTTACCTGCGCCTTACATGTAATCCCTGAAAAGCTTGACTTGCAGAACCTCAAAAAAAAGACCTATCATATATATGCATACGTATACCATATATCCTGGATTGAAATCCTATGACACTCCCAATAAGATAAGATCTAGAATGCCTCTCCGGGCCTTTCCCCGGGCGTTGGCGAGGACTGTCGATCTGTATCCAGTACAAATGCCGACAATTTCAGATTTGTGGGCCAGATTGTGGCGCTTGGCATTCGCGAATAAAGTTGAGCATCTATGGCCTCCAGAAGTTAGCCCACTGAGAGAACATATTAAAGTTGACCAGCATGCTCTTTCCCCATTTATCGACATGAGATATCACTCGATACGTAGTATCACTTTGTAACCCCCTTGTAATAGAGGAATTAATCTATTATTTAACAAGAAAGATAGCAAGATCTGTCAGCAAAGCCACACTCTTGGCACAAATTTTGGGGATCAGCATTTTGCCCGCAGACTAAGGGATATAACAAGAACCAAACGGCGCCGGCACTGTTGCCGACAGGGTGACAGCTCAGGGCCATGAATCGATCCATCACGTGCACATTTGGCTAAGAGTTACCCATTTGACGTCTTATTCAGGCGGCAAGCCACTCAGTCAAATGCCTCACAAGCCACCCACAGATGTGTTCATCTTTTGACTTGACCGCGGCTGGTTTCCGCACTTGCTCTGGCGCCTCATTCTCGTAGCTGGAGGGTTCTGAAGGGGTTTCGGGGGTCGGTGACATTTTCTGCAAAAGGCGATAACCAATTCAGGGCTATGTTTCCTGTATTTTCCAAAAGAGGACAATCGTACAGACTGTCCTGCTAGTATGAACAGTACTAGGTTCTTGTCAGAAAGAGAGAAGTTGCGGAAAGTAGAGCAACTAGAGGGTAGAAGAGGCGGCAAACAGGTGGGAGCTAGTGGTATAAAAACTTCTCTTGGTACAACGATGCTTGTGCGAGGCTTCGCTGATACCCTTATATCGGGTTACCGCTGAACCTCCGTACGAGGGGCCAAGGCTATGATTACTGGTGAGGGATATCCCTATATAAGAAGATACCACTGTAATGAGAATCTTCTGTATCTACAAAAAAACACGACCACTCATAGAAACACAGTCTAGTAAGCTAATAGGCCAGAGGAGGAAGCAGAGATAAAACCAGATGTTGGTTTGCCAGCCTACCAGCCAGATGTATGTCCAGCCAGATGTATGTCCAGCCAGATGTATGGCCAGCCCACATAGCGTGATTCTCGTCATGCTAGCCTAGAGCCCGCCAGAATAACATGGAGGGCGACCATATGGGGCGTCGATGCTGTGCTTATGAATGGTATTATGTCCTTTAGAGGTTGAAGAGGAGAGTGCAAATGAATGCGTGACCCTAGGCTAGGTATACCAGAACTACGGGCTTGCGGGAGGAGCTTAGGTGGTGCAATGATCTGGCCCTAAGCAACAAATAATTATAAAGAATGTTTCTGAGTCTTCTCAATGCATCAGTCCTCTCTCTTGTCATTCAACATTTTCATCTTCGTTTTAGCTATTGGAACATAAATCGTCTTGGAAACTTACGTCAAGACTATACACTGTACATGTGGTTGGCAGTACAATCTTGAGTACATATATAACACATGGGAAACCACCATATTGACAGAATAATCGAGCCTCTAGCGATACCGACTAGAGTTTCGGCCATCAACTAGAGAGGGGCAGGCTGAGGGCGTACCAAGTTTTACACGTGAGATTTCCGGCGGCGACCATGTTTCCTTGGTGAGATTGTTGTTTTCGTTGACTCATTGACCCCCCGCCGATATTCTGACGACAGGCAAATTGAAGACAACCTTTTACTTATAGCTGGGGTTTTTTTGCAACTTCCTTGATACATGAATCACAATCACTCCCTCCCCCCTCTCCACGCCACACTGCCTAGGTGGGGAGTGTTCGATAGAGTGATCTTTTATGATCGAGTGATTGTTCGTGAGTAAGCGTATCCCCAGTCCATCTGGTGGGACTCATGGGTAGACACCCCACCTGTCTCTGGAGGCCCCCACAGGTTTATTAAATACAGATTTTTACACAGTTCGCTGGCTGATTGACCTTTAATGGTACCCAACGAGAGGCTCTACTTATACGTGCCTTGTTGGCAAAAGGGTTCACGGGCTAGTGGCGTGACCAGATCTACAAAGCATCCCAGGCGCCAAGGAACCTTATTGACAGTGACTAAGCGTCTAGTTTCACACGTGTACAACTGCCGGCTTAAGCCAGACGTTTTTGTGTTTAACTGAAATCTTGGCTTAACGTTAAGAGTCTTATCTGATATTCGTGAGGTGACCTCGACCAACAGCGTCGGTGTTATCATCTCTAGACTCCTCGGATCTACAGCTTCGGCATGTGCTAGCTGCACCCCGCCGGGGAGATTGAAATATGTTTGCTTTTACTGACTATTCTAAAAATGAACTGACTTTTCAGATTGTTCATGATCAACCGCGGAGAGGCTCTTTACCGTTTGATCCCGCTTTACATCGTGTCTAGGGCCGATTTCAAAGATTCGACATTGCGGGCCGGAGCTAAATCATCGGTTTGGCCTGGTCGCCTCGGCAGAGAATTATTCTCAATTCTCCATAACTGACTGCCGTTCTTTGTCACAAATAACGGAACGTAAGAAATGATATCGCAGCTTATAACTCAAGTCATATATCTAGCCGGATATTTGTTTCAAGCATTTACAATGAATCATTATTCCTACCATTCGTTGATTAATAGTCGGTCTAGATCCCGAAGCCGGCACATTAGCAGCATATATCAGAGATGTTGTTTCAAACACATGCCATGTTTGTCACATTTAGAATTAAACGCCACTGGTATGTAGAGTACATACATATACGAAAGTGTTATATCAATGCAGATATGGCTTCGTTGCAATTGGTAAGATGATGATATGGTGGATGCAGACTATAACGGGCACCACAGTGAAACGCTTCCGACACTGAATTTCGCTAATTACTCTGCAGAAAATGTTTTTTTTTTCCTTTTTTTCTTTTTTTACAAAAGCTAACATAGCAATATGCGCCGACCCAAACTCTACCTCTCTATGGTCACGGATCTTTTTATATTTATGAGGTTAGACTTGAATTAACCATTGAAACTGGCGTTCGTTGCAGTCCGTATCCACCATACTTGAATTGACAGTATGCAAGAGCTAAGATAGCGACGACCTGATGTCTGATTTTGATATCATTCAGGACTTGGATTAATTCATTCCCGCCTGATCAGGCGGGGCGAGGCGGGTGTTTTGATGATTATTCAATTCAATCCAATTGCATACATGATCACTCCACTGCTTTTTCAAAAAGGATTGTTTGTCATAACTACAACGCGACCAAAAAATAGAGTGGTTTACAGAATGCCAAAAGGCACGGTTCTCTTTTGTTTCTGTTCCTATCAGCTGCAGCTGGATACTCGATGCTGCTTTTCCCGTCAACAATTGCAAAGGCTTAAGACCCAGGGGTCCTGTTGATGTCTTTATCATTGCGACTCTGGCACAATTCGCGCCATATGTCAAGATTTAATATTGGTACTGTACCACACCTTCCGCTTTTTCGCGTATAGGTACAATCCGACGTTCAAAAACGCCAATCGGCAAACCCCTGAGCCTCGTTGGTCAATCAGGAGTCTGTTTATTATATCCCTGCTGCATGTCATGCATGACCGGAAAGACTTTTTTCAGATAAGGTCATCTCAACCAGTGCATGGCACAGTACAAGTTCAACCCAGCAGGCTGCAAGTACTCTAAGTAAGGGTTCCTTTCTACCGGAGCCTATATTTTTTGCCTGGTCAATTGATTGGCCGGGGGGACTGGGCTAGAAGCACAGCACAGCACATTAGGGACTCGTACTTCACTGCGGTACTCTACCTGATGCGTTTCCCCACGTTGATGCGTCCCCACATGAATCAACTGGACGGGCGGGATAAAAGTTGATTGAACTGCTGTTCTGGTATGCGGCACGTGAAAAGATATTCCGGAAAATTGCTTCTCCGGATTCTGCACGCGGCACGCGGTGTGTGTGTGTGGGGTAGGGTAGGAATATACTCTACTCTAGACGTTATTATTCATTCCAGTCTGGTATACTAGTTACACATCCTCATACGCTCTCACTCGGCGAATGATCGATCCGCGGAGCTCAGAAGTTTCAAGGAAACCCCGCACAATTGTAAGGCTGCCGGCCAGTTAACAGCGCCGAGTGACGCCTCGTGATAGTTTGTGCGCGCACATAATTGATGCCCACGTATACGTGTTTTGCACAAAGAAATTATAGTTGATCTACGTACGGTCGGGGGGGGGAGGTAGGGTTTTTTTTAAAAAACAAGAAAAACGGGCGAAGGGAAAAGAGAGAAGAGAGAAGAAGGGTTTTAAGAGAATTGATTCGGCACCACGTGACTGACGTTTTTAAAACGGACTGGGGCTGCATACACGAGACCTTTTTTTTTTTTTTTCTTGGTTGCAAAAAGTTCGGTAAGAGATGGCCGGTGGTCCGTTTTCGAAACAAGTCGGTGTTTATGCTACGAGTAGAAATGTAGGTAGCCCATAAGCGACAGGCGACAGCATGCATTTCATTGCCAAGTTTGATGCTGTAGAAAGCATAAGAATACGGACAAGTCTACCGTCCACTCCGAGAGGGACGCTGGCAGGGCCAATGCCAGGTTCAGCTCGGCAGCACCCTCCTCTCCTTGGGACCCAGTCAGTGCATTATCAAAAAACGTTAGCACACCGACATATGTAGTCGATTTTAAGATATCTGCACTCCATTGGGTATCATGGATGATCACTCGGTTCTGAGCAAGCGCAGCGCTCCCCTTGCCCCCCCCTGAAGGCACCAATCAGAATATCGTCAGGGCCGCACACACTCGACTCGTGTAGGAGATAACGGCTGGGGAGGGTTGAGAGGTTGAGTACATTTTTTTCAACTTGTGCAAATGGATTGTTTTATTTGTAATTTAACCGGCTCTACCTGGCAGTTTCTGGACCGTTTTCTTATCTCATGTATGTACGCACCATACCATCCATACCATCATGTACGTGCCATAGCTACATGCCGGGGGGGGGGGGGGGGCAAATCTGCACGTAAAATAGAGTAGGTACATTGAGCAGCAGCGATAAACAAGACGTTTAATTTTTTTTTTTTTTTTTTTTCGCGCGCGCACGGAGACTTTGTCTACTCTTCTACGGGTTTCGCTCGGGATTGTTTGGTGTTTGAGTAATATAATATAATTCAGCTGTGCTGCTGCTGCTGCTGCTGTGGGCAATTGGTATGGGTATATATGGGCACATGTATGTAAAGAATATGTTGTGGGCGAGAGGGAGGGCGCTACATGTACCTACATGTAGTTACTCTATATCGGTACATGTGTTGTGGTGGTGGTGATGGGATGGATTGAGAGGGACTGAGTGAGTCGAAAGCACGGCTCTCTCAGGGTCAGGGTTAGTGTGCGGCTAGCTATTATTAGGATTCGGGCCGGATTAACGTTTCACGCGGGGCTTTCCGGGCGAGCTGCGAGAGGCTGGCTTTGGCCTTGGCTGTTTTCGAGTAGCTTCTTCTTCTTCTGCTCAAGAGGGTGAGTGTGAGAGCAGAGTGAGAGTGAGTGTGAGAGCAGTGTGAGTGAGTGTGTGAGAGTGTGAGTGTGTGAGAGTGTGAGAGACACAGACAGAGACACACACAGACACACACAGCTGATGTGCGTGTCGTCATTTGGTTACCCGTCGTCGTAGCTGCAAGGTTGCTGGCCGGCTTCTTGACATGTGATTGCTGCAGTGCACAAGGAACCACACTCAGCACTCACTGCACTCACTGCACTCACTGCACTCACTCCTCCGACCGAGTCCGAAGAGTAAAGAAAGGAAAGAAAGGAAAATAACCTTGCCCCCCCTCCCAAATCCCCTCGGCCTGATATACAAATACCTGTGAGGATTCTCACCAGGGTGGAATATATAGCTGCAAACCGTGGCCTACATCCATCCATCGTTCCCTCTCCTCCAATTGCACTCTCCCTCCTAGCCAGCTAGATAGAACATCGGCTTTCCAACCCCCACAACAACGGACAATGTCCTCACCGGCCTTCTTCGACCTCTCAAAGTTCCCCCCCTCCTCCTCCGCCGCCTCGGACGACGGCAGCGTCTCCTCCCTCCTCAGCATCTCCCCGCGCTCCAGCCGCTCCATAATCCTCGACCAGTCCTTCTTCGACGCCGAGGACCCATGCCCCTCGCCCATCGGCCTCGCCGAGCCGCCGCCGCAGCGCTCCCTCCCCGCCATTGACGACGCGCTGTACACCGCGCAGGTGGGCGTCAGCCGCCGGAGGAGCGCGTATAGCAATGCCTCTGCCGGCACTGCCAGTAATGGTGGCAGTGGGAGCAGTAGCAATTATGATAGTGATGGCAGCGGCAGGAGTGGTGGGAGTAGACTGGTCAAGACGGGCGAGATGGGCACGGGGAGCGAGAGGGAGAGTGATGGGGAGGTGGTGAGGAGGTATCAGTTGCCGGACAAGAGGGCAAAGCCAAAGCCAAAGAAGAAGGTGTCGGTGGTGATTAGTGGCGGGGACAAGGTCAAGAGGAATGGAGGGTATGTATCACCAATTGACAACAAGAAAAGGTTACGGTTCCATCAGTTTCTAACATTGCTTGCCAAAAATTAGAATCCGAATGGCCCCGCTCAACGTCCCCATGAAACGCCGCCTCCAAACAGCCGCCGTCCTCGTGCACGGCTTCACCATCCCCCTCTACACCTCCCTCTTCTGGTTCCTCCTCGCCATCCCGCTAACCTGGCCCATCCTCCTCCCCTACCTCCTCTACTGCCTCTTCTCCGAAGCGCACCTCGACGGCTCTGCCCCCCGCCGGCGCTCCTCCTTCCTCCGCCGCCTCCCCCTCTGGCGCCTCTACACCGACTACTTCCCCCTCAAGCTCCACGCCACAACCTCCCTCGACCCCGCAAAAAACTACATCTTCACCTACCACCCACACGGCATCATCTCCCACGGCGCCTTTGGCCACTTTTGCACCGAGCACACCACCGGCTTCGAAGCCCTCTTTCCGGGAATCACAAACACCCTCCTCACGCTAGACTCAAACTTCCGCGTCCCCTTCTACCGCGACTTTCTCCTCCTCATGGGCCTCGCCTCCGTCTCGCGCCGCTCCTGCGAAGCCCTGCTCCGCGGCGACGCCGCCGCCGCCCGCCCGTCGCCCGCTACAACCCCCACCTCATGCTCCCTCTGGAAACCATGGACCTGGTGGCGCCTCATCCCCCACCTCCACCCCGCCCCGCGCTCAAAGCAACAACAGGAATACACGGCCCCCACCGGCGGCGGCCGCGCCATCACCATCGTGCTCGGCGGCGCCCGCGAGTCGCTCGAAGCAATCCCCGGCCGCATGGCCCTTGTCGTGAAGCGCCGCCGCGGCGTGCTCAAGATTGCCATCCGCGAGAATGCCGGCCTCGTCCCCGTGCTCTCGTTTGGCGAGAACGAGCTGTACGAGCAGCTCGTCCCTGCCGGCGGCGGCGTGGTGGAGCGGCTGCAGATGTTTGTCAAGCGCGTGGCGGGCTTTACGGTGCCGCTGTTTCATGCCCGCGGCGTGTTTAATTATGATGTGGGCCTGCTGCCGTATCGGCGCGAGGTGAACACTGTTGTTGGCCGGCCGGTGTTTCCGAGGGCGCAGATGGAGAGCCCGAGGGATGGGGACCTGGATGAGTTGCAGGAGAGGTACCTGGCGGAGCTGCGGAGGCTGTGGGATGAGCATAAGGATGTGTATGCGAAGGGGAGGCTGCCGGGGAAGGAGGGGGAGATGGTGTTTGTGGGTTGAGGCAAAAAGGGGTTACTGGGGTTTTGTTTTAGGAATTGTTTCTTGTTCTCTTTTTTTACTTTCTTTGGTGCGGTTTGGTCTACTTTTTTTTTTAGGATTGTTTAGGTTTGGAATTGGAATTGCTAGCTAGGGGTTTTTTTTTTTTTTTTTACTTTCGTTTATCATGTAGGATTATGAGGGTGGCATTTTTTTTTTTTTCTGAAGCGCCGGGGGGGGGGAGGAGGTTTTTTGTACGCTTGTTGATAGAGATGAAGTATGAATATATGAATATCACGGCAACAATCCTGAAGAGTTTGTAGACTTTGGTTTCTCACCCAACTCAAACCTCAGCCAGTAGTTGCAAAACCGGCCATGATCCAAATGAGCAAAATCCCCACAATTCACCACCTCCCTCCCCCATCCCTCTCCCCACCTCGCCCCCAAAACCCAACGTCCCTCGCCGCCAATCACGTGTCACCGCCAACACCGAGTGATCGCCCATGACCACGCACCCTGCATCCGAACACGGCCGGGTGTGCATGAGGTGGGAGGGACGTGCCGAAAGCGAGATTCGAGGCGTACACAGACCCCGACTACCTTGCTAATGCCCACCATAATCGAACCCTCTCTCTCTCTCTCTCTCTCTCTCTCTCTCTCTCGTATCCAGGCCTTCTTGTTGTTGTTTCGAGACAAAGCTACCTGCATTATCGTTAGGCGAGGTATGTATGTATATTTTTTTTTTTTGGGGGGGGGAGGGGGGGCTTATCGGGTGAGTACGGCTTTCCTCGTTCGGGGCTCGATTGGCCGCAGGGAGTGATGGAGGGAGGGAGGGGATGGAGTGATGGAGGCGGAGAGATAGGGGATTGTCACATGTGAATTTACATGGATGTGGCTTTTTTTTTTTTGGGCCCATTGCTATCTGAGCTCATGTCTGACTGACTGACGGACGGACGTATGTAACCTAGTACCGCGCTGCTGCTCACTAATTATGTATGCCAGCGCGGCCGCCACGCCAATGATAGACGGTGTCTGGGAAAAACTTTGGTGACCCTGGTTTTCGACAGAAGGAGTTTGTTG
Source organism: Morchella eximia (assembly GCA_024713935.1). Classification (NCBI taxonomy): domain Eukaryota; kingdom Fungi; phylum Ascomycota; class Pezizomycetes; order Pezizales; family Morchellaceae; genus Morchella; species Morchella eximia. Next base: position 311,086 of record JAMGZG010000020.1, read on the forward strand.
CCTTATGTTTGTTAGTGGTGATGGTGGTGGTGGTGGTGGTGGTGGTGGTGGTGGGTGGTTCGAACATGCATGGATGGGGCCTTCCTTGGGGGGGTTAACTAAAGTAGCTTAGGGGGATTAGTATATAGCAATTGATAATTGCAATAAAATGTTTAGCTCAGCTAGCTAGCCAATTGGCCCAAGCTCCCACGCATAGCTACAGATACATGTGTACTTTTTATGCGGGATGATGAAACGCCTACCGTTATGAATTTTATATATGGGGTGCAACGGAAAAAGTAACTTCAATCTCTTCTTTATGGATGGCGCAAATTGACAATGATACGAACAAAAAAAAAGCAAGAGGGTGCGGTCGCGAAGTGATTGATCGCAAAAATATATACACATGTATCTGGGAATCACGATTAAATCGCCCGGATCGTAATTATGGCTTTGGAACGGGTGTTCTAGTAGCTTTTTTTTTTTTTTTGGTTTGTTTCTTTGTGGATTACATGTATCTGCACTTTTTTTGTGTTTTCTTTGCAATTGATGGAGAGTAAGATAGAGATGGGTGACGGCTATAAGCTAGGGCTGACGAATTGACGTCGTTTGTTTGTTTAATTCGATCTGGGAAAATTTTCTCGTCGAGTACGTCGACTCATACGGAGTACTACTTACTAGTTGTTCTCTTGGTACATGCTGGATTCTGAGGATGTAGTTGGAATTAGAACTTGGTTGGAGTTGCAATGGAAGCATGTGAAGATTACAAAGAATGTCTAAGCTTTAGCTCTCTACCCATGCGTAGAGCACACCATCTAGCTCCGGTAATCTTGAACGGGTTAGATTGAGACATACGATCGATCGAGGGGGAGAGAGAGGGGAGAGAGAAGGAGAGAGGGAAAAGCAAAAAAAAGTTCTGCTGGTATGTAATGCAAGTCAACTCTCTCTCTCCTGGCGATTATGGCCCTTCTTTGATCAGCGTGGGTGATGGAGTTGTGAGTGCATTTTTTCGACGAATTGAACAAAGGAGGATAAGATCCAGTGCACATGGCTGCTTTCTGTTAGAGGATACGTCTCGCCATTGAGCCAGTGGGGATCTAGATCTGTTTCGTTTCTTTACTCCTCCCCCCTCCTCTTAGAGAACAGATAATATTAATTTGTGTACATGTGTACGTATGTAGCTTCTTTTGTACTTTTGTAGCGTACATACATGTTAGTGCAAATCTTTGTACGTGGTGCACAATCGCTCTGCTTAATCGCTCTGCTTTGTATATGCGGAGTAACGTTATTCCTTGGTTTCGTTTATGCCACTTTGGAGGGTCAGGGTTTGTATGGGGATCTATCATTCGGTATATATATATAGGAGCCATTATCGGATACGGCTTTCGGGGAGCACTGGAATCATTATATCTGGTTCCGACTCTGTCCGTAACGCTGTGTTACTCATACAACTCATCATGTAATCTACTAATCTAGCATGCATATCGTACTTGCACTTCACTAGAATGTCCTCAATTACCTTCTTCTTGTAGTAGACTGACTGTCTTTACCCTCTTGTTTTATCCTATCTTCTGCCATACGTACCCCCACTTCAACCATAAAAATGTGAAATATGCTAAGCTCCGACATGTAGATATGTGAAATCCTGCTGTTTTTCTTGATGTATTATGTATCTTGACAGCTTATAGCTAGTAAATCTAAGCCATATGCATGTCGTGCCAATGTTGATTTATTTAGCAAGAATCTGGCTAATATAGTTATGTTACCAGCTAATATAGTTATGTTACCAGAGCGCAATGGTTGCTTGAAGCAGTTGGTATAATTCAATTCCTATTATGGTAAACCAACTAGAAGAGAGAAGGAAACATCAAATTCACAAAGACCCCAACCCCGCCCCCAAGTAGAGGAGAAAAATTTCAAATATTTGGACATCTATATTAGTTCCGAGCGTTTACGGCGCCGACGGAGGGTCAATTGATAAGAAAAACAACAGAATCTGCAAGCAAAAACCATATCTTTGCTACATTATAGCCAGAGTTCCATGTACCGGCAGCTAAAGGAGGATATTGGAACTACACCATCTTAAGACGTAGCATGCATGCATCGATAGGGAAACAAAAAGACTTACAGCAGACGCGCGAGTAGTATTGATGTGGCGGTTAATTCAAGCCAGGACACCGCCACATATTCCTATCCCATTAATACTCGCCGGTCAACGAGAGAACCATAAACTAAGACTTCTTGGTGCACAGACAATTTCTATAGCTATATGTGTATAGGGTGTTGCCGCTCTACCATAGAGTACAAATTGACACTCATTTTGTAGTTCCCATGAGGCCGGAGATACATGATCATAATGCGCACACCCGCCCCTAACCCTAAATATGCCATATCTAATTTGCGCACTACGCTGGCTTGTGTGTTAATTGATCTCATCGTTTGCATCGTGAGACTTCTGTGTGATGCTCAGCGCGGCCGGTCCAACAGCTCTAGTTACGGGGCAAGGTTTAATTAGCAAGGCGAAGATGACTCGACATCTACAACTATCGTGGTAATTTGCATAGGTTCTACGACATGTCCTGCTGGAGTGCCGCAGCTAGCTAGTCGCTGTAGAGCTCGCCTTGTTTGCCTTCTTTACTACAGAGATTTCCATCAAACGAATCGAGAGCTGTACTGCACATATAGAGGACAGCACGATGACGCTTAGAACCTTTGTTGCAACGTGGGGGGATGCGTTTAGACAGTTTTTACAGTAACCTGCTGAAATTACACCGCTTCGCGGAATCATAAATCCGCACTCGCTCTTGGCGGCTTCGTGACCGAGTGATATGTCATGATTCGGCGTCATGGGCACAGACACCGAAACCCCCCAAGGGTTTGGGGGGGGGGGGGGGAAGTTAGTGCAACACTACCGTAGCTATTGAGATGATCAAGAGGAGTTGATGAACACCTTTGCATATATTCCTCCTTGGTCTTGATACGCAGCATGACCGGTGCCTGCCCAGTTAGTTAAGAAACGTACCGGTCGGGTTCAAAGACGTTGGGAAATGCATACCTTCTAGCTTTTGCTTCGAAATCTTGAGCTCGAGAAATTACTAGGGATGATTCACAACGCTAGAATCACGTTGTGCGCTCACATGCGAGGTTGGAGGGGGGGATCCACTTCGCGCCTGGTTATGGGGGCCTCCGGGGGGGGGGGGGGTGCAGACTGCGGCCAAATTATACTTCAGGGCCTGAGCTCTTGAGCTACTAAGCCAGCTACTTTTGCGGGGCCAAGGCCAGAGCGACGTTCCCAGTAGACCTCTACGCGGAGGCCAGGTCTGGTCGATGTCGGACATGGCCTGTGATTATGTAATCATGCAGTACTAATTTCAGCGGTGAAAGTGGTTAACGCCACGACGCGACTAGTACTATCCGGGTAGTAAGTATAGTATAAGAATTTTTGAAAATGGCTTGTTCTACATATACTTTTACATGGTCAGCTCTAATTGGAACTATAAGGTCAACCGCATAAAGCATGTTCTGTTGTGCTGAATCTCGTGAGAGTATGAAAAACGGCAGGCTGGATAGATAGATTTACACACGTGTATAAAAATATACAATTTCAAAAGACAGCAAGAATTTATATAGGTTTGTTTTTATTTCAGAGAACACAATCTATACGGGCACATGCACTCTTTGATCATGAGGTATCTCGACAGAATTTAGAGTATAGAGTACAAAACGACAGGATATAAATGTTTCTTGGCTAAAATTCAAATTGAGATATTATATTACACCACAATTTAGCAGCTACGCATGTGCTCAGTTGAACTGTGTCATCATGATATCACGCTTAAGCTCACAATTCGACTCTGACTAACTGTCGTCTCATCTCGCAAATATCCTCATCTTATCCTCATCTCATCTTCATATTCAACTGCCTCGCACGTACCTACTAAGCCTCTAGACCAAGGACCAAGTATATAATTAGACAGATACCAGCTAGCTGTAAAATTCCTATCGAAAAAACTTTGGTATTAGTTAAGTAGGTACCTTCTCGGCGCCTGTAGGGTCTCCGCTGGAGCGGCTAAAAATTTGTCTGCCACGGTGAGCCACAGCTACTTAACCGCCTAGCTTACGCCGCAGTTCTTAAATTAACCCAAAGGAAACGATGGCACAAGACAGGATAGGAGAGCAGGCGTGTAAACCACCTCATCACTTCTTGCCTTACTGATACTAATGAACTATAAGTAAAGCAGCTAGTCCATCTCACAAGATGAGGTTGAAAGAGTGCTACGTGCGCGAGACGCTAGGATTCAGTTACTCAACTAATCCAGTCATCCCGAACATTGATACCGTTGCTGTAGTAACAACATGATGCTTCTGCGCAAGGAAGGTTGTTAATTATAGTAAACAAAAAGAGTAAGGCGTGCATCGGATTTCTCCGTGGCGCAATTGGCTAGCGCGTTCGACTGTTATATTTACATGGCATCGAGAGGTTGACAGTTCAAGCCTGTCCGGGGAAGTTGAATCTTAACTTTTGGCTCACGTCTAGTCTCAGGCCTTTCCTTTTTCACAGGGGTTTTTCTTTCTTTCTTTTTCTTTTTCTTCAAGTTAAAGTAAACCCAGGGTTAGCTGCTGGGGGGTTTTGTTTTGAGCTCAACTTTGTTGTTATCGATTAATTGTGAAAAAAAGTTTCTATAATGTTGGTGTTGGTAGTTAATCAATGGTTTCGTGGTGTAGTTGGTTATCACACAAGTCTAACACACTTGTGGTCCCCGGTTCGAGCCCGGGCGAAATCATTGCTTTTACTCCCCACAGAATGGTGAGATACATTTTTCTTTTTACTTTACGATACACATGAGGGAGCACTTTAACTAGTTAAAGTTTTGTGATGAAAAATTCCAGCAAAATCTACAAAGTGGTTTTCTATCATCAGTGAACCCCCCCCCCCCCGCGGGGGACCACATGAGGCCGCCCAGTGAATCACTCACTCTATCTGGGAGGGAATCTCTACAGGGTTTATAAATATCGTTTCTGATAGAGTAGAAACCGGTTGTGAGTATAACTAGCTTGCCCACAGGGCTCTGGGCTCAACCCATCCTCTCCCTTTTTTCGACTACAGTAGATAGAACCTTATCCAAAATTAGATTCATATAAGCCTTGACATCTCAAATAAGAATTTTTGAAAGATCAGCTACAGTCTTCCCTTTACAAGTTTCTTCCCCTAGGCTTATTCACACAAGTGAAACGGCGACTAGCCGGCGCAAGAGAAAGGATGGGAAACAAGTCCGGCAAGAAAATTCGACTGAGCGTAAACCCCACCTAACATAAGATGGGTGTTGGGTGGGATATCTTATCTTATCATGATCTGCGCCGGTAAACGGACGAAGAGTAAAATCATCATCGAGTGACCGTAGGTGACTGTATACATGTCGACCAAATTGGATGAATAAAATACCTATAGTGCGTCCTCCAATACAGCTTATAGCGTTTTATTTTAAAGGATTTGCCGTTCAATGATTAATGGAGGTCAGGAGGTTGTCAATATTAGAATGATTTGCAATTTACGCGCACATAATATTCATGAAAATCTAAAGAAAACACGAGTCATGACTCATGATTCATGAATTCTCGCAATCGATCCCGATCCACATGCCGCAATATATATAAAGGATAATACGAGACAAAAAGGAGTCCAAATCTAACTATGGAATGCCTATAGAATTTACGCTAAAATAAAGATACAAATATTCCAACCCCATGGGCCACCCCAAACAAAACCACATATTTACATCTTCCCGTTCGAAGTGCCATTGGTAGTACCATTGGCCACTGCGCCCGGCATCATACCCCCAAAGTCGTTCTCAAACCGCTGTTGGATATCCAGCACAACCATAAGATGACTCAAATCCACCTTCTTCCCCTCAGATTCGGCCAGAGACCTTGCGGTCCTCACACAGTTCTTAATCTGCCTGCCGTTCAACTCTCGATCTATCACACCCTCAAGCAGTTCCTTCCCGCCCTTGATGTCGTCAAAGTTCATAAAGTTCTGCCAGACCTGCATCCGCGCGTCCCTGTCCAGCTTATTGTACTTGAGCGCTACATGTATTCTGCTCTGGAAGGCCTCATCGAAAGTCGTGACACGGTTGGAGGTAAGGAACAGGATCCCCTGGTAGTACTCCAGCAGCCTCAGGAATATGCTGACCAGCGAGTTACGGGTCAGGTCGTGGAGCGAACGGGTTTCCAAGAACACGTCTGCCTCATCAAGGAGTAGCACGGCCTTCCATTGGGTAGCAACATCAAGAATCCTGGAGAGGTTATCCTCAAGGTCTTTTGGATTGATCCCGAGCTCACCGGATGAGACTGCGTAGAGCGGGCGGCGGGTGTGTTCGGCGACGGACTCGGCGGTGAGCGTTTTACCGACACCTGGGGGTCCGTGTAGGATTGAGATGAAGCCTTTGCCTTTTCCTTTGATGATGTCGTCGAAGCCATCCAGGTCCCTGACGTGGGACTCGACAAGGGCACGGACGAGCGACTTCTGTGAAGGCGGAAGAACAAGCTGGTCGAATGCGTTCTCATTCCACTGGATGGGTGACAGGTTGTCGATATAGAAATCGACCCATTTCTTTTCCGAAAGAGCGAAACCGGAGATGAGGAACGAGGCCAGGAGGCATTGTTCATCGGTTAATGGATTGGCGGTAGGAAGTTCACAGCCGTTTTTCATGAAGAGGTTTTCGCCGTTTTCGCTCTGGGGAGCTTGGCCTGGGAGGGCCGTGACCATGATTGTCCGGTCAGGGTTGATGCGGTTGTATGTTACCTTGTCGCACATCACTCTGCCTTTGATCTGTGGTAATGTCAGCGATCCGTTCAAGAAGCAATCGGAAATGCAATACACATACGCTATATTGAGCCCTTCCGCACATAATTTTCTCGCCCAAGCCGACGCCCGTGTACTCCATATAGTGGCAACCCTTTAATTCTTCGAATCTTCGCCCTCGCTCAATCAGGAATTTGCTGACTGCCTCTTTCCTGGGGTGATAGTCCAGTGGGAATGCCGCGAGCGAGCTGATATTCATTGTTCCTTCAAAGGGCAATAAGGGGACAGTAGTCTGCGCCATGCCGAAATACTTTCCGTCGTAATCAACATATTTTACCGTCAAGCTGTAGTGCGGCTCAGTGCCGTTAATGTATTCGCCGCGCTCAAATTGCAGACAGCGTTGCTGGTCGTGGTGAGATCTGGCGTAGATGGCTTTTCCGGGCTTGAAGATCGTCCAAAGGCTTCGCAAACCGTTAGCATATATGATAAAACTTCTGAGCCCGGGGGCGGGTAGCTTACATCTCGTAGCTGATCAACCCTTGTGGGATTAGATTTGCGACATCCTGGATCACCTCATCAAACTCAATCTCTAGGTAATTGATGAGATATTCAAGGTGAGTTATGGCTTCTTCCGCATCTTCCTTACTCGGTTTCTCCTCTTCCGCGTTTTTGGGCTTTTCATTGGCGTCGCCATTAGTCTCCTCCTTCTTTTCCGCATCCGCCTCCGCGTCCGCAGCGTTCGCCTTTTTCATAACCTCCAACTCCGCCTTCAACTCTTCGAGATAATGGTATAACGAGTTCAATGGGAATGTCAATTTGATCGCTGGGGTTCGAAACGACACGCCTGGGTACTCGCCGATGACTTTCCTAAGGACAGCTTTCAAGTGGTTACTCTTGACTTGCAGTGACCTCTGGTAAACCTTCTGCTCCCAGTTGAAGTGCCGGATCTCACAGAGGATATAGTTCGCCCATTTATCTTCCGTCGCCTTCTTTGGAGGCTCAGAGCCAGGTTCCGTGAGATACCGGTGGCCCTGTTCGTCGAAGCGCTTTTCAAGGTGTTTGACCGTGACCTCCATTTTGGGCTTCGGCTGCTCCGTCTCTGTTGGTTATGTGTTAGATATATATATGGATTCTGTTACGGAATTTGGTGAAAAAAATGCAAACATACCTGCCTCCCCTTCCTTTGGCTCTTCTGCCTCTCCCTCCTTCTTCTTATCCTTCTTTGCCTTCTTCTTTGATCTCTTAGACTTCTTAGCATCCCCATCTTTAGCAGCAAGTAGCTTCGCACTACTTCCAGGCTGTGTGATTTCCATGGCCGACACAATCGCGCTGGTAGTGCTACTACGTGGAAGCGGTGCCCGCCGGAAGCCTGATTCAGCTCTCTTGAGAGCGCTATTACCAAGCATCCGTTGGCGCTCTTCCTCTGACGTTGGGGTAGGCATGTTGTGTGAATTTAATTCTTGAAGGCAGAACGGGAAAAACTTTTTATGGTTATAATGGGATGAGGGGTGTGGTGTCAGCGGCGTTGCGTGGGATGCAGAAATGAAGTCGGGGGGGGACCAATTCGCTTTATATATCTCGACAACCCGTGTGTAGGACGAGTTCATGATATATTATTATAGTATAGTCATCTTAATTGACCTGTATCAAAACGGTAACAAGCTCGCGATTGGGGCTCAGGCAACAATCAAAGTGCTCACTCGTTATGCAATATGCTTACGCAGAACTATGCATTAGTTGGTATTCCCTACGACTCTGTGTTATCCGTCTCAGCTATGGTTTCGCGCACATACCAGCAGCGTGCGACGATGTGACTTCTCCACCTCCATCACATCATGATCCAAGGCAACCCCATTGATTAACTCCCGGTATACGTAGAGTACATGTTCTTATCGTCGACCGTGCATTTAAGCTTGACTCATGAACGATCTGCATACAAGGTAAGCAGTGCTTCTAGTGGTGGGCTGTGGAAAGAATAAGGCACGGAGCCGCAAGTAAGCAGGACTGTGATGAGGTACCCGCGATGACTCCTCGCCGTGGGGCTGAAATCTGGATCCCAGGGACAGGTTACATGCATGTGTTAGGCACCAGTATTCCCGGTAAATTGGGGTGTTGTTGTCACCACCTCTCACTCGGTCGCCGTTGCCGCTGTCACGCAGTGATCATTCGTGTCGTATTTAGACAAGTGCGGAAAGCTGAAAACTTCATCCTGGTAAATAAACCTTTTTGGAAGGAGTCATTCTCGAGGGAGTTTTTGTCTTTAGAGACTGTCTCTGGTACTGGGTGATACGTAGTATCTACTTTAACTGGCCTTTGGTTGCCGATCGTGTTTCAAGCAATTAATGTTGTGTTATTGCATGCCTCACGGTGAGTGCTGCGAAGTGACCCCGTTATCTTCAGGACCACGCATACAACTCTTTGGATGAATAAAACGGCATTGACACACAAGTATCCTCCCACAAAACCTCGCTCTCCGGCATAAAGTGAAATTCACCACTGCCTGAATCCTCAAAGAAAGTCGCACGGGAATCCGCAGATTAGTCATACCAGAAACCAAGCACAGACCCCGTGCACAATCAAGGTTCTCACGTAATCGCAGGGATCCCCACTTCCTTCGGTCAGCAAGGATCAAACCCGGAACCCTGGCTGCGGGTAAGAAATGTTCAAATATTGCTGGGGAGACAAACTGGCAGCTGGTTTCGTGGTGTAGTTGGTTATCACACAAGTCTAACACACTTGTGGTCCCCGGTTCGAGCCCGGGCGAAATCATCATTTTTGCTCCCTACACTGACGATTTCGGTTGGGGTGATACCTACCTTTTTTTTTGGTTGTGGGGTTGATCGTAGATCCGACGCCGCCGCCGCGGGTGCGGGTGGATTTTCTTCGCTGCGCGGGCTTGCCGTCCGTCACTCCCCATCACTCGTATTTGAGAGTCGATCTTTGTAAACCCATCTAGCGTTACAAGTCTGACCAGCTCAACGCTCGAGAGCGCTTTCAATTGATACAAAAAATGGCAACTACGGGGCCTTTAGGTGGTTCTCGGAGATCCATAAAAAGATTTACTGGAATTGGTCAATTGTAATTTTGTGGTTTGGCGTAATAAGATTTGGCTCATGTATGGAAAATATTTTTTCACAACCTCTTTCCCCGCAAAAACCCAACCTCAAGTCCTCAACCACAACCGCCAAACCACTAAACAAAACAAACCCAAATACATTTACTATATAACACAATACCAAAACCCAAAGTACCACTATAAACCTATAGTCGCCCTAAACAAAGACCCTATCATCAAAACCCTCACCAAAAAGCGCCAAAAGAATGAAGCGCCAAAAGAATGAATCAGCCGGGAATCGAACCCGGGTCGGGCGCAAATCATCGAGGGATGGCAAGCGCCCGTGATACCACTACACCACTGAATCCTTGCTACAGTGGGCAGCTTGCGAATTTTTTATATTTTTACTATTGCCAAGGGATGATTGATTATGGAAGTAGGGATAGGGAGTGGGGGTGGTGCACGTGGTGGGGTTGGGGTTGCGGTTAGGGTTGTTTGAACGGCGTTTCGAGTGGGGGTGAGTGGATGGCTTCCTTCAGCAATTGAATTCAATTTAACGCTCCTCGGTGGGAGAGAGGTCGGACGTTTAATTGGCCTTTGGCTAATTAGCTTGCTGAACTGCTCAACTCATCTATGGGCATGCCCAATAAGAACAGGTCAAGTGGAGCGAACACGAGGATATGAAAGAGAGCTTCAATCCGGACAGATCCGGGGCTCTGCAAGCAATTGGCAGGTACAATGGAGGTAGGTAGCAGGGTGGGCATTGTTCGAGTAGCGATATCCAACGGGCAGCTCATTGAAAGTGTTTTGGAGAAAGTGGATCAATTCATCACGAGAAAACGAAAGGACGATGGTTTGCTTGCTTGCTCAACAATTATATTCCGTAAAGTATAGAAAAAGAAACACCCTTTCATCCTCCTACTACACTCCCAGCCGTGCTACGCATCTACTGGTATGCGAGCTTTCCGTTGTGGTTTGTGATGCGCTCGGCCAAGTTAAGATCACGATCGTGCCAGTTATTATGGCTGTCCCTTAGCTCTGCCCTTAAAACAGGGACATTGGCACCTCCCTCACAGCTAAAGCGGATATTCCTGGCAGATCCAGTGAAGTTCTGGCCATCCCATGCGAAGTGACCTATCATTGTTCGATATTAGTTGATTGCGGAAGAGAGCTAGGGGGTGGAGGGAGTTTACTGACCGTCATTGTTTCCAATGTGGTCGTCAAGACAGATGCGGTCATCGCCGCCACCGTTCATGTGGGCGCAGAGGTAGGTGCGGCCATCGTGGGACTCAACGCGGATGTTGCTGGATGAGAGGTGGAAAGACATGATGTTTAGTTGTTTCAAGTGTGTGTGCAGTGTCTTTGAAGTGGTGGTAAGATTGAGTTTGATGGATGATCTTTGGTGATGATGGTTCGGCGGGAGGAAGGAGAAGAGGGCCTTTATATACAGCTATGGGAGTACGTAGCTTGATCAATGAGGGGTTGGGTTGGCAGGAGAGGGGGTAGCGTAACACAGTACACACCGCCATCCAGCCCCCGCGTGGCGGGTTTGTTCCTGTGCATTGGTCAATTGATTGGCAATGGCTATTGCGTCAGCTGTAGCTGAGCTGGCTGTCTGTCGGGTTTAGTCTGCGTCGAGGTCTGGGGCAACTGCAATTGATGATCTGCACGCAATCGATGAGCATGACATAGTGCACCTTAACTGTTGGCTATAACATGTCTCGGAATATTATTCGGATGATCCACCACCATGCACGGACTACATGCATATTATATATAGAATCGTAGCGGGGCCGGGGACATATCTATGAAGGCCGTTCTCGCCCCCTTCATCGCCTGCTGGTGTTGTCGGGCTTGATCAAAATTGCCCAGTGGTAGAGTGTGTAGTGCGGTCTTTCATATCCTCCATATGCCAGCCTCTCAATCCGGTGATATCATTCTGGGAAGGCGTCGCAGGGATCGTGTTTTGTTGAGAAGGGCTGAGTGAGGGAGGCCCTGGAGCTAACGTTGCACTAGCTGGCAGCTAGCTAGAAATCATTGGCCCGCCGCCAAGCATGGGGTATTCCGGCTGGAACACGAATGAGGACTCCAGGCATGGGGGATCACTCGGATTTACGAGATGCTGTGACGATGTGAATTTCTGTTTGAAATGGCCATAAACACTGCGATGGGTTGTGGTTAACGTTTTCGACCCAGTACTGTCAGACCTAGAAGTGTGTCGCATGGCAACAGCACACAAGGCCTCCGAAAAACGAAGACTCTACAATCACCATATAGAGGAAAGTTAATCTATTTTCAAGTGGAATTTATTTCCTAAAAATCTAGTAGTAAATGTATCAAGAGGTATAACTTTGGCAGCAGAAATCCCCATACAAATTTAACACTCTTCTAGGTCTGACGTTTGCTTGCTGCCATCTGGATTCCTGCATGTGGTCTACCCCGCACCTCCCGCGGTGCTGTCGCCAATCGCGAGCGGGTGGCGAACTTGCACAGATGCGAATGAGCCGAATCACGTGGGTCTAGCGAAGTAGGAGGTGTGGAGGATATATGCAGATGGATTGTTTTAAATTTTGTTTTGCACTGATCATCTGGAGGAGCTGGAGGAGCTGAGTGTGTGTGTGTGTGGAATGCGGACTGTTTTGTGATCATGCATGATCATCTGGAAAGAAGAATGTGCAAGTGATGATGTTCATCATGGTTGGGGTTGAGGCTCTGGCATATCTGTCCGTCCTGAGATGCCAGGATCTCTCTACTAGTATATCTTTCAAGCAGTGTGGTCAAGACTTGCGGCTTATCACAAGGGGCCTATTTGTTCCTCAGGTGCCACTCTTCACCGTGCAATGCAGCCATTGAGATGACTTAGTGAGCAGGAAAGCTGTGCTCTAGAGCAGAGAGGTACACGACGGAATCCCGAGTGTCCACAGACGGAACCACCAGGGTCCACGCCAAGGAATCGATCGTCTTTTCACGCACTTCAATGCTTGAACACTCAGAAACGCCTGGAAGGTTTTCTTTGATCTTCATGCCATGATTCTGGCATCCGGGTTTTTAGTGCTGAAGATTAATTGACTGATGTCCTGGTTCTCCGTCAGACAACATGTTCATCTCTCTGTTGGCATTGGCGCTTCGGAGAACGAGCACTATAAAGATTTAATCGCCGCCTGCTTCAAAGTAGAGCTCAGGAATCTCAGAATCCATGATCTTCTGGATTCCTCTCGCGTATCTTTTCCAAAGCAAACACCCCAATTCAAATCCTCATCACCAGCCACGGTGGGCTAAACCTTGATAATAATCCCAGCCAGCCACAAGACCAGGTTCTCCGTGGCGCAATTGGCTAGCGCGTTCGACTGTTAAGTTGCAATCGAGAGGTTGACAGTTCAAGCCTGTCCGGGGAAGCATCATCTCTTCATTTTTTTGGCAGTTTTGTTCATCCTGTTCGCCGGGTCTATCGTGTTCGTGGAAAGCAAAGATTTAACAGTTTTTCTTTCTTTTTTTCACACGACTCCGACAAGTTGGATTGTTTTGGTCTGGATTTGATATCAGATGTTATGTTTCGATGGCAGTGAAGATTTATGTAGGTTGGAATGAAGGCCTAGATCAGGCTTCGTGGTATATATAGTAGCGCCGGCGCCATAGCCAGAGAAACAAGCAATTGATTTAAAACACCACACCCACCACTCAAGCCACGCCGAGGCTCTAGCTTCAATTGATGATCGATAATTCATTCGTGTAGAGTTCTCTAGTTTTCAACGTCGAAATTAAATTGAACTTTAGAAATATATCCAGAATTCTCATTTGCGCCGGCGGCGTCCACTGGGCCTTTATGAGAAACACCTCTCCAGGGCCCGCACCCAGTGCTTGTAGATGGGTGTCGGTTGGCGCTAGTCTGGGGGTCTATGGAATTAACAATGGTGTTTAGTCGCTCGGTGCTTGTGGGAGGCCTGGACCGTATATAATGGTAGGAATGTAGTGAGGGTTAGGGTTTGCCTGCATCTGGAGTCAACAATATAGCCGTTCACGGGGTGAGGACGAACACTGGGTGAAGACAGACAAGGGGTCTCAATATGGCAAGGAACAGCCAAGCTGCCAAAGCCATCCTTTCCATCGTTTCCTATCTGTCCAAAAATCTCTCGTCCTCACCCCGTGAACGACTGTAGAGATTTGGGTTGGCGTTCCTGAAGCACGATTTACAATTTATCTATTATGTGATCATTGGCGGCTTAAGGGTAACGGCTGGGTCTTGTTATCGTAGAGAAGAGTATTAATTGTCTTGTGTGATGTTCTTAAGATCTTGTGGTGGGGTGTTTGTGAGAGGGATAATTGTGGGCTACTTTGTAATTGATGGACACTTGGAGGAATCTGAACTGATGGCCGTAACTATCACTGCCGCTCATTCCCCGAAAACACAAGCCCTAATCTACAATTGCTATTGGGGTAGAAGTGAAACGCACACCTATGCTTTCCAGCTGCCTTTCCAGCCACTTCAGGCCTTCTGCAAGCACCCAAAGAACTACACCCCCGCATTGCTACAGCGCCGCACCCGCAAAAACCCACAATCTCATGAGATAGCTTCAAATAGTTTTTTATTTATATTCCCAAGTCTATCCTATCCCCCTCCCTCTCCCACGCTACCACCCAACAACCATTTACACAAAGCCCTTCCCCTTCTCCACCTTCTCGTTCTCCGCCGCCTGCCTGCGATCCTTATTCTCCGCGGCGCGTCTCTTCGCCCTCACCTCCTTCCTCCTCCTCTCACCACCGTCGATCTTGACTCCCCTCTTATGCTCCCTCAACGCCAGCCTGCCTCCAGCAACCCTAAATGCCTCCCTCCAATGTAATATATACCTGCGGTCCCTCGCCGGCTCGATACCAAGCGCCTTCATCTGCGCGGACGTGAGGTTGAAGAACTGCTCCCAGGTCTCGAACTTGGCCGTGTGCTGTGTGGTGTTGCGCCCGATCTTGGTCAGGAAGGTAGTGACGTCGGGGATTACCGTGGTGCGCTCCGGGACGGGGGGCGGCGGGAGCGAGGGGTGCAGCGCGCGGGTGAGGGTTGTGACGGCGCTGCGGGGGGCGGCGAAGAGGTTGGTGGGGAGGAGGCGGCGGAACATTGCGGTTTCGTGTGCGGTGTCCTGGTTATGTGTATTAGTTTACGGGTAGAGTGTCAGGGGAGGGGAGGGGGGCAGATATACGGCTCAATTCCTCCGAACAGGATGAGTGGTCGTGGGTCAATTGGTGTTAGTCGCTGCTGCTGCTGGTCTCCCGAGCGGGAATATTTTGAGTTGAGGTTCAACAAAGGCTTGGCAGTCAACTAACCCTAACCCCAGTACAGTAGAGTACCTACTATGAAATGCTACTATTAATTCTTGCAGGTTATAGCAGCGCAATAGAATGGTCCCGGTTCCCGGGGTTTAGTCGGCGTTGCTGGTACAGTGATCGCCCACGGCCGGGCTGGCCCGTGGTAATATTGGGGGCCGGATAATAATAGGAAACGAGGAGCTGAGTGTCTTGGTAGTGAACGTTACGGTTTCTACTGTCTATGTAACTAGACGTGTTTTCTTGATATCAGATAGTCTTTATCCTCTTTCGTACTCTAATCGAACCATCTATTCGGCCCTTTATTATTACCTAAATGTAGTGAGACGTCTTCTCAAAGTGTAACCGAAAGCGTGGTCGTACCGAGAACACACGAAAAGTATTTAAGCTCTCGTCTCCAGACTTGTTCGATGTGCAAACCGGGATACATTGAGACAGCTGCACGCCGGCCCCACCAGCTCTGTCGCCCAGCTACATATCTTACAGCCTTTCATGGTGTTGTATTCAGGACTTCATAGCTACGGTCTAGACCATCGCTGGCCATGGTATCCATGGCCGATCGGCTCGAGTGTTGCATGTTGGAAAGCTTAATATAAGCTTCTCTTGAACCCTGGAGCACTGGCTAGAACAGGCCCATTTGATTATTTTTATTGTCTGGTCACTCCTACCAGACATTCCATGTGAGTAGTTTGATCTTTGCTGTGGGGTCGACATCGACTCTTTGGTCGCACAAGGGCCTATCACCGCATCTATGGCTGCTAATGGTGGGCTCGAATACTCTAGATCGAGATTGGTCGACTGATAAAAAGGCAAGAACAAAGAGGTCCAGAAGCACACCAACTGGGGTGATTATGATGAGATGGCATCTG
The DNA here is from genome assembly GCA_024713935.1 of Morchella eximia. NCBI lineage: Eukaryota > Fungi > Ascomycota > Pezizomycetes > Pezizales > Morchellaceae > Morchella > Morchella eximia. The sequence goes on from JAMGZG010000020.1 coordinate 327,104, forward strand.
TTCTTCATGCCCCCCTGCGACTAATGATCGTTAACAGGCCTTGCTCCGGAAATATACCAACCTCTGGACCGACAATTTGGACATTTTACAGTTGAGAAAGCCACACGTCATGGCAAAACCAGAACACACAACCTGGGATCGTTCATGTGGGGCCTTACAATTAGTTGCTAGGAGCTAGTTTATGAGGCGATTTTACTAGTTTTAGTTTGATAATATATCCATATCAACACAATATAACTGGATCCGGTTGATATATGGTCACAGCAATCATATTGTCCAGTATAGGTATGTCATTCCGATAGAACCCTCTGTTGATAAAAGAAAAATAATAATGTACAAATGAATGTGTGACCCAAAGAAATACCCTAGTAACTACTGTGAAATATTAATGATAGTAAACCTCTAAGTCAAGTCCCCTGCACTTCCGCGCATACACACTTCTGGTATCAATATCTGAAACTCATGCACCCCTTCATCAGGCTCTATATGCAGAACCTAAACGAATACTACTTGCCACCACCTTGCAATTGCTCCAGTAAGCATCCAACAACTAATCAACCACCATGAGAAGGGGGTACCCTTCAGATTTCCTCGTATCCCAGCGAATCTACAAGTTCCCCCTTATGTTAACAACTTAATCTCTAAAGATTAATTGGGGAACAATAAAAAATAGGAAACACATACGACATAACCACCGTCTGATTCCGGGAAATATTTGAAGCCGTCCGTCAGCTCATGACACGCCAGAAACCCACCCTCAATTGACCAGTTCCCCTTGAATTCGGTCTAGTTTATTTTCACTCATGTTAGCCGCTGCTCGAAATCCAAATTTATGGGAAAAAGAGAAGAAAACTATGTACATACCGGAGGGATTTCAATGCCGTAAAAGAAATCATATAGTGGGGCCTCGTCCTCGAGGAGATAGCCAAATCCGTCATTGCGCGTCACAAGGTATGAGTTTCCTTTCTCAGTTCCGTTGATATACTATTTTAATCATATTTGTCTTAGTAATACTCTTCAGAAGTTGCAATCCAATTAATGGGAGATAAAACATACACCCTCGAAAATTGTCGCGCCGGTACGGTTAAATCCAAATGTGCCATCCTTCATATCCATTTGGTAATCCTCGATTGTTATGTATTTGTTACCCGTGGCGCGGATCTTGATATTGAACCAATCTTGTGTACTATCGTCGTCGCAATCTTCGTTGATGTCGGCCGCAGTCACAAAGAACGCAAACAGCGACAGTAAAAGCGCAAAGAGAATAGATTGTCTCATCGTCGCTAAGGATGTATGTGCGCGGTGACTTAAAGGGATATATGGGTGAAAGAGGTGTGTAGGTGTCGGGTGCTTGCGTTGAAAACTAAGGGTGGAGAGTAAAATCCAAGCAGTGCGTAAGCAAAGCTCTCTTTATATAAAATCAATAATGAAGGGTAATTGATGAAGGGGGGAGAGGGCTAACAAAAAACAAACAAAGACTCAGCAAAAAATAGAATAAGAGCCATATTTTGACATCATGTTTTTACTCGCGCCTCATGCTCTTACACGGCGCGCAAACCATATCTACTTAGTCGTGCGGCGGCGGCACAGAGGGTGACCATAACCAGAGCAAGTAACTGCAGCACCAATATGAGGAACGCATTAAGGTCCATTGCTCTAAACGAAATACAATAGGGGGGGTGGGGAGCTCGGGGATCTTTGACGAGAAGAGTTGGGTTGGAGAAGGTTGAAACAAGATCGAAGTGGACGCATACGTGCTTCCCGAGACCCACGCCGTTTGTTCCAAATGACCCGATTCTGGCCCTCCCCCACTCGCGTGGTTCCTAGGAGAAGGTATGAGAATAAGCACAAACATAATCAAAAAAATTATCAGCAACCCAAATTCTGGGCTAATTCAAAAAAAAATAAAAAAAAAGGTTACAGCCCTTAATTCTGTCTCCGTGTAATTCGTGCAACCATGGGACTACATGTAGCTATCAAAACAAGTATACAGTCGCACCTCGCTATGCCGGATGCCAAGAACCAGACAATTTCCATACGGGATAGCAAATATTCACGAGAAACCCGGGATAGCAATTGATTCTGCAGTAAGAGAATTAAAATCCCAGAGGATTTCGTACGGGACAGCAAGGGATCCGGGATACTGAGATCCGGCATAGTGCGACTGTACCTACCTACACTCTCACCCCCAAACCCGAGGAAGGCTGGATCGACAAACATAAGATTGCGAGGAGGAGGAGGAGGGGGAGCTGGGCCCTCCAGGCTAGATCGCTCCAACACTGAGCAGATCAGAAAGCCTAGAATCTATAACATACAGCTTGAATGAAAAAGCCCTTTCCTCGGCGCTCGTGTTGGGAAAATCATCTGATAGGTCGCGCATACGCGCGTGCGGAATTGTTTGCGTCCATTTAGGCCTTGGCAACAGCACCCGCGAAACCGAAACTAAGACATCCGGGTCATTGTCTTGAACATACACGCACCGATTTGTAGGGGGCGGAAATGGGGAAATGATAGTTTTCTGTGCCCATGGAAACGAGCAATATCTAGGACGCTGAGCGGCGAGTGATGTGCCATGACGGCATTGAACAGGCTCGAGGTGCATGCATACATGTTAATCCCTGCCGGGACCTGCATGATCCGCGAAACAACTGGCGAAACAACTGCTATAGAGGCGCAGTGTCCCTTGAACACTGAGGAGAAGAAAGAATCGCCTGTGATTGATAGGTAGAGCGACCAGCTAGGGAAGGCCGAATTCAAGGCGTTAATCGTATGTGCATGTAATATTATGCACCTAGCCCTACAACCCCGGATCCAGCCGAGGCTGAACAGGAGCCGGGAATGCATGGTGGTGAACGTCGGCACATATTTCTCCCCTAAGAGGTTTTTTGGGAACAATTGGTACTAATTTTAGTGGTCGAGTGTCGACGTCTAGAATCCGAAGAGAAGGCGGCATTTAGCCGCACACTTGCACCCAGGTCGCTAGCTACTAACCTACACAGCTGACGGTTGTATTTGGAAAAAAATTACGTGCTTGAACACTCGTAAAAGGCACGGAGGTGAGCGTTCTTATGCTCTAGAGATGTGCAAATAGAAGCTTGAGACATGGGATGTCGTTCTATCATACTCTCTCTTCTAGCTAAGAGCTAGTATCGTGGCATTATATTACCAGTAGCTGACATGTAGCTATTTACACATACAGCTACGTACGCAGGACACAACTTACTGTCGTAGCCACGTATCTATTTTGAAACTAACTTTGGTGTCGCTAGAGCTCGAGCAAACCAGAATCGAGCTCGGTGATGATAAATGTCGGATGGATTGGGCGGATTGGTCGCGGATAGCCGCGTTGCGAATCGAGCGCAATGCGGACATTGCCGCCATGAAGTCTGCGCTAGAAGCTATAATACTGTCAATTAAGACGGTTCATAGGTATGGACATACATCAAATATTTTAGCAGTGCGTCCCTAACCACATACATAGGTATCTCAAGTAGTACCTGCTGGCCAGTGTTCTAGATCTACGAGGTATCTGTACCTAGAACCCCTGAGGGCCCCTGGGTCTAGAACAGAATGGACTTCTCCGTGCGCTGACTAGTACTGCCAAGCTGAGCGCCCGTGCGCCAACAAAAACAGGCACCAAGTGCAGCGGGTTTCCGTGATCGATCAGATCTTCCGATATGGCAAGCAAGGTACTCGGGATAGAAGAACCTGGAAAACACTTTGGTTGTTAGGCACGCCTATTCGACAGACAACCTGCGGCAAATGATCGAAGCCTTGCTTGGTTCTTCCCTGAGTTCTCTATCTCTATATATGTTTACCTGCACATACATATATACTCTACTTCTCTATTATGCTCCAGTCTCGAGTCCTGCGTGCACAACGATATGTACCTACAGCCAATGTGGTAGAGGGTATATTTAGCCACATCCAGCGCGCCACGAGAAGGACTTTTACTAGTAATTTTATAGCGTTCCCGAGCACGACCAATATTGCATGATATACAAAAAGGTTTTTGTATGGTATGCAATAGCAGTCGTGTTCGGAAACGTCATGAATTTACGAGTAGCTTGAAAGAGTGACTGAGCATGCGCTGATAAGAACTTATAGTAGCTAATATCAAGAAGACGAGTTCGGTATTAGTGCCGCTACTAAGATGGTACCCGAGAGAGGGGCATTTACTTCGTGGGGGTTTGGGGGGGTGTGCCGCGGGGGTTTGGGGGAGGGCGGTTTCTAATCACTCTTAGCTGGGAGATGTGGCCGGAGTTGGTGTTGGTTATTGATGATGAACCATGAACCATGCATCAATCATTGGAAATCTTATAATATAGCCGTCATATCACGATATAATTCGAGACATCTCGAGAAGCTAAAGGGGACACCCGATAAAGAAATGGGTTCAGAAAGTTTGATGTGAACGCCGGCAACTCTACTGCCAGGAGAAGCAGTGCTCAGGACTACATAATTATCTGCGTAATATTACGCATTTCGCATCTACCTAGCTCCCACAGCCCTCCCAGAGGCAAAGGGGGGACTGTCTCACAAAATCACGCTAGTGGAGAGGTACCTATGAGGGATTGCGGTTCCGTGGGCCTCTGGTGATGCTGCGGTACTCCAGTTAAACGAGATGAGGGGTGAGGACTAGCTAGGGTCAATGATCATCCTCAAATATAAGCCTGGCGCTCGCTCACTTCCCCGTTTGATTATTAACTAGTTACATGTATTTGAGAGGGAAATTTAGCAAGTTCGAATAATCAAAGTAGGGGTATTGCGTTGTGGAGACTGGATTGTTGTTTGTAGTGCGTAGCTCGATGTTAGCTTTATGGTATGGCCCTTCGTGAACCAGCCTCGTCTGTTCCCGGTAATCTATCACAACATGTTAGGCCCACGACGACGCCTTGGCCGTGATCAGTTTTGACGATAAGGGGTATACATTTCGGGGTAGGTCGATTTTGCACCACCGCCTGTCGACGGTTCCAACTAGCTTTAGCTCTAAATTGTGTATGATGAGCTATAATTATAAATTGCTACGAGTCCTGGGAACAGAAGAGGAGATCTATAGAGAAAAACGTGCGTGTGTAAGCATCGCGGCAGAATAGTTGGTCTTCTGGTTATGACTACTTACCCAGCTAGTGTAGTGTTATATACCTAAATCTAGCTACTCTATCTACCCACCCACGTTGTTTGAAGCATCATGAACATCAACATCTACCTAGAGCTCTATGGAACCTGCAAGCAAGCACGCAAGCAACGCAGTGAGGGTCTTGAAATATGTGAATCAACCTCAAACTGGTAACTGGGCCTGCGTGTGTTATAAGGTAAGGGGTCGTGCATAAGGTATGCGTGCCGGCAGGTACAATACCGGAAATTTTGGGGGCGATTATAATTGGTACAGTATTTAATTATGAGAACTACGGTGGCAATACAGATCTTTTACACGGGCGTCGCTGGCTGGCAGTACGTACGTGGTGACTTTAGTGATAGGCACAATACGAGGCGAGACTAGAGCATAGTATTGTCTCGTCATGGAATATTAGGGATCATGTGTTGTAATTGTTAATACATATAAGGGTAGGTCGTGCCAAAGTCTCGAGACTTTGTGATTACAGGTCTTTTCCAGCCAAAACGACCTGAAATATCCTAATATGTAGTGGAGGGTTATGGAGGGTTAGGGTTATTATTTTTTGGGATTTCCCAAGAGGTGAATGAAATGAAAAAAGCGTTTTCTTTGGAAAGAAAGTCTCGGGACCTTGTATGTTTGGTTCTACATGGTCTCGTCTTGTCTCGTCTAAAGTCTCGCCAGGTTTGTCTCGTCTAAAGTCTCGCCAGGTTTGTCTCATGCCCATCACGACATGAAATTGATTCGGACATTCTCGCACAATAGAGTCGAGCGGGTTGGACAGAAAGTCTAGCTGTTTTAGGAAGAGACCTGCAACTGTTCAACTAATAAGATCATGTAGGACCCTTTGCCGGCTTTCTATTCAACTCATACAGCTAAAAGGTTCTAATACCGCATGTGCAATGTATATTACAGACACAGTCTTACGCATTGCCATAACTGTTAGGTTGCATGCAATCAATGAATTAAGCAGGAAAAAAAAGACAGTCTTACGCAGATTCTATACCAATCCCCAAGCTTCCATCCATCCGATCTATCCCCACAGCGCGCCCCCCCTTTCAAGCCAAGCACATACTACTCAATTTTGGCCGAAGGGACTCAGTACTTACACCATAACCGACTAGCGCAACTACAAGTTAATGTAGGTCCGGTATAAGAATCAGGGTTAGGATTACTCCACCCAACCCTAACCTTAACCCAAATAGGTATCGCAAAATTGGATTCCGACCGAATGATGAATCATGATCAGGAACCCTTTTTTTCCTTCTCGTATAAATTCAATGCTTTTAACCCAGATAGATGCTATCTTAGAACTTGCGAAGCCTGGAATATTAAGAAAATACTCTAACACTCTATGTCATTATTAGCCGAGAGGCTATTGACTCTGGCTTCCAACCCCTCTGCGCTTGGTTTGTGCCCCCATCTAATTGTAATCCTGATTTCCAAACTCCAGAATCGCTACAAACATTGCCCATCCTCGGTCTTTTTGGCCCCTCAATAATATTCTCCACTAGAGATTGCGCCAAAAAGGATGGATCCTATAGACATGACTAATTGACTGTACGTACTAGAAAAGTACCCCCCTGTCACCTTAAGGCGATGGGCAGGGGTGTAAAGATAAAATTAACTTCCCCGGACAGGCTTGAACTGTCAACCTCTCGATGTCAATGAATAACAGTCGAACGCGCTAGCCAATTGCGCCACGGAGAACTGGTAACAGGATTGCATCAGCTATATGAATAGGAAAAATGAGCATGTATTCGGGTTTACAAGACGTACTAGATAGTCTTCCAAAAAAGAAGTAATCCGTCATGTTTCCCACACACGTGGCGAACACTTGATTGTCACTGTTATATTGACACGGGAGATTCTAGGAGTACTGATTGAGAAATTCTTAGAAAGTTGCAGGACCTAGGATGTTGGGGGTTTGAAAGTAGGCTTCCACCGATATATATCCCACCACGGCAGGCTCTGATATGATTGGTTGGTACTAGGTGTCTAAGAGGCAAATAATTCAATAACGATAAATTGTATGATGTTGATAAGGGAAAGAGTTTAAAATGTGTCTCGAATTCGAAAACCATATCCTAGGCATCCGAGTGATTAACCATGAAACGGTCTGGTTCCAACAATGTTTTGATCTCTGAAGAAGAACGTTTATCGAGCTGGCACTAGTTCGGGCATCGGTAAGCATTATAAAATGAGAGATGAACATCGAGATGCGGTTTGCGTGGTCGACTTTGGCTTTCCTAAGATCATCGACCGGCCAACCCAATGCATCCGTGTGCGTCGGTTATCAGATGACATTTACTGACCCTGAGGTCCAACCCAACTCAAAAATTTATCTTGGCAATATTCTCAAAGCTTGTGTTGAGAGATAGGTTGAGCGGGTTTGAATACCGGACGGTGAAGTAATAATATCCACATCATGCATAACGGCCGACGAGAGGGATGCGCCGTGTATATTCTTCCGGATCCCCGATATGTGAGACACCAATGATAGTAATTCTTGTGGATAAAGATCGATATTCTAGACCAACAAGGACTTGGACTTGGAAGTGAAAACGATTGTTCTCTGTATACCCAGAAGACGATTGGGAATTCGTTGGTGTATGGTCTTAGATCGAGAGACCATAAATTGTATGCGGTCGATCGATAAAAGAGCAATTTTTCGTGAATCAGAAGTATCATTTAGAAGCCAGAAAATGGAAAACCCGAGTCGCAGGACATGCTTGGCGGGCGGTGGACCTTCTTATGTATTTTAAGTAGACGATATAGTTTTAAACCTAATGTCTGCATCGAATCTGGACCTAATATTTCTTTTCGTATCAGTAAACCATGATCAATTCTCCCGAAGCCTTGCATGAGCTGTATCACCGCCTGGTTTCAGTTACCACCGGTACGTACTTCCATGTGGTGTCCACCATCTTTTTATGTTGGCTATCACCCAGAGTGTATTCATTAAGCATAGCGCGGGGTCGATACTAAGCATAATTATAATAGGTGCATGTTAGATTGTGCTTTAGATCGTCGGCTGTTACAATGGGCGAAAAAGAAGTCCAATAGAATAGGGACAGGCCGACCATGTAGCATATATCAATCAAGAGATCTCGAGATGAGGGTGACGCGATGAACATGTAAAGTATAGTCGACCCACATATCAGGACATGACAGCCTAATTTACTTGACCGACATGTGTCCTTCCGTGACGTGACGCGCCCTCCATATTCGTCACACTAGCCCGTACTGCTGCGTACGTGGGCCCCATGGTAAAGCCTGAAACTCTATCATTTATTCGAGCCTCAACCTTATGATTAATCGCGATTCACGGAACAATACTAAGCTGGTCGGGTAGCTGAATCATGTTAAATCACTCGGGTATCATATTACGCCATATTAAGTGTGGTACGAAGGAGATAGCCCCAAAGAATTGTCTGAGAAATTTCGATCTTGGTGATATTGCATATAGGCCCATATTCAAAATATTTCATCGTCAATATTACTGTGCCTTATCATACATTATCATACTATTCGGGTAAAATCAGTATGTTTTTCAGTTTCCCTCATGCTCAGCGGAGCGCTCGACTATCCTGGTAACATCATGTAGAATTACAATCCACCCACTATACTTTCCCAAATTTAACCGCGCCATTTACAACATGGGTCTTTGGATGAAAAAATTCTAAGCGAATAGATTTTAGGACCTGTTCCGATACACACAAAATAGCCTTCTGTGTCGACATCGGTCTTTGCTAAAGTTTAGGGGCCTGGGACACTCGATAGCTATCATAATTTGAATGAGAGCCCTGCAGTACTATCCCGGCAGTTCATGTTTGTTTCTTTGAATCCAGCGAGTTACATACTTCTGTATAAATATGCTTGGTATTGCCATGCCAACAAGGTACATGTATCCACCATGAGCCCTTAAAAAGTAAATATTGCACGGGATTGCAATTGTGGTCCTTCAACGCTAAGAGAAGCAAGATATCCTAGTCAGTAGTGATACCCCGGCCTGTCTCTCCTGTTTGAAATAGTGCGTGGGACGTGAGCCGTAATGTATTCGACTGGCTAATGTTGCCGCCACATGCGATTTTCTAAGTCAAACCGCCGGACTCATTTGCCACAATTGCAATCCAATCACTACATCCTGTACTTACACGTATTGATCCAAGATCATACAATAGGTCCCCCATGGCACGCGCACATTGTTCCACGAGCAGTTATTAAGGAACTTAAGTTGAGCCAACCATATATTACCGCGGTACCAGCATGCTCAGGCTAGGCCATATAACAAGCTATGAGTACCGGGAAATGCAGGTCTTTTTCTCGCCAATCGATATATATGTGTGCTTGACGATAACCTCCAATAAAAGTCCAGTCTCAAATTTGTGTTGCCCGGTACTTATTACCTGCCTCTAGCACATACCTGCAATTTATGACAGAAGTTACACGCTAATAATAACAACCCCGGGATGTTTATCGTTTATAGCTATACGCCACACATGTGAATAACTACATGTACATGTGGATTACTGATGTTATATCTGAGGATTCTCTCCAGTAAATACATAGATATTCCGAGTAAGTGATGCTCTTTAACTGAGCATAGAGTACTACAATCAAGCTATAGCTACAAAAAGCTTATATCTGAAAGTCTGAATCATCTTCATTGTAGAAAAAAGAAAATAAAGTTAGATATATGTATCTGGTCAAATTTGAAGTTTAACTCTATACAGGGGCTTAAATATACAGTTCACCCTTTCGTTGTGCCGGCCGATATCTAGCCCTTGATTAGTTACACAATTGATTATTCCTGCATGGATCTAGTGAACGACCGACTACCTGCCTTTAAAGACGGGAGATATTTCTTTTCTCAAGTGCCCGGGTGACAAGAGCCGACATGATACCGGGGACTGTATTGCGCAACTTCTGTCGGAAAAATCGATACTCTCTAACTGCCTTAAGGCTTGGCTATATTAGAAGAGGAATTGAATCGACCGATTCGATTTTACTAGAAATTAGGTAGTCTAGTGCGAGAGGGTATTCGCGCGAAAAAACAACGTAAGGCGTGTCAAAAATCCAAGAATTAAAGGCCAGATAGCGCTCTTGCGACTAATAATAAGAGCATGCCATCAACTTTTATCCTGTCCAAGAAATCACATGAAGTAGCGCACGTACTAGAAATGGGTTTTTCATTGAAGAGAGTGGGGTACTAACTCCTGCAGATAATATCACCTTTTATGCATCTCGATCATGTAAAAAACGAACACGGATCGCAACCTATGGGTTAAAAAGGAAATTAAGCTATTCTCTCTTCTTAATTGCTCTATGTATGTCTGGAGTTTGCAATTGCATCGTACCTATCAAGCTTTTCTGTGGAATAAGCACATATCAAGCACATACCTTTAACGATTCCCCGAGCAGGAAATTCCCGTGGCGGAGTGCTGAATCAGACCACCTGTCTGCCTTCTTTTCTCACCGCGTGTAAGTGTACAAAAATCGCAAACTTCAAACACGGGGCCCCTGCGTTGGCCCAGTGGTTAGTTGCAGCGGCCAGTTTATAAACTGGAAATCCAGGCCGATTCTTCATTGACAGTATACTCCTTGAATCCTGTAAAGAGGATGCCGGGACGGATAGGACCAGAACCATCTCAAACTGAGTCAACGATAGCTAGAGTTGTTAGGGTGCATTAGCTCTTTGCTCCTGCTTCCAAGTTGTACCATAGCGGTATCTAAGTGCTAAAAGAGGTGTGATTCCGTGTGATTCCGTGTGATTCCGTGTGATTCCATGTTATTCTGTGTGATTCTGTGACGGGTCGGCAGGCAAGGCGGCATTGTGACTTGCTTGTGGCACAGTGCTATTCCTTTCAGCAAGGACTCGCTCGCACAAGCGAGGGCTGAGAGAGTAAAAAATCGAGGATCGTTCACAATCTATGGAACCAGGGTGATCGACAACTTCGACCAACCCTTGTCAATGTCTGGAGGCCTTTGTGAGGGATATTTGACAGAATGTCCGCATGACCGGCCGTGCAGGATACGTGTTAGCAGGGCGAGTGGCCTCAAAGATGTTTGCTAGACGGGGGAAAAAATCATTGTCATCGTGTGACAATGGAGAGGTCATGACAGGATATTCAAGGATAGTAATGTGCCTATAGATTGATGTGGCAGTTACGAGGTGGTGCGGTGTATTCCATGACACAGACAGTTTATTTTCGGGGTGAATATTTGACTTGAAGACCTGGCCCATAGTTAGACGTGTATGTGAAAGGTCACTAAGTGAAGGAATATGTGTTACTATAAGGGTAAGTTACCGTAATAGTTAAATGTGACATGCAGCTAATTTCATTCTATCAGATTGATGACTCCAAAAGGGTATCGAAGGACCAGGTATTTTGAACTGCCACGATTTTCCGAGCACACCCTTGTTATTCCCGACTTTGTTGAAAGAAAAGGAATGCCGATCACGAGAATTGGCCTCCTGTGAAACTTTTTGATTGGCCCTCTTTCTCTTTTACAGAACTGGTATATCCTCAAGACTCGATCATGAATCTAGGGGATAACTCCAATTGTAGTTACCGTGATCAAAAGGTAATTCTAGGGCAACTAGTCCCGGGGTACGTTTTCCCGTAAAGCCTAGTGATCAAATGTTTGATCTTCAGAGGCGAATATCACTATTTTTGTCAACGACAACTAGTGAAACAGTGCAGGGGATCAATTTGATGTCCATGAGGTGAAAGGATATCGATAAATTTAATGTAGGTCTATAATGGAATTACTTTCCTCCGATTATCTTTGGTCGAATTCCCGAAACGTCAGCTACGTTGATGTCATTCAGATTAAGTCCTCGTAGATTGATAAGGCTAACGAACTTGATTGTCAGTTCTTCAGTTTCATCCGGTCTAGAAAAGAGGAAGTCGAAGGAGAGTGATATCGATACCAGTTGCCACAAAGACAGGAGATAGCCATCACTGAATGATCAGTAATATCATTGAGCCGGAAAGGTTTACGAAGGTGAGGATCCCTTCTTCACCGAGAGTTGTTCCCCTTCCCATTCTTCTGAATAGTTGAGGAGTGTTGTGTACCTTTACGCCGTAATTCATACTTGTTGAACTTCCCCGCTTAAACCGAGGTGGTCTGTGCTCCGGAAAGGAACGTGGAACATAGATCACTCAAATGATTTAACTGGGGTTTGCTGGAAATCCCAAATATCTGGTCAAGTTGGGTTAATGTCGCACATACGATACGTACTGGTAACTAAGCCACATTCAATACATAAGTATGTAGAGTAGAAGTTACTCTACATGTGTAGGCAGTTCTTCAGCAGTTTACGCACTTAGATCCATCTTTATTTAATGGCTACCAAACACATCTATCTCAAACACGCACTCGCCTATCCAAATGAAAGAAAAAATCTCTTCGAGAATGCCTCTGCGTCGACTTCAGCTGGGAGTAGTGTTCCGTAAGAATATGTCGTTTCTGAACCATCCTAGTGAGAGCGGTGGCGCACATATTGCTTTAGAGAAGTTCCGAACCGATCGACTCCTAGCCAACGGAACGGAGGGTCCGAAAAACGAGGTTATCATCGGAGTGGCCCTGGGATGAGGATGCGTATCTCACACAACTGCTTTTGAGATAACTTTGGGGCAGACTTGTGGGCCCACTTACGGCGCAGCACACCTAAAAAGTGTAGGTACATAGAAGAATAGATTATCGTATGATTGGGTATCTTCACGGATTCATCCGCGGTCGTCGTTGTTGTGTACCTATTTTCATACATACATCGCAGGACGTGGTGGACGCGTTGCCATCTTAAGCCTTCAGGTACACCAATAGGAGGTCAGATGGCTGTGTCAAAAACCCGTCACTTCAATCGGAAAAGAGCAACAACCCACATCAACAACGACGCCGACTATCATCAATGCAAAGAAAGTTTTCCTACATCTTGGTAGTTAAACGGACGGATTATAATGCCTAGTTTTTGATGAGCACTTAATCTTGCCACCGTCTGCCAAGATCCACAGAAAATTCATCTCGCATATCGACCTTGGGCGTCGTTGCTGACGACGACTACTGTGCAGGCAACACTTGGGATGGGTAGGTGGACTTAGCCCACACCTACACGCACATACACATGTACTCGCGATTATTTGCCAAGAATTTTCACGTGGTCCCGTTCTCTGAGGCTTCACCTTAGACGGAGTTCACGATAAAGGCCTCACAATAGGAGTCAGGCGAAAATTCTTGGCAAAGAAGCGGGAGTACACATGTCTTTGTATAAACCATACACACTTGTGTGGTCTAGAAAGCTTCAATTCTGCTATTTACCTTGCTACGCGGTGGCATCAAGATCTGAGCGATGAGACATGTTTGAGGTAAAAAAAAAATAAACAATTTGAGTATGTAAGTACATGTACTCTGAGTACTTGCTTGCCAGCATATGAACCCGAAAATGCGAGATCGAAAGTCAAGGATTATTTGTATGGGGTGGCGCCGATCTGCCATACAAAATAGACATTTACATTTTCGGGTTCATATGCTTGTAAACAAGTACATATCAAGATGAAGATAAGGTTATTATTCGCCTCAGTAACAGCGCATTACCGAGCCAGTACTGTGGCTGTGCAATCTGCTTTATGTGAGAGTTTAGTTCAACGTTCATCTACCAGGCACCCCCCCCCCCCCAGGTTGATGAAACCCCCCCAAAGGAGCATATATCCGGCCGGCCAGGCGGAGTTGAGAGTATATCACTCTCAGCTTTGAAAGAGTTCGCCATCGATAATAGGGGCAAATATTTGTTTTCCACGGCGCCAACAACAGAAATTGGACGCTGTACGTACGTATTGCCAGTCAATACACTGTGTAGATCTTCGTGATGAAGTGCGTGTACGGGGCTGTCATTTAGTTTGACCTTCATGTTTCCTTTTTGAAGTAGAATTTGCTTTTACTCTATAACGGTGATCGAGCGGGTTGTCGATCCGAGACTCTACTCGGTCGTTTTCATTTACTCCAGTAACTCCAGGTATTCTAAGAATATAGGTATACCTGTAGATCTCATTCCCTGTTCTCGCATTTAAGATATATCTGACTGCAGTGAAGATCTACGATAAGTAGGTTTTTTTCGAAATGCCAAATGCCATGGAGTTGTCAGAAAAACAAAAACTTGGAATAAGAATAGTCAATATTACTTTGGATGGGTGCGCGGCTGCTGGCGATCATTCGTAGCGACACATGCGCCTAGAAGCAACGAACCAAGCCACGGCTTAGTGGATGTCTCATGTCTCGGCTGCGAGTATTCCCCGTAACATCCACATGTACTCTACCTGCCGGAATCAAGGTAGGAAATCACACCAAGAAAAGGGAGCCTTAGAAAACAATACTCATATCAACTCACTCGCATCATTAGGAGGGCTTTCCGGACTACTTAATTTTCCAGAAAGTACAAGCGCCAATTGATGTCACGAATACGGTGTCATCCTTCATGCCGAGAAGGTCATGTGAGAGGGCTTCTACGGAAGTCAACGCCGCGTCCGTTATTTATGTGATCATCTACTCCACAAAGACTTCAGAGAATCATTCGCTCGGTAGATGTCTCAATGTGGCGTTGGTTCTGTTGGGTGTAAAGGACATATCTTTCAAGACTTGCATCTATTAGCTGCATCTCGCCATCATCAGATGTGGTGGCTCAGCTGCGGGACATCCCGGTTGATCTTTGCTGTTATCTGACAAAACAAGGCGGTGCAAGGTTGTCAACAACGGCATCGCTTTACCATCTTCGGTACTTGCTGAACCCCGCAACCAGTCCGAGGTCCAACATCTGACACCCCGCAGTAAGCAGAGCCTCCGTCGGAACTCGTCAAGAAACCGGGTTTATCATGGAACTACCGGTATTCCGGTCAATCAACCACAAATCGATCCGATCAAACGGATTATGAGGTAGTGCCAATCCCGAACGTGCTTCAATTTGAGCTACCGTTGTTTATGGGGTATTGGTGGATACTGGGTACTGGCGAATTGTAGGTAAAAGTTGGCTTGGCTGTCTCTTTTTTGCCCAGTATCCGCCAATACCCCGTGAACGACAGTACTCCCATAGATAAGGTAAAATGCAATCGGCAGCATGAGTTACACAGTGACACTGAAACGCCAGACGCGGTTCTCTTGCTCTTGTCGAAAATCTCCACTCTTGTCTTGTGGTTGTTGGAACAACCATCCATTACTACTAATTGGATTTAGGTTACTATTTCAAAGCTCCTCTAATTACCGTTTTGGTGTTTTAGAGCTTGATATATCTAGATCTATGTCTATCCTGCAACCCAAATTCTTCGTCACATCATGACAGCTCCTCCTCGGAAATGTTCAGGATCATACACACATGTTATAACTACACTACCTAGAGTTCATGCCTGCTCTGTTGGGTCTGGGGGGCGTGTGTATCAACGGGGCAGGGTGTTCTACTTTATTATCATAAATATGGCCTCAGTTTCCAGAGGAGTCACGGTCACTTGTAAAGGAACAAGGATGCCCTATTTGGAATACGCCTTGGAATCCCATCAAGCTCTTCACATGGGAATTCTCCAAGATTGCCATCGCTCATAGAAGTCCTAAGCTTGACTTCCAAGGGTGGTGTTTGACCATCTCTTGACCAGTGACCATGTTCCGGGAGGTTATCCTTGTTGACATGCTACAAGGAGCGTAGCGTAAATGTAATGCTTCGGAAGCAAGGTTGAATGCCCCACACGGATCTTTGAACCGGGCGAATCCCCGACGTCAAGCCTGCAGACAGCCGATTCACTGTTATTTACCGCACGACAAGTAGAATTTATATCAGTATTAGAATCTCATGATTGGACGGTTGAACAGTTTCGCCGAGTTGAACGAACATGGAGAATTCACCCCAACTAGGCTACTTCTCTCGCAGCGGAACTTTCCCTAGATCTCGCAACACGGTTTGATTCCCTTGAGATCCAGCGGGAGTGTGCCACATCTGTCATCTAGGGCGGTGTCACACCCATAACGTGCCTTGAGAGCGCCACTGACGAAGTCTAGTGTTGTGATAACTGGTATTGGCCGCGATGTGCGGCGTGCAAAATGTATATAGGTTCTTCTTTTCGAGCTACTTTTCACAGAGGGTTAAACTCTTTTAGCCCTCCTGTAGGTACATGTAGGTTCAATGCATAACGAATCGAACCTCCCCTCGTGCGGATAGGGTAGAGTACTCTAGGACCCTGTCGCTCGATGCCCGACACTGGCCGCTTGACCTCACTAAATTATTGTTCCGATATCCATTCATAAGGGACAAGAAGTTGCTGTGAAAAGTATACAGCGGAAAAATTTCTACGGTTGAGTGACTCGTTTGTTTTTTCTGGCTCCGAAAACTGTAAATCACGAACTTCGGTGCCCCGAAACAAAATTCTAGAACGCCTAATTCTAATTGACTT
Organism: Morchella eximia; assembly: GCA_024713935.1. NCBI lineage: Eukaryota > Fungi > Ascomycota > Pezizomycetes > Pezizales > Morchellaceae > Morchella > Morchella eximia. The sequence goes on from JAMGZG010000020.1 coordinate 343,655, forward strand.
CGGGTTGGTAGGTGCGAACGGTACATATGCCGGATCTTCAGTGTCAATCGTTTCTATTTGTTTATCGACCTATTTCGGTTTTAGGAGCGGCAAACATCTCCGTCCATTCTCGGCTAGCCTTCTTCTTTCCATTTTCGGCTTTGTCCATCTGATCTGATGTTTGATTTCACCTCTGGTTTTCTTTACCTGCTTCGTCAAGGTGAAGGGTAAGAGAAGAAGGGTACCTGTATTTTCTTTTTGAACTAGGTACATACCTTGAACCTTCACGCCTAATTTTTTTTTTTTACTCTGCAGCTGGGATAGAGTATATGCAATAATATAAGACAAGTCTTTGCTCTGGAGTAGGGTACTGGTAGAACCAGAGCTACGGGACTGAAATATTCATAGTCTAAGGTACTAGAGCTAGTGGGGGGGGAGGATGCCTAGATAATGACCCGATACAACCTTGCCCACAGGCAGACTAAAGAAGCCTGAGCTCTGGGAATCGGATCGGCCCTTTCTCTACTACTTTTTAAGGATTTCTCGTGTATCTCAATCCACTGACCGGGGCTAGCGAGGTTCAGATTCAAGGGTTGGTTGAATGGTCTTAGCCCTAACCTGGCAATGGCAACACCTACGGAACGCCACCACAAACCACAGTTCAGCCAGCCTCAGGAACAGGCACTCAGTTGTAACCAGGGAATCAGTCATGAGCTACATACGATTTCTAATAGAAGGGGAAGGGCTTCCTTTTTAGGCCAAATACGAATTCATTCGAGTTATGTAGTTTATCTTCCGTTCAAAATTCCAGAGTTCTCATTAGAAGTGTGAAACGTTTAGCTCAGTAGTACACATACAGACGTGTAGCTTAGTATGTAGTAGGTAGCGCGGTCAATAAATTCTAGGACACTAACAGAGAGGTGCTACAAACCGCATCCATCCATCCCTCCACCATCCACATCCATCGATCCCTCCATGCCACTTTCTTCCCCCCTGCCCGTTGACGCTCTTACGTTATATCGAGGTAGGTTTTAGTGTTGTGTACACTTGCCACAATTTTATATTCGGGCTCCCCTTCTCTCTGTGAGTTGATATCCCGGAATTGGTTCAACGGGGTTTTGTCAAGCTGTCACCATAAGATACATGTACTGATTCATACACCAGATACAGATACGCTCACACTCACACTCACGCACTTGCACTCACGCACTCATCATTCACTCATTCACGTTCTCACTCACATTCACACGCACCTACATTACATACAGAATTACTTCCCCCACCTACCTGCCTCCTGCACGTCGTCCTTATTCGCAGAAAGTCCGTGCGACTATTGGGCTCAGTTCTGTACAGGTGCATCTCCTGTTAAAAGTTGAAATAATATCAATTTCTGGGTCCAGAGAAAAACTATCTTACGAAACCTCACCGCCTAAATCTCTTTAACTTGCTCATCACTCAGGTGGGTTCCCGCGTGGAGTACTAGCTAGAATACCCTACTAGCATAGAGCCAGAATCGCAGTCAATCAATTAATTAACCAATCAGTCTTAGCCACGGGAAACTCGACATCCTCGAGCTTCTTCTTCCATTGATTCATTTTCTTCTTCTGTATTTGCACATCTGCCCTTGGCTTGCTGTACTGCTCCTGTTACTGTGGCTTCACCTTACGTACTTTCTTACCTACCCGCTGTGCACAATCACTTTCTGTTCCGCGCACGCATAGCAGCTCTACTCCCATAGCACAATCTTTTTTTTAATTTTCTCCTTCAATCCTGACTATCTACTTGTAAAATTCCGATAGAAGGAGCCCGTTCTGAGAATACCCGGGGCCAATTCCTCCCAACCATTCAATCCTCCCCCCGTCTACATCCTACATCCCACATCCCACATCCCACATTCACATCGACATTTTTTGCTTGGGGTTCAGTCGGAGATTAGATTCGCCACCCTTAAAGTGCCATTCACCACTTGTCTAACCTGTTTCGCCCTGTGACATCTCAGTGTGGAGAGGGACTCCGTTTCGATTGTTTGAAGTGAAGAATACGGAACAATACATCGATCCTAGACACCCAAAGGAAAAGAAACCTTTCTACTCCCGCTACCAGTGGATCGCCGGTAAATCTTCCCCACCCCTCTTCCCCTAATATCTTATTTCCACATCTCTGTAGAACTGCCCTGTGTCCCCCTCGACTTGCCCCATCCTTGAAGATCAATCAATCATCTGCCCCCATCACCCTCCCATTCTTCTCTCTTCTCGAACTTTTGAAAGGAAGAAAGAAAGGGATTGGCGAGTCAATTTATTCAGTGCTACTGTTCTAAGCTCTCATCCAATTCCCGCCCTTCCAACCACACACCCCTGAAAAAACATAAGGCAGTTTTATTATTATTTTGACACTCAGTGGTTGAGACATAATCCACTGTTTCTGACTCTCTCTGCCCTCTATTCCGACCCGTCAGTTCACCACATTTGAGGCAATCCCGCCTGAAAAGAAGCCACCACGATTGTCTCGGAGGTAAAGAAAAGAGACAGAGATAGAGCTTTAACTTGCACACACGAGAAGAAGAATTCCCACGATCAATTGCTACCTACTGCACCTTGCACACACACGCCATCACCAGATCCCACCCACCCACCCACCCAACCTAATATTATAATCTAGCCTAGTCCACGCTACATATACACACCGCGTACCGGTGTGATATATAAGCTCGGTACCAGCCGCCGGACTTATTGTTATTACCCCTCCTGCCTCTGATCCCCTTTCATTCCCCAGTACACCTTTTTATTTCTTTTTGATCGCCAAAAGACCACTCTTTTCTGTTATAATACATTCAATTCTAGTTCTCGTTCTTTTTTTCTTCTGTAGGTAAGCTGCCACCATTGAACACTGCATTGAGTAACAACAACAAACCCGCTGCTACTACTACTATTATCGTATATGATAAGGCAAAATAGAATTTACAATGTGATCATGTCCTAACCGGTGTCAAATTTTCTCCATAATATAGATTTCGAATTTATCAAATACCAATGGGCGATGCGCAATTGTCTAGTGAACCCACGCGCAATCTGATAGTCTCATCCACCCCATATCAAGCGCCACAAGAGGAACACTTGGCTCCCGACCAACAATCTTCTGCTACTGTTACACCTGCATCTTCTACCACAGACCGTTATCCATCTTCTTCCCAGACTTCTTCCGCAAGTAGCAGCGCCATGGCTGTCCCAACAGTCCAGCAATCACAGAATGTTGCGCAGCAACCTCGATATACTCAACAGAGCTATATCCTAACTCCCTACGTTCAACAACGGGCAGCATCCATAGGCCATGGTGCTCCCCAGACGGTCTTCAATATGGCAAATATGCAACGTGCTTTGCCCGTCTATTCCCCACAACAGCAACAACAGCAACCCCAAGGAGCTCAGGCTCCTCCGCAAGCACCTCATAATCAGCAACAACGTTTCCAAACTGGTCCCAATCCGGCCACGGCCACTTACCAGCTACAACAACCAGTCCCACAATTCCAGAGTGGTGCTGGTGCTGCCGTTTCAGGTGGTGGTCAGTACTATCATGTACCTAGTTTTTCACCACCTTATTTCGATCCCTATCCGCAACAACACTACATCCACACCTCAGCACCTCAAGGTCAGCAAGATCCCCAAAGCCAACAACAACAGCAGGGGGCATTTTATACTGCCGGATATCCTCCTCAATTTCCTCAATCCGCTGGCCCAACTCAATCGCATTTTGGGGTGCCGCCGTGGTTTGGGCAGCCTCAAGCTAGTTACTATTATATTCCCCAAGTTTTTGCAAGCCCTCAGGTACCAGGCCAGCATATACCCCAAGTAGCGTCGCAGCAGCAGCAGCAGCAGCACACATCGACAGCATCTTATGGGCGGCGACACAGTGTTCCAGCTCGGGGGTCTCCGCCAAAACGACGAGGTTCTGAGACTGATGCAGTTGCATTTGTCGGGTATAATGGGGTTCCGCAGTGGGATAGGAATGTGGACGGGCATAACTTCAGAAACTATGTACAGCCTTCACGAGGCCCTTCTGGTCAGAATCACCCTTACCTAGCTGCATCTATTTCAATGTATGTTGAGCTTCCCCAGTCTAATAGCTCAGGAACAGCTTCAGGAGCGACAACAGATGTGACCACTCCGAACACTTTTGACATTGCACCTCCGAGCTCCCTTCATCCTGGGATGCCCCGTGGGCCGCCTAGGAAGCCAAAGCAGTCGGGGCACGCATTGTGGGTGGGAAATCTGCCCGCAGGGACGCAGGTAATGGACTTGAAAGAATACTTCTCGCGAGAAGCAAAAGACGATATTGAGAGTGTATTTTTGATCTCGAAAAGTAATTGCGCTTTTGTCAACTATAGAACAGAGCTTTCTTGTGCCCAGGCGATGGAACGTTTCCATGATTCAAGGTTCCAGAATACACGTCTAGTTTGCCGATTGCGAAGAAGCTCAGCTACGTCTACCGTTGGAGCAGCAACGCCATCACCGGATCCGTCCGCAGATCAATCGGCGCCAACAAGTACTAGCGGGGATGAGGGAAATAAAGACGAGGAAGTGGAAGAGGCGCCCGTAGAGATCAAGAGCCCCCCCATTGGCCCAGGAGGGGCGAGAGCTCCTTCAAGGGAGACAGGAAGGGACAGGATTTTCATCGTCAAGAGTTTGACTGTTGAAGATCTAGATTTGAGTGTCAGAAATGGCATCTGGGCGACGCAAAACCACAACGAAAGTGCGCTAAATCACGCATTTGAGGTTCGTGGCAACAACCTAGAACATTTCCGTCATGTAGTACTAACTTTTACCCCAACAGACTGCAGAAAACGTTTATCTGATATTCTCTGCGAATAAATCAGGAGAATATTACGGTTATGCCAGGATGACTTCTCCAATCCTGGATGATCCGTCCAACGTCATAGAATGGACACCATCAACCCAGCAGATTGACGATCCAGATCTTCCAAAAGCGATCTACACCCCAGCCACAGACAACGCGCCCCAGGGACGCATCATTGATGATTCGGCTCGGGGAACCATATTCTGGGAAGCATTAAGTGGCGAAGAGGCCCTCGATAATACAAAGGAGAGCGACGAAAGTGGAGAAAAGTCAACTGTCGTCTCCAAATCCTGGGGTAAACCATTCAAAGTGAAGTGGATGTCGACTTCTAGAGTGCCTTTCTATCGCACAAGAGGACTGCGGAATTTGTGGAACGCAAATCGGGAAGTTAAAATAGCGCGAGATGGGACAGAATTAGAGGAAACGGTTGGAAAGCGATTAATACAAATGTTCCATCGAAATAATGGTGGGGCAATACCGCCGGGTATGGTCGGAGGCCATGTGGGGTTGATGTTGCCTCAGCAGACACCTAACAGAGGAAACGCTATTTCACATTGATAGCGTACGCTATCGATGATGCCGGTTTGGGTTTGTGGATAAAAGTTGGTAGTGGTTTATTAGGTGTGGGCAAGGATATCGAACTTTCCAGTCATTCTTCTTTTTCCTTGCACCTCATTATTTTTTTTCTATTTTTTTTAAGCTATCTGTCGTTCTAGACATGTACGGTGGGGTAGTGCACTTTCCTTATGTGACTGACGTCCAGGGTTGGATTTTAGTGGGTGTTAAGCGTGCGTGAACGAGTTGAACGAATTATGAAGTGATTTAAAAATGGAATTCAAGCATCTGCAGCGGGTTTTCTTTGGTTGGAAGGGATAGGGGACTGATGGGATCTTTTTTTTGGTTTTTCGTTTGCTTTAGCTACGGCATGCTATTCTGATATCTCGTTTGTTTATGTTAGGTTTTTGAATTCTTCCAGGCTCTCTTCTAGGGATTCTACCTTCATTTGGCCGATTATGAGTATTTCTTTCCTTTGGAAAAGATACGCTTAATATCTTCCTGTACGTCTTCAATTGAGTGGATGCGGTGGTGGCCAGCGGTGTTCATTGTGTATTCCTTAGCTTGTGATATCTATGGGTCAATTAATTTTAGTATTGCCATAGTTATTGTCACCCTCGTGCCGGGGCTAGAAGTTCCAAAGTCCCGGTTTGGCGCAACCTTTGTGAAGAATCCTTCGAGCGTGATGTTCAATCCATCATAATGTGTGTGCGTGTGTCCTGGCTGGTACAGCAGGTAGATGGAAGGATTCGGAGGGCTGGAAGACTGATAGGTGGGCGGTGCCATTTCAGATTTACCATGTGGATATAGAGACATCGTCTTTTCTTCAACTACCGCGAGTTGAGCATGGGCCAACTGAATGTTGTATGTATTGGTGGTTCATCTAGTCTAATGAGGATGGATTGGTGGTAATAGCCACCAATCGATGCTCTATCACAATTTTTATCTCCTCCAAGCTTAAAATCTGAGGTTTAATTTGGTTCTCTGCCCGGTAACGGTTATAAACAACAATTGGGGGACCTCAATGGTTCCCGCTGCTCGCCGCCGTCCACTCGATACTTCCTTTCCCCCCTCCTCGAGACTGGGTCGACGGGAAATCCCATAGTACTGGGAGATTTCTTACCGTCCTTTATCCTTCTTAGGAATGGAGTGTGGGCTTTCCTTCTCTTCCTCACCAGACCCCTGGAGGGTTGTGGCCACCGCCACCGATACAGGGACTTGGTGCGGAATATACTTCCGTGCGCCGCGTGGCTGACCTTCTTCTTTTTTTCCGTTCTTTCCCCTTACCATACATCACATTTCAAGCCCCAGCGTGAGTTATTTCGCTAGAGATTTGCATCGTTGTTGTCGTTGTCGTGCCGAAGTTCTTGTGTTGTGGCGGCCATCTGTGTTATCCTAAGAATGCTACGATCACACTAGTCTGCCTACCTAGCCACGCTTCCCTTCTTCTTTTCTTGAGACTCCTAAGCTTCTTCCTTTACTTTATACCAATTTTTCTCGGGCTAGCGTAAGGTGGTCAATCAGAAACGTCTCTCGGCTCTTTAACTCTTCCTCTCTGGACTTGACCAAGAACCAATTTTTCGACTACTACTACTACTCCTACTATTTCTGCTGATGTTAGCACTGTTTCTGGCACTAATACTACAGTAGCTATCCCTATTACTGCTGCTACTTCAACTACTATGAGAAGATCTAATGGTTGCTGATGATTTTGAAGCCTTAACCAAGCGTGTTCGTTGAGACTCGAAGCGGGGAAGAGGTGGAGGCACTGGGTCGTGTGGATTCATATGGTTCGACAAAGATTCCTATGATCTGGACAGTTATCGACGCGAGAGCTCTAGAAGTAAAAGGTTAGGAAACACTTCAGCATTCTGTTGTTTCCTTTTACTGACGTGATAGATACAATACGTTCACAAAACGAAGGAGTAACCGAAGTAGTAGGAAAGACGTGATTTTTAGGGATGAGTTCTAACGATAGTTCAATAGGGGCCTTCTCTTCATCCTACTCGCCATGATCATCAAAATTTGGGTTGTTTGTGGAACGACTTTCCAGATGCGTCTTCAGGTCCACAACAACCCCTTTGTCCCAACAATCCATTCAACTATCGTCAAGGTTAACTTTCGGCACTCTATTGTCCCAAAGTATCTTTGCTATAACTAACGCACGTCTCTAAAACACGAACTCTGTGCAGTAATCTAACTGACCAACCCCTAGTACTCCAATTTAGGCCTCCAAATCAAGCCGTGACCACCTCAACATCAATAAATTCATTTACCAACACGATACCATCTGTATTTCTTTCATCTGATGAGGAAGCTGTGCGTCACTTCTAATCGGAGTGCTTTAGTAGCCCTAATCTAGGTCAGCCTGGTTGATGGACTGCTTGAGGTGGATTAGTATTAAGAGATGCGGTAGAGTACAAATCATACGCAGTACCGTCTAACTGTATTCTAAAAAGCTATTAAGCTAATACTTGAAATTGACCTAGAACCATTTTATTATTCACCACAGAGGAATAACTAAACAGCCTGTCGCAGCGCTGAGACACAGGACTAAACCGTGCATGATGCTCTGGGCCGCATCCGGAAGCGTTAGGAAATGCGACCAAAATACTCCTTCTACACATAAGTCAATATGCAAATACAGACCCATAAAAGCAAATGATCTTAGTTATTTGCGATCGTGGAGGCCTCCAATTCTTATCGCTAGAAGGTCAAATCATGTCGAGTGATATTTAATGATGCCGAGGCAACCGGGCTATGTCAACAGTACAGGAATAGCGAAAACAAACTACTAACCTTAGGCGGCAGGCCAATACTCATTAAGTGGACATCTTCACACGGCCAAATAAAGCATTTCTTCGAGAATTGGACATTGGTTCATTGTTTTTCGTCTTAATCCCGAGATTCTGGTTCGCTTACCGGGTGATTGGATCGAATGTGTTTTGATACCCCTATTTGTTTGTGAATCTGAAGAGATTCTAGTAACCACCAATCAACCAAAACAAGCCAATAGTTACAGTCAGGGATTTCTGGAGCTTTTCCAGAATCTCTAGCGATCAAGCTAGTCGGACTCTAAGATAATATACTTACGCTTTTGGCTGATAACTGAATTAGAATCAGAAGTGTTGGAAGATAGACGGATATATTACTTTGTACTCTGAGAACTGTGTCCTTTATTTCATGAAGAATGAACGTTTACGGAGCTATGATATGGTTTCTCGAAGACTACTAACCGGTCCACAGGTACTACTAGGTCTTCGATTGACGTTGAATTAAGGTTGTGGCTGGAATTACAGTCTCTTGGGTGCCAAGCTGAGCCAGCAATTTTTTCCTTTTTTTGCTTCCTTCGCTTCCCTATTCCTGTTCTGTCGGAGCAATCTGCACGTGGGCACCCTTATATCTCGTCATTTGGATCTTCTCACTGAGTTCCCTACGAATCTATTAACCTCGGATAACTGCTTAGGTCATATGTGATATCCCCGCAGGGTCAGCTGTTGTAGCAATCGATGGATAGTCACTTGCATAGAAGATACTGCTCAAAAAAGAAAGAAGTGGATCTCTCGGAATCAACCGGCACAGATCTGGTGTATACAATCGTTCTTTCTCAGATCTGTGGAGCTCCCTTTGTTATGTCTTTCAGAACTGCCGCGCCACTTTCACCCCTATGCCACGTTTCCAACTTCTTGTCACTCGATTAGCCTGATGCTCCTCGCTCGTCCGGGATCCCCGATGTGTGCTCTACTCGAAAAATTGCACCCCTGTTTTGCAACAACAATGTTGATTGGATCCCTCTCGTAGCACCAAAATCCCTGACCAAATCGCTATCTCTCGTTTATGATTGAGGGGGAATGAAAAGGTTACTCTGCGGGCTCGCCCCTGGTCACTCTAGCGACCGTGATGTAGAGGAAACCTGAAAATATCATGTCAGTCTAATAGTCGTGGGTCTGTGTCTTCGGGCGTTCCTATATTGTGTTGGTTGGCATCGTGTCTTATGCCGGAAAGATGACGTATGCCCATGATCGACTACCTGATATTCAACATCTAGTTACAGCTTGCGGTAGAAATCTGGAAAAAGTCATATTGGCCTAACCAGCTAATCAAACCCTGTTTTAGACCCCTGTTTTTACCTCTCGCTGTACAGATTTCGAAGAACTCATGGCTTATGGATTCCAGTCTTCTCATTTTCCTGTATCTATCCCTGTGTACTGTACTAGGCGGAAACGATATGGTATTTAATCCAAGTTGATTCCTATCTGTTTTATGTGACTGATACCCGAAACCGTGCCAAAACGTACCATGCTTCGTAGTGATGTTAACCAGACGTGAGGTTGAAGGTTTTGGTATCTTCTAATATCTCTTAGTTCCAAATTGAACTACTGTTGAAACCTAGTTCTAATATTATTAACTTGATCCATGGATCCAACCATTTAACACGTGATGTCATGTACAACCCACCGCCAGATAAACTGACAACCACACCCAGTAAAGTGAGAAACAAAGCATGATACCGTCACTCGGAAACAAAGAAAGAAAGAAAGAAAGCAACTCTCTAAATCCAGAAAAAGAAATTCCGAAATTACATTCATAAAACTTTACCATCAACCCCCATACATGATACATATATTATCTTGCTGAAAACATAGATGAATTACTTGAGAATATAATTTTTATCTTACCGCCTAATACTTCCTACGTATTTGCTTCGGCTTTGTGCGGTCGATTGAGCTAATTCGGGAATCCCAATGTTGTCTCTCGTACTAGTCTACATGATGCATAATAATCGTTTGCGAGGTTGTTCAAAGCCTTGTTTTTTCGTAGTTACCTGGGCTCAACATCATTTGTCTTGGGCAGATATGCTCTAGAACCCGGTAAACTTCCTAGAGGAGCCGTGCCTAACAATAACCCCACCTTATCGTTCTCGCCATTTCTCGGAAGCTTTCTTGCTTCTTCGCACTCCTTGATCTCGAGTAACCGTCTTTTGTAATCCTTTCCCCAAATCACCACTATAAATCCGGAATAGGATGAAAGCGCATACAGAATTCCCCAAGCCAATGTCCAGCTAACCTTAGGCCCAACTCTACTGAGGCAACCATCAATTTGCGCTTTGGGAGCCATGCGGCGCAGGGAATCTTTGTCCCAGGTTGCGGTAACTCGAACTGTCTGTTCCATACACCTTTCGATAAGGGAAGCGCGGAAGGTGAGGTAGAAGTAGATCCAAACGGCACTGGTAATCAGGAGGACGATAGAAACAAGAACCCACGAAACCGTGAAGAAAAGCGCTGCACTAGGAGATCTCTTTTATTTGGTCAGTGAAAGGTAGGTTTATAGACTCGTTGTTTTACGGCTTACCCTCCATTTACCCCACATTAATTCCATCCCAAAGAGGCACGAGGCTCCAAAGAAAACGCCCCAAATAATCTGGCCAACCACAAGTACGAGGTTAAAATCTTTGTCTAGTCGTCGATTCTCTAATTTAAATATTAGATAAATTGCTTGCACCAGATAATGTCAGAGTTGAAGGAAGATCATACGTATCACCCGATTTGTGGCCCAGAAAACTGCCACAAGAGCCATCATCATTCCAAACGTCAGGATAAACTTGACTGCGATATCCAATGGTGCTCCGAATGTAAGAAACCGCACCCATTTTCTATCTTTTTTAATTGATTTTTCATGTTTCCGCCCTCCCACTCCCCCTTCTTCACAAGTCCTCTGTATGTTTGAACTATTCCTCGGAGGATCTGTGGGGTCGAAACCAATATATAAGGGTTTTCCAGCGTCGAGGTGTCTTTGAATTCTATTCCCTAAAGTCGCTGAAACAGTAGAAGAATGCCGTGTCGCGAGGATAGGTCGTGCTGGTGGTTGTGGAATTTCAGAGAGTTCAGCATATCGCTCATGCTTCTGACCAACGTTGAAAGTGATGTTTGAATTTAACATTGCAGTGGAAGCGGACAGCGGTGTCGTCCGGGGCGCTATCGTGAAGCCAGCTTGGTTTCGCTGCAGAGAACCAGATAGCAAGATGTATAAGATAAAGATAAGAAAGCGATTATGGAGCACAAAGGGGGAAGTGTACTAGTGGGAAGGAAATTGGTCGATAAACAGTTTCCCGTATATACGATGATAAATTGGGAGATGTTGATATTCTTAAGATTCAGTACTAATAAAGAAGTAACCGATATATAGAATCGGAGTATTACTTTACTAGCTAAAACCAAAAGAATGTGGGATGTAAGGAGTAGAGTTGACTGTCTCACGATAAGATATCGACTTTTTGGATGACGTGCACGATTAAAATGAATGAAAGTTTGAGCAAATCCCCTCTCGGAGTTTAGAAGCGATAGATAAAAAGCAAAGTCGAAAATACCAAAGAATGGGATGTAGGGAGATGGGAGATGATAGGATTGGAGATGTATGGTATACGCGGCCTTAGTTTACCTACGACAACGTACCTACATACACTTCAGGCTGGCCACCAGGGAAAGGCTAGGTAAATTAACTGATAATGATTGTTCTAGGTAGATTGGGTTGACCGTGGCCGACACAATATTGGAACTGTATGAGGATACAACTATGAAACACTATATGATACGAATTAACTCCTGAACAACGATGTCAGTCACGCGCATCACCTACATATGTATGGACATACCACAAAAGCTTTAAAGCGCAGAATGACAGCTAGCCTAAATCTATCTGAATTAGCGAGTCGAAAATAATTCACGATTCATGTGAAAGCCGTTGTCTTCGTATTTAAATTTGCAGCCGTCGCCGTCGCCGCCCTATTTAGCCAGTGATGTATATAGTTCTTGGTCGTAAATACCGAAATGCCACTTTTCAACCCGGTCCTCAACCACCAATTATGATGGATATTTTCTGACAATTGGAAGACTATATATTTGTATATGAATAATCACTCTATCAGCTGAAAATTACAATATTACACCTCTAGCATGAGTTGTGTTGATTTTGTTACGTTGAGTTGCAAAAAATGCGCCAAGACACAAATCTCCAAGTCTCTCTACTTCAGTGTGTATGTACGTACCTACTAGTATACCCCGACCCGTTGTCATATGGGGCTACAGGTGAACAGTCAACCAATAAAACCTCGAATTGCAGGAAGGCCCTAGAGCGGAGGAAGAAAGCGATGATAGAAATAATAAGACCTAATTAAGTCCGTGCGGTTTACCATATACTAATCTACTAAATGTAACGATCGTCTCTTTCCCCGCAAATGAAGCATTGTGATTGGCCGAGGACATAACCCTAGCCCTGTTTCAATTCCCGAGTCCGTTATACGGCCGCGCTTGAATGATCAAGACCAACCGTTTTTGTGTCTACCCAGTAGATTTATGGGCCAATTGGTTTAGAAAGACGACGTCCCAATTACAGTACTTAAAAAATAAATCCACCAGACACGTAGTACATGGAGGGGATCAAGAGCTGATAAAGGTACACAGTTTCAAATCAACAGCGCTTGTAAAGCTTAAGTAGATGGATGAGGCAACAATGTATAGTACGCACCACAGCTAGCTATAGGTAAGTGATATATTACATGTAGTGTAGCCATAATACCCTGGATGCGGGTAGATTTCATCCCCCGCAAAATTTTGCAAGTTAGCTTAGAAAGTGATGATCGTGAACATGTAGCCAAAGCAACCAAAGTAATCACTATGAGCATGGTTGGATGGCCTTTATATTACTTCTAACTCTCACTTGGGTAGGATTCGATTGCCAGCCTGCACCACCTAACTGGGTTAGGGTTGGAAACCCTGGTCTTCTTTATAATATGATCATATGAGCAATATTACCACTAATATATTTGAATTTTTCTCTGCCTGTTCGAGAGAGTACAATCACAATAGCACGGGTAAAGAGAAAATCATTACTATGATACCAAGTTAGATTCTTCTGCGCGTAGATCCATTTCTTGGGGTGTTCTACGCCCCCGCTCTTCAATATTAATTCGAAATGAACTCGGGAGGCCTCTTTGGCCATGAAGACATTGTCTCGAATCAACTACACTAAGCCTAATTGGGTCTGGTTCGAGATCGATGAAGAAAATTTCGATACATACTTGTATAATTGTGTGGGGAAAGTAATTACATGTAAATAATTGTTCTCGCTCGTCAAAAACAGGCACGCGCGAGAAATCGAGTGAGCAGTTGTGACCCAACCTGAGCATGATAAATCGCTTGTTACATAACAAAATCTTTATAATCTATTCTTTGATTTTGTATTTGTATACAAATGGTGACTAATTGAGTGATAAAAAACCAATGATATGTATAAGATGCATGATTGATGTCCGCAGATTTGGTTGGTTATCTAAGCGGTGCCTCCACGGTTTTATGTTGGGCCGGTACGTACGTGGAAGCTCGAGTTCGGTGATATTATGAACTAGAATTTCTACTAACTATGTACATGTATCATCAGCATTTATATCTCTAGGCGCCGTAGAAATGTGTACCTAGAATAATTCAGTAAAGTCGTCGGGAAAGTCGTTTCTGATCTAGGGTCCCAATGCGATCTCGCTAGGAAATATCAATATTTTGGTCGTTTTAAGGGAAATCGGACGACTTTACAGACGACTTTACCAACGACTTTACTGATACCTTTACCTGTCACGCTTCCGTTATAAATTTTGGATGTATACACATGGGGGGAGGGGGGGGGGTAAGTTTAATGTTGGCCGCCGGTGATGCTTCACACGATTAACTAAGGCCATCGTCAATGAAGCGGTTCGTCATCGGGCATCCTACGATTATACCAGGACCATCCAGCCAGAATTGCCTGCATGTGTATGCCAAACAATAGATCCACTAAAATGAAATTGTATTGCCCCTGTTATAAGCCCATTGATGCCAGATACCATTTGATGGCCCCATCGAAATATTCTATTTGGGGGCTACACTAGCTATCTCGAGATCTAGAGGAGGGGCTTCATTGGAAAACATTGATTTTCCGGCGGAAAACGTGAAACACCGGAAGCCATCATTTTTGTTTTTTTGCATTTAGCATGCCTTTACAGGTAAATTCATCAGTAAAGGTGTCGGTAAAGTGTCGGTAATGGGCAGGAATTTCTTTAACACATAGTCGGTTAGTCATTGCATTAAATAGTGTGTATTTCGCAACTTTTTTGTATGGGAAACGTCAAAATCGATGCATTTCCACTCCTACTAGAGTTGACAGTGAAATTGGTGTAAATCTTGGTGATTTTTAATCTGGTCCCGAGAGACGAGTTCGCGGGACATCGCATCTTATATATTATATGAAAAACATTACTAATGATATATATAACCGTTTCCCGTCGACTACTAGAGTTACCTTAGGCTCATATATAGTAGTATAGAATGCTTACTGATATGTGAAGATTGATCATGACCGAGGGCTGTGAGATTTTTAGACTGGGAGTCCTATAGATCTAGAAACATAGCAAAAGATACATTGTAGAGATATAATTATGACCATATTAATTGAATCATGCGCAGCTGGTCAGTGTAGTATAAGGGTAATTTATATATCTAGCTACACGTTTGTGGGTGGATAGGAGTACTACGCAGAACGTATATATAGACTTACTTATACTATTAATTGTTATGAATCTGGAAGTTAAATACATTCAAGTGTATATACTTTAGATTTTGGGATGTTAGAAAAGCTTTCTGGAAGATTTAGTCGGTCGAATATTCCTCATATTTTGAGAAACCCTCAAAAAAACTAACTGGTGGTAATAATATCAATTGTTAGGATGACAGGTATGGTTGAAGAATACAAGGGGAAAGGTCATTGCAATTGTGTGCGATATGGATGTAGAATCGCGTGATATTCTATGATCCGTGGATTTGATTTATCAACTGAGTTTTCTTATAGTAAATTATGGAGCAGACCTTTATAATGCTACTTTAAACATGTAGGATAGTAGCTTGCAGGGTCATCGATAAAGGGTGAATGTAATTTCGAACTAGATACAAATTAAAGGCCGGATTTATAGTCATCTCTATGAACAACTTTAGCAATATATTTCCATAGGATGTTTCGTACCATTATAGAGACGTACACATGGGTTATTTTCCCTCTACTGAATGCTACGTAATCGAACGTACGCGCAGTCATTTGAGGTTTAATTAGGGTATCTTCGAATTCATGTAATCAATATAAGTCGGCCGAGGATACATGCACAATATGTATCTAGGTGTGTCGATCAAGCAACCAAAATATTTTCAGCTAACAGAAAACTACCGTGCGCAAATGCTCTAGGTACGTCTATCAGATCGGGTTATAATGTAACGGGCGCTGTAGGAAGAAAACATATAAGGTGCGCATGCCCCAGCTTGGTGAATTGAACGACTAGAAACATACCACCTATACCTTTCGTTTGCGATTAGTATACAAATATTACTATACTGTAATGAGATTGTAGCTACGTGTGTATAAGTTTAAGGTTTAACAACACACTATGACCGATCATGACTACATGTACACCATCACCCTTCGTAAACTCGAGTCACCTGGGCATATTTTCTATCATGGCTCTCAAAAACACCACCACCCCCAAGCACGTCAGGATTACAACATCGCCAGAGTCATAAGTACTAGTGTCACTTCAACTCTCTTCTGATCGTCATATTCGGCGCCGGTGTCGATCCTCCTCGTCGACTAGTTCATATTTTCCCAATATTTGACAGAATTTAGACGTAAGGCATGAGATTTCCGTCGATCTATGCATGAGAAACCTCAACTTATCCCAATTTCTCTATATCCATCTTAACTTGTAGCTAATGTATGCCAAAAGTAGTTTCTCCATTCGGTACCCACCCCAATTATAATCGATGCGTACAGCAATATATTTGTCATAAGAACTGGGATTAAAAGTCTCAAGAAGCAGTTTTTCAAGTCCCTCTGTGCTACTTACAGCGATATTCGCCTTGTAAGTTTATAAATTTTTGGTGTTGTAAGTGCTAGAATAGGGTTCCCGACGGTAAAAATTTGACGAAGCAGTCTGTTTTGACTCGTTTCCATTGTTCGGGAATTCGTTATTCCTTTCCGGGAAGTCTTTATTATTTTTATTTTTTTATTCCTTTTTCTTCCCTTTTTCTTTATTTCTTCCGGCCATTTCAATTTCCTTTCATATAGTGATAAGCCCTTTGGGTTTTTCGGATATTTCACAAAAGGCTGCATAAATTTCACTTTCTGGAACTCTCTCTAGTATTCTGATGGAAAAGTTTCACAACTATAAATAGAGAGCCAAAGTGGAAAATAAAATAAATCATCCGCCATAACAAATTAAATACAAGTGTCTTGTCACATCATCTATCGGCACTCACCTTGACAGTAAGTACATGTAACCTTCGTCAAAAGAATGATATATTCTCTACTCATGAGTTCATACTGCTATATATCACTTGAAACAATATATTAATAGCTATATAACCACAGCCGGCCGTATTCAAGTACGACCAGTACCACACAGGGATCACTAGATCCATATCGCGCACGTATAACGCCCCCGAACCCACTACCAGAGACTGTTCACTAACATTTGTAGCTCTAAGTCTAATGGACCTATGAAACACAGTCGAAAAATAAATCATCATCTAGCGTGACACTCTTCGCCTTTGTACTAACGTGTCGAGTGATATTACATGACTAAATATACGTCAATATAATACGGGGCGCATAAAATTAAAGTGAAAAATCTAAGGATATCATGAGAGATTGCAGAACTAATAACAAGATGATTTTAGGTTCTATAAATATTTCTCTCAATCATTCGGGTCAATTTAGTCATGCACTATCACTCGATCGTCTACAGTGTTCACAGTTCCTAGGATCCTGCGTTGGCGAGAATTACGCTCAAAACCACGCAATCAACTATATTCATAGTAACATAATAGGAAGATAATCCCCACCAATTGAGTTCGGCCACCCCGAGACATTGTCGCCGCTTTCCCCTCGATCCTGCAAAGCTACGTGATATCTCCTTTTCTTTCATTGAATTCCCTACAAGTTGCTACTCTAGATCTCCGGACCTGTTCTTACTAGATGACGAATCTCGTGATCAATATGAAACTGACACGAGTCGTTTTTGCCATCGGCTAAAGTATGTATGCACAAATATTGGCGATGGTAAAGGGCATGTATTACCTCCCCCCATGGCCCACCCCCCCAATGCCGGCCTTACGTTGAGGGTCTCAGCTTTCGAATTCTGGCATGTATTATCCGGCCACTAGAAGTTTTGAACGGAAGTATGAGCGCCGCTGACTTCAATTTTGCCAACTATATCTTAACAACATAGCTGTCTTCGAGGCAATCATCCATCACGACCGCCCCTAGAGCGGATTGACGCAATTGTACACTGCAGTGCACGTGCACCAGCGGCATTACCCCCGACTAAGCCCCAAGGCGGATCTTTGAAGCGGGTAACCCCCTAAATCTCAGGACTATTGCATTGCAGTGTTGAGATCTTGAACGAGTTATATCAAGGATGTCAGTACTATAGGGCGCCGGCTGTCAACAACACTGACCCATCTACGCACGTATCAAAATCACACAGTTTTAGTTATTGAGAGAATAGCCGCCCAAGTGATCTTTCGAGTCCACCTTTCGGTTGGCAATTGCAGGAGTATTAACGGCACTAGCTCTCTCGCCCTTAATTGGAATTTCGGGTAACCCTTTGAGGCACCATGCGTAGGCCGAATCAATTGATCACAAAATTAAGAAGCTAAGCAAAGATTGCTTTGACCGATATATCAGGCGCCGTCACAGAATAAATGTCAACTACTAAAATAATATCTGAGATAGATGTTCAATTTAATCCTTTGTTTAAACTATAGCGGATTTACTCATATGCATAGAGGGGAGCGGGAGAATTCGAATAGCTGGAGCTCCATCACAGCAAAAATCTAAGGTGAAGACTCAAGGTTGCAACCTAGAAAGGACTAGCAGGTTCTTAGATTGGATTAGTCCTGGACTTAATAGGCGGTTAGCTAATGATGTTTTTTCTTTTTAAAGCGGAGCAATACCACCTTCTATGAGCAGATTCGCAGATGGCCGATCAGCTTGGTGATCCATCCGCAGCTTTAAATGGCTTAAGATCCACCATAGCGAAATTCTGTGGCGGATGCACAAATTATTGGGGAAAAGGTTATACCAAATCGAATAGACGATTCATGAACCGAATAACGTATTTTCAGACCCACAGGTCATTTTTATGCCTTTCCCGTTTGGCTAACGCTATGACTCTCTCACGACTGTACATTGGCGCCTCGACTGAAAACTCTTGACCCGTGTAGGATACTACACTCGAGCTTTCCTGTTTCTTCAACCTAGGTGATAGGTCCTAAAGGGAAGTACCTTAAAACATGCATTATATACTAGGTTCTTATGCTTGGTTGCATGCATGCATAAATACATTGATTCATTGGATAAGCATCAGTGGGGGCGTGGGCACCGGTCAGATATAGACCGTGTGCACCTGTGCCGAGAATGTACCTGTGCCGAGCATCTTATCTGATCTCTAGGGATCCGCTCCAAATGGTGGCTAAAATGCTGCCTTTATTATAAGGTGCTCGGCACAGGTACATGCTCGACACAGGTGCACACGGTCTAACACATCTATTGAGTTTGGGCGCTCGTAAATGAGCGGTTCAATTAATAAACCAGAAACTATAGCTCCCATTTCTTCAGTTCTTGAGCAATGGCTCGGCGTAAGCCACATTCCACTATTCTGACGTCTGTCGCATGAAACCACGTTTGTTGTTTCCAGATATCATGAAGAGAATAATTTGTTAAGTTTCGTACCCCTTCTTTCCGTTTTGTGATGTCATATGAAATGAATATATGCCCATACATGCATACGTATAGATATACTAATGGCTGCAAAAGTTAGTGGATCCTAAGCTCTTGAATCGTATTTGAGATAAATTTGGCCAATCGTTAACTTGGGATTTTACCAGAAACATTGTTTATGCACAGCGCGATGTGTTGAAATTTTAATCAGATCTCCCCTTTGTTGCCTGAATCACTATCGTAAGCATCAAGCCTTAACCGTTTTTACCATATCAGAGACTGGTAGCCGCATCGCCGCAGGTAGTAGAAGATAAGCCCTTGCGCCGGCGCGTTTTTGACGATAAAATAGTGGGTTCACTATTCAGATGATCGGGACTGTGGAACTTGTGGTAGTGGTGACACTGACCGCCACCCCTCTTCTGTCAGACTACTGGTAGAATTGAAGATCACGTATCTTCAATATTTCTGAGGCCCTCGTATCTAGCTTTGAGCCAATACATGAACCCTTGATTGAAATATCTTGAAACCAGGGAAGTGCACGCTCATTGCAAGACAACAACCGCATTTCGACCTCTCGACCACCCGCCACACATGGGTCTGGCCGGGGCCATGCATGAACACTACATATACATAAGCAAGGGCTACGGTGTTCTGGGTGTGCATACCAAGCTTCTTGATCTTACCGGCAACTGGAGGAAGCCCAACTGCGGGCGGGAGCTAGTTACGAACTGCTCTACCTGTTCGACAGCAAGATATTGGACCGGCCAACGTCTTTGATATCCTGCATAAGTGATCATTAAATTCAACTGGGCTAACTACCTACTAAGCTACATCTAACTTGTCCACACTTTACTGCAATGGCAAAAAGGAAATAATACCTTTACCAGAAGATGGGATGGCCAGCGGACATACAATGATAATATGAACACTACACAACCAGTCTCAGCTAAACATACAACAGCCCTCCGGCCCAGTGCATACATGTAGTTATTATCATATATGCAAGCCCGAGCGAAAGCGGGTCTCGTGCTCCATATACATACTCTCTGTCTAGCTAACCAAATCGTTGTGATGACGATGGCCATAATGTTGTTCCATTAGATCCACCCCATCCCTAGCCAGGTGGGGCCTGTGGGGGCAGTTCTATTATCAGCAAGGATAATGCACCACTACTGACCCTCTTCATACTATAGCTATAGGGGTACGTAAGTACTCCCGCGGCCCAGGTAGTCAGGGCCTAGCTACTCACTCGAACCTATAATTGTTTACTATTCCTCAGTTAGCCGCAGCAGCAGGTGAGACAACGGCGTCTCTCCACACAGAAGGGTCTCCCCCGATCTATGCCCTCAAGCTAAGCGAGTGCCATGATCGCGGGCCAGATCTATCAGTCTAAAACATCATGAGACACACTTATATGTTCTGATAAATCTAACTCGCTGAACGTTCTTTCCCTACCCAGCACAGATGGGCCCATATTGGGCTGAGGGTACATTTATAGACGCCACTCTAGCCCTGAGATGTTATGAATGGGGGTGTAGTGGGATGGTAAATCGAGCCTTCTCTGCTAGCTATCTAGTATCTAGTCGAATGTAATTAGTGAATTAAACAAAAAAAAATTGTGGAGTCGATATCAAATATTAGGTTCTCCCGTGAGTGATATCTGGTGACTCAGCACCCTTCCGACTGCGTTTCTCGGAAATTAACCACCAGTGGCACATTAGCGAGCGCATTTTAGCAAATGTTGCGTAACCTTAAACATATACATTTTGTGAGCTTGGGCACCACAGGGTAGTTCGATCGATATAAGACATCACCACCAATCTGCATCCCTTTTCAAGGAGGGAGAATGGGAGCCGGGGTACACTTGCCTTGGCTTGCCCTAATTAATCAGATACGATTCACCGAGGGAAGATCGATCATGAAAACGTTCTTGCCGTCGTTCTAGTGGTACGTACATAGAAAGTAATCAAGTATAAGCAGCTAATTCTGGATTAGCAACGCCTATTATACTCCATAGGGTCCTACATGTATCTACTTGAATACCTCACATATAGAGCGCTGAGGACATGTAATAGTAAGTCAAAGATCAACTATAGTTGTACCTGTACTCAGCAAATGAAGTATGTATGGATATGTATTTACCTCCAGGAAGGACTGAAGAAGGACCATATTTCTTTTCCTTAGCCGAACGGACCCGAAAGTTCATGTGGGTACATCAACATCATCATGCAACGGTTCCAGCCGTCGTGATCCATCCCAACAGCAGGGTCTGTGTCCAAATCTCCGAGCCATCACTCCAACTTTGCCGTGAACTCCCCGCGGAGTTGCTCCTTATTCTTTTCTCTTATGGGTGGATGCCTCTCATTGCTATCGGTGTACAAAACTACATAGTCAGTGGCTGGGAGTGGCTTTACCTGTACCTCACACAGCGTGATATTGAGTGCGAGACAAGATTTGAGACCACACTGCTTGTTGACCCGTTCCTATATTACAAGAACTAATCGCCACTCTCTGGAATCTAGATTAAATTAAGTGTCTGTGCGAACGGAATTTTTCTGCTCGGGCGTCGGGCGAAGCAATCGGGCGAAGCAGAAGGTTCAACCAACGATATTATCATACTTGGCAACAAGATATATGCGTGAAATTTATTGTATGGTAGGTCGAGTAGTTATCTGGATGAATCAATGAATCACGTCAGGCAGCTCTTCGCTTCCATTTAGCGTGGGGAAGCGGGTAAGATGACAGCAAAAAGAAAAGAAATAATGTATCTACGCATACATACCTACTCTATGACCTACCCTACATGTATGTACCTACTGGAGGACACCTCTGGGAGTGTCTCAAGTAATCTTTAACAGACCCTGGCTCTTTGAATAGGTATTTCCCACCCACAAATAATTGGGCAAATGCCTTTTGCCTACCAATAAAGAGACCACTAACCTTTTTTGCGTGCTAGCACCAGGGATACACGTCTATCGCCCTACACCCAGTTTATTCGGTGGTTTCCATGGCCAGAGTATAAATTTACTGTGTATTTTTTTTGCCTTACTGACCGTGAATCTCACCATAAATAGATCAAGGTAAGATTTCAGGCTGCTTTAGATCGCTGGTGGACACTCAAAACCCGATCACACCTAACTGTTCTTCGGTGGCAACAGGTAACTTAATGAAGAGATACATAAACCTAAGTGACCTATGAAAAGACGTTATTCCCATTTTCTAACTACCCCGCACAAAGCTGCCAAACCCTGTAAATCTCGATCTGTGAACAAGGAAAGAGTTACATTAACCATGGGAAGAATATTTGCCAAGAAGGATCTTACAAGACGTATGTAATAACCACTTGTACAATTGTGGGATACAAAGTTGATTAACTTGTGGACAGCCCGCCCCAGGATTGCACCCTAGGCTTCAAGCTTGGTCCTTAAGTAATCCTGGTTTAAAAGCTTCCAAGAAGTCAAATACCAATAGGAGTTGTGGTCTGATCCACGTCTGGGAATCTGGACAAGTCACTTTACTTTGTCTTAGATGGTCATGACGATGCAAAGCTACATATACACAAAGGCCTATCATCAATTCTCCCCGTCATGACTCTTCCTAAACAATACCTATGGCGTTCTTAAGGTTGCCGCCAAATATGGCCGAGGCTCTGTGGACGTACCGGTTGTGGAATCTATTGCATAATTTCTATTACACACCATCAATTTGGTTTTTTGTTAATTCCGCTTAGGCATCATTTGTTAGGTACATACCATCACCAGCGGGCCGACAAGAGATCGGGGTCAAGCATGCACATCGTCTGTTACACAAGGCCGTAAAGCTGATAATGCATACCGGTTAGGTGCATGTGTACGCTCGATCTTCAGATGAACCCATGTTCATTACTGATGATTTTTCGAGTTTCGGGAGCATTCAGAACCAAAAGGTAGTGCCAGGTACACTGGGAAAATCCTAGACCAATTTTCCCAACTCGATCGGTCAGGCATCTCCTATCCTATTGGATTGGGCAATGGTTTTATTTTGAGTACAAAAGATACCTCTCCCTATGCGTACCAAGGACTTCCTGAGACCCTTTTCCGTTTTACCGAGTAATTACTGGTGTTGCCTCGGGCACATATCAAAAACATCTATCCGCTGGAAGATTTCCGCCACGTAAGGTGTGTGTGTGAGTGTGAGTGTGCGTGTGTGTAGTATGTGTGTGCCGGTGTCTATCCCAGGTCAGGAGCGGAACAAGGAGATACCGCTGATATGTACCATAAAATCTCTGTTTGATTAACAAAAAAGTAAATAATAGAATCCTACAAAATCAATAAACATAGTCTTCGACCTGCGCCCCCCGTTTGCGCCGTTAAAACGAGAATCTAGAAAACTCTTCAACTCACCCATATGTAAAATAACTTCCAGGAAATCGCTACCCCAGTTCCATGTATTTGGTATTATTCACCAGTTTTAAAAAGCAAAATTCACGAGTCTACCACATCCCTTCCGCAAAACTTCCTCCCAACTTATTTGACGTATGCACTTCAGACTATCACCTTCCCAAGGAGACGTCATAGCAAATGACCATACCTCCCGCCCACATTGTTCTTCACATATCTCATGTAGAATATTCCTTAGCCTCTTGATATTATGGCCTAGGCATTCTTGTTCTAGAAGTGACAAAAATCCTACAGCAAGCTTTTTATGACTTAAAGATGGTGAGAGGATCCCTACGAGGAATAAGGGGAAAGCCAAATATTTAAGTTGAAATGGTCTTTCTTGGCAAATATTAGTCTTGGTCATGGTTTGGCTTATTATTGCAGAAATTGCCTGATCGATTTCATTCTTTTGAAACGAAGTGAGGATGGTAAGCTGTGACGGATACATGCTTGTATAACCGTAAAGTATGCATGCGTGAACAAAGGCTTGAGCCTACCGGTCACCCTTTTGTTAGGACTTAACTATATCATATTTAAATAGAGTAAAGGAATGGCATAAGGTTATCACCTCTTCGTAAAGACTTTGTAGAATAAGGCTGCACTGCTCATAAAAGGTTTGCTTCTTAAATGATTCTACAGTTGCAGCAATTTCCCTCCATAGTAAACTCTTCATTTCCCCATGTATCTCCTCAATTCTTCTTTGTCGATAATCACATTGTCCCGGACTTAAAGTCTGACCGGAAGCCTCATTCCGGAAGCCCCGGGAAAGTCTGGCCATACTTGCTCCGAGAAGTATGATCTTTTGGTTGGCCCTCATAGCTGTTACAAACGCATTTTTTTCTATCTCTGAGACGCCTTTTTTTCTTGTGAGAGTAGGCGGTATTAAAAGGTGCGCGTCTGGAATGAGATTGTTTTTCTCCAATATTTCAGCCAGTGCCCCGTTCCCATTCGCGCTCAAAGAAGCATGTGTGTCGATTACTACTAAGGACCAGGTGATAAATGGTTGTCGGTCGTCTGTATTCGAGTCGGACCTGGACAAAAGGATTCGAACCATCTGATCAAGATGACTTTGCCACAGACAATCGCCCCCCAGTTCTGCCGCCGTAATCTTGGAATTAAAGGGTTAGAGAATCCTTAAGATCTCATGTATTTGGGTGGAATTACCTCGTAGACAAGAAGGAAAAAATGTGTGGAGAACAACGCATCTATATCGACATGCATATCTTCACATACCGGAAGTGCGCGTTGTGCACGTTCTAAAGCCTTGACATTTGAAATCCCGTTTTCTCGGCCATAATTCTGTGCCGCCAGCGCCATCATTGCCTCATGTAGCTAAGAGATCAGCAAAAACTTTGGGGCTGAACTTGGTGCCTAAACCACTTACCCGTGGGTAATTCTTGCTTTGCCGCTCAAAGATATCTGGTGTATCTAGCAACAGCTGAGTACCGTCCCATGTTCCAGCAAATCCTTCTTGTATTATCATAAAATGCAATGAGATATATCGTTTGTAGTGCGCCGCATATATCGCATCCTCATTTTCGGTGGCGTGTGAATGGTGAAATGATGACTCGCCCACAAGAGAGCTATGTCGTGAGTTGTCTGATGTTTCCGGTGAAAAGGATCGTTTTTCCTGTTTGTGAAACGAGGTTTTGGAGTTTGTTGGGGAACTTAGGTCTTCGAAATTTCGAATGAATACCGTTTCCGAATCATCCGTTATGACGCTTTCATTGTCCGTGTAGCCAGTATTATTTGGCCAGACTCTCTTGCCAAAATTCGGAAGATCCCACGTGATTTCGTCCTCTATCCTATTCTCTGATTTGATTCCGGGTGTTGTGCAAGGCGAGCTGTCATTTTCGCCTTCTGTTTCTGAGTCCTGACAATTTTCAAAACTTTTGGGCCCTAGGATGACGTGATATGTTCCTGGTTTGTTGAGGATCGCTTTGAGTTCTCGTTCTTCATCATTCGACAGATGTGAAAAGGGAGGAAGCAGCTTCGCATCGGCCAGCTCCTGTGGAGTTGGATTGGAGAAAGAAACCTGTGCTATGGCGATGGTTAGAGCACGGACTAGATCGATCTCGCTGATTTTAGGGAATTTGGAAAGCCACATACAATCCCATACAACACTGCCGACTATACTGACTTCGACATTTCTCTGCTTGACTCGATTTGTATCATCTCTAAATGACAACCGGCGGGTGTAATCACAATCGTGTTGCAGTCGATCGCATTGCTATCAAACGAAACTTGAATTAGTACCCATCGAAGCACGCGTGGAAGAATCGCGGTGGTAATCCTCCTATTTGTGGGTGTACTTACTCCACATTTTGGATGCATTTCGTCGCATTTCACCTTTCGAGACTATAAAGTTGATTAGCTTCTCCAATCAATTAGCATTAGAGCATAGTAGGATGGCGAAGTACTCGGCATGTCCTAAGTAATGGGTTTAGCATTTCCTTCCCGCATATGCTCCAGTCTAGGCGGGAGGAGGGCATGATGGAACTTACCAGCACCCATTTCTAGACCTTGGGGGTAGTTTGGGTTTTGGCAAAACCGCATATGTGTCCATTGAAAGGGCATTGAAAGGTTGAAAGTCCGACAGGCTTTTTTTGGGTGCGATAGCGATCGGGGGAGCTACAGGACGACTCCCTAATACCTGTCTCCGAAAACCAGGATTTATTGGGGGAGAGGCGGATGGAGAGGAAGAGGAGGGGGACGAGGCGGAAGATAAAGAGTGTCGATTCGCTCCAAGGAAATCCTCGGCTCCTTCGACTTGATAAGAGTTGTGGAAAGGACTTCATCCAAATGTCAGTGTGTTATTCCCCCAAGCCATCTACTAGAGCAAGGTACCACCTCCTAGGTTAATATTTAAATCGGGAAACTCACACATTAAAGTAATCTCCAGTATTATCAGGGAATGACATGCTCTCACTCTCTCTTAAACTCCTTCTTTTTTTCTTTTTTCTTTACTTTTTCTTGGTATTTTGGAAGACAAACTGGATTAATAGACCAGCAGTTGTAGCAGTTCTCAAGGCGATAGAGGGATGAATATAGACGAAGGGTAAGATATTTGCGTCACAAAAGTTGAAGATTTTCGAAGAACTTGATGACCGAATTATTCCAGTGAAGAAAAGTCCCACTTTCCAGATAGAAAAGAAAGAAAGAAAGAAAAAAAAAAGGGTAAAGGCTCCCCTGCAAGTAATAGTAATGATAATGAAATAACTAGCAAACCCCCCGAAGATACCCCGTGCTAGATAAGGAAGAAAGAAAGAAAAGAAAGAAAAGAAAGGAAAGGAAAGAAAGGAAAGAAAGAATAGGCCAAGTCAAACGTCAAATTCAAAACTGCGCTTTAGGATGGAAGAGGGCAACTACTTTATCAAAGTGATCGAGTTATTTGTGTTGAACAATTGTAACAAGAGACAAATGTGTCAAAGTCAATGTGAAGTAGAGGTGGAAAGACGGAAGTGCGTCCCCTTAACTAATTTATCAGCATCGTACTTGCTATAACCAGGTGATATCTTGAACCTCTTATCCACAAGAACTGCGCCTGCGTCCCCATCTACATCAAAGATACAAGACATAATTCAAGAGAGCATTCGGAAAGAAGTAACAATAAAAAAACAAAGATAGCCTAGTCCAGTAACTGGTATCCTACAATACATTCGCTCCTTAAACTTGTGGACGGGCGCGCCCCCGGTGGAAATCGCCGCAGTAATAGCTAGTGCGTGTACATGCGAGACAGGAAATGTGAGCTCTCTTACCTTGCGGTCAGGCAAGCTGCACAGACAAGCCAGAATCCTAGTGTGACCGCGGATGATCTTGAGAAATAAAAGCTGGCTGGTTACACATGCGTTTTCGTGGGGTAACCGTAGGCAACAAACAAAGATACCGTGCACTGGATCGATCGAGGATACAAGGGTTCAAGGGTGCTCCCCATGCGATGGTCATGCAGACTTAAACCATACGCCATCCACTAACACCGGTGGGATTCCAGAATCTAGCCTAATTCTTCCTGTTCACGGCCCATCTTGGCAGGCACGTTCCAAACCCAAGGGAGGGGCGGCCTTGAGCGTCGGAGAAAAAAAAGTGGTTGTCAAACGCTAATATTAAACTTGGTGATTGGTCAATCTCTGCAAATTCCTTCAAGGATCAATTAACCAGTGGCACTAGGATAAGTATGTTTAAGGCACGTTGTAGAATACAGAGTAAAATCATTTCTTTTTGTTGGGTGTAATCACAGCTCTTCGCGGCCGCTCCCATTTTAACCCCTCCCTGAATTGGCGTCTGATATTCCCAAAACTCGGTTACTGAAGGAGGAAACGTGTAACCGCTGGCTCCATAATTTGCAGGACTACCGATGACCGTTCTTCCGCTAAGATCTCCCGAAGATCTTCCCGAATCTTACCCCAGATACTTCCATGCCCCTTGAGGTTGAGTAAGCCCACAATGGCACTTGCAGACTTGAGTCTCACACTTTCGTGTCCTCGATCCGTAGAATTCTCTTGGATCCTGGGCCAAATCCTCCCGAGAAGGGTATCCCAGATTTTGTCGTCAAGAGTGAGGGTCACCGACGATAACTTCCCGATTATGTGTTCAATGCATTCTGCTCCACATGTCTTCACCTCATAATTGGCACCAGCAGTACACTTGTCCACAAGGTCTAGGATCTGGATGACCTCACTCTCCGTTTTCGCCGCTGATACAGAGTTAACATTCAAACACGCATGAAATTACTTAACCTTATGCAAAGAGGGGTGTAATTCACCTGATTTATTATGCTTCGGCTGAAAAGCATAAGACAACGCCAAAAGTCCATTGATAATAGTCACTTGTTGTCTGGAAGGTCCGTTAGCGTCGAGGTACACTTTAGATCACGACTAATACCTACATTATCTTGATGGATCGGCCATCGGGTGCATCGATATCCATATCGTCTTCATTGTCCTTCGAGACCGAAGACTTAACAATATCATGAGCTTCCTCGAATAAGTCGAGCTGATCAAAACCGTCTGCCAAACTTCCGAGACTCTTCAGGGCGGAGCTTCGATAAGTAGGATTATTACGTTTAGCCTCTCTCAAGACGATCTTGAAAGATGATAATTAGCAACAAACACAATATTATAAAATTAGTGTAGGTTACCTTTCTAAGCTCCATTAGCTTCTCTTCATTTTTGCCCAAATGGGCTTTCCCATTAATAGCTAATAAGACGAGGGCTTCCAGCACAGCTTCTTTCCCGTCCCAACTTTTGCCACTTGTTGCCGAAAGGAGCACAGGCCATAATAGATGTAGCTGGTCCGCTGACAAGTCATTTCCGATTGATTTGCACGAGTCTGCCAAACTCAAAGCCGCAGTCTGTTTGATGGCCCAGCGCTGGGAGGTAAGATGTGTCTTTGTCATATCAATAATCTCTGCCAGGTAAAGCTTGATGGCACCTGTTCCTCCGGTATTCTCAGACCATGCTTTTCCAAATGCCTCGTTGACCGACTTCTCTGGATCATGCTTGCCAACAAAAATGAAAGGAAGTACATCGACGGCCAGCGCATTGAATCGGTCGGTAGCACTAGATAAGTAAGTGACTATATCAAAACTCCTGGCTCATAGAGGGGCTTACTGTTTACAGATTGCGTACACAATTTCCCCTGCCAGAGCCCGAGGCTTCTCATCTTCACCTTCAAAATATAGTTTCCTCGCATATGACACAAGACCCAAAATCTTCTCATCGCTAGCAATTCTACAAAGATAGCCAGCGGCACTAGCATAGCTTACCATGACTGTTTCATTCCGGTCTTGTAGTGAGGATTGAATAGTTTTCAATAAATCGTCCGCATATGGTCTAGAGATAAACCCATGACGAACAACCAGGGTTACGATGATGCGACTGCAGCCGACCTAGACAAACAAATAGCGTCAGTCTCAGGTCTTTGAGTCTACTTTTAGATCGATATAGGACCACGTGATTGATCGTTTCACCGACGTTGCATGTCACGTGATATATACGAGTTGTGGTGGGGGATGCGGGAATGTCACAAACGCCCCTGATTCTCAATCCCTGGCCCGTGTTTCTAGACTAAAAACACGGCCCGTGGTACAAGACACCACAGGGAAAGGAGGCACGTGGTAAGGAAAAAAAATCAGATGAACCATAAATATTTGTCCTACCTTTGATGGTAACCCCAACGCTTTCCGAACAGTCTTCTGGAGCTGTGGGATGAATGTTTTCATAGTCTCGCCGTCTAATAAATCCAAACAACGCTCAATGGCATCCATCATTGGCGAACCGCGGACATTACTCAAGCGCATACGATCGATGTCGTCGCCAGTGGTGTTATATTTTTCCGCATTCAAGTGAAGGTAATTGACGGCTTCAGGCTCTAGCGAACTAAGAAGCGCAACAAATTTGTCAACCAAGCTCGGAACATAGGGTAATACCACTTTGCCGCCAGTTTTTACGAGCTGTAGAAGAGTGCCTGTATCCATCCCAGTTAGTTGAGCTTTCGCCACTGCATGTCTTTTAGAGGTTATAATTCATGTACAGCGAGAATGGACTTATGCATTCACTGCATAAAGAAATATTTAGTGTAAATTTCAAGGAGGTCTGTGGCTCACGCAAGGCAAATATCTGCACTTCCTTCGCTTCTGCCTCTAGTCCGGAAGAACCCATTAAAAACGGCATTAAACTCTTCAAGACTGTTTCAGCATCTTTTGGCGAAGAGCCCGCATTGACATCAACAATTTTGATCATTGCCACTGTCAAAACACGACAAAGCTTCATCGCGGCGATCCGAACCGATTCCTTCACATCGTCAAGGACTTTGAATGCAACTGCCCAGATCCGCTCTAGATATTTGGCGTATTTTTCAACACCTCTACCTTGAACTAGCTCCCCGATGGCATTGCAGCAACTCTCCCTTGTTCTCCACTCTCTCCCTAAAGCTTGGTCAAGTAGATCCTCGATTATTGTTCCAAACCATACCTCCAATACCTCTCTCTCGTCGCTCCCTACCAGGCTCTTCCAAATATCTTCCATACTCTTCGCAACGTTAGGATTTGGGTCAAATCGGTATCTGTATAGTTTTGGGTATAGCTTAGGGTTGTGTTTAAGAACATCGGATGA
The DNA here is from genome assembly GCA_024713935.1 of Morchella eximia. NCBI lineage: Eukaryota > Fungi > Ascomycota > Pezizomycetes > Pezizales > Morchellaceae > Morchella > Morchella eximia. The sequence continues at coordinate 374,361 of JAMGZG010000020.1, forward strand.
GGATAAAATTGAACCAAGCCCAAAACGGCCGAATGCCGCACGAGAGGACCAGAGGGAGTTATGTCGTGCGAGTGACATAAATTTATAAACAAGACTAGGATCACCGACTTCAGAGGCGAGGGACATGATCTGTTCAGCAGTGACCGTCAGTCCTAACTCAAATTTATACAGAAGGGAAAGACTTGAGAATCCACAAACATCTTTATATGTGCTAATGCTTCCATCCCCAGTGGGAAGCGCGCCTGGTTCAAATAACTCTGTATCCGCAGAGACATTCCCAGTCAATGTACGCTTCTCACCAGTAAAACTTGAAATGAGATTTTTAACAAGTTCATCTTTTGTCGAACTATCGCCGCGTTCATAAACCATTGTTAACCCTCTGGCAGCCGTTTCTTGTACCAAGTCTAGAACGATCAAAATTAGAATCACAATATATCACTCGCGGCTAGGGTTAGGGTAAATAAGCTACCATCTCTGTCCACAAGAAACCCCCTGAATGCTCTCTGCATCTCGCCAAGCTTAGACTGCACCTCCGCGGATTCACCAAGAAACTCCAGTAAGCTAAGCATCCAGACGCAGGTTGCCTGTATAACCAATATCAGCAACGCTACATATGTTTCCCTGAGTCTGATGGAATGGTAACTCGCCTTTCTCAAGGCAGGCTTGGTCTCTTTGACGAAGCTCAAAACCCTTGCCACAATCCTTTTCAACCTGGTCGTGTATTTCCCATGTACTATTGAATCCTGAAAGCCATCGAGATCAACCTTCGCCTTAACACCTTTACTCTCCCATCCGCCCGCTACACTCGCCACTGCCTCTCCAGTAGCAAAGTTTACCTCAATTTGCCGATTTTCGTGTAGGCTGAATAGCGTTTCCAATATATTTTGAACCGTATTATCGCCTTTCCCTTCTCCATCTGAACTTTCGGCCACTTCTATATCATGGAAGATGATAGAAAAGTATCCCAACGTAAGGATAGCCTTCTCTTTCCCTTTTTTCCCCAGCTCCCCTAATCGCTCTATGATATTGTCAGATTTTGACTTTTCAAGCCTATTGCCACTCAAAACCCCAAAAATACAGATTTCCGAAAATGAGGTTATCGCCGCATCAAGTACCATCTGGTCTCTGGCTTCTAGTAGTGCAGCGATTATTATATCGATACAACGCGTGATTGTCTCGGGGTCCAGGACGTCTAGCCTTCCACGCAAGCTTAGCCGTGCAAGAAGATACCCCAGTACCAGGATGCCACCATGGACACGGTTAAGCTCTTGCCCACCAGCCTTCTCCCAACTCTCTGCACCATCCGCCATTTCGGAGAGCAGTACTTTTAATACTGACTGGTCAACTGTAGGATGGCTCCCCAGAAGTCCCAAAGCACGCGCAGCAGTTGCACGACCTTCGGACTTCATTCCAGTAAGAGCACACCTCCGTAATTCTCCAACTTTGCTGGAAAATTCTTCCAACATGAAATTTGGAACAACGCCTACAAGTTCCACCCAAACATCTCTGACACCTTCAACACCGGTACCTTCGTATACCATCCCTTCCCATGCAACGCGCATGAATTGCTCGAGTATGCCCGGTTTCTCTTTAGACAGGCGGCGGAAATATACTCGTAGTTTTTCACGGACCTTATCATCCCTCTCTACGGCAGTATCAAGTTTGCGTTCCCAATCTTCATCGACAAGTATTTCTTCGCCATCAAGCGCCTCCATGAACGCTACTCTACGAACAAATGCCAGGGCGGTGGAAAAGACTTCTACTGGCATGGATTTTGTGACCAGGAGATCATCTGGCCCCCAAGTGATAGCATTATGCTGGGTGTTGAAAAAGTACTCAAGGATAACGGAAAAGGATGGAAATGCAAATTTGTCTTTTTTGTTGGGCGCCCTCTGATTATCGAGATCAACTTCCATTGCATCTGAAGTTTGGGGTTTGTATGCAGGGTGCTTCTCCTCTGGGTTGAGAAGGCGGTAATAGTATGGATGAAGTCCTGTAAAGACATCTTAATTCAGTATTCTAGTGTAAGTTTACCAAAATTACATACCTTTCTTGGCCTCTTCAACTACCTCCCCTCTTTCCCCTTTTCTCCCAATGGCCAGTAGATTGGCCCACCTCCCCACAACATTCCCAAATTCCAAGGTTCTATTGGCATACCTAACCGCAGAGAACCGCGTGCTACGGCCTTTCTTTGCGATCATTTGATCCACAATAAGTTCTTCCAGACCATATTCAGTATCCCTGTCCATATTTGCTCTTGTAATAACTGGCAGAAGCGTCGATAGCGCCCCCTCAACTGATACTCCTACACTCCCAACATGTTCGTCTCTCAATCTTCCGAAAAGAAATTTCAAAATTTTCCACTCTGGCTCGATCACGATTCTGGGCGAACGCTTGGCGAGAAGTCCGAGCGATTCATAAGCGTACCCCCTTATCTCATCCACGATTCCATTACTATTGCCAATGCCATTATCTTCAGAATCAGTGCTCAAAATCCAGTACCGCACCTTCTCTACTACCTCTCCCGCAACAGCAACCATGACTTCCTCTCCGCCTATACGGGAGGCCCAGTTGACAAAACCAAAGGCAGCCTGCCGCAGTCTGAGATAATCGGTTTCTAGCGCACCTTCAACAATGCGTATAATTTCCTTCTTCCATTTGATTTCTACCGCAGTTGAACTTTTTGCCAACAAAGCAACTATCCGCGCTTGAAGGACAACCTTGACTGCGGGCATGCCAGTCGTTGGTGACCCGAAATAGAGAGTGTAAAGTTTTGCCACAACGTCTTCATCATCTAGAGAAACGGCTGGGAGTGACCTTTTGTAGATGTCTTCGGCAGGCCCCGAAACAGCTGAGTTACTATCGGAAGCACCGATAAGAGTGGGGAAGAATCTTTCTCCATCTATAAATGCACCTGACGCCAAAAATTTAAGCACGGACTTTTTTATATCCGCAAGCACTGAAAACGGGGTGAAGGTCTCCCTCTTGCCGCCTAGAGTGAGAAATTCAAAATCATCTGGGGATAAACCCGGACAGGACGATCTTTGGGTTCCTGACTGCTGGGCTTGGGGTGTAGAAAAGACAGATAGGTTAAGCAGCATTAGTTTTGAGATCCAGCCCGCAACCCACGCTGCGTCTCCGGGGTCTTCTGCGAATCCGAGTGTCACTCTTAAAGCGGTGTCTTCATTGGTCCCTCTAGGAGGTGGTTCAAAGAACGGCAATATCTTTAAAAGGATATTGAACAGGGCACGTTGGTGGACATGGTTATCATGCTTCGAAATGTCTTTCAGCAAAGGAGGTAGTAACGCTAGCCGTTCAGCCACTGGAAGACGCTCTATTCCTGTCTGGACATACATCAAATCAAAGTTCCGAATCAGAGGATACTTCCCGCCAATTTCTGGATCCTTGAATTGCCCCAATAGTGCGGCGACAGGAAGGAGGAATGTGGGCGACTTAATACGAGTATTAACATGCTGGCAGATTGAAATCACCTAGTTTTTTTTGTGTTAGATGCTGATTTACAGGAGCTCATAAGTAAAAGATCGCAGACTTTATTCCTGACGTTGACATGCGGGCTGGCTAGCTTCAACAATAGAGGGGCGAGGTAAAGATTGAGAAGACGCTGGAGCTTATCATCACTTTCAGCGAGCGCAATCTTGAGCTCTACGTTGTTACATAGACGAAGTTCTTTTGCTTCATCGGGCTCCGACATCGTTGGTATAAAGAAAGTATTTGTGTATATAGTTGGAATAGGAGGTATATCTTGTGAATGAAAGCTCAAAGAGAAGTTGAAGTTGGAGGTCTATGACGCGGGGATCCGGATGGCGTTTAGTGGAATGCCCGAACCAAATCTCAGTGAACCCGTTGATTAGTCATGACTTAGTCATCGTCTTATCTGAACATGCATGGCTGGCAGGCCCAAATATTCAGAAGTTACATGTAAGCTTCGGGGGTGGGGATAAGTGAGAAGACACTCTTCACGCAACCTTGCAGCGTGATGTCTTCTTACTTATCCCTAATACCGCGCGAAATACATACATGTACTGTCTAAACGAGTCATACTCTAAAAAGGAGAGGTACATGTATCTAGTCAATGAGGTGACTTTAGAAAGGTTGTACACAATTATAGGTGTGATAGATACATGTATAGAGGGATTATATGCTATAAGATACATGTATACGTACATGTAGGTTTTGCCAGCGCCTTTCCATCCTTTTATACATATATATTACCTCCACCAAGAACTCACTGCCACTTCCCGAATATAATGTGTTGAAAGTTTGTTTGTTGATGCTCTATTTCTAAGCTTCTTTATTTCTTTGATAGAGATTTCCAGTCCGGGAGGCTCTTTAATGGGATAGGGCTCTTTATCATATACATGTATGTACATGTATCTTATTCTGTAGGCTGCATGTATATACATGTACTCACTACATGTAGCTGCATGATTGCCGGCCAATACCTATACTCATTTCAATTGACTGGTGCATAACTATATGTTACATGTATGTACACTAAAATGTATACTTGTATTGCACCAAACCCATACAGGCAACCTTATACAACTTTATATACAGACAACCTTTTGTCTCTGACATTCGGGGCAAGACATTACATGTAGTTCCCGAATAAATAATAAAGAATGTATTTATCCGTGGGACCAATCGTATGATTGTGGTCATACTATCCCAAAGGATACATGTAGCCTGTTGAGTATATACATGTATGTGGTAACAGTACTATACCAAGTAACTTATGCACCTTAGAGGAAATGGTAGCATCCATGTAGCTACAGTGACAGAAACATGGATAAAACGACTACCGCAGTCGTTGGCAATGTCGTACCACTGCCGTACCACTGCCGTATGCTTCGTTAAAAATATATATGGGGCTAAAGCGGCACATTCTTACAATACCGTACTGATGCGGTATCGGATTTACCCACATTTCTAATATTGTATATATATACATGTAGGCCGTACTACACTAGCATATACGGTATATAGGAAATAGACCTATAGCTAGCAGCATATGCAGGTTCAACTCACGCTCGATGTATTCCCTAGTTTGCTCCGAATTCCCTCAAACCTTAGATGATCTAATCAGTAGCTAAGGAATTCGAAACCACAACTGCTTGACCCTTGATGGCTAGGCTTAACTAGCCTAAGACATCCACTTCTAATAGTATCAAATAGATGTAGTTTACAAATAGAGGGAGGGGTGAATCTTACAAGTACATATATACTTGCCGGAATCTTTCTTGCAGATTGTGTCTAGAAGCCAGTTCTTAATAGCGATACAGTTCATGAAGTTTTAGGACCACTACTTCGTCTGAATATATATTACTCCAATATATCCGGATGAGGAAGAAAACAGCAGGTGCATGTGTAACGAAACCACTATCCAGTCGCTCCCACTCAAACACCTTAGCCATAAACCCTAACCCTAGCCTAGTGTGAATCTGCTCTCATTGACTCATTCATGCACAACCAGTTCTATATTGGGCGGGGCTACTGTGACTTGAACAGACTCGGAGCTATCGTCTGTCTTCGTATCAAAATATATTAATATTCCGTAATATATTTGTATTTCTTCAATACGAGTGCGTGCCTGTGATTCGTTCATGATATAATCCGGGTAACTTCATTTGGCTATTTGCGTAGCAACGACAGCTTCTTTCCTCCTCTCACTCAGTCATCAACCTCCTCCCCAAAGCACTCAATTCGACTTCTCAAAATCATCCTGATACCTAGATAGTTTATCTGAGCCTCTCCGTGGCCCAACCTTCCTCCCATCATGTCGGGGAACTCGAACATGTTCCTGTACTCGCTGACGGTTCTGCAGCCGTCTTCAATCACCCAAGCAATATTGGGCGCCTTCAGCGGGAAGAAGCAGCAGGAGATCATTGTAGCTCAGGGCTCGCGACTGTCCTTGCTACGACCAGATCCAACGCAAGGAAAGGTCCACTCGGTCCTCACACATGACGTATTTGGAATCATCCGATGTTTGGCTGCATTTAGGTTGGCAGGAAGCTCAAAAGGTATGTTACTCTGCGGCTCTACCTTATTCTTCTTTTGCCTCTGCAGCTTAGTGATTTTTGAAAGCGACATAAGGTCAGCGCGTCTCAACGAGGAAGATAGAGAGGGAAAACGTGTAATGGACACGACTGCTCTGGATAGGCGCGCTAACACGACGGCTTCTTAGACTATATTATCGTCGGTTCGGATTCTGGCCGTATCACCATTCTCGAATACCAGCCTGCCGCCAACAAATTCCACCGCCTGCATCTCGAGACTTTCGGTAAATCTGGTGTCCGTCGCGTCATCCCTGGTCAATTTCTCGCGTGCGACCCTAAAGGTCGTGCATGTTTGATCTCGTCCGTGGAGAAGAACAAGCTGGTCTACGTACTTAACCGAAACGCGCAAGCAGAGTTGACTATTTCGAGTCCACTTGAAGCGCACAAGCCGCATTGTCTCGTATTCGCACTGGTAGCTCTAGACGTCGGGTACGAAAATCCGGTATTTGCCGCTCTAGAAGTTGATTATGGGGAGAGCGACCAGGACGCAACAGGGGTGGCATATGATCAGATCGAGAAGATGCTTGTTTATTATGAACTGGATTTGGGTCTCAATCACGTTGTCAGGAAATGGTCAGATCCTGTGGACAGGAGCGCAAATATCTTGTTCCAGGTTCCGGGAGGTACCGATGGGCCGTCGGGGGTGTTGGTTTGCGCAGAGGATAATATTTACTACCGACACATGGGAAGATCGTCCCACAGGGTCCCAATACCAAGGCGACTTGGAGCGTGCGAAGATCCAAGTAGAAAGAGGTCCATCGTTTCAGGAGTCATGCACAAGATGAGAGGGGCATTTTTCTTTTTGTTACAGACGGAGGATGGTGACTTGTTAAAAGTTACCTTGGATTACGAGGATGATGCGGGCGTTTCAAGGATCCAGGTGAAGTATTTCGATACTGTGCCGCTTGCAACAAGTTTGCTCATCCTCAAGAGTGGGTTCTTGTTTGTAGCATCGGAGGGCGGGAATCAGTGAGTCAAATCCAATCCTAGTCTACACGCTCAAATACTAACATTCCTACCAGCCACTTCTATCAATTCGAGAAGCTCGGAGATGACGACGAGGAAGCCGAGTTCTCAAGCGAAAACTTCTCCCCTGATCCTTTGGACGAGTACACACCGATATATTTCCACCCTCGCGCGCCCGAGAACTTGTCACTCGTAGAAGCTATTGACAGCATGAACCCAGTGATTGACTCTAAAATTGCCAATTTAACAGACGAGGATGCGCCACAAATCTACACCGTTTGCGGAACAGGACCACGTTCAACATTCCGTATTCTTAAACACGGGCTTGAGACTACAGAGATTGTATCTTCGGAGCTACCAGGCGTTCCGAGTGCTGTATGGACCACCAAATTGACCAACGGAGACGAGTTTGATGCATACATTGTGCTTTCCTTTACGAACGGTACTTTAGTCCTCAGCATCGGTGAAACGGTAGAGGAAGTCACAGACACAGGATTCCTGTCCTCGGCACCGACATTGGCAGTCCAGCAGCTTGGAGATGATGCTTTACTCCAGGTCCACCCGAAGGGTATTAGACATATAAGGGCAGACCGAAGAGTCAATGAGTGGCCTGCGCCACAACATAGGTCAATCGTAGCCGCCTCTACGAATGCTCGACAGGTCGCAGTTGCCTTATCAAGTGGTGAAATTGTGTATTTTGAAATGGACTCTGACGGTCAACTCGCAGAGTATGAAGAGAAGAAAGAGATGACTGGGACGGTAACTTGTCTCTCCCTTGGTGATGTCCCAGAAGGCCGAGTTCGAAGCTCGTTTTTGGCAGTAGGATGTGACGACTCAACAGTAAGAATTCTCTCCCTGGATCCTGATACAACACTCGAATCAAAATCAGTGCAAGCCTTGACATCCGCGCCATCATCTCTATGCATCATGGCAATGCCCGACAGTGCCGCAGAAACATCTAAGAGTTCCACTTTATACCTGCATATCGGTCTATACAGCGGGGTGTACCTTCGGACAGTTTTAGATACCGTAACCGGGGAGCTGACGGATACCCGAACACGATTTTTGGGGCCTCGGCCGGTGAAGATATTCAAAGTGATCGCACAAGGGCAGCCAGCAGTGTTGGCTTTGAGTAGCCGGCCGTGGTTGGGATACAATGATGGACGAGGACAGTTCATGCTTACACCGCTGACATACCCAATGTTAGAGTGGGGCTGGACCTTTAGTAGTGAACAATGTCCGGAGGGGATGGTTGGCATCCAGGGGCAGAATCTCAGAATTTTCACGATTGAGAAACTCACAGACAATCTTCAACAAGAAAGCATACCGCTCCCTTATACCCCAAGAAAAATGCTTAAGCATCCCGACCAGCCTTTGTTTTACGTCATCTGTGCGGATGCCAATACGCTATCTGTAGCAACCAAGCAAAAATTGCTTTCAAGCGCTCAAAATGGCGAATCTACCGAGCTCCCGCCAGCCGAATTCGGGAATCCAAAGGGCGGGGGTCATTGGGCATCATGCATCACTATTGTTGATCCGCTCGGAAAAGAGACTCTTCAAACAATCGAGCTCGAAGAGAATGAAGCAGCGTTTTCCATAGCGGCTGTATCCTTCGCTAGTCAAGAAGATGAGGTTTTCCTTGTGGTTGGGACGGGTAAGGACACCAAGCTCTCTCCCCGGTCATCAACAAACGGCTACATCCATATCTACCGCTTTATTGACAATGGGCGTGAGCTCGAGTTCATTCATAAGACCAAGGTGGACGAGCCGCCCCTTGCACTGCTCGGCTTCCAAGGCCGTCTCCTGGCAGGTATCGGACGTGACCTCAAAATCTTCGACTTGGGAATGAAGCAACTTCTCCGCAAGGCGCAGGGGCAAGTCGCGCCTAATTTGATCACAGGTCTCCAGACCCAGGGATCCCGTATCATTGTCAGCGATATACAGGAAAGTGTCATATACGTTGTCTATAAATACCAAGATAACCGGCTCATCCCCTTTGCCGATGACATGGTCGCGCGCTGGACCACCACCACCACAATGATCGACTACGAGACTGTCTGCGGTGGTGACAAATTCGGGAATCTGTGGATCGTGCGATGCCCTCAAAAGGCATCAGACGAGAGTGACGAGGACCCTGCCGGCGGTCATCTCATCCATGAACGGTCGTATCTCCAGGGCGCTCCTAACCGGTTAGCATTAGTGTGCCACTTCTACACGCAGGACATCCCAACATCCATTCAGAAAGCGCAGCTCGTTGCAGGAGGAAAGGACACGCTAGTCTGGACGGGTCTCCAGGGTACAATCGGTCTCATGGTCCCATTTGTGAGCAGAGAGGATGTGGACTTTTTCCAGACGCTTGAGCAGCACATGAGGACGGAGGATGCGCCGTTGGCCGGGAGAGACCACTTGATCTACCGAAGCTATTACGTCCCTGTAAAGGGTGTTGTGGACGGCGATCTTTGTGAGCGATACACATTATTAAGCCGAGACAAGAAGGCGGTAATTGCACAGGAATTGGACAGGAGCATAAGGGAGGTTGAGCGAAAGATCGCAGTAAGTGCCCCATTCTCCGCTGTACTACTTCTAGAATCATCACTAACCGTTTGGGCGATAGGACATGAGGAGTCGGGTTGCATACTAGATAGATACAACACCCGTTGAGTGGAGTGGGGGCGGGTGGGGGTGGAAGGGTTATAGTTTTAACTAGGTATTCATGATCTTGTGATTTCTTTATGCATTAGTTTTCTTGTTGTTCTTTCTTACTCTTGTATGCAAGCCTATGCGTGATCTGTGCCCAAAAAAGTAATTGAAAGAAAGGCCGATGCTTCTACAACCTTCCTTCCATAATCTTTTACAAAACCCTAACCCTTAATAACCCTAACCCTTGATGTTCTGGAACCATCTAGAATCCCACCATCATGCCACATCACTCGGGAAGGTTCTGGAGGCCCGAGTGATATCAGGAGCATTCGAGATATCGCCATTATCGTCACGCACAGCGTCTATATAAGTATGCCGTCGTGTCCTTGACTGAGGGCTGTTTTCTCCTCAGGTCAGAAATCAACGAAGCATTACACGAATCCCTAAACACCTATCTTCAATTTAAAACCTCTCTCGCGTCTCAAAAAAATCGAAGCTATAAAACACCATACAGTTAATCCTCTCAAACACACACAATAGCAAAAAATATCTCCTCAAGCACAAGCACCCCAAACACACGAACTAAAAAAAATGCCTCTCTTCTCTCACTACCACCCCACCCCCGGCAACGACATCTTCCGCCTCCTCGATGGCTTAACCAGTCATACCTCCAACCACAACCAGCGTGCTTCTACACCCACGAACCGCCGAGCCTTCACACCAAACTTCGACGTGCACGAGACTGACGCCGCATTCGTGCTCGAGGGCGAGCTCCCTGGGTTGGAGAATAAGTCGTGTGTGAATATCGAGTTTACGGACGATAACACGTTGCTCATCAGAGGGCGGATTGAGCGGAGGGCGCATTCTCCCCCGGCTGGTGATGTCGAGGCGGGAGAGAAAAAAGAGAACGGCAAGCAAGAGGGTAAGGGGAAGCAGGTGGTGAAGAAGGACGAGTCGATGAAGGAGAAAGAGAATTCCGGGGTAAGATATTGGGTGACGGAGCGGTCGGTGGGTGAGTTCCAGAGGAGCTTTTCGTTTCCTGGGCAGGTGGAGGTTGAGAGTGTAAAGGCGAGTCTGGAGGATGGGGTTTTGAGGATTGTGGTGCCGAAAAGGGAGGTGGTGAGGGGGAGAAAGATTGAGATCTCGTAAGTGGCATGTATGCGGAGTTAATGGTCTTTTCTTTTCTTCGGTTGTGTAAGATTTGCGGTTGGAGTTGATGTAGTGGCTAGTTTGGATAATTGTCGTGGATAATTATCTCTGTTTAATAGCCAGCTGAAGAATAGTATTCTTTTTTAAATAATTTTTCCGGCAGTCCTTCGATCAGGGCGATATCTCGTGGTCTAATCTTAATTATTTTTATGAACCAAGAAGTGTTCTCGACAGACCAGCATTGGCTGTTGAAAACTTCATCTCAACTTTGATGTAACCCTCCTCCCTAGCGACCACAACTCGAAAGGTGAGTCTAGAGAGACGAAGTAGAGGAATAAAGGCGAACGGTCTATCAACCCCTCGGCCAGCACCCAAGAGTCGAGAGGTTCCTTCCAAAGGCTGGTTGCAATTGGCATGCATTCCCCTGAAAGAAACCTCGCCATTCGTCTGTTCTTCTCTACCCTGCCCGGGATGTGTGGGGGTTTGGTTGTGGGGTGGAGGTGGAAGGGGAGTGACGAGAGGGAAAGGAAGAAATATGTAGAGGAGTAGGCTTATGTGTGCACAGAGAGACCGCGCTAACTTGGGAGGGGAGCTTACCCTGAGTGTTACGTCTAGCAACTTAGACCTCGGGCCGCATGCGCGCATACAATTAACAAAAAAAAAAAAAAAAAAAAAAAAAAAAACGAATGAATTATCCATCAATCATCATCAAATCATGAAATATCACTCGATAATTCCCATAAAGAATATTATTATTTCACACTTGAAGTGGCACCTTTTAATAGTTATAGGTTTTACAGATTTAATTTATAGTATCAACGAGTGACATCTGATGACGTCGGTCCCCCACAATCAACCGCTTTTTAAATAGCCCTAGCACCTACAATTTTAAAACATAACATACCAATTGCAGAATACAAATTAACTATTAGAAAAATCATCTAAAAGCCCCCAACTTCAAAAATAAAAATTGTAGCATTGCATTGGTATAGCATTTTGTTCGGTTGTTCTCTGAAAATGTGCCAAGACCTCGAAATTGTATGGGTTTTGGCAAAATTCGACCAAATCCTAAAATTTGCAAACTAAAAGCCCCATAACTCTCCACATATTTGATGAAAGGAGCTACAGCTCAGTATATCTTCCTTTTATAGTGTATGTTCTTATACTGAAAGTTGTATGGTAATTGATAAAGAATTGGAGGTTCGGGAAGGTGCCCATTTTGGCCAATTTAGTGTGATTTCAGGACGGTGATTTATGTCACGGTACTATGGAGCGGTAAATGTGTCAAGAGTAATTTTACCAACGGTTGTAGGTTGTTTACCACCGGTGGTATAAGCACTGAACCCCAGACCCCGCGTCACGCTATACTACATTAGTGCATTTCCCACCTGTGGTATAAATACTGAATTCCAGTGATATACCTGCCGCTGGTGGTGAAATCCCATCGGTGGACAATGTTCATATATATTGGTATTATATGGCTTCTTTTGGCCAAAAGGTCTGTGCTTTTGACACATTTACCGCCCCATACGGTACTGTACTTGAATCAACGACTTACAGTTAGTGCAAAGCACACGAGAAAACAGAAATAATTTTTTTTATTATCTGAGCGAATGCATACAATGTGTAACTCGAAGGAAAAGAAAGAAATGAAGAAAAAAGAATTCTATCGAAAAGGATCAGAAACTTTTTTTTTGACCAACCCTACAAACAAAAAAGCTATGTTACCCTGAACCCCATAACAATAACTATCGAAAGAAAAACAATATTATAAATATTCTAAAGAGTCTACAAACCAAGCTCATTTTTTCCTTCCCCCATCAACTGCGCGCGCAACATCCCTTCTAATCTTCCTGACTCCCTCCACCACCCTCTCTACGCCCCCGAAAATTGACATATCTCTCAAGGCGCGCCCAACATTACCCTGTTCCAATTCGAGCACGCGGTCCACTAGTTCCTGCTCCTTGTCGCTGCCATCCTCGTCCGCGATTGCCTTGGAAATCTTCGATGCTGCTGCGAGTGAAGCGTTATGGAAGGCGGTGGCAGTGGCAATGAGAGACGTGATGGCCGGCCTGATGGTTTTATGCAGCTGCTTGTGCAGCGGGGATTGCAGCGTGGGGGCCACAAAGGCTCCGACGAGGATGGCCGCGTCGATATATAGGTGCATGGCGTGAAGTGTGTTCCAATCTGGTTCGCCGCTGGGTACGCTGTCAGGGCTGGGGGCGTGGGAGTTAAGCCATGATTGTGCTTTCTCGGCGGAGGAGATTACGGTAACGCCATCTTTTTCAATGGCAGCTTGGATCATGGCTGTGAGGAGGCAGGCAAACTCGATGTATTCCCGCTCGGGTTCGGTGAATTCGATGGTGGCTTCGGGATCAGCCTGGATCTTTTTGAGGATGGAAGTACAGTTTTCGGGTTGCAGAGAGAGAGGGCCGGGGGCCGGGAGATCGTGGGTGACGGTTATAACGGCTTTACAGTAGACAACTAATTTCTCTACTACCGCAAAGGCCTTGACCCAGTTCTCGCCTGGTGGGGCACTAGTTCGGAAGAGTTCTTCGAAACGCTTCCTTTGCACCTTTGTAGCTTCACCGCCTTCTTCTGCGGCCGGGATACTCGGAGGGTGTTCTGTCTCACAGTTTACAAGGACACCAAAGTCACGGTTATCCCAGACGACAGCATCATTCTTGAGTACAGTATCGAGAGTCTCCAAGTCATCGATCTTATTGGTCTGTTGTGGTCCCAGGCGATCAAGGCGGCGGCGCTCAATCTCCCACATTGAGCGACAGACAGAGCCGGCAACGCGTTCGCTGAACTCGATAAAACCCATCATTTGTGCGTAGCCTCCGCGCTCAAAGGCGAGAACAAGCATGTTTGGTGTTTGTGAGGAGCTACTTTCGTATATTCTCCCGGCATCATTGAGAATCGCCCCGACCTTCTTCTCAGCAGGCAGAATTGTACTGATCCGGGTGAGAAGGAAATGGGAGAGCGTATCGTTCTGAATCTGCTTAATGTTGAGACGGGGATATACTTCAACTGCGAGGGATGCTGCCCCGAGTAGAAGGTATAGCCGGACAAGAAGGAGCAGGGCTTGGTAATTGTGTTTACTCTTGGAAACAACAGCTTCGAGAATTATCAAAGCCTGATAGAGAGGTGCCTGTGCTGTGATCGAAGTAGAGGAAGATGTGATGGAAGAGTGCAAGAGATGCAAGCGAACGAGACCCATAATAGAGAGAAGGGCGGCATCGTCGCCATATTGGTTGTCCGTATCAAGTAGTGCAGAGCCAAGTGGGAGGGCGCCGACATAAATCTTGAGGGATGATGTAATGAAATCATTGAGTTTGGGAATTACCTCCTCTTCCGAGGAAGTAGAGGTGGCAGTGATAGTAAGGGGGGAAATGGTGAGAAGGTAGACAAATTTGTGATGGTTGATCTGGGCAGCGGTCTTGGAAATCTTTGATTTCTGGTAGAAGCCATCTGTCAGTGATTGATAACTTAAAATCTGCAAGCTCCTTTCAAGTACCTCATCGTCGGCATCCATATCCTCGATATGCTTCTCCACAAATCCCAAAAACTCCTTCTTCTCACTCATCTCCAGCATCTCAAGGTAGTTCTGCAAATCCTCGAAACAACAGCTCTTTGTTCCAGTTCGTGTAAAATACTCTTTACATGCCTCCAGCAATGTGGGAGTACCTTCCGGCCCCTCATGGTGATCATGAAACAGTGACGCAAATTTTACCAATGCAAGATCTGCATTTCTTGATGTACCCGCCTTTGCGGTTTCCCTGTGTTGCAGAATAACCTCAAGTGCTTTGTTACCCTGATCCTTGTTTTCTTGGTTGTAAAGCTCGCCCGCAGCCTTGACGAACCCCTCCCAAACCCTCCAATCGTCCCCGCGACCTTTTGTCTCACCCTCAGCTTCTGGAACCGCAGCTCCATCAGTCTTCTTCGCTACTTCGCTTGCAACTACCTCGCCATCTGTTTTTGCTGCTGCTGATTCTTTGGCCTTTACTTCAACCCCGTGCAGAAGGCCCTCACATGCCTTCCACACTTCCATCCAATTGCCGCTCTCCTCCAACAAATCCAATTGCCGTCTAACGAGACCCCACCAATCTCCAGACCCAATCTTAGAATCAACACCAAGATTTGAAGAACCCAAGAGCTCGAGTGCCTCTTTTGTAGCTGTTGCAGAATCTGGTGCCACATAAGGGAGGACCTCGAGGTAGAGTCCGACTTCTTGCGACGTTTGGATGGCTCGGTGAGGTACCACAGTAGTATCGGTAGGTGTATCCGTTCGCGACTTCGAAATCATCCTATACGCAAGCTGACCAAACAACTTTTTGTCCATTGCTATATCCGGAAGTGAGTTCTGAAGTGAAAGTATCAGTACATTCTCTCAAGCTGGTTTAGTTTCCGGGAACAGGAGGAGTACAAACATGTAATAGCAGACATGTTAGGACAGCCCAAAACCAATACTCTCTCCTTTTGGGATAGTTTTTCTGGAGTGCCATAGCAGCCTTTTGGGCGCCTCTCCAATCAAGAATTCGTACAGTTCCCCATAGCCATTCTCGTGTTAGAGCCTCATCTCCGGGATGTGCCTTAACAGAACGCTCCCACATCTTGGCCACCTCACCGGCATGCTCCGAGCCTAGCATCGACCATACTTTAGTAGTTGTGGTCAGCACCTCGATGGAATCGATTGGAGGAGTTTTTGCCGAGAGTTGCTTGGCGATAACGAGAGCCTCTTCGTAGGATGGACCGGTTTTAATGAGAGTTAAAATAAGGGCTTTGATGGCCTAGGCTCAGACGGAGGTCAGTATGAGACATAAGCACATGCGGAATAGCTATTTTAATTTATGGATAAGAGGGAATTACAAAAAGATAATCATTCTTCTCGCCTTTTTTGATACGTTTGTTGCAGAGCTGTAATGCCTGCTTGTAAGCTCCTGCATCAAGCGCATCATGTACGAGTTGGTTCTTGCGGTCCTGGCGGAGAGACATTGCTGAAAGTGGATATGTTTAGTTGGAATTTGAAGTCAATGTATGTACAAGAAGATAGATCGAAGCATTAATGGATAAGAAGTATCAATTTCCTTGTGACGTGGAGATAGATAAATCTGTTGGGGGGTTGTTAAGGATATCGTGGTCTTAATTCGAGAGTGGGGAGAATATGGGAGAGGTGGAGCCGGGTAACCATGTGTTCTCGAAGATTATAGTACAACTTACAGCTCAATTGATCGATCTTACATCCCTGCTAAATTAGGGGAGAGATATATCTCTTCCACATTGAGAAGGAATTTGAAGGATGAGGGAAGGAAATACCGGTGAAATATGATAGATAGAGTATATATTTGATATATACTCCTCGGTAAATTATCTCGTAGGAATATATCGATAACTAGATCTAGTCGACGGCGCGGCCGCGGCCAATCCAGCTCGAAGTTCCGGGGGTCTCTGAGACTGACTAGGTAGTGACGTGAGTATATGAGTGCTGCAATACTTCTAAAATTGCTACCACTACCGAATTGAGTTAAGAACCGGACCAAGATGTAAAGGCGAGTGTAGTGTGGTTTTAATTTGTAAAAATGGAGTATATATCAGATAAATCCTATGTTATTATCGTTCCCCAACACAGTAAATATTGCATATATTGAATTCAAATATTTAAGAAAGTAGTTAGTCGTTGACCCAATGGGAGTGCATAACTCACTATCAATCTGAGAGACACAACGCTCTGCTGTCTTACAAATTATACTCTACGGTCTCTATCCAACGATGTTGGTTAAGAGAGGCGTCGGTACGTACCTGTAGGTACTAGTGCGATTACAACATCATGCAGTGACTAATGCCAGAAAACCCGGGTAACTGCAGGCTTAAGTGCGGCTCTGTCCTCAAGGAAGTGGATTCCTAATAAAGGAGAGAGCTCCAGGTCATCCTCAAGAGTCTGAATCTATCGCTCAATTAAATCACAACCAAAGACCTCAGCCATGGCTATTTTCGGTGGTTATACCTTGATCCGCTTGCTCACGGCTGCCCACATCTTTCTCGGTACTCTCCTTATCCTAACACCCAAACGCCTCACCGAGCAGCCCATTATTTTCCTCCTCGGCGAAGCTGTTGGCCTTGTTAGTAGCTATGGCCCAATTCCCCGCCCTTTCCACCTTTTTTAACATATCAACTGCAGTCACAACCCACGGAATCTTTTTATGATAACCCACTTGCTAGTTCAGTCCTTGGACTGATGTTCATCCTCTCCGGCGTTTCCGATTTATTCGCCGTGTCCTCAATGGAGGAGGTATCGCGCGGTTACTGGGATGCGCAGTCACTAGTTCGCATGGCTTTTTTTGCCTGCGTCACAGGATACACATATATTTTTCGGCCCGGACGTGGGAACACCGCGGCCAGTCACCCGCTGAAGAACAGTCTTGTCTTCACATGGGCGTTTATGGAAGTTCTTGTATGGTTCTGGGTATGTCCTTTTTTCTTGCTCGGACCCTGCCAGCGCGTGAGATCGCTAATCAAGTTCCGCCCGACAGATCTATCAGCAACTGAGAGAGGAACGCCGCGGTGCGCAGGAGAGGATTGAGAAGCGGAGAAGGATGCATGCGAAGCTTATGGCTGGCGAAGTTGACGACTTTGGTAGGTAATGATTTAGGTCCGGCCATGAAGGTAGTATACCTAGCATGTATTTGCCATTTTTCTTTTTTTGGGGATGAAGGACTGGATAGGATGGGTACGGTGCATACATACATAGAGATTATAGACTTGTGTTTTTCTACGCCGCTGCTTCGAAAAAATTCCTGTTTGTGGCCACTTGTCAGCTGTCAGTTTCAGCACGCGCACGGACCTCTCACGTGATCGAGTGATGGGCTATGAACATATTTTGTCGCTTTGCGGAGACGGGTCTAGCTTTATTTCCAATATACCGACTGACGCAAGTAATATCCTATTATTTGGAATGCCAGTAAGCGAAGCTCTACTTTGTAGGGTATCAATCAGCTTCCTCTTGAAGGAAAGACCACAGGACTCGATGGACCACCGCAACTCGAGGGCAATGGGATTCCAAAGATCTGTCGTCAGAGCGCGTAAAGCTTGGCTTTTTAATATAGAAACTCCCATGAAGAGCATTTGTAAGGGCCAGCAGGATTCGTGCGAGAGTCATTGGATGCGATTGTGGTAAAAAGGCCATCACAACAGCTGAGTGGTAGTGGTGAGTGTGGACGGCGATGAAGCAGAAGGAAATGATTAGGCTCGATGTAGTTATCCTCCGCTCTAAGGGTGGAAGCAGGGGGAATCAATATTCCTACATGATTCTTTGCTCCGACAGAGAGGGTGTGGTTGACAAAACTTGCACTATTAGCAAGCACAGACTACGTCGAGGTGCCGTACACCCTTAACGCATCTCTGTGTCGTTGCATATGCCATCTTATATATCCCTCCAGATTCTGAAGCCCTAACCTGTCCAAAAGTATATTTTACACTACCAACAGGACTGGAATTAACCCTGACCTAGCTTATGGACCATGAGGACAATAATAAAAAAACTTGGAGACCTTAGATTCCATACGCGTCAATATACCCACACACAAAGATCAAGCACATGGGCATGGGTTCCAGTAGATATGTATATATAAACCATTCCATCGTTGCATACTACATGTAAACACAGACTCGTGTATGTAGCTGACCATTAGTCTCGTTAGCCAGACAACCTACGTTTCACGTGACCTGACCATTGCTTCATCGTGCATGCCTGGGATAATTAATTACAGAATATATCTGCGTTAGCTCTTACTTGTCCCCCAAAAGGACAGATGGAGCATGTTTTTCCAGACTACCCGACTTGCTTCTAGTTATTAGAACTAACTTCTCATTGCTATAATGTAGTTTTCGAATGGATCCTTGGTTACAGGCCCGAGAACGCTACCTTGATGCGATTAACGACGAGCAAAAGGTTCTTTTCCAGAGCGCAACTCTAGAGAACTTATTCCACATCTACAATACTGGGACAGTTGAAACACAACACCTGGTAAAAAGTAGATCCAATACCGCAGCGAAAAAACTGCAATCGTTTGTCGCTGCAGTCGACTACTTTGGCGGCGTTATCGATGCACCTCCTATTGCAGTTTCATTGATCCTGCATACAATATGGGGCGGCTTCCGGGCATTATTATATGTTTGAGTACCTCTGATAAACAGTTAAAACTCTTTCGCTAATTCTTGAATAGCTTTCAAGTAATTTCAAGAAATATCACTCCAAATTGGTCAACGTTCTCAAAAAGGTGGGGGATATAGTGTTTAGATTCAATACCTACGAGCGCTTATTCCCTACCCATAAACACGTTATCGAGTACATGCCATTTGTTTATCTGGATGTCCTTGAGTTCTGCATGCAAGCAAACAATCTTTTCCTCAGCGCAAGGAATCGTCAATGTAAGTCTAAAGAAATCTCATGCAACACCAATGTAACCAGCCCCTAAAAGCTGAGTTTAAAACGGCTTGCTTGGATCTATAATTAGGCACTATACAAAATCTATGGAAATCCTTTATGGAAGACTCTGGCGGATGTTGAGAAGAATACAACACTATATGGAGAGGGTCGAAAACGAAGCAAGCTTATCTTATATAATTGAAGAGGCTGCAAATAAAGAAAGACACAGAAAAGAAATAGAACGGAGGAATCTAGTTTATGAGCATGTCGATGACAACGAAAAGCGAGCCCTTTTCAGTCGGATTTGGGCCTTAGAGCATTTTAGGGTGTAGAAGGAGTGGGAAAGACAGTTGGTAATGCTTGAACGTAAGAACCCCTTTTATGATAATGTGCAATTGTAATACTAGCTTACATATATTATAATGGATACTTAGAAGAGAAAATTGATGGAATATCAGCCCTACAAAAACTATCGCACTGCCAATCTATGTGGAAGCATCATAAACTCCAAAGGGAGCGAAGTGCAGGCACAGGTAAATGGATAACGCTTACACACAAGTTTTGTAGCTGGATAAGTCAAGGCAGTTCGTCCTGCATTTGGCTTTATGGAATTGGTAAGCCTATATTATTATTGCAAACCTTACTACGATTTCCAAACGTTAACTTTCATTAGCCGGCTCTGGAAAAACTATGTTGACGTAAATTATCCACTAATTAGTGCCTATTTTGACATGGTGGGGTTGTGCTGATATTGTATAGGACTACCGTGATTGACACCATCAAAAGCAAACACGATCTTGAGGGTACCCTCTTGGCATATTTCTATTGCGACTACAGAAATAAAGTGACACTCCAGGCCCGAGAGATCGTTGGAAACATGATTCAGCAGTTATCGAGTGACCCCCGGGTTTCTAAGAGATTTTTTTTTTGTTTAATTCATTAATTGCATGCAGACCGTAGTCTATGGCAATATCACACTACCCCTCTACTACCCTACATCCACCACCATCTTTGAGATGAAATACAAAGAAAATAGAAAATAACATATAAGTAAATAGCGTAACGTGTATGTCCCTCATTGTATCCCTGCTCAAGGGCTGTCTCTCAATCCTCCCCACCCTCTTTCCCTGTCTCTGGCCTCTTCCACTTCATCTTCCTTCCTCTGCCCTCTCTCGTGGCGCTATCCCGCGAACTGCTTCCAGATCTTGATCGCTGTTTTAATGCCCGCTTCTGCCCACAGCAGTTTCGGGATTGTGTCGTTGTCTTCATCGCTTTGTCTATTTTCCGCAGTGATGCTGCAGTCTGTCAAAATGTGGTCTATGCTCTGCTCGCCCTCCCCACATTCGCATTCGCATTCTGGGTCGTCTCTTAGTTTGAATCGATGCAGATATTTGTTGATGGTTATATGTCCAGTAGGGATTTCTAAGAGATTTGTTCGAATGGTAAAAAATATTTATAAGAATGACTGTGTTCCAAGCATGCAAGAGCTCTCTTATATTCTTTTTTCTATTGATTAAGGAGCTACCAAAGGTCTTTATTGTTCTCGACGGCCTAGATGAATGCAATGAGAAGGAGCGTGAACTTATCTTGCCATGGCTCGTTATGTTGGGACGAAGCACCGCATCCATAATCAAACTTTTTGTTTCCAGAGTAGAAGACGATATCCGCAAATCATTCACCGGTCGTAACTGGCTTTCCATTGCCGCTAGTTCTGAAAGCGTCTCTTTGGATATTGCTATGGTTATTGGAAATACCATCAAAACGAAGATAAGAGACGAGAAGTTTTGTGTACGAAATCCCATTTTTCTACAAGAAATTATTGATATACTTGTGGAAAAAGGGAAAGGCAGGTATGTAAATATAAATTGATTAATATCCCTTGATATTTCACACCCGCTAACATAATGCAGATTTCTTTGGGTGAGATTTCAGCTCAACGATATCTGCGAGGAAATGTCAGAGGACGGTGTCCGAAACGTTTTGAACAATCTTCCAAATAATTTGAACGAAACATACACACGAGCTTTGGTTGAAATAATACACCAAGGTGCAGCTCAGATCGATCTGGCCCAAAGGGCCTTTAGATGGATAGTAGCGGCCAGACGCGCCCTAACTCTGGATGAGCTACGGGAAGCGATTTCTATAGAAGTAAATGATAGATCGGTTGATCTCGATAAAATGCCAGAAGCCTCACAAGTCTTCAGGGCCTGTGGTAAACTTGTGGTATACGATCACCAGGACAGAAGTATTCACTTGGCGCATTATACTGTGCAACAGTTTTTAGTTTCCGATGTTTCACTTGACGAAATCGATATTTCCAGGCAGCTTACCAACTTCCATTTTCGGTCAGAAGTTGCTGAAATTGAAGCTGCTAACATTTGTGTCACCTATCTTATGTTTAATGACTTTGAAGACGATTTCGAACGCGAAAAGACCCTCGCCGTCACGCAATCCGAAATTCCGCGTCTAACAGCGACAAGTTGGATACCAGACATGACAGGCTTAGCTAAAAAAAAAAAACAAAGAGCGATATGTTGATTTTCCTCCGCAAGGCAAGATTCTTACGCCCATCAGTCGACATCAGCCAATATTTTGTTCTCCTTTTAAGACCTTGTAGAGCTACCCGAATCAAAAATCGATTCCTCGACTATATTATCAACCATTGGGTTGAACACACCATCTATCTCGAAGGCAGCCATGGAATAATTGAATCGTTCGCAGAGTTAGTATTAGACCACAAGGTCTGTTTCAATTTCCGACCCTGGGGGGATGGTGAGATCGGTATGTCAAACCGATTATGTGAAAATGTGTTCCGTTGGGCGGTAAAGAATGGTTATGGACATATTATTGCGATTTTACTTGCATCATCTACTCAAAGGACGGGTTATAAGCCTTTTGATACGCCCCCCGACAAGATTCCTAACCACACCGCCTCATCTTACATAAACTGCCTAGTGGAAGACGAATTAACCTTTTATTATGCAGCGAAAATGGGCTATGAGAGGACTTTGCAACTATTTGTGTCCAATCACGGTCAAACGCTTTTTTCGCGTTTTTATACCACGCCCACTATCAAAACAGCCATCATCATAGCCATGTCTAATGGACACGAGCGAGCAGCGATGCTTCTGCTCGAAACGTTCGCTAAAACCCCAGGATTCGAACTTGGATATGACCAAAACTCTTACCACCTTAATTTTACCCCAGAATCATCCTCTCCTAGTAATAAAAATACCTATCTACCCCTCCATCTAGCAGTTAAATTCCGGCCCAAAAAGGTTATAGAAATTTTACTCAGCTCTTTCGGTTACGAGAAGCACGCCGCAATAAACGGTCTTGACACAAGTAGATATCGCCCAGTTCATTATTGCTCTCAAAATGGGGACCTGGAGATCTTAAAGCTTCTTTACTTGACAAGGAACTTGACTCTCAATCCCTGGATCGATGATAGTGAAAAGTCAACAGCTTTATACCTCGCCCTGTATAACGGCCACGAAGACGTGGTGACATTTCTTTTGGGTGTAAAAGCCTGTATCGACGAAAAAACGTACACCCTAGCGCTCAAGGCAATTCCTCTACCACTAGAGGCATCGATCCAATCGGGATATCGACCGAAAGTTCAAAACTTCCTGATATCACATCACAGTACACTCACTCGGACAACCGAGAGACGCGACATACTACGGTCCCTGCCAATAAAAACCATTGTGGCTTCCTCTAAGGTTAATGATACCGAGGTTCTGGAGGAACTACTGTTATGGGCATCGGAACACGGGCAGTCAGATATTCTGATTGAGATTTTTGTTGGGGCCGCAGAAGGCGGTGCTGGAAATTTAGTAAAGAGGTTAGTTGGTATGGGTGTAGATGTAGAAGCCAGAAATTCGTTCAAGAGGAGAGCGATTTCGCTAGCGGTTAGGAATGGCCACGAACATGTGGTAAAGATATTGGTGGAGGCAGGTACGACAAAAACTAGCAAGAAAATGCGTGGAAGGAAGGCGAAATAATTGTAGACAATGTTAGGTTTACTATTTATACTTGACTCCTAACCAACTGCACCCATCATCTAGGTATCTACCATTACTTACGCTCCAGATGACCATTTCCTACCAGATGAGCATTTTCGTCTTCTCGGCATGCACCGCCCCTCCAATAACCCTTGTTCTCCAGCTAAACCTTCACCAAATAGCGCACACATGATTAGGGGAAAGAAAAGTAAAAGAATATTCTAAGCTCTGAGACCGATTTGAACGATCGACCCTGCGATCTGCAATCGCATGCTCTAACCCCTGAGCTACCAGAGCTGGTTGCTGACATGGTCAAAAAGTGTAATATGATTTTTTTTATCCGCCCAACGTGTTAGACAAGCCAAGCATCACGACTTGTCGGGTTCAGCCGCACTACTGTGTAATCGCGCGAACACACTTTAAATAAACATTTGTCTACTACACACTAATGTAGTTCGCTTGGGCTAGATATATTACATGTATAAAAGAAGGAAAAGGCATTTACATCCTATCCCTCAGACGCTTCTTCCCAATTAACTAATAATCAGTTAACTACAGGAAATTTGTGTAAAAAAAACATAATTACGGAATGTAATAATAGTTGTAACTCATGTCCGCCATGAAATTCATAGTACAGCATGTCGCTCTTTGGAGGAGGAAGGAAAAAAAAGAAACAAGGAGAAATGAGCAGGATAAAACAAGTATGATAATGCATAAAGGATGTGATTGAAAGGGCATCAGCAAAGCGCTCTGAGCCCGCAGTTTTCTATCTATTCGTCACCATGGTCAATGATCAACATTGGCCCGCCACCCGCACCTTGGCCTGGTGCACCCCCAATAACTGCCCCTACCCTCCTTCCGTTACCTTGCAAAGTATTGGAGCCTATCCTTCCTACGGTGACAAGCGGTGCTGGTGCAGAGCTTCCGTTACCGTTTGTCGTACTTGATGATAGATTCCTCCTGCTACTCCTTCTTCCTAAGCCATTGGCTGACTCGGCCGCCTCTTGTCTTTGGCGTAGCATTGCCTCTCCCCGCGCACGAATATCCGCTGTTGTCAATGGAGTGCCTCTCCTGCCTCTTGATGCCGCAGCGGTCAAGATTGGTGGCCTAGCGCCCTGGTGCCGTCCATGGGCCGCTGCCGTACTTGTAACTCCTTGAAGCTGCGCTGACTGTGAGATACTAGGTGTAGTTGTAGCACTGCCCAGACGAGGACCCGAGCGGCTTGTGGTCCCTCGGAGCTGTTGTCTTGAATTCCTAGTGCGCATGCGACTGGCTTGCGGGGAGGCTCCGATTGTAATCGGAACAGGTCTTGGTGACTGTAAAGAGGTTTGACTGCTAGGACCACCTTCGCTTCCTGCGCGTGCTTCGGCGCCTAGACGTGGGCTTTGCATTTGCGAATTACTAGGTGCGGGACTGTTTGGTACTGGACTGTTTGATGCCAAACTTGAACTTATACCCTGAAACATTGGTGAAAATGGCGGAGGCGGAGAGCCCTGTCCCATTGCTTGCACAGGTGTTAGTTCCCTCGTTGATTCTCTTGATTCCCGTGTAGATTCCCGTGTAGATCTTGTGGCCCTAGACGATGATCCACCAGTGTAATTTCTCTGCACCGGTGTTGCGCTCCTAGCAGGGCTAACGCTCGGGTTCATAGAACCCAAACTTTCCAATCGGCCTTCGGTCATTGCCTGACTGTGTTGTTGGAACATATTTAAGAACGCCGGGTCAATCTCTCTTTGTCTTCGGCTAGACAAGTTGCGGGAGCTACTCGTTTCACCGCGGCGATAATTACTCATACTACCGGCGGCCTGTAGGCGTCTTCGCCTTGTCGTGGGAGCGTCAGAGTCGCTCTCACTATCATCCTCTATAACGTGAGGGCGACTGCCTCTAGTTCTGTTCCTCACAGCCCTTTGACTACTGGGAATTCTCCTTCTTTGCTCGTTCCCACCCATCCTCACATCACCATCCTGGTCTTCACTTTCGTCATCATCCCCGTCGTCTTCCTCATCCTCTTCCGGAACACTATAGACACTACCAGAGCCAGTGTTATGACTGGCAACATTTGTGTGGTTTCCTCCGCCGGATGACGGACTCACAAACGAGTCATCTTCGTTTTCGCTAGCTGTGTAATCCAAAGGTGTATACCCCATGTTGTGCCCTAGTGTCTCCAAATCATCATCATCATTATCACTAGGCAATGCGATGGGTCCGCGCCGTTGGCTATAGTCACGTCGCGGGTGTATTGAAGATGCTTCCGAGACTGAGGATTCATTGTCCTCCTCTTCGTCATCGATAACAGTCCTCCTTGCATTTCTTCGAGTGGGTGCTATGATTGCTGGAGATGAAGAAATCACCACAGGATTATTTCTAAAAATGTTGCGTGTCCCTGCCCCATTTCTTCCAGGTGCTGGTCTCCCTCTCCGAACCTCGGGTGTGTCATGCTCTATAAAATCTGCTAAACTCCCTTCGTCTTCACTTGTTTCCGTATGATTAGTGGCCCTATGCCTCGCTCTTCGCCTGGCTTGAGGGACAACCCTAGGTGGTCTTTGAACATTTCTTGTTCCCTCATCGGTATCAGAATCATCCTCGAGAATAATTGGTTCGTCTCTCCCACCAGTTGTTGATTCTGAGGAATCCCGCATTCTGTTTCTGCGATCCTCCTCGTCCTCCTCCTCGTCATCGTACTCATTCTCATCTTCCTCATCCTCATCGTCGTCGAAGTGACCTTGGAGGTGGTTGCGAGCAAACATGCGAATCGCATCGGCCGCAGCCCAGTCAACTTCCTCCAATTCGTTCTCGTCACTTGATTCAAATAGTGGATGTCTTCTCTCGTGATCGGTGTCAGTCTCGGACCCAGAATCGTCTTCGTCATCATCTTCATCATCTTCATCTTCATCCTCATCCTCATCGTCATCGTCATCATCTGAAAAATCCCCATAGCGAGACAAGCTCCGAAATCTACCGCCACAGTGCTCACACCTACGATTTCGATATCCATCCTCTATCTCCCAATTACATCTTGGGCATCTTGACACCCCATCCTCTGGGTCACGTACTACTCTTGGGTCTTTCTTTTTCTGTTTGAACAACCCGCGGAACAGTCCACCCCCAACTAATCCCCCCTCACTAGCTTTATCTCTTTCAACGGCTTTCAGGGCTTCTTGCTGCTGTTTTCGTAACTCTAAGCCACTTCCATTAGGCGATGTAAGTTCGGCACGCAACACAAATACTTCGATCATATCTTTAATCTATGGACAAAGTCATGGTGAGCAGGTTTGAAAATCGATTTTTTGCAGAGCATTAGGAATTTCACGAACCAAGTAAGCTGGCGCCGGCTGGACTTTGACAACACTTCGGCATTCAGGGCAAGTCATTTTATGGGCCTGGCCTAACCAGTCCAGCACGCACTACTCGGCCATCAGCTATGGTTCAAATCCAAGTATTGTCGAGGGTTTTACATACCGTGTAACAAAAAACATGCCCACACTGAAGCGTGTATGGCTCAAAAAGCATTTCCAGGCAGATGACGCATGTGAGCGACTTCTGCAGCTTTTTCAAGTCGCAGTTAAGATCCTCAATCACCTATTTTTTTTTCACACTTAGTCACCCTCCCAGTGTTCCCCCCCCCCCCCCCCGTAGCGCCCATCAAAGCGTAGCAAACCCAGTCAAAGAAAAGGCGAAGAATTCAGGTGTACGTACATCGTCTTTGTAATCCCGCTTGGGCGTTGTTTCGACTGGGATATCTTTCTTTGTAGCTGTGACATTGGCATTCGATGCTGGGTTTGCAGCTTTGAAATCACTTTTAACACCCATGTTTCCAGGGCTCCCGTGAGGTGACGAGGGCTAAAGGAGAGTCTCTATGCCAGTACCCTTCGGGTGATACTGAGTTCCGGAATTGTACTATTATTGAACGCGGCAGCGATATTTGAGAATGGCGCAAGTGGAGCTAATTCGAGCACGAAGAAGCGTGCGATTAGCGAAAGTTGTATTTATCAATACTATTGAATGAGGGGCAGCTGATAAAGAGGAGAAGGGAGGGAGGAGGGGTGAAGTGGGAAAGATGGGGCCGAGAGTAACGAGAGAGGGAAAGAAAAAACTACTGCAACGTGAGAAACAGATTGAGGAAAGATGGATATGTTGGGGTACAAGCCCACAACTCGGAATCAGGATAGCAGCAGCAGGGGAAGATGTAATGTGATGTAGAGGTATGCACAGCGTAAAGTAGCTGGGGAAACAATTTGTAGGGATGGTGGGCGCTGGTGGCGTCAAAGCACCAGCGACAGACCGACACGCATGCTGCGACGTTGTTTAAAGCTGTCGGTCTGGTCTGTCGGTGCCTGAGGACAGCCAACCGATAGCTAGGTGTAGCTTTCGGTACTTCCCACACCATCCCACCATGTTCCTCTGGTTACCACACAACCAATGCCCTCAACCACCTACCACAACCACACAGCAGATACATGTATATATCCATGGCCCTCCACTACAGCTGGGCTGCTCCGAATTCCTATCCTCACCTTTCCGTTTCTTCCATGAAACAGCCGTCTGACTGTATGACAGCGTGTTCGTCGAATCCCGGCCACAGAGGAAAGAGGAAGAAGGCTCGAGAAGGGGAAAACATAGCAAGCAGGATGATGGACCGACTTACTCGCGATATGCGCCAAATTCCAATACGACCTGAAAGTTTATACCGGGAGAGAGAGCAATGTTGCCTTGCTCGCGCCGAAGTAGAAGGGATATCTGGAAGTATTTACGTTGGGATGGGGAAGACGAGGGAGCTACTACACACTGCGCCGGTAGCTACAGGTTGCTGAAGAAAAAATCTGCACAAAGAAAGGAACAAGAGAATGGAAAGAAAGGAAGATTTGCTTTGCTTGCTGAACAGGGATGGGAGGGATGAATCTCAATCAAAGGTTTTTGGTACTTTTACAAAACCGGCCCATGCAGCTGGATTATATCATCCATCCACCCAGCCCTCTTGGCGGTGTGGGGGTGGGTGTGGCAGTTGCAACTGTGGCGCTAACTAGCCCACTAACCCTCACCCTGATCTGTTTTTACCCCTGCCATCATCCATCCTTTCCCCCTTAAGCTTCTTGTTTCGCTAATCCTACTACAACCCTAAAACATTCACAAATGTCACCACGCACCCTACCCAGCCTTATTTCCCCATTATTAGGGTGTGAAATTCCTCCAACTAACTAACTCACTCACACCAATCGCACACACACAGCCCTAGGAAATTGACTAGGATCCAATTTAAACAGGAATCACATAATTTTGTTTCCCTCGCCCATGCCTGGATCTGCCGAATCATATATTACGGCTGCCTCCCTGCGCTACCTACAATCTCATCTAGAATCTGAAATGAGAACATCACTCCTCAGGTCTCGGTTCCTTCTCGCCTTCTCTTCCCCAATTCGCGGCTCGTTAATCGCTGCTGTTAAAATTGGAAACGGAAACAAATATCAGCTACGACGTTACGTTACAGCCTTAGCCAGGCCTGTCTCTTGACGGTTTGGTGTCTTCAGCAACTTCCGCCACTTTCACTGGAGATTCAAAGGTCTGGAAGCGCGCCGTTTCGAGACCTGGCGGTAGTGGAGATTCGAGTGAAACTCAAACGTATTGCATACATATCTGATTAACTACTACCACGATATATAAAAAATGTTCATCTCCCGGACCTAAGGAAGCGAGACCTTTCATGTATCATCCCATCTCATCCCATCCCATCTTATCCTATCCCATCCCATCCCCATTCCATTCCATTCCGATGCCTGATCTGCGGCACATACCAAAAAAAACTTCCAGGGGGAAACGATTCGTGCCGGATCCCTGTGCCGTGAGATTCATCCTCTTTAATATGCGATACAAGGATCTGACTTCTTTTGGGAAACAAAAATTCAATTGCACTCTACGATGAAATCAAGGAAGGAAGGAGGGAAAGAGAGGGTGTGGATTTGGAGGCAACCGAAGACCCCGGGGGTAGCACGTGCCACTTGCTCGATCAGGGTTTCACCAATGTTCACATACCCGCCCGGTTAGGCAATGAGGCAATGTCTTTTGAGTATATAAAATCCGGTACCGGAACGGTCTCTCGGCCCGAGGGTTGCTTAGTTGAGTCCCCCTGCTATGAGGGCCGAGTGAGAGGTTGTGATTAGTTAGGCTAGTTACCGTGGTAATGATAGGATTGGGCGTCAAGTACTTGATTTTTTTTAAAATAGCTACCTCTAGCCTCACCCCGCGCATTGGGCACCTAATTCCCGTCTATAAATCATTGATATTTTTGACGGCGCAACTATATATCCTTGTGGCTGTATTTTCTCTTTTTCTTCCTGGCCGCGAGACTTAGTCTCATCACCATAGACTAAAGTCTGCATGCAATTAATGAATTAAAAAAAAAAAAAAAATGAGACTTAGTCTCTGAGTCGAGTGATCATTCATGAATGTTTCCGTCATATATAGTCACTCGATAGTTGTACATTACCACCCACAAACGTTGTGAAATGGCGACAGGCGTGTATTGGTAACATTCAACGACCAATCTACTCCCTTCTCTTACTGTAAACCCACCCCAATCTCAAGCTTGGTGCACAAGAAAGCCACTCCCACAAAAAGCGGCACCCTGGCCTATCACCGGGCCGTGGTTCCTCCTAGCTCTCCCAAGCAGCTGCACTTTCAACCCCCGAGATAACCCCTATCCCCCTCATTCACTTAGGCCCCCTTTCCCATTCCTTTTCGGCATATAGTGCGCACGCTCTGCATCGTAACCTGCGCGCGCTAGTTGGTAGGTGGCGCGCACATACCACGTAAACCAGAAATAACGGGGTCGACAGCTCAATCCAATTCCATGTACTCAACAACCTATGGCCACATTCATACCCACTATTTACGGTAGCAAGAGGGGCACACGCCTCGGAGTCATACCCACTCAAGTGTCAGAGAGTATCTGTTTCAGTCCGGCACAACTACATGTAGTGCACACCTGTCTATACGCGCATATATAGATGGTGTTGGGAGGTGATCAATGACCCCGGAGTTTCCTAGCTCTCCTGCAGTACGAACCTTTTCCGGGAAGAGGGGTTCGTACTCCAGCTTCTGTGCAGGCAGGAGGAGTGACAAAGTTGCCTTGGCTTGTAATTGGCCTCAAATATTGGGAATATGATGAGCCGAGTGAGGTCTGACCCGATACGGTCTTTCTGAGGTGTAGCCACCTTAGCACGGCCCGACTGTCACTGAACATTCCGTACTTACTTCGTCACTCCTACAAGTACCTATTATCCTGTTATCAATCAATCAATCAATCCCTTGGCGCTTGCAGAAGCCTTCCGCTCAAACATAATTCAGAGCCACAAACACACATGGACAAGTGGCCTAGCGGTTAACACTCGCCTTCTGGACGGACACCGAAAGGTTGTGCCTTGCCTTCGATTGTAGGGTTCAATCCAGGGGTGGGAGTAGTAGATATGGCTGGGCCATCAATGCTACTTTTTGTTCTTTTTGAACAACAGCCACAAGTTATAACGTTATTAGATATTGACTCACTCTCCCGATAATTCACTTGCTCTCCCAATTCACTTTCTTAATTCATTGAACATCATCCCGTCAAGCTCAATAGCCAGAGCGTCATGCTCCAGAACATCCAAGTGTCCTTCACCCAGCCACTAGAACTACACAATACCGCGCGAAATTATAAAAAAAAATTTCTATTTGTGGAAGGTGTTAGTGGTTCTATAGATATACTAGTGGTTTTACCGCGCACTGCTCGCTGGAATATCCGGATACGTTCGAACGTTTTTTTCTCGGGGGCGTTGGTAGACATCTATATGGCTGAGCTTGGCATCATGACAAGGAGAGGTCTTCGCCGACATATGGGTAGAGCTGTTGTCCTCAGTGGGGTGAATGGGCGGTTCTCTTTGACTGCCGAGCTCATCTTGGAACGTAGGCTTGCTCGCCGGTCTTTGAGTAACGCAGTCCAAACATGGAGACCGCCGGCTTGGGGACTTGATCGGCGGGCATGCGCTTATGTGGTTTAATATACACCCGGGATTTAGACTTGGCGTACTACTCCACAGTATTGACTCTCAGCAAGCGGGAGGGTCTGTCGCGAGGCGTGGGGGCCACATTATGTCGTATATTTATACGTAGCTAGCATGAATTTAAGTGAAGTCGATTTAGTTGTTCTTTCAAACTCTGTAGTATAGCCCAAGCTCCTCCAAGACTGCAATTCCGGTGGTATTCGTGTGCACATGTACTTTACAAGTTAGGGGAAACAATTTTCAAACGCTAGTACATACGAGTGATACCTCATGATTCCATTCATACCGACCACCCCCGTGACTGAAATTTCTAGAAACCGGTATCTACATGTATTATGTTCAGTTTTTGTCCGAGCTGAGATCTCATGAATACGAGCATTTACACCATTATCTGGTCATACGTGTATTTACAATTTGGTATTACAGCTGTTGTCATAAAATTAGGCCCAGGCGAGCGTCGTAACACATACTAAGTGCGAATCTTCAATCCATTACCTCTCTAAGTAATTCCCATAGCTTCATTAATGTTAAATTGCTAATATCATGACAACAGCTGTAAATGTGTGCGCCTTAACTTATATGCCGTGCATATAATGTGCCTTACTTAACTTTCCCTGCGGGTGGGTGTCCGTGTGTACGAGTTCATGACAGTGCTACGTTCTAATACTAGTGCAAGATCATACACAGATAGTACAAGCGCAATTCGGATGTTTGAACTTTACGAGGCTGTAACATCACGATCACGTGCAAGGCTGTATCGTGATCGACAGATATGTACAAGCTACAGCTATAGCTAGGCGCAGCCGGCCGGCCTCCCCAGGCAAACTCGGCATGCATGCAGTCGATGATGCTCCGCAAACGCTACGCTATAATATGTCTCAATAATACCGGCTGTCTGTCACGTGCCTTAATACAAACTATATCGAGCTAGCTACAATGTCATCCTTTAGTTCACCGGCGCTTTAATTAAATCTACCTATTCGAGCGGCGCACCTGATCGATATATGTCCATGTGTAGGGGACTATGGGGACGCCTTTGCAAAAGATACTTTCAAGGGCAGCTTTGGGAACAGTTTGGTGGAGATTCTAGTCAAGGTTACTAGTACAAGCTACAAGCTGAGTTTAGGATCACGGCAACAACTGCATACGGTGTTGCCGTCCTAGCAAGCTATATATACCCGGCCCACCATACATCATCTAGTTCGTGTATATAACGTACACGTGGTATATCTCAAGGGCGAGTATATCTACAGATTTAAACTTTCACGAACCTTAGTAGCAAACTATATGTAACTTCTAGATCTTAATAGACATAATTCGGGGGTAGTTGTGTTAGCTGACTTTCAGAGTAGTACGTGTATAACGATGACACATTGTGGGCCAATATATATACATAGATAAGAGGTGTAGCTAGAACCTCCATCTTACATGGTGTGCCTCATCTCGACCTTCCATGTCATCTTGTCATCCCACTCTATTTCTTCGATTGTGTGTCAGTCAATAACGTGTATCATCCAGATCCAGCCCCCAAGGTTATCATCAATTTACTAGGAATACTGCTTTCCATGAGAACCTATTACTCCAGAATCCCAGGGTCTGAGTTGAGACGGTCTACTCAGAATCGAATCTGATATCGTGTACATGTAATTCACGTCTCATGCGGGGGACTCTTCTAAGTAAGACCCCATATATCCGTTGATCAGTACGATCGATTTTGCGAGTTGTGTTGGTTGGTTGCGGAGAGTCTGCGTATATAATATAAGCTGGGATATTGCATTAACTGTATTATAATTATCAAAGAATCTTTTCCTAGCGTGATCTAGAGAGCCAGCAGAAAGCTTACTATATGTAGGTTATGGTTACTGTCAGCCTAAGAGCAGGGAACAGATTGAATAGGGCGTAGGTTAGCCGACTAGATAAAACACGTTACAAAGACTACGTGGTACTTGTAAGTGGTTAAGCATATATATGCGTTAGTTTTAAGACCCTATATATAGGTTAAGTTACGCATCATCCAGGCATCATCACTCTCATCTTCTCCATTTGAGCAACAGAGAAATTTAAAAATTGATCTTGAGAGCATCCAAGTCTAAGAAATGATAGGGAGACCTCGATCACCAACAACCTGAAAACGTTACGGATTAAGCCCTACTCCAGCAATATAGCTTCCATGAGCGAGTTTATTATATATTAGGAAGCTTAGCTAAGGACAAATTATATTTCTCATGCTCAGCTAGTGATTTTATTACCACGATCGTAAAAACCAATCAAACAACAAAAAAAAAAACACAATCATAAACGTTAATGAGCCAGTTAATTCCGGCAATTCTTACGCCCCCCCCGGTTTTTCTTAATAGGCTCCCTCAAGCACTATGGAAGCGAGGTTTGGAACAACGTTTCTTCTAGGTCGGTACCATATCTGTCTCTCGATCTTTACTACTCTATTGCGACCGGTTGGTAGGTAAATTGCGTATAAAAGGTTAAGTTGCAATTGACATCGAATTTGACCTCGAGTGACACAACATGATTCCAGGCAGGGTAACCCTTGTCCAAACCGACTTGAAACCGAAAGCATTTGCGTGGCTAACATGCATGTAAGCTAGCTTCCGTTTGATCCTTCCTTTAAAATATTTTTAGCACCAAAAACCAGACACACGTACGTATGATGAAGGATCATGATTACCGCGTTACGCGTTCATGCTTGATTAGACTTTTTGGCTCGAATAGAATTTTACGTTTTATCTTTTGTCGGGCTGCACTGGTACATGGTTGACGTGCGCAACGGGCCGCGAAAATGAAGAGAAACCTAACTAACGTCTCTTGACTTGGATCCGCAGGGGATGCCGATTCCCCCAAATTTTTGGGCATAACGCGTACGGGCAACACTCCGGTAGGCGAATCCTAAACAGCATTAAAAAACTAGATCACACTTATCTCTGGTCTTTAGCGGAGCTTTTGACTAATATATGCCAATGATAGTACGTACAAATCTTAAATCTGGCTGATCTGTCTGTCTTGGGGAATAGCAGCTGGTCTAAACCATAACTCATTCTCATGATATGAAGTTTCGAAATTAAAACTCCAACAGTATGCGGTGATATAATCTCGACCAAATTCCCAACCGTACACGGAAAAGAGTGCCATAGTATGCGTATGCTTGGCTGCTCTGTTCTTCTATTGGAAATAGACAACCAGGAGCTATCAAAATCCTTGAATCAAGCTTTATGCGCCTCTGACAGCTCTTTGGCTGCCAAGTCGCAGTGCTTTCAAAGGATACGCCTGTGCAGTCCTCCTGTGAAACGGTTATCATCCGACCCTTGAAAACACATCTTTCCTCCCGCAATGATCGTTGCATGATGCTGCAACGGCCCCCATCATACACCCGCTGTTGTTTTGATTATCTATTCTATGTCACATATTCAATATTCGGCGCGCGCACACAAGGCTGATATGAGTACTTGATCGTCGCGCGATTTTATTCGCGTAGACAAAGTACTCTACGTACGTTGTACAGAAACCCAACTCGGAATACATGCCGAGAAAGACCTGTAGTACGAGGACTACATGATGGCACTTACGCGGTTTTCTTTTATTGTGCAACACCAAATAAGAAAAAAAATAGGGAAAAAAGAAAGATTCCCTGCGTCAATCACCGAGAATAGTTTCCACATACAAGGCTTTTACAAGGCTTGCCCGCGGCCATTATCACTGCCGACATCTGTCGAAAAACTGCCTTATATCAGTAATGATTCAAACGGGAGTTTCTTTCTTCTAGAAGGCGTCTATAGAACCGATACTTTGACTATCATTTCCCTTTTTTATAACGGGACGGATGGATGGGATGGGTGACAGGTTGGTGGTAGACAGATAAGGCAGTTTAATTCCGTATCTACCCTCGGATCAGATTGATGTTGCGATATAGAAATTAGTTGATATCGAAAGTTCCATCTACATATCACCCGACAACTAGCTAGACAAGGTGGATGAAATCCCACGCCTACTTACACTAGAAAATTACCAAGGCAAAGGTTTCATCCGATTAATCGTATCGTATCTTGCATGCTTAGTGCAAATGCCATAACATCGATGGGTTCGATACATTTCCAGCCCATAGGCCGTTTTGTCAAATCCCAAGTAAGGGTAAATATATTTATCCAAATGACATGACTGAACGACTATATTTGATATTCTTGTTTTTTGTACCGGGTTTGCACAGGTCCCCCGAGGGAAAGTGCTCAAGAATTCAAAATGAGCATATGGTTTAGTTTGATAGCGACATATGCATCTGGTAGCTTCAAGCCTACTCTATCTACCCTGACAGCATTACTTTACAGCCAGGATGTGGCACAGGGGAAAGGCCAGTAGGTGGAGCGACAAATTCAATTACAGTGCGCCAGCCTCTCCTCCCTTCCTTCCTTTCACTGCCTAGCCTCGATTTCTTCTCCACGATAACGGGGGTTTTGTTCGATGGCCATTACCTAATTTGTGGGGTTTATCGCCTCGACGCGGACGACGCGAGACTCGGTAAACGCTGTAATGGCATGGTATATGTTTCGTTAGTAAATATGGGGAAGTGTGTGCGTGGGTGGCTCTGATCAAAAAGTGGACAAACAAAATCTCACGATGGTAGATATCGATAGCTACGAAGGAAGCTCGCCATGAATCGGAAGTTTTATATTTACTTTTTTCCTCTCCCTTTCCTTTTTGCAACTGGTGCCATGTCGGCGGTAGTTACTAGCATGACCTTTGACAGGATCCCAACCCGAGATAATACATACATGATAGGTGCTACTCCAAATCGAATCTCGCCGGTCGATGGCAGCGGTATCACCCGACACACCTGCAAAACAGCAAACCCGAGAGCTTAAAAGTTCACCGGAGCCATGGCGCCAAGTTTAAATGCCGGTGTTGGTAATCACCAACTAAGAAGGAATTCTTTCATGTTAATTAACGGAATCGGGAGGGCTTGGATAACTAGAGTCTAATTTGGTATGCACTACTTTGGTTCGGCGATTTCGTTGTGACTGCATCCGGCGGAAATCTGAGGAATCTCTTGTCAACGGCGAGCTTACTCCCTTCACGATACTAGGGCCTTCTTGGCCTGCAAGCCACCGCCCTAGCTAAGCATCAATTCTTCCAGAAGTTGGGAAGGAGTTTAAGGTTGATAGAATCCAAGATATGTGCACTGCCTAGGTATGTGACACCGAATTAAATGCAGAGAGAGTGCTCCTCCAAATAAACCGCTATGATACGACCATGAGAGAGAGCAGCCAATAATCCAGGAACCAACGAAGAAAGAAGGCCAAGCAAAACGTGGGGAATCTGATGTCCCTTTATACATATGCAGTCCCCGTATTCGTGATAAAAAAAAGGGCTAACAGCGGGTCTCATCGGCTCCTCCATAGTTTCCCTCAAACGAGCAATGAAGTCCGTTCGGTGCCCCCGTTTCGTGGCTGCGGCGTCTGTCTGGCGAACGACGTGCTGGTTGGTTGATTTGTGTTGAGGGGACGTTACACCACCAGCGAGAAGTTTAAATTTCCAAAGGCTCGAGCTCTTGGCTACCTACTTATGGTCGTCCCTTCAAATAGTAACGGCGAGCGCCGATAAGCGGTTTTGATGTCATGCATTGCGGTAAATAATATTGGATTGGCGATGATCATGATCCTTATCAAATTCGGTTTTAGGGAGGCATGCAGAAAATGTTCCTAAATAATAGTGCGTTACTTATTGTAACGCTGGGTACAAAATCATAGCCTAGGTCTATGGATATGCTAAGTATCTTGTACCGAATTTCCCCTATAACTACATGGACTTATTACAAGAAAGGTCTTGGTTTATATGTACCTAGGTAGCCTATGAAGAGCTAGAGGAGGCGCCATTACTGTTAGGCAGTGTGCAAAACAGTATGACTTTAGTTGCTTCTTGTCGTAGCCCCTATGTAGAAAATGGCAAAAGCTCCCCTATGGCCACCAAGTCACGCCCGACCGAGGCATTAAAGTTTGATGACGGAATATCCTTTTCGTTCCTTTTTCCTTTCCCCCCTGGGGTCCAAGCAAAAACTGGGGAAAGGAACGCCTGCAGCTGCAATTGAGCGTTGGAGGCATGTGACGATGTTTCAGTCCCTCATCCTCATTTGTAAAAAGGTTTCATCCAACCAATAGGGCATTAATTTTCCGAGCGTCTGGAACATGAAAAACGAGCTGCTGCAGTGTGTTTAGCATGAGGGTTGTCCGGGTGGTGGCGGTGTGCCGTCGCGAACCTCATGATGTATGCTATATCGATCCTCGATCCGCAGCCCTCCCTTCCTTCAACGCAGGTTTCAATATGATTATGATTATGGGCGGCGAATCCATGTCGGTCAGGTCGATAACACCACACATTCCGAGGTCGCATATGAAGCTTGAATATGGAAGGTGCTTCGATATTGGCTGGCTGCTGCTGCTGTATGTATGTACCTACCTCTGCGAAGGTACGGTTAGTCTACGGGGCAATGGAATCTCTGAACCTTCTGGAGAAAGGGTTCGTGGAAGGAGGAGAAGGCGCCGTCCATACGTACATTTGCGGGGTAGAGGAAACTACGGTAACTTTTTATTTACACGATGGGACTAACATCGAGAAAGGAAGTTTGTCACGCGAAACTTGGGCAGGTACGATAGCAGGGCCTTTTAGTTGAAGGGCTAGTGTAGCTCTAGAAGTAGAAGTACTTGGAGGCTGGTATCGTCGACAGGGTTTGTATGGATGACCCACTATTTGTGCGCGCGTTAATGAGTACAACGTTTTCGACTTTTGAATCATCGTCTTAAGAGTCAAGGCCAGTGACTGACTGGTCTGTTAAATGGGTTTTGATACTATTTATTAATTGTTTTCTCATCTGAGACTCTAGAGGTATAGAGATAAACAAATCTCAGCTGTGGGACTGTGGTGGAGATGGTTGGCCAAGTTAGGAGAATCGAAAACAGAACAAGTTATTCCGGGGAGCTGGAGGATATTTGAATTTGCTTTTTTTCCATTGGTTGCTTGCTAGACTACCGATCTACACCCAATTCCGTTGTGGGCCAATCAGCGCCGGCCTAGGCACGCGACACCGTCTGTCATTGCCAGTTGCCCCACCTTCAACGACGATGATCAAAAAAATGGCCTAACTTGAAGTTTTTCGCAGCTTCCTGTTCAGGGTTCCCCTTCTTCTTCCTCCCACCCTCCCTCCTCCAGGACAGGATGGGGCAAAGAGAGTGTGAGAGAGTTATCTCTTTAATTCGTTAGGTGGGAAGACCCTGAAAGTAAGATTCGAGAAATTTTAGGGCATCACCAAGACTCTTGGGATTATGCTTTTGGAGGTTGGGGACTGGTCATCCAAGACTCAAGACTGTTCGAATGATAGATGCTTATCTGTCAAAATTGCCATCATCACCGGGAAGTTGGATGCGGTTCCTTATCAACGTTAATTTTGAGAGCGTTCCCTAGCGCAATCCAAGTAGTGCCTCCATATATTTGCTATTGTAATTCTATGTCACCAGAAGTTAACGTCTTTTTCTCTAGATCTATGGGTTGAAGGAGTCGAGTTGACATATAGAAAAGTAGGTGTACTACATGATCTCTCCATTTGTCGATGTCTAATAAACGGCATCTTATAAAACATGGATTCAGCTTTCCAGAGGCAGGCTCTCTCATAAACGCACCATGCAGCAGCACTCTTTCAAGCGTGGTTGCATGAAGGCTACATACAGTGGAAATGATATTAATTCACGGGAGGGTGATGCCGGGGCATCGCCCATCCATCGTACACACCATATCCATTGCGTTACAGTGTTCACCTGGAGAAGTCTCCGTTTTTGCCTCACCGCCCAAATCAATCTGTTGCGGCGGGCCCTTACCAGGCAAGGCGCCTTTCTACCAAGTTTGCTTGCTCTGTAACCCCCCCCCCCCCTCTTCCCAAACCGCGCTTGCCTATCAGCTAGAGAAGGAGTTTAGTGAAACTCCATGTAACTACATGTACTACTCATGTACCCTACTACAATAGGGATCTAGCCCATTGCGGTAGTGATAGCTATCTACATACTCTTGATGTTCGATTCTGCTGGTTCCCGTGTGTTAATACTTAAATACCGTTTATATCCCACCATGCTGTAAGGTGTCCTCCTCCATCCCTCACCTCTCCCCTCTATAATATCCCATCATCCCCCCTCCTCCCTTCCCTTCCTCCCTCCCTTGCGCGAGTGCAAGTTTTTCCTGAGGAACCATCCCCCCATCATAACCAAAGATGGCTGGAATAGAGAAAGATCCTTCCCCGGCGTACGCTACGGAGTCCTCCTCCACCACCCAGAAGGAGGGTTTCGTCGCCGGCTTCATCAACGGCTTCAAGCCGCATCCCGTCCACGCCGCTGCGACTCAGAAGCGCCACGCTGCGGCAGAGGGCGGCACCTATGATATTGAGCAGGCCGCCATCAATGTCGCTGAATCGCCCCTTTCGCGAAAGCTCAAGGGCCGTCATTTGCAGATGATTGCTATCGGTGGCTCCATCGGTACGGGTCTGTTTGTCGGTTCTGGTAAGGCATTGGCGACGGGTGGGCCGGCGTCGCTGCTGATTGCGTTTGCCCTCATCGGAGGAATGTTGTACTGTGTGGTGCACGCGTTGGGCGAGCTGGCTGTGTTGTTCCCAATTGCAGGTTCTTTTTCGGCATATTCTACAAGGTTTTTGGATCCGGCTTGGGGTTTTGCTATGGGTTGGAAGTGAGTATTAGATTTTTCCGGTTGTCTTTTTTTTATATTACCATTTTCGTTTTTTGCCTCTTTTTTCCGATTACTCTGGTTCCAGGTGGGGGATAGTTGGATTATGGGATGGATTATCGTTATTACGCGCACGCATGACTCTCCCTGATTACAACGGAAAAACTAACCGCTGTCTTTAGTTACGCGTTACAATGGCTCATCGTCCTACCACTGGAAATCGTCGCCGCATCGATAACAATTGATTACTGGCACTCAACGGTCAATAAAGCCGTCTGGGTCACTATATTCTGGGTTTTGATTGTAATAATCAATTTATTTGGTGTCAAGGGTTATGGTGAGGCTGAATTCGTCTTTTCGATCATCAAAGTTGTTGCCGTTATTGGTTTCATGTAAGCTGCATTCCAGGCGCCCCACACACACAACCCCACATGAGGCGGCAGAATTGGGAATACTTGATTTAATTTATACTGACAATTACACAGCATACTCGGTATCATCCTTGATGTCGGCGGCGGTCCAAATGGGGATTACATCGGTGGCAGACATTGGCATGACCCTGGCGCCTTCCATTCAGGTTTCAAGGGTCTCTGCAGTGTGTTCGTGACCGCAGCCTTTGCCTTTGCCGGTACCGAACTTGTGGGTCTTGCCGCTGCAGAAACTGCAAACCCGCGCAAATCTCTTCCTACAGCCGTCAAGCAGGTCTTTTGGCGTATCTTCCTTTTCTACATCGTCTCCCTCACTCTCGTCGGGCTCTTGGTTCCATACGACGAGCCACGTCTTTTGAGCGGAAAGTCAAGTGCCGATGCCTCTGCTTCTCCCTTCGTCGTCGCCATTGAGAATGCTGGTATCGAGGCTCTCCCCAGCATCATGAACGTCGTCATCATGATTGCTGTCCTCTCAGTCGGTAACTCCTCCGTCTATGGTTCCTCTCGTACTCTTGCTGCCCTCGCCGACCAAGGCCAGGCCCCCAGAATCCTAGGCTACATTGACCGCCGTGGTCGTCCTATGGTCGGAATTGCCCTCTCGGCCCTACTTGGTCTGCTTGGGTACCTTGCCGCCTCTGACAAGCAGGGTGAAGCTTTCGGATGGATGTTGGCCATTTCTGGTCTCTCCTCCATCTTCACCTGGGGCTCCGTCTGTCTCGCGCACATCCGCTTCCGCCGCGGGTGGGCTAAGCAGGGCCACTCTCTCGACGAGCTTGCCTACCAGTCGCAGCCTGGTGTCTTTGGATCGTGGTGTGGGTTCATCCTCAACTGCTTGGTCTTGGTTGCACAGTTCTGGGTTGCAGTGTGGCCAATTGGCGAGGATCCTGATGTTGAGGTGTTTTTCTCAATCTACCTCACTGTTCCCGTGGTTTTGGCTTTCTACATCCCGTACAAGATTATCTACAAGACTCCCTTTGTCAGGTCGGCCACTATGGACCTGACTACCGGACGTCGTGAGCTGGATCTAGATGCCCTATTGGCGGAAGAGCGCAGGGAGAGAGCTGCATGGCCGGCGTGGAAGAAAGCGTAAGTTCTTGAACTCCCTCCCTAGGTTTACTTGCTTGAATATTTGCTAACTTATTTTTCTTTCATTTAGTTACAAGGTCTTCTGTTAGACGTCTCGTTTTATTTATGCGTTTTTTTTTTTATCTTTTACGTTGTTTAGTGATAAAGAAGATCCTAGAACCGGGCCTCTCTTGCCGACAGCGCTTTTTTTTTTTTTCTATAGGAAACATAGAAGATCCCGAGAAAGAAAGGAAATCGGGCCTTTTTCTTTTTTGCCTATATAGTTAATGTCTCTTTTCTTTTTCTTTTCCTTGGATTGGGGGTTTACGTTTAGCTAGCTCTGCATGGGTGCTTGTCTATATCTGTATGATGGTGTTGTGTGCATGCAGCTTGGGTTGAACGTAGTGCTATGAATACTTTTTTTTTGTCTTAGGTGCTCATGGTTAATGCAAGCTTTATATGATGGGTTTTTTGTATCATGAAGTCTGTCTGTCTGTATTGGGGATGCGATATCTTAGATGCAAGAAGAAAAAGAAAGAAAAATGAGCCTCATGGAAGAAGAATGTCCCTTACCAATTGACTGTT
The DNA here is from genome assembly GCA_024713935.1 of Morchella eximia. Taxonomy (NCBI): domain Eukaryota; kingdom Fungi; phylum Ascomycota; class Pezizomycetes; order Pezizales; family Morchellaceae; genus Morchella; species Morchella eximia. Next base: position 416,460 of record JAMGZG010000020.1, read on the forward strand.
GATGGGTACAAACACCACCACCACCGCCTCCTTAACTCTATCTGTATCTGCGTTCTCTATCTTCTTGCTCACCCACAACCGCGGGTCTTTATTAGCAGCAGTACAGCATACGCAACGAAGGCGTAGCCCACTAGCTACATATAGCCAGCCCATTTTTCGCTTCCAGATAGATATCGGGTGTTTTCTCTCCTCCACCTCCTCTCCACGAGACGACTATGGGACAGACAGACAGCTTATCAGCGCGCTAGCAGCCAGCGGGGGGGACATCTAGATCTATGTGCCCTCTCTCCCCGTGGGGTAGTTAACCCCGCATCGTCGCCTCGTATCGTTACGTAGCTTACTATGTACTTTTCCCTCTAGCTTAGCTGTGAATAAACTGAGCGGAGGTGCGGTTGCGATGCTAGCTAGGGCAGTGTTTGTTGCGTGGAATGTTGGACCCGGGGTGCGGTTGCGAGGTGAGGTGGGGGCGAGTGATGCGCTGTGATTGCGACGGTGGCCCCCACTACTGGCTAGCGAAGCTTGGAAATATATATATATGGCGCTGTATGGTGGTGGCACTTGAGGTGGTTTATGTTGCCATGTTCTTTGAGCGCAGTACTATGGAGCGGTAAATGTGATTTTACCAACAGTAGTAAAATTGTTTACCACCGGTGGTATAAGCACTGAATTTCAGTCCTTGTGTTGCGCTATACTACATTAGCGCATTTTTCCCACCGGTGGTATGAACACTGAATTTCAGTCTTTATTCTGTGCTATACTACATTAATCATTAATGCCAAAAAAAAAAAAAACTTGCCACTGATGGTTAAATTCCCCTTTCATATATCTTTGCATTATATGGCCTTTTTTTTTTGGCCAAAAGGTCTGTTATTTTTTCACCACGCGCACCGGCGGCAAAAAATAAATTTACCACCGTAGTATCTACTTGGTAAAAATTACTTTCGACACATTTACCGCCCCGTAATATACTAGCCACATAGCCGCCTGGAAAAAAAAAAAAAAAAAAAAAAAAAAGGTCAAGCCCGTACGAATGGAATTCTTCCTTCCTCTCCACCAATGTAGCTTCTTCAAAGTCCTGCTATCATAACTCTAGCCGGTGTTTCATGGCGCGGTTTGGGGTATATCCGGCGGGATTGACGTACTGGTTAGAATTTAAGCTCCGAGTCGGGAAGAATGACAGGGATTGGGGGACTTAAGGAAGCAGCACTAGTGGAGGTTGCGTTTTATAAATCCTCCAGTATATATCGTGTAGCTATGGGCAAAGGGCACTTGAATTTTTCCCAACTATAGTAGGCATTGTGGCTATCGAGCCTGCTTGGCAGAGATGATACCCCGTGAATTGAAAGAACGAGTGAATTTGAGGAGCAAACAAGGTGGTGGGGGGAGCGAGACAATACTGCCAATATCCAATAAACTCGTGGTTGTTGATCAAAAGGAACAAAAAGTAGCATTGTGGTCCAGCCAATCTACTACTCCCACCCCCGGATTGAACCCTGGACCTTCTGTAGTCGAAGGCAAGGCACAACCTCTCGGTGTCCGTCCGGAAGGCGAGTTAACCGCTAGGCCAACTCGCCCATGTGTGTTGTGGGCTGGAAATGATATTTCTGCGCTGCGCCAAGGATAACAGATAAGATAAGGCAAAGTACCAAATCCCCTGCTCCGGATCCCCCGAAGGGGGGTGCACATGTTGTTATGTATGCCCGGGGGGGCGACCGGTGATGAACACAATACAAGCTATCTCGACCCTTAAGAACAGCTCATGGCCAGCATGATAATTTGTCCGCGCGTGCTTTCTAGCTCTCGAAACATTCCAATGCCTGTTCTTGGTTCTGGATATATATATATGAAAGGAGAGTACTAGCTACCCCGGCACCGATTGCACGGTGGCCTAGCCAGCTGTACATATGATCTGTCGGCACAAGATGGAGAGCTTAGTATATGCTTAGGGAGTTTGGAAATGTCAAAAAAAGGGGGGGGGACTATGTTAGCTATTTCCCGTTCAACTAGGACAACAGATGTCCAGCGGTTCTATATATATAAGGAAAAGATTAACTATCGGGTTTACGGGTTTGAGATCAACTATAACTTGACTATTGTTAGAAAGATTGCGAGGAAGCGGGAAAGGGTTTCAGCTACTCTAGGACCAATCTGCGAATGCTACCGCGAGCCCCGTTGGTCATGGTTCTATGCCGGTACCTTCAATTGCAATTACTGAGAAAGAGATCGGTAAAGAGCTAGTCCGGCCCCTTGTGCGGGAGAAGACACAACACATCATCAAGCCTACCAGATAACCATCCATACCCGCCCCACCGAAAACCCCAACCCCCAAACCGAAAACCGGCCCCATGCCCATTCCCAAATCATTGACCCCAAAATCATTGACCCTCTTGGCACCGCTACCACTCTCCACCCCCACCCCCCCACTTACCCGGCCTCCACCCCCATCCCATCCATCCCATCCCACCATCTTAGCCTTCCTTACCTTACCCTTAATCCCGCCACCACCACCACCACCACCAATCCAGCAACCCGCCACCAATGCCAGTAACATACACCGAAAACCCAACAGACCCCGCGGTCACCGCCAAATTCAACAAGTAAAACACCCCCCCCCCCCCCCCCCCTAGAAGCTAGAGCGAGAGTTAGAGCTAGAAATTGGAGGATGGCTGACAGAGCGAGTGCAGTAAAGCATCAAGCCAGTATTTCGACCCCTGCCAGGAGGCGGCAACCCGCTCGCTAAAGTGCCTCCACCGCAATCCGGACGATAAGGATATGTGCACGGATTACTTCCAGTGGGTGCTCCTCACGCCGGCGGTTGACTGTTGATTCTGGCGGGGATGGTGGGCTAATTTGGTGATGCTGTGGTTGGGGGGGGGGCAGGGCGTATCGCGACTGCAAGAAGAAATGGGTAAGTCTTCTCACCACCTCTGCCTCTACCCAATTCCCAATTCCCAATCCGCCACACCGCACTCCACAGCGCCTACGCCATCTCGGCAGCTATTCCACGGCGACAAAGCACGGAAGAGGATGAGGAATTGAGCGCGCGCGGAGGAGAGAAACGGAAGTGCGTGCTGACAGACCGGTGCGATGGCGGCAGATTGAAGAGCGCAAGGAGGAGAAGCGGAGAAATACAAAGATGTCGTTGTGGTAATTTTTATGTTGGAGAGGTGTGGGGGGGTAGAACGGAGGGAGGGGGTGGTTATATAGAAACCTTTTTTTTTTCTCTCTTCTTCGCTGGCCGGTTTTTCGCTGGGTCTTGGGTGCGGGTGCTGGCTGGCGATCGAGGCAAAAAACGAAAAATACACAGCGGGCCCAACCGTACCGCAGCATGCAGGTTCAGCTCAGCTCGTAGACCGGTCTGGAGAGGGCCGCAGGTACTGTGGGGTGTTGTCCGGCTAAGCAACCAACTGGCTGGCTGGCTTGGCTTGGTGAAATAATAGACTTTTTTCTTACTGTGGTAGGAATTGTTTTTTTTTTTTTTTTTACTGTCTCTATGACTCGGTTTTTGTTGGTTGGGTCTTATTTATCACGCGCGCGGGTTATATTATATCTCTGCTCATCACTCAGTATCTCTCACTCACTCGGTTTCGTCACTCGGTTTCATAGTCTGTTTACATCACCCAGTCAATCACTCGATTCCACCGCGCGCTCATCAGTCGGAGAAAAAACTATTTATGTATTAAGAAGTAACAGTACCCACAGCCATCTCATTACAGCCATTACCAACCAGTCGTTCGTCCATTTCATTTCTCGCAGAGTAGAGACCCAACTATTTACAACAAGGGCCAGCCCTCATCCTTATCCTTGTCCTTATCCACAAGCCACCCAACCCTGCCCGGGCCACCACCGAGTGATACCCCATGATTAAACCCCACACTCGCCCACCGCCCTCGCCTCCACGCCCAGCCTCACACCATGCAGCCACCCGCCCGCCCCAGGCCCCGCCCCCTTCCCCCCCTCACGATCCATCGGCACCCACCGCACCACCCAGTCGCGCAGGCACCGCCACCACCAGCTGCGCGCCATAAACGCAACGCCCATCCACCACGCCTGCCGACCAATGGCCCTCGACCGCGGCAGCCGCTCGTGCACGTATTCGGCCAGCGCGGCGCTGTAGGTGGGCTTGAGCCCGGGGGCGGCGGTGGGGGCGTTGTTGAGGAGGGCGTTGGCGAGGACGGTGGCGTCTTCGATGGACATGCAGGCGCCTGTGGGGGTGTTGGTTTATGGGTGTGTAGTGAGGGGGGGAGGGAGAGGAGAGAGAGCAGAGAGAGGAGAGAGAGCAGAGAGAACAGAGAGAGCAGAGAGCAGAGAGCAGAGAATACACACCTTGCCCGCTCGTCGGAACCATGACGCGTGCAGCGTCCCCAATCAGGACAACGTTTCCAGCAGTGGCGGTGATTTCCTTCTCGCTGTAGACGCGCTGCCACAGCGGCGCCCTCACGATGCGTTCGCTGTCCCTGAACAAGGCCCCGCACTCGCCGGCGCCAGGGAACCACAGCTTCTCGTACCGCTTCAGAATCCCCTCCGTCGACTCGAGCGAGTAGCCCCCCGTGTTGACGGCGCCATACTCGCCCTCCGCCTCCGCCTCCGCCTCCGCCTCCGTCACCGCCCTCCTCTCCGGCGGCGCTGCCTCCGCAACACTAACGGACCAGAACACCTTCCCGCCCGGCAGCGCCCACGTCGCCACCCCGCCCACATCGAGCAGCACCGCATGCCCGCGCCCCTCCTCCTCCTCCTCCCCAGCTGCACCCTCGGGCTGCTGCCGCCGCGCAATGCCATACACGGCCGACGCCCCCGCAAACGCCGGCTTCCAGTCGGAGCCGTCGCCGCCCATCAGCTGCTTCCGGATACACGACCACCCGCCGTCCGCGCCGACAAGCATGTGCCCGCCGCGCCGCGACCCGTGCTCGAGCCGCACCTCGACGCCCCCGGGCGTCTGTTCGTAGCCCGCCACCTTGGCGTCCCACACCGCCTCGCCGCCGTGGGCAACAACCTGCTCGAGCAGCAGCCGCGACAGCGTGCTGCGCTCGATTGCGCGCAGACCCGTGCCGAGGTCGGGGGCAAAGGCGGGGTGGGTGGTGCCGTTGAGACGACGCCCGGGGGCGGTGCCGGGCGATTTGGAGCGCCACATGGTGATGGTGTGGGTCTCTTGTGAGTGGGTGAGGATGGAGGACTGTAGGCCGAGTTGGAAGAGGGGGTGGAGGGCGTTGGGGGAGAGGATCACGGCGGCGCCGGTGGTGGTGGTGGTGCTGGGGGAGGGGAGGCGGTCAAAGAGGACGGGGTGGTAGAGGGTGCTCAGGACGGGGTGGGTTAGGATGGTGAGGGAGAGGGTGGGGCCGGCGATGCCGGCGCCCACTATGAGGAGGGTTTGCTTCTCGGTGGGGGGACTGCTGGATATCATTCTTGATGCTTGATATTGTAGGCAGATTATTTGATGGGAGGAAAAGAAGGATTCGGAGAGGTCTCTGGATGTCTTTATGGGGCAGGAGAGCGTGAGCTCTGAGGATGAGGATGAGGATTATCGTGCCATCAACTGACCAGATTGGCACACACAAAACAGCCCCGTGAAACGTATGGCAGATACAGACTGGGGAATGCGCCGTCTTTTGCGCAGATGACTGGCTTTCTGGCCACAGACAGACACCCACTCACTACTACATCATCACGTAGTGGAACCTCGCAGACTCACCACCGCAACACTACATGTAATTATGTGGGCGGATGGGCAGTCGGGTTTTGATATTCGCAATGCTTTGACAGCGGGTGAGTGTGTGTAGAAGAGTAGCTGGAGGCCAAGTATCGCAGAGCTACACACCGTGCCCCACAATAAATACCAAATCAGCGCTGTATAAAGAGCCGAGAAACACCACCACCACCAAACACCCCAGCAGTGAAGCCACAGCCTACACTTGTGCAAATACATAGACAAGCCAGTCAGCCAGCCAATCGATAAACTCCTCCACCTAGGAAGGGGTAATGATTTATCTGACAGGAAATTTAAAAAGCTAGGAAACGCCAAGCCTTGGGGGGCGGGGGGTGAAGGATATTACATGTAATGGGAGTGACGGCGACACCTAGCGTAGTTTTTCTTTTTTCTCTCTTTTTTTTTCCTTTTTTTTTTTCGCTTTTGTAGGGCTGGGTGGATGGAAGCTACATGATATGCTGTATAAGGTACATGTAGTCCCGTGCTCCAACGCCTGCTTTGATTTTGGACTTTTGGGGCTCTGTTTTGGATGGACGTACGTGGTGTGTATTCAATACTGTGGTAAAATTCGGTTTGCAATGGTAATTGTGATGCTCTGAGATGGAACCAAGCAAGTGTTCGCCAAAGACAAAAGTAAAGTTAGTTGGGTAGATACCTACCCTCTAGTAGAGGTAATTTGTAACATGTAGTATATACTGACTTACACACCTTCTCTATATATATATTCGGGGGGGGGGGTGAACACCACGATATTGAATCAAGTCCGTCCGAAACAGCGCCTTGATTAGCTGTTTTTGATTTTTTTTGAACCTTGTGTCTCCACAAAAAGTTCGACAATATAAAAAAAAAGCAGTCTGGGAACGTACGAGAAACATACATGTGGCTTGCTTGAGGGGGACATAACCCCTAACCCTATTGAACCGACAAAGCACAATGCAAGAGGCTAGATTATGTGCACTTGTATCTACATGTAGGTCAGCCATAAAACACCGCACCGGGTGCTGTCTTTCTGGTAGGTGGCTTGTACGTGCTTTGGTATGGGGAGAGAGAAAGCGTTCTCTTCACCAGCTGCTGGATATTATAATTCAATTTTGGTAGTATAAAATCAGTGTTTAAAAAATAAACATATTTAAAAAAAAAAAAAAAAAAAAAAAAAAAAAAAAAAAAAAAAAACTAGTAGAAATTGTTTTGAACTAAAAACATATACCCGCGTTTTAAGTTTTAAACAGAAATAGTGTAGCTTAAACATTGGGTAGGGCCATCATTTCTTGGTTTAAACAAAAAACAATTCTAAAAAACCATAAAGTGGTTTAAACCATAAAGTAGTTTAAACATAATCAAACTACATACTACACTAAGACCCTCTTCTTCTTCTTCTTCTTCTTCTTCCTCTTCTTCTCATCATCATCGACACCATCATCATCAATACATATGAATTACTTACTATATCTCCCCCCCCCCCCCACCCGCGGGTACCCACCAGAATCACCAACGAACCAAACTAATCCACATCCACCATACAGTAGTCTCATCCCCCACCCCCAACCCCGCGCACCCCCCGCCCCATTTGCTTGCTATATATATATATATACACACAAAAAGCCTCAAGACCCGCCAATTTGGACTTGGTGTTTAGAGAATTTGTGTATGTACATACATGCGTAGAAGCAGGTCAGTTAAGCCACCACTACTACTACATTTTCAAGACGAGGGTTTTGTGGAAATATAACCCAGACATGTCCGATTGATTGTGCATGCAGCTAATTAAACAATATACCTACAGGATATATAATCCCCCCCCCCCCCCCGGAGAAAAAATGTAGTTAAATCCCCATCTGCAAACCCGCAATTCTAGAGAAAGAAAAAAAAACTATAAACAAGTATAAAAAAGGACAAGTAGAGAAACAGCCATTCCAAACACCAAAGTAAACCCCCAACAAAGCCAAACAGAAAAGAAAAAAAGAAGAAGAAAATAAACACTCTACTCCATCATCTAACTCCTCCTCAACGCCTCCCACAACCCACCCCAGGCCAGCCCCGCCTCCCCCGCTCTCCTCCTCCTCTCCACCTCCTTATAAAACTCCACCCTAATCCTCACCGCCCTCTCCTTCTTCCCCTCCCTCTCCCCCTTCCCCTTCGCCCACACCCTCCCCCACACGCCCCTCTTCTCCCGCCCCCCCTCCTCCTCCGGATCCAACCCCTCACTAACCGCCGCCTCGCAGAACCAGCAACAGCACTTCCCATACAGCCCGCCAAACGCCTTTGCAAACGCCTCCGCAGTAAACGCAAACGCCGTATCCAGCGTCCCCGTCCCAATCTTATCATCATGGTCAATAAACCTGCCCGCCATCGCTCTGCACCACGCGCGGTACCCCACAGGCGTCAACATGGCGCTGTGCCACACCAAGTCCACATCCAGCGTCGGCACCAGCATCTGCCCCGGGTGCATCTTGAACAGCGCAAAGAAGCCCTCATAGCGCTCCACGGCGCGCTTCAAGAAGCCCGCGTCGCTGTCAATCAGCACGCATGAGCGCGTGGCGCCCAGCTTTGCGCGCACGCTCGAGAGCGAGTCGAGCGGGAGGCGGCCGACGAGCCCCGGCGAGCGGATCCACAGCTTGTCGTTCATCTTTGCGACGAAGCTGAACTGGCGGATCACCGCGCCGTTGAGGTTGAGGGAGAACTTTCGCGGGGTTGCGGAGAAGGCGGAGAGGACGAGGGCGAGCGCTGCGGTGTGGGCGGCGGGGGTTTCGGCGGGGATGATGTTGGCGCGGAGGCGGTCGGAGATGGTGCTGTAGGCGTCGGAGTGTGTCAGGGTGACGCCGGTAAAGGTGCGGCGGAAGAGGTCGTTGACAAAGTTCATGGACTCCCATGTTGGGCTGGTGGGGTCTTCGGCAAAGGTGCGCCCTTGTCGGTCCAGGTTCGTCATGCGCATTCTTGCCTCGGGGCCGGCCTTGAGGAACTCTTTGATCTCGAGCCTGAGCTTCTCGGAGCACAGTGCTTCTTTGTCAATGACGCTCCCGCACTCTGCGCAGTCCGTCTTGAAGTCTACGTCCATCCATCCGCCGCCCTTCTTCTCAGAGTCGCAGATACGTACCGGTGCCCCCACTTTCCCGCACGCCGGACACTTGATGCTCTTCCGGGGCGCAACATCCTTCCACAGGAGCTCGTCCATGAGGCGTGGCGACTGGTTGGTCAAGCGCTCGAAGAAGCGTGCGGCCGAGTCTGGCAGCGTGTAGGTGAAGGTTTCGCTATTGATTGAGGCGTGGATGTGGGCCCAGGGAAAGGCGGTGTTGTGGATTAGGTGCAGGCCATAATGGAGGGCATCCTCGTTGTAGCAGCGGGGGTTGAGCATGTATGCGTGCCAGACCATCAGGACATCTAAAAATTGATTGGCTATTAGTTTTTTATGATACTACGAAGGGGGTCAATGATCGCGAGCATGAAAAGAAGAAAAAAACTTGCCAAGTGGAGGAAGCAGGTCTTCTGGTAGCTCTCTGAGATGGACGCTTTCCACGGCCTCTGTTATGCCGCTCTTGACGCTCTGCGCCTTCTCCTTCTCCCGCTCGCTCTTTGAACCCGCTGATGCACTCCTTAGGCTCTGCAGGCTGTCTCTGCCCGCCAGCCTGCTCGGCGACATTGACTTTTTCCCCTCCAACAGCGCCAGCCCCCCCGGCGCCGTCGGGGGTGAATTCTTGGGACTTTGTGTCGTCCTCTTGCACTCACCATTACTCCCCCATGCAGTTTTACTATTTTTCGGAATCGCCAATCCACTCCTGATGCTCCCAGCCCTGCCAGGACTCGCATCACTACTACTACTACAGCTAGTCCCCTCCCGCCTCCTCAGCTCCTCCTCCACGCCCCACCACCACGTTCCAAAGCGGCCCACGGCCACCTCGACAAACGCGCTCCACCACGTCTCGCGCTCCTCGTCGACCGTACCAAAGATCTCAATGAAGGCCGCCTCCTTGACGACCCGGTGCTTGAGCTTGCTGATTGCCTGCAGCAGCTCGAGGTGCACGGCGCACTGCGAGACGGACGGCGGGGCGAGTGTGCTGCCGAGGGCGGTGGTGTCGAGAGGGGTGATTGTGAAGACGGCCGGATCGGGGATCGCGGGCTCGTCGGATTTGGAGGTGGAGGTGGGGAACTTTGATGTTGTGCGTAGGATGGGCGGGGTGGTGTGTTTGAGGATTGTGGTGAGGAGGGCGGACATTTAGTCTGCGTGTGTGTGTGTGTGTGTGTGTGTTTGTGTGTGTATGTGTGTGTGTGTGTGTATGTGTATGTGTGTGTGTGTGTATATACCCTTTTGATTGTGTTTTGGATTTTTGTTTGGAGGGTGGAAATGGGAGTATTTATCAAGCTGTGGGGGAGTGGTGATTTGAAATACGGTGCGGTATTACGGATGAGATGTACAGGGCTGGCTGGTTATTATTGTCACAGTGGGCAGGCACAACGGGTGACTAAGGATTTAAAGATCGCGGGGTTTGTCTGCCTTGCGACGGCCAGTGAGAGCGAGAGCGCGCGTGTGTGTGTCTGTGTCGAGCAGCGAGGCGAAGCCCTTGCGGCTCTTCCAGTACCATGGACCCTGTGATGTCATACGGGCCAATGAAAATACCTACAGTGGGCTAGGCGAGATGGTGGGGAGCTGTGCGCCTTACGAGTGGCCGGGAGAAGGAGGGTACAGTCGCTCACCTACTGACGGCGGATCCTGTCTGATGGTTCTGTTTGCAGTAATTTGCCCTTGGCGTCCAAAACCTAACTCTTTTATTGGCCTCAAATCCCTGACCGCCATCAGACAGGATCCGCCTTCACCCCGTGAGTGCCTGTACAAGTACTCTGGTACTCTACATGTATGTAATGCCCCGCTGTCAGAACATATATACCTCCAACTCAACTTCAATTTGCGGCATGGATGCCATGGTCCTCACTCACCCCACCCCATCAAGTCCAAACCCACCCCAACCCATAAGACCAAATACCTACTACTACTACTACTACTACTACTACTAGCAGTTACTCCCCTTTGAGAAAAAAAAAAAAGAAAAAAATCCGATATATACCTATTGCGGGTTGTCAAAAAAAAAAAAAAATAATGGGACGCAAAGCGCCGCGCGGGCCAATAAACACACCACAACGAATCCCCCCCCAATCCCGCCGCCAAAGAATGGCAACCTGGAACAAAGATTCACCCCCGAGTCACTGGTATTTTCTTATTATCACCCATCCCCTCTATGGCCGGCCGTGGTTGAGAGATCATCATGTCAAAGTGCCTGTTGCGTCCCATTAATCTTTCGACAACCCGCAGTATCTAGCTAGGCATATGCATGTGGGTTTGGTTTTTTCTTGAAGCGAGTGATATTTCATGATCGCATTTCGCTATCAACTACGTATCATGGATCAGGAAGAGCCCCGAAACAAAAGTATAAAAGACAAGTATATATCCTTCACATCAAACCTATAGAGTGCTGGTTGCTTTGAATGTGAAGCCGTGTAAAGTGGGCATGTATGGAGGAATTCTTTTTTTAAATAATCCACACATCACAGCCCTGACGGGCGGATGAACTAAAAAACACGTACATAGTAGTGTTTAAAGGTCTTGGAGTAGTTGTTGTGGGGGAAATATAGAGCTAGATGGCGTATATATGGGAATACCACTGCAATTTATTGCCATACTCATACTCTTACCCGTTTACTGCTCTCTGCTCTCTGCTCTCTGCTCTCTGCTCTCTGCTCTCTGCTCTCTGCTCTCTGCTCTCTGCTCTCTGCCCTCTCTCTACATTACTAGGTTTATTCATGATATCTGTAAATACGAAAAAAATATCGACACCAACCAACCAACTAACTCTAGGCAGGGCAGGGGCAGGGCAGGGGAAAAGGTAGTGGGAGGGGGTAAAAAATTGGGGGGGGGGGGGGTAAAGAGAGAAAAAGAAAGAAAAAAATACGCTACCTCCAATCTACCACAAGATACTGACCATTTCTCGAAAGAAGAAAAAAAAAGGATAAAAGAGGATGATGGGGAATAAAGGGGGTAGTGAGAGAACAAAAACTATAAGTGATGATGATGGCAGGGACGAGAAACAGATCAAGGGTAATGTTTGGCTAATCCTACAAATGGAAGATAAGATAAAGAAAAGATAGAAACCAAACAAGCCCAATCCCACCCCAACCCCAACCGCCCCGGAACCCCCCCCCCCCCCAAACTCGACCAAGCCAGTTCCCCTCCCAAAACAGAAAACGGTCCATCGCAAGAGAATAGAGAGAAGAAAAAATACTTAAAAACCCCTGGAAGTTTCCATTTTTTTTATTCATTCGCTAACAAGAAGAATCTAGTCATCCATTACTTCAACCATCACCGTTGCCATCTTCAAACCAGCTTCGTCAACACTTTGGTCCAAGTAGTCAATCAACTTCTTGCCCAATATCACAAGATCAAACTCCTTGGCTTTAGTCGATCGTTCCTCGACTGGCTTCTTGGCCTCCTGCTCAGGTAGCATGTCCGCCTTGACGTACTCAAACAGCCTCTCGACGCGGTCTTTGAGGAGGAATTTTCGCACAACACGGGTTCCATCGTGCATCTTGAACTGGATCCTTGTAGTCTCTGGTCCTGGGGGTGGCTCCGCATGGTGCCGATCTGCGCGGATTTGATCAAACACTGAGGGCTCCTCGGCGATGCCCTTTCCTTTATCATTTGAACTCCCGACTTCCATCAAGTCATCGTCATCATCGTGCTTTGTGAGTGTGTCCGGGTCGGCATCTGTGCTGGTGCCTGCGCCAAGAGAGTTCTCCATGGCGAGTTGCATCATCTCTTCTTCCGTCATGTGTTCGACATTGGCTTTGGGTTTGCTGGTGCGCTGTACGGGATTCTTCGCGTCCACCCTTAGAGAGTATCGTTCGAGAAACTCATGTAGCTGCATCACAAACTCCATTGGCTCCTTTGGGGCCGAATTCCAAACCTTGACCTGCTCTCCTGTCCGGGGATCAATAATAGCAATGTGTGGGAATAGGTCGGCGATTGTTGGGTCGAATCGTGCTGATGGGTCTGCAGCCTTCTGAAGGTAGTATCTAATATAGTCCCTTCCATCCATACCATGTCGGTCCATTTGCAGGAACAAAAAGTTCTCCTTAACAGTGGCCATAACCTCTTGGTGTTTCCAAATATCACGATTTAAGGTCTGGCAGGCAAAAAGTGAATTATCCTGGATATTTACTAGGATCCACTTCTCGGCTTCTCTAGCTTCTGACCTGGCGTCCTCCAGGGACAGCATCGAGATTATTTCGAACGGGGGCCTATACATCTCTGCCAATTTGGTTGATTTTGCTGATGCTTCTGATGCGCCACCTGTAGACTCTGACATTAATCTGGCGCGGTCGGCAGCACCTTCGTCCCAAACGCTAGTACTGCGCTGATTGAAGATTGAACGCCCTGGGCCTGCTGTATGGGTTAGAACTGATTTCAAAGAACTCTATAGGAATCGTCGTAAGAGGATTGTCAGAAAGGCATACCTCCTCTCCGTGCGCTAGCCCGCCGCCTTGGATCAGAGTAATAGTCATCATCATCAACCAGAGTCTCCACTTTCCTTGCCATCGGTGCTCTAATGCCGTTACTTTCACCTGGCCCACTCTCATAAAACTCCTGCTGTAGCTGCCTTGCCAGGGCCTCATCATCGTAGGCGGCACCCCCTGCCCCAGCACCCCCGCCTGTAGAAACAGGAACGTTCCCGCCACTTGCTTCCAAAGCTTCTCTCAAATCTTCGTCTGCATCGTCGTCGATCTCGATCGGCTCAGTGCCAGCTCCGGTGACGGGTCGCGCAGGAAGTGGGGGTGCACTAGGTGTAGAAGAGCTAGCAGGAACATCCATATCGACACCTCCGGTCTCAAAGTAAAGCTGTATAGCTTGCTCAAGATTCATGTCTGAGACACGGAGATAAGTCTCCGCCTTTCGTTTAGGAGCATCAGTAATTGCACAGAACTGGTCTACTATAGCTTCGTCTATCTCCATTTTGGCAGTTTGTGATTATGGGCGTGATGAAGCTGAGCTAGCGGTCAGTGCAAAAAAAAAAAAAAAGACGAGTGTAGAAGCTGTGAGATATCAGTGAATGAAATATTTCGAAAAGAGGAAAGCAAATGTGGCGAAAAAGATAGGATGTGGGGCTGGTGAGGGGCAACACTTACTAACTCGGATCCTTGCTTTGTTGAGGTCCAACTCAGGATAGCAGGTTGATAGAAGAGCTGGTGGACGTTATGACTGTGGATCAAGTTGATAGACCCAAGGGGGGATGGAGAGATGTTTCGTAGAGATGAAGGGAGAAATGCTTGAAAGGCAAAGTGATGGAAGAGAGAGAAGAAAGTTTGGTGTTCTTGCTGTTGCACACAGGTCGTCACCGTGCCAAGCATTACTTACGTACACTTTAGAGCTTTCTATTGTAAGGAAAAGCGAATAGGCTGGAAGCGGTACGTACATACATGTACTTTCTGAGATAACAAGAAAGTGTGGATTCCGTTTCTGGGTTTGTGAAGACTGTTTCTCATATGTCATTTCACGGCTTTTGTCGTTCATAAGCACCTTGACCACTTGGTCAATGCACCCAGAATGTTAAAGTTTCTCCCCCAACTTGAACATCAACAACAAACAAGTTATTTATGTGATTAATAATCTTGGTCTCTAATATACGCCCATTATTGATTGGAATTGTTACACAACCGTTTGGTTTTTTTCCAATACTGCAGCTGTGTAGTGCGACCGTTCGTCGAATTCTACCATCGTTAACTTAAGTCTTGACTATTAGCTATATTCCCCCCCGCCCGCTGTTATAGCATTTCTAGCATTAGATATATGTAGGCACAATATGTACCTACATGATGGTACTAGATGTAATGTATGTAAATAAAACAGAATGCATCTAAGCTTTTTGCAAGTAGTAAGAAAATGACGCCGGTTGTACAACCACAGTAATTATCCCAGGGCTCTCCATTTTATGCACTCCAAAGACTTTTACCCACAGCGCCGATTGCAAAAAAAAAAAAAAAAAGTATTGAAAGACAACTATCATCTTTGAGCCTTTACGCATGTACTCATGCCTTAATCATGAAAATCTATTTCCAAATCACAAAATCAGTCAACACGGGATAAAGTCAAACAATTTATAATGGAAGAGATAGGGTATCAAAATCCACAAACCTCATTCAGTGCCTTAGCATCCATTACTGCACTTCTCTTCGCCGCAATGAACCGATGCCTTACTGCTTGCCGCCCTACCAGGGCTGAATACCCAGATGGAGTTGCAGTTCCAGACGCCGCCGGGGTAGACTCATCCTCTGATGAATCTGAGTCCGAAGAGGATGATTTAGACTTCTTTTTCTTCTTATCTTTCTTTTCGGCTTTTCTAGCTTCCTTCTCTTTCTTCTCTCTAGCCCTTCTCTCTTTCCTCTGTTCGTGTGTTTCGCCGTTTTTAGACTTTTTGGAAACCCTGTCCTTCTTGTCCTTGTTTTTCTCGGTGGAATCCTCATCTGCCCGTTTCCGCTTCTTTGACTTGGAGTCCGAGTCGTCCCCAGGCACCGGTGTGGCCGATTCGGACTTTGAAGATGACTTCTCGCGTTTTGTCTTTTCTTTTTTCTCTTTTTTGATAGAGACCGAAGAGCTTTCATCTGAAGGTGTAGTTGGGATCGCGGCCATCTCGGCCTCGCTCTCAGACTCTTCCTTCTTGATTTTGGTTTCCTTCTTGACCTTGGCTTCTTTCTTGCTTTTCTTCTTCTTCTCCTTCACCTCGTCTTCTTCTTCTTCTTTAACTTCTACCTTCACTTTCACCTCTGCCTTCTTCTCTCCGTCGAGCTTAATCTTTTTTAGTAAGGTATCAATGTCGCTGCTGACGTATGTCTCGCCCCGAACGAATCTCATCCCATATCTTTCACCCACAATGACATCCCGCCTTAATTTGTCCCGGGTCTCGGCCTCTTTCTCTAGCTCATCGTTGCCTTTTCCGTTCAGTCGCCCCAGCAAGCTCTGAAGTCCGTCGAGACCTACACACTCATCTTCACGTTGCCTCTTGTTGCATCCGATCCCAAGGTTGTCATCCTTAAGGACGATCTTTACACCAGCCGCAGACGCAGCAGTGATGTGACCGGATTGATGGTATAGCGACGAGGTATCACCAAGAGTACTCCCAGGCTGCCAACCGAGCGTGGTAAGAATTCGATGACCGAAGCGATCAGTATTGTTGGACCAATTGGTGTTTCGGGGATCGGCTCCGATTTTTGTACGGCTGGAAGAGTGTAAGTGAGCTTGTCTTCACACCAAGCTTATTCGCCGCCCCACTATTGTGCTATAGGGAATAAAATAATGAAATATAGGGAACGTACTTTCTAGGCCCAGCAAGACCCATCGCGACTCACTTGAGAATAAAGAGTGGTGAAAATAAAAAGGATATGAAAAATGCGACCTGGGTGGAGAAGTAAGCGGGTCTCGATTTTTTTTCCCTTGCGGTTCAATGTTGAAACAACGCTAAGGGCTAGGGTACTACAATAGATCTCTTGGCAGTATCTGGCCTAGCAACGAGCGTTTGGAGCTTCAGCTCTGTAAAGAGCTACATAATAGTCGACCGAGTATAAAGAAAAAGGCCTCTCATGCAATCCTTGGACCACCCTCCAGTTGGTCGTTAAAATAGTACATTCCTACAACTATTTTGATCCTAATAACGGAACCAATACTCTATCAATACTCAAAATCCCCTTCTTAAGATCTTGGCGCCGTGTACCTCATAAACATGAATATTGCAGGTTCTCGAAAGAGATGTATCTTCACAATAAGGGGTACTATGTAGTACTAGATGAATTGTTCTTTTTATTGGAATTGGATACCTCCATTGAGTCGCAAGTAATAATTTCATATAACTCTACGGGACCTAGACCGATTGGGCCCCTAGATTATTAAGAAATCAGTACCTATTCTAGATCTATGTGCATTTGCATCAATGCAGCCCCGAACAGAGTACCGCCCCAGGCCTTAGGAAGGGAGCGGAGATTCAATATTGGGACCTGGTTTAAGCCGATCAACCAATGCCGATAAGCATTGCTGCCTGCCATAATGATACGGCTCAAATAGCTGATGTTAAGGTGTGTGGTTCAGCCGGGAATGTGTTAAATGATGGTCGCCATCACATAGAATAGGATAGCGCATTTAAGTGGATAGCAGCATTAAACGTACAGAGCTCTTTTTCCTATTTTCAGCCAACTAATTAAAGGGGATGTTCAGCCCCAGTAAACCCGTCTAGGCATGTGATTTTGCGAGGCCGAACAAAGATCATTAGCTCTCCGTCACAAGCTTGCAAGTACTTCGAAGTCGGACGGACCTGTTCAATCAATATATTAAGATAACTCTTATAGGTGTTTTTAGATACTTGTATAATTTGTACTTACCTGGCTGCGTAGGCCTCGGTTTTGGCTTGCTCCCGGATTTTTTCAGGGATTCCCCCACCATGTCTCACTTCCGTTGATTATGTCTCGTGTCTTCAAGCCGTTTGGCTCGCTACAGTGGCTATTGTGCTGTTGTTACCCGGGCTTTTCGCAGTCAGCAACTTACACCCCCAGCAACCTCCCGTTTCAGAATGCGGAACTTTATTTTGTTGACGAGGACACAGACGCAGAACGACCCCTCTCTCTTTCCATGTAACCTCCAGCTTTTGGTGCCTAGCTCACACTCCCCTGCGTTGATTCACACGCGAGCTCTGGGAAGAAGAAAGAAAATCAATCGTCAGAATAAATTAGACTGGTGTTTATCTTTGTTTCTTCCTTTCTTTCCCTGCTCTCATTGTACCGGATAACCGATAGCAAGGGGGTCCCCCCATCACTACAGATATCTTCCTCCTTCTCAACTCCCACCAGAAAGAACGAAGATTTCGCCGACTCTTCTCCCTTTCACTTCATTGGTGGATTTCCAGAAAAGCACAAACATAATCATGCAGCGGTACAATACGCAAAGTAATAGAGACAGCGGTTCCTCGGGCGAGGGCTATGGTGCAAGTAATGAGCTTGTTGATCCGGAATCGCTCTACACAAAACAAAACCAGATCGGTAAGTTCCATCGCCCACATTAACATTGCTCCTGTAACTGCTCGCTAATGGCCGTGGTTAGGGGGAGGCAGTTTCGGCAAAGTCTACAAGGGGTAAATACAGCTCCAATCCATTAGTCGCTACCACATGGTGAAGGTGTTGGGAAAGCATGTGTCTGTGTATGTTTAAGATCAAGAGAGCTTACGTTTGGGGATATGTGGGTTGGTTTGAGATAGGGTCGATAAGCGAACTGGTCAGGCCGTAGCCATCAAGGTCATCGATGTCGAAAACGCGGAAGACGAGGTCGACGACATCATCCAAGAGATCAATATCCTCTCCGAACTTCATTCACCATTTGTCACAAAGTATTACGGTTCGTATCTGAAGGGCTCGGATCTATGGATCATCATGGAATATTGTTCTGGCGGTAGTTGCGGAGACTTGATGAAGCCTGGCGTCATTGCGGAGGAGTACATTACCATTATAATTCGAGAGTTATTGATGGGTCTTGAGTATCTGCATAGTGATAATAAGCTTCACAGGGACATTAAAGGTATGCTAATTCTTGCTCTCTTTCGTATAGTCACAATTTCACGCTAACCGGGAATTTCCCACAACATAGCTGCAAATGTCCTTTTAGGGTCAAATGGCCAGGTTAAACTCGCAGACTTCGGTGTTTCTGGGCAGCTTACAGCTACAATGACAAAGAAGAACACCTTTGTCGGAACACCATTTTGGATGGCCCCGGAAGTTATCAAGCAGTCCGGCTACGACCAGAAGGCTGATATTTGGTCATTGGGCATCACCGCCATAGAGCTTGCCCTTGGGGAACCTCCATATTCAGACATTCACCCAATGAAGGTGCTTTTTCTGATTCCCAAAAACACTCCCCCAACCTTAGAAGGAAATTTCACAGAAAGATTCAAGGAGTTTGTGTCAATGTGTCTACAAAGAGATCCAAGGGATCGTCCAACAGCAAAAGAGCTCTTGAAGCACCCATTCGTAAAGAGGGCGAAGAAGACCACATATTTGACTGAACTGATTGAGCGTCATGAACGTTGGGTTATTGAGAATGGGAACAAGAAAGGGCATGATGATGATATCAATTCCAATGCCTCAGACACTATGGATAGTAGAGTCACAGATGACTCAGATGCGGAAAGCGATTTATGGGACTTCGGGACCATTAGACCTATGGGTGGTGGAAGAAATGGAGATGGTGGTGCGGGCCTAAAGAGTTTATCTGCGGCCGAGGCAAACATGCGGTACGTTGCAAACAGTATTGATCAAGATTTTGTCGATGGATCAAAAATTGGGCGAATCGTACAGTCACCTCAGGTTCCCCGACAAGTTCCACCTGTCCCTACCTATAACACCAGGAACTCATCACCAACGAGGGATATCCCACCTGCTGCACCGCCTCATGCTTCTGGGAGAGATTCGGGATATGCTTCTTCTGGTACAGTGAGGGGGCTGGGCAAACCTCCTCCATATAAAGTAAACACCCCTCCAAGGGAGCCACTTTCGCAGCAGAAAATTTCCAGTTCCCCTGGATACCAACATGCATACCAACAGCAACATATACAGCCGCAGCTGCAGCCGCAGCCCAATTTATCAGGAAGATCAAAGTTTGACCAAATCCAAAGTCCTAGTAATCACCGGAAAGTAAGTAGCTCATCCGAGCACGACAGAAACTTTCAACAAGAACTTGCCCAGGACATGGGTTGGATGAAATTGGCAAACTCGGGACCCATGGGCCCAAGGGATAGGGATATCACTCCAAGAGGGCCCCCGGCACCAGTAAAGAGTCTAGTCGGAGACAGTAGAATTGAAGTAGAACTGAAGTCTGGTCTTTCAACACCAGGCAGTACCTTTGGTGAACCTAGACCTGCGTTCTCCCATACTCAAATGTCTAGACAAAATTCCAACGAGATTGTCTCGGAACAGATGAGGCGACAGCAACAGCAGCACCAAATCGCTCTTAAATCATCCCCAATGGTGCCACCACCAGGACTTCACCACCCACGAAGTACGCAGCAGTTGCAGCCGGGGCCCCCATTGCCGCCATCCCACGGTCATTCCAGTAGCATTAGTAGTAATCACCATCACCAGCTCCCACAACTCCCATTACAGCACCCTGCACAACATTCATCACAGCAAGACCTACGACGGATATCACAAGTACAAATGCAGCCTCCACAGCCGCAACCACAGCAGCCGCCACCACAAGTTAAAACTACAACACCCGAGCCGCCAGAACTCACTGCTCTTGATGGTGTTATTCTTCCAGCGCTTGAGGCCGCACTGCAGCGAAGAACCTATCATCTTCAAATGGCTATCCGTAAAGCACAGCAATCATCATCGCCAAGCGCACAGCAGAAAGTCCAAGAAACAGCGAAAGCTCATGATCGTCTAAAGAAGCAAGTTTATAAAGCGGCAAGCCTATTTAGGGATATCGAACAGGCAGATAATAATCATTCAGTGGGTATGGGTGGCGAGGTTAATGGGTTTTTAGAGGGATTTCTCGAGGAGGTGCTAGTTAGGGTAGAGGCGGAAGACGACGATGGCATGGGAAGTCCGGAACAGCCACGCCAAAGAAGGAGAGAAGACGAGGGCCAGGGACAACGATGGTAGCCTGGGTAATTGTTTTTGATACACAACAAGCGATGGGTAAGATTATTATTTAACAAAACTGTTCTTACCTAACTTTTATGGGGTCCCATCCATGGGCGGGAAGTCAATGTTTTTTTTCTTTATTTTTCTCTTGCATTGAGCGTACTATGGATGTTGAACAAGAGTAGGATAGGGTTATACCACGAAGACCTTATAGGTTATTATTATAAATTGCTTGAGAACCCCCCCCCCCCCCTGCATGTCTTTATGGTTCTGTGTATCGTCCAATCCGTATTCTCCTGTTTTTCTCTTTGCATTCCCGTATATTGTTCTATACCAGGATGAGTGATGTTTCATGATGGAAGGAATAAATAACGATTTAGAGGATTGTAAACAATCCCACGAACTGGCGAGCTTTTATTTATGATGCAGATATGCGACATCGTTGGGACCTCGTGTGCTGAAAAGAACACCAAGAATCAAACCTAGCATCAATATGTACTATTTCAAAAGCTGATATATTTCCTATCCTGTGCTAAAAGGGATGAGAGACCTGTTTAGTAAGGTGTAGTGTCGTATCAATATTATAACCTGATCCCACCCCCTTAATAGGTTATATATATAAACTAAACCATATGTACCCAAATTTCTTGAATCACGACGCCTTCACTTTTCTCTCTGAAGCAACGGTTATAATTAACAGCGCTGCAGTTGATTTATTTAAAATGATTTTTCTATAGAATATATCGTACTCAAATTAAAAACAATAAGCTCGTCGTGTCAATAAATACAATTCTCCCTCCCTACCCTTTATATTTGCTATATTACTCTACACAAGAAAAGAACAGCCCTGAAGGGAATACCAGAAAAATTATGTCAAAATTATATGAAAGATAATACATGATAAGTCCTACCCGACTCAATATCAGTAGGAATGAGCATAGAAATAGTTCGAATCAATCGGTCGGAGGACTGTATACAATCAAGGCCCCCCAAGGATACTCTACCCGTCCACCTACTTGATCAGGATAATGCTCCAGATCGCATTTTCCAATCTCCCTGATCACCGTGACCACGTCCGCGCACCGAATTCTGATCTTATAAGGCCCGCACATGCCAATCACCGAGCTACCATACGCGGCAAGCTTTACACAGGCTTCCGTGGCCCCTTCTCGCACCCTGGTTGTCTGGACGCATTTAGTACTATTGATAAGTAAGCTTTCTGTCATTTTGACATCCTCCCGCAGCGGGGAAAACATCGATGTTTCGCAGTGGAGGACTGTGGCAGGCACCGTGGAGTTGGTTCCGGCTGATTGACGGGTGTAGTGTCGAAGGCTTTTGTTTGATATAGGCTGGAGTTTGTCGGTGGGGTAGCCGTTGAGAAGACAGCCGAATAAGAAGAGGAAGGCGGTGGCGGCGAGTAGGGGGAGATTCATTTTATTCTCGAAACTAGGGAACTAGACGTAGTTTTTGGGTGCAAACACTGTTTGTTGTAGGAGTAGTAAGAACAGTGGTGGAAACAATACTGGTAACAATACTGGTTAACACTTGGGTGGTTAAAATGGAGATAAAGTTTATCCAAGGCGAGGTTCGATCGATTCCTAGTTATAAATACAAGGCTCTAGTTAGTTGAGGCATTGAATCTTTTGTATCTCCTTGTGCCCATATTAACGCCAAAAACCATGGGGAGCAAATATTATATTAGACATGACTGAAATTCTATCGAAATCTTGAACCATTAGTCAGCAGAATTTTCGCTTTTTAACAAAACACGGAACCAAAACTACGGAAAGTTGTAACTCCCAAAGACTCTGGCCTTGTAAACAAAACTTCAATCCCAATACGAGTGTTAATAAACAGATGTAAGTTTGTGTGGGTTAGGGTTTGTTTCATAGGAACTACCAACCAAATTGGGGGGCAGCTACTATTAGATATCGCATAACCTGCAGTACTAAACTCTAGCAGCTTTAACTAAGTTTGAGTCCGAAAACCTTAAACGTTCGACCCCACCCGCGTCATTTGATCATGTAATCAATCTCAATCTCCAAAAATCACTCGTGCTATCCAGGCCAGGACTTACCCCCCTCAACGTCTAGGTACTTTACATACCTAGTAAGTCTGATCCCCCGCTCCCCGGGCCCGCTCCTCTGCCAACAAACACATCACACTCCTTCCGATCCCCTGCGACTGATTCTATTCCTAAAACACCGCACAACAATCCGTTTTGAAATACTTCTCCTGATAGTGCGAATACACTCTACATAGAAATGATTGGACGACCCATTTTTTAGCCAATCGGGATCCTTCTACTACCCTGCAAGTTTACAAGTTCCTAGTCATGCGTTACAATTATTGCTCTAGGTACTCTGCTTTGAATTACCCATCCTTCCATCCATTCATCATCGTCATCACATCAGTCGATCGGTCCCCCACTTCGGACGAATATCAGTCATCAATCAGGCCAGAGTCACCCCCCATCCCACCTCGATCTGATGTTATTTTCAACAGCTGTCCGTCAGAGGACCGGTGAAGATTGCCTATTGGTCCGTCCTGAGAATAAAGTCAGCTGGAGTGAGACTCTATTGTTTCTAATAATAAACGTGTCGAGCATAAACCACAAGGCAAGCATCCTAGGATTAGTCTTTTTGGGGGGGACTTCATACTCCATACTGATCGCTCTAGAGTCTACCCTATAACGTTGGGACCTCGAGTTTTCAAGTGGTACCTTATCCTCGCCCAAAAGGCCTCGACCCTTTCTCGGTATCGGATGGTTGTCACGCCCCCCACTACGTCCTTGACGGACCGAGATGGTCCCACGTACTACCGAAACAAACTAGATCATCCCGACCCACAGGTCCTGACCCTGGACCCTGCCTTGAATCTTCCGACCCCACCAAAATAAAACGTGTTTAGGTTGGGCCCAAACATGACAGCCACGTTCACGGTTCACCGAACCCTCGGAATCCGTGCCGATGGCCTTACTGTAAAAAAAAAAAAATAAGATCTCCCACTAACCTGGGCAGCAACCGGCCGGGGAAGGTCGGCGTTATGAAAGAGGAGTTTTTGTCGTCAAAGAAAATCGACGCGCCTGCCGCTGCGATCTACCTACCCCAGGGAAAGAAGAAGGAAAGAAAAAAAAAGGGTGTGTGTTAGAGTAGCCTCCCATAGGACACGCAGCTAGCGAAAACCCAATTTTCCTCCGAACCGTGGATAGACCTGGACTGGCCGGCTGCTAAAAGTCTCAGCCGTCACAAAAATTACAAACTACCTCTACGACCCTATCGAATTCCTCATCACGAAAAAAAAAGAGGATATCGATAGAAAGAGGAGAAATTAGGCGAGTTCATGCTGCAACCCTGATCATAGGTACCTCCATGCCCCGCGCCATCGGTAAAACGAAAACTTTGGGATTAGACCCAACCGGGTTACTCGATCATTTCCACCCCTCGATGCAAGGTAAATCCGACCCCGTATCTGCGTACTAGGCCAAGAGCAAGCAAATCTCAGATAGATAGACGTCCAGTTCCCGCCTAAGGCTGGAACCTCTGACAACTCAAGAGATGGGTATTATCTCTTCCGCATAAGGCAATGCATGCCAAATGTTATTACGCATACATTTGTCGGAGGACAGCACTGCGAGGGACCCACCGAGTGACATTTCATGAGCTCTACCACCTTTTCCAGATCACGTGCTCAAGACTTATCTTTTTAGATCTAAATCAAGCTCGTCGGATAACCCCCCAAACACATCTTTTTCACGCGCAAAAGACGGAATAGATGAGTAATTATTTTCGGTTCACGAGGCCGCCGCCGAGGCAAGGAGGCAAGCGTATAAATTGAGTAACCTCGTCCTGGCGATTGACAAAAGTGTTTTACGTCGGCGTCCCTGAGATGTGCCTCGAGGTAGGGGCTGGTAATACAGGGCTGTATCATAGAGAAATCGGACAAAGGAGTGCAGCAATTTGCCAGCCATCTATGTAATGATTTTATGATCATTACCCTATGATCCTTAGCCTTGTGGACCTGTTGGGTCCCCTAAGGAGGCGAGGCCTAGACTTGCAGTCTCTTCGAACGCACGATAAGTAATCACTCCGATATCATCTTGAACGCTGCATGCAGAAAAGTCTTGTTTTGACACTTTTTTTTTTTTTTTTACATCTCTAGAATATATTTAGAATGTATGTAATAGTAGTATATCGACAATTACCCTCCGTTCTCGTAAATACAACATCTCCACTTGTGTCATCAAGTAATGGGAAAACCCTGGTATATACAACACCAACAAAAGAATCCTTAACATAAGAAAAAGAGAAGATAAACTCCAAGTTGCTCAAAAGCAAAAAATAGAAGAGAAAACTCCCCGGAGCTATGATCAATCCAAAATAAACCCGGGGTAATGAAGTGATAGGATATAAAACCGTTTATAACGTGATCATAAAATGCCGAAAAGAGAAAAGAAGCGAATGAAAAGAGTGAAGAGGAGAGTGTGGTTGGAAGAGTGTCAAAAAACCCAAAAGACAGGCTACATGTACGGTATCATAAACGAAAAAGAGATTTGACAAAGAAAAATCAGGCCCCGTAAATGAAGTCGCGCATTTTAAACATCCAACAACCTCCCACGAAAAAAAAGAATAGATAATAGACACCACATGCACCCGTTTAACGCCTACCCAGAATAAAAACAAAACACTAATAATACTAATGTAAAAAAAAGACAAAGAAAAAAAAAATTGAAAAACTCCAAAAACCCTTTTACTGAAAAGAAATAAAGAAAAGTAGAAGAAAACCACAACACCGATGAATATCGCAAAATGATGTCCCTTTTTGTTTTTGGAATTTTCAATCAACTCCTTCTATCATGTTGTTCAAATGTATAACCGAGCTTTGTCGGCGCAGTACTCGGTTAATAACCGCTCTAGGTCCACCAGTTTGAAAGGCTTCGTCATGAATCCCTTCATACCAATCCTCGATGTTTTCTCGAGGGCTTCGGTTGTTGCATCTGCTGATACAGCCAGTACGATGATGTCGTCGGCGTATTGTGGCATCGCAAGTATTTTAGTGGCGGCTTCATAGCCATCCATGCGTGGCATCCATAGGTCCATGAGGATAAGATCAATGGGTCGCTCCCTCTGAACATCCATGATCTGTACAGCCTCTACGCCATCGCATGCCTCATATATTTCTGTGTATCCGAGCTTCTTAAGCATGTTGATAAGAAGCTTCCGGTTGATCTTGTTGTCTTCAGCGACCAAAATGCGTAGTGGCATCTTTTGTCCTAGATTTCTGTCATACTCGGCAGGCTTCCTGCCGCGGGGGAATTTAGCGCCAGGATGAGGAGGTGATTGTGGTATCGGGTTGAGCTCTGGTGAGAATCTTGCCGCCTGTGGCACTGATGGAAGCGTGGAGGCGTCCTGTAAAGGCGATGGACCAGTGAAAGGGCTTTTGCGATTCAATCCAGTGTCGAGAGACCAAGTTCCCAAAGGGTTTGGGGAGTTTGATAATACTGCAGGTGTGACCAAAGGTGTTCCTGGCTGAGCCACTGGTGTTCCGGGTGCACTGGCTACATCCGTAAGCGTCAATGGCAATTTAATCCGAAACTCAGAACCCTTATGTGGCCCCTGTACTGCCGTCCGTTCGCACCACAGCTCGCCACCCATCTTCCTTGCAATTCCTTTTGCCACCATCAAGCCCAACCCAAGCCCATCCCGCGACCGTGTCAATGATTCGTCTTCCCTAGCGAATGCCGTGAATAGTTTCGGCAAAAAGGTTTCGGGAATACCCTCCCCGGTGTCGGCGATTGCGAAATGGAGGAATCTAGATTTCATTGTGGCTTGCACGGCAATCTTTCCATTTTCAGTAAATTTTACCGCATTATGAAAAACGCTTGAAAGAAGCTTGGACAATTGAACACCGTCAACTATAAGACAAAAAAGGTTAATACATTTTCACATAACAGAATTGCAAACGTCAGACTTACGAAGAAGGGTCTCGGGTAATGTTTCGTCGACCGTTAACTCTATTTTGATGGTGCTGATAGAGCCTCCAGGCCCGGCTGTTTGTACAGTTATTAACTCTCCAAGTGGTGTCTCTACTGAACGTGTTGAATCTGGACGACCACCAGACCGTAACGAATCATGTATTATCTGTCTTAACAACTCGCGAAGCTTTATTGGCCGCGAGTTGAGCCGTACCCCACCTGATGCGTCAAACATCAAGGCATTTGAAGGCGTCGGTGAAGCTATTGAGGGGTAGTTTGGAATCGCGAATTCTCGTCGGTCTGCATCCACCACATTCTGATCGGTGGATGGTGTATTTGTGCTCCTCCTTGATCTGTCTAGTAATGGTGACCCTTCCCTATCATAACTCAAGCCCTCGCTAAAATGCCTCATTTTGTATGGTTGGTGCTCGTCAGGGGATACTGATTCTCTTCGTCTCTTGCTTCTTCGGGGGTTGTTTAATAATGAGTCGACCTCGTCGACATCGAGTTCGTGGTTTGGTGAACTATCCGAATCATCCCCATCGTCTCCAAGTCCAATATCACGTGTAGGGGT
Organism: Morchella eximia; assembly: GCA_024713935.1. Classification (NCBI taxonomy): domain Eukaryota; kingdom Fungi; phylum Ascomycota; class Pezizomycetes; order Pezizales; family Morchellaceae; genus Morchella; species Morchella eximia. The sequence goes on from JAMGZG010000020.1 coordinate 443,370, forward strand.
TGAAGGGACTTCCATGTCGAAATCGTATGCGTGAACCATGTTATCTGCAGCATCAACTGCACGTCTTGTGCTATCTAAAAAATTCAAGAAACCAAAATCAGTACCAACCCCCCCAAACCAAAACAGGGCAACAAAATATACCTTGGGCAACTTCGATACTCTCCCTCAATGATTCCACCATATTTCGGATCTGCTTCATGTCCCCAATCTCCCATTCGGTGGCTTCTAATACTGATGCATACATTACATCCAGCATCCCCACAACTCCTTGCATTGGTGTTCGTAATTCGTGTGATAAACTCCGTGCATATGGCCTAAGCGATTGCCGATAGCTGACTGCCTCCTGGGGAATAACCTCGTTTGGCTTCTCTGTGAACCCATTGCCCTCCAACATTCGGTCTGTGACCTGATCCTCCAAGGCGTGTAAGAACATCTCCAACATCCCCCATCCCAACTGAGGCCTTTCCCTCAATCCATCGGCAGTCCACATGACTCCAAAATGTGCAAAACACTTGCCCTTGTGAAATAATGGTACGGCCAGGTAACCTTCGGGAAGGATAGGCATCGCCCCGGCGTTTGGGTTGTTTGGTGTTAATGTCGCGAGTCCCTCGGGGATGATGAGTACTTTGTCGTGTCGCATCCATTGACAGGGGCAGCCGTAAACCTGATACTTGTAGTCCCGGTACAGCCCTGACTGGCCCTTGTGATCGTTGAAGTAGAAGGCCAACCCCATCAAACACGAACCCGGTTGCCCAATAGCTGGCATCTCCACCGCTGAGTTCTCATCATCAACCAACACTCGCTTAGCCACGAATGCATACTGAGCGCCCATGATCTCCGACATGCCCTCCATTAGATACTGCCAAAAGTCGTATGTTGTTGAGCTCCGTAGCTTCTCTTTCAAGTTGAATGTTTGCTCCAAGCACTTACTCTCCAAATCAATAAAGTTCTCCTCCATCCTTGACCGAAAGCCCGGTTCTCCCATATGTACGACGTCCATGGTGTTTGTTGAACCGATGACGAGCGAAGCACGGCTATAAGGATCGTGGTCGTAGGCCTCATAAGACTTGAGGCTCTTCTCCGCGTCCATTGCATTCATTCGAAAGTGGGTGGCAGAGGTCACCACCCGAGTATTTGAACGATACTATCTAACCTGGGGCCGGCAAAAACGGTTGACGTCTTGTCACGGTGTTATGCAGACGGGGGGAGGGGTGGTAGGCGTTGAGTAGAAGTGCCTTGCCTAGACTGCTCTAAAGTAAATGTGATCTGTGACAAAAAGGATCTTCTGCAGGATGAAGGTGGGTATGTAGGTATGTATATCTCAAGGCGTTCGTTCGTGCGTGGGTAAAATACGTGGAGGCTGATTTCCGGGTGGTCGAATAGGCTACCACGGTACCTGTGCTTATTCTAATGATTCGGGGAAAGAATTGCGCAGCGCAATGACGAAGTGGGTTATTTTTTTTCCTCGATGAGATGTATGTATAACCCTAGGTTGCTGCGCTTCACCTAAATTTTTACCTTCCCTTTTTTTCCTTTCTTTTTTTCTTCCCCCTGTGTTCTCGTTCCAAGTCTGTCGTAGGCAAGGTGGTACAATTAGTGTCCACACGAGGAGAGGAGGATAATAGGTGATCGAGAGGGAGAGGGCGAAAAAAGAAAAAGAGCTTAATGCAGAGAGAGGTACATACCTACCAAACAGCTAGCCACAGGTCTTTTTTGGTCATAAGAGGCCTCGTCCGGGAGACGATCCGCAAATGCAAGTGGATTCCGATTGTCCAGACCGTTGGCGAATGGACGGGAGTGGAGGGGTAGGTTTCAAGGCGATGCTTCTGCTCCTGGCACTGGTGCCCGGAACGATGAATGAAGAATTGGAATTGGATATTTGTATCGGATCACGGGTGGCGGACTGACGATGTGTCTCGGGGAGGGAATTATTCCGGAATATTTTGACCTGAAGAATAAAGCTGTAGCTTGAAAAGCACGCGAAATAGTACAGAATATCCAAGATACTGGGAATATGGGGGATAAGTCGATAAACGAGCAGTTTAGTCAGGCACGAATGCATGGATGGACGTTTCTTTTCTTGGTCACCGTGGGACGAGATATGTCTCTCACGAGAATATCAAAGCCACTTTGCAGGCTCTTTTTCTGTTTCTTATCAAACAGAAAAACACCACTGATGCCTGCCTGCCTGCCTCTTGCCTCTTGCCTCTTGCCTGTATGCTCTTATTTCCAAGTGACTGTCAACTGACTGAGCAACAGTCTGGTCCCTTTCTCCTGCCCTTCCTTCCCTATCAATGGGGCGAGGGATTGCTGGTTGTTGTTGTGGCTTCTGGGTTGTTATTTTCCACCTCTTAGCTTCCTTTTCCCAGGTATGCTTTCCGCCCTTCCAAAGCAGTAGTAGTTGCTGACTTGACTGTCTTGTGTCTCGTGTTTCGTGATCTCTCATTCGCCCCTGACTTTCATCTAGGCTCTAGCGAGTAATTCCTCCTCGGTGAATAGTAGTCTGTCTGGTCTGTCACTCAGATGAGTGAGTGACTGGGGGGACGCAGGACAACAGCAGGTAGGTGTAATAGAGAGAAGGGGGTGTCGTTAGAAGAGGAAAGATCCCCAGACTAGGTACCCGCGTGTCTGTATGTCAGTCTGGGCTGGCTGGGCTGGCTTGTTTAGCTAGCCTGGCTAGCTGACGGGGGTGGGCTCTTTGGTCTGGTTGGGACTCTAGCTTGCTGGTCTAGGTGCTAAGTGTCGGGAAGGGGATAGAAAGAAAAAAAAGGGCGTTGGAATGAAGTTTGCGCCGCCAGCCGCCGATTCACCAGGGCTTTGGAAGCTTGCGTGCTGGTACTTTTTCTTCACCTGCCGTAAAACCCTACATGATTCCTTCTTGGGTAGGGTAGGTGACGGGGGTGACAGTGACCCGTGGTGGTGACCGGTGATGATTGGTCAATTACGGGTCGTACGACCTAGCGCTTCTCTGCCCTACCGACAGGTGCTAGAGGACTCTACTGTGTTGTGAGTGGTGATGCCCTTTTCCTCGGCCCATCACTCATCTGCAGCTCTTCATAACTCATAACCAACCCTTCCCATTTGCTCCTTTGCTCCCAAATGGTGTCTTTGTCAGCCGAAAACGGTAAGGCTGCGGGTAGTTGTGGGGGGTAGAGGTCTTTGCTGGTTATGCCCCCCCCTTCCCATTATGGCCCGGCGATCTTTGTCCTCGTCTCTTCGACGTTCTGGTGCGACACACAGCCGAGTCTGCCGCTCTCTATCGTGGTCTGGACCGTCTCGGATTCTCCAGCGGTTTGCTGCTTCTAACTCCCTTCTCTGGGCAAAAAGAGAGCTTCTCACTCATATCTAACTACCCTCTTCCCCCTCTGCCCCTTCGCCCAGTCAGCCAGCAAGCCAGCCCAGCCAGTCCTTGAAATTTTAATCGCTAGCTAACTAACTACATACATTATTCTGGCTCGTTCGTTCGCGCGCGGTCAGTCGAGTCTGATCCACGTTTCTTGTGTCTTCCTTTTCAAACCACCTGAGCGCGTTCGTTCACTCGCTGACCTTTTTTCTTCCTCCCCCCCCCAAAAATCGGGAGTAATACCTGCTGTTGCCTACATACTCATCATCCGGCGTATCAATTCAAAAATAAAATGTGCACTTTAATTCACCCCCCTCTTTCCCTCGGAACACTTTCTCTCACCCCCCCAGCTAGCAGATCAGGATCAGAATCAGATCAGCGAAGCGTGTGTAGAAAGAAAAACATCATTCCTACCCATATGTTATGCAGCCTGTGCTACGATATGTACATCTCTAACTTACATCTGTGCACCAGTTACAGCTACATAGCATCACCTCTCCCAGCCAGTCAGCGCCCTGCACCTGTCTGAAAATAGGCTGGCTGACCATTTAAAGAACAAGAGAGAAGAAAAAAAGAAAGGAAAAAAGCTCAACAGTAAGGACAAGGTGCGCGCTAAAGCTCATGTGTGCGATCTAATCTAAACTTTTGTACCTGGGTTTGCTGCCTGTGTCGGGTGTCCCGCGCGAAAGTAAAAATTGCAGCAACGACCAGAGAAAAAAAAATTACAGAGACCCGGGCCTAGACCGCCCACTGCTTTCCCCTTTCGTTAGGTTGATAAATCCCTGTAGGGTCGTCATCATGCCTTCCTACCCCCCTAAGAAACCCTACCACCCATCTATTCCCTTAACCCCCTCCACCCTTCCAACCCCCCCCCCGCCATCTGAAATTCTAGACCGTCGTCCATCGCATCGGTGGTCCTGGAACTTTTTTGATGGTGTGCTCTCACGATATCTACAACACGACTACCTAATCGCTGATCTGACTGACTGTACTTCTGTCTAGTTGTGCCGAGGTTGAAGCATGTAGTAATACAATAATACAATACTCACCCCATTCTCTTTCTTTCTATCTCTGCCTATTGTTCTCTGGCTCATGGCTCATGTAGCAAGCATTAGCTAAGCGCAGGGTTGCATTGTTTTGTGTTGTCTCCCTTTCCCAGCGACGCAACGCAACGCACGCTCGCTAATTTCTGGCCTGTAGTGGCTCCCCGACGCGGCAAATGTAATCCCTCGCTAATAAAGATCGTCGCCCCGAGAACGGGAACGTAGCAGGTGGTAGAGTAATACTCTATGTAAACCCGTACCGCCAAGGGCTAATCATGGTGAATACCGTCACGGCATCATCATAGTCAAAAGATCCTACCAAGCTTTTTGGGCCCATGGTAAAGAGACCCTTTCATAAAGGAAAACTCCACGCGTACCATAGCCGTAGCTAGCTAGATTAGCTACTTAGCTAAGTAAAGTAGAATTGTGATATCTCCCTTGATTAGCCTAGAGCACTCTACTCCACTCTAGAGTAGAGTTCCTAATGTTACTCTACACGCACCCATCCAGGTGTCCATCCCTCAATCCTCACTCACTCACGTTTACGTTCCCCGCGCGCCTCACTTTTCCCGCAAAGGAACAGGTTGGTTAAAGGGAGAAAGAAAGAAAGAAAAGTGCAACTATCACCAGAAACTATCGACCCCGAAACGCGGTCGCCCGAGGACAAACTGAACCCTTCCTTCCCGGTGGCTGACCCAGCGGTTGGGGACTGCACTCCAGTGAAGGACCAATGATGGATTATGAAAGGAAGTGAAGGAGTAACTTAAACGCGACAGTAGATCATACACATGTAGTGAGTGGATGAGTGGCCTATCACAGAACCAGAGACATCCCATCATTATCATGCAGTATGTATGTCTGTACCTGTATGTAGAAATTGTTTCCTCCGCACGAACGACACTCATTTTAGCGCAAGACCCGTCGCCATTGCCGCACGCAGCAAAGATGGAAGATCAGAAAACATCGATGATGATGAGCTATCATGAAACACGTTCGTTCGTTCGCTCGCGCAAGCTGTCTACTCTAATTGAGTATGTAATTCACGCACAGATATCGGGGATTGTCAATTCGCCTTCCCTAATACCTAATCGTATATATCTGTAGGTACATTCGATGTTCGATGTCTGTTTGGCTCTAGAATAGAAAAGGGGGAGTCCGGGGGAGAGACGTTGGAAAGGAAATCGACAAATTCGATAGCCAAATTCAGGAGGGTAATGTTTACCATATCGAACCTTATTACGGAGTTGCCATCCCTACCGTCGACAGACATCAACCACACACGCACGCCCTTCCTTCTCTTTCGCTCCCACGCGCAATTCTCCGCGGGGGGCCTAAGTCAATCAATCAGACAGTCAAACAGTCACATATGCTAGTAACTTCCAAATGTGTCTAACCCAATGCTGTCAACCTCAACCCAACAACGAAGCAGAGAGGTGTGTCTAACTACATGGGGCGGTAGTAGTTAGCAACAGCAGCAGCAACAACAGAAACAGTAACAGTAACAGTAACAACCAAAGGGTGTCAACCACCCACACCACCCCTTAACTAGCCCACCTCCGACCGAACCCTGATTACTTTATTCTCACCTACACTCAGTGAACAAAATAAAGAAAAGAAAAAGCAGCAAGGCGTTAACCGCGTGTACCCTAAGGCACTCTCACCTCGCTTCTTCTGCTTCTTCCTACCTCCAACCACCGCGTCGCAGACGACCTAAACGCCCACTATCGCTTCGCCCGTATTCCTTCCCCCTTCCACCTACCCTTCCCAACCGATGTTGCATACATGTACATAACATACGGCAACCTGGCAACCCCCCCCCCCCCCCAAAAAGTAGGGCCTCAATGGTCTAGACCCCCATCCCAAAACGAGTAGATACGCCCAGACATTTAAGGGACCGGGGAAGCGAGAGATGTATTCTATGTATGTATGTAGGTAATGTATGCAGTTGTTCCACATGTCAACAAGGACGACGGGTATGGGAGTTCTCTGTCGCTGGTAGAGTACATACCGGTCGCTGGGTCGCGGTAGGTTTGGTAGGTTGGTATGTTACATGTAGGTACTTTAGAAGCATTGGAAAGAAAGTGTGCTGAGGCCAGCTCTGGCTAGATCAGCTCTACGCTTTCCCCAAACCCTTCCGGTACCGGTGCGACTCGTTCCGGCATTGACACGAGTAAAGTGCAGATCTGCGCACTGGACTGAACTGACACATTGACCTTACTGCACTTCAGTGTTCAGTGCCAGTGTCAGTGTCACCACCACCAGTCAGTCGATGTGTGGATGTATGTGTACATGTAGTTACTGTACCTACGAACGAGTAGAGAAGGTAGAGTAGGTACTCTAGAGTAAGGATAGATAGAGATGTAACTGCTAGGTAAAGCACCTACTCTATTCTAGGTAGGCAGCCCAACATGGGGGGAAAGAGACTCGGACTCGGACAGCCAACCAACCAAACACTATCAACTATCTGCCCGAGTGGAGAGAGGTCCTCTACATACCTAGAATAGAATAGAGCATGATGAGTACTCCACTCCACCCCGCTCTTCTCTTACCTACGTGCTTTGCTTTCCCCTCTTTAGATGCTCTACAACCTCTACTCTATCTCGCATTTACACGCGAGCCAGCTTTCTCTTCCACTCAAATCAGCCCCCCCCGATCAACACCATCCAGCTATCTCCAAATACGTGCGTGGTTATCATGTCAAGAAAGAAAGTAATGAAGCACGATAGGAGCCTTGTCATCCGGTCCAATATAACTCTCTCATCTCGCACGTTCTAGACCCTCTCTCCCCTCTTCCCCCCTCGCCCCACTCGTGCTGGCTGTCAGTGAAAAAATACCGTTGCGGGGTAGTAATGTAAATAGATAGACCGGACATGGGCCTACCTAACCCTACTTCTATATACGGACTTTCCTCGATCCTTCTATCCCTCCTCATGCAAAAAATATGGAGCAAGTAAGATATGTAGGTAGGGTACACCTGAACCTGAACCCGACGATACGTCCATGACGTGTAGTGGCCGTCGCCGCGCCGTGCTTTGCTTTTTCTTGCGTTCCCCTTCACACACCCCTCTCCCTCACTCTCCCCGGTTTTTTCTTTTGCGGATCGGATCCGGCTGCTCGGTGGGAGGTGGTTCTAGGCCCTGGGCCGTAAATTAAAGGTATCGTGGCCTTGAGGTATGGTAGTAGCACAGTGGCAGAAGCAGAAAGGTATTGGGGTGGATGGTTATTCCGGTTGATATGAGGACCCTTAGTATATTTCTGATGCTCTATCTACGTGGAGGTACGCTTAGAGTGCTTGATGCTTGGTCTATCTGCTACCCTACTGTATGTATGTAGGTATCGACTTTGTTAGCATTGTTATACTCTACGGAGTTAGTAGGTACTTTACGTGCAGATGGCTTTCCGAGGAGGTTAGAGCGGTGGTACATACTGGTGGTATCTGCCGAGACTTTGAGTACATGTAGGTACTTATTCAACATATGCTACTACAGTCGCAACTCGATATGCCGGATCTCAATATGCCGGATCCCTTGCTGTCCCATACGAAATCCTCTGGGATTTTAATTTTCTTACTGCAAAATCAATTTGCTATCCCGGATTTTTCGCTATCCCGTATGAAATCCTTCGAATCTTGGCAATCCGGCATATCGAGTTGCGACTGTACTCTACGAACTCCAAAGTGTGGTTTTTTCAGCTCTCTGCAGCTATCCATCACTCGTGGTAGCAGTTAGAGTAGGTAGCAGTGCTTCTAGACATAGAACATGTGCCCAAGGTAGAGTACTCAAATGTTTATGCAGCCGGTAGGCTACCTGCCGTGCCTTTTTTACCTTGCATACCATGTTAAGAGGGTCCACTTCCAATACGTCATGACATGTTCCTTCCCTTCTCCCCCACTCCCACTCCCAAAAAACAAATGCACGCTGACTTGACTGAGGAGGGTTCGGGCCCGTTATTTTCGACACGCCAAGATGAGCCCATTTCTATCAATGCTTAATCTAGTAGTACCTCTTTTAGGACAGATGTTGGATCATGAGTGTGATGCGGGTTGCACACTGCGAGTACTCACTAGCACTAGTACTGTGTCACGCATTGGTAGGATCACACATCATTTGAACCCTTAGAGAAGGCTGCCGGGAGAGTCAGTGAGTCGAGAGAAGAACCTAATCTACATCCACATAGTTGAAACAATGGCCATGTGTGAACATAATACTTGCTCATCCATCCCATCACGATGCATGCAGTTAGATGGTAACTTGGATGCAATGAGAACTATTTTGATTGATTACAATTATACCACTAAACTCGCACATTAATCAACGGACATCCGCGGGGGGGGAGGGTTAGAATAGCAATAGTCAGGATTAATATTCGAATCCTCGAGGGGGAGAAAGCCGAAATACCATCGCCATGCAGTGCATATCTCTCTATCTACATAGCCAGTGGTGAATCATAACTAAACCAAGTATTTGGTTCTCAACAAATACAATCTGTCCTGTCCTGTCCTCCCAAATCTCCTCATCTGTGCATGGGGTCATCCCCCAACCCCATGCTGTCAAAACATAATCATCGGCTGGATCGGTGAGATTGATCTCCAGGACTACATCTACATAGATAGAGCACCTACATACCCAGATCCTCAAAACGTTTTCATTTCAAGGTTGACCAACACCCCATAAACGGTAATTCCAATTCCATTTTCATGGTAACCTCAACCATACTAAGGTTTTCTTTCTTCTTCTTTATTTCTTTCTGCTCCTTCCACGATGAGACTCATCACATTTCCACCCCCTTCTCCCACAGGCGCCAGTTAGAAAAATCTCACAAATCTAGCCAATTCCTTCCTCTTCAATCCCAAATATTATTCTCTTCCAGATTAATATTAATCCCTCACAGCCTTCATCCTATCTTTCTTGCCCATACTCTCACCCGTGATCCTTAAATTTATGGGCTGTCCGACCCGTTCTCCGGGCGACCGGGTCACGGAATTTCATTGGACGGCAGCCTCGCACGGAGCACTACGTAGACACCGTGATCATCTACCGTTGCGTATGGGCTGCGGTCTAGAACTAGATATAATCGACCAGTCAGCGGGATGGTGATGTTGTCTTCCTCTACTACGATACGCAAGACGAGAGAAGGTTGGGTTTAATCCTGTAATATCGGCCTGGTCCGCAAAAGTAATAGAGTATGTAAACTAACCAACTACCAGTCCCGTATGAGTACTTATTGCTGCACCCTAATAGCCACAACTGCAAAAACCATTTCATATCAAAGCCACTCCTAGTGGCTAAATCAATTCCTTTGACTCTAATTTGAAATTGTTTTTGTTCGATCTTGAGAAATACTTGGCCTTCTGACAATCGAAAAAAAAAAAAAAAAAAAACCCTCTCAACAAATTACTACTTGTAGGCCTAGGTAGCACCATATTATGGAACATTCCTCTCCCTGCAGTGCCCGGCGCTTGGGAAACAATGATATATGTGATAGGGTATCCCAATGGATCATTTCCCCAGCAAGGACCGATGTGTTTTTTTTAGGTTATTACCAAATTTAAACAACTTTTACCAATACAGACGGAGCTCCACATTCGTTCAGTTCGTTTACTCGTTCACTATATTTCTAGCCAGAATGTTATCCAGACGCTTTGATGAGCAGAACGAAGAGTAGGAGGAGACCCCGATGAGAACGAGGGGGGATGGTGATCTCATGCCTGGTTTGTGCACGGGTTTCTGCGCTTGTTCATGGATTCACCTTGTGCCCGTTTTTCCCGCGCCCGTGTTGGACCGGCTGGTTGGCGCGCCTACATACACTTCAGTAGTTAGCCGTCAGTGACACAATTGTAATTACAAACAGGAGCGGACAAGCACATGCCGGACGGGAAAGGGAGTCTGTTCTATGATATGATGCTCAATGGTAGCTGAGTTTGGCAAGTAAAATGTACCGTTAAAGGGAATCTACATTCACTTGCAAAAAAAAAACTACCATACTATAAAGGTTAGCAACTGGTCTTTACCAACAACACCAAAGTGCCGCTTGGGGTACATACCTACGTGGGCAAAGGCCTTCAAACATAACATCGGCGATCGAGAAGACATAGATAGATACTTCACTGGTTGTACCGTCACTAGCTAGCAGCTAGCGGTTGAGAGTGATATTTGGATTCACTTATAATTGCGGCATAGCCAAAGCCTAGATGAATAGGTCGAGATCTCGGTCCGCCGACAAATTCTCATTAGTAGAGTTATAGTGAAAATTTATGATCGTCGGATCCGCCTTGGATTCTTTTATTCTAATTTACTTACTGCTAAGCAGTAGACTCCCATCTGATAAGATTAGTTTATGTGGGATCGAGGTCATGGAAACGTATTGGTCATTATTCTTCAAATAGAAAGCTTCGTAGGATATACCAGAGAGCCTAGGCACGTACGTACCAGTAACTTGCAATAACGTATTGCAGGAGAGTCCCGGTTTGGTGAAATTCGACAGTCTTAATTATAATTCTCGAGTTTCTAGAATCGACCCTTGACAGTGGATACCCGAGTTTGTAAAAAAAAAAAAGCCACCACACCCGAGTGATAACCAGTGAATGAAAATATTTCTCCGATGCACCCAGTCCACATATCTAGAAAGAAAGAAAAACAGTCCAGCCTTAGGATTTCTGGTCTAGAAATTCTTCCATACACTGCATAGAATCTTCAATTCCGATTCCGGAGGTGGGGGAACAAAAATACCCCTAAATGAAACATTCTGCTTAGTCGCCGAGAGGCCTCTTCACGCGCGGAGATAGAGTTCTTGAACTGAGCAAACGCCGGACGAAGCCTAGTATATGAGACCTTCGGTTCGGTGTCGGATGAGCTTGTTAAGATGGTCCGACCGATATCAAGAGCTAGGGAGAGCGGTCCAAGAGTACATGGACAAAAATCAACCAACCGCCCTCTACACAGTTAGTTCGGAGTATTGTGATCTTCCTAATATGGGGTGTATTGTTAGGGGTGTATCCTTAGGGGGCGTTTTGTTACGCGTATTGTTAGAGTGGCATGCATTGTTCTGGCCTCTGTGTGTGAGGGGGTTTTTGGAGGAGAGGGATTAGTATCCGCTCGGAGACTTGATACATGTGTTTTGCCAAGAATTTCCTTAGCAGAGCACTTCAGAGTCTCGGGCTGGTTTATGTACGGACAATTCTAGGGTGCCTAAAGAACACGGTCAACGGCCACGGCTCGAATCCGAAATACAATAATTATCTCTTTTAGCGAAGAATCAAGATCGATCTCCCCGCTCCCGCTCTGAACTATGGCTTCCGTATCGAGCCGTGACCCGAAAGTTAAGGCAAAGGCTGTAGGTATTTCAGGCTTTCCCGCGATACGCAATCTCGGTTTGCGCTCGGCCGTTGTTAGGGGGTGCTTGTGTATCTATGTACATACAGCCAGTGCGTCTATCTCGGTAGATACTGATTGGTCCAGTAATAGATGTCTAGATCTGGTGTATGACTAGAGCATGCTGAGGCGGCGACTGCTAGGAATGGTACTTCTTTTAGGCGAGTACCACTCATGGGAATTTCGGGAGTAGCGATATTAATAGAATCCAGAATCCAGATGGATGGTAAATATTTCAGATCTTTGTGTTGAAGCCCGTTAATTTTTCTCGAGCTCTGCAGCTGATCTGAGTATATGAAAAAAAGATTGTAGAAAATTACTGAAACAATTGAGCAAGCATAATAGCCACAATCAAATAATATTCGTGATCTAGGTTTCTCGAAACCTTTTCTCTTTGCCTCGGCAAAGTTTATAATAATTAATATTGATATCAGGGGTCTCAGCTAGGCGCGTCTCAATTTCTCAATTGTGATGTTGTCGCCTAGCCTTTTAGTTTCTAGGCCGGGTAATATGTGTAGTAACCCTTTCCAGTCTCAATACTCGGGCTGTTGGAAGACATGTACGTCTTAGGCCAATAGGGGGTATAGAATAATCCGTTCTAGCATCCGTCATAGCCATCCAGTTAATTAGGTTATTTGGTATCGGTCGTGTTTTCCTGTGATATGTAACATCTAATCTCTCGTTTCCTTCCAGAAAGAATCGCACCGGAAGCGCTCCCGCTGTTACCAACACACCCGCGGCAATCTCTTCCTATAAACGAGATTTGTCGGGAAGATGGATCTGCGTGAGTCTCAGCCCTAGAATAAAGTTGTTGCCTATTCAATGAGTGTAATGTAGTGTCACGGGGGCAGCATTTCCGACTTGTATATATTCGGGTAAACGCGGACTCTCCTTAAACTGAGACCGTAAACAACCAACAACAACCAACCAATAGTAGCACCTAAGTCTTCGTAACAAAACCGAAACAAGTAACACTTCGCGGCCGAGATTCCAACAAAGATTATTAAACAGAACTTCCTTAAGATTGAGGGGTCTAGATTCTCAAGTTTTGTTGTGGGGGCTGGGCATGAACCACAGTTTGTATGATATTTGGATTCTCCAACTTCGCTCCGCAGCCTGTTAAAAGTAACATAGGTCCCCATTCTTCGGGTCAATATTATTTAGTGTATCAATGGTTCGAGTGAGCCGACCACGAGGCGGCGTTGCGTTTTTGACATTCGAGAGACTACCGAGTGTATTCAATCGCGGTTCGGCCCGCCAAGTGGTATACCTCGTCATCCAGATTTCTCGCCTAAAGGTGAGAAATCTAGGCTTTCAACGCTGACCTCGACCTTGAGCTGGTTTGTTCGGCCAGATCTAGTATAATTTAAGCTCCATGTACTGTGATGAACAGAAATCGCGTTTCATGGCAACTATTGTCCTGTGCCCGCCTCTTTTGTCGGGCCTTATTTTGGTGGTTGGTGATATGACTTCATAGGAAAGCTAAAGCGCCATAAACACCAAATTTAGTTACATGTTGTTTCCGGAGAGTGAGCACGAGACTTATCTGGGGAGGTTAAGTTTACCTTGAGATGTGTTAATTATCATTCCGCATCGGTGCATCTAATTCCTTCCTTTTATGCGGGTTAATAGTTGCAGCTCAAACACAGAACAGCATACATACATGTACTTCTGGGCAGAACATTGGTTTTGTTGGGATGGGTGTTGTAATACATGATTCTTGTGATGCTTGCAGGAGAGAGTACTGATGTCTGCGGTGCTGTGAGAGCTCGCTGTGCTGTTCTTGTAGTGGATGGATACACTGGCTAGACCTCAAACTGAAGATGAGACCGAGAAAAATTCGAGGAGGCTAAATGTGATGTAGCCACCCGTCGTGGCCTTTAGCTAGTCTAGTAACCTCCCCTTCCATTAGTGTGTTTCTAGACTACAATACAAAGTTACTGACGGAGAATCGAGCCTTTAATTGGTAGATTTTATTCATTTAGAATCTCCAACAATTTAATCGAAATACGGTATCAATAGTTCTTGCCTCTAAGAAATCACGTGCTTTCGTGGAATAGAATCACCAAAAATCACTCGTAGTACAGGTCTTTTGTATTAACGCAAATAATTTCACCCAGCCTCGCCATCTGCGATTTCCATGGTGATACTGATTAAAGAACGGTTTAAAGATATGTTTAATCGTCACCATATCTTTCTTTAGTTTGGTCCATCACGTCCTCAGTAACTGTTCTCAACGTATCTCCAAGGTCTCTACAAGCGTTATTCAGCGCCTCGAGCGCAGTGATTATGTCGTTCTCCAATGCTCTCTTCTTTTCTAACAGAGATTTAAATCTTTTCAGAACCATAAGTTGACGACGCTTTCTTTTTCCCACATCACTGTCAGAGAAGATTAAAGTAAGGCCCGGGAAGGGGGGGGGGGGGACTCACTCCCGAGTCGCAACCAATTGAATCCATTTTCTTGCCTTCTTTTCAGAAGCCTCAAAATCCAATTCATATGCGTCTTCTATTTCCGTACGGCGGCGAGCTTTGCGGTCTTTCGACTATAATCCCCGACTGTCTTAATACTATGCAGAGTAGAGTAGATGATAAGGATACACGTACAGCTTGCATCATACTCTCTAAGATCTTACTTAGAGATACAATCTCATCTTCTCCCTGCTGTGACTGTGACGCCCCCTCGGTACCAGTAGTCTCATCGTCAGAGGAAGAAGCTGCTGCTGCTGCTGGCGGCGATAGCGGCGGTGGAGGCGGAGCATGAAATGAGGGTTTAAACTTTTTCTGTTTAGTGACATTAGGTCCTAGTGCAGAACCTTTGGGTGGCATTGATGCTGGTGGGTGGGGACTGATTGCGCTGAAGCTGGTGAGGCCTTTATGACAAACAGAATCCAGTGGTGAGTACGAGTATGGCCTATTTAAGGCTCGAGTGTAACACGTGTACTTGATTATATGCACTCACAAGGAGCCAAAATTAAGCTTTTTGGGTGATATATTTATTCTGTAAAACTCGTTATTCAGCCAATTATTTGGTAAATTCGATATAAAAAAAGCCTAGCTACAGTTGAATTCAATAGTTAAAGATGATCAATGATTCAACTTTCATAAGTTTATAAATGAATTGAGTTGAAATCAGTATCTTGAGATATAAGACCTAAACCGCAAGCTAATCTAATATCACGAGTGTATTCTCTCGGGCCGCAAGATTTACTTCCTCCTACTTGTGCGTTGACTACGACACAAAGCTAACTCGAGGAAAACAACTTTGCTCATCACACACGATGTCAACTCAGGTAAAGAAAGTACTAGCAAATATACACTAAATAACTTTACACTGGCTTGGACGCTTCTTCTCTACCTCCTCTTCCGGATCCGGGTCCCAAGATAGTTCCAGCCAAAGTTCCTGATGTCGGGATTTCCAATTAGAGTGTCGGATCTTTGTCAAATCCCTGGAGTTCACTTTCACTTCATCCCCCCTTTCAGCCACCCATCTTAGGCGACCCGACTCAGTTTCCTCATAATAACCGGCACAGCGGAGAGATGACCTGCGGGTTTTTGGTGCCCCACCCCCTTCCTCGTGTAGTTTGAATAATATTTGTACAGGATAATTTCGAGATACATCATGGTATGTACGGCATGTGCCATGTCGGACTGAGATTCCTCCACAGTGACGGATATGTACGCGCCAAATCTTCTCGGTAGGAGTGTTTCGTATTGTTTCCCGAGTGGTATTATAAGGGGTTGCTATTGTACGAGTGCAGAATTTATACTGCTTGTATCTCTCGTCGTGTGTTTCCTGGTAGAAATCCTCCTCTACCTCAGCTTCAGCCGGCTGCGGATCGGTGCCGTCTGCCTCCCTATTCTCACCCTCATGGGGAGAGGTCTCATTATCCTCAGTTTCAACGGGCTGGGATTCGATACCACCTGTCTCCCTACCATCATTCTCGTGGGGTGAGGTCCCACTACCCTCAGCAATACCCTCGAGCTCAAGAGACATAGCCTCCAGAGACACAGAACAAGTGTCAAATTCCACGCGTTCCTTCATCTCGGTTTCCTGGTCTAGTTTCCGCTGCAACTCGCTCCTGGGATCCGGCCGAGTATGCTGTTTCCGATGCGGCGGAGAATTTTCGGTCAAGTTTGGGTCATGGTCATACCCTCTCCCCGCTTCAGAAGAATCCATGAGCCATCTCATCACTTTAGAATCACGTCTCTTCTGTTCAACCTCAAGCTGATCTGCGGGAAGTCTAGACTCATGAGACGTGTTGGGACCGAGAGGGGCCGGAGTACCTCGAACTCTATCCGGGCGTAAGAGAGGCAGGTTTCTATATACTGGCTGTCCTGACATTGATTATATCTCAGAGGTGGTTTTATAGTTGTCTGAGGGCCGCACTGCTTGTCGAAGGGGGCGGGGACGTACTTGTGTTGAATAAAAATAAGAGCGAGATGTTACAATTGCAGCCTGAATGGGAGGGTTCTGCTCCTTTATATCTGGATAAAACCAGTTACTACAAAGTGGCCGGTACGTGAAGGAATATTGCAAATGAAATGTGGTATCCTCGTAAAGGGTCGCTCCGCAACTTTAACGTGTCAGTTATTTGCATCATGAAAAATCACTCGCCACTACATTGCAAGACCGAAAACTTGAAAGAGCAGCCTTAACATGTCTGGTGATGAGTGTTTTCCGCAGACATTTCAGTCTCGGGTATAACTGTGCGGCCAATCTCGCACCCACTACGCCATCTCAGTATGCTCCCGTAGCTTGTTGTTGCAAGTGAAACAATACAGTACGACTTACAGAGAAAAACAGTCTCCAAAATTACTTGGGGTAATTAATGATGTGCTCTTTAAGAGGCCCTGCCTCCCCTTGAAGGGCCTACCGGCCATACCCCCGAGAAAGGCGGAATCATTTGAACCCAGTATGCTCGAGGCTTCATCGGTGGTTTCCAATATATGTTATAGAAACACCTGCGGATATCCTATCTACTTGTATCAAACGTTTTATTAATATTGTCACCAACTGCTCCTTCACCATCAAACTCTCAAAGTCTGCATCTAGGGGGTGGAAGCTCCCCCGGGTTCTGGGGGAGCTTCGTTGTGCTGTCTCGGGGGGTTGGGGGTTTGGGGGGGTGGTTCGGTGGGGGCGGTAAAGTACCTTTTCTTGATCTAAACTACAAGATTCGTTTCAAGCACAATATATATTGACTGCTCCACTATCATGAAATAGTATATTCTTATTTATTGGAGTTCGACTTGCCAATATCTGCCACGCCAAAGCCCAATCAGTCTGGGGGTATTCATCACAACATGGGGTATACGTAATTGACGGCTTCAGCTTCAACAGTGGATATTATCACATATCGCTGAGAGCACTGCCGACTCTCCAGGAGTACCGGGGGTGATTTGCTCAAATTTCGTAAAGGCTGTTGACTAAACTAATTTGATTACTGGAGCAAAGATAGGGGAGGTACCGTTACAAGCCCTGGCATGGTTAAGAAATTGATAATCTAAATACGACTGGATTTAACTGAATATGCCAAGAAATTTACTAACACCGCAACAAATCAATCATGATATATCACTCGCATCCACCAGAGTTTTACAAAGGACAAAAAAAAGGTCCATCTCGGCTGCAACCCCCATCTTGATAAGCTCAAATTCAACGATTTTTAGGAATATTACTCTGTGGTATACATGGGACACATCTTACCTGTCACTCGTAGGACCGGGAGGAGGGGAGGGTTGCGCTAATCGCTAAAACCAATCTGTGGCGTGAATTACAAATAAACTGAGGAAGCATAGATAGAAACCCTAGCGCTAGTCGGGTTTTTGAAACTGGGGGTGGTTAAACTGAGGGTTTTGAAATGGGGATATACCTACTTGTAAGTGAAAGAATACGCCAACTACCCAACTCTTAAGGAAGTTTCCGGCGCAACAGCAATTATATATTAAATGAACCGCGGTGACCCAGGAACGAAACGTCAAAAAAAATTGTACCACACGCGGTTCAAATCATATAGCTCAAAGCCACACATTCTACGGCACCGCACTACCCCTTGCTTCTGCAACCCTTGAAACATCAACCGTCTCAACCAACCGCGCGCCAGATCCGTAGACGTTCGCTTGGCCCATGACGTGCGAGTAGCTGTCAACCCGCCCAGATACCGCATTCTCCGGTGTGCTGGTCTTACTGTGCTTCTTTCCAGAAACCTGGTCGATGGGGTGAGTGCGCGATGCACATGCGGTGGCGATGGCGTCGAGTGATATTGCATGATGCTCATCCTGTCGATTAATTAATGATCAAGAAAGCAGACTGCGTGCATCTTAGCAGGCAGCTTTTATATTTTTTGATTACTGCAGAAAGATATTCCACACCCCCCTCTCTTGCCTTTTTTTTTGATCCAAGGCGATTGAGGCTATGGGGAAAAGTGCACATTTGTGAGTAAAATAAGCAGGCCGTTGTGTCATGTCAGCACGCGTCGTCAACGCACGTACATCATGTCGATTACACCAGAGCTTTATGTCATGAGGGGCCTGAAAAAAAGCCAGGTATGAAAGTCAATTATTTCAAATCTGCTGTCTCATCTAACACTTGCAATTATGTAACTAATTAATAGATTCATTCATTTCATCAACCTACATTAAAAATTTCAAAGAACAAACGGAAATCATCACCATCCAATCATATCAAACTTGAACTCCAGCAGCAGCAGCAACCATTAATAAGTCGAGTAAAGCAACCATCCCATGACGATGATGCACCAGTTCCCATACGACACGGGCATCGGCACGCACATCCTCCACACATCCGCATGCGATAAACCGATTACCAGCACCAGTTCTACATAACGTCGGTGCTTATCCATCCACCTCCACCCACCCACCACAGTACATACCACACCCCCCCCACCTTCTCCCGCTACGAACGGTAGGAACGGAAAGGCAAGAAAAACGGCCCCACTAAAAACAAACCAATGAGAAAATTTCGATAGCCGGACCTTTCTCCCCCAGTTTCAGCCTTCAAAAACAAAATATGATCGAAACCCCGGCTAACTAGATGTCATATCAGTTTCCGACAAATGCACCATGCATAGATACGATCAATTTCAAATGCCCAATTGCGCTTCAAATGCAACAAAAAATAACGAAAGAGAGGAGGTGGAGGCGGAATATTTAACAATTGATTTTTGTGTCTGTGTGAGTTCAACAAACAAAAAAGTAACGAATATATTTAGCTTTGAAGAACGAACGCTCTTTGAAATGAATGAATGTAGAAGAAAAAATATTGAGCAATGTGGGGGTGGGAAGGGAGCTGAGAGATGAATTTCTCAGATATATAAAAAATAAAAAAATGGGGGGTATATAAAAAAAAACCAAGGGGCTTCCAAGTCCTCCAAGTGGAACTAGCGAAGAAAGAAGAATAATCAACATTTGTAAACCAAAAAATGATAATACGGCCATGCAGCAAAGGGAAAATAAAAAAACAAAACCCCAAAGAGGATAAATAAAAAAAACCAAAGCCAAGAAACTCATGTACCACCACAAATTGCCTTCGACTCAAAGCGAATCGCCAGAGGAGACTATACCCGCATATCCATATCCCGCATCCCTTTTTTTATACGTCATTTACTTCTGCGACCCCGACGACGGCACCCGCGCAGGGAACGTCGCTGACATCGGCGGCGGCGGATAACTCGCCGACAGCGGTGCCTGAAAGCTCACCGATCTCGGTGTTGGGGGCACCTTATCGCCCGACGAATTCGGGGGCGAAATCGACACCCGAAGCGCCTTATGTGGGGCGGTCGCATAGTTCCCCTTCGGCGGCCTCTGCAGCACGATCGGTGCGGGCATCTCCGACACCGCCGCACGGCCCTCCTCGGCGTCCGAGAGATTGTTGTATGGATCGACAGTTGTGCCGTTGAGCTTGTTGTAGGCGGTGTTTGCGTCAGTCTCGTCGGAACCAGTCTTGGGCTCGCCGGCTTCGGCTTCTTGTTGTTCGCGCAGCTTGGCAAGCCAGAGTTCGGAGCGGGCTTTGTCGCGGACGTCCATGGACTTGCGGAGCTTGCGCTTTGAGGCGAGGCGGTAGAAGGCGAATGCGTAGACGGCGATGGTGATTGTTTCGACACTTATCTCGATGATGGCGCAGACGAGGACCCAGTCCTGGTTGGTTTAAGGTTGGTTAGTCTGGGCTATTCACATTTACGGGAGCTAGTGGGATAGTGTTGAGCTGGGCTAGGCTTGGTTGCGGGAGCTAGCTAGCTAGACAAGGGAAGGGAAAGAAGGGGCAGAGAAAGGGCACAGAAAGGGTCGGAAAGGGTCGGAAAGGGTCCAAAAAGCTCACCTGTTCCCTGCACACCAACTTATAATTAATATCCTCCTCAAACAGCTTCCTCCTCACATTATCCTTACACGCCCATCCCCACAAATCCTTCCCCTCGGCGCTGTTTCTGCTCCCCTGCATGATCCCCGCCGCAATGGCCCACATGACAATCGTGAATATAAACGTGCCGACAGCAAACACGGTCCAGTAGACGGCAACCTTCTCGGCACGCTTGTGCCCGCCCCGCCAGTACCCGTACATGATGTACAGCGAGATGCACAGCGACACAACGGCGATGCACAGAACAACGATTTGCGGCCACTGCGGCGTCGCGACGGCCCATGGCGGGAGGTTGTTGCGCGGCGCCATGTGTTTGGTGGAGTTGAAGATTGCAAAGGTGGAGGCGACGAGGGCGAGGACGACGAGACTGCAGGCGCAGTTGAT
Organism: Morchella eximia; assembly: GCA_024713935.1. NCBI lineage: Eukaryota > Fungi > Ascomycota > Pezizomycetes > Pezizales > Morchellaceae > Morchella > Morchella eximia. The sequence goes on from JAMGZG010000020.1 coordinate 463,884, forward strand.
GCTGCGGAGGAAGATTTTGGCGAGGCGTACTTTCAGCTTGACGGCCTGTACTCCGAAAAATCAAAAATTAGTAAAAAGAAAAAAACGATTATTTTTTAAAAAAAAAATCAATGGATGGTAGACTAACCAAATCCCGTTTATCATACTTCTGCACCTTCATCGAATACCTCTCTACATCCTGCTCCTCGCGGAACGTCGGCGTCTTCAGCGCCGGTGTCAGCGGCGTCATCGGCACCGCCATGCCCGCATACGGGTCCCTCCGTCTCGGCGACTGTGGCATAGGAGGAGCCGGATACGCCCCAACCTCGCCATTCACAACACCCATCGACGTGCGGTACATATCGACCGCGATCGGCTGCGTGGGCGGCGGCGGATACGTCGTCGTTGTTATTGTCGACGGCCCCTCCTCTGCAACGGGCGACGGGTATGAGGTCTTATCGACCATTTTTAACGGCTGCTGCTGCTGGGTTGTTGATTGTTGTGGTGGTGGATAATCCTGTGCCTGCCCGACGCCGAACACGATCGGTGCTTGTGAGTCTGTTGGTGATATTGGGCTGACGGCCGAGTTCTCGTGGTGGTTGTGGGTGGTTTGTGATTCTGGCGTGGAGCGGTAGAATTCTTCTGGGTCGACTTGGGGGTTGTGGTGCTGTTGCTGCGCCTGGAAGCCGCTGTCGCCGACGGGGGAGTAGGGGGTTATGGCGGACATGGCTTTTTAAGTATTGGATTGAATTGCTGTCAGGAAGCTGGTGTTGATATGCACGGACTGCTTGCTTGCTTCGCTTTGACAGTGAGGAGCGAAGAGTGCAGTGAAGGCTGAGTGAGGGCAGGAAGGAGGGTTGGTTATATTAACTATTGGAGTGGTAGGGTATGGTAAGCGTTGTGGCACTTCAACTAATCAGCTTTGAGCTGTGTCAGGAAAACAAAGAGAATGAAGAGATGCAAGGAGAATCGGACAGTTTATGTAAGCCAAGCACAGCTTGACTGAATGATAGTTCAAAGGTCAAGTATTTATTAAAAGGGAAAGAATGGAAAAGCCTGTGATGGGCTCACGGAATAGTAGTGGGAGGAAGAGATAGGCACCGTGGAATGATAAACGAAAGAATAGTAGGTGGGATCAAAGGGAGGGGGGGGGTACAGCGGGTGAGGATCAAGTTAAGAAGAAAGAGAAAGGGAAAGAAGGGAAGGGGGGGAGGGGATCCGGGAAGGCAGTGTAGAAGAGTCCTCTCTTCGTTTGAAGGGACGATCACGAGTATCAGAAACTACTCACATTCACTCTCCCGTCTGGGAAACCGCCAGAGAATTAATCCGTTGGACAGGAACGACCGAGGAACCAGATGGGAGGATGCGTATGAAATTCGATATTGTATACCCTGTTCGAGAAAGCCGCGGTTGACAATAATATACCCTCTTCCAGAGATGGAAATGACGGGAAATAATATAAAGATCAATGGGTCTCCGAGGTGATGATTGGAAGTGAGGAGAATGACTATATACGGGCGGAGGGGTGGTAGCCACTGACTGCTCTTTACTTAGCTGGAAGGGACTGGGCTCATTGATTCGACTAGAGTATCTGAACCAACAGATAAATTCTAGCCAACCAACATCGAGCTACCAACAATAAATGGGTATCCGACAGGCAAATGCATACATGTGCGTATCCAAAAAGAGATAAATCGGGAATCCACGCTGGGTTAATACAGTTACTCACTCCCCTGCCAGGCGTCTGTCTCTCTCACTCTTTTTTTTTCTTTCTCTCTTTCTGTTGATGTGATGGATATTAATCGGGCGACATTATGCATGGGGGAGGTCTGGTGGGTGGTGGAGGAAATGGAGGAAATGGGAACTGAAAGACATGTCCCCGCTCATTGACCCCTGCAACTACGCGGGATTGGCCAAAGCTCGCAGGGATTGGCCATAGCTTCCAGGGGTTGTCGGCGCCTACAGGCCAAGCGAGCGTTGTGCATCCGATTAGTGGACGCCCACTAGTAGATGAGACTAATAATTTGCCGGAGGTTGCGTGCAGGGGTTGTACGACGAATCGATGCGGTTGTGGAGTCTGGTGGTGCGACAACCAGAGCTTCGTAGCTTCATCCAAATCTTCAACTATTTGCGTGTTCTAACTGCTTTTTGATCGCATCTGCAGTACGTATCGGGCCTCACTGGTTCATGACAGCTGAGAGAAGCTCGAAAGCGAACGGGAATCTCTCAAACTCGACACCGCCACATAAAGCCTACGTCGTTCCCCGGGGAATGGAGATGGATCCGGTTCGGGGGTTCACCTCGCTGTCTCCCAAGGCACTACCATCACAACCAGCGGCGGCGACCTCCCAGCAGCAAAATGTGAATCATTATCAAAAAAACGTGCTTGCAGTGCCCGACGTCTGTCTGTTTTCCAAACCTTGGACAGGAAAAGCATCACTTTTCCCTACTCTCCATACGTTTTTGATGTGCTACTATTCCTGGTAACAAAAGAGGCTGACTAGAGTAGATCAATACTCTTGGCACACCACTTGGTTAAACCCCTCAGGTTGAGCGAGCGTGGGGTGGGACATAATGCACTTTTAGCACACTAATTTAGGAATCGCTGCATGGCTGCCTCTTTGGGCCCTACATCCGCACCAAAATACAAGAATAACCCACTTTCGTATCAATTTGTGCACGGAACGTGACCAGTCTATATATAAGTTCCAACAAGAAAGACCCAAATCAGGCAGGATCGTAACCCAGGTATCAAGGCTAATTTATTCGACCCGTACCGAACGAGGTATTTTAGCTTTGTTTCTTTTGTTGGCGAGCTGCCACGGGTGCCTGGTACCCAACCACGTGGGAACCGGGAAGGGAGGAAGTGCAAGAAGAATCATTTCTTCTGCAAACGATGCCGGATACAATGGTAGCGAGAAATATGTCAGAACACCATGTGTACCTACCCATGATGATGATGTAGGTACACCTGTATAGGTAAATGCTGCTACCAAGGTCATACGGGTTGTGCAGAATGATAGTTTACCCGAAACGAATCGAATGCACAGTCTCGTACTCCAGATACACCGAGTAAAGAAGGGGCAGAAGTGGTTGATAAATCTGTGCTTATTCTGGCTGATGAGTATTCAACAAGTAATAATGATCACTGATAAAGTGCAATTGACTGATATAGTAGAAAACAAGATTCTTGATCAGCGATACTGCGGTTTGGTGCTTCGGTCGAGACCGAAAAGCTTAGATCAGGTCGAGTGAGGACTAATCACGACTCTTAATACCCATGGGATATAGGTGCTGGTATCAAGCAGCTATCCGTATTTCACTGTCCAGTTTCCTCATACTCGGCGGGTTTTTAGTCAACTGACCTACGAGGGATCGATCGCGAAAAGGGAGTCTCAGACGCCAGATTACATCCTTCTTGTCTTTCTTTTGGCAATTGAACCATCCGTTGGCCTGGAGGAATTGAAAAACTTTATTGCTAACTTGCAATTTCCATTTTAGAATATCCCCGGGATATATATATTCCTTGACCCTAGTACACGCCAAAGTCCTTGCTCACCGGCCTGCGCTGCAACCAGGGAAACAATAAGCTGCCGAGCGCCCCATTGATTTTACCCCACGAGCGAGAAACAAAACCCCAGCTTTTCATGCTGCTGACAATTAATTATTATCGATCATCGCTCGGGAGAGCATGAGCATTGGTGCTAATTAAGCGCCCGGAATAATGGCAACACCCCCAACCCCCTTTAGGCCTCCCTCGCCTTGTGCATGCGTGCACGACAGATCAGAGAGAATAAGAAGAACATGAAATCCGCCGATTTTTTCGTTTCATGGCATTTGCTCGACCCTGCATCTTAATTGAACCTGCGATGCTTTACGGCAACATACAGTACTGCCTCGTGTACCTGCGCTGGAATGAGATGAGCGCGTGTGCAGTGAAATAAGCTTCCCGCCCTGCGCTGCGCGCTCAGACGGATCGGGCAGCCTTACGCAAAATTGCGCAGGGATGGGATCGGCAGGATTGAGGAGCCGAGGGTTACCCGGATCAACTGATGGCCTCCTCTGCTCGGGCGCGCGCGCTTAACTTTGAGGAATAAAGTGCACTGACGAGTGACGCGTGTTTTTTGCTATTGCGACATCGTTCGGTGCTGTTTGAACTTTGTTCTCATTGCCGCGAGCGATGCAGAAGCCTAATACTCGAGTGAGGCTTGTAATAAGCGACCCAAGAAAAAAGAAAAGAAAAAAGCTTTTCAAACTCGCACTCTGGCTAAACGGGAGTTATGGGAAATGCCTTGATTTTGATTGTTGTCGGAGATGCGTCCGTTGGTGGCACGAGTAGTCATCTTTTACTCCTGAGAGTATATAGTAATATGGTTTCGAGATTGTTAGGATATCGCAGCGGCCGGAGATTCAGCGAACCTGGCGGGCGGTTCGAGATGGCTTGGCCCGAGTGATTTTGTGAGATTGTTTTGCATGTGCGTGGGTGTGTGATGGATGCATCATGGATTCTCACTCGGTCAACTTGAAGTAACTTTCGTTTCGAAGTCATAAACGCGTGGGCGCATACCGTTTCTGGAACTAACAGGAATGGTCAGTTGTATTTGGTGGAGTCATAACTGCATGGACTATTACCTCAGGTTTGAACTCAGTCTAAGGAGTTGTTCAAGCTGGAGATTTCCACAAGACGTAGGAATATCGACACGCAGTCCGGCCCCAATGAAAGGCAATAATCCATATCATATTCCAAAGATATGAGAGACGGGAATACGCTCATTCCTCGGCACTCGAGTCTCGTTCAGATGCCGGATCATAGGTAATCACTCGGCTCTCTCAGGTTGCCAAGCTAGGCACGCGAGGCCAACACCTTCTATTGACGGGACAGGTCGAGTTGAGTATAGACTCTGGGAAATATGTGATGACTTGTATTAGATTTGGATGTCGTGGAAATGGTTGGGAGCTCTACTTAGTAGGATGGGAGCGGATGGGATTGAATGAGGAGGTTGCATTGATTCTGTTATTCGGGTCGTGGTTTCATAAGGGACTGAAGAGAATCGAATTTTATGGTTGAACGAGAACAGGAGGAACAAGCTTCTTTTGTAGTGAACAAAGAAGTAGTAAATACATGTAAACACGTGTTATCAAGACAACCAAACTCGTTGTCTTGACACAGTACTAACAACAGATAGAGACTGCGAAATAACATATTCTAAGAGAGATCTTTAGTGCTGCAGGCAATGTTCTGCTGGAGGATTGTACTGAAAGCTAGAACGTGTTATTTCAACCCCGTATATACGTTGCCTCTAGCTCTAGTATCTGCATGTAGCTTATAGATGTTATGGTGACAAGCTAGCTATTGGCGGCCGGTACCAATAGCATCCTCTTCAATGTCACTATTCTATCAAAGAAGCCGGACTCAACAACCGCAAATACTGTACCTACACTGCCATCCCCCCAGCTTAGTACCAAAAAATACAACCACACCTGTACTTCCCATCACCAACCACCCATTACCCGGCCTCCCTCCCCAAGCTAGCTAGCTCCCGCCCCGCCAACCCAAAGTCCCCAAACCTCACACCTCCGCAATGTCCATCCGCCACGCTGCCCAACGGCTCTCCCGCTACTCGCAACCGCCATTACCACTAGCCCCCACACACTTCCTCGGCCTCAGAGCTTCTGCGTCCCGCGCAGCATTCATACCCCCGCCGATTGCAGCATTGACACCACCAATATGGCCGGCGCAGAGTGGTCAGAGACAGTTCCATGCCGCACCCCGTGTGCAGAAGGACCACCATTTCGATACGCTCAAGTTCGTGCAGAGACTCCAGGAGGAGGGGTTCTCGGAGGAGCAGAGCGTCGCGCTGATGAGGGCGCTCAGCGACGTTATTGAAGAGAGGTGTGTTCTGCCCTGCCTGTTTGGTAATGGTGGGAGCCGGGAGAGAGAATTTGGCTGACCAGCTTGTATGATGTAGCATCCAGAACCTCACTCGCACAATGGTCCTCAAGGAGGACCAAGAAAAGATAACCTACACCCGTACCTCCCCCCCTTCCTCCCCCCCCCTCCTCTCTCTCCCTACTAACCCCCCCGGGGCCCACAGAAAAAGTCGATTTCGCCAAACTACGCTCCGAGCTCATCTCCGTCCACTCCGGCGAACTCAAGCCCCTGCGCAGCGAGCAAGAGCGGCTCACCTCCGAGATCTCCCGCCTCAACGCCCGGCTGCGCGAAGAGATGCAGCGCGCGCAGAGCTCGGTGCGGCTGGACCTGAACCTCGAGAAGGGGCGGATCCGCGAGGAGAGCAGCGTGCACGAGCTCAAGATCAAGGAGACGGACAGCCGCATCGAGAAGGAGGTGGGCGATCTGCGCGGCCTGCTGGAGAGCGTCAAGTTTAGCACGCTGCAGTGGTTGATTGGTGTTTGCACGGGCACGGCGGCGCTGCTGTTGGGTGTGTGGAGGTTGTTGATGTAGTGTGGGGGAACAGGGGAGATGGAGGGGGCAGGGAGGGGAGGGGAGGGAGGGGGTTATTATGTTCTTTGGGGGTTTTAAAATTCTCCGGTTTCTTGCTTTTTCGGTCGTTTTTATGAGTATATATTGAGCTTTTTTTGCGTCTTTCTCTTTTCTCCTTTCCTTCTTCTCAGCGTATACGTAAGGCGTGTCTGTATTATATATATCTCTCAATACACAGCTGCATCACCGCTTCCCTCCCCTCAACACCACACCACCGCTGCAGACAGACTCTATAAGCTCGTAGATTATATACATATGTATGTAGTCATGCACGCCAACGCTTGCAAGTTCGGGCGGCTTACTTTACTTACAGGGTTTCAATCCCGGCCGGAGTCGCCCATTACCTTTTTTTTTTTCTTCCTCTTCTCTTTTTTTGGCCCATCTTATTTAATCTCTGGATTAAACGAGGTTTACTCGGGCGGTTTTGTATGCGTATGTGTGTGCGTGCATGTGGGGAGTGATTGACGTAGTCATGAATGATCACTCGACCCTAGTACGTCTCAAAAACGGAACCGAAAGATGGGGCGTTAGTCATTGACACCCCAATTGCACGCCAACCAGTACACCGCGCCTGTCAACCCTGGTTATCGAGTACACAGATAGTAGCGTTTCCTGATCAATACTGGCGATGATTTGGGATCAGAACGATGTCATCAACTGCCGCGCGGGGAACTCAGGAAGCCATGAAAAATATAAATGAATGGACGGTGGGGAAGCAAGTCCCCCATTACCTGGCCGCTGGAGGCATTTACATAGAGACCCATATTCCACCCACCAAGCCCCAACCCTCGCGGTCTCGATACAGGTCACCTCTAGCCAGCAAACAGCAAACAAGCAAGCACACCCGCACCCCCCCAAAGTCCCAAACCTGACGGGTGACGGTGGATAAGAGCGCCATCTTGGCGCAAGGGCTAAGTTTTCTTCCCCCCCACAAAATAAAAAATGACTCCGGGCGGGATTATAACCCTGGCCTTCCGCACTTACAAACGGTAGGCGTGCATATCTAATCTACGGGTGCCCAGCTTACAACTACTACACTACCAGAGTCTTAGTCTGCCAAGGCAGTCAGTTTGGCTTTTGTGCGGGCGGGGTGAGGGTGGGTGGGTTTGTAAAATATGTGAGGTTGGGCTTCGTCACAAGTAATCACTCGACACTCTTTGCAGAACGGTGATCTAACCTGAACCCTCCACGATGGGCGTTGGTTATTGGCGCCCCGCTCACAGTACCTCTGCAAGCCCAATTGGCGGAGGTCCCGGTAGATACACTTGAGCCCACACTGCACTACTCTACTCAAACGCCGCTGCATAGGCCCCTCTGCCGACAACATCCAGCTCTGAGTCCGTAACTATCACACACACCATTAGCACCGCACCCCGCCCCCCTAACACAGTACAACACCAGAGCAATTAGCACTCACAGTCACTAATAACCAGCGCCCTCCGCCCCTCTTCCACACTGCCCCACTCCGCTGCCGGAAATCCCCATAGCACCTCGAAACCCTCCTCCAGCGTCCGCCTCAGCCCCGGATCCCGCGTGTACTTAATCGCCAGCAGTACGTCGAGCCCTGTACATAGCATGCGGTCACCCTATCCCCGCCACCACCATCGTCGTCGTTAGCACTTCCACAAAGACAATCAACACCTACAGGACTAAAAGTATGGAGAGATAATAATCTACTTGCACCTCCCCACCACCATCATCAACCATAACATCCCCACCATCACCCCAAAGCTCCCTTAGTGCCTTAACATACAAATTCCTCGCCACCACCCTCGTGACAGCGGGCACAATATCGTTAGACGCGCGGTTCAGCAGGTCTGCGACGGCCTGTGCTTCGATGGGTGATGTGCCTTCGTGGATAGACTGCGTGTAGAGTTTCTCGAGGGAGATGATGTACTCGACGGTCCATGGTGCTGGGGGCGGTTTGAATTTCGGTTTTGGGATGGGGGCGGCGGTGCTGCTGCTGCTGTTGCGGTGGTGGGTGGTACAGGTGATGCGGGGGTGGGGGGTGAGGAGCCTTGAGGAGGGAGAGCGGCGGAAGATGAGGCGGCGGGTGGATAGCATCGTAGGGAGGTGTTGGAAGACTGTTGTATGGTGGTGTGGGTGTATCTGTGTTTGCTTCTGCTACTGGCGGCTAGACAGGTACCGCACCTATCATCGATCGATCGATCGATCGAGGTAGTGACGAGAATACTCTATCGGGGTGAAGAGAAGACCTATCACGATAAAGGTGATGGAAATGATGGTATGGGAGCTCGAGGAGAAGGAGAAGAAGAAGAAGAAGAAGAAGAAGAAGAAGAAGAAGAAGAAGAAGAAGAGGTACTAGCTTATGGCGGTGATTTGTAGCGGGAGGACAGGGAAGAAGGTTTCGTATAAGGTTTACCAGTGCAAAAGTCGTTTGTCGGACTCACTAAATAAAATCTAAAGTTGACCTTCAGCTTAGAGTCGAGAACAGAATGTGTCTTTCGAATATGGTACAGGAAGTGTCTTTACCGGCCTGGACTTTTGTACCCGGGATCGGCGCCGCCATCACGATGTTAAGCTACAAGTGTCATATATATTCTTATATGGTAGAGCTACATGTAGCAGTGGCGGGCACAAACTAAATGCACCGCAGCTGTGGTAAATACATGTAATATAAAATGACTAGATGTTTATTCTTATATGTCTTTAGAAGCAAAGTCGTCTACTCTTTATGAACGGCCATGCTAGACGTTGTTCATGTCCACGTTTTCTCCGCTGCCAGAGCTCCGGCTCTTCTACGTGATCATTACCAAACTAAAGAGCAGGCCATCTAGCACCACAACTACCAGCCACGGTTCGCGTATTCCCAAGGCCTATATAGCTCCCCAACCCCCAATAGCGAATTACAAACTCCATAAATATTCAAAATGAAATCTTCTCCACCCACCCAAACCTCACCACAAAGAAACACCACGGCCCCGGCCACCACACGTATACCAAACGAGCCCAATTCGGAGACCGTCAGCTGCATATTTCTCCTCATCCTCATCTACATATTCACCTTCTGCATATCCCTTATAGTCATTATCGACAACGCTAAGAACTCCTCCTCGGACTCCCCCTTCTTTCCCGACCCCTACACCCTACGCCGAAACTACGCCCCTACCCCCTCCACACCAGCCTACACCTGCCGCAAGCCGATCCTTTTCCACCCCGGCCCCGCCCGCTCCGACGTGCGCCTCGCCGCCCTCCTCTTCAAGCACGACAGGCCCCAGGGCACCACCTGCGTGCAGGACAACAAGCGCTTTGCGAGCTGGCCGTGGGCGTGTGTGCATCTATACACATTTGGGACGGCAAGCATTGGGATGTGTGGGCCGCCGGAGGCGAGCTTGGAGTGTGAGCAGGTGGCGGATATGGTGCTGGGGATTGAGGAGGCCTGTGTTAAGCGGGAGGGGGAATTATTTCCGCCGTTGATGGATGAGGCGGGAGGGATGGCGGTGTGGGGGACTGGGGGGAGTATGGTGTTTGTGCAGCGGAGTGGGTAGGGCTTGAAATGTGAGTCGGATTTGCGTTAAGGGGGGGAGGGGGGTTATATTGGGTTATGGATAGTAAGTTACGAATGTGGTTATGTTGCTCCCCGTAGGAATGTGAACGTTGTGAGCTTTTGCTGTTTTTTTTATGTGCATATTGTTCTTTAAATGAGACATTGCTTCAAATTAATATTTTTGTTTTGACCTTGTTCTAAAGCAATCATGAATGTTCACCCAGCTATAAAAATGTTCATGGTGAGTGTCAAGTACTATACATACTTAGACAGAGACGTTTAAATAACAAACCCTTAACTGGCACCCCCGTTAACGGCTGGGTCGGGACAATAAGTGCAAGCCAGGGCGGCCTATTCGGCTTTAGCCTCGCCGTGTCAATAACCGAGTGAGAAGCCATGAGCCAAGCCCCCAGTTGCAACTTCACGCGCAGAATTAGTCGAATACCCATAAAACACATTGAGCTCTGAGTACTAACTATCCAGCTACTACCCCAACGCAGAAGCCGAGACAGAGCGACCGTGGCTCATGAAGTAAGTATGTAGATCACTTTACCTCCCCAGGTCCCCCTAGGTCCCCCTAGATCTAATCTGCAATCAATGCAATGAGCATCTTTACAATCCACTCCAGCAGCTAGCCCACCGTACAACGCAACATGAGGTCTGGTATAATACATGTAGGTGAATAATGCACCTGATCGGGTATCAGTAGGACGTTTGCCACTGCAGAGGAGATGGGGTTCGATTACCCCCCCTCCCCCTCCCCCTTCCCCCCGAGGCCTGTGTACTATTTCTGCTTAGAACTTTTCCCCCCTACTTGCTTGCTTACTTGCTGTTACGGGGGATGTAGAGTAGGGTAGATAAAGACATATAAAGAGAACAAGGAGGTGTTAGTTGCGATAAAATTTAGTAAGTGTAGTAAAGCTACATGTAATACTTCTTGTCACATATATATACACGAGAATACCTCTAGTGTAAGCGGTGTTTAGGAAGAAATATCGATGATGGCAACTATCGGAATGAGATATTATATACAGCAAGAAGTACTTTACTATATGTAATCTATTGCAATTAATATTAACTCTACCTACATCCCCGTATGCAGCCAAAAAAAAAAATACAAAAAGGATTTCTTAGAAGAAATTCAACAGCGCCGGGGCGGGATCAAACCCCATCTCTTCCGGCAATTGTTCCTACGGCTACCCGATGGAAGCGCATTATCCACTATGCTCCCGGCCTGTTGCTCATACAGTAGCTGCCGGAGCGGATTGTAAAGATCTCTCTCCCGCCCATTGATTGCAGATAAGACCTAGAGAGATGAAGAGATTCTTTGAGCCAAGGTCACTTCGTCTCGGCGTCTGCTTTGGCTGGAAGCATGGAAGCAGACGGGTTGGGGACGAGCCTAAGTCTCGCCTTGTTGAGCTCACCGCGTTAGATCTTGTCCATGCAGAATTAGCAAAGCCAATGACTGGCCATAACTGGTCGGGTACTCCGCAGGCGGGTGCCAATGATTGCTACTTACACAGTAGCTAGTAGATTAATCGCTGTGGATACATGTTAGTTCACTTTGTATGTGGCTGTGGCCAGATCATCTGGTAATATCGATCTGGAGAGAACAACAATGTGAATCTGCTGAAGCCAACGTCTGCGTTTCTTGTTGTGTTTATGGGTGTGCATGTGGTTAATATATACAGCGATGAAACTGACTTAAGCTCCTTTATCTTGTCCATACTCACGCACGCACTATCAACTCTACTTTCCACCGGGAACATAACTCACCACCGCAAGCACAACCTCACAACCTCCAACCAACCCATACCAATCCAACCAAACCCACAAACCAAACCGAACCCACAAACCAAACCGAACCCACAAACCATCAGCAAATCCCAAACCGTCACCGAACCACTACAACCCTCGCATAAACCTAGAAAAAAAAATGTTAGAAGCCATCCTTATCACCCTCATCGCCTTCCTCTTCCTCCTCTTTCTCGTGCTCCTGTTCTTCTTCGTGCTGCTCTCCACAACACTCACGCGGCTGCCGTGGCAGCTGGACTACCGGCGGCTACCACCTGTGTGCTATGGTGGGCTGCAGGGGAAAGGGGAGGTGAAGGGGATGGGGACGGGGACGGGGTGTTGTGCGGGTGGTGTTAGTGGAGGTGGAGGTGTGGGTGATTCTTTGGTTTGATATAACTGCAGAATCACTAATTGTAAACAGTACAGTACGTTAGCAGGATCAATTGGGGAGAGGGGGGGGGGGGGGGGTATTTATTGGTTATTACACTTTTTATGCGGTTTATACCACTGTGGCATTATAGATGGACCAACGGCGTTGGATGCTGTTTCAGACCTACTGATATAACCATCATTTTTGGTTTTCCACAGGGGAGATGTTGATCCTTTGAGGCAAATATTTATACATAGAGCCTTTGCTATGGCGGCCTCTGATATGCTAGCTAGGACCTTATCCTTAGTGGTTTAAACGAATTGATAGACAAAGGCAAGTCAATCCCCCTGGCCTCTATATCAGCTCCTATATGACACAGTAAGCCAAGCTAATTAATAGGCAACAGTCTCATATATAGGCGGCTTTAATATCGAACCTCGGCTCCCGCATGAGCCGAATCACAGGATATCACTCTCTGTAAACCACCATGGCAACCAATCAAATCAGAAGAGACTCAGAATTCGAATATTATTACAAAACGAAAAAAAAAAAACAATTACAAAAGAAAAAGAGACAAAATGAGGGAAAAAACATACAAGTTTTCAGTATACATAACACACGTATTAATTATGTAATCTTGATACAAAGTCCTTTTAAAAACACAAGCACCGAACGAACCTACTCTTTTTTTCTTCTCCCCTATGTAGGTAGCGGCGGCCATACATCTGATACCTTTCTTCAAAAGTTCAAATTTTCGAATGGTAAAAAAAAAAAAAAAAAAAAAGAGCAAACGTCCCCCCAGTTTATGGTACTTTATAGCAAGAGACATTATCATATGCATAACCAGCCAGGTCCAACAATTCTAACCCACCAGAAAACATACAGAGAAGCGAAGGGGGGAGGGAGGGAAGGGGACTTTTAGAGAAAACAGAAATCCCAAAGCACCAACAGCAAGACAAAAGATAGGAATAAACGGGGGGAGAGCAAAGGATGGAGAAGAGGTCGGAAGAAGAAAAAAAAAGATGAAATAATAGACAAAGGGAAAAGAAAAAAAACAGTGTAAAACTGTATAACGAGTACCACAAGTAGAGTCCCACACAACCTCATCACCCACCCCAGTTCCAATGCTAACTACAGCTACATCGCTCTTACAAAAACTCGCCAAAATGCAAGACAAAAAATAAGAAATCTACAGCCATATAGCACGCCCATGACAGCAAAGGCGAAATAAACCCGTGAAATAAGCCAATAATGCAATATAATAATAATCCATGGTCCAGACTCTTACCATCAATCTTTCACCCGTGCCTTCCCCTCAGGGTGTCATCGTCATCACTATCCACTACTTCCCCATCTATCTCGCCTGGCCCCACAAACTCTAATACTTCCTCAATGTCCTCTTCCTCCTCTTCTTCCTCGATGATACCCCCCCTGCTTCTTTTCCGCTCCTGCCTAGAGCCCGCCGAATTTCCATCTCTCTTCGCGGATAGACCTGTCAGCATGGGCCCTTTGAATGGACTCTTCTTCCTTCTTGCAAATGTTACACCGTTTGTCAATACTGCCGCCTCATTATACCCCGTCGACCTAACAACCCGCACGTGTGAAGGGAACGTGGATGATGTAGGTGTCGAAGGCAGAACTTTGATGGAGTTTCTAGGTGACCGTGGTGACTTCAAGGTAATGCTGTTCAGTGACGCCGATGACGTTGAAGAGGCCTTTGAGTGAGTCTTGTTGTGGAAAGAGCGAATCGAGGATACCGAAGACGATGTCGAAGTTCTCCCGCCGAGTCCACGTCCGGAAGAGCGTCGGTAAGCATGCGGTGTCAATGGCTGCGGCGAAAGTGAATTCCTCTTGGGCGGCGGAGTGCTGCGGTGGGCGACCGAGTATATCCCATTGCCTCGAGAATTCCTCCGTGCGCCGTTGCTCGTACGTGAGCCTGATTGTTGCTGCTGATAGACCTGATTACCTTGCGAGCTCCCCGGTTTCTGCGCCGCTTGGTTTTTGGAATTTGGGGACGTTGCGCGCTTTGCTGAGTCCAGGAACCAGTGTTTTATTGAGGCGAGTTGCGTCATCAAGGCGTGTTTTCGATTTGGTCGTCCCTTACCGCTGGAACTGCTCACATCCAGGTGTAAGTCTGGCGAAGACATCACTTGTCGATCATGCTGCGGGGGTTTCAAATACGGTCCATAATCCCTATCCTTCTCTATTGGCGGCGGCGGCGTGGGCGACGGCGGAGTCTGCACCCTCGGCGACTTTGTGAAATTACGTTCGGGCAAGATAATTACAGCTAAAGTAGACGTAAGCTCGCGAAAAGAAAACTACGGACGGGTCCGGGTTGGGTGGGAAAGATTGAACGAACACCCATAGTAGTTAACAGGAACAAACTCACGGTTCGCTGTATTCCTAGCATCGTTCCTCACTCGATCTTCAGCCTCCTCCGCCGGCGGAGGCAACAACGATGGATCAAGGTTTGAAGCCGCGCTCATTCGTCTACTCTCTATTTTGCGCTTCTGTCGCCGTTTCTCTTTACGCTCTTCTTTCTCGATCAGCAATGCCCACCACCCAGCTAGAGAATCGCATTTCTTTGCAAGGACGTGTTCTACAACTTGGTCAATATCAACGCCAGCGGCTTTCATCCTATGCAAGGTATCTTTTTCTAATTTACTGGAGAACGGCGCAGGATGTTGTAGTGCTAATATAGCCTTCTGTACGGGCGCATGTTCAGCTATAAAGGGATGGGAGAGTATTTCATCGAGGGTTGGTCGTAGGCTTGGCTTTTTAGCCAGACAACTCTTCAACATAGATACCGAGTCTATAAACCCGTTAGCCAACTAACAACTTACCCCCTCAAGCAGACCTCATGAGCTGTACCTTCTGATAGGTGATCCGGATATCTCGGTTCATCGTTCAATATCTTACGTCGAGTATCTTCTTCGATATCCTCATCAAACGGCAGCTCTCCAACTAGCAAAGCATATAAGATGACTCCCAAAGACCAAACATCCACAGCTGAGGGTAAATTAGAATATTTATCACTGTGATGCTTAAAAAAGGAAGCGAGAGGGGCGGATGTGGGGGGAAATCGAAGCCATGGGAGGAACGGGGGCAATCCGAGGAAGCTAACATTGGGAATAAAGAATGGAACCATCCCGTACCGTAGGCAATATATTTTTCTCCTTTTATCATTTCCGGAGCCGAGTAGCATACTGTCCCGCAGAAGGTCTGGAGTAGCTTATTGCGCTCGTACTCCCGGGTGAAACCAAAATCGCAAAGCTTGACCTGCGCTCGAGTCAGCGAAACAGTCAATTATTCCCCCTATCGGCCGCGATGGGAATCTCTACATTCTCATGCTTGTCTAGCAAGATGTTTTCCAACTTCAAGTCCCTGTGAACGCAGTTGTTCATGTGTACATACGCTACAGCACCGACCAACTGCGCAAAGATTCGCTTCGTTTTGTCGGCCGTCAAGCGCCCATGCTGGATGAGGTAGTTGTAAAGCTCGTCACCTATCCTCCCGAACTCGACCAATCAACATTCTAGTCCTGACCCAGTTCCCAGAATTGGTAGACAGAAGTTCTCACCAGGGCAATATTCCAGGACCAGCCAAACCAGACTCTCGGTCACAATGACCTCATACAACCGCGCGATATGCGGGTGTACCAGTTGGCGGTGATGGTGTATCTCCCTCGCCAGATTCGCGTCGTCCTTCTGAGCCGACTTCAACACAACCTACAATCCCAAACCCATCAACATCAATCGCTCCAGTAACCCGAACTTCATCACTTGATCCACCCCATGCCCTCTTCCTTCAATACCAAGAACGACGTCCCCAATTCTCCGCCGCTTTCCAAACCCCGCATAACCCGTAGAAGCTGGATCAGGGACAAATGAGAAAGATTAGAAGTGGTATATACCTTAGACCCATTTGTGAGTTTATGCGTAGCCAGATAGACCTTCCCAAAAGACCCCTTTCCGATTAAGCGTCCGATCGAATAGTTCCCAACGGTCCGCAGCTCTTTTGACGAAAACTCTCTAGATTCAAGCACTCATCCGTCAGCCCCAAGCTTTCCTCACATCCACTTACATCCCGTGGATCCGCACCAGCCACCAAGCTTGCTACCTGCGACCGGACCCAGAGTACAGGAACGAGACGACATACTCTAGTAGTTCATTATACGAGTTTACAAGCTAAGTTCATTACAATAAGCATCAGCAATCAACCGGTAGTGTGAATGTCGCGGGGAGGTATAAGTGGCAAGTCGTATCGTACCTTCGCCCTTTGCTTTTGCAATTCCGCCTTTGTTTTCGGGGGCATGACGCCCTAGGAGTTGAAGGGGGGGAATAGCCTCGCTCAAGGATATCCCCAAGCTCGTTTTATCGGAAGGTTGCTATTGTTGTTGGTAACTGTCGCCCTGTGATGTTTGTACTGGTTTTTGTGTTTTTTTTTTTGGTGTACTGTGTGTCGGATAAACAATGTGGAACGGGTGCTTCTTCCTGGGGGTTGAAAGAAGAATCTCCTGACTTAAACGGCGGCCGCGGGTCTTGCTTGCTGCTTGAGGCGAACAGGGGGGTTGCAGTTGCAGAATGCAGTTGACCAAAATAAGAACAATAATAATAAAAAAACAAAAGAAAAAGCGAAACTTTTGGATAAGAGTAGAATACTCGGCTTCTTAATAAAAAATATATAATAGTCTCCCAAAATATTTTATAGGAACGGAAGCGATGAGCATGCAAGAGAGAAAGAGAGGAGAAAGAGGAGTTAAGAAGTTGTTTATGAAGAACTAATGCCTTTGCCCCCCTAGTAAACTACCTGCTCTCTCGTGTTAAGAGCGTAAAGCTTTCAGTGCTGTATGCTGTATTGGATGTCGTTGCCCAGAAACAACCCCAGGTAAAATTAAATAAATAAATATAGACGGGGATAATTTCCAGAAAGGGGGAGGGAAGAGAGCGTGTAGCGGTGACGGTGACAGTGGAGGTGGAGGTGGTGGGTGACGGCGGCGGCGGGGTGGTGGGTGTCTCTGTGGATGTGTGGTGATGATGCAGAGGTAGAGGAATGGAATTAAATGCAGGTATGGGGGAGGGGGGCTAGCTAGCTCATATGCAGGATTGGATGGATTGGAAAATTAAACGTATGAATTTGAAGAAGTTACTTGCAGGGAAAGGGAAAAAAAAACTCCCCAAAGCGAAGAGCGAGAGTGAGAGAGAGACAAGACAGATCAGAAGATAAAAAAGGGTACGTCAAGGAAGAAATTTAGAGATGGATGCAACGTCGTTCTTGTCACCCCGAACTTAGATGTAGCAACGGTAAGGAAGAGAGGAAAGAGAAGGCAGGATCGAAGCCTGTAGGCAAGCTGTTGTTCAACAACTGACGGTAACTGTTTCACTGCCAGGGGCTGTCATCCACGGCGAGGATCTCCAGCTCAAACGAAAAGAAAAGAATGTAATTGTGAAGCACGTCCGCCACTCACACAACACCACGGGTTATGGCCAACGAATAGGCAAGTCCATCGTGTTATTGATCCCGTTCTGAATACAATGTTACGGTTACATACTAGTTAACGTACGTCGCTGTCATGTCCGTTCCATTGCGATCATGACGGGCTCAGATGAGCAAAATGGTGTGCTGTAATGAACGGACGCTCTGCTGATTTGAAATGTACCTACCGTATGTACCTACTAATCTACTACTAATACTACGTCAGGTACTACTGCTACTATTTAATAGGAACTTCCTGTACCACAGGTTAGTACAAACTCTCTAATACGGCAACCCCTGTTCCAACAACTCTCCTCCACTCTCAACCACAATCACCATAACCACCATAACCACCACAATCACCTTATCCACCACAGCAATCATAGCACATATCTTCACACTGACGTAGGAACCCGCAGTAGAGTTAGTCCTATCTAACTAACAATAAAATTCTATACGTTCTATTCTACACAGATACATCTATTCCAAACCACAATACTTACACTACCAGCGATAACGACCCGCAACCTCAACCACAACCCTCCCAACTACCGATCACGGTCAACGCAGGTACATCCTCGCATATGTGTAAAGCAGAGCTTGCCCTGTCTAAATCACATGTGCCTCTCCCCACGAATAAAAAGATCAGACGAAAGTTAGCAAAAAGAAAGAAAAAAGTTAATCCCCACACCTTCATGTCACCCTTCCCCATCCCCATCCACACATATCTTGCAGGCAGGCAGGCAGTCAGGTTAGAGTCAGATCAGATAGATATGTCAATGGCATCGCTTAACATAGATTATTTTGTACATTATGATTAGACCCCTCCTCATCCCCCCTCCATTATACCCCTCCCTCTGATTATGCCTAGTGCTGCAACTCATACTGCACCCCATAACCACGATCCAACAAAGCAAGAATACTTTCTTCGCTCAATGCAACAACAAACGACGACGACTTGCGATCGATATCTAACCGCGGGCTGGCTGTAAAATGAAAAGGAAATGCCGAGGAACGAAAACGAGATATAAAAGAGGAAAAACATGAAAAGCCCAGATGATGTCCCGCTCAAAATCACCTTACAACCCCTTCAATGTAACAACAACCACAATAACGCGCACAAACTACCCAAACTGCAATATTCAGCTGAAGGCGAAAGAAAAGAAAAAGAAATCTCGATAAAGAGGGGAATAAAACATAACAAAATGGTATAAAAAGAACAGACACATGAAAATGCTCGATCTCTTACTTTCGCCAAACCAACAAACATACGGCCGTCCATGCTGCCACTGCAGGATACATAAAATAGCGTTGAGAAAAGAAAGAAAAGAGAAAAAGAGAGAGAGAAAACAAAAGATAATTGCAATTATACCAAATAATGAATTTGAGGTATATCGGAAAGTGCCACCGACATCATGATTTTTTCCCCTGTCCCAGTTATGCGCCCGTGAATGCAATGGTTGATGCATGCTCCCATCGATATTCCCCTTTCCCATGATTTTTTTGGTCTAAGAAACGAAAAACAAAATAAAAAGAGGGTGTAAGAAAAAGAACAAAGAAGAAAACCTGGCTATTATTCAACCCTTACTTCTGCGAATTTACTTGGAATCACTAGGCCCGGAAGAAGATCCAAAATTCAAAATGCCCTTCAATCCAGTCTCCCTCTTCTTCTTCCATCCCTCCTTCTTCTCTTGGCGCTTCCTCTCCAGAGCTTCCCAACCACTCTCGTCATCCTCATCATCTGAAGCAGCCCCAGAATTCTTTAGGTGTGACGGGCCAGCTCCCTTCTTACTCATGTCTGGACTAATCCCAGAGATCAAGGAAGACGTCCGTGCACCGGGCTGAGAGCCGCCGACTGGGGCCATATACGACACGGGTCTGTAACGGGAGGGAAGTCCTACAGTGCTTCGTTCGGATGGAGCAATCGAAGGGGTGTATCCTCCTGGTGGCATGAGGCCACCACCACCACCACCTCCTCCTCCTCTTTGACTTGGGGCAATCGAGGGAGCATAACCAGGGCCTTGGAACATTGGAAGTGGTTCCATCATACTCATGGTTCGTTGATGTGGTTGTGGCATCGCAGAGAAATTGCCAGCGCCGGGGCCAGCCATGCTCATTGGCCTCTGACCCATTACAGGTGGGCTAAGCATTGGTTGGGCTTGCTGCGGGTTCTGCATTTGCATCTGCATCTGCATCCATTGCATTTGCATTTGCATCATCTGCTGCATCTGGTTTGCCATCTGCATTTGCATTGGGTCTGTTCCTTGGGCCGCTGTGGGCATCTGCATAGGAGGCATGCCAGGCATACCCATACTCGGGCCCAATCTAGGACTCATGTTCCCAGGCATATGTTGTCCCATCCCCATTCCGCCACCATACTGGCCCGGTAGAGCCCCGCCTCCAAGACCAAGCATACCACCGCCTGGCGATGGGTGCCTATCAAATGGATCTGCGTTAAAGGGATCTTTTTGTGGAATGAATTGCTGCTGACTGCCACCCTTCCTCGCCGCCTTCATCTCTTCCGTCCTCATAATTTCACCGATCAACCCACCAGGCTGACGACGTGCTGGCATATCGCCGCCATAAACAGAGCCACCAGCAACTGATCTCTGATCACCCCCAACACCAAAGGCAAGTGACATTCTGTTGGTTGGATTGATAATACTAGCACCCAAGTTATAGGGGTCGGCAGGGAGGTTCCTTGCAAACGGCGGTAGTCTCGAGTCCTGAATCATTGCTGACTGTCTGAGATTTGGCTGAGAGCTTGCATTCGAGAGCCGAGTTGGTGGTCTACTACGACTGGGAAATCCGTGAGCCATCAATATCCCCAGTGGAATTTCTTCATCCTCTTCCTCGGAGCTTCTCCCACTGGATCCTGGCCCTGATAGGCTCAACTGCGGCATAGAGTTGTTCATAGGTAGCGGCAAAGTAGATGCGCTGATTGACCCCCTAGCATTATACGGCTGTTCCATGGGCTGTGAACCAGTGATCTTCATCATCTGTTGTCTGTAAACAGACAAGTGTGCTTCCTGTTTCTGACGTTGCTTCAGAGCCTCCTTGTGCTTCTCAGTCTCCGATTCTTCTTCAGATTCCGAGCCGGATTCATTGTCGCTTTCAGTGAACGACTTCCCAGACAGCCTTCGCTGATTATCCTGCTCTTGCCTGTATCTTTCGAACTGAGCAGGGGTCATCACCTTATTGGGTGCGTTGGTGGGTTTGGCCTGTTCCAAGTTCTCGTACCTAGCCGCCAAGCTAGCAGACGCAGAGATAGATTCGTCGAAATCCATGTCGTCTCCATCTGTCAATTGAATAGGCTTTAACGCTGGTGCTGGCGCTGTGGATCTGGCCTTAGGTCCGTTATCTTGCAAGTTATATATAGGATCGGTGTTTACTCGCGACATTGCCGGACTTGTGCCTCTAGTGTCGTGATGGGAACTTCCGGAGGAACTGTTTCCGGGGTAGCTATTGACTGATGAGGAACCAGAAGCTACAGACTCCTCCCAACCACTATCCCTGCCCTTCATTCTGTCTGAAAGCCCTTTCGCAGCACCCCCGATCTGCAATGCTGACGGTAGCGCCGATTGTGCAGCTCGCCGATCAATCTGTTGTTTCTGTTGTTGCACGTTACCCTTCGGTGTAGGCTCATCTTCAGGATAAGACGGTCGTCGCATGTTTGTATTCCGCTTCACGCCAAGGGACTCTGAACTATCATCTCTCTGCGCTTGCTGGCGACCTGGCTTCGTTTGTCTACTGGGAGCACTCAAAGAATCTGAATGGGAATGCGAAGGAGCTGGTTGTATATTCTGTCCCGGAGTTAGGTTTCGTGAATTGCGTGGAGAATTGCTATTTTTTGCCGCGGGCATAGTAGGGGGTGCCGGTAAATCTTCCGCGCCTCCTGTACCCCAACCGTAGGGAGACTCGCTCGTGGCTGGCCTGTCACTATCCATGTGTGTTGGACTTGCATAAATGTTGCTGTACGCTGCGTATGAGAATCTTTGGTTTGTGGGGGACGTTCCTATTGGATCATACGTTTTAGGGGGAGGCACTGGAGAAATGTCGTTGTGATTGTCACTCTGGAAAGTTCTGTGTTAGATACGCCCACATATAAAGTTACGTTGCCGTTCAGGGATGTGAGGTTTACAGTATTAATAATCCTTGTCGAGGCCAATTTCGGTGCCGTGTGTGGTATTGCCCCAATCCCTCCACCCGTCGCTGGGGGTACGCCGCTACCCTTTGATACAGAAAACGAAAACATATCCTCCCCAAAAAGGGAGCCTGTGTCCAGGGTAGTTTCAAGTTTGGGGGGTGTTGAGGTCATGTTTTCTCTTCGCGGCGATGGGGGACCGTAGATGCCGCCGCCGGAACGTTTTTGGGTAGAAGAGCCTGTGGAAGACGTGGTAGTAATGTTTGATTTAGTAGACTTTGTCGCGCTGTTGTGAGTATAAGCACCTGCGTGATGATCGTCGGTCGATGCAGGTGTCCGTGGGGCGTCCGCAGGTGAAGGTAATGTTGAACTTGAACTCAGGCGATTTATGGAGCCAGTAGAAGCATAATCGGTGTTCGAATATCCAGATCCGCTGGTGTTTCCACTGCCACTGCCCTTCTTTAGCAAGGCTCTCGCAATACCCAGCCAGCGGGGACGTGAGGGTTCATACCGATTTTGACGTTGTTGGGGCCCACCGTATCCTGCTCCCCCGAAAGTAGAGGACTTTGTAACAGTAGTAGGGTTGGTGTTATTACTATGGTGGTTGTGATGTTCCTGTGGTTCAGGTGCTGATAATTGAACCTGGACTCCCTGGTTGGCGGGTTCGTAGCCAGCTTCCAACGCGTTTCCAGCGGATTTTCGTCGTGAAAACTTGGGGAATTTGATAGGCATGAAACCGTTGGGGGGTCTTTTTGAAGATCACTGAAAAGAGAGAGGGTGTATGTAGTAAGAAAGGGTTGGGTGCTGTGCGTCTTTTACAGCCCCTGGGTGGCTTGTTGCCAAAAAGGAATAGCGAGAGGGAGGGAGGACAAGCAGAGTTTAACTAGTGTTGTTGTTGATAATAGATCCTATTCGTGAACGATCGTGGCGTAGCAATAGAAATGCAACTGGTGCGTCGGATAATACGGGGGCTGCAGGCAGGATCAAGGGAAAGCCGAGGGGCCGCTTTAAGATGTGCAGGGCGTCAAGTAAACAGGTAGGTACGGAGCGCAAGATTGGACGGAGGGTGAAGGAGGCCCGTGGATGAGCAATCTTCCGTGCCACACCAAAGGAGACGAGGAGTAAGAGAGCGAGAGTGAGAGAGTGATGAAGAAGAAGCTGAAGGAGGGGATAAACTTGGGATAATACGACGAGAGTGAGAGGAGGGGACAGAAGGATGAGAACTAAAGTGAAGGTATGCAGAGACGCATCCGCAGGACTCAATGTCTGTGCTGGGGTGTTGAATCACTGTGTTCTGTTCTGTTCAGGAGAGACTAGAGAGACGTTCACGTTCAGCTTGGTGTCAGCGCAAAACAGCGGCGGTTACACAAGAGAAGAGAGTGAAAGAGAAAATGTGGAGTGAGCAGCGGCAGACAGGGAATAATTTATGGAGATCAGAACAGAGGAAGATGAGCTGTGGATATGCCCTTCTTTTGCTTTACTTCAATGGTTTTTTAAACTAGACTTGCGCTTGCAGGGAAAGTTATGTACTCTAAAAGTACTCTGCTCTCACGCTCTGCAGTAGCCCAGCTGCTGCTGTTGTCTGAGGTGAGGTTGTCGTGATGCCGTAGAAGAAACACAGCCAAAGAGGGAAGCAAGACAGACAGGCAAGCAGGACACGAAGCAGTATGGGAATCGGGCAGAGTTTTCTTTTGGGAAGTTGGGGAAATATCCACACAAAAGTCTCCCAAACGTGAAAAGCAGAGTGACTTACATACGACTTCTCTACTTGCTGCTGCCCAGCCCAAAATAACACCCGACACCAGGATCGTCAACAACGACAAACCCGAACCACTTGACCGTCTGAGATACAATATGTAGGTGAAGGAGGTCCACGACGATCCCAAACGTGGAGAGGGTGTGCAGCAACCTTTTTAACTGGTTGGTATTTTGTGTTGGCGTGACGTCGCTCAGCAGAAAAGGAACGCAAACGATAGGAGTAGACAAGCAATGTATGTTGTTCTTCCTCTAGATCTCCGAGGCACACTTCACTTGACTTCTATCTGTTGCGGCTGGAGACTAGTATTTAACGGCAGGTTGCAAACTTCAAGAGAATGTGGAGAGCTACGTGACCGGATCCCTACGTTACTGCACTTGAGGGTTTCTTGGTATTGTATCTCACCTCGTGCCGCTGGTACAGTCATTCACTTAAGGGCAAAAATAAACCCAAAGCAAGGTCAATTGTAATCGAGTCACGAACAAGCGAGGAATTGAGAGTAGGGCGAAGAACACAGCAGACGGATTAAAGGCAAAGCAACGATCGCAAGCACGAGAACATTAACAAGCAGCACTTGGAGGTTGAGGGCGTGTAGTAGTGGTTGAAGTGGATTCAACTAGCGTGGATGATAGTTAAGGGTACGAGAGGATCCTTTCTACATATCACACTAGAGTACTCGGTCTACAGGGTGGTGACAACCAGATACCAGATTGTGGTGAATCAAGAAAGGTGCGAAAACAAGACGAGATAGAACACGCCGGCGGGACAAATGGGGGTTGAGCCACTAGACCGCCTGGGAAAGTAGAGCCAAAATAGCCAAAGGGACGGGGTGATCTAAGATCGTCGAGATTTTAATGTTCATCGTTGTTGTCAGGGCTTCGGAAGAAGGTGGAATACTTTACAATAATATCCCTCAATAAGGGTTGTATTGACTACATGAATTGAGTGCTCTACATAAAGTACAAGTCCTTTTGACCGAGAAAGAACTCACCAGAGCACCGATACAACCATGCACTCGCAATTAACGTGTTTGTTTACAAAAGGTTAGATGGGTGGTGTATCTCTATTTAGCTGTCGGTGCTGCTTCTTTGGCGATGACGGAGAAACCACCTGCATCACCATCACCGCAGACTTAGCTAGAGCTAGAGCATGTTCTCAAGAAAAAAAGGCCAAAAAAAAGCAATACTGGCTCTTGATCCTCGACTATCGTGACATCGCGCAAAAAGATCCCGTCCCTTCTTTTTTGCCCAGTCCTCGGTAGCATCCTGGCCAGTCGTTTCGCACATGCCCCTGGGGCCCTGGATTGAGTTTTGCCTCTTCTGCTGGCCAAACCTGGACCCCCATTCGCCATTCGACGCCACCAAGAGCAGCACAGACAGTGCGGCCTACTTGGGAAACCATTTCTAAGTTGTTGTTGCTTCCGGACTTTTGTCACCTCCTGTCAAGCTAGAAAAGGTTTCGACATGCCTGCCGAGATAGATCTGCTTCTAAAAAAGTTATCGAAAAATCTTTTCAAACCCCCACCACCCTCCCCCCTTTCTTCTCGTGTCAAGTCCATGGTTCGCCTATTTGACTGCATCCCTCTCGCTTCACGGTGTCAAGGTTACCGTATATTTATAGCCACGGTTATCCATTCGCTTTTTCCTTCACTGGAAAGAAGGCACTGTCCGGGTCCTCGCCTCTTGTGCCAGTTTCCCGGAATTTTTTTTTTTATGTAGCCACTCTACCTAGAATGGATTAGAGTACGACGTATGTGCATGGTGTAAGTCTTCAATTACTGACCCTTTATCGGCATTTGGCCGAGGCCCTTTATTCCAGGTCCCTCCCGCTTTTGGTAAGACGCAGCCAATCGGAACGCGTAACGAGCGCCAATGACGGAGCCAATCCCATCCGTGCGTGCATGGCTGTGGCTCGGCTGAGGCGAAAACACAAACTTTTGGTCCCTTTTTGACAGCACCTCTTCAACATCCCCCCCTCACCTCCCATCGCACGTGGCGGTCGACATACGTCGCGTCAAACGAATAAACACTGCAAAATCAGATTCAGTTCTTGAAATCTCCCTGGTTGAACCACATTAAATGGTTGCTTGTTAATTAATCTACGGATGCGATGGGATGCATGCATGACCTCATGCATGATTTCATGAGCTATCACTCGTGATATATGTACCATGTATTTCTCAGCTTGGTCAACCCATGAAGACTTATCCTGGAGTTACCTTTTGAAACAAAACCAATAGATATTCCACAGCCAAGCCCCCGGGAAGCCGTTTTTTAGTAGTAGGCCAGTCTTACAGCGGGTATGGAGCCGGAATAGTAATCATTTGTACTGGAATTCGTTTCCCGGCACCGTGGATAGAACGTTGTATTCACGACAACATAGAATACGATCATACGTGCCAAAGCGGCTTCTAGGGTACACTCCACTAGCCCATAATTGGAACATGGCATTCGTATGATTTTTTTCGAATGCTTGCTCTATTGAGGAGAGAGATTATATAGAGGGCAAATTATATCGAGTGATAGTTCATGATCGGATCACGCCAAGACTGGTCACCAAACAATTTTAGGTAGCATCGTCTAAAATGACACTGGACTAAGATAGAAACTAAATACTTCGTAGTGGAACCTCCACACCCTTAATTTGGTACTTTCGATCAGGAAAAAAAGTGATTTATTTGGGGTGTTGGGCTAAAAAAGTGAATTTTTGGTTTCTCCATACGACGGATGCGGGATAAACCTTAAATTTGCCGCATGTATGGCGATGGGAGGGGTCCTGTCATAAACACCAGACGCACGCATTGGTGCACAGTCGATCGGTTCCACCTTATGCGTTATGTTGGAGTGGACGTTTGCTTCAAACAATGACATCCATCTCAAGTTGACAGTGTTAACTGCAATAATATTCCGGGTCCTGTATTATTGCATGTAATCAGATACTGTCACGAGTAAGTAACATGTGACGGCTGTCAGCAGCCAGCAGAAGACGATTGGCTAGACCTTTACGCAAGTGCACTTTTCAGGTAACGCAAAATCACGTGAAAACCTCGCAAGCAAAAGAAAAAATATGATTTCTCTGTACTACATTTACATGTAATCAATTAGTGTCAAGAACTGCTCTTGCTATATATTTATCCATGAAACAAAAAAAAAAAAAGTCAATGAAGGAAGGGTGTCTCGCCTATAGTGCTCGTGATAGTAGTGGAGTTCACATTATGCTAGTAGCATTCTGTATCGGTCCAAAGAGTTTGACCTGTGGATCTTCGCATCACTGTATAAGTGGCACTTATATTTCCTATCGATGACCGGAGTCACCATTAGATTGTATCTGCTAGAGGGGATATCGCGTGATAAAATGTGGGGGTGGAGGAAAGGTTAAGAGTAGAATATGCATATATCGATAAGAAGAACGTTAATGGTGGTGGGAGTCGAGGCGCCGAATCCTTCCCGCGTTCTTACGTACCCCAATGTATACGTCACGCTAGGCCCGTTCCCACGTCACGCCATTGTACAGAAAAACGAGCAGTATGTATGTACATGTAGTCTCGTGCCTTATCCACATACCAACATCAAACTTCTGTCTAACATCAACTACTGCACCAAAACTTACAACTGACCGACGCTCCGAGAAATACTAATGGTTTACATACATGCGCACTCAGGCTCATATATGGTGCACTCGGACTGGCATAAGCGTCAATTGCACTTATTTTTCGCCCTCGGACGAGTGATGTTCAAGGCTGCCTATTAAGGGTCTGGCATCTCGGGAGTTGACACTTGATCGATTAGGCGCTTGTCAGCTTGACGACGCCTGTGCACGTGTTCTGCTGCCACTGGTGGGGTTTGTGTCTCATCGGAGTTTAGATCTCGGAGGGGCAAGGTCCAAGGTCAGGGATTGTTGGAATCTAGAGGTTGATCAAAAGCCTACTTAGGATCAAAGCCCTTCCTACGAGAAATGCTTCGGAATTTCAAAATCCCAACTAGAATTCGATGTCACTTTAGCATCTAATATCGCCGAGTGGGTGGTTCTTAATCCTCATACCAACCAATTGCGAATCGACAGAACAGAACTCTACCCAGCTGAAAAACAAGGGAATCGGAACCTTCTCGGGTGTTACTCCTATGATTGAAGACTATTGCTCCTGCACTATCTTTAGTCAGGAAATCGTGAGAGGAGAACATTGACACATGGTGACCGTCAACGGGCGATATATCCAAGGATTGACGGACCAGAGTAACCCCGCCGGCCATGGCTTGAACCGCTTATGAAAAGAAAAGAAAACACCCGGTACCAGTGGGATGATCTACCGGCAGATCCAGGTAGCCTTACATTCTTTGACCCTTGGCTGCATGAAGATGCAGCTTTGAGCCTCGGGCGAAGGGTTAAAAGGTGGAAGGTTCTGGCTGCCAAGGTACCCCTCTTTTCTTCCTAAAGTTCTCTTGTTTTACCCCACAACAGTCCGTCTCATACTATCTCCACCAATAAGTAGAAAGCACTCGCCTACACATATTGAAGTATCCCTTCATCTATGAACCCAACCTGACTGGGTCACAGATTATCACTCGCGAAGAAACTCCGAATGCTTGATGACTGTGGTAGCGTGGTCTCTACGCTGCTCATTCTCGAGCACATACTAGAGCCACATATATGGAAATTAGGCGAAAAGACATACATTGAATATCGGGCAAGAGGGTTGAGTGGGGTGAGATAATATTTGGATATAGTACGATCTATTAACCTATGGATACCTACATCACCCACTTCTTCCTTAAGCCCGGTAGACGTGGACACGACTAATAGAACTAAGGCCTAGATTCAAGTATTGCACCCAAAATAACGGTCATAAAACTGCCGAGTGAGAACTTGTGAAGGGGTTGCAATTGATTGATAATACATTAATTGTGTGCAGGTGAAGGGGCTGTAAGAATTTTTGCTTTATGTTAAAAGCGCTTCCGGTACTTTCGTGGTTAAAGAGAATGTGCGAGAAGCAGTTTTTGACTACTAGATGAAGTATGGATCAATGGGCTAATCTGAGATATCCTCGCGGATAGCGGTACATTCAGTTGGTAAATCTACATACTGACTGATATGTATGTCTACACAACTAAAAAGTCGAGGAGGAATGTACCAATGCAAGACGCTGACAAACAAGGAGAATGTAATAGGTAAGAAAAGGAAGAAGGAAGTACACCGAGACCGGTATACTTCTAACCTATCAAGAATTTTTAAGTATAATATAGAGGCCGCGCAATCTCCACCGGGTGAGGGATAAGAGGAACGAAAAAAGAGTTGAAACTGTGAACACAGGCATCAATATCCGACCCGAGTGCACCATGAGTGGAAGAAGAAGCAGTACTGGTGGAGGGGCAGGACTAGGGCTCTGGCATATTACTCTTTCCTTACCCCGCATTCCATTGCCTTACAGCCACTGGGTTGTCGAATTCTCTGCTAGAGAGGAATGAGTGCATGGGTGCTGTACAATGGGAGCGAGAGGAGATAGTAGGGAGAAGGAGGCCGGGGGTGGGTTTATAGCTGGCAGCCAGGGTTAGCCCCTGGCGTACCTGTATAACCATTCTCTGGACCACAAGACGATGAGCTTCGCCTCTTGGTGATGTGTCCCACGGTATTTTGATACCGACATGAGCGCTGCTCTATGAATGATCTTCTAGTGGCTATGTACATGCAAGTACGTACTTACCAGCACAAGATCTAGAAAATGTAAGTCACAGAACAGGGATAATTTGTATGAGAGAGCGGCACCATTCCATACAAACTATATCCTTTCCCTGGTTAACTACATTTTCTGGTTCTTTTGCTGGTAAGCAAGTACTGTGTACTTACACCTACCTCCATACTACACATACCACAAACATTGGAGAGATCACTGCTCAGGTATGGGAATAGTGGCCAGAAAATGCAAAGGATTATTTTTATGGAGTGGTGCCGCTCTGCCATGCAGGTGATGCTATTGCATTGTCTGGTTCTTTCGCCCACGGCCATACCCGAGTACGACGACTTTCTACAAGATTACAGAACTACGATAACACCATCACACGGTTATTGTTTTACCCGGTTTCTCTCTAGATCCAATCCAATGTTAATAACCACCGTCACTGGTGTATACCATAGCCCACAAGGCCCACCGAGCACCGCGACAAGAAGATCAGGGTTCTATAAGTTACATCGATCTCATGAAAGCTCAATCAAGGCTACATCTCACCTCAAAATACACAACCCAACATAAAGCCCAGGATATATACCCTACAACGCGACCATCCCACGAGCCTGACGCCACGCAGTGGCAACTTTCGTAGCTCGCCGTAAAAGAGCCAGTATATTCACTAGCTAGAGCCAGTCTGTATTTACTTACATATAATGCTATACGCCAAGTTTAGTCTAAGACTATCCCTGATAGAGTGTGGATCATATAATCTCACTCGGCACGTTCAGCACTTCTTAAGTATGATACTAAAGCTTCATCGACCGCGGAGTTTGGTAGAAGTTTTTAATAGTTATTATAACCCGATAGAGATATTTTCATAATTGTTCCTGGGCTATGCACGTGGCAAGGTACATTTCCAATAGCTGCAGAGATACATGTAGTTCGGGAGTCTGTCCATGTAAAGTATATAATTTAGAGGGTATTCATATACAAAACAAAACACATACATCACTAAACAAGAAAGCAAAACAAAACAAAAACATGGAGAGGAATATCTAAACCCCAACCCTAAAAAATATACACCATAAAACCCTACTCATCACAATAGAATAGAAAACATCTAGCTGGATGGTACTAGAGCTCATCCATAACAATATATACAGAAACTTCAAACCCTGTCATCACCCCTTAAGCCACCTCCTCCATCTTCACATGCGGCCTCACCTTCGGCGCCGCCGTATTTCCGGACACCGGACACGTCCCCGCACAATCCTCAATCCCCGCGGCCCCCGCACCCCCGGCGCCGCTAAAGGGACACCCTCCCGCACACGAGCTCTCACCATCTTCCTCCTCCTGCGTCGCCACTACCTTCTTCCCATGTAGCATTCCCTCACCTTCAATCTCGACCTCCTGCTTGAGCTCCGCAAACTCGTCGCCGTCACGGACATACCACTTTGCAAACAGGTCGTTCTGGATCCACAGTACCTTTCCAAGCGCTTTTACGATCGCGGTCTTTTGCTCGAGCTTGAGGCGCGGGTGCGAGAGGACGGCTTCGATAAGGATATCTTGGATGAAGCCGAGGAGGACGCCGATGTGGATGTATTCTACATGGAGGGGGTGTTTTCGGCCTTGGCCCTGTAGTTGTAGTAATGATATAATTAGCCATCATAATATTATAAATCAGCTCCAGAAATGGGTAGCGGGGGAGATGGAGAGACGTACAACATGCATAAGCCCAACCTTATCCATATACTCCCAAAACTCCATCTTGCTTGGATCTGAGCAAATCTTTCCCAGATACCCACGCAGGAACATCTTCCGGTACTTTATCTGCGGGGAGTCCTCCTCCGGGAACTCATCGATGGGGCCCTCGTAGGATGTTGAGCGCGTGGTGAAGGCGCGCGCCGTGATATCGTAGGAGAGAAGCTTCTTGTACACGATGTTCACCACCGCCGGGATCAGCGCTTTGATGTACTTTGAGCCGAGGACGAGGGCTGCTCTGTCATCTGTGTTTTGCATGGGGGTTTGGGTCAGCTAGAGTTGGGTTATATATGGTTGGCTAGAGTGAGCAGTGGGTGGCTAGCTACGAACCTGCATTGAAATCTAGGAACGAGTGCAGGTATCTCACCCTGGCTTCGAGGTTGGTGTACAGCTCCTTGCGGTCGATGTGCTGCATGTTCTTCTTTAGCGAAGTCATGTTTGTTAATGTTGCGGAATGCGATTCTATGACTGGCTCTTCGGTGGAGGGGGATTGGAAGCCCTTGACGGTCGTAGCTGAATCGGGTTTTAGTGGGGGAGAAGACTTCTTGGTCGAGATTGTGTTTGCGAGTCCAAAGATGTTGCGGATGGAGTCTGTGTATGAAGACATGATTTTGGAAAGGTTGGTATCGGTACAGATGTTATATATATATACTTCTAGGTCTTTAGGTAGAAGGTGAGGGTTTGGGGTTTATAGTTATACGCAAGAAATAGAAATTAGTAACTACTGCAGGCAGAGCTCTGAGAACCGCCCCCAAAAAACTAAGCCATAAATTCCACACCAAAGGAAAACGAAAAGAAAACGGAGTTCCCCCGCCAAAGACCGCTCCGAGCATGAGGCATTACGATGCTGTGGAGTGGTTGAGGATACCAAATGGTCTGATATCCCACAAACTATGGGTTGTCCTGGGGGGAATCCCTGTAATCTTTACTTGGTAGTGGAACGATTCCTACGCCTCAAGCGAAAATCATCTGATGATCACCCGGTTCAGCTTTGAAAAACAGCTCTTCTGATTGATAGAGGGAAACCCGGTCCCGTAGCCATGGCACGGTATATGCTCATAAATGGCCGCAGGTGACTAGAGTACCCTGGAGCTAGCTAGCTTTCCCGCAAGCTGTGTGCCGCGCCGGTAACCCTAACCCTAAGGATTGCACCGTGAGATACTTCCGGAGTCAAGGGCCGTGTCTCGGCGGCTCCCCTAGCTGTTGGAAGCTCTAAAAGCGATACTAAACGGCATCCCGTGGCCGTTCCGGAGGTTATTCCAATTGATTAAACCTTAGATTGGGGGCTTCGATGTAGGATTAATAACCGGGCTAAGGTAACCTCATGGCGGACTCAGGCAACGTTTTATATCGCTTTTGTATTGATTTTCATAAACTCAGGCAACATATACCTCACATGACCATGAGTAGATTAGTAGGCTCGCTTGTAATTGGCTGGTTTGTTTTTGAGACGAGATGTGGGTCCACCCAATTCAGTTCTAATCAGTATCGCTCAAAGTGATTGGTAATGAACGACGACCGTTGACTC
The DNA here is from genome assembly GCA_024713935.1 of Morchella eximia. Classification (NCBI taxonomy): domain Eukaryota; kingdom Fungi; phylum Ascomycota; class Pezizomycetes; order Pezizales; family Morchellaceae; genus Morchella; species Morchella eximia. The sequence continues at coordinate 496,363 of JAMGZG010000020.1, forward strand.
GCTCGGAAGAGACCACAGTAAGATAACGCGGAGTGATGGAGATCAATGGAGAACAACAGCCGGGGGCAGAGCCAGTGCCAGTTCCGGAACCAGAAATTCCCAAAGTAAGTGCAACTCTTACCGCAACGTGTCCCTGATCTCCGAAGCATGTTCATTGCCGAAACCTTAAATCAAGCCAAGTTCCACTGAGGCCGAATGTAACTTCTCCCGGATATACATATCTCCCAATCATCTGTCCAACCTTCCAAACTGTTAATTGTCGAATATACCTGATACCGTCATGGTACATACCTTGTCTATCAACTGCCTGGCTGCTTGGCGGGTCAATGCAGTGAAAGCAAGAGTAGGCAGATAGAGTACCTATGTAGTATCATGGTAATTTAGCTATAAGCTTGATATGAGCCGGATCGATTGCAAAATGATTCAGTGCTGTACATGTACTTACATGTACCACTAATAACAAGGCTAACAAATGCATAGGCCAGAGTACAGCATACATGTAGTTCCATTGGATGCAGTTATACTTCGACCACTTGAAATAAATCCTTGACTTGAGGCTTGATAAACCGATAAGACATTTCTCCGAGTTAATACAAAGGATGGAGCCTAATGGGCTATTTAAATAATACATACATGTAATAAAGTTCACATTCTGTGGTTCCTGAAGCTAGCTTCGGATTTGATCGGGTAACGTCAACACATCTAGCTCAAGGCATGAATACAGCACGAAAAAACAAGGTGAAATCACTACCATAGGATTGAGTGAAGAATATGGAATTAAACCGGCAATACAAAAGGAATACTGCGGCGAATCCGCATTATTTTTTGGTACTCTATGTTACTGAAGGCAGCGGGACTAATACTCAATACACCCTTCTACCTCTCCTCTTGACTCTACGCCTGGAAATTGAAGTAATAATAAACTATTCCAGACCATCATAATTACCCCTATGGTAAAACATAATAGTATACCGAATGCTACTAACTAGCCCGACTAAGCCTCTACACCCTTCATTGGCCCCGTGTCTGATGATGTGAATTTGATTCATGAGATATCACTCGGAATATCCACCGCACAGAAGAAAAAACATCCCAAAGGAATAATTACTAGCAGAGAATCGATGGAGGATGCTTTGGCTAGTTCTTACCAAAGCCCCAACTTGGCGCCAAACTAATCATTCTAGAAATAAAAGAAGACTTGGTCCAAGATCGACAGTGACACGCAGTTACACCAGCAGAGAAAACCTACACCTGCGCGACATGTCCTCGCCAATCCTGTTTCCTAATGTCGGGGCCAGCTTCACTGCATATCCATCTGTACCGATGAAACACGGCTCCAGATGAATGTCCTAGCCCATCCATAATCAGCAACCATTCCTAGTTGACCAAGCAGCACACCGTTCCATGAATCAGATCGAACGGGTACTCTAGTTTTTCTTCTTCTCAAACGGAACAATCAATCCCCAGCCGAATTGTGGCGAGATCTTTGAGATATTTATGCGGATCCCATTGCGCACATGTTGATCACCATGTTGGTTCTTTAGGACGAACTATAGCTTTCTGTTCTAGACCGCTGTCCACGGTCAGGGACATAATGCGTTTGTGTAGTTATGATATGAGCTACCTAGGTACTTAGACAATTATTCTAAAAATATTCCTGAGAGGACAATTCTACGGGTAGTCCGAGCCACCAGTAGAATGCCAGTAATTAACCATCCAAATAAGCCAGAGCTGCCAATGGGATGTCAAGACCCGAATGTTCAATTTCTGTTACTTCATAAACATTCGAGTTTGTAATTCGACCTGGCTGTAGGTTCGAGTCATGTCGAGTTTAAGTCTAAAATATGCATAGGTACATGTATTCTACATGTAGTTTTTGTGCGCTCCAAAGTGAAAATACTTGGCATACAGGGTAAGCCAGCGGTCAATGATTTCCCGCTGGAGAAGGCAAAGCCACTGTCATCGTTGTAGTAAGCCATGCATTGCTCTTCTCGGGAAGGCCCGCAGTCAGATTTCTGGAGAACCTCCATCTTTTCCCTCACCGGCCGGGTAGATATCGATAGCAATTGGTGGGGTAAATATATATTATTCATTCACATCCAGCATCAGGCCTCCATCATATTGTCGACGTCAAGCCTTGTCCAAGGTTGTACCTACATAAGTATATGTAGGTATAATACAAAGTATCTAGAGTACAAGCTCAGATCCCGAGCTTCGATCCTAGCTCCTATATGACTCCATAATCATTTTTCTTTCTCCCCGCATGGCCATCCGGCTATCTGCGAATTCGCGGTGCGCAATAAAGTGCGGTCAAAAGCTAGGTCCCGCCCGGTAGTCATACTCCAGTCACTACCATAGGCCGAGTAGAAACAGCCGCAGCAACCACCGTACTGGATACCGATTACCGGTCGGTCATGTGCATTTAACTTTTTTTTCAGGCAACATGTGCAAAGTGCGCATATGATATTTGTCTGCGAATAAAAGAACCCCGCTAGATGCACGCTACTTTTTTTTCTTCCCCATCCCAGTCTTCCTTCTCAATCTTCACTGGCCGGCCAGATTATCGATATCATAATTGCATCTTCACCACTCAGCTAATCGCACTCAAGCTGGGCGATGGGATGGGGATTGCATGTATGTATGATAACGAAATCCCTGCGATGGCTCTTCAAGGGTTTGAACAGATCTCTGAGATTCTCTGTGGTTGCTGCTGCTGCGCCCGAACAACGCAAAGAACATTCCGTGAAGCTTCCGCGGAACGAATTATCAACGGGACAGAAAAAGAGGAAGGAAAGAAAAGAAAGAAAAAACCTGGCCGAAATGAAAGGAAATGAAAGGCGCCGACGTTTGCTAGCTACCTAGCTATCATAGTAGAGATGTTAGCTAGAGTACGAAGTTCGAGGGAATATCCTAGTAAGCGGTAATATCAACTGACAACGCATAAAACAACAACGAGGGAAGGAAAGGATGTCTGTAGAGGAGGGCGCGGTAAATGATAATGGTCCCGTTTATTAGGCGAAAGCGGGTGAAACAATTTTCGTGAGGCTCTTTGGGAATTGCGGGACTCCCGGGCGGTATCTTAGTGGTCCAACCCTACATAGATTCACAGCGGGAAGGGCCTTTGTGTGTCCGATATAGGACCCTTATGACCTCATAGGACCCTACAAGCTTTTGCTTACTTCTCCCCTCTTTTTTTCTTCCGTTCCCTTAAAGCGGTTTATAGACCATCAAATATTGGCCCAAAATTATCAAACCTTAAGGCACACGACCTTGAGGTTTCAACAACACCTGATCTGAGCTTCAAACATAGAATATTCTTCGCTCTCACTCGCGCTGCCAGCGGAGTTCTCGTCAAAGATGCGAAAATCAGGCCATTATAAGTGTCGTATATACTCGAGTAGACTTGCCAGACCCAGCTCTTCGGGAGCGCTTCATTGACAAGAATACCATCATGGGCGGTGAGGGCTAGAGACGCCCGCCTCCTGAGAGTTTTGGAAATATGGGCCAGAGAGATACAATTGCAAGCAGTTGCGAGCGGTTGTCCCTTTCGTCTCTTCCCGGGAGATTCGAGTTAGCGCCCATCAGCACTCCGTGGCCACTCGGCATATCAGTAGTAGAGTTGAGGAGATAGGTACATTGACCTAATCCGGAGGTCTTACTTTGGGGGACTAGTGACTCTGCGAGTCGTAAGTAGACCGGAATAGACACAATTCCCCCACACTCACCGAGGAGGACTTGCATAAGATCCGAGGTAAGGGATCTTCCCAAAATTAACACCCAAAAGGCAAAAGAACCTTTGCAAGGCCTCATGCTCAACGCGTAGGTATTATCGGAACTTGAATCTCATTAAACAGATTGTTGGCCATTGCACACATACATACATCCGCTCATACTTACTCCTGTGGCTTTCCACTTCTACGCATGCCTCATCGTTCCAATACAGGTATCTCAGGTAGTGGGCCGCAAGATAGGCAGAATTCGCAGAAAGCAGCACATATTTGACACCGAACGGCCACTTGCCCCAGGAAATTCCCTTCAGGAATAAGGACCCGATATGCCCAGGCGATTGGACAAACCGCGAAAAAAGGGGTTGGTAATAACTTGGAAGGACCAGTACTCACGCTCCTCTACTCTGTATCTAGAGTAGTCAAGAAGCTAAAGTACTCTGCGTGCTTTATGCAAGGCGTATGTAGCTCTTCTATCTTCTAGCCTCATAATTCGACGATGAGCGGCAACTGATCGGTGGCACTTTGTCTCTTCTGTGTTACATTTGCCTTGTAAAGAATAGGATCGAGTTGTCAGTTTTGCTACCTATAGAGTATCTATGGGTTAGGTGGACCAAAGTTAGTACTCTACGGAGAGGGAGTCCAGGTAAATGCTTGTTGCTCTCAGACCCTCAACCCGACAGAGTGGTTCTGAAAACCATCACGAAACGTCACGCCGCCTCGAACCCGCCCAGACGGTACATAGACTAGTAGTAAATACCAAATAGTTCCTCAGGCACTGTCATGTTTTTTCTCCCCGCTGGTGACGAAATCTGTGACTTGTGTGTATTACCAGGCACTCCCGTTTCTTGATATCTTGATTTTTGACCTTGTTTCGTTTTTTTTTTCTCCCTCAAAATATTCTGATGCAATTCGTTGGCCCGCTGGCTGGCCAATGCTGCAAAATTCCCCCCAGCCTTACCCCTCTCCACGCACATCAGAATCAGGCTGCGGGGACTGTTGAAATACTGAACAACCCCCCCCCCCCTTTCCCTCTTGTATTTTTCCCATTTATAACTAATCTCCTCGTCCTCCCGCGTTGTGTGTTCAGAATACTGCTAGGTATTATCATTACCACACGGTTAAGGCCACCGTCTAATTTCTATTTCGTTATTCGGCCTACTATCACCAAGAAAGGGCTTTCCTTGAGAAGCGTAACTTATTCGGACCCAAGGGAATCCAATTCCCTGGATTACAAGTGAGAGCCGGGCGAAAGGCCACCTTGGTATCCAATTCCCAAATCACATATTCTACCCGGGTGCTTGCTGCATCATCTCATCCAAAGTGATACCCGTAGAGAGAAATCTAATTCCAGATTTATACCGAGAAAACCAACAAATCAGAATCAACTAACTTGTCGTCACTGAGGTCCTGGCCCATCCCGGATAATTTATTCTTTCTCCCTAACGCCCCGCACGGGCCTTTGCATTGATCCATCAGATAATCGGGAAGCCTGAATAATATCCACCTCTCAAAAACAATACTATCAGATTCTGCAGAACGAGAGAGAGCATACATATTGCTCTCATCCATAGTGCTACACCGGAATTCCAGTAGAACCATCCGAAGTGTCGTTCCTCTTCTTCTTCTTTGCTTCTCCGGGATTCCTGGCTGCTATCCGACTAGACAGTGAGCAGGCAGGGTTCTTGGCGCATTTGTTAGACGTTCTTATTCGTGAGTGATATGGTGACAACGAATCAGCACCATACCCGATCCCCTGCCCGATTAGTTGGCCCCTCACTTTTCTTCCATTTTTTCCCCACTTGGTCATCCTGCTGGTGCTGAAAGGGCTTGCAGATGGGAAGTTCTCGAGAGGAAAAATATGCATTCCATCTGCCAGAGACTCAATTGGTGCTCGATTAATGCTAGGAGGGAATGCCGTGGAAGCTGATCAGACTTCATTGCAGGGCATCTACTATTCTCGAACTGTGTATTAGCGGCGCCTTTCTCATCTCAAGTCTCAAGTCACAACAAGCATACCTACTAGAGCTTCCACACGGGGGTAAATAAAGTGCATAAGCTGTACGTATCTTTCTCAACTTTTTTTTTGTTTCCCCACCCCCCTTTCACCAGAAATCTTACCCTCTTCATCACCTCTGCGACTCCCCCCTCCAGTTGAAACACTGCCCACTATCTCCGCCGTGCCCTCCCGAAAACCAATCACTGGAGTGGACAAACGTACTACTCATCTGCTTTATATGAGCTTATTTGGCTTATTTCCCTCCACAGTTGAAACTTTCCTCTACAGCGTCATCTGTCTTCTGAATCTGTCCCACAAGTATTTTCGAGTGTCTTTTTAAGTCGCTCTTTTTGCCTGGGCTATATCACTTTGTTGTTGTTCCCCGCCTCCTCGTTTGCGCCAAAATTTCCTCCCACCGGCAAGGCGTCGCTTGAGTGGAAGGAACCCTGTACGAAACGTTCCCCCGAATTCGATCTCTCAACCTCAAACAGACTTCGCGTCGGAGAATTCACGTCCTTCGTCATATAGATACCCGCCTGCGAGGCATATAGTTTGCCACCATCTTTATTAATTGATAAGCTACCGCTGCCGCCCTCCATTCTTCTTTCGAAAGCTATCATCATCGTACGCTTTTCGGCAGCTAAATTATACTAGCTGTTGATTTTTCTATTCGATTTTTATTTTCCTGATAAAACAGCGGGGCGGACGCCCCTCTTACTTTGTCCGGGTCTGCCTGCTGGCCGTCTTGAATAGAAGCTTTGCATCTTAATCTTATTCTTAAAAGTTTAGCGTTTGTTGTTTATTTATTTGTTTATCCTTTTTTATCGTTGGTTGTATTTTGCTACCCCACGAGAACTGATTGCCGATAAACAATCACTATGCCGTAAGTAAACAAATCTTTTTGGAGCCCCCTTGACAACAACAATCTGGTGCGCAGGGCGGATGCGCTAGTAGATCAGAAAGGAGGTACCTGAAATGATGATGATGATTTCATCACCATTTTCTGTGTCTTAATTTCGAGGCTGTTATTTTGTATTTTATTGTAGCAAAGGGTTATCGCTCACAGGTTTTGCGCTGTAGTATCAACATCACAATCGATCACACGTCGACGACCAACGGGTCTGAGTCGTCTCTGTCTGAAGAAGAGACCGGTAGCAGCGGTGTTGATTACAGTTACCAGCCGCCTCTAAACTATCACCCTTCTCAGTATTCATCTCACCGGTCCCATCATTCCGTTCACTCCCCACATCACTCCCAATTCCCTTCACACACCGAGTACTCGGGAGATTCTTTCCCTGAAGATTGGGAGGATTTGCAGGGTGAAGAGCTCGGCCCGTCAGATTCAGCTTCACGCCCGCGCACAGCCAACAGCAGAGCAGGGCCAGATACCCCTACTCACTCCCGGCGAGAGACTACTAGATCTCATCGCCACCGTCAGGATAGCCCACCCGTCCAAGATATACTGCCACCCGCTCCTCAGTCAATTCACCCTCCACCCCCACCTCCACAATCATCTCGTCACGGTTCACACCGTGGTCATCGTCATCGACAGTCTGCCCCAACTGCACCTCCGAGTACATCAGACAGTGACGAAGATATCAGATACGAACGTGGACCTCCATCGGCTCCATTAAAGTCGCAGCCCTACTGGGGATCACAAAATAGTAGTCCTTATAACCAACCAGCAGCAGCGCCAGCGCCAGCACCAGGTAGTGGCTACGGTGGGTTTGGTGAACCTCGTGGCTATAACCAAAACCCTCTTGCACTGGTTCCAACCAGTCCTCCACCTCATCCTCACGCATTACCTGGTAACAGCGGTGACCCTCGAGATCATATGAGAAGAGGAGGTCCAAATCCTCTCGCTCCTTTTGATCATCAGGGATATCCACCGCACTCACAGTATCCAGGCCAACCTTCCCAGCATCCTGGTCAATACCCCCCACATCCACCACACGCATCTCACCCTGGGCATTCGGGATATCAATCTCCACATTACCCTGCTCAGTCACCACAATACCCACCACACCCAAGAGAATCATCAAAATATCCAGGGCAGTCACCTCACTACCCAGGACAGTCGCCTCATTATCCCGGCCACTCACCTTCGTATCCAGGGCAGTCACCGCACCACCCGTCCCATTCTGGGCACAGTAGTCCAGGTAGCTCAATGACGCCTTACAACTATGGGCAGCACCCCGGAAGTCCCACCTACCCCCCTCATCCACAGCATCCTCACCATCCTCACGACCCTCGCCACCCGTACGATCCTAGGCATGATCCCCGAGACCCTAGACATGATCCTCGGGACCCTAGACTCGACCCCCGGCTTGATCCCCGACTTGATCCTCGGGATCCTAGACATGACCCCCGACTCGATCCCCGGGATCTCAGACATGATCCGCGGGACCCTCGGCATCAACCTCATGATCCCCGACACCCTCAAAACCATATGTCTGGTCCGCTGAGCCCGAGAGGTGCGCATCAAACCGACATGTACGGATACTATTCGGGATCCCCTTACAGCCCTTACGGCCCCTATGGCGGCGGATACTTCAGTGCCGGCGGCCATCCTCACCAAATGAACTCTATGACATCTATGAATACTACTAACCAGATGATGATAATGGGGCCTCAGGGTTATCTCGTCCCGTATGCAGTCCCACGAACGGAAAGTCCGCCATCACCGGCTGAGCCAGAGAGGCATCGTGAGAAGACTGAGGAGGAGAAGCGCGAGGAGGAGCGTTGGGCAAGGCTTCAAGAAGAGAAGAAATTGAGGGAGGAAATGATCGAACAGGAAAGGAAGTGGCATCAAGAAAAGGAAGACCGCAAGAAAAGGGAGGAAGATGAGAGGATCGCTAAGGAAGCTGCTGATAAAGCTGCTCAGGAGGCCAAGGAAGCTGCTGAGAAGGCCAGGAAAGAGGCAGAAGTAGCTGCAGAGGTTGCTAGAAAGGCTGAAGAGGAGGCAAAAGCAAAGGCAGAGGAAGAGGCTGCTGCTGCTGAGAAAGCTCTTGCGGAGAAACTAGAACAAGCCACCGCTGCGGCGGCGGCGGCGGCAGCGGCAGAAGCAACTAGGGTAGCGGAAGAAAAGGCTGCTGCTGCCGCCGCAGAGCTTGCGGAAAAGCTGGAACAGGCCACTAAAGCGAAGGCTCGTGTGAAGCCCAAGCCAGTCAAGTTCCGCGATGCTGTTGGGAGGAAATTCTCATTCCCATTGGAGCTTTGCAGAAAGTGGAGTGTAAGTATCTCGCTCCGAGAACCTTTGTGGCCCAATTTGCTAACTCATTCTTTAGGATATGGAAGAGCTTATTAAGCAAGCATTTCTTCACGTCGAGATCATTGGACAGCATGTCATTGACGGCCACTATGATCTTCATGGACCTGATGGTGAGATCATTCTACCACAGGTTTGGGATTCGGTGATCGAGCCTGATTGGAGCATCACCATGCACATGTGGCCAATGCCCGAGCCTGAACCCGAACCAGCCCCACCACCACCTCCACCCGCTCCTGAACCTGTGGTTGAGGAGCCACCCCCACCACCCCCGCCTCCTCCACCAGCGCCGGAGCCGGAGCCAGCCCCAGCTCCCGAACCAGCGCCACCAACCCCTCCGCCTCCGCCTCCGCCACCAGCACCAGCACCGGCTCCGCCGCCTGCTCATGTTGAGGTCGTGGTTCTTGAGCGCCCCGTGGTGGATATTGTTTCGGCTGAACCGGAGCCGGCGCCATCCCCCCCACCGCCTCCACCACCCCCTCCCGTCAATGTTGTAATCCAAACTCGCACCGAAACAGTTACAGAGAGGGTCAGATCAAAGCCAGCGAATATCCCGCCCCTTCTTATGTGGACTGCAGGTCGTTATGGATCCAAGAAGGGAAGAAGATGATCGACCTTCCATCCCCCGCGGACGAGAAATACGATTGTAAGATAATGAGATGTGATATGATATGAACTGAGCGAAGAGGAATAACTTGGCAAACAAGGAAAGGGAGTTCGGTTTTATTGATTTTTTTGATTTTTAAATTTTCATTTTTCACTCTCATTTCTTATCTTGTCCTGTACTGTATGCATATCAAAGAGGTGTCATTTTTCTCGGCAAAAATCAGGCATCAGCGTCGGCGTGAATGGTTGGAAAAAAAAAATACTCGGGTTTCTATTCTGTTTTTCTTAACCGTTAAATACCTATCACATCACTTTTTTTTCTTCCATTTGTCAAAGTTTTTCTCATCATTGGTTCTGCAAAAGAGTTAGCAACATATTTAAATAGTGATTAATAATAGAGCTACCAGAAAATAATTATCTTCCTTTTGACATCGGGGGGCGTGCAATCATGGATAATCACTCGGTAGAATATCTTGGCTCTCCTCTAGCCTATTTGTCAACCTTCCTTAGCCGTCAACCGTCCCGTAACTGATCAGCTTAGAGATACCGGAACTAATGTCATTATAATGGGACAAAATAGCCCTTATCCATTTTATCAACGGCGGGAAGGATACGAACAATAGGTAATTTAGTGACTATAGCCACTCTCTCTAGCTACGTATACAGGTAGCCACAAGTCCGGACATTCACATAACATCAGAGACATATTAAACTGATCCAATTATTGCCAACCAGGATTTTCTTTGAGAGAGGTAACTGATACAAGTGTGAAACATGGTATCTAGTAAACTTGTGAGCTCTCGAATGTTAAATTGTTGATAAATAGGTTGTGGCACTCATCCGAAATTGACATACGCACAGCTGATAACTGGGCTAGATCGTCCTAACAGAATAAAGATACACAGGGATGGAGGCTATGGGGATAAGTAACGGATGCAGCTTTGAAAGGACGGTGGAACTATCCTTGACCCTGGATATTGGATTCTAGACAGCAAATGAGTTTTGAAGTGGTTTCGGAGTACACTATATGACCGCTGCTGGTCTTGAAGATTCTGTAATTAAGATGAGAAACCAGGTTAGTGGTGGAGATCAGGATGCTTCAAGTGGGAAAGGTTCTAACTTTTGAGTAATAGAACGCCTTACGCCGCTGCTATTCGAAGAAGGATGTTTTGTCACGATATAGAGTGAATCTTGAGCGAGATGGGGTGAGATAAGACGGGATAAAAGTGAGGTTAATGGCACAGAAGTTAAATGAAATAGCAACAGTGTTCTCAGAGTAAGTAGTTAGTGGGGGGGGTGCAAATGTTTGTATATACAGCAAAACATGCCATAATTCCACCCCCACTGTGGCCGAACTTTGCTGGAAGTATCGTAGGGATGGAATTTAGAGAGAGGTATTTGTTAGCAAAACACTGGTTTCGTTCCCTCCGAACGCTGGAAGTTTGGTAGGGATGGAATTTCGGGAGGGTGGAATTATGATAGGCTTCTCTGTACTTGTACTCAAATATGTGTACGTATATTTACAGATACATATATCAAACCTTTATCATCCAGCAATTACATTCAGTTTATGTATACATACATGTCTACATACATATGCAATTAATGAATTAAACAAAAACAAAAACAAAAAAAACATACATATACCTACATGTATACACCCTGGTGCATTAAATTGAAAGGCAAAAACGTTGAAAACGCACACCATAGGACCTCATTTCCTACCGGATCTGCGACGTTGCGTACCACTCCAAATGGTAAATACCATTACGATCATTCTGATTAAATTTCCCGCGTCCTCGAAATCCTCGAACAGCTATCAAACTATTCAAGACCGAGCTCTGTTTCGAAACATGATTTTTAGACGTATGTTTGTTAACTAGTACGTAGTTTGCGGAAGCTGTCAGGAAGGAAGGGAATGTTTGGTTCGAGTTCGTTCTTAGGACCCTATCCCTTAACTACATGTGCCCCGAATGTCAGAGACAGAGGGGGTCGCGGGTGGAATGGTACAGCGACAGATAATAAGTGATGGAACGCCTTGAGAGTACAAACACTGGCGTTTTACCAAAACAGGTATCGCTGTGTTCCATCACTTATTACCTACCGCTGTACAAAGCTGCTTATATAAGTTTAGTTCACTAATAAATCAATAATTATTCAGCCAAACCCATCGCAGCCTGGGAGAATTTTCCGGCGTAGTCTCTGGCGGACATTCCTTGGCACATATAAATCTCGAGGTCAGTCCCTTTTACAAGTTTACAAGGTCAACTTAGAGAGGGTGCCTTCGGCACCCCCATATCATGTACCCCATGATAGTTATTGAGGATCGCAAGATAGACTTGAAAAAAAGAGCAGTAACATTCGGGGCTTAGCCAGCCTACTGGCAACCAGTAAGTAGCTAGCTGGTCTTGGCATAGTTACTCCTTTGGGATGCTGAAGAATTGAGAATCCTGACGGACGTAGTTAGCGCTCGTTGATACTAGCTGTGTGCTAATGCCCCACCAAAGAATCTCACCGAGTCGTGAAAACTTTGCCCACTATCTCGCTGCGTTGGGTCGAACTAAAGATAATTGTTATCATTGGCCCGCTTCGGCCTCGACCCATGAACCGGAGTATTACAAGTCTAAAGTCTCCTTAGAGAATGTACACATTGTCTGTTCAGAATTAGACCGCAAGAAAGAAAAAACTCAAGCTTGGCTGCGTCGTGTAGTCCCGGCTCATATTTCGGTCACGTTACTAGCCATGGGATACAATAGATTGATGAATTGTCAATCAGTCAGTCATCAATCACATGAACCTCTTCTTAACAAAAACATGAACCAGGGAAAGACAGGTCTACGAGTGATGGCCTGTGACTGAGACATCTGATCTACGGCCCATAATCATCAAAACGTAGAGAGCATGGTGAGAGGGAGGGATGGCAATGACTAGCAGTTTTTATAACAATTGATGGTGCTTGGGTTTTATTTAGAGCCTGGGTCTAAGAGTTAGAGCCAATCCTCATGATCCCCGGCTCCATTGTTATGTATAAGCTTATCTCTACAAAAGCCTATCACAAGCCATTAGTGATTTTAAATTCGGGTAACATAAGTTGTTGGCTTTGTCCTAATATATCAATCTAAGTACATAGAAGCTCGCCCCCAAAACACAGGAAAGAAAAAGATGATATGCAACGCCTCAAAACCCATAATTATACTTCAACACCAGCCTCAGCACCAGTCTCATCCTTCTTGACCTTCTTCTTCTTTTTCTTTCCTTCATCGGCCCCACCTTTAGATCCTCCCTCAGTACCCCCTTCAACTTCGGTGTCTTTCTTTTTCTTTTTCTTCTCTGTGCCTTCTTTTTCTTTCCCCTTGTCCTTCTTGACCTTCTTGACTTTCTTTTCGCCACCTTCTTTCACCTTTTTCACCTTTACCTTGGGAATCTCGAGACTATTACGGGCTTTGACCCGCTCTGTTGCCAGCTCCATCTCTTTCCTATATTTCTCCACCTGCTCTCTTGCAGCTTTAATGACCTCTTCTTCCTTCTTCTTCCCTTCTCCCTCCCCATCACCATCAAGAGAATACCCCATTAAACCACTTGAATCAACTTGAAGAAGCCCCTTGCGTCCCCTACCCTTCTTCTTTGCTGCTTCCGCTTCATCAACAAAGTCCTCACCATCGTCACCGGCTATGCCCTCATCAGCCGCGATAGCAACCCTCTCACGTCTTCTCTTGGTCTGAACCTTCTGGTGGGAAGTGGTGGGCGGTACATCCCCAAGATCGAGCTTCATAACGGGGATACTGTCAAGATCAATCTCCTCACCCTCCCCTACGACTGAAGCACCGATGTAAAATGGGTCATCTTTGTTTCGTTCCTTTCGATCCCGTTTTCGACGTTCCAGGATGTCCGCATCTAGGTAATCCTCTTCTTTCATGGCACCTTGATAGCTTCCACCGCCGCTGCCACTGCTGTTGCCGAACGCCTTTGCAGATGCGCTATCGACGCCTAGAGAAGCAGGAGTATTTGAAGCCTTTGGTATCGGCTTCTGGTAATACCATTCCCTAAACCCATCGTCTTCCTCATCTGTTCCTAGTGTGCTATCGGTATATTCAGCTTCCCGCAGCAGCTGTTGCAGGTTTGCGTTGATAGGCTCATCTAGATCAAGTCCCTCCGGCAATGGCACTTTGCGTTGCGCGCGTGGGGCAACAGGGTTAAGTTCTTGTCCTATGAACATGGCTGGTATCGCCTGTGTGAGGATTAATGGGGGGTCATATTCCTCTTCTGCGTCCGGTATCGACGCAGGTGTTGAGACGATAGCTTCAGATGCAAGGCGGAAAAGTTCCAGGAATTCGACGGCGCGCTCCTGTACTTCAAGATTTGGGGAGATGGCCAGTGGTTCGAAGAAAGTGATAACGCGTGCGGTAAGGAGCGTAACTGTGGATTTACGAGCAGGAGTCCACGGTGTATTCTCAGAACCAGTTATGGCAGCATAGACTTTTGGGATTGCCTGAATAAAAATTGCTAATATATCAGGCGGTAGGAGTGGAGATGACGAATGGAGAAGTGAGTTCAGCGCTTCTTGGGAATCAGTCAATAGGCTAAGTCCCGTTGTCAGTAACTTATCTATATAGGGTATGAAGGAGGTATTTTCACCTTGAAAACTCTCCGGCGATCCATGCAGCCGCTCCAAGGGCTCTCTTTCCTCCTCCACCAGCAGCGGGAAACATGCCATCATGCCTCCCTATAAGCATCTCTGCATATCTAACAGCTTCTGCTCTAACGCTTCGAACCCTGATTGCGACATTCCTCAACTCTCTCCCAATTTCTTCCCCTACATCCTTCTCTTTTTCGGCCTCTGTATCGTCTTCGTCCTCGTCGAAATCTTCCGAGTCGTCCTGTAGCTCTCCATCGGCCAACGAAGAAACCGGCGGTGCATATCTAACTAACTGCACAAGTACATCCAAGTACCACTCAAAATCGCCCACATTTACATACAAATCTCTCGAGCACATTTCTATTATCCTCTTTATAACTGTTCTCTTGTACGCCTCTGGCAGCTCTAGCAAAACTAGCTGGCCTTTCCGTTTTCCACCACGCATGACATCCTCCTCCATATCCTCCTCCTCACTCTCATCAGCAGCTCCTTCAAGCTCCACATACTCCTCCTCTCCTCTGTTAGCAGCTGGCTTCAGCTGCCTAATGAGGCGCCCAACAACTTCCGGTAAACTGTCGGAGTTAACCATCCCAACAACTAATTCAAGCGCTCTGTAGCGGATACTAATATCCGTATCATCTATACAATCCAGAATAACATCTTGGTGTTCCGCGACAAGATGCGCATGTGTAGCGACAAGCTTAGTTAATGCTAGGAGCCCGACATATTTCAGATTACTGTCTCCTATTACCAAGAACCCGCGAAGCTTGGTGACGCAGACGGAGGCTAAATCCTCGCCTTCGTCTGTTCCTTGTATCCCGGCAAGAAGACCACCGGAGATGAGACCGTTGATACATTCGTATAAGAGTGACATGGCAGGTGTCGTGCGGATTAGTTTTGTAATAGGTGGTGTAAGCTTCTTTATCAACCGCGGTTCGAGAGGAGTGAGGGTCGCAAACTATCAAGAGTGATTTTCCATGATCAGCCGATTTAAAGTACCAAGATCGGAAGAGAGGTTCGTACAAGTTTAATCAGTTTTATAGTCATCCAGTTATTCGGCGTCTCTGTGAGTAGCCTGAATAGCTGAGGGGCCAGAGGCAGGTAGTTCTTTGGATTGCGTCGGGCAAGCTCGCAAACAACATTTACAGTTGCTGAAACCACACTACCGTCTTCATCGTTCAGACATTCCCGTAAGCGTGGCCATGAAGTTCGGAGTAGTTCGGGGGATTGGAGGAAACATTTGTAAAGCACAAGAACAGCCTTTTTTCGGATTAAGGGGGAAGTATGTGAGAGTTTAGAGAGGAGATCAGGTGAGAGGTCCCGTGCAAGTGATGGGGAAACGATATGGGACACGCCGTTTATAGCCAGTGATATTTCGGGAGGATAGCGAGAGCCGAGATCCTAGAAAAATCAAGGGTCAGCATCCGGCCCACATAGGGAAATGGTCGGTCAATACACAGACTTTTTTGAGCAGGTTTGTCGTCAGCATCAGCACATCTGTGTCCAGTGTGAAGGTCTGTGTAGCCGCAAGATAGCCTACACGTTTCTGCATAAACTTGGGGGAGCTCATAACCTCCAAGACGTTGAACGAAGCCCATGACATATCATGCCCAAACATCTCCAGGTATACAAGCTTCAGTATAGCGGCGGCTTTGATGTCTATTTACCCCACCAAAACAACACCCCGCACCTGGTCAGCTCTGGGTACATTGTAGTAGGTGTTTCTCGTCGCGAAGACTCCCGGAATAGATAGCGCACCGATATCCTGAGATTTCGCTTCGTTCTGGCATTCTTTTAGTGAATCTAGCATGTACTGGCGCTCATTGCCTTTGTGAGAGCGCAGACCCCGTATAAGGTCGTAGAGTGACTTCTCGAACCTAGTGGCGACGTGTTAGTTTGGAACGAGTTTGAAACTTACGGAGGAAACTCACATTGTTAATAGAGAAAGGAATCAAGATTAGCAGCGCACTGGGCTCGGGGTATGTCGATATTGAGGCCCTGAACCAGTGTTCCTATCAGACGTCAGAGGCTCCGTAGGCTTGGGGGGGGGTAGATAGCTTAGTCACCAGCCAACATCGAGTTTGTCAAATAGCATAGTAACCGCTAGAGCTGTATCGCTCACAACTTTGTTCACAATCCCCCATAATTGTCGACATTACCAGTAATTCACCACTACTTCATACATTCTAATTAGGTACTTTACTATTACTATATCATGGATTCTAGTTTGGATCGGTAATTCAACACTGCAGCTGCTTCATACATTCTAGTTCGATATTAATTGTTTGGTTTCAAGATGAATCTCCCTTAGTCATCTTAGAGTTCCCAACACCTTGCATCTTGGCCAACCTCTCACAGTTTCAAGGGAGAAGAAGTCTCAACCATCCCCCCTCCACATATCAAACAACTTAAAGTACAGATCGCGAGTCGAAATACACAGCTCTACATAATACATAAACACTCTAATTATGGCGATCTTATCCACCTTACTCTCTTACCTCTCCTCTCACCCATCTCCTCTACGCCTTCCCCAGACCTCCCAATACCTGTCTCAACAAGCTCCGATCTTCCTCTCCTCTTCCGATTCTTCAAAGGATACCCAAGAAACCTGGCTCGTATATGAACAGCTCCTCCTATCCTGCCTTCGAACAGGCGATGACGCTAGCGCAAAGTTATGTCTTGAGCGATTGTCGGATCGCTTCGGGAGAGACTCTCCTCGAATAAGTGCGCTCGTGGGCCTTTATGAAGAGGCGACAGCAAAGGATGTGAGGGAGCTGGAATCTGTGTTGAAAGGTTACCAAGATATCCTGAAAGAGGATCCTACAAATATGGTATGCACACTGTCCGCACTAGGCTTTCGTCTTGCATTTCCGCTTCCACAAATTGCCAGTCAATCTGTCGATCTGACCAATTCGTCCGTGCTCGCTCGGAAAATAAAAATAACTAATGACGCGATATTGTTAATAGCCGATAGAGAAACGCCACATCGCACTACTCACATCTCTTAATCGTACGGAAGACGCCATCAAAGCCCTTACTGCACTCCTTAATCATTCGCCGAACGATGCCGAATCATGGTCCCAACTATCATCACTCTACTATACACAAGGAATGTACCCACAGGCAATATTCTGTCTAGAGGAGGTTCTTCTTATACTGCCGAATGCATACAATATGTTTGCAAGACTCGGTGAAATCAACTACATATCTGCACAAGGCACAAACATGGATGGCCTTATAGAATCAGTCAAACATTTTGCGCGAAGTGTCGAGCTGTGCGAGTGGTATTTGAGGGGATGGTACGGTCTAAAGCTTGTCACAGGGAAAATTCTGGAATTGAACCGCGCAGATAAGGCTGGCGGCATTGAGAGAAAAAAGATCGAAGTGCTTAACGAAACGGCAACCAAAAAATTGGCTGAGATTGTGGGCAAAGCAAACAGACGGGAAAAGGGCTGGGAGGGTTTCGATGAAGCCGAGGTTGAAGCTGCAAGAGCCTTGGTTGACAGCAGCGATGTAAAGACTGTACGATGATTGCCTTTAAGAGATTGCGGCCATTGGGTTTATGATAATACAGTCTTTTAAGAGCGGGGTGGGGGTACTTGATGCTGGACATGGGCTTATAATTCTGGTGTTCTTTCTTTTTGTATTTGGATTCTCGCCCGACTACATGAATCTCTTTCATTTCGGTATAACTGGTATTATTATTGGTATTGGTATTGGTATTGGTATCTCGTGACATGACGTTACGGATCGTGGCTTCGTTTCATTCGCTCTACAAAACACTATTTCTCCCGCTAACTATATCAAAATTTCTTTATGTTTGTCTCAAAAACCCCTCACTTCTCTTCTCATTTTTGGTGGACCTGTTAGAGGAAAGGGTATATTTAAAACGGTATGTTTAAGCGTGGGTGGATGTCTGGCGGGATAATCTGCTACTTACAGGTGTGAAAATAATGACAGGCTGGGGGGACGTTCCGAGTTTGAAAATAAACAGAACGAAACGTGCAGCCATTATATTACTCTAGAATATGTATTTTTACGGCGGCTTGACTAGCTAGCCAAGGTCAAAAGAAATATCTGTTTTGGAAGAGACCACCGTTGCGGAAAGATCTTGGTCCTTCACGTGACCGCCTTTTCCGAGCGAGATGTGATGATTCAAATATGGTAAAATGTTATGTTAGCACCTCACGGTCAGTGGCTGGTAATATCTCGAGATATCGTTGTGTGTATCTTATAGATAGTAAAACAACGAACGTATTAAATGGCTATTATGATACGGGTTGATCACCTACTATTATGGCTTGGGATCGTGCGTGTAGTCTTGGTTGGTGAGTGTGGTTACGCGGTGGATTCGTGTTCACACAGGATCACTCGGTACTTCCAACGACCACTAATGTGGCATTAGTGAGGCGCTGCCAGAGTGGCAGGGTGTCTATGGCTAGAGCAGCGCAATCAAAACTATATTCATAACTCATAAGGCACAAGGACTTCATGGGGCGGTTCGAGGCACGAACCCCTTCTCCATCATGTCGAGGCCGGCTAGTCACTCGTGGCACAATTGGTGAGCATAGTCTTTTCTTGCTGGATGTGCAATTAATGAACGTCTTCAACGGGAATGATTTTATCTGCCCGTAGCTAGAAAGGCCCGGGGTGATCACGTGAACAATCAGAAGACTACACTAATCTTCAGACTTTCTCCCCATATAGAGCTCGAGGCGATGTTCCCTCTATAATCGTCTTTCAATTTCTTAATTACAGAATTCTATACATGAGTTCCGGCCTATACCCAGAGACACTACACCATAACAACTCGAGGCAGATCTAGAGGCATACATGTACCTGCGTCGAGGCAGTGCGAGGCGGAGATCTACAAAGCTTAGGCAACTAGCTCAACACATACCATCCTCTTTGAAATTCCCCATGAACCAAAGCAGACTGATCCAGAACTCCGATTCCGGCTCTAGGCGTACATAAAATTCTAGATTAGACCGTTCTTTAAACCTCCCTTCCTCTCTTGGTGGAGGCGTTTATCTACAGATCGAGATATCATACATGCCTAGCAATAAGTATATAGCCTTTGATACTCTACGTGTAGGTACTGGGGGTGGTATAGTTTTCATTGAATGAAGTTACTTATAGTCATATGTAATGGGAAGAGAACAAACATTGAAGTATAGAGACATGTATAGCATCTGCAAGTGGCATGTCTATATCCCCACCATGTCCTCCGGGCTAGATTAGAAATCTGGGACACATCGATCACCGGTAGCACAGGCGAGTGAGTGCATTAACAATCCCGACTATCATTAAATTAAACATAGCAAAAATATGCTTGAAATTCTCCAGACTGCTCCCGCTGCGCCACAATTTAAACACCCCTGTCAGAGATGAATTGATACTATACCCTCTGCAGGAACCTCTAAAGTCTATTTAAAAGTGCCTGGATTGTGGTGGTACACACCAAACGTATAGAAATGGTATTATCAAGGTACTGGAATTCCGGGAGGGGCAAGTTGGTATTCTAGTACCTCACTTGTACTGAATAATGATTGTAAATTCTGCGCGTTTTCACCAGCACACACCCGGGCCATCAACGTACTTACAATTAAACAGTCACAGCTATACTGATACAACTTTAGCCTACGCATTCTTTGAAGATGGATATCTCCAAGGTAACTAAGATTGTACGGTAGCTTTGATCGCGATGATTCCAGAATGTGACATACCCATGTTTGTAAATAGCATGTTCGAGTATAAGGGGTCGCTATGATTTTGAAAATGAAAGAAACAAATCGTCGTGTCACCGAGGCTACTCAACTTGATACTTGTTCATCCAATCCTTTGTAACTTAAAATCTCTCACCAGCATATCGGTCGTACGTTGCACATATGCGAGTAGAACGCCGTTAATATTAACCATGAGCTGGTGGCTAAGTAAATTAGATGTGATGGCCTAAGTTTGATGCAAGTACCCCACAAACATCTATATTTTGTCTTCGTTGATCATTACCAGTGCAGCGCCATTAAGATTGATATTTCTCTTCCCAACTTCGCCGCGGATTTATGATTATAATTGCTTTGGATAATCTCGTCTGATACAGTTGCCAGCGACTTCCCTCTATTTTTCGCTCGTGCACTATCTCCGGGCTCGAGAGCCGACCTTGTGTGGTCGGGGACATGGACTTGCAGTTCAGGCTATCAATATGTCGAGGGCTTATGCTTCGAGCCATATCAGTCCACCTGTAGCTAGGTTTCGCCATAGTCCGGAACTCGGATAACCATATCGATAATTGCTAAGGTCACAAGATATAGGTATCGAAGTATCGTTTTTATCGTTAGTGCAAACTTGAAATTATTTTACCCACTACCTTTGCAAGTTTGTACAACCATTGGATTGGTACTAAGTAATAACGCCGACGATTTTCCGGGGTAACCATTTGTTACCTACTACAATCGAAGTGTAGGTTTCATAGAACTGTTTGATCAGAACCTCGGAGTCCGATGCCGAGTACTGTTTCCTAATAGGGACCGTAAATAACTGTCCCCTTAGCTTCAGCCCTCGTTTCTCTTCCTTCCTTCTTGAGACCCATCTTCTTCTCTAAGCTTAATTAGTGGTGACTTGTACCTACATGTGTTCGAAGGGTTAGCTGATCTGAGATTTGAGGGTTTAAGAGTGAAGACCTTGCAGGTTTAATAGTAGCAAGTCCCTATTCAGGGAAGCAGATATGATTAGTGGTACAATGCCCCGCTTCTTTATTGAAGACTAGCATGTTTGCCTGCCAATATAGCGTGGGAAGATAACTAATCACTTGTAAGTGGACGGATAATATCGAACACATGTAGGTACACCAGCGGCACGTCAGGGCCAGCTTCACCCAAAGCCAGGGGCGTGAATCTGGGGCAAGGGCAAGGTTTCGTAGGGTGTGGGTAACACTGAAGTGAGGAGGGTTATTGAAGCCATCCACCAAGAAGATCCTTGGCTGTTCCTTGCATTGTCCCAACTGGGCGATTGCCAGTAAAACTATCCTGGTTATTTTGACATGTGGACCTCGAAGACAAGACTATTGCACATAGTTTCTATTACAACCGTTTCAGCAGTCTTAAACTTGGAGTACCGTTGCCCCGGATATCCTTGTTAGCTGTGGAAAGGTACAGTACTTGTAAGCACATGGGTTTTGTTTGTTAAGGCCCAAATCGCATTTTTTATGACAACCCAGTATATCCCTTCACTTGGTACACTTGTTCCGATAACCCCAAAGCAATATTAGAGTTGATATCTAGAATCCGGTTTAAATCCAAAAGAAGAAAAAAAACAGCTTATCCATCCGTCACTAACGGTGTGGATGTGGTGTGCCCCTCACATTCGGGAAAAGGATATAAGGCCAATGATTTCGCCCAAGATCAATTTTATGTAAAGCACCAAACTCACAAGCTTTCTTCTCCCTCTCAATCTCGGGTAGGAGGCCATTCACTCTTTATCTTCGAATCATTTCCCTTCTCCGGTACCGTATAAGGGTCCTTTTGCTTCCCTTTCTATAAGCATTCGGCCGAAATGAAGCTTTCCGCCTTTATCTATGGCTCAGTCCTAGCTTCCCTTCCATTGTTCGCCAATGCCTGGCTTCCAGAGGGCAAAATCCGCGGCGTGAACCTTGGTGGCCTCTTCGTTGTTGAGCCATGGATGATGCAAGATGAATGGAGTGCAATGGGTTGCTCCGGCAAAGTCAGTGAATTCGACTGTGTTCTGGCCCTCGGTCAAACCGCAGCCAACGCCGCCTTCCAGGCGCACTGGAACCGCTGGATTACCAAGGACGATATCACCCAGATTGCTAGTCTAGGCTTGAATACTGTTCGTATTCCTCTAGGATATTGGATCTACGAAGATATCGTGTATAGCGACAGTGAGCACTTTCCTCAAGGGGCCTTCCAGTATTTGGAGCGTGTGTGCATGTGGGCAAGGGACGCAGGGCTTTACATCATTCTCGATCTCCATGGCGCCCCCGGTGCACAGCAGGCCCAGCAGCCCTTTACGGGGCAATACGCGCCCACAGCTGGATTCTATGTGGACTATCAATACGAGAGAGCCTACAAATGGCTTGAATGGATTACTAACATCGTCCATACCAATTCCAATTTTGCAAATGTTGGAACGATCCAGCTCGTGAACGAGCCCATCCAGAACTCCGGAACTGTTGCAACAATGATCTCCCAGTACTACCCAACGGCATTCAAGAGAATCCGGGCCGTTGAATCGGGCCTTGGTATCACAGCCAACAACTACGTCCACATCCAGATGATGAACGAGAAGTGGGGATCCGGAAACCCCAATGCCAATCTCGATAACACCTACTTTGCTTTCTACGATGACCATCATTACGTCAAGTGGACCCCCGGTGTCACTGTTTCCCGAGATGGATACATGCGCCATTCGTGCACTGATGACCGCAGTGGCAACTGGCCTGTTATCACAGGAGAGTGGAGTATCAGTGTTGCTGACTCTGCTGAGTGGAATGATGAATTCACACTTGATCGTAGTGACGCGGTTGAGTGGTATCGTAAGTGGTGGGCGGCCCAGTTTTTAAGTTATGAGAAGATCGATGGGTGGATTTACTGGAACTGGAAGGTAAACTGGATTGGAGGGAGAAACGATTGGAGGTGGGGGTATCAGCAAGCTGTAGCTGCTGGAGTTATCCCGACAAATCCGTTGGATGCATATAGTTGGAATGTTTGTGCTGGATACACTTGATCGTGTACCTCTGTAGTGAATGCCTCTGGTTCGGTCCGGGGGAATTTCTTAATATTTATGTAATTATGAATTTGTATATTGGGATAGGGTATCGTGTATAGGATGTGTTAAATTCGTTTGTTATAACTCTTCCATTCAACATGATTGTCGAGTGATTAATGGTGAAGTATTACTATTCGCGTAACAAGAGTTTGTGTAATCACAAGTTATCACTCGGCTGTCCCACTGTTGTTGTTTTCCTTAATAGGCAGTGTAACTGCTGATTACTCTATGGCGGTGAAGGGATAGAATCCCGACCTTCGATAACTGGGCATAAAAGGAGGCCAATGACCTACAGTTCAAATCTACACCCTATCAAAACAAACCAACTCCCCCATCAAAAGTAAGATCCAGATAAAAAAAAGAAAATACAAGAAGCTACGATATAAAACTGGGAGGTTTGTCTATGTACTAGGAGGTTGTATACTCCGGCGTGTAATGTAGGATTATGAATTTGCGCTAGTGCGTCTGGGAGGTGAGATTATGCGACAGTCCCGGCCATGGCCAGCAACAATGTATGAGCAATGACGTGCAGCGACCACAATCCAACTTTCTTGAATCGCCTTCGTCTGGCTTGATCATCAACCACGCTGCGAGCAAACCCTTCATATGTCTACACAGATTTCGTTAGTGACTATCGGGGAATGCTCGAGGGCGTGAGTAAAACCTCAGCAGACAAGTCGTCCATCAAACCACTGTCGTATATTGTCCAACTACCGTCGAACTCGTCCAGTTTCTTAACAACACGGCAATTGATGGGGATATATGTTTTTCGGCGATTGATGTATGCCACGATTGGTCTTATTAGTGCGTTGTTGACATAGCTTAGGTCTTTTGTGAATAAAGGCACAGAGGCGCGGACGTCGTTTAGCTGTATTCGGAGATCCATTATAACATACTTTTCGGCCTTCCTATCTTCTGCCTTTCCATTGTCGTTGTCAAAGAATTTTCTGGATGAGTTCGGGGATACTGTAGCTTCCATTCGTTCGACGATGTCCTGGACTAACTGAGTAAACTGAAGATCATTCTCTGCAGGGAACATGATGTCCGCAACGATATCAACATTTCCACTCTGTATCCACGAAAACATCCCTCCAGCACCATGATTTAGGTGATCGATTTCTAAGCCATCAATCCGGAGACGGCTGGTCTTTTTCCACAGACTGGGAGTACGGGAGCCATTGTCCCTCAGCATCATCGAACTTACACCATGGCTCTGCCTGGGATGTATTGTGAATAATGAGTCATCGAAAGAGCCAGACATCATGTTTGCGCTCAAAAAGTCGTAGAATAGCCATTGCTTCCTCAGTTGCGGAAGATCGCAAGAAAATATACTGAAAGAGAATGGGCGGAACCCATCTGGCTGCTGTACTGTTACCAAAAGATCTTCGAGCTTGAAAGAATCGATCTCAAAATCGCCTGGAACATGTTCGTGTTTGAAAGATCTGGGGTCAACACCCTCATCCCAACTGACATGGGTTCGGTCGATTACCCCACGAACTCCTTTAATCTCGACATCCTTGAGAAGACCCTTGCCATTCATCCATTTTGTGAAGGAAAGGGTGACATTGACAGCATCAATAGTAACGTCAAACTGGGTATAATTCGTATCCTCCTCTTCTACCATAACCATATGGCTATGATCCTTTCCGCTTGTTTCATCTGCATGAGCTGCTGCAGCTGCTGCAGCCGCTGCAGTAACTGAGGATCCCTTACGAACGTTCTTGTTGCCTTGCTTTTCTCGACCAGGTCTACGGGATACAAAGACGTTTTTGAATGTGATGCAACCACCTTTCCAGCTGGGAACGATGGCTGATTCAAATACGACTTTGACCCCAGTTTCCTTCGTAAGATAGTTGCCAACAGCTCTAGCAAGAGATTCCTGCGCGAAAACAGTATTGACTAATAATATGGTCAACGAAACAAAAGTTGTTGTCCCAAGCACGATCCATAAAACCTGGCCTAGCAGTAGCCACGAGAAGAAAGCGCTGAGATCGTCCCAATTATATGGTCTCATCTGTCGTATCATGGCCCATTTCGTTCTGATCCTCAATCTCTGGAAAAACCCGGTTGCTGCTGCCAACATCTCATCCTTTGTTGGCCGGTGGATGTGTGAAATCCGGTCTAAAAGTCTATTCTCTTCGGGGTTTTTATTCGATACATCTCTTTTTGCTGGCTCGCCTCCTTCACTGCCGTTTTCTTTCCCACCATCATTTTCACTTGCATTCCCGTTATTGTTTGCATTAACACCAATGCCCCTACTTCTATTCCCTACTCTCTGATCAATCCCACTATGAACTCCTCTCCCATTCCCACTCGCGCCGCGACTCCGGAGCGGTAAAGAGCTGGACCTTATCTTCGATAGAGTTTTCGGCTTTGTCGACCTTCCCCCAGTGTGGATACACCTAGACCAAGCAGCGCCTGCCATCCTCGACATCTTCCGTCGATCCAACACACTACTAGACGTCAAAATCCTGTCCACTGTGTTCGCAGCACACGATGTGGCCTCTGAGGTGGCTGCCATTGTCGGGGCATCTGTCCACACACAAACCCCCGCGAATCCATGAGAAATAAAGTATTTTGACCTTGGAGACCGTAATGCCGCTGCCGCCCCAGCGGATGCGGAGAGAAATCGAGGCCTGTGTGAAAAGGAATGTATTGGTACTCGAGAAGCGCTTCCAATTGATGCTGAAGAAGCTAGAAAAGATAACAGAGAATTATGGGGCAATGGGAGGACAGCGTCCCAAATGCTGGCGTACAACCGACGGCCAGGACTTATGGCCATGTTCTCACCGGCATGGGTTCGGCTGAGGATATTATGGTGAAGAGTCAATGGTTATCGAAATTTGCTTTTCCGGGGGTGTGGTTTGCGGGGCGGAGAATGACGATATGATTTATTTTGCGGTTGCACTTTCACAAGCGAGAACCGGATTAGAACTGCTGCAGGTAGTACAGCTAGCTGCAGAAATCTTCTTTCTTGAAAATCTCAGTTCCAAGATTCCACAAAGAACAACATATCTACAATTGATTGATGTGTTTAGTTTCACCAAATTGGACCGTGTTTTGTACATAGCGAGAGCATCCTAAAGTACCGTCGTCACGTGCCTGCGCTTCGTTGCTCCATAGAATCTCACTCGACCCCACCAACACCAGCATTAATTGGCACTGGCCATTTCATTTCGCGTTCTTCGGCTGGTTAGGGAAAGTAATCCTTGTGTACAAAGTCGTTACAACGTAACAAATAAAATCCCAAAACAAGTTCCTCTAGTCTTATAAACTAAGAGAAGGCCTTCCACCTCTCCCTAAAACCACCTATCTGTCGAGGCTAAAGAATGGAGACAATCTTATTTCTTCAGAGCATTTGTGTGCCAATTGCAATCGCAATAGCTAAAGAGGTCCAAGCAAAAAACCAGAACGAGCAATAGGCAGATTCGGCCCAAGACAAGGCACCGTTAACTTCTCCAATAGGTGTTGGGCGCGCTGAATGCCCTGTCGGTGTGCTGTTTGTAGCTGGAATAGCACCAACGTGAAACTTGTTGTATGCATTAAAAGGGTTCGTTTCAGACTTGACTACGCTGGAATCTTCTACAACCTTCGCCAAAGGACTTTCGCTCTGTGTAACAGCTAAACCCAGGCTCTTGGTCTCGATGGGCTGTAG
Source organism: Morchella eximia (assembly GCA_024713935.1). Classification (NCBI taxonomy): domain Eukaryota; kingdom Fungi; phylum Ascomycota; class Pezizomycetes; order Pezizales; family Morchellaceae; genus Morchella; species Morchella eximia. The sequence goes on from JAMGZG010000020.1 coordinate 523,036, forward strand.
ATGTTGGACGGAGTTAATATTTATGTATGGCCATAAATGCAAAAGGAGGTACCAAGCCTTACTTTGTCGGAGGTTTTCAATTCGTAAGATGGTTCTGATACAGATGGGCGTAGTTTGGCAGGATCGAATTGGTCCTGCATTACTATCCTGCAGTAGTGTTGGCATGTGGGAGTAGGATTTCCTTCCTCCAGCTGCGGATGCGTTCTTTGACACTTCATCTGGTTAAGAAACCCTGATTAATAAAGAGAGGCCAAACAATTGTTTTGGGGCTTACAATGCAATCTCTAATCTCCTCTGGAAGTTCTAAGCCGTCATCGTGAGCGGATTTTCATATAGGACTTAATTCTGACTAGGACCAAAGAACATACCGGTAGAGTGGAATTCTCGCCTCACGAGTCCCGATTTGAACCTGGTTATGAAAGGACCCAGCGCTTTATCGTAGCAATTTGAACGGCATTCAGTATAGCCTCTCATATCCACAGTAGGAGACATAAATTTGTCAGTGCAGTCAACCTGGTATCAAACATAAGAAGTCTTATTAGATTTAATTTGTACGTAGAGAAAGGCACAGCATACCACACACTGTTCTGTAAGCAGCACCTCGGCATCATCGGGGTTCTAATAGATACTGATATTAGCTATCTAATTGAAACATATCAGAGATAATAAAAAAAAGGGGGGGGGGAGGGGGGAGGCGGGAATAGATACCGGACTTGCAAGGCAAGAATTATGACAATCGGTGTCCATGTCAAAGTAACCGTGAATCCAACAAATCTCTTTGCATAATGATAATTTATCAGCCACAATCGGCGTGATGCCGACAAAAAAGAGCGTGATGAGAATTAAGAAAAGCTTCATGTTGAAGAAGAAGCCAGTAACGTTAGGGTATTGAATTTGTGTAGGTAAAGGGCAATGCAAGGAAAAAGAGAAAAAACGGGTTGAATCTCAATTATAAGTTGTAAAAGAGGAGTGGAATTTCTCGAAAGGAAGAATTGGACAGTAGGCTATATAGTGTAAGGGAGGACTGAAAAGCTACATATAACTCGACTTGTGGGGACGCGATTTGGACACATATCGGTATCCCAAGCTGGATAAGAATACACGCAACAAATTTCTCAATGGCTAGCATTATATATAGCCATGGACGTCGTGCGTAATCTATACTGATTATATCGATACAATGATTGATCAATTACTTCACATAAAGATATCGCGTCTACGGTACAAATTATGTACATTACAACTTTGCCTTGGCCTGAGAAAATACCACTTTGTTCTTAATGCTACCCACACCCTCAAGGCCGATCTCTACAACATCTCCGTCATTAAGCCATTGTTGCGGTGTTTTACCCATCCCCACACCTTGCGGTCTATCAGAGAAGTATCAGCTATTGATCATTCTTCGCGTGCGAAAGCTAAGTCACTTACGTTCCGGTAAAAAGAATGTCGCCAGGCACTAATGTGGTTCCTTGGGACAAAAAGGCGATTGTTTTGGCTACAGAGAATATCATATCTGCGGTTGATGAGTCCTGCATAGTCTTTCCATTGACCTAGACACAAAACCGTAAGTATTTCTCGGCTGAGAAGAGTCGATCATCGCCATGATATGCATACCTTTGTTGAGATTCGAAGGTTTTGAGGGTCCTGGATAAGTTTAGGGCTAATTATAGCTGGCCCCATAGGTGCCCACCCATCGAATCCTTTACCCAATGACCTGGGCCTGAATTAATAGAAGATCTTTCATGCTATTACAGTGTATTTACTTTACCATTGACCGCCTCCTTTCTTCAATTGCCATTCTCTGTGGCTCACGTCATTTCCTACTGTGTAGCCTAGAACATACTCCAAAGCCTTGTCCTCCGAAACATCCTTTGCCTCTTTACCAATAATAGCGACAAGTTCGCACTCGTAGTCGAGACCCGGGTCAGATTGGACAATAGTGTGAACGGGAATTGGATCTTAGTTCGAGAATTAGGACAGCTCTTCTAGAATATCTTCTAGACTCCCCAGTATCATCTTAAAGGCGACTCTTAATACATACCTGAAGGTCCTGCAATTGAAGTGACAGGTTTGTACTGATTCACATCAGCACAGGGGAACTCAAATCCATCGGAAGCTAGGCCCAAAACTCACGAAAACTACAGGAAACTTTGGAATCGGCATGTTTGACTAATGATAGTGATATTAGCACCAGGCTTAAATCTGTAGAAGATCTATTTATTTGGAAGACTATACCTCTTTTGCATGCTGCGCATAGTTGAGACCTAAGCATCTTACAGTCTTAATATCTTCCAATGCAAGCGGAGACAGAAGTTTCCTGATATCCTGATTTCATTATAATTAGTAAGCTAGTTATTATGTCTTACATGGGGTAATGTGGTATTGTAGGCCAATTAGTGTAGATATAATACCATAATCTTCTCGGTAACATTGTGGTTGGCATTGAATATATCTCCTTCAATAAGCTTGGCCTTGAGTGCCTTGGACACATCAGTAGCTCCGTGGGGGAGAATGGCGTCTCCGTAGTATGTCTTTCCGTCGCCAGCCGCGAATCGGACAAGGCGCTGTGCCAGCAGGGTTAGAAACAATAAACAAATATATCATGGTAGTAGAATATAATATCATACCGAGAATGTACGAGATGACATAGCGAGAATGATAATTCGGTTGAAGATAGAATTCGAAAGTTTTGGGAGTTAATTGACTGTTGAGTTGAGGTCTCGTCGCTGTTAAAGCTACATCGGCTAACCGGCTATCCTCCCCACGCATAACCTACGGCGGCGATACGCCAAGGCACAGTGTGAATGGACAGAGCAACCTCCGCAAACGATCCCCACATATATCAGTCACTCAATTCAAGTAGCCGCGCTTAGGGCTATATAATTGGTATGAAGCGAACAGGCATACAGCGAGATGTTCTCGCGTTGTATAGACTTTGCTTGAGAGAAGCTAGGAAGAAACCATTGGTATGTATCAGAGTATAGCGGCACTTCTATCCCTTAATGATATTCCAGTGGACTGGAATGAACACTGTCTGACACATACAGGATGCAAGGGAAAATTTCCGCAACTTTGCCAGGTTTGTTGATGTTTAATAAATGCCGTCATCTAAAACACTCTAAATGATATGCAGGGACGAGTTTCGGGCGCACCTCGATATCAAGAAGAAGGACTTTGCAACAATTGAGCACCTATTAAGAGTAGGACGGAAGAAATTGGAGACTTATTCGCAGCCGGGAATAAAGAATATCTTTCGTTGATTTCATATAAGGATGGAGGGACGGATCCCTATTTGGTTCAATTGCTCTTTATTGTACAGCTGCTGTACGGTATGATACACGGGCAATGCTTTAGATTGTTAAGGGAATTATAATTGATAATGCCATACAGTTTACCTTCGTACAGTTTATCTTCAATCTCGCGCCAAGTAGTTATACGAGTTGAGAGACATGCAAGGCGTCTATATATATCTTGATTGTCACAGGGAATATCACCCGAGTTTCCTTGATCACCTTGAATGTCCTTGTTTTCTTGCTTTCATCCTGCCGAAAAATAATATTTCCATGATATACAAATAACGGACTTCTAAACTGCTTTCTGCCAGTCAAATGGCAGCGGACGAGAACTCTGTGACTTCTTGTCTTCGCTTTCAAGCTCAAAGCACAAAATAAAAAAGGAATTGGCGGATAACGACAGGGGAAAATCACAATAGTGTGCGGCCGATAAAACCTATTTTGATGTTGGACTATTTGGGCCGCCACCGATTATGCCTACCCGATGATACCATCCGCCCAGAGCTTTCGCTTCGCACCCATTTCGACAGCTGTAGCCCGACTTAGTCTTCTAATCTGGAGATATTTTCGATTAAGAGCAGTTACTCACCTGCTTCACCCCAGTCTTCCCCATGGTTGTGGCCATCTGCGGTTAACCCAGCGCGTTTCTTCGCTTGGTCTTCATTGAGAACAGTCTTCAAAATAAAGTTAGAACTCTCGCGTTTCGTTGGTATTAGAAGCAGATATTTTCCTACCAGCAGCCCAAAGATAACCGGGACACCAAAATCCAGTTGAAGCCTCATCAAGCCCCGGGAGACTGACTCCGCAATATGTTCAAAGTGTACTGTATCACCCTTTATCAACACCCCGATGGCAATGATAGCATCGAACGGTCCTTTGCTTGAGGTTCCGGAGGTGGAGCCGGGGATTGGAGTTGAACTGCGACCGAGACCCCCAAGCAGGTCTCCAGAAGGAGCCGAGGAAGCTTGGACCTGAGAGGCAGCATACAATCTGAATAATCAAACTCTTAGATATTGGCTTTATTTCAATTTATAAAATATCACTTTGCATTTATGTGGTATGGATGGATGGATGGATGGAAATATGTAGTAGTTCCCTCGGAATAGTGATAATACGGGAGGTGTTCTCGAACCGTTGAACGGCTATGGGCAGTTCCCAACTACCAGGAACGCTCTGCGTAATTATATTCAATGGCTTCACGCCACGTTCTAGAAGCCTTTTCTTCGCGCCTTCCACGAGAGGTGTGATTAAGGTAGGATTCCAGCGGGCGTGCACGATGAGAACACGGAGGTTGGTTCCTGAAAATTTATTTATTGGAATCTATACTGAAATTGTGGGGGTACTGATTGGCAAGAAGAGAAACAGTAAGCTAAGGGAATGGATGCAAAAAAACATACCATCCAATGCTTCAACTTCACCAGGACCTTTAGTGCCAGAGAACATCTTGATTTTGTTGTATTTTAGTGTGAGCAACGAGCTGGTGGATAATTGGATGGATCGATTGGTTTGGACGATGAGAGATGGGGAAGAAATGAGGATGAAAGAGCAGTCAGTGGTGGTAGGAGGTGATGGTGGTAGTGGGGGGGGAATATGTGAGTGTGGGACGAGGGACAACGCAGAGCAAATGGGGAACAGACTCGACGGAGGGGTACGAATAACCACAGATTAGGGGTCCGGGGAACGAACGAGGGCGGTTGAAGAAGACTCGATAAGATAGATATCTAGCCCGATTAGCGGATCTACATACCATTTCGTAACTCGCGTTAGCTACCTAGGCAAGCAAGACAAGAGACGACAAAAAGCTTTCTTTAACCGTGCATTACGATCCTATCCGAGTTCTTTTTACTCTTCAATTCCTCTTTCCTCCTCCTCATCGACTCTTGTCTGTCTGATCACTGGCAGCCACGTCACTCGGGTCTTTAGCTGCACAACACACGTGACGAATGCCAAGACTGTTGGTCGAGATTAGGTATTACTAGATAGTAGGTACAATGATATATCCACATGTAGTACGATATATTGAGGAAAGGAAGGTTTATGCTGGTGTTTTCTCTATATATAAGTTGTGTACCATCATAAATTAAACTAAGAATGCTCACAACAAGCATCCTGGGAGCCAGGGTCTCGTGGGGCAGAATATATCATGGGAATATCAAGATTTGAAAAGGGGTACAGTCGCACCTCGCTATGCCGGATGGCCAAGATTACCAAATCTTGTACGGGGTAGCAAATATTTCCGAGAAATCCAGGATAGCATATTGATTTTGCAGTATAAAAGTAGAATTCCCAGAGAACTTCGTACGGGACAGCAAGGGACCTGGCATATTGAGTTCCGCCATGGCGACATGCAGCTATAGTGTCAAGCATATAGCCACATACGGATACATAAATAACCATACCGTGGTATCCTCACTGCCTAAGTATGTGGCTAGTTGGTAGAAATGAGGGTAAAACTGTTACCATATCAGTATGGAATCACAAGAACATGCCGTATTTTAGCGGAGTATGCGGCACTGTCAAAGATTGCAGTATTAATTCCATCCACTGAGCACGCGAACGCCTTCTTACGCACATACATGTACATGTAGCTAGACTAATGTACTTTTTGCTCAGGTTATGTAATGAGGAGTGGAAAGCTTAAAATCCACCTGCAGGAGACCGTTCTAGAGTTCTAAGCAAGGTATAAATTAATGGAGCTTAGCAGTGGGAATTAAGGCAAGTAGCCGGATCGATGTTTGGACCTCCTGCGGAGTTAAGGTTCGATCGTTCAATAGCGCATTTACGAATCGACTTGTGATTTGAAAACACTTAAGTGTACGACTTGTTATACGTCCCACCTAAGTTTTCCTTTAGTTTACGTACTACTGACAATGCTTATCAAAATCCCGTTTCTTTCTTTCTGATAATAGGCTCTAATTGAGGGGTTTCCAAACATCAACTCTGCTAAACGTACGGGCAAATTTAAACCCTCCTGACACACGAATGACCCTGAACTCGCAGTACAGGCCCGAGAAAAGCAAGAATAAAAACACATGAACTGTTTACGGAATTAAGCATACACGCGGAAACAGATCAGTTACCTACTTCATGATCAAGATTGTCAGCCCCATGGTCCTGTCATATATGTACATGTAGTTTGTGATTAGCATTACTGAGCAGTGAGCACTACTAAAGCACAATAATTTAATCGCTCCCCGGCCCCTCTCACCGAGTCAAATCTCAGCTGAGATTGTATGCCGGTAAGCCATGGGCTTTTACTAGCACCCAAACGAAACAAGAACATATCCTGGTTAGCTCACGGTTCAGCCTTGTCCTGTATGTGGAGTACGATATTACCTGTCAGTCTTTCATATCACGCTGACGAGCAGCAAAGACGATATCTTAGTAAGTTGGGACCATTGTATAATGTATGTCATACATGATGTACGGTACTGTTGTTAAGCACATATTTCATGATTCCAGGCCAGCGGCATGCGGTAGCCAAGCTTGAATCCTGGTAATAGCAAAACTCGTGATCGTGACATAGCTGTAGGGCTGGAAACACGTTTTGGTCGACCAATCTAATAAAAGAACAAAGATACTCTAAATCAGCCGCAAAATTGTTTCACTCATTATCGTCGATGGATCTTGCCAAAAATCCAAAGCCCTCAAAGCTTACCTAGACCTTCCTTTGCTCCGGGCCAAAGGTTCCTACAAACATCTCTGGCGCGTGGTTTCGTGATCAATTGCGCAAGTCACACAATTCACTGCCAAAAGCGTTTCGGTCGTACGAAATTTTGGCTTTCATTGGAGTCGATCCTTTTAAAGTTGGGAAAAGAAAGTCTCGGGGACATCCCGAAACCCAGCCTAACCCTTTGCAGACGCCGAATCAAAAGGGAAGGAAAAGTTTTACTTTCAACTCGGCAAATTCGGTCAAATCATGAGCTGAACCAGGGTTTCTTCTCGGGAGGATTATTGCGGGTATCTAATGAAGACACAGGGCCGATGATTGGGGTTGGTGAAGGATGTTTGTTTCTTTTTTTAGTACATCTGTCGTTGCTTGCGAATAGTCAGCCGCTTTTAAACATGGACAGACCCTTTGTTCTTTGCATGAGAAAAAAAAAACTAGCCTAGCTTCCCGGAGCATTGAACTTTTGCAACGGAAAGTTATTCGTTTTTAATCCAAAAACAGTGCCCGCCATCCGTGCCGATTAATGGGGTCCAGATATGCGATATATAACTAGTAACAAGCAGAGTAATAACACATTGGTATGGCGCGCCCACGCATAAAGGCAACGGATCGCAACGAAATGTCAATCGCCTAAGGCTTTGCCACAAAAAATCGTAAAAAAAAAGTGTCATGATAGAACTCTAGTACTAGTGATGAAGTTTAATTCTATCATGGTAGAATTTTAATATCTGTCTGGGTTGTAAAGCCTTAGGAAGTTGAAATTGTGTATTTTTGTATGTGAAATGCGCCAAGACTGAACAAAGTGGAACAGTATTATACCCATTTATACCCTCAGAAAAGCAAACCTGACTGATCCGTGGCAGTAATGCAGCAGAATGGCTAGAAATGGGCCCTGTTATTGGCCCATGAGGCCCTATTGCAGCCACTTCCGTATGCCACCATATCACCTTTAAGCGTGGGCGCGCCATACCTCATGGCATACTAGGGAGAGCTAGAAATAGTTGTACCTAGGCACATGTATTTAGGTATCATTTCACCCCCCCCCCTCCCCACTTTCCATGGCATGAGCTTTGTTTAGACCGGATTAGAGTCCTTTTTCCTATTTCTAGAAACACAGCCATCGTATATATGTAAAGAAGCGAAGAAAACTAAGGACTCCATGGAAAGCTACCTATGAAAAGGAAAGCTGCGAGACACAAGGTATCAAAAAAAAAAAAAAAAAAAAAAAAAAAAAAAAGAAAGCGGGATCCCTTTTTAGAAATTCTGATAGAAAATAACGAGCTGCGTAATTGTTAATTCTCGCCTGCTATTCAGTGAGCAGAAATACTCACCAAAATGTCTAAGATATTGCGTGGCAGTTCCAGCGCACATACAGGTCTTTTTTTTGCAGCGCTGGATTGAAATCTAGATGTACCTCTTGTGCCATCGAAATTTAGTGCTGGAAGGACCGTGAGTAGCATGTGTACTAATAGGTGATCTAATAGGTGATCGGAATGCAAAGGCTTCTGTGCTCCGTATCTAGCAGGTCTGAAGTGGGGAAAGAGCTGATCGGATTCCCTGTGGTCTGGTGGCTGCACAGGGTGGGCTGCGGCAGTCTTTCCCTGTCTTTGAAAGGGCCCCTTTCCGCCCCAAGGCTGGGCGTGCATGGGGGTAGGAGGGGCTACGAGGGGTGTGGGTGGACCGTCGCGTTGGATGGGATAGCTCAAGCTGCTGTGTGCTGCAGCAGCCCGCCAGACAAGCAAGCAGACACGAGAACTTCCCCCTCCTCTATTACGATCTGCTCCTCCACCTTCAATTCTCTGTCTTCACGGACCCAGCCTGACTAGAGTACTTAAGAGCCCGTAATCCCTCCTACTCTGCCCGTCTTTCTTCCTCTCGCTCAAATCATTCCATCAACCCCACCTATCCACTTAACCTCCTCCAATTGCCCTCGTTGATTCACCTCCAACGATCTTCCCATCATTCCATCAATCCTATCGATTAATCAATCCATCAATCCATCAAGAGAATTCCCTCATCATCATCACAACCTCTATCTAGGTTGAATAGAATCCTTTACATACTTATTTTCAATTTATAGATATCACAATGTGGTAAGGAAAGCCCAAGCAGCTCGATCCATCCCCCACTAGGTCCGCAGGAAGAGCAAGAAAAAAAAATGAAATCGAAAAAAAAGTGAGAAAAAAATATTTTGAATTGTAAGCTAATATTGTTGATCGATTAGTGGAATTTTCGGATACATCAATTACCTTGTTGAGAAGGATCGTAAATTTATCCTGGATACATTGATCCAAGGTAGGCACAAAAAATTGTTACTATTTTCGGTACGGAATTGACAAATCCGCTAACTGATATTTCTTTTAGGTCTTTCTCGTCTTGAGTACCGTGGATATGATTCAGCAGGTGTAGCGGTTGACGGAGATAAGGAGGGCGAGGTTTTCGCATTCAAGGAGGTTGGAAAGGTTGAGAAGCTCAAGCAGCTCATCGCTGACTCCAAGCCCGACCTTGATGCTACTTTCGTTTCACACGCTGCCATCTCCCACACCCGATGGGCCACCCACGGGCAGCCCTCGCGCGTGAACTGCCATCCTCATAGGTATATTTCCTTTAGAATAATTGAAATATGAACACGAATTGCGCTAATCAACTGTTTTTTTTTGTTTAATCAGGAGTGACCCCACGTTCAGATTCACCGTTGTTCACAATGGTATCATCACAAACTACAAAGAATTGAAGGCGCTTTTGGAGAGCAAGGGCGAGGTTTTTGAGAGTGAGACCGATACCGAGTGTATTGCCAAACTTGCCAAATACATCTACGATCAGAACAAGAGCATTGACTTCACCACCCTGGCAAAGTCCATCATCTCAGAGCTCGAGGGTGCTTTTGGACTTTTGTTGAAGTCTGTACACTACCCCCATGAGGTCATTGCTGCCCGTAAGGGATCTCCTCTTGTCATCGGTGTCAAGACCTCAAGGAAGATGAAAGTGGACTTTGTTGATGTTGAGTTTTCCGACTCAATCCCTCTTCCGGCCGAGCAGGCTTCACACAACGTTGCCTTGAGGAACCTCAAGTCCGGTCCCCAGAACAGCTTGGCTCCTCCGGACAAGAGCCTTCTTCACAGATCCCAGTCTCGTGCTTTCCTGTCTGATGACGGAATGCCCGTGCCTGCTGAGTTCTTCTTGAGTTCCGATCCATCAGCTATCGTTGAGCACACCAAGAAGGTTCTCTACCTTGAGGATGATGACATTGCGCACATCCACGAAGGCCAGCTCAACATCCACCGTGCCGGAAAGAACAACGGCGCTTCTGCCATCCGTACCATCCAGACATTGGAGTTGGAGCTTCAGGAGATCATGAAGGGCAAGTTTGACCACTTCATGCAGAAGGAGATTTTCGAGCAGCCCGAGTCGGTTGTCAACACTATGCGTGGTCGTCTTGACGCCGTGAATAAGAAGGTTACCCTCGGCGGTCTCCGACAATACTTGAGCACAATCCGCCGCTGCAGAAGGATTATCTTCATTGCCTGCGGTACCTCATACCACTCCTGTATGGCTGTGCGAGGAATCTTTGAAGAGTTGACAGAGATCCCGATCGCCGTTGAGCTTGCCTCGGACTTTTTGGACAGGCAGGCTCCGGTATTCCGTGACGACACCTGCGTGTTTGTTTCCCAGTCTGGTGAAACCGCCGACTCACTGATGGCGCTGAGGTACTGCCTTGAGCGCGGGGCCCTTACTGTTGGTATCGTTAACGTTGTCGGATCTTCAATCTCACTCCTCACCCACTGTGGTGTCCACATCAACGCTGGTCCGGAAATCGGTGTGGCATCAACAAAGGCCTACACATCGCAGTTCATTGCCTTGGTCATGTTTGCGCTGTCGCTGAGTGAGGACCGTGCGTCAAAGATCCAGAGGCGGGCAGACATCATGGATGGTTTGGCCAACATCTCCAACCAGATCAAGAGCATCTTGGAGCAGGACCAGGCCATCAAGGAGTTGTGCAAGACCTTCTTCCAGAACCAGAAGTCATTGCTTCTCCTTGGAAGAGGTAACCAGTTCGCTACCGCTCTTGAGGGAGCGCTCAAGATTAAGGAAATATCATACCTCCACTGTGAGGCTGTCATGTCTGGAGAGCTTAAACATGGTGTCTTGGCTCTCGTAGATGAGAACCTGCCCATCATCATGATCTTGACCCGGGATGAGATCTTCAAGAAATCATTGAACGCTTACCAGCAAGGTAATTTCATACCCGAAGCCATCCACTAAAATTCTGAACCTATGCTAACGTCAAAATTAGTTACTGCTCGTGGTGGTCGCCCGATTGTCATCTGCAACAAGGATGATGAGGAGTTTGTCAATGAGAAGTGTGAGAAGATTGAGATGCCAACAACCGTCGACTGCTTGCAGGGTCTTCTCAACGTTATTCCCCTTCAGCTTGTTGCGTACTGGCTTGCCATTGCTGAGAACCTTAACGTTGACTTCCCAAGTATGTTCATCCCTATATCCTTATTTAGTGGTTATCACTTTCTAACATTCAACAGGAAACTTGGCCAAGTCCGTTACTGTCGAGTAAATGTGCGGGGGGTTTTCATTATGAGGGAGGGAAAAATGGCAGTTTTTTTTTTTTAATGAAGCGGTGATTTTCGTTTTTTTGTTGAGGGCTTTCAGAGCAACAATACCCGCTAGGAAAGACTTTCTTCTGTTTTTGGTTTAATCACGAATTGTGAAATCCTGCCCCTCGTAATTGGGAGCGACTGCGTTAAATTTGGGGGTTTTTTTTTTCGAAGTGAAGCAGTAGTTGTTTGTGTGACTCTTTCTTTCTCTAGAGTAAGTAGTAGTCATTTTCTCTAGAGTAAGTACTCTAGACTCTAGCATGACCAGCCCCTTGGGTTCTCCGACGTTGCTGTAGTGGTGCCAATCAAAGTGTGCAAAGAAGAATAGAGGTATATAGGTTGATTCTGCCTTGAGCGATTGAAGACCCCCAGGAGAAAAGAAGCGAATCTGCGAATTACCGGTCGGTACCTGTCTATCCGGCTGGCCCGGCGGGAAGAAAGGAAAGTGGGAAGGAAAAAAAAAAGATAGCTGCATGCATGCATGTGGCCTTGCCCTTCCTTACCCACCTCGATCCTGTCTAGATGCAATTCCTCGGGCCAAGTAAAGTGTGTTTCTCGCAATTCCGATAGCGCAAACACGAGAATTGCAAGCCCAATAACGGGCATGCTAGCTAGAATCCCATGGTGACGTCAAAGCAGGGGGTAGTGAGTGGGATGCACTTGAAACTTCTTCCCCTCTCCTCCTCCCCCGTTCGTGAGGAACTTCTTTTTTCTCCCCGCCGGTCGCTGTTGCTGTCTGGCTGTCTGTCGTCGCGTTGCGTTACGCCTGTCTAGCTGTTTCCACCGCACCACCGCACCACCCACCACCCACCACCCACCACCACCACCATCCCAGTCGCCAATGCCAGATCGTGAGAGCACCGGAAATCTGGCAGTGGGAAGGGAGGGCAAGCAAGGGAAGGGAAAGGATGTGTGGGTGGGCGCCAGGGCGGGAAAAGGAAAAAAAGTACATAACAGCCCGGTAGCGGCCCAGGGATGCCAATTCTTGGTTCACATGGTGTGTGCTTGCTTGCGCGTTCTATCTGTCGCGCGTGTATAAAGGTAAAAAAGTGTCCGCGGTACAGTAGTGCAGTGCTGGCTCAAGCTCTGGGCTGGCTGTCGTTTCCGCTATTTTGGCCCTCTTTTCTTGCCTGGGCGGGTGGCAGTAGTAGGGATTGGATTGGATTGGATTGGATTCGCACTGTACTTTAGAATTGTGTGCAAGCGCTCTAGAGTAGAGTATGTGCATGTAAGAAAGAGTGGTAGAGAGGCTGGAGGGGACAGGGATGCTACTCTTGAGACCGGACGGACGGCGACGTCACTGAGGTGAAGGGCGAGTGAGAAGACGAAGAGCAGTGGACGAGTGAGCGGGAGAGCAGAGAGAGCACAGGAGAGCACAGGAGAGCACAGGACATACATACTCGGGGTAGGCAAGAAGAACCTGAAAATGCAAGCTGCAAGCAGGGGCTCAATTTGGTGTAGCTTTTTGCCAGCCGCAAACCACAAGTCGTTACCATAAAAAGTCATTTTCAGGTTCTTCTTGCCTGCCCCGAGTACATGTACCTACATGCACATGTAGACTGCCCTCAACCAGAACACTGGGCAGCAGAAGCAGCACTGTCTGATCGGCCAGTTGCTAAACTAAAGAAATCAAGGCCATCTTTTTATATCCATGTCTGTGTCTCTGTCTGTGTCTCTGTGTCTCTGTGGTACGGCCCCGCCGCTGGTGTGCTGCTGCTGATCATCTACCTCTTCATCTAGGCGCCTGTTCCTGTCTCTCTACTTCCTCTTTCCTCTTTCTTTCTTTCTTTCCCTTCTTTCCTTCTTTTTACCTTTACATCCCTCTGTCTCCCTCGACAGTGCACTGATCGTTCGGAATTTCCATTTCCACTCCGGATCCCCTCGTTAATTAATATCCACGGCGGCATCTAGCTGTCCTTGCGATTAAACTGCATTTGCGGACTATCGACTCTTTCCCGCTCGTGGCACTTCGTCCCCTTCCCCCCCCCTCCTCCTCCTCCTCCTCCTCTCGTCTCCCATTGAGAAGAAGCGTTAAAGCGGGGGGCCAGCACTAGAGTGGAGTGTGTTGTTAATTCTTGTCATTGTGACTTGTTATTATTACCTGGCTGTCCGGCGGCTATCACCAGTTCACACCTCATCATTGATCCCAGGTATGTTCTGAAGGCACCCGTTCGTTCGTTCGTTCGGTGACAACCCGGCGCAAAGCGTCAATCCGCCCGCCAGCCCACCCACCACTGCCCTAAACCTCCACACCATTGCTAACTCCCCCCTGTAGCTAGCCAGTAGCTCCCCCAGAACAGAACCCCCCACCACCGCCCACAATGTGCATGATCAAAGTGCGCCCCGAGATCGACGAACCCGCCGTCGTCCCCGCGCGCGTCATCCGCCACAACAGCAGCGCCCGCCGCAACAGCACCCACGGCTCCCGCCGCTCCCACACCTCCGTCCGCAACTCGCGCAACCGCTCATCACGCTCGCGCTCGCGCTCGCGCGACCGCGAAACCACCACCGTCATCGAAACAATCAAAATGCCCCCGCCACCCCCCGCATCCCACAGCGTCGACCGCACAGAGACAACCCACACAATGATCATCCAGGGCGGCGCCGCCGCCGCCGCGCCCTTGAGCGAGTCGCACTGGGGCGGCAGCGGGTCCCCGCGCGCCAGCGTCGTCAGCACGCGCAGCAACCGCGACGTCGATTACTACGTCGACTCCTCGGCTAGCCACGCCGGCGGCCGCTCGCCGCGCGCGAGTGGTATCCGTTATGTAGATGGCGGGCCGCGCGGGTCGAGCCAGCGCATCATGGACGGCGCGGGGAGCAGTAGGGGCGAGCTGGGGTACTCGGGCAGCCAGCGCGGCGGAGGCGGCGAGAGGTATGGGTACAACAATTTCCATGGGAGAAGGTCCGGGAGTGTGTCGTATGTGAATCCGCGCCATTCGGCGGTGTCGCAGCGCTCGAGGGAGACTAGGGAGAAGGTGGTGGTCGTGGATGAGCATGGGAATGAGAGGTACTATTAGGGCGGGAGCGGATAAGTGGGGCGGGCGGGCGGGCGGGCGGGAAGTGGGTGGGCGGCACTACTATATGATGGACTTTTTTTTTTGGACTTGTTTAAATCTGCGGATATGCGTATCTTGTTTGGAGGTTTTGAGCGCCGTGGTGGTGATTGATCTATGAGTGGGATAATATATACCTACCATCATAGATGCACCTATCACAAATGCGCCGAAAGAAACCTTGGTTAGAGGGGGATGGGCATTTGCGATTGACGGCGATGAATATTAGCTTTTTTTTTTTTTTTTTTTTAGCGGGGGTCTAGTTTTCAATAATGTATTTTCTTCAATTTCTCTTTTTCTTACGGCTTCTTGTTCTTCTTATATGTATCAATGACTTTTCTATATGTGTTTTTTCGTTTCTCATTTCATTGCTGTATGTATATTCTTCCTCTATCCCAACCACCACCAACCACAACACCGGCATGCTTTTTTTCCTTCATTCCTTCGGCGTGGTTCATATTCTATTGTATCTACATTTTCTTGCGGTTCATGGAGCGGAGCGGCTTGCCCTTTTTCTGTCTGTGTGTTTCTAGTTGTTCTACATTCATACGATTCTTTTGTTTTTTTGACAAACCACCCACGATTTTTTTTTAAAAAAAAAGGAAAAAAAATAGAGAAAAAGAGAAAGAAAAAAAGGGTCGTATAATTAACCCTAGAAGGTTTACCATCTATTTCGAACCGCCTCATTACATATAATTAGTACCCGGCCTCCCCTCCCTCTCCATATTTTAGGTACTTAAAACTCAAATACCAAGGTTTGTAAACGACTCTCATGGCATAGCTATAGTTTACCTACTCAAGCGGGACGTAACGGCTGCCAGGACGACATGGTCAGCAACTCATCCTCATCCTCGTCCATCACGCTGCGGGCATTTGCGTCCTGCCTGCGAGGGGGCAGAGCCGGGTTTGGGTTTGGCAAGCGTGTGTCATCCCAGAAGGTATGAGATCGTGCCAAAGTGTTGCCCATTGGTGGTGGCATTGGCGTCGTGCCCACCCGCCTAGGGGGCGGCGGAAACATCATTGAGGGCGTGACATCTCTTGTGGGAGCGGGTCCGCCAGTCAAATTATTACGCGGCATAGGTACATCTTGGTCGAATAATGATGGTGATTCTTGGTGGGCCCGCGAGGAGAGTACTGCTGGCTTTCTGGGGATCGCCGGAGGTGCTTGTTTTGGGGGCTTTGCAGTCGAGGGATGGGACGACATTGGTATTTCCGGTGCGCCCTTTCGTGGTGCTACTAGGGGGGGTACAACCGATTTTCGCTTGACGGGCTCCAGAGGGGCCGGTAGTCTCTGCGGGAGCAATGGAAGGTCTGTCGGATTGAACGGCGGCGGGAGTTTTCGAGGTCCAATCTTTGATGGTGCAATGGAAATCATGCTGCTCGAATTTGAAATTGGCTTATTGAGATCATGTTCGTCCTCCCCTTGAGTCCTCTCGATCCAATTAGGTACGGATGTTTCGGTGAACGGATTTGCTGGACGCTCCGGGTTAGGTACAAATTCATGACCCGGGGGTTTCACAGTTGATTTGGCAGACATTCCATTGTCCAACCACCATTTTCGTTGCTCTGAGCTTGGTGGGGGTACTACGCATACAAAAATATCAGGGATCCAATCACCCAGAATAACAAGGTTTTAGACATCTTACGTCCAGGCTCCAGTGGCTCAAAATCCAGAAGATCATCTTCATCTTCTATAAGGTTCCCGGAATGACTGCCGGACTTTCCAACTTCACTCTTTCTCTTCAAGTATATCTCCCTACTCATCTTATCCCTTACGGTCTCATTCACCACTGATACTGTGCATTGAAAGGTTGCATACACGGGCCGATGATCTGAAAAGCGTAATGGTGCGCAGTTGTAAGAAAGCTGTCGAAGTGCATTACCTTTCTTAAGAACTCGATCACACCATGCTGGAATTCGTGCCTTCTCACTTTCGATGCACTTTGCTTAGTCTATGACAATAAAGCGATCGAAAGCAAACACAAACTTACGAAGTATCATAATTATCAGTTCCAATGTCATATTTATAAGTTGGCGGAAATGATAGTTTGGCTTCAGAGTAGTATGGAAATGTTAGACCCGCTTCCATTTGTATATTCAACTACATGTGTTGTCAATACAATACAGAATTCAGTTATTATCGTGTCCCACAAACTTACCTGGTCATGCTTGCGTAAGGTTTGCAGGTCGTTATGTTCCACCGCTTGAAGGACCCTCTCACGTGTAAGTCCAATTCTGTAATTAAAATCTCCCAACCAAATCACAGCATCATGGTCGTCAATCGCGCGTCCACGAGAGAACCTTAAACCGTGCGAGATAGTTTTATAGTCTCTATTCCGTTCATCGTAATTCGAGAACCCTGCAGCAAGATGCGCCGTGACGAAACAGATTCCCGTGTTTGCATAATCCATCCGGATAGCAACAGCACCCTTATTACCGGCTACACCCGACATGCCCGTCTAAACACATCGGTAATGTTAAAATTCGCAAAAACAATTTTAGATAACACACATTTCACATGTTATCAAGTACCTTTTTAAGACTTCCCTCCACATTTTTGATGTCTCCGATAGCACTTGACCTGACAAATATTAATAGAGCAGCCCCTACCAACTGTCCGCCACGCAAAAGGATATATTCCTCTCCGCCCAATTCTTTGGATCGTCTATTCAATGTTTTTTTCACGGCCCGTTCCCATATCTGCCTCTTTTCCGGAGTAGTTGCCATTATTTGTTGTGGACTGAGTTCGACAATCTCTTGAAAACCTACAACTACCAATTCTGGCTGTAGTTCAGCACCTTCGAATGGCGGACACAGCCATCCGGAAAGATCGTCCTCAGAACCGTTGATTCGGCCATTAAGATTGAAGGTACCAACATAAATATTAATTGGCTTATCGTATGAATATTCAAGCGACCTGTTTTTAGTAAATACCGTCAACTTCACACCTCATTGCTATTTTTGAGGGATTATACAACCTTTTATTTAACTCGGCCATTACATAATCGTTGATAGGATCATATAAGTATGCTGCTTCTTGACCAACTAATCGTCCCTATAATATAAACAAATTTTCAGTCAGTACCCTGAGGTCTATCACTCTGTTTCAAGACGGTCCCTAAATATACCAATAAAACATCGATCGTGTTTTGTCTGTCTTTGTCCGCGAAGTTATTGATATAAATTCTTGTGGCACTCTTCCGAGCATCAGCGAAGGCACCGGCTATGCTCATCTTTCCCGTTCGTGTAAAGCTTGACTTCAACGCTCCAGTGCCAGCATATATTTTTGATAATGCCTTAGAAAATTCAGTCACCCTAACCATAAACATTGCTTCAAGGAAACTCACATCACCGTTGTCTGCCCACAGACTTGAGTGGCGCATCCAAAACTCTTGGCCGACATTGTGATTGAGATGTTCTAACAAGGCCTCGATAGCCATCCGACTAAAGATCCCTTGTACAAGGTTGGTTCGGTCCAGACAATCCAGACAGTTTGTCCTAAAAACACCTTCCTGCTGTAAGACTACACTGTCGGCCCCACGTTTCTTCTCGGCTTCATAAACTCCCTGGTCCTCATGTGATTGGCCACGGGCTTTAACATCAACGTTTTCCATTAGGAAGAAAGAAAATGAGTCCGCAGATGGTTGTATAAATTGCCTAATCCTATTCGCTGCTTCAAACCCACCAGGACCTTTTGTCTCGGCATGGAAGTCGAATTCAGTCGAGATCAACAAAGAAGATTCGCTACGGCCCGTTCTCCTCCGCCCGTTATCAAACAACGGAGATTTTGAAATGTGTTTCATATATCTAGTTGACAATTCCACTTCACCGGGTTTCGTCTCCGAAAGAAGGTTTACTATGTGTGTTGCTCCATATTTCAATGTAATTGTCTCCATGTGCTTGTCGAACGCCGGCTGAGTAGCCTCTGGAGATCGTGTTATCTGCACCTTCTGCTGGCCTGGTAAAAGACCTGCTTGCTGTTCCCAAAAGACTACAGCCGTTTAAATGTGGTCAACACTCATGAGCCCTGGCAAGAGAAAGAAAAACTTACTCGGAATACTCCCTCGGATCTGACAATAACTGAAACCAAGGCTGCGACCATCCGAACCGGGATCCCATACTACGGTTTCTGTTTCCACAAAATTTGCCACATGTCCATCATCATCGATACCTCTCGAGTTAAATCGGGTTCCGGCCCTTCGACAACTAAGCCTACTTATCAAGGTTAATGTAGCCGGTAATCCTGATGACCTCGCTCTCCCTTCCATTTGAGTGCTTGGACGAGGTATGAAGAGTGATTCAACAAATCCACGGATTGTACTGGTAAGAATATTTGACTTATCAAGTGCAGTACGCTCTGATTCCGAGAGGCGAGATCGAAATTTGAGTAGCGGTTGAATCATATAAGAATTCCATAAAAATGCATCGTCGAAATTATCAATATCGAAATTATTGGTATCGAGCGATCTACGAGTGGTCAATGTGACCCGAATCAGCTCCGGCTCTCGAATTTTAGGTCACAGAAAAGGATGAAGAAAATCGGATCGCTTGAGTCTCCAAGTGATAAATCCATGTGCCATTCAGATTAACTTTTGGATAATGACTCTCCTAACCCAATCAAGTTGTAGATTGGCCTCAACGAGAGAAGGTGATCCTTTTTCATTCTCTCTCTCTCTCTCTCTCTCTCTCTCTCTCTCTTTTTTTTCTTTTTCTTTTTTGGAATATTGTCGATACATGTATTTTGGTAATCCCTTACCGGTCTTGTAGTCGATTTGTCAAATCAAAATCTCGAGAATAATAGAAAGTCCCATCGCTGAGAAGTTTCTTCAGAGCCAAACATGGATGTTCCAATCCAACGGGCTGCTGACTTCGGCCCTGATCCCAGCCATCAGAATCGACAGAATATGGGTTTACTTCATTGTCAAGAAAATCATCATAATCGGTACGATTTAGACAATCTTAATGGTATATCAGCTTTAGATCTTGTCATCTGGCATAGAACTTTGAGACTTACGGAATTGAACAGCTTGAATTCTCAATACATTCTCCCCTGGACGGACTGAAGCAACTTCTTTGGCGCCTGTCACCACACATATAAAAATATCTCCGCCTAAGGTTATCAATCCGAGTGTACCGAGGCAGGGCTGATTTGTCAAACGTCTATAGTCACTGAGATCGGCATACTCAAGCTCGGCGAGCTCCACCATGCATCTTGGAACATTTGCAGAAGATGAGCCGTTATTCTTATCGCCTATTGATGCGTAGGAGTTATGTGGGCTAGTGTGATCACCAGTGTGCTTTTCGAGACTAGGGGAATGGCGAAAGATCAAGGCATGGGATTGTGTCACTAAGGAGATTGAGCGCTGCGGATGGTGGTCCTTGATCAGAATATCTATCGACATGGCGAAGAGTGTATTGAACTTTCATGAGCGTGATGTGATGTGTGCGGAGCTATGAATTAAGTAGTGGATACCTGTAGTCAACGTTAGACCCTGCCAAGCGCCAGCAGTTAAGCATGAAGAACACGACGTGTAGTTCAAGCCTGGCAGGGTCCAAGCTTACCCGGACAGCGATCATTATTTAAAATTAAGTCTACAATGACAGCAACGGAGTATTTATGTCGTAGGTCGATCCCGTAGCCATGGATTGGAGCAAGAGCACCTAGAGTACTTGGAGTAGAGCAGTGAATCGCGCCTTGCATTGTGATGTGTCAGATCACTGTCTCGTATATTGTAAGTAGATACATGTAGAGTACTCTAGAGTAGATCGTACCTACATGTAGGTACATGTACTAGGGTGTAGCGAAAAGTGATCAGAATCTGATAAGACAAATACACGTATTCACCGCAGCATTCACTTATCAGATTCTGATCACTTACCCTCAACACCCGGTACTATACACACTCATCAACGTTCCCGGACAGGCCGAGTTTGCATGAGACCCTTAATTTTGGCGGTATGCGGTTCGAAAGTTATGAATTCACGAAGAAAATTGTAATCGATATGGTTGCTTATATACAAAGACAGGTTGAATTCTACCTGACATTTAGAGACCTAGAACAGTACACGTATTTTTGTAGGTACAATACTGGAGCCTCGCCAGCTGGGCTCTCATGTAGGTACATGTAGAGTAGGTACAGTACCGTAGACGCGATATGTACTACGGGGGTCGGGGTAAGTCTGTTGACAGTGAGAACTGTTGCAACTATGGCCACTGTCAACAGACTTACCCCTACCAGCGTAGTACTTAAACCCTCACTATTGCTATGATCTCGGATTTAACACCTCTGAATGTTCCAGTAACCTTGGCGATTCTATTATCTACTTACGTGGATCTTTTCTATATGGCTAATTCGAGAAGTGCATCATATTCCAGGGGTACAATGCCAGGCTATGCTACACAAGGTTGAAAACTAGGAAACTGAAACTGAAACATGCCTATGGGAACCGCGTAGCCCATCTGTTGGTTGGCGTACGTGACCGCAGATGAGCCTCTATGAGGCTCACCTATTCCTCGATGTAGCAATGAGTCGATCGTACGTCATCACTCGGGGATAAAAACATCCGGGCCGGACATCAGATTTATTAAATATGCTGCCTACATGTATGCTCATAAGTCCCTAATCTATTGTTTGTTTTTGTTTTTCGCATCTCGCTCTACAAATATTTTCTGCTCAAACCTTCAATATTGCCCGAGTCGCCTGAGTTATCCGAGTTCCTCCCCATGTCAGACGGTCAACTGCAGAACAATGTGGATGAGGACAGTCTCCAAGCTATCACTCGCAAAGAGAGTCGACTGGAATCTGTCAAAAAACACTTCCCATATTGGATATTCCCTTTGATATCTGCCGCAACTTGGTTTGGTAGGTGGCCTCCAAAACGAGCAAAAAATCATTGATCATAATGATAATGCTGACTTGTTTTGTCCAATTGGTTAGGGATGTTATGGGTTTTGATTATAGTCTGGTTGGCTAAGGGTCAACCAATATATATTTCAATGACTGGTAACCAAACAATTGCTTACATCTCAGATATTGGTATGTACATTATCATTCCACAAAACTTGGAGAGGATTTTAGTAATAATCTCGATATATATAGGGGCCTCGTATCTTAAGCCTTTATTTGTTGTGGGATGCTGCATCACAAGTTTATTCTTTTTCCTCTCGTTGTGTGCCATGCGTAAGTTGCGAGCTGCCCCAAAGATTATTGGATGGCGAAGTGCTCACTTTTATATAGGCCGTAACCAAGCATTGGTGCGACGTCTTGAAAAGGGTCTTGATTGGGCCTCAATATTGGCAGGTGCGATGGGAGCTGTATCACTTATCTTATTGTCTGTATTCGACACGGCTCGCCACCCTTCGCTTCACAGACTCTTCTTGTTATTATTCATGCTAGGAGTTGTGTTATCGGCACTTTTCACAACCCTCGAATATCGACGCTTGGGCAATGTTTTCATCGAACGTTCGTTTCTCAAGATTAGCTATAGGATAAAACAGGCTATTGTGGTTCTTGAAGTTTGTCTGTAAGTTTATATACTCCATATACATAGCTCTCTTTTTAAGCCAGCTTTATTCTAAATAAATATACAATTAGGTCTATTGTGTTTGGTGCTACCATGTATAAGAAGAAGCACAATGTTGCAGCCATATTCGAGTGGTTGGTTGCGTTTATCTTCACATTTTACGTCATCTCCTTCTTTTTCGACCTTAGACCCAAGGCCAGAACTAGGGACGAACTGGAGGCGCGCCGTGAAATGATTCAGCAACAAAGAGCTACTGGCCAATTGGCTTAAGGTACCGGTGAATAATTTATTCTCGGATACGACAGACGGAAAACGAATTTTAATTTGAGCTTTGGCGTTCTCTTTTAAGTTTTAATTTTTTTCCCCTAGATATAGATTCTACCGGCCAATGGAAGGAAAGGGAGCAATAATTGGTATTCTAGTTTTTATCTACGTACACCGGCAGGAGTTTGGGATGGTAAATTTTTATTAACATGTACTTTTTTTTGACTTCATTTTACATGTGCAGCTCTGCATTCATTGTTTTTATATAACACGGCGTTAACGGCATCGCGGCATATTATAAGTACATACATGTAAGGTCCTCTTAGAATGTATCTCTTTTTGCCCTAGATTCTCATAAATTTAGTTTACATATAATATATATGTATTTTTATTTGTTGTTACCTCTGTATATTACATTGTAAAGGTAGCTTAAACGATTTGAAATTTACTACTCGTAATTTCATGAAGTTTCCAAACACAACCGGCCGATTGATAGAGCCCAAAACTTAAATGAGACATCCAATTTTGGTAAGAAACGTCATAAAAGTATATTCAAGTTCGTGTGATTATCCACCCCACAAGCCCAGTATATATTTTCCAGCCCCTGCACGCAGTTCCCTACATGATGTATGTACTGCATGGCATAGCACAGTAAACTACATGTATATGTACTTGTGGGGGTAATTGCTGAGGTATATATGTCTTCTTGACCTAGGGGAATATATATGGTTACGATAGTGTCACTATTATAATAGAATCTTCCTGTATAAGGGTACGCTCGCGATCAGGACCGGAGGTACGAATTATCATTATATACATACATGTATGTATATGATCCGACTACTATACATGTATATACATGTACCTGCTGCCATAGCTGTAAGGCTGCATGCGAGTATTAATTAAACAAAATATATATATATATATACTTTACATGTACCTACTATGAGTGAGCGAGTTATTATATAACGTGGGTAAATACATACAGAGTGTATTGTTTTATTGTAGCTAATAAATCAAAGAATTACCTCTTTACCTTGACATTCCGGTACTTATAAACGACATTGAGGTTCACCCCCGGGCGGGTATGAGTGAGTTTTCATGAGGATACATGTACGCTTAGGGTTAGGGTTCAGAATTTCCATCTATGTAACTCGGCCTCAACCTCATGCAAGATGAACGTCAACCAAATCACAACCTCTGATTCAACGCAGGAAAATCAAGATGTTGTGCACTCGCGGTATCACGCGGGCAATCCGTCCCGTGACTAGTCTACCTCTCAAGTCCCTCTTTAAGACCCTCCCCGCCAGGTACAATACTTATCCCAAGAGATATCCTCTTCAGCGCTGTATTCATCTAACAACTAATCCCTGTTTTCTAGGACATTTACATCTCTCACTCCTCTTCGGCCATCGATATTTACTTCTAGCAGCTCTTCTGGCCTGGCTGTACCGACAAACATCACATCCATCACGGCAACAACTGCCATCATCGCTCCGCGCATAAGTTCCCATCCTGCACTTCAGGCTCTGCAGGTTAGAAACGGCCCAAGAAACACATTTGACCCCAGTCATCGTGTTCGAAAGCGGAGAGTAGGCTTTTTGGCAAGGAAGAGGACAAGGGGTGGGCGTGCAGTATTGAAAAGAAGACAGCTAAAAGGGAGGAGATCTTTGAGTCATTAGATAGGAAATGGATTAGGGTCCACAATTAACCATGGGGAATTGTAAAATTGGGTTCAGGCACCTGAGAACCAAATGTTTGTGATGAAAATGAGTTCGGGACAGAATCACTTCACAATCAATCGAATTAAGATGCAACGCAAAAGTCTGAACGGGAGACCACAATCTCTATATCTGAATGTACAATGATACCTTTACATATCCTTATCCCTCCTTTTTCTACAAATCATGCACCATACATCGCCCTCGAGGGGGGTCTGATTGGGCCCACCCGGGAGTCAACTTTCTCCCAATCTATTCTTTCCCACAAGTTCTTTAGATACTCTGGCTTGCCCCTGACACCATAATCTACGATCCAAGCATGCTCCCAGCAGTTGATATTCAAGAGAGGAATAAATTCTTGTGATCCGTAAGGCTTGTTAGCTCTTGCAGTAGCGACACTGTATTCAGCACTTCGCTGGAGTTTGCCGGTAGTATTCATGTCCGTTTCCTGGCGTCTATGAGCCTGACCGTAAGGCGAGCCCGCATTGTATGTGCACAGGATACGGAGGCGCTTTCCCATATCAAGAACCAACCAGACCCAGCCGGAACCGAACATGGCCTCAGCCGTAGCGAGCATCTCTGCCCTCATTGCTTCGGGGGAGGCGAAGGTGTCTGGGATATATCCAAGAATCCGGTCTGTGATTTTCGTTTGCGTAGGAGACTAGAATAATCCGAACGGTCAACATGACTAATATCTTCGGCGAAAATTTGAGGAGGAATTATTTACCAAAGCGTCAAAGAAAAAGTGATTGTTATGGGCCTGGGAGGCGTAATTGAAGGTTGCGGCAAGGTCTGCCTGTCGGGAGGTGAGAATAGATATCTCAAATGCCGACTTGTCTTCAAGTTCATGACCTGCAACACCACATTCCTCGAATTAATGAATATTCTTCATAGTCATCGCAACTCGGTGGAATAGCACTAGGGAGAGCAATCTTCTCCATACCTGCCGTGAGAGAATTGAGCTTTTCTACCAGACCTTGTTGGTATTCCGTCCATGCAGTGTTGAAGGCCGTATGCGAGAAAAGGCCCGGAATACCCTCTTGTGTGAACTGGGATTCATGATGCAAGGAAGGGCGACCGTGTAATAATCGCCTTGAAATATTGACGTACGGGCTCCTCTATAATCAATGATGGATATTAGATCAAAGGAATTAGTGGATGGGGAGCGATAAGTAACGGGAAAACGAAAGAAAACCCCCCGGAAAACATACGGCGAGAGGTTGAAAGGTGCGCAAAGCCGACCGCCGGAATAATGAAGGCGCGAACATGATGGAGATACGCAAGAATGAATTCCAAGTTATCTTAGACAGGCGATTCTTTTTTAGTCGATGCTGAGGTTGAGAGGTTGCTAGAAACGTGACCTGCACATAAAAATCTGCTGGGAACGGCGGTCGGTGGTGGGGTTGGTTCAATCGGGATGCATGATCTACGGAGCCGCAACATCTGTCGCGCATGGGGCACGCCTACCATGTGCCTACATACATGTATTACCGACCTTGTATCGCATATCACACAGCTCCATACAGCTTACGGGATCACTGCTATTAGCTGTAACTTGGAGTATGCCAGGTTAATCTGTCTACCTGGTTTGGAATATCAATAAAACTAAGTATTTACTACACCTCCGCCCTCACGAGTGACAGTATACCTGAGGCATCTCTTATCAGCGTACAAATCGAAACTAAGCATTGCAGCTCCATCACCCACATCCCAGCAATATGGAATCCTCGGACTCAAAATCGATCCGTAAAGCTATCTGGTCTGGTTCTATCCCTTGTAAAATACTACTTGACCCTGGAGAATGCCGTGTCTTTGATGATTCAGATCCATATTACGCACGTATTCCTCCTCCTCCCCAGTCGCCAATCGCTTGACCTGGTTACTTGTGCTGACATTATGGACTCCTATTAAGCTCACTATTCCGCGAATATCTTATCTACCACTCTTTATTCCGCAAATCTACAAGTTCTTCAAACATTTCCTGATTGATCAAGAAGTCTCGAAAGAGGAGACTGCTTGGTTTGAGTTTGAAAGCGTTCCTCTCAAATGGTTTTTCCCACTCTTATTATCCAAACCCGTATCATTCCAGTATGGTTGAGCTAGCCATATCTCTAACTTGATTTTATAAAATGTAGGCACTGGCCTGTTGGACTTCTTTATGATCTCTTTACTGCGCGCGACCCCTCAAGCAGGGACGTTGAAGATGAAGAGCATCAGTTACCATGGACCTTGATTCTTCATTTCCGAGACTATCCCCATAAACATCTTATGCGCTTGGACAATCCCGCAGCCTGTCATGATGCTTGGATGAACTTAGTAAAAGAGGTCAGCTTTACCGCACTGGGCTTGGTTGAAGTAATCTTACGATAATTAGGCAGATTATGTCCGCCACGGAAGCGCAAAAGCAGTCATGAACCTGACAAAGGCCGAGTCCACAGGCCTCTGGGACTCTCTGCAGTCATGTACGTCCCATTCACTATCTTTCTACTATTTTCTAACAGTGCACAAGACGACTTTGATAAATATTGGAGCGTCTACGATAAGCTCATCTCTCCCATCTCTACGCCTACCCGCAATATACCGTTGAGAGTTTATATTCCTGGTACTGGATCTCGGGTAATCCAACGCCCAGTACCCCCTCTTCAAGCATCTCGTATGTATCCCCCCATATAAGATTTATGCTTTATTCATTTCATAATCCGTACCCGCTCCTATCGTCACTTGGAGCTTATAGGGTTATATTTCCCATAAGAATCCCCCCCCCCGGGGCGGCAATTTTCTTCCATGGTCTTTAGTTAACAGTGTTATAGGTGACCATCATACCGTCGGCACGGCCCTGCACCTATTCGTTCCGGAGCTCTTCCCAAGCCAGCGAGTATGTGTATTAGCGAAGCCTGTGATTCATGGTGTGGTAATAGCGATGGGCACACCATTAATAGATCTAATGAGGGAGGCTGTGTATCCAGATGGATTCTTGCATGTGTCTTTGGCCATGATGGCATGATCCTCGAACTCAAATAAATTGATGTGGGGCGCTTTAACGCGAGTACTATCCAGGTAGGCCTATTGGCAGTTTGTTGTTGGAGTACAGATTTTAGGTAAAGGTCATTGGCGTTCTTGTCAGGGAATGATAGATTGAATCAAGGGGGTTCTGCTTTTCGTTTGCAACAGCTGCATTTTCTTGGTTTGATGGAGTTCCAGGTACCCATGCAATGATTTTGCCCTCTGTGGTGGCGGAATATATATCTGGATGACCAGGCCTCTGCACAAGAGCGTTGATAGTACCAGCTCGCGGTATCTTTAAGCGCTTGACTAATACTCCTTTGTTCAAGTTGAACCCAAGTATTGAGGAATCGGAGGGTATGAAGACAAGCTGAGGATCAGAAATTTGCAATGGGGTGAGAATAGGATTTACTGTCTTGTTACGGCGGTTACGTATTGGAGCTTCGAATTTGGTCTGTAGTAAAATATCGTTAGTTCCTTGATTGTGATGACTTGGAATAAGTAATTCCTACCATTATGTTTTCCCCAGTTGACATGCTCCAAACCCGCATCGTGTCATCATGCCCCAATGTTACCAGCTGCGCCCCGTCCTCACTCCAACTAACACCATTCACAGGGCCGTCGTGCGCCAGGTTCTTGCCGTCAATCTTATGAGAATTCGAATTGGTCCTATCAAGACATGCCAGACAGCTTGCAGCCCGCCTGATGTCCCATAGTCTGACTGTTCCATCCGTCCCACCAGAGGCCAGAATATATTCATCCCTCGGCGACCAATTTATTCCAAGAGTTCCAGCACCGATATGCCCCACTAATGAATGTATGTTTCCACCGGTATTTAGATCGAGAAGCCTGACAGCAGGGAACTGAGAGGAGACTGCAACCATTGTATGAAAGGATTTGGGGGCCATGACTGCCGAATAGACGATTTCTTCCAAATTGAACTCGGTGACGTATTCCATGGCATTTGTATCCCATGCTTTGACAGTCTTGTCAAAGGATGAGGTGATGAACAAACCGTGATCTACGGGGTAGAAAGATATCGATGATATGGCATATTTATGCGACCTTGGGCTAGGAAATAAACAACCAAATTTAGTGTTTATAGAAGAAAGAAGGAAACATTGAATTGGTCTAGAGTGAGGAAAGTTATACGCGGTGACTTACCTGGGTACAAATTCGGTAGGTTCAAACCCAAGTTCTCTGTCAGGGGTAGAGTCAAGATTCCACAAAGAGATGGAAGCGTCAGCACCAGCTGAAAGCAAACTACAATATCTATATCAATGACTGCCCTATCCTGATACATTTACACCCTTTAAAACATACAATTTGGAGTTTTGTCTTTCGATATCCAACGCGTTGACTCCCATTGGATGTTTTTCACTGAATGTAATATTGGAAGTGCTTTGGATGGAATGCATGAGTTTTGTGGTATATCCAAGTCTTAGGTTAGCAGCTGCTCGCTCATCACCAAGTTCTCGAGAGAGGAGTAAAATATCCATCCTGGAAACGCTTTGCTGAAGGTTGTTAGAATGGGGATACAGTAAATATTGTGATGATGCGTCATACATGCCAAGGGCCTCGGTTAAACTCTAAACCAACGTCCTTTGCTGCTGCACAGCGTCCACACCTGGTGCCCTGATCCAGACTTATTTGCCCGGGGTCTCACGTGCGGTGTGTCGCGCTTGTCCCTTTAAAGATTGACCTGAGCCATGCAATCTGGACCCTGAACAAATGTGTCCTCGGGGTTTACATAAAAACAAGTCAAGCAGCTCGCAGCAATAACATCAGATTCTATTCTACTTGTACTTCTTCAAAAGTCACTTCTTTAAATATAATATTCAAGCAATAATTGCTGATAGTTAGGTTGCAGCAGCAAGCCTATCATTTGATCGCCAATTTTTATTGGATAGAAACTTAACTGACACCTGAAAGGTTCTCTGTGCCACCACAGCGAGGAAACCATGACGCGTGTGGCGCCTGTTGAGTGCCGGCTAAACCCTAAGTCAACGTCTTGCGGCTCTTGCCATGCGGACACTATCCACGGTAATGACAACAGAGCCAGAAATTTGACGCTCCAAAATGAGTACGTCTGCAACCAGATAAGCAATCTTTCAGGCTTAAAGCTGTATTATGTGACATTCAAATGAATAAAAAGCAACATGCTGTTCAAGATTAGTCGGCACTAAAGACGATAGACCCTTTCCGTTCTCACTAGGACCCTCGCGCAGCATACATGTGCTTATCTGATCCACCGCAAAGAAATATGGACTCACTTTGAAGCAACCAACCAAAAGCATCAGAAAAAGTCCAATACCCTGCAAAGATTTACAAGTTCTTCGTATTAAGCTGTGCAGGTGATTGTATTCTCCTCATCATGTTCAGGTCAGTCATCGGGTGAAGTAGGAGAGTCGGTTGGCACCACGTACTGCTTCTCTATCCAATCCCATCTGCCCTCATCTTCCACGTTGGACAGCTCAAACCACAAACAGATTTCTTGGCAAGGCGGATGCCTCGAGTACCTGAAAAGGGCAAATAGATAAACAGTTCGTAAATGATACAAAGACAGAACAAAACCTCAATACATGCGAGATCAAGGATACGTGCGGGATAGGTCCCTAATAAAAAGGTCTTTACAAGAATAATTCATCAAAAGGGGAAATTTCACAAATATAGATGCCAATAACCAACATGAAAGAAAATACGCACAATATATGGGGAAAGGGAAAGAACAAACGACAGAGAGAGCAATATACAAAACTCATGGTTGCATTTTGAAGAATTAGCATTTACTGCTGCTAACTTCAAACTCGCTTCTAAAATAATTCGCGAAGTAACTTTATATTGAGCCATATCAAATCAAAAGAAATGGTACCAGTGGGGTATAGATATAAACCGTTAAAGACCAGAAAAGCATTAATGATCACCTTCCAGACGATGATTTTTGGTTTAGTGAGGATGAGTGCGTCTCCCTTGAGGTGGAGGTTGACATATTGGACGTATCATGTGTGGCTTGGTTTATAGTTGGTAATTGGGAGGTTGATTGATACCCATGATAGCTTGAATGTGAAGGATGCCCCATAGGAGTTGGTGGCGGAAATGACTGATGATGGGAAAATTGTCGAGGGGATGGCGGAGGGGGAGGTTGTGGATGATGAGGTCGTTGATCAAAGTACCCGGGCCCAGTTGTTGGCCCAGGAGTAGGTGGAGGAAGAGACGGGAGCGAGCGATGGGAACGACCTCCATCGTCAAAATTGGACATTGAAGGTGTTAGTGAGGGGGCCGTTGAGCTCCCACTACTGCTGATTGAGGCTGGTGTTGGTGGAAGCACATCGTCAGATCGTACACTTGACCTACGCATAGCTGGATTTGGTATTGGTGGCCCTGGCCTTGATAATGGCTGGGCCCCTATCGGTGGAGGTTGGTGTCGCAGGAACGAGGATTGCTGCTGTATATGAGGGCTTTGTATGGTTGGGTGAATACGGGGGAAGAATGATGGCTCTGCGTCGGCAGTTGGAGCAACAAGAGCTTCCTGCTGCTGCTGCTGGGTCGTTCTAAGAACAGCATCTCTGTAGCGGGCAACATCTGAAGGTGACCTCGACCGGCGCGGTGGAGAAATGGCAACAGGCTTGGCTGCAGAAGGAGAAACAGATTGAACATTCATATGATGGAAGGCGGTTGAAGAGTCATGACCAGAGGGAGAGGCGTAAGCACTTTGTTCTGAGGATGTCGCTGTTCCAGAACCAGCACCCCCGGTTCTCCCGATACCACTAAGAAAAGGCGCCGTAGCGCTGATTCCACTATTTAAACTTCCGCTGCTACTAACAGTGCTTGCAAATACTCCGCCTGCAGAACTGGTTTGGCCTTCGATCTTAGGTCGTTTTCGGTTTGCTTCGGCTTGTTCTACTACAAAGGTAAGTAGGAAAGAACCTTAGTCGGAGATTTTTCGAGGCTCACCACTCCCTTCCCTACCTTCCTTTCCCATCTTTGACCTGAAGTCTGAAAGATATTGAATGTACTCCCGGTAACTCTCAGTCTTCTTATACTCCTGCATCTCTGAATTATACTTCTCTTTGGCTAAAGAAGCTTCAAGCTCATACGTTTCTTTGTGGTCTGGATCGAGAACCTTCCACTTCTCGCCAACAAGCTTTGCAATATCAGTAAAAGAGAGATTTTGCCCTTTGAGTTCATCTCGTACACCTTGAAAATGAGCTTTAGCAATTTGAACCATAGACTAGAGAGAAGTACGT
Source organism: Morchella eximia (assembly GCA_024713935.1). Lineage (NCBI taxonomy): Eukaryota > Fungi > Ascomycota > Pezizomycetes > Pezizales > Morchellaceae > Morchella > Morchella eximia. The sequence continues at coordinate 554,421 of JAMGZG010000020.1, forward strand.
ACGATTGGCGAACATAACATATGCGGATGGAGGTTTTTCTGGTGCCCGTTCATCAGGCTTCGAGAGACAGGGCGACGTCAGCAGCTACATACATTCGAGAAATTACTTCACTCTTTCTTACCTTTGGATGCCGACGATATTTTCTCTTTCCTGTAGGAGGTATTCCTCCCTTTCCGGGATCCGATTTGGAAGAGGGATGCTCCTTAGGGGATAATCTCTCGTCCTCAACATCTTCTGCAGGGTAGATTGGCGGTATCGACGTTAACGCTTGGTGTGGTGGAATACCCCTCGCACTTGCAATCTCTCGTTGCAGAATCTAACAACGATTGATATCAGCAAGTACCCCTGTTTATATAGATCGATGTGGGAAAGCAACAGATATTGGCAAAATCAACGACAATAAATTCAAACGTGGTGTTCGGATCAAAAAGATACCAGGAATATGAATTATTGGAAAGGTTTATCTTACCCTTCGATGGCCTAACTTAAAATTGAGGAAGCCGCTGGACCTTAATTATCAGTAACCTGGTGTATCAACCTCGAAGAATATGTCTTACAGATCCTGCTCCGTGATGTCCATAACGGCCTCCCATTTTTCGAACCCCTCCTCAACAAGCCGCTCTAGGTACTGCGAGAGTCCCAGTCGGTCCAACAACTCTCCCAGATCCGTCATATACACGGAAACACAATCACCGGGGTGAAAGCCGCCCTCGAACAAGAGGTTTCCCCAGATGGCGTCGCAAATGCCTAATCCACCAACGTTTTTTGCTGTCACTTTCCGTTGTTCCACGAACAATTTGTTAACTTCGTTTCAAGAACGTAGGCCGATAAAGATGTATTTTGGTCGCCAACGTTCGAGCTGTCGGTGTTGCAGGAACGCAGTCGATGTGTTTGAGCAAGTCCAGATCATAACAAAAAGTCTCAGACTAATATTTTGTCGAATTGAAGCGTATTCGCAGCTCTCCCTCTCCAATAAGAGTAATGGAAAGGGAGGCGGGTTTAGCCCCAAGGTGGCTAAAGCGTAAATCTATCAGATACGTAGAAATGCAAGATCGAAGGCGTTCTGATCTGACGAAAATTTCGTAGAAACCCAAGGCGTTGATTCGGCTTAGACGGAAGAGTATAGTCAGATCTACCAGAACCACTCAGCCCAGCTTTTGTGACGCCCACCCGGTTAATAGATACACGGCAGTCAACCTTTAAGGAACAATTTGCACCAGAGAAATGATGCTAGAATAAGTATGTCACCGGGAGCAACCAGTGGTTTGTTACGAAACTCGGCGATGCTTAACCGGATAGGATGAAAGGGGAAAAAACAGCAAAGAAATTCCTAATAAATAAATAGATGGATGCAATTCTCTAAGTCCCCATAAATGGGATATAAAATATATCAAAATGGATGGCCGGTTTACGAATATGGAAGTTTTGGGGTAAGAGACTGCCGGAGCAAGGTGTTTGCGTGACACGATATCAGAACCAGACCCGTTCTCATCGCACACAGTTCAGCACATTGTTCACGAGGTTCCGTGGATCGAAATTTCTGAGGGTGATCACCCGCAACGAAGGTTATGCCAAGGCCCAAGAGAATCAAGTCTTTTGAGTTTTTTCTGAAAATCGCAGTCTCGGAAGAAATGATGCCGTTTAGTTTGAAGGACTGAAATGGAACAATATCCTGTCGATCAGCCTGCTGTAACTAAGGGTTTACGGGAGGGAGACTGACAAGAATACCACACGCGAGAGGCGTGAGTACGCGAAATTCAAAAAGAGGAGGAAGGGGGAGGTGAGGTGAGGGGATTGGGGGGGGGGAGGGTTCAATGAAGTGTGGTACTGGAGCTGCTAGTGGAGGGAGCAGGCGTAGAACGTATTGGCAAAAAAAAAAAGTGCAAAATACACCGTAACCCTTAATGGAAAGAAATGGGCCGATATAGGAAGATTTGAATTGATATTCGCAGTAAGCAGGTGCAAAACAGTAGCTGCAGCTGCGATGGAAGGTTGTGAGGACTCAAGGGGAACGATCGTTGCAGCCGGTAGCCAGTGTAGAGTACCGACTCTCAAGGATATGGTAAGGGTACTTTTACTCTACTGTAGTTATAAGGTGGGGATGTGTAATGACGTTGTTGTAGGCGGGGATGGGAGGACAGGAAAAGGAAAGAAAAGGCTTTGCTTGGTGTTGATGCTCTGTCACGTATGTAGGTGGTAGAAAGACCTGTAGAGTGCTGTTCTATGACTTGTAACAGCTTCCTTGAAATTTCCACAGTTTTACCTACCTTCGAACGACAGCCAGCCAGAATAAAGTGTCTTGCGCGGGGTCCACCGAGACACATAAATAACAGCCCTTCGCCCCCCCCCCCCCCCTTTGTTACTGCTAATTAGCTATTGCAATTGGCAACAGTCTGGTATGTACATACATACTTAGCAGTGCTTGCCGGTGCTAATTAGCATATCTCGTACATACACATGTACTTGATACACACCAGTTGGCTGCTTCTGCTGCTGCTACTCTACTCTCTCCGGCTCACGGCTTAGGAGAGGAGAGGAGAGAAAGAGAGAGGAGAAGAGGGGGACCAGGGAGAGGGGGGGGAGCAGAATAAGATACAGTGGCACTGGTATCCTAGGCACGACGGTGGTCATCGGAGACGCGGTGGACCTCTCAAAGGGGCCGTTGACTACTGCGATGTTGCCCTGTTTTTGTCGGACACATGCACAATGACGTCGGCGGAGCTGTGCATGGCTTAGTTGTTATTTCAAGGGACCTCCCGAAAGAAGAGCGCTTGTTTTGTACCAGGCAAAAACCACGACTCATCACGGGCAGACACCTACAAAAAGGGCTGCCGGGCGCCCGGACCCGTTCAACTATTCGATTCTCGATTAAAATATGCAGATGTGTCAATCGAGCATTAAGAGAGAGAAAACACAAAAGCATAAGAAAAAGGGAAATAAGCTCCCCCATCTTTCCCATCAATTCTGTATTGCCATTAACGTGGGGGGAGGGGGGAATTAAAGAAGATATTGATGAGTGAGAGTGCATGAACGGAGTGCTAAACAGACAGGTCCCAGGAGCGGGGAGGGGGGAAAAACAAAAAAGGAGGCTGGACATTGCTTACCCGTCTTCACATAAGAGCACCCGACCTATGACGCACATTGATGCCAGGTCCACAGAATTGGAACGACGGGCACTTAGTCGCAGTCTTGAGACGACGAACGACAGGGGTGTGGAGCCGGTGAACTGTGAGCAGATATGGCCATACTGAAAAATACTGAACAGCAGGGACAACGACGTCGGCCCACCAATCACCTTTCCAGAACTAGCAGGGGTGCTCTTGGGAGCCAAGGGAACTGCGATCGCGCACTCAAGCGAGATCGGTAACTTTTCGCGGTCTGAAACGCGCCAAACGTTCAAGGAGGCTTGAAAGAAGGCGGCTCCGGCCGCAAGCAAGGGTGCCTGAATGACTTCGCGAAACGGAAGATCAGGAAAGAAAAAAAAAAAGGTTATATCAACTGATTTAAAGGAAACCCCTCCTCTACAAGGTGATGGGGTTTGTTGGTTCTCTGAAGGATTTTGTCAGCGATGTGCTGCGAGATGCAACATCCTAAATACCGCTCGATACATGCCTTGACGTTTTACTGGCAGTCCAGCGCTTTGCGGGTACCGGGTACCATTTTTTTTCTATGCGGAGTATTCGGTTCTGGAAGCGGCATGTATGTGTATGTAGGTGAGGTTAGGTAACTTTTGTTACTGCAAGGGCCGTTCTCTGTATGTACCATTTGGGGAAACGGTTCATGCATCAGTATCATACGATGGGCACCTTAAGTTCATGTATCTAACAGCCTCAAGTCATCGATCATCGTATCGATTTGTGGGTAGGTTGTTTCCTTTTTCTTCTTCTTTAGTTTTAAATGAGGGCAAAGAAGGAGCATGGAGAGGATGAAGAGGGAGCGGGCTCTGGACTCGCAGAAGGCTGGGGACTATCCCACCATCTCCCTATTGGCGAGCGAATTGTGAGGTATTGCAGGGTTCATTCGTTCGGTGTGGCCTACTTTAAATACATACAGCTGTATTGTACTCTATTCATTGCCTACATGTATGTACCTACATATCTGCTCTGGTTGGGGTCCGCAAGAGCTTCTTAATAATATTCTGGTGAGGTTGGTGTTGACGGAAAGCGGCAGTGTGTACCTACATACGAGGTTTCAAGTTACGGCTTCACCTCACCTCCTGTCACGGCGCATTGTTTAGGTATTCCCGTTAGCCGATATTTAGGCACTTTGGTTCTGTTTGCAAATGAGTTCAGATTAGGGCTTAGACCTGTACTACCACCTACCTAAACCAACGACAACTGGCTCGTTGTTGCAGATTACTTACATACAAACGTCAAGCTATCCAGCACCGATAACAATTCCATCAGAAAATTTCTATCACACTCACGCGCGATGCCATCGAAAGATGATGAAGCAGATTTTGCAAAGGTAAAGTTATCCGAAAAATACTTTGTTTTAAACGTTGGATAAGGTGCTGATCTGTGTTTCACAGGCTTACAAGGACTTAGCCGAGTAAATTTCATCCTCAACATTGCACCCGGTATGATGTAACGTAAACTAACTAGTTCACCAGAGCTGAAAAGAGTGCAGCTACTCTGGAGGCTCAATTAAACTCCCTGGAACAGAAACTTGACGATTTTCTGGCTGAGCACGACAAACCTACCGTACAGGAAGGGTTGATCAATAAAGACGATACCCAATCCCCCCTGCAGCTGTCCACAGATAGCAAGGATATCGCCCAAAATTTCAAAGATTCGTGAGAGTAGTTACGTGGAGGGCCGGCCATAGGAACACATAGGACCATGATAAAATGCAATAATCGTAGATATTCCTTTTGGTTGCAGGAACATATCAGTCAATAATAGACCACAGTGAATTCTTAGAATGCTCGGCATTGGTACCAAAGAAGCAGAAAATAAAAACCACCGTATTACTGGCATTTGTCAGGGTCTGACCCATTATAGGCTACATGCAGTCTAACTTGATATACTAACCCAGACCCATTCTATTCGATTTATCAACTGGAGAACTTAGAGAGATCAAAGGTTCCATCCAAACCCTTCACTGCGACGCCCTTCTCTGACACGATGGCATCAATCAAGTCATTTGGGGTCACATCGAAGCTTGGGTTATAAACACCAATTCCACGTGCTGCAGTGCTGACGGTGTTGAAGCAACCTAGATCAATTTCACCCCTACAAGGATCCATCGCCGGCCCTCGAACACACAGCACTTCCGCCCCAGGTCTCTGTTCAATCTCGATATTATTACCAGATGCGGTGCTCATATCAATGCTTGTGGTGGGTGCTGCAACAACAAACTTGACCCCATGGTACTTCGCAACAATTGCAAGCTGATACGTCCCGATTTTGTTTGCGGTATCGCCGTTTCGAGCCACACGATCTGCGCCAACAATAACAGCAGCTATGCCTTTGAGGCCCATTAATGAAGCCGCCATTGAGTCAGTGATCAAGGTGGCGGGGATATTTTCGTAAACAAGTTCGTATGCGGTTAAGCGTGAGCCTTGATTATATGGACGAGTCTCGGTGCAGTATGCGTGCTCTAAATTCGAGGCTGCGTACAAGGAGCGGATTATTCCCAACGCTGTCCCGTAGCCGGCAGTAGCGAGTGATCTATGGTGATGCAAAATTAGTTAATTATTTACCCTGACGAACGCGGAATATACGAACCCGGTATTGCAATGCGTTAAAACTTTTATTTTCTCATCTGCTCTGGTAACATTCTCCAAGATCCATCGGGCTCCAAAGTCTCCAATATTCTTGTTATCTTGGACATCGTCGACCAACATCTGCTCTGCAGCTTGGACATATCTTTCAAAAACTTCTTCCCCAGTAATCACTTCGACTGAGACAACCTCCTTTAACTTCCTAGCGGCATCGGCAAGGTTGACCGCTGTTGGTCGAGATTTCAGGAGATAGTCCAACTTAGAATGCACAAACTCACGCGCCTTCGTGGGTGTGATCTCATCATGAGATTTATTGCTGTGTAATTCCACCGCCAAAGAAAGTGCAGCTACTATGGCAATAGCTGGGGCACCTCGAACAACCATATCTTTGATGGCTTGGAAGCCATCTTTGGAATCTCTGATAACCACATATGTCGATTCGTGGGGAAGTTTAAGCTGATCGAGGATTTGAAGGTCCCCTCGTTTGTATCTGATTGCCTCGAGTGTTTGTGCCATTTGGGGGGACTTTTCTTGTGATTTGAATGATTTGAATAAGAAGTCTTTGAGGGTTGATGGTGAGCTGAGGCGGCTGAAAATATTTTCGCCCGTTTACATATGCGCCAAGAATAACCTTGTTGGTCAATGATCTACGTCATTGTATTTTCTAATAAAATCTACCACTGGCCATGAGAGTACTGTACCTTCTCATGTTATCGTGGCACTATAGTCTAGAATAAAAGAATAACCCATCAAACCAGCACGTAAGCTCCCAGAAATGTACACAAGAAAAATATAGCCATGATGTCTGAAAAAAGCGAAGCACAATGAAAAGAAAGAGACAACTCCTTAAATCACCTAACACTCCATCCCATAAATACCCAAGCAGAAATAAATAGGTTAAAACAAAGGAAATATGTTGTAAGACATGGGTGTTCTTTTCTTTAGTGCAAGCACGAGGATGTAATCTTATCGCTGCCATTTACTCAACCGATCATCGCCCTTACTCCTGTAGACTGCTGCCTTGAGAAACGCTGATAGTATTCCTGCCCCGTAATTCTGCTGCCCCGACACAACTCTGGCCCAATACTAATGTGCATAATCGAGTCGTGCATATTACCAGCTGGACTGGTGAAAGCAAGGCCAGTTGCACCTGTGTCACGGTCATTAATCGGCGTGAATGGAATCTGCTCTACTAGAGGTAGGTAATCTTCGACAGTAAGAAGATTGAAAGCCCCCTTCCGCTCAACCTTGGCATGCTGAGGTAGCGGGGGTACGGGCTGGATGTCAGGCGAGGCTTTAGGTATTTCAATTTGTGGAACTGGACTTTTGACAACTGTGATCATGCTTCTCCGATGTTTTAGCTCCGGTCGTGGTTTCCACAGGGATTTACTGCGCTCTACAACCGGAATGGTTGGTACAGGTGGTTGTTTTATGATGTTATTATTTCGGGCAAAGGCCTTGAGGTCACCTTGAGAATATCTCCTCCGAATGGCTGCAACAACACTTCTCCTTCTCGATACTGGCTGTTCGGGCTTCATCAGAACCTCTTCAGAAAAAACTGGATTGTCCTTTGTTGTCATCAAGACTTCCGATTTACGAGCGGTAGATTTTGATTTGGCATGCTGATGGCTCCATGCTGTTTTCCAACTATTTACGGATCCAGAGGAGCTATAGCCAGAGTCCATACTCTCACCACCAACCTCATTGATACTGGGACGTCGAGTGTGTTTATCGTCCTCCTTTTGATCTCCCTCAGAGAAGGTATGATCATGCACATCATTCCCAACAAAAGGCGCTGATGCAAACATCTTTGACATTTTGACATCAACACGTACTGGCTTATCAAAACGCCGGTTCAAACATTGCTCTGAGAGGATCTTGTGGTACTCATATCCGGTGGATATAGCACTAGAAGCGGTACTAGAAAGACTCTCGTAGCTCTGTGTTGGCCTAAAAAGAGAATGTCGCAAGCTATCTGGCGTATCATTGGCTGGGGGTTCGAATTCGAATGGCGAATCGTCAATACCTTCGCTATGAATACTGGGGCTCCGGGCGAAACTGAATGGACTACTCGGTATTTCATCTTCATCGCCGTATTTCTCGTCTGTAGGTGATGGCGGAACAAGGCGCACCTCACGGGTTGGAAGTATCGAGTTTGTAACCAAAAAAAGCGGTTTATCCCTCGATGGCGGCCTACTGTTCAAGTCATCGTGAAGTGCAATATTCGAACCAAAATATTCAGTCTTCATAGACATTTCCGGAGAAGCCCTTGAAGACGATGGTGCCGGAGATGCTGCACCGTTTGCAATTCTCAAAGATCCCCTTTTGAAAGCCCCAAGAACGCTATATCCAGAAGGTGTCGTACATCGGTCAGAATCATATCCCATGGATGGGGGTAAGAATGTGTAAGAATCTGGAGAGGGTGTATCAGGAAGACATTGGTCCTGTAAGTATGGTTGTACTGGTTTCCTAGTTGCTGTCGCAGGTGGTGCTGCGAGAAGTTGGGATCTACGCCGGACAGTGCCCATCGAAGGTATTTCAGAATTACGGTTGGGAGGTGGTGCACATGCTGCACTGCTGTTGGTTGAACTGCGTGTGACCATACTTCCTTTTCTGCGCATTCCAGTGCTTACGGGCATGACGCTGACCACCCCAGGAAGGGCTGAATCCACAGCAGATTCAGAATAAGCCTCAAAGTCATGATCCCCCACAAATGACCACATCCCAGATTTCCGAACATCATTAGGGGGTAATGTTTTCGAATATTCGACTGCAATAATGCCTGTGGGTGACTCTTCGGTGGTTTGATATTGCAGAGTCGAGGGCCTTGATCCGCCAGAGAGACTTAGTCGAGAGAGCGATGGAGGTAGACAGGAAGCTTCACGGCTCGTAGTGTTCGAGTTAGTTCGAGGTTTTGTGAGTTTATTCCGGGGTGGGTGGGTGTTAGAAAAGTGGACTCCTTCGATCTCGGATGGAATAGACTGCGCGGCGCCCATATTGGCGGGAAGCTACTGCTATATGGGGTAACAGGTGCTTGGTAGTGGGTAGCGTACTCTCGGCTGAAGATAGTGGGAATGTATGTAAAACGCGCTCGCCGGGAGAGCGTTTGTAAATTATTGAGGCATAAAGCAGGAGTGATTCCAGAATGTTTGAATGTAGAGGTAATAACAGACCAGGTAGGGTTGGAAGCCTGGAGAGAGATGGGAGGGTGTTGGGAAAGAGAGCAAGACGAAATAATGACGGAAAGAGGAGCTGACAGGATTGAAAGGATTCAAAGCAAGAGATGAGGGAGATAGCAGACACAAGCACGTATACCACAACTATTAGCCACATAGGGTAGGCGGGTATGCTATTCAAACAATACGTACCTCAACTCAGGTAGGGAACACCATAACTGCTCTCAAACCTGTATAGAGTACGAGTGACAAAAAGCATGGCTTGTGGGCGGATAGAGCAAGGACCAGGCAGTTAGATTAGATAAATGAGGGGTGAACCAGCCCCTGTAGGTCTCCCATGAATCTAAACAATTCGTGTGCGGAGTTTCCCCAGTACACTTGAAGGCGGATCCTGTCTGATAGCGGTCAGGGATTTGAGGCCAATAAAAGAGTTAGTTTATGGACGCCAAGGGCAAAATACTGCAATCAGAACCATCAGACAGGATCCGCCGTCAATAGGTGAGCGACTGCACCTACTAGTTCATCACCGCCTATCAGAAGACAGGAAAACTCCACTCCAGCAAGACGCGGATAAGCATGTCATTGCAGGGTTGGGGTTTCAGGTAGTGGAAATAGCAGGGATCGGGGACATCCGTGCTTAATGCACCTCCCAGTAAACAGTGCAGCTCCCTCATGAGAATGCCACCGATATTGCAAATTCTGTTTGATGGTCGTAATCTTGATCACCCATAGCCCACTCAAAACGATGTTGGTCGCTTTGGCCCCGCTTCATGAGATTGGTAAATGCCTATGTCTTCACATACACACAAAGACCCACGAGTAGAAAACTGGGCATAGCAGATAGGTCGGTTCGCTGTTTACATCGGTCATGTATGGTGTTGATAAAAGTGGTAGAGTAAATGCTGCAAGTTGCATCGGTCAACTCAGGCGATCAGGAATATTAAAGGAGGTTGGGGACACCCCCGAGGTGGCTGGTAATCTCACCCCCCTCAGTCCGGTAATGCGTGAGAGAGCTAGATAGTGTTATTATTTTATATGATTGTTTAAAAGAGAGATTGTACCGTGCAGCTACATCTATTTTATGTAGTGGGGTTAAAAAGTGGTGTATGCACATGGGTAACTTTGTCCGATTTCCTTCCAAAATTAGCATTCATGGCGATCGCTTCGTCACAGACATACCTACGAGAGCATGTATGTACATACCTGTACGTACATGTATGTACTCAGATACAGAGGAGTACATGTACTTACATGTACTCTGCATGAGCTGACGTCAACTGCAGTTTTATTTAAGAATATAACTACATGTACGCTGCCAGTGTAATATTCCAGGTATTAGGAATTGTCCCAGAGAAATGTTATTATATAATTAGAGTACCCTCAGTACTCTACATGTAGTTAAGCACGATTGCGGGGAATATTTACCTCTCCCGCACGTCAAGGTTTTTCGTCATAGCTTGCTCGGTCGCATGTCCCATAACATATGGATGTCTAATGTGTATGTACATATACATAGCAGGGCCGGGCTGTAAGAGGTATGTGCTCTACCTATATGTAGAGTACTTGTAGAGTAGGTACACGGGGTAAGTGGTATTAATTGTAATTTATGTACATGTAGTTACGCTAATTTGACCAGGATCTGGATTAGCTTGCCCTGCCTGGCGACGAACCAACCGAGTGATTGTTTATGTTTAACGAGTGATTTTGGGTGCAACAATTGAAAAACTCAATTACAATTATTGTAATCTAACAACATGTACCCATGGCCAGCGGTGCCGGAAGATGATGCAACGTTTGACCTAGCAACGCCGGAAGGCACTCAGAATTTCAATTTTTAACACAATACAATGCGAACAGGATATACATCTTATTCATATGCATGATACATGAGTCTCTAGAATAGACTAGTCTGTATTTTTTAGATCATTGATTTGGGTTTTTAGCCTGCAAAAATATAACTTTTGACAAGAGACAGTAATATATTAATAGAAGGAGAAGCAATAGCTATTCATATTAAATCTTACCATAGATTCGCCCCACATATTGAGAAATATGGACTATTTGATTGTTGCATCGACATTTTAATTACAGCATCCCCGGATACATATTATTATAAGCCGTAGTACTGTGCATGTAGTATAGCTATATGCATGTACACATGTACGTGTATTACTCTGGATCCATCATGTAAGGCCTCTATGGGCCCCCGGATCAGCAGCTGTTAATTATAAGTCCATATTATTAATTGCGACGTGAGGGCGCGGCCGCGGGCCGGGCCGGTAATCGTCAGAATATTAACATTACTACGTATACATGTACATATATATATTGAGGAGGAGGCTCGAGAATCCAGACATACATATATATATACCGATGGAGGGACGCTCTATAATTTAAGTGAAAAAAGTTAATATTATTTCAATTTGAGTGGGTGTAAGTTATAAACCCAAGCCGTAATATATATACATGTAGCTATATATCAATTAACCAAATTGCAAAGAAAGGTTTAATCGACATCAGATATAGATCGACTAGCTGTTACATTATATTCATTAATTATATGTAAGATCCGGATCGAGTGAGCTAGCTGCAGCTGGGTACAAAGAAAATCAGGCCTAGGCACTGGCTCCTTTATATATAACCAGAAGTTTTCCCGTTTGTTATCAACCGGAATCATTTCATAATGCCCCATCACAATTTATACTATTAATTCAAACCAGGTTGGTGAATGAAATAAAGCCTTACATTTCTCTTTCCCCTACTACTCTGGCCTGGAACCCTTTGCCTTTGGAAGTACTTTTCCGGGTGGAGTAAATAGAACAATCATCACCCGCCATTCGCGAAACTTCTTTTCGTCCTGGCGTTTTATATATTAGGAGATGATAGTTTATCACGTGCCCGATACGGCTACAAGTAATTTTATATACGTGTACATGTTATATATGTAATTATATAAGATTTTACATGTAATTTTAATAATTCAATGTAGTTCTATAAGTACATGGGATTGAGTACCGCGTAGGGTAAGACTGGTTCAACCTACATGTGGTTTCATGGCCGGCCTAGGCCTGGGGGGACAGGAGTAGGTATGTGCACTGACGTACCATGGCCGGGAGAGGTAGATGTATGGTATTTATTTCATCTTTACGTCTAGGTAATTAAGATTGCACATTTTCATGATAGATATTATGCCGGTAGGGCTATAGCTAATATTATCGTATTTACCTATTTACAATTTGTACACTCGGTGTATACCGCGTATTGTACATTTTGAGTACTATAGTAGCCGTACTATACGTATATATGCATAAGGTACATGTAGTACTATACAGCGAGAGGTAAGGTTGTTGTAGAAATATAGGAGGAGTCCTATTGGCTTGCCCAGCTATAGAAACCCTGTTTTTCGATCTCTCGCTGTAGGATCGGAAACTAAGTCAAATACCGCACAAAATATCAGGATGTACATGATGTACTATAGTATAACAACTCAGATTACAAACTTTTATGTCCTTATGGCAGGTATATGGGGGCGTAAATTCTTGAAACTCTACAGAAATTCTGGGGGTTACCTAGCTATAGCTAGTAGATACGGCCACAATATATAATTACAGGAATATACTTGAAGATATTGTATAGATCTGTCCAATTGTAAAAGAAATTTTAAACAATTGATATCCTATCTGATGAGTAATAGTAACAATGTGCTTCAATATAAACACTTGCATGTATCCCATAATCCGTCGATGCTGCTCCCTATCCATTGTCCCGTGTCCCGTCAATGCTGCCCCCGGGTTGAATTTGTATGGGGGATCTATTATTAATAAGAAAGATAAGATCTGTTAGTAAAGTCACTTTTTTTTTTTTTTTTTTTTTTTTTGGGGCAGCATTTTTTGACGGACTATGGGATACTGTAATGTGTACCTACATGTAGAGTACTTCCTACTATGGGGCAGGTTAAGCTTAATGTAGGTGGTAAAGTTAACGTTAGCTGCATGGTTGATAAAGTACTAAGGGTCACAGCTCTCAAATGTTTGGTCGTGAGAGAATATAATGATAGGGGAAGTACATCATGTACTGTCGTACACCGGGGTATTGGTGGACAGATTGACGGCAAAATTTGGCTTGGCTGTCTCTTTTTTGGCTTGTCTGTCAACACCCAGTGACCGTCAATACCCCGTGAACGACGGTATGTGGGGTATGCGAAAGCGGGGGTTGGCGAGCTCTGTGGGGCCGCACAGGTGGGTGAGGGCTGTGATTGGGTGAGGAGGAGCGGGCTTTAGGCGGGCTTCCGTGGTTCACGGCTTCAGCACTCGACCAAAAATCTCCGAAGTTGGGACGATTTATACTCGCTAGGCTTTTTTTAGCACGCTCACCAACCCTGACAACAGAAATATTGTGTTCAATTGACTCTAGCTACTCTAGAGTCCCGTTTTGTTAAAGTTGATGCAGGGTACTCTCGGCTACCCCTTTGGCCCTATTGCGGCTCTTTTAGCTAGCTCGGCATCGCGGGCGTTCTCACCAACCCACACTCAATATCGGGTTTCCCTTCTAAGGTCTGCTCACCCGAGTCCCTCCTATACTGCTATTACTTTATTTCCGACGTCTTTGGACTCATCCATATTCTCTATTCAACCCTTTCAGACTCTAAAGCTCACTATTTTATTTTAAAAGTTTTCAGCAACGATGGGTTCATCAAAACTAAACGGTGGTGTAATGGTGGTGGGTTCTGACCAGCTTGGTGTTGGGGGAGATGTGAGTGCTATTTCAGGAGACTGAAACTCAACGCATTTTGTGAAATTGGAGTTAATAGTATATGTTAGAATGCCCCTGAGAATGACAGCACCGGCCCCTTATGCGAAGGCGCTCCCATGAATCCGAGATCAAGGATTCACCGCTCGTCGACCGTCTCTCAACTTCCATCTTTCATGGTTTCGGCGCCTGGGAAGGTCATTGTATATGGTGAACATGCTGTAGTTCACGGCAAGGTTCGTTCTAATTCGACTATTTCTTTACATCACTCATCAACTAAGCATGGGCCCGGTCTGACATTGATATTACAGGCAGCAATTGCTGCTGCCCTCTCTCTTCGATGTTACCTACTGGTCACACCCCTACCGAGGACTGCTCGTAAATTGACTCTGCGGTTCCCGGATATTGGTCTTGATCATTCTTGGGGCATTGAGTTGTTGCCATGGGATACGTTTTCTGCGCCCGGAAAAAAGAAATACTACTTCGATACTGTTGAACGACTGGATAACCAGCTAATGAACGAGATAAAACCATTGGTCGCCGATATTCCTGGAAAGGTGCTTCAAGGATCTGCCACGGCCTTTTTATATTTATATCTAATGCTTGGTTCTAAGCATGCCCCAGCATCAATATATACCGTAAGGTCTACGATTCCCATCGGGGCAGGGCTTGGAAGTAGTGCGAGTATATCTGTTTGCCTGAGTACAGCCCTGCAGCTTCAGATGGGAACATTGACAACACCCTTCAACGGAATGATGTCAAATGAAACACAATTGCAACTTAAGAGAATCAACAATTGGGCGTTTGTAGGAGAAATGTGTATTCATGGAAACCCCAGTGGGGTTGACAACACAGTAGCCACTGGAGGGAAGGCAGTGCTCTTCAAACGGACAGATTACAGTCTGCCTCCACAGGTAACCCATATGAGCAAGTCAGTAATATTCCATGTATCTGGGGGTTTCTAACGTATGCTAACTATGGTGCCTAGCTTCCCCGAACTTCCGCTTCTGTTAGTCAATACAAAGCAGCCTCGGCGGACTTTTGAACAGGTTGCCAACGTCCACAGCCTTCTTTCTGCTCATCCCGGGGTCACAAACTCACTTCTCGATACAATTAACCGAATTACTCTTGATGCACATAGAATTATTTCTAATCCCGAGTTCTCCGCTCAACCCGGAAGTCTGGACCTTGTTCAACTTGGTGAACTGATCCGTATAAACCACGGTCTTCTCGTATCGTTGGGAGTTTCGCACCCAAAACTGGAGCGAATAAGAGAGTTAATTGACTACACAGGCATCGGGTGGACTAAGTTAACCGGTGCTGGAGGGGGAGGTTGTTCTATTACCCTACTGAAACAAAATGTTAAACAGAACGTTTTAGATGATCTTGATACAAAATTAAGTAACGAAGGCTTCGAAAAATATAAAACTACGCTAGGAGGCGATGGCGTTGGTGTCTTGTGGCCTGCCGTAATCAAGACAGACAAAGAGGTTGAGATTACACAGGACATGTTCTTAGCTGCAGATGGGGTGGAAGGAGTGGAGGACCTAGTAGGCGTTGGAGCCATTGGGAAGGGGAATCAAGGCTGGAGATTTTGGAGGGAGTGGGTTCCAGAAGAATCTGAGTTTACCTTGCATTAATGATTGAAGTGGAAGTTGTTAACTCTGGGACGGTAATCTTCATATATCTCCATCTCTTCATTTGATGGATATCTTTTTTTATCCCTTTTTTTTCTCCTTTCTCACGATCATGGAATATGAGGTAATCCATCCCCGACAGATATTTTTGAACATACATGTATGTAATCTTTCATATGAACCTGTTGTTAAACCCGTATGAATTGGAGATAAAACGGAGGATTCCGGGTAAACAACCGCACTGTAGCTTTATACTTACAGTATTGCAGCACTGCCATATCACGATTTGCTCCTATCCCGTGACCGCCGAATCTCATAGTTAAGGTCAGATGTTCTCACCCACGATGGAGACATCAACCTTCGTTATAGCACATTGCAATGGCTCCCAACAGCCGCTGTCCATGGATGAATCAATATCGACAAGTTTAATAATTAATGCCTTTTTCTTAAATAATACCCACAATTGGGAATGGTACTGTCGCACAGTATACGTGACAATAGGTTACGTACATATGTTACAACTGTGGACTTATGGCTAGATAGGTAGCGTGACAATTTGGTCTTAGTTTTGTTTCTGTATAAAGATAGATGCTCTAGTAGTCTATCAATACATCATCGTTCGTCTCTTTTCTCGACCAGTCGTTAGTGTTTTGTGATAGACATTAGAACACGCATGGCCTTATAGTACTTAATTATTCTGAAGAAAGTGACCCCAAGATTCCTCATGGCTAACCCTATTGGGATATTTTAGGAGCACATATTAAAAATTTTAGGGCCCGTTCAGCTGCCTGTCAAACGGAGAAATTTATATGACAACGAAATAACCCCGTTCCGTTTTTTTATAACTCCATTTTACAAGAAATATTCTGTCAACTAATTTTGAGACTCCATTAAGGCGTTGAAACAGGTTTTTTGAAAAGCAGGGGGTACCTACTTTTCCCTTTAGCAACCACAATACAATACTATTTGGCAGGCCTAAATCCCGTTTTCAAAAATCTCCGTTGGCATTCACCTAACGTTGCATAACAGAGTTTCGTAACCACAAAAACCGCCGAACGGGCCCTTAATTTATTCATTGTATGCAGCCTTTCAGTTATTACGATGATAATATGAGTATAAACATTTTGACCACCAGGCGGATAAACATATAACTGCGAATAAATATATACACATACATAGGCCACCCAAGAATGAATCGGTACATACACGAACGCGGGTCTAAGCCCAAATTAGCCAACCAGTCTACTCAAAAGCTTCCCCGGCTGATATAGAATGTTCTAAAGGTGTATATTATATTTCTCAGAAGTTCCTTTAGCCAGTACTAAGAGGCTCTACATCATCTTGGTTGAAACCTACTGTTTTAAGATACTAGAAAACGATTAAGTGAATACTCTTAAATCTTTTATTCTGACAGCATTATGAGAATCTTTGCTCTTGATATAGTCTACTTGCCTATTCCTACTTGTTTCCTATATCTGGTAGTTGTGTAGAAATTGATTTCCTTTTTACTGATTGTTGCGTTGCATTCTGGCCCTTCGGTCAGACTCGCGTTCACATGTAAAGGTACATACATCTATCATTGACCTGGGTCACTCTTATATCCCGCAGTGTCCATATTCTGAGGCCCGTATTAATAATAATGGCCTGTTCGGCGTCAGAGTGGACTCATTCAAAACTACTTGTTTGAGGCGAATAAACTTACTTGTTATTTGTCTCACACATCGAGTCCTCCATAATTCAATGTCAATCGAACAGGTAAAGACTCGCAAGGATGTAGCTAATAAGAAGTTGTTCAAGTGTTAGACTGTGCAACATTAAGAACTGCAGTAACTACATGTAGGCATATATACTCTAAAGGACTTGGTCAGTGCGGACTTGGTCAGTGCGCCCGAGCTACATGTGCCTCCACACCTTTCTTTGTTGCTACACCTCTTTTTAACCCAACCCCACTGCACTCGCTATACAAAAATCCTCTTTGCAACAGATTTTGTCGTTGCTTGTATTTCAACCTATAACCAACCTTCTAGCCCACTATTTGCAAGATGTCGCTTTATTCTAGGGATCCTGAATGGGAGGATGTTGTACCCCTCCCACAGGATGACGGCGTTCACCCTCTCGCCCAAATAGCATATACCGAGGAATATGCTGAGGCCATGGCTTATCTTCGCGCTGTGATGGCCAAGGACGAAGTCAGCGAAAGGGTGCTCAAAGTTACGGAAGATGTTATTGAAATGAACCCCGCGCACTACACAGTGTGGTAACGATCTTTGATCCTATGATATGTTGCCTCGGGAACTGCCACTAATTTTGCCTTTGTTCAAAAGGCTTTACAGAGCGAAAACCTTGTTTGCCTTGAGGGGGGACTTGCGTAAGGAACAAATATTCCTCAATGAGATGGCTTTAAAACACCAAAAGAACTATCAAATTTGGCACCACCGTCAGTTGATCATGGAAAAGATTGGCGACGTGACTGGCGAGGCGGAGTTTACGGCATCTATGTTTGAGAAGGATTCAAAAAACTACCATGTTTGGTCTTATAGGTTGTGCTAATCTTATCATCTGTTCCGAGTGGTGGAGCTGGAAAATCTCTGGCTGACAAACGCGCGGGTAGACAATGGCTTGTACGACGATTCGACTTATGGGAGAGTCCTAGTGAAATCGAATACATCGATATCTTACTAAAGAAGGATATCAGAAACAACTCAGCATGGAACCACCGGTTTTTTGTGGTTTTCGGTAGAGATCAAGACGTCCCTAAAGAAATTGTTGACCGTGAAATAAGGTGATACCTTCCCACTGTTGAGCTATATCTACCTCCTTGCTGATATTAGTTCACGGAATAGCATTTGCGAAGATGCTATCTTCATTGCTCCCCAAAACCCGAGTCCCTGGAATTATTTGCGCGGGTTAGTTGACCAAATGCCCCGTGAGAAGTTTATATTTTAATTTATGATGTCTTTAGGGCCTTAAAAAAAGCAAATCTTTCACTCTCAACAATTGAGAAGACGTGCCTCCACTATGCTCCGCTGGATAACCCCGACAAAATAAAATCATCACATGCCTTGGACATTCTGGCTGATATATATATGGAGAAGGCGGAAAAGGAACAGGCGGTGATGGCACTGGATCTTTTGGCGAAGAAGTATGACCCCATCAGAGCTAATTATTGGAATTACCGAGCTGGGCTCATAAGGGGGGTATAAACGAAATTGATCACTATTCGTATGCTGGTCTTAAAGGAAAGCGGACATTCAATTTTCTTTTCTTTTCCCGCCAGGCCTCTACTTTGATAGGTGAGCGGCGAAACCTCAGAAGATTATGATGTTGAGTATTTTGACGCGTAATGCTTCTTTTAATTTACTCACTACTATTATTACTATTCAGAACAAGAAGGAAATGTGTAAAATTTAAAATTAGTCAGAAATTAGAAAAGCAATCCAACCACCTGACAATAGGAAGCTAAGAAGTATGAGAGCTAGGGACGTCTCTATCATTGACTTCCCCTATAATTGCCTTCCCCTATAATTTCCTTCGATCCATACATTTCACGATATGCAGCAAGCATGTCTACGGAAATATTACTGCCTGGATTATAGTTAGTCTTACAAGAAAAATCATGGTTGTAGGGGATTTGGTGAGTGAACTGCTACTCACCGCCGCAGACAACGAGAACAACCTTGCTATCTGGTTGAAGGTCGGGAACAACTTTCCCAAGCAGACCGTAATAGATAGCAGCCGCGGAAACCCCACATGCAGCTTCCACTGCTACCCTCTCGTCATCCATCAACCTACAGCAGCCCATCGCGGCTTGGGCATCGCTCAACACCACCGACTTAACATTGGGCCTCTGTCCAAGTTCATATGTCTTTGCAGCAACCCTTCGAGCACCTAGAGAAGTTGCTATGGAGGTCACTGCGGGTAGGGTTACATGATAACCGGCCTGTAAAGCTGCATTAAGAGAAGCCGCACCTTCCGTCTCAACAGCTAGAATTGGTACATCGGGGAATCCATGGCCCATAAGTCCTAACTGGATGCCACAGAACAACCCACCACCACCAACTGATGCAATGATTGCGTCCGGAGACCCTCCAAGATCATCAATAATCTCATCAATTAAGGTGGCATTTCCTTCCCAAATATCTGGATGGTCAAAAGGAGCGCAATAGACACCTTGATCGTCTATTTCTAGGAGACCTTGAATGTAATCGTCTGCCTCCTTCCAACTAGCGCCATGAGAGATGACTTCGCCTCCTGCGACGCGAATTTTGGCTTTCATGAGCTCTGTGGTGGTTTCGGGAACCACCACGGTCGCTTCATGACCCAGCATTCTAGCAGCTGTCACAGCAGCGAGTCCTAATAATCCAGATAAATCATGTTAAATATCAAACAGGCTCATGGTAACAGAGAAACTGCACATACCTGCGTTCCCACCACTTGAGCTGTAGAATCTTATTGGCCCTGGCCTAGACTGAACAGCTTTAAGGCACAGGTTTCCCACTCCACTTTAGAAATTAGCAACGCTCAACTAGCCACAAATCCCCCGAGAATGAACATGAATAGTAATATTACCGGGATTTAAACGATCCAGACGGTTGGAACATATCCATCTTCATAAACACTCTGCTTCACAGAAAATTAGCTGGATGAAGCAACTACTAGATGTGGTACATACCATCCTGCTGCCTTGGAGAGAGCGTTGCTTTCTAATAAAGATGTTCGTATCCACGGTAGCTTGTGCCGCAGCTGAGTAGAAGGGTTTGAGTCCGAAGTGACCATTTTTATGTTTTAATTAGCAAGATATGGTAATGGAAGATGGATAAAGAGTAAAATCTTTAAGAATCGGTGTGGTTTTATATCTAATATTTTCTTTTACATTGTATGTGGAGGATTACTATACAGTGTAAGGAGGCCAAGCCCGGTAATATAATCCCAAGTACAACGAGTTCATCATACGTAACTTTCCGGTGGTAACCGGCCGTCCGCTTATCGTGAACGGACCCAGGTTCTAAAATAGCCAGCGAACGAATCTCATACTCTACTATTGACATCGTCGCATAGAGGTGCCATAATTACTTTTATAGTCCACATGATGATGTTCGAGCGTCTGCTGTACTTTCTGTAATTTCGTAGTCTAGACGCAGTTACCTGTGAGCATGGCATAAAGTAGCCAATTTTGAATATATATAGTGAATCAGTTCCAACTTTCAAGCAACGCTAATGCTATGTAGTCCTGGTTCTCATGCTTATGTAGAGTATGTAGAGTAGATGATAACAAAAAGAAAGCACTGTAAAAGATTTGAATTTAAAAGTATATTGGCACGTGTTTAATCATCGGATCAAAGAAAGACCAATCATTTACAAATGGAGAAGGCTTAGGAGAAAGGTCACAACGCCGTAGTGACAGTTAGAGAATTTGAATGGACAAGGAGAGTTGGGGGTAGTTCCGCAGTAAGAATCTATAAGCCACCGTGTAAGTACATGAGGAGCAAAAGGGGGGTTATCAGAGGATTTACCTCCAGTCCAGCAAGATAATCAACCGAGTCCTTCTCACTTTTGCATGTGCCAGGCTGGGGCGAGGGCAAGGTAGTAAAGATGACAGCCGTATCATGAGAATGTTTCCGTATAAGTTCGTTCAAAATAAGATGTTGTGCCCTCGAGGGCAAATCATTGAAGGATAAAGGGTTGAGAAACGTTGAGGATGCTTGTACCCTATTACCACGTGTATCCGTAAACATAATACTAGGGCCAACACCCTCCTCCACTGCCACTTCAGTATCCGGAACTGGTTTACAGGAAAAGATTGGAGTGGAGCTACGATGTGGTAGCTCAGGCCTGGTAAGTGAAGGAATAGGTGTTGTAGACGATTCTCCTGTCGAGCCCATAGCCAAACCTGCTTCTTTACGAGGTTGCGCTTCCTCAGTCGACGTGGACTTAAGTGCAGAGGCTCTGAGCGCCGCTTGTCGCAGACTTTGCTTCCTGTAAGTAGTACCAAATCCCAAAGGATCGCCAGTGCTGGCACGTCGAACTTTGATAATAGGAGGATGTTCCTCGTCGGTTGAGTACTCATCGGCGTCGTTTTCACTTGCAGCGCTTTTGATGCTCTCGTCGTCGCTAGAAAGAATGTCGCTTTCACCGTCACTTGAAAGCTCAGAAGTAGATTCATTTTCGAGGGCATCTGGATTAAGGCGGTGGGTCCGCATATTCAGAGACAGAGGCATTCCTAGTCTAGTCAGGCCAAAGATAGAATGCCGCTTGCGAGATTTTTTGATGAGCTTATTTATCCCCCCGAACATTGTGCGGCTGTCATATCGTCTCTGTTGTTGAAAGCTGCTGCTTGGCCATTGGTCTCCACCTACAAGTTGCGCTACATCGGCGAGATGGTCAGGAGCATCACGAGATGATGCTCGACCCCTGCGCTTTTGCAACTCCTTCCACCATTGTTCGTTCCCGAGTACGATCTCCACATTGTCGTCTTCATTTTCACATCCTTTCACGATTGCCTCGTAGGAGCTCAGCTTGCCGTCTGCAAGCCACATAACCAAGACCTCCGCTTGAATGCGCAGATTTTCCAGCAGTTTCTTAACGCGAGCTCTTTCCTCATGAACGTCACTTTCATACTCAACAAATACTGCAACTCGAACTTTGTAGGTCTTTTTCCACGCTGGAACGGTGTTTAAAATGCAGCCCTAGGGAAGAATGAGATATAGAAGTGGTTGAAGTATTTGCACAAAGGCTTTCATAGTCAAGTATTAAGGGACTTACCAGTTGAAGTATAAGAGTATAAGTATCAAAGTTTGTTGTTAGGATATTACCGGCGCCAGGAGTGCCATTTTCGATCTCAGCAGACATTTCTATTGGTATGTTAGTAATATCTAGGGGCCGAAAGGCTGGTTGAGATCTTACGAATTGGCCAGAGATCAATATACTTTTTGTCATGGTCTTTACCCTTTGAAGGGAGTTCCAGGTTCTCAAATCCCTTCGCAACGGCCACATTTATCTGTAGAGAGAGAAGCAAATCCTCCAAGATATTGACGTAACTGGTAACACTGACCGCGGTTTCATTCCGCATGGTATCCGTTGGGAGCTGGTCTAATATATGAGTTGTAACCCTACCAGGCTGGGTGTTGTGAGGTGCAGGTTGATGTGTTGGATTTGTATTTCTTGACTTTGACGTACACGGAATATCTACTAGAGGTTTTGAGTTGCGGTATTCATCTAGATTATAAAATCCTAAGACTGCAATATTTGGGCGCATGCCTCCTAAGCCAGCCGAGAGCACAATATTCCTTGCACCCCATTCTATAGTAGGGGCAATGGATATTTGGGGGAACGCTTTGACTTTGCTGAAATCGATATACTTCATCCAAGCGGCTTGTTGCCGCTTAACCTCTGGGAATGAGTCTTGAAAATCCGGAGTGACAACAATGTGTCCAAGGATGTATAAAGATCCCTTTTTCATAGCTGCAAGAAAACAAGTAAGTCTCAGTTCCTTTCTTCGATTCACTTCAAGAAGCGATTGTCATACCGTTGCAAAACTGAATCAATTTCCAAGATCTCCGGGGGTCATTTACGAATAACAGGATCTAAAGCTGCTTTATAAGAGGATGTCCCTTGGGAAATCACGGATTATGTAAATTGAATATACCTGAGGTCTCCAAAACTTCACATGCTCCTGTTTCAATCTCAACAAGTACTTCCTGACTTGATGATAGATCAAACTCTGAGAAACGTCTCCCCAACTCTTAGGTGGCGTAGTGTAGTGAATAACTAAGAATAGGGTGACCAAGACGCCTAGACAACCTCCAGCGTAAAGTTTGTCAACCTGCTCGAATGGTTAAATTGATATATCCAAGAATGGCGATGATACATACAAATATCATAGTCGCACCACTCACAACCGCTCCGACCGCAGCTGTCCACCAGGTGAAATATTTGAAACTCGGCCTGAAATTCGGTGCACTTCCGACTTTTAGCAGGAAACAGGCCAAATTTGTGACTAGAAATGTCATGAGATACGTCATAGTCACAAAATTGGCGATCTGGTTAATATCGCATAGTAGAGTTAATTGAGAGAGAAGAAAGGTCAGTATAATCGCATATGTTGGCTCATCGTTTGACTTGGTTCCCTGGCCAAATAAAGATACACCGGGAAGTATCCCATCACGGGCTAACGCTTGTAATGACTTTGCGGAACCGATTACTCCCATAAGAGCTGAGAAGAATGAAGATGCAAGTTCCCCGCCAAGAATGAGATGTTTCGACACATTAATCTATGCAATAAGTAATTAGTTGGTTATATACTTGTATTTGATGAGATTAATAGCATACGTCCTGGATTATGTTGAGGTTTTTATATAGGCTCTCGCGTCTAATAGTGGCCCCCATAGAGAGAATAACCAATGTATAGGCCACAAATGTCAACATTAAACCATGCAAAGTACCTCTTGGTATTGATTTGCTGGGATTCTTAAGGTCGCCGGACATGCTTGCACCGGCGAAGATTCCGGCAGTGGCTGGAAAGAGAATACCAAACAAATCTTGCCAGTTCTCTCTACAACTTGTTAGAATGCTATAAAGAGCATAATACTCACTGCTTACCTTCCTGATATCTGACTTCCAGCGGCTCCTTTCGTGAACCTTGGCCTGAGGTTTTCCATAAACGTATCCATTGACAGACCAGTATAGAAAACATCATGGCTGGTATCTTGAAACGGCTTGACCAAAAGAGCTGATACGGGGATAGAAAATGTTGCAAAAAGGAGGATCGCGAGAAGAAAGTTTGATGCACGGGCAAAAATGGCAGAGCCAAGAAGGCATATTATTGTGCAAAAAACCAAGACTGCAGTAGCATAGAGGTATCGATACCACTGTTCTCACACCATTACCCATCAGTAATAAGGAAACCTCATCTTAGGGACCGTTCAGCAATAGGCCAAAACAGAGTTTATGGCTGTGACAAATCCGTCTCAATAATCTTTTGGTTAGATTTTCACTCTTGGAAACTCCGTTCCGCCCCGCTGCCAAACGGACCCTAAGACCACCCATATCCTCAGAAGAGGTAGATGTGTGGATTTTGGTGGGGGAACCGACGAATGTGTCTGGAAAAATCTGTGGACCACTGCCAATCTTTTCTCCGAAATTATTCATCAAACAGTCAATCATGCCAACAGCATTCATGCCTGTGTTGAATACAAAACCCAAATAAAATACTAGGCCTATACTTCCTCCGAACTCTGGCCCTAAGGAGCGTGAGATGAGGTAATACGCGCCACCGCCACGAACTGTACCATTCGAAGAGATGGCGGATATTGATAGTGTAGTGATCAAGTTGATAAGATAACTATTCATGCCGCGTAAATCAGCATGTGAAGGGTGAAGATTTGGACTAGCCAAAAAAAAAGATGGTTCTGTAAGAGTTATGGGAAGTCAAGTATTACGATACAGTACTTCACCCCGGCTTTCTTATTGGATGGCCTAAGATCATCATTGTCGGGTGAGATTATTTGCATTACCTGACTAAAAGCATACCTTGATTGTGAAGGCCTTGTTAGGTAGAGTTTTTTGACATTAAGTGAATACCGGTTCATACCAAACATTCCAAGTATTCCTCCTTGTCCCAGGACGAAGCCGAATCTCAGGAACATGAGAATGGATAGAACATTTAGTGTGGTTGGAACAAAAACCTAACAATCCACTATCAACGAAATGTCTAGCCCACAGGAGCTCTATGGATACACACTCCGCTAAATGTACCCAATTTCTTGACCTTTCCTACATGGATCTTCTCCTCATCCGCTATGGTGATTCCCCGGACCATTTTAGGAACATTGTCATTCGCCTTTCCCGCACCAAGCCATCGCGTAGCTGGAGATGGTAAATTCGACTCTTCGTCGTGAGGATGAGCGTTCCGGCGAGTAAGCTGGGAGGTGAAATCCTCGCTGGTCCGGGAGACGAACTTCGGCGTTCTAATCGACATGAAGGGAATATAGATGACTGCGAAAGTAATGGTGAAAGTAAACTTAAGGAGAGGCTTCGAATCGGTTGGAAAAGCATCAGCGGAGGGGGCTTGTAGCGGGTATCCTGTTGACGAGTGACCTTCAGAAGCGGGAGGGGCAGGTTCAGTATCGAGTATCGAGTATGCACGGTATGAACCGAACATCAAACCCGGGATAAGTGAATCTTGGCATACGTTATTTGAACACCTAAAGCCAACCCGGCAACTGAGGACAAGCGGGCGCTATCTGGTGCCTTAACCGCAATATGGATGATAGGTGACCCCCACCGACTAAGATCTGAGACTAGGAGACCGGGCTTGGCACACTGCATAAACACTGCACAACGTTTTTGACCGAGTGCTAGGGTAGATTCATATGGCAACAGCACATAAATTTTGGAGGTAAAAAGGCTCGGCAATAACTACAACCAAATTTGTATGGTAACGGCAACAGGGCAAACCCATTATTCGCCAGATTTTTTTTGTCTGCCCAGGGGTTTTCCTACGGATCGGGAAAACACCTGAGTATTTATCCAGTAGAAGCCCTAAAATTCTGTAACAGATACTTCCGCGTTCGTAGCTAAAATCGCTGGACTGACAAAAAAGGTCTGGCGGTTTCCTGGGCAAGGCTTCAGTCCGTTCAACAGAACGAATGACTAAAGTTTAAGGTGTATACTAAGCTTATTAGTGAGAGGAATTGGAATCCATCCTCTCAAGCAACCGACAACCCCTTCTCAACTCCGCCAAGACTTGACGAAGTGCGGGGATCCTCTTTAATTTTACTTTCATCATTCGATCCCCTCGATCCTTCGGGTCATATGAAAACAAGAGACATTTCGTGATGGGCAGTTAGCCTTCATCAACCTCAACCTTCTCTTCATTGTGAAACCCTCACTGGGGTCGCTTTCATACAGGGCCTGACCTTCTCTTATTTCTCACGATGGCTCTAACCTCTGTTGAGGCCATCACCATATTCATCATCACTTTCACGCTCACTTCACTGACGGTTCTCGCGTAATCGCGGTTTCTTTTGTTTCGTTTACGTTCTACTTGACATCGTTATTTTCTTCTTTTCATTTTTTTCTCGCGGGGTTTCATCATCGTCAGTAGGAGTCACGGTTGGTAGCATCTGATAATTCTTATAAGCTGGGGAACTGGCGTGGGGATAGTCTTTCTGTAGTTTATAATCGCACGCGATGATTGTCTGCAAAACAATTCAAATGACTCAAAAAAAAAAAAAAAAAAAAAGAGAGGAATTGGAATCGAGAACTGACAGCTCATACATACTGTGCGAAAAGTATGATGTTCTTGATACCGTAGTGATAAATTACGTATAATAAGGAATAACACCTACTACAGGATAACCGCGAGAGAAATGCTATCCTCCAAACTCCATTTTTCTTTCTGTATACTCGTGTGTGTATTAAATGGTCGGAAGCCGTTGCAACCAAATCCTTACCAAAAATTCCGACTTTTTAATGAACGCGAGTACTCGCGCGTTAATTATCGTTGCAACCGAATGGTTACTACAAATTCTAGCTTACAATAGTTCTTGGACACAAGTCACCGACTTCGCGCACGGCAACCACTTTTTGACCCTTCACAGGTGACCACAAAAAACACCACGGCAACCACAAATGATCCTTTGGAGAGCTGGTTTTTTGTAGAGTAGTTATTTGGTGTCTAATAATAAAATATATAATATGTAATGCTTTATGTACCAACCCCTTGCCATTATCCCATAGCTCGTAGTCGGATTTCGCCCCCATGGCAACTACGACAAACTTGAAGGTGATTAGGAACTTCTCAAGAACTTGAAGTAAGGGAGGGTTCTTTCTTATCTTAGACGATCGACTTTTTTCTTGAAACATGATGATGCTTGAAGGCACGAATCTCTAGAAATCTTTCGAGTCTTCGTCTTTCAATGTTTGCTTCAATATACTCGCGCGTCCATTAAAAAGTCGGAATTTTTGGTAAGGATTTGGTTGCAACGGCTTCCGACCATTTAATGAACGTGCGAGTATGAGGTTGATTTTAATGCTCTAGGCGCATTTCTCGATGCTCTGATGGTACCAATAGTCACGTTGATAACATTCTGGTGTTGGAGTTGGTGCTTATGTTTTGTTGCTATTGATGCTGTATCCACTAAGAAGCTGATTGGGAGAGAATCTATTCTTTGAGCTCGTAGTCGATATTGATGTTGAATTTGGCGTTGATAACACTGTCTCGATCTGAGGAGACTCTGCGAGTGCTTAGAGAGAGTGTGCAGATGCTCATTGGGATAGAATCTAGCATAACTAGCCGCCAGATTGAGGTAGTGGGTGTTTCGTCATGTTGATGTTTGTGTTTGTATTAGGTTGTTGATGTATGATATCAGACTCGTATTGAAAGTCAGTGTTGCCGACTAGGGTGCAGATGAGAGCATTATTGGCTGATAAATCAAATCATTCAAGCATTCTGTAGCAGCATCTGTAATGGGGGTGCTATGATAGGGCAAGACCATGACTTCGATTAGGTAGAAGAATAAAAAAGCAACGAACGAGTTATGAAATGACTCATTCGGAAGAAGTATAGAGTTTGTTTATTTGATCCCTTTCAAGTCTAGCAACGTAATAACTTTAAAGAGTCTTCTCTCTAGTAAAGATCCGCTGATGATGAGAGATCAATCTAGGGCAATGCTGGGTTCTTTATAGAAATCCGGTGCCCTTTTTCAGGTTCTTTGTTCGGACGAGCAACCTACCTATCAATCTTCGCAAGATGATTGTATATGAGTCTTATGATAGAAACGACGATTGACGATCAGGTAGAAAGATAAAAAATAGAAAGGAATGAGTTATGATAGGACTCGTTCGACAGAAGGATAGAGATTGTTTGTTTAATCGTTTTTGTAGTCTGGGAACTTAATTTGAATTTTAAGGGGTATTCTCGCTAGTAAAGATCCGCTGATGATAAGAGGCCAACCTGGGGCTACATCGGGTTCTTTATAGAAATCCGGTACCCTTATTCAGGTTCTTTGTTCTGACAGGCAATCTGCCTGTCAATAGTCGGGGGGTACAGCGACTATTTCCTACGGGGCGGAGTGAAAGGCTTTGCCACTACACTTCGGAGTATCTGCTATCCGAGTCAAATCAGGCAATCTCTACCAAGAGCTGTTCGGGATCCTAAAAATTAGCGGAAACAGCCGATCAGAAAGCAATTGCTTATTTAATTGATTTGGGTGTTTATAAAGCGAGGTTTTGCTTTAGTAGCTTGGGTCTCTCCCAAAGGTGCAATTGAAATAGGAGGGTTCCGCAGTTTGATTTCCGGGAGTTATTTTAGGTCCAAACGTCTTTTTAGCGGCGTTTCAAGAAGCTCATGAGCACTCAAATAGATCGAAATACCGACCAGATCACTTCCGTCATACTATAGGACATCCTCTAGGCCTTAGTTTGCACCTGTGGTGTTGACCACTAATGTACATGATGTCGCATCTAAAGTATCCCCATCACAACCGGATAGTGTCCTAACTTTGTCACAAAACATGACGCAGTGTAACGTGGGACTATCGACGAGGGACTATAGTGCCAAGGAATACAACCGAGGCAAGGATGTAGCAGAAGGTGTTCGAGACAATGGACTATAGGTGGCCCTACCTGGTATGATAAACCAGCTTGAACCCTATGACGTAGCTTAGAACAAACGTGATATTCGTGGAGTAAATACAAAGGTTGCAAGAAGAGAAAAGGAAACGAAGGAGAACATGAAAAGACACGAGACAACACCCCCTTATATGTCCAACTCCAGTCCAATGATGACTAATACCTTCATGTAACAGAAACCGAAAGAACATAATAGAAAACCCCATTACGAATCCTGATCCTACCGAACAATACCTTCTCTTCACGTCCCAATCCATCACCTTAGCCGAGATACAATGTTGCCGTTACAATATCGTTAACCTTGAACTCGGTTTCCAAGAGGGAAACAGTACGTTCTTCTAAGTCGCTAGGAGGTCCAAAGAGACTGATATCATCTACGTAAATAGCTGTGATTAGATTACCTGAGTCGTGGACAAGAACATAGGGATCAAAAACAATGATAGCAAAACCATAGGGGATAAGGTATTCAAACAGCTGAAAGTAACATTCCCTTAGTGATTGCTTCAAACCGTATATACAGCGATTCAACCGCGCAACCTTACTGAAGGAAAGGTACAATGTGAGGGTTGTGCGGAAGGATACTATAGCGGTTAAACTATTAAGTTGTCACCCTGATTTCGAGACAGAGAAGACAAAAGTATAGAAGAAAGAGAAAAACAGCCCGATATGTATACAAGAACCGTGTCCCTTCCAAACGAGAAGACTAAACAGGTGGGAAAGGCATTTGACCCCGAGAAACTGCCAAGAAGTATGGAAACAGATAGAAGAGTTTCGGTTGCATAAGCGCCCGATCAAGTACATAAGTGTATGACTCAATGTTCCAACATAGGGAAGTAATATCCGAGGTGACAACCCATATGTAAAGTAGAAAAGTAATAGAAACCAAAAGAGAATAGTTAACAGTATAAACCCTGTATTCCTTATCAAATAACCCGTAATGAAATGTATGGAGAGAAAGAAATATAACGAAGTAAATGAAAGAAACAAAGTTCACCGTAAATTTTAACACCCCTTCTCACTTTGTACCGAATATAGATGTGCACAAGTGGTCGTGAGTTTGTTTCACAAGTCCTTTGGTGCAAATTTCTGCCAGATTTTCCACTGTAGGAACGTATATGAGGTTAATCGAACCATTCTGAACACAGTCGGGAGAGAAGTGGTAAGCGATATCGATATGTTTCGTCCTGTCGTTAAGTTTCGGATTATTGGCGACGTCGATGGCAGAGTTACTGTCACAGAGGACTGCTTGTGGAATATCGTCCTTAAGGAATGCCTTCAGGCCTCGAGTTAATCAAAGATGATGTTTGGTGGTCATAGCCAGTGCTATGTACTCGGCTTCGCAAGTAGAGGTAGCAATTGAGCGTTGTTTTCGAGAGCGCCAGAAAATGGTGGAATCACCGAGACGGAAGAGATATCCAGAGAAGCTTCGTCGTGTGTCGTAACAGTTTCCGTAAGATGCGTCGTTGTATGCCGATAGTTTGATGTCAGAATCAAATGGGAATAGGAGTGTCTTTTCCTTGGTATTCTGTGTTGGAATTTACGGTGAACTTTGTTTCTTTCATTTACTTCGTTGATATTTATTTATCTCCATACATTTCATTACGGGTTACTTGATAAGGAATACGGGGTTTATACTGTTAACTATTTTCTTTTGGGTTTCTATTACGTTTCTACTTTACATATGGGTGTCATCTCGGGTATTACTTTCCTATGTTGGAACGTTGAAATATATCTTATGTATGTGATCGGTCATAATAAACCGACACTCTTCTATCTGTTTCCATACTTAGCAGTTTTCAAATGGCTTTCCCAATTGTTTAGTTTTCTTTCTCGGTCGGAAGGACAGCGGTTCTTGTATAAATATCGGGCGTTTTTCTTCGACGATGTTATCAATCAAGCGATACATATAATATAGATATTAGAACCTCAAACCTTTGCTCGTTCTCTTCTAAATTCTTTGAATATTCTTCCTCTCGAAATCGGGTGACGACTTAATAGTTTAACATTATTGTGTCCTTCAAGACAACCCCGCGTTGTCCCTTTCATTCATTCTGAATGGAGTCTTCGTTTGGCGTCGGACATATGTCGATGGAAGGATTGGAGTTAAACCGAGAGAGGTGAGTTATTGTATACGCTAGATCGGTCTTGTCGCGATATAAGATATATGAGAGATCCGATGATTTGTTGATAAGCAGTTGCATCGGCCTTATCGTCTTCGTCACTAGTCGCAATCAATCGGTGGTTAGGATCGATGGGAGTGGAGACGGGCTTGTAACGGCAACATGGTATCTCGGCTAAGGTGATAGATGAGATCATGAAGAGAAGGTATTGGGCAGTTGTATTGGGATTTGTAATGGGGTTTCTGTTATGTTCTTTCGGTTTCTGTTACATGGAGCATTAGTCATCAACGGACTAGGAGTTGGATATATAAGGGGGCGTTGCCTCGTGCTTTTTCATGTTTTCCTTCCTTTCCTTTTCTCTTCACTCGACCTCCTGTATTTACTTTCGCGAATACTACTTGTTTCTTTCGTCGTAGGGTTCAACCTGCTGTCATCTAGTTCAAGTTAGAGCATAGTCCATAGTCCCGTCCCATAGCCTATAGCCTCGATTCTCGTCACGCGTCTTCGGTTGTATTCCTTGACTATAGTCTCTTCACATAGATTCTGTAAATTAGTCCATCTATTGCAACCAATACAACATCATAGCCTCAGCCGAACACGCCTATTGATTACAAAGAACTTGAATAACCTCCAAAGGTTCTTTGAAGCCCTGCGTCGACATGTCGTGAACGAAGCTACGCGCTTCAACAGTGCCAACATGGCGCCAATATCGAACGGATTCTGAGGAGATGGAAGGGGAGGCTGAGAGAAAGAGAATGTTTCAAAGAACCTCGCTGCTGCCCGAGCTCAACAGGCAGCTGTAGAGGTTGTTGCCCCGGATGAAGCACCCATCGGAGAGAAGGAACCACCCGTACCCCCACTAGCACCTGTTGCAGCCACTGTTCATCGGTCGGAGAAACTCCCAGATCCTGAAGTGTTTAGGGGAGATCGCGATCGAGAAAGATTGCACCTATTCAAACAACAAATGAGAATCAAGCTGTTGGGAAATGCCGATCGCTATCCCACCCTACAGTCCAAGTTATCCTATGCGTTTAGCAGATTGGAAGGCGTTGCCGCCAATCAGTTTCTACAGTATGTCGGTGAAGAAGGTATCGCTTTGCCCTCCATGGTACGATTTTATGAGATTTTGGATACTGCTTTTAGGGACCCCGATCGAATGCGCACCGCGAGGAGGAATCTCAGGAACATCCGTCAACGAAACCGAACGTTCGCCGACTACTTCGCTGAGTTCCAACGATATGCTGCGGAATCGGGTATGGATGAAGTCTCTAGGATTGAGGCTTTGATGGAGGGAATCAATGCGGAGCTGGACGAATCAATGATACACCTGTAGAGACTCCTGGCGGTAGATCATGTATGACTCTTCAAGCGGTTGACAATCGCCGTCGGCGGCAGAAATAGCGAAATAAAAAGCGCGGAATCTACTTCTTCTTCCGGCCTCGTCCCCCACCAAATAACCCTCTTTCCTCATTCTTGCTGCCGCTAACGCTTAACCTCTTCGAATCACCTCGTTCAGAGGTGATGTCTAAATGGATCTGTCTGGAGGCCGCCGCTACCCTCGCCGAAAGGAATGCGCTACTGAGGGCGGTGTTTCTATTGTGGAGGTGTTGGACACATGGTTAGGGATTGCCCACAAGTGAGGGCAACCGGAAATCAAGCAAGGAGACCAGTGATGAGGGGAGCAGCGTTGAGGGTGGAGGAAAATGATGGAAGTGACAACGAGTCGGCAAAAGATTTGTCCCTGCACTAAGTGGCTTAGCCCAGGGACCGTTTAAGAATTTTTCTAGGATGCGTATTTCTGGTTTTTCGGTATCGGAGGAGGAAATGGATGGGAATCAACTTGTAGTAACTTGTTCAATTTCACAGAATAAAAACACTTTTGTACCCACCTACGCCCTTATTGATACCGGAGAATCAGGATATGCTTTCATCGATGAATCTTTTGCACGCCACAACAATCTTACAATGACCCCCCCTCAAAATGCCCCGCCATGTAGACGTTATAGATGGAAGACCTATTAAGTCAGGAAAAATTACCCACATCGTCGATGTCTCGCTAGACATTCACGGCCATCGAGAGACTGCACCATGTTTTGTGACAAAGTTGGGACACTATCCGATTGTGATGGGAATACCTTGGATGCGACGTCATGATGTTACGATCCGACCAAAAGAAAACGTATTAATTTTTGACTCTCGGAGCTGTTGTCAACACTGTTCGCTCAGTGGAACTGCAGTTACTGTTCATGGCATTTCGATTCCATTACCAGAACACTATAGAGTCATCGTCTCAGCAGCTGAAAAATCAACCATTGACATTGAACAACTGATACCGAAAGAGTTCCATCGTTATATCCATATGTTCGAAGAATACGATGCTTCCATTCTCCCGCCACATCGACCCTCACATGATATGAAGATAGTATTGCAAGAAGGCAAACAACCACCATGGGGACCGATATATGCTTTGTCCCAAGTCGAATTGAAAGCTCTCTGGGACTATCTCCAGGAAAACCTACCCAAGGGAATCATTCGCCATAGTGAATCGCCAGCGGGAGCGCCTATATTATTCGTTAAGAAGGCTGATGGAACTCTTCCTCTATGTGTTGACTATCGGGGACTAAATTCCATTACTATTAAAAACCGCTATCCACTACCGTTATTAAAAGAAACTTTGGCAAAGCTATCAAGAGCAAGGTACTATACCAAGTTAGACTTACTATGGGGATACAATCAGATCAGGATAGCGGAAGGAGATGAGTGGAAGACAGCGTTCAGGACCAGATATGGACATTTCGAATATACAGTAATGCCATTCGGACTAGCCAATGCTCCTGCTATATTTCAACATTGGATCAATGATATCCTGCGCCCTTACCTTGACCAATTCGTAACGGCATATTTGGACGACATCCTTATCTACTCTGAAACCCTCGCAGAACATAAGGAACATATTCGAAAGGTCCTAAAGGTACTTGATGAGAATCATGTTCACCTTAAACCTGAAAAATGTGAATTCATAGTTCAAGAAACGAAGTATCTTGGTTTAATTCTTACTCCGAATGGAAACAGGATGGACCCAAAGAAAGTTGTCGATGTCCTAGAATGGTCCACACCGACAAATCTCCATGACGTTCAAGTATTTTTGGGATTTGCGAATTTTTATCGACGGTTCACTTTGGGATATTCGAAGATTGTTGCCCCACTCACGGCCTTGACCAAGAAAAACGTTAAATTCGAATGGACGGATGAAAGAGAGGAGGCATTTCAAACTCTGAAAAAGATGTTCACGACGGCGCCCATATTAGTTCATTTTGATCCGGATCGAAAAATTGTAGTGGAAACTGATGCATCTGACTATGTTTCGGCAGGAATCTTATTACAACGTGATGATGAAGGAGTTTTACACCCGGTCGCTTTCTTTTCCAAGAAACATTCCCCTGCGGAATGTAACTATGAGATTTATGATAAAGAACTTCTAGCGATCGTGCGATGTTTTGAAGAGTGGCGACATCATCTGGAAGGGGCACAATTCCCCATTGAAGTTTTCAGTGATCATCGGAATCTGGAATACTTTATGACGACAAAATTGTTAAATCGTCGACAAGCCCGTTGGTCTGAATTTCTTTCACGTTTTGATTTCGTTATACAGTTTAATGAGAAAACAGCGAAATAAACCGGACGGATCGTTATAGGAGATCAGGTGATCTACCTAAAGAAATGGGATGAATGGCACGATCGAGAAAGTGGTTCTGAAGCGGAAAAATTTGGATTCAATGCTAAGTTTGTTCGCGGGTTCTTTGTCAAATGAATCCGCTGGAGGAACGTCCACTGTTGAGGAGTTATTTTCCAGAGCTTACCAAGTTGATAGGTTTCCAAATGAGATCCTCGCTATGCTTCGGAGCGACGTTCGCCATTCAAACAAAATTTCGAGTCTGCGGAAGATAACAATAACAATTTCTTTATCGGCGTTCTATCATCTATACGATGATCTTCGGTTAAGGCTTTTGAAAGAGCACCATGACAAACCATCTGCAGGACATCCGGGTAGAGCAAAGACATTGGAACTCCTAAGCCGGGAATATTATTGGCCACAAATGCGAAAGTATACCGATCGATATGTTAGGAACTGCAATGTGTGTGTCCGTAGCAAGGCATGACGCAATGCACCATACGGAATACTTCGCCCAATGCCAATACCTGAGGGACCATGGATGGATATCTCGATGGATTTTGTCACCGATCTCCCTGAGAGTGATGGATATAATGCGATCCTAGTTGTTGTGGATAGGCTAACCAAAATGCGACATTTAATACCAACGACTAAAGAGGTAGATTCGAAGGACATCAGCAAAAAATGGGTTTCGCCAGGACGAATCCGCGCGCCCAGATGTCCAAATTCGTCTTCCGCGCCCAAAACCTCGTCTATTGCTCACAAAACCTCGTCCCGCAGCCACCAAAATATGACACGTCGTCTTTTGGCGCCTAGTAAGCATACAAAATGTGACACGTCGTCTTTTGACGCCTAGTAAGCATGCAAAATGTGATATGTCGTCTTTTAACGCCTAGTAGGCGTCCCGAATATGACACCTCGCCTCTTGACGCCCCACCGTGGTGAATCTGCCTAAGTCCTGGCGCTAGCCCTGAGCTCGCTAGCAAATGACGTCAGGTTTGACATCTCGAGGATCCCCACCTGCTTACCTACTTCACCTCCTACCTCACCTCCTACCTCACCTCCTACCTCACCTCCTACCTCACCTCCTACCTCGACACCTACCTCACCTCCTACCTCGATGCTTACCTCCTACCTGCAGCGATGCTTACCTCCTCCTACCTGCAGCGACGCTTACCTCCTACCTGCAGCGATGCTTACCTCCTACCTGCAGCGATGCCTGGATACGTATTTACCTACCTGTATTTTGACGCCTGTACTGACACCGCTACAGACTGCTAAATAGCAGCAAATCGACGCCTAAATTGACGCCCAAAACGACACCAAAACGTCGATTAATTGCACCAAGTCGACACCTAAATCAGCATCAAATCTACGCCCAAATCGACGTCTAACGGTGCACGAAATCAACGTCAATTAAGCTCCTAATAGGTAGGAAGGTAGGCAGCGAGGTGCGGGGGTAGGTAGGTAGGGATGCAGTGCGGAGGTAGGTAGGCAGGGAGGCAGCGCGGAGGTAGGTAGGCAGGTAGGCAGCGCGGAGGTAGGTAGGGCGCTAGCAATTATGTACATAGAATTAGGTAGACAGATAGACGAATATATGTGACTGGCGCGCGGAAACCATGTCCTAGTCAATGTACCTTTTGCCGAGTGATCTCATACTGCCAGCAAATACTGCTAGCGAAACCCGTTAACCGGGCCAAAGATACCAGCGTGGAGACGACATCAGACGGCGTTAGGCGCCAAAAGACGAATTTGCGTCTTAACCTGTCGCGACGACGTCCTTTGGCAAAGAGGCGCACTGGCTCCGTTTTGGTACGCCCCGGCGTCGGTCTACAGGTAAGCAAAAGTCTTGGGGCATCTGGGGCATCTGGGGCATCTCGGGCGCCCAGGTGCCCCAAGACGACACGTCGTTTTTTGCTGATGGAAGTAGCGAGGCTATATATCGATAACGTTTGGAAGCTACATGGACTACCTGATACTGTTGTGTCCGATCGAGGAACACAATTTGTCGCAGAATTTTGGAAGTCACTTTGCAAACGTTTGGAAATCTCATCACGATTCTCTACAGCGTTCCACCCCCAGACTGATGTTGGAATTTACGGTGAACTTTGTTTCTTTCATTTACTACGTTGATATTTGTTTATCTCCATACATTTCATTACGGGTTATTTGATAAGGAATACAGGGTTTATACTGGTCACTATTTTCTTTTGGGTTTCTATTACGTTTCTACTCTACATATGAGTTTTCACCTCGGATATTACTTTCCTATGTTGGAACATTGAGTCATATACTTATGTACGTGATCGGACGCTTATACAACCGACACTCTTCTATCTGTTTCCATACTTCTTGGCAGTTTCTCGGGGTCAAATGGCTTTCCCACCTGTTTAGTTCTCTTTTCTCTCTCGGTCGGAAGGGACACGGTTCTTGTATAAATATCGGGCTGTCTTTCTCTTTTCCTGACTTGATCAATCAAGCGATACACACAATATAGACATTAGAACCTAGCTTTTCTGCTCCCGTTTCTCGTCTAAATTCTTTGAATATTCTTCCTCTCGAAATCAGGTTGACGACTTAATAGTTTAACCGCTATTGTGTCCTTCCGCACAACCCCCGCGTTGTCCCTTGCCTTCAACTGATGGACAAACTGAAAAGATCAATGCCGTAATGGAACAGTATCTCCGAAGCTATGTCTCTTATCAACAAGACGATTGGGCCCGACTATTGGCAATGGCTGAATTTGCAACAAACAATCATGCTTCGGAAACGACGAAGGTCTCCCCGTTCTATGCCAATTCGGGGAGAAATCCAAGGATGACATTTGGTCTTTTAGAACATGGGAGAACAACAGCGGAAGATCAAGCTAATAGCATTGCGAAAGACATGAAGGACATAGTGGAGTTTCTGAAAAGTGAAATGTTTCGAGCGCAGAGGATACAGGAAGAATCGGCCAACATGAATCGGTCACCCGCTCCTCATTACAGTATAGGAGATAAAGTTTTCCTATCGACGCGCCATATCCTGACGAAACGACCCTCTAAGAAATTCGATTGGAAACGTATTGGACCTTATAGCATTAAACGGATCATCAACCCTTATGCTTATGAGTTAGAACTTCCCCGGTCGATGAAAATACATCCAGTATTCCATGTCTCACTATTGTCGCCCGAAGCTGGTAATCCGTTACCTGGACAGCAACAGTCACCACCGCCTTCGGTTGAGATCGAAGGCGAGGAGGAATGGGAAGTCGAGGATATTTTGGATTCTAGGAAACGAAGGGGAAGATTCGAGTATCTGGTACGATATACAGGATATGATGAAACCTCTTGGCAACCACTATCGGACCTCGAGCATTCACCTGACATTGTCAAACGATTCCATGAGCGTTATCCAGGGAAGCCTAAGCCTACCAGGAGGTAGGCTTTAGAGGGGGGCGTAGTCTGTAACGGCAACATGCTATCTCGACTAAGGTGATAGATGGGATCATGAAGAGAAGTTATTGGGCAGTTGGATTGGGATTTGTAATGGGGTTTCTGTTATCATCTTTCGGTTTCTGTTACACGGAGCATTAGTCATCAACGGACTAGGAGTTGGATATATGAGGGGGCGTTGCCTCGTGCTTTTTCATGTTTTCCTTCCTTTCCTTTTCTCTTCACTCGACCTCCTGTATTTACTCCACGAATACTACTTGTTTTACGCTACGTCATAGGGTTCAACCTGGTCTGTCATACTAGTTCAAGTTAGAGCCGCCCCATAGTCCATAGTCCCGTCCATAGCCCATAGCCTCGATTACCTACTGTCACGTCTTCGCCTCGGTTGTATTCCTTGGCACTATAGTCTCTTCGCCCATAGACCCCCGTTACAGGGCTTGCAGTCTTGCATCGAGAATCGGTTCAGAATCTTGTTGATGAATGCTGTCTGCGAAAGAGTGATACCGGCGTTCGTGTAGTCAATTTAGATGCCAAGGAGATAGTTGAGAAGTCCCATATCGTTAACCTTGAACTAGGTTTTCAAGAGGGATACTGTACGTTCTTCTAAGTCGCTAGGAGGTCCAAAGAGAGTGATGTCGTCGCGTAAATAGTATGATTAGATTACCTGAGTCGTGGACAAGAACAGGGGATCAAAAGCAGTGATAGCAAAACCATAGGGGATAAGGTATTCAACCGAAAGTACCATTCCTTGGTGATTGCTTCAAACCGTATATCTGACGTTTCAATAGCGCAACCTTACCTTCTAACCGCTGCCGGTAATTCCATATACACCTCTTCTTTCAAGATACCATATAGAAGCGGTTTTGACATCGAGTTGTCTGACACGCCATCCTTTGCAAGCAGCAATGGCAAGTAGTAAACGGAGAGTCGAACGCGTACAACTGGTGAAAAGATCTCATCGTAGTCCATCCCTTGAACTTGAGAAAAGCCTTTGGCGACGAGTCTTTCCTTGTAACGTTCTACTTCTCCTTTAGCATTGCCTTTAACCTCAAACACCTATCGACAATCCACAACTTTTCAGTTGGGTCTGTCAACAACTTCCCAAACTTCATTCTCATTGAGTGACTTCAGTTCCTCGTTCATTGCCTTTTTCCATTCAGACCAGTCCGGTGAGGATTTGGCTTCACGGTATGACTTAGGCTCCGATACTTCT
This sequence comes from Morchella eximia, assembly GCA_024713935.1. Classification (NCBI taxonomy): domain Eukaryota; kingdom Fungi; phylum Ascomycota; class Pezizomycetes; order Pezizales; family Morchellaceae; genus Morchella; species Morchella eximia. Next base: position 593,780 of record JAMGZG010000020.1, read on the forward strand.
AGGATACTAATGAGAGTCTCTTCTCGTTCCGATTCTTGTGGAGGAGCTTCCGGCATTAGCTGGTCGCTTTGGGTGGAGGACGAAGAGGTATCAGGTGACCGTTCACTGGCGTCAGTCATTTGTTGGTCGCTAGATGCGAGAAGTGGTGGTGAGGGAGCCCTTGTGAGAGGAGCTTTCCACCATTCGCCAGGAGGGTTGATAGCTGTGCCTGTTCGTAGTCTTGTCCTTGGAGGACTAGGTCGGAAAGAGTCGTGAAATGAGATGATAGTTTCATTTCTGGGATAGTTTTGTTGAGGAGGGGGTGAAGGTGATGATGAGGAGGAAGATCCGTTTGATTGTACGGAATCTTGGAGTTGTTGCTGCTGTTGCATTGAGGAGAAACCGGAGAAGAGTTCCTGGTTTATTTCCGAATTGGTACTTGATTGAGTTGAGAATGTATTAGAAGGTGTTGAGAATAGAGTATTGTTCTTGCGTCCTTCGTCTAACTGATTGTTGAAAAGTGCAGTAACGATAGGATGACCCTTTTGATACCAGTCAGCTGCGGTTTCGGGGTTCCTATTAATCCAGGCTATCCACATGTCCGAAGTTGGGAAACCTTCTTTGTTGAAAGCATAAGAAAGGCTTGTGGAGGGCTGAGATATTTGAGAATCGTTAGGCTGAACTGAGGACGAAGGTGATGATAGGGGTTCAGGTATTGTAGATACCCCTTCTGTCGCAAGAGGAGGGAAAAAGACATCGTAAGAGACGACTGTTCGTTTTTCTGAGGGGATGAATACTCTATAGTGGCTGTCGGTTGCTGTATATCCTATGAAAATACCTTTCATAGCCCTGGGAGATAGCTTGCTTCCTGCGGGACGTTTGTCCTCCGGGATATGCACATAGCATTCTCGACCAAAAGGCTGAAGGGGGTGAATCGATGTTTTCTTACCGAGGAAGGCCTCATAAGGAGTTTGATCCTTGACTGACTTATGAGGTTGGCGGTTCTTGAGGTAGACGAAGGTGTGAAGGAAAGGGACAACGCGGGGGTTGTGCGGAAGGACACAATAGCGGTTAAACTATTAAGTCGTCACCCTGATTTCGAGGAGAAGAATATTCAAAGAATTTTAGACGAGAAACGGGAGCAGAGAAAGCTTAGTTCTAATGTCTATATTATAGGTATCGCTTGATTAACAAAATCAGAAGAAAGAGAAAAACAGCCCGATATTTATACAAGAACCGTGTCCCTTCCGACCGAGAAAGAAAAGGAAACTAAACAGGTGGGAAAGCCATTTGACCCCGAGAAACTGCCAAGAAGTATGGAAACAGATAGAAGAGTGTCGGTTGTGTAGCGACCGATCGCGTCTGTAAAAGTATATGATTTCAATGTTCCAACATAGGAAAGTAATACCGAGATGACACCCATGTGTAAAGTAGAAAGCGTAATAGAAACCCAAAAGAAAATAATGTAAAGTATAAACCCTGTATTAAACTATCAAATAATAACCCGTAATGAAATGTATGGAGATAAAACAAATATCAACGAAGTAAATGAAAGAAACAAAGTTCACTGTAAATTCCAACAAGGTGGAGACTGCTTCTGCCCATAATCGCTCATCGTTAAGAGGAAGCAACATGGTCCTCACTGTTTCACCCATTGTTCGGTTAAGTCTTTCAGCAACACCATTGGACTCCGGAGAGTAGGGAGGGGTTAATTCGTGAACGATTCCCTTGGAAGCGAAGAAATCTTGTAGCTTTCCATTGACGTACTCTCCTCCATTATCAGTCCTAAAACGCTTGACAGGCAAACCATATTGGAGTTCCATCTCAATCACGAAATCTTCAATAGCCTTAGCTGCATCGGATTTCTTTTTGAGAAAACGAACCCATGAGATTCTGGTCTTGTCGTCGACGAAGGAGATGTAATAGAGGGCGTTTCCGTAGGAAGGAACGGGAAAAGGTCCACACAAGTCAGAATGAATGAGTTCCAACTTGGTTTCCGCTCGAGTATTAGTAGATAGTGGTGTATGGTGTGTACACTTAGCGAGTGAACAGGTTGAACAGTGAAAGGAATTGGGGGCAGGAGGGATGATAGTGGCGTCGGCATAGAGGTTTCTAGCTTTCTGAATGGAAGATGGAGCCAGATGTCCTAGAGCTGAATGCCAAAAGTCATAGGTGAGAAAAGCAGAATCGGTAACGTCAGGAATCTTAAATAAAGAACCGTCAAATGATGCTTCGAAAATCGGTTTATTCCCTCTAACAATAGAAATGAAATCCCCCTCTCCCACCATAGTATACCCTTTTTCTCTAATTTTCCTCCAGGAAAGTAGAGGCCGCTCAAGATCAGGGACATAAAGAACATCAGAAACACGAAAAGAAGAAACAGATCCATCCCTAAGTACACAGTCCATCACCACAGTTCCCTTTCCCTTAACAGACATGGAGTCCTTAGAAGAGGATCTCACAAATCCGGAACATTTCTCGAGGTGTTCGAAACGCCCTAGGGAGGGACACATGTGAGAGGTTGCTCCTGTGTCAAAATAGAATGAAGTGTTCTTTACCTTTCCGTTGTCCGAGTCTGTCGTGACCATTGCGGTATCTCATTCCTTTCTTTTTTCTCCAGACTTCTGTTCCTCTTGGTGCTTCTTGAGCTTGAAGCATTGGTTCCACGTATGCCCCAGATGTTTTCCTGGGTTGTGTTTGACACACCAGGTACATTCTTTCTGCTTCTGTTGACGAGGAGCAGCTTGAGAGGAGGAGGAGGAGGGCTGACGGGGGGACCTGGCAGTTCTTCTCTGTGTTGTGAGAAGTGCCGTTTGAGGAGAGGAGGAAACAGCGGAGGAAGGTTGCTCGTGATCCAAATCTAAGAGACGTTGTTTGACTTCGGCAAAAGTGAAATCATCTTTTGTAGATAGGTTATCTACAACGTTCTTCTGATGTCGGACGAGGAAACCTAGGAGGAAATCGTAACCGCCTTTATCTTCATCCAAGAATTTAGAGAAGAGTTGGCGATAGGTGTCGGACGAGGATTTGGCCAGCTGATTTAGACGTAGCCATTCCTGCTCGAAGGATGCGATAAATGTAGAGATGGGTTTTTCTGGATCGTAGGAGGAGGGAAGAGAGACCAAGGACATGATCTGGGAAACGAGTTCGAAAGCAGTGTCTCGGTAGAATTCGCCACCCAGAGACTCCCACATCCTATGAGGATGGTCAAGCTCGACAATTTTCTCCAAAATGTCTTGAGATACCACCTGGATGTAGACAGCTGCTGCTTGATGGCATAGCGATTCATATGCGGATTTTTCGGCGTCGTCGGCGTCGCTAGCGGGTTCCGCTCCATCAACAACTATTCCATAAACTTTCATGCCTTTCCACACAAGCTTCATGGAAGCTGCCCATATATTGTAGTTCGATTGTCCGGTTAGGACACGGATGTTATCGAGCTTGATAGTGATGGGTTTGTCGTCTTTGACGCGGGTGGAGAAGGAGAGAGAAGACTTTGTGGCTGACTTTTTTCCTTTGGTGGTCATGGTTGGAAAGTTGTATAGGGGAGGTAGTGGAGGGAGGTAGAGGACGGACGAAAGCAAGCCGAAGGGGATTCTTGAACTTCTGATATCGATAGATCAGGATGATGGTGTCTAAAAGAACACCGGGCTCATAACCTGAAGGAAAGGGACAATGCGGGGGTTGTGCGGAAGGATACAATAGCGGTTAAACTATTAAGTCGTCACCCTGATTTCGAGGCGGAGAAGATTCAAAGAATTTAGACGAGAAACGGGAGCAGAAACGCTAGGTTCTAATGTCTATATTGTATGTATCGCTTAATTGATAAAATCAGAAGAAAGAGAAAAACAGCCCGATATTTATACAAGAACCGTGTCCCTTCCGACCGAGAGAGAAAAGAAAACTAAACAGGTGGGAAAGCCATTTGACCCCGAAAAACTGACAAGAAGTATGGAAACAGATAGAAGAGTGTCAGTCGCGTAACCGACCGATCATGTACATAAGTGAATGGCTCAATGTTCCAACATAGGAAAGTAATATCCGAGGTGACAACCCATATGTAAAGTAGAAACGTAATAGAAACCTAAAGGAAAAATAGTAACCGGTATAAACCCTGTATTCCTTATCAAATAACCCGTAATGAAATGTATGGAGATAAACAAATATAACGAAGTAAATGAAAGAAACAAAGTTCACCGTAAATTCCAACACTACAGGCCTGCAATAACCGTACATGTTATTATTGGCCGCGAAGATGGGAGCGCCATAGCCTTGACTTACATGAATTGACTGAATGCGGTCCAGCAGCACTACCGGTGTCTATAGGCGTCCTCGAGGAAGTGTCCTTAGCTGGCCAAAGGTCATGATAGGCGTGTCCCAATAGTTGCCGGTATCGAGGTCATCGGGACCTTCTCGAGCCATGTCAAACGGACCCCCTAGGGCGGCTGGGGCAGCGTATGTACCTCATCCGGAAAATGTTCGTATTGGCGACGCGGAGGAGTTGGAGGCATGGTTCAAGACCAGTGAAGCCAAACCTTTGAGGCTTTGTGCCGTGTTCCATAGGCCTCGTGCACTGCTTGCCGGGCCTGAACGTAAACGAGAGTCCTCCGCCTGATGGGTGGGGCGACCTGAATAAGCGATTTCCAGCGATAGAAGTCGATAAGGAGGAGCAAATCTTTACCTTTATTGATAAGGTAAATAACACTGGTCTGAACTTTCTTTATGCCCCAAAGTGATGTCGCTTTCGAGGAGTTAATGGCGGTATTTGATGAACGGGTAGAAAGATACCAAACGATAGGGCGTAGGCTAGTTAGGCGGTATAGGTCGAAGTTTCCCAATGGTATTGGCTTTATGTCTTGCCACTATGATCGCCTCAAGATTTGGACGTTGGCTGAGAGAAACCATCTATTTAGGCATAGCGGCGGCATAGGTGGAGACGAAAACGATGTCGAAGGAGAAGGGGACGACGATGACGATGACGATGACGGTAACTGATAATGCTAGGGGCGGCATGTTAAGCTATTCGAAAGGCTCAAGGAGCCTTCTTGGGGGATCATTGGTTTGTTGATCAGTTTTTTTTTTTATTAGCCAAGTGCCTTATCTGGTAGGGTAGTTGCCTTTTTAGGCTTTTTATATCTGTTTTGGAATTAAGTTACCTTATCTATTTGGTGAGAGTGCTACACGTATGTTCAGCTAGAGAAGGCTTGAGAAGCCTTCTTCATAGCTTGTTAGGCAGTTTTTTTCTTTTTCTATGTCTGGTGCAGCTACCTCCTTAGACTTTCTTATCTGTTTTTGTTGGAATTTACGGTGAACTTTGTTTCTTTCATTTACTTCGTTAATATTTGTTTATCTTCATACATTTCATTACGGGTTACTTGATAAGGAATACAGGGTTTATACTGTTGACTATTTTCTTTTGGTTTCTATTACGTTTCTACTTTACATATGGGTTGTCACCTCGGGTATTACTTTCCTATGTTGGAGCATTGAATCATATACTTATGTACGTGATCGGGCGCTTATGCAACCGACACTCTTCTATCTGTTTCCATACTTCTTGGCAGTTTCTCGGGGTCAATTGGCTTTCCCACCTGTTTAGTTTCCTTCTCTTTCTCGGTCGGAAGGGACACGGTTCTTGTATAAATATCGGGCTGTTTTTCTCTTTGTTCTGACTTAATAAATCAAGCGATACATATAATATAGACATTAGAACCTAGCTTTCTTTGCTCCCGTTTCTCGTATAAATTCTTCGAATCTTTCTTCTCTCGAAATCAGGGTGACGACTTAATAGTTTAACCGCTATTGTGTCCTTCCGCACAACCCCCGTGTTGTCCCCTTCCTTCAGTTTTAGGGTTAGTCGCCTCATCTTTTACGCTATTAGAATATGGTTTAGGATTTATTATTACTTATAGGATTTGTTTTTCCTCCCGCGTTTTCTTCATTGGCGATTCAAAAGGCTTCATAAGCATTTAGACGATAGGCGGGTGACGATAAGTGGTATAGCTCAGCCCCAAAAAAATGCAGTTTTCTGCTCGCCAAGCATTCGGATGACCGCATATAGCTTAGCCAACTAAAAGAAAAAAAAAGAATATTAGAGGTTGCTAAGCATACTGTATTAATAGTGAGGCTCGGAAGCATTCTCCAGTACCTACCTGGCCATTCTTTTCCCCACAAACATTATCATGACCTCCCAAACGCAAAGAACCACCAAACGTGCCATTGACCATCGATATGGTGTAACCAACACTACTATCTCCACCTCTCTCAATAAACGACTTAGGGAGGTGATGAGTGTTTCAAGCGTCGCTAGCAGTGTGAGATCGGGATCATTTACAGAGCTCGATACTGACCAAGATTCCTTTCATGGCCCCTCGGACTATCAAGATGGCCCATTGAGCTCGTCCGGGGGCCAAATATTGGTAAACGGCGTTTGAGAAGGCCCACAGCCGTGGATTGACTTCGACGATCACCCAGTGGCGGAGGAGGACGAGGTAGATATCTATGAGGACGATTATGACGACTATGAAGAGCCCGGAGACGAAAATACCCCACCCGTGATACTCTTATCTGAACGAAGAGTGTCTCCACCACCTCCGCCAACACGAGCACGGCCAACACGGGCACCACCACCACGAGCACCACCACCACGGGTACCACCACCACGTGCACCACTACCACGGGCACTGTCAGTACCCAGCCAGGGAATTCGTGCTGGCAAGAGGCCAAGGGAGGCTCCTGTAACCTCCGACAGGACTGTTGCAGCCTCTAGGAGAAGAATTAGTGGCACAGCAGCCGAAGCAATTGCTTCATCTTCCGTGGGAGTTAATACAGTACAGGTATTAACCACAACCCGTATGGTGCGGATAAGGTGATAACACCAGGCAGTATGGAAGCCGTACGACGGTTACTCCAAAAAGGTCGGGGACTCCCTCCCGAGCCATGAGCAGGGCTTCCCTAGCTTCCGAGCCCGCGTCTACATCACCAAGCACCTCATTTCGCTCGACTAGTACATTGCGAAATGAACAACACATTGAACGTACACCTCCGCCTTCTCAGCCTTCTCAGCCCTATCGTGCAACCCCACCCACGCAAGGACATGCCACACCAGCGCCAGAGTCAGTTTACGGCTCTGACAGGGGGGACGTGCCAGCGGAGGCAAAGCCGATTATCAAGTGTGCTATGGAGCTTCTCTCGCGGCATACATTGCTTGAGGAGCCTTGGCCAATGCCTGAATCTCTTACCGTTAACGTCCGACGATTTTGGTTGGAGGCTAACATTCATTTTAATACAAACATAACCCTAACTAACAGCGCGAAGAGTGAGGTAAAAGCTGATCAAGTCTCCTAGTAGGCTTGTAAGTCCTGTGCTAACTATTCACAGGTTCAAATCGCAAGTTCACGGGTGAGATCGCACGTTGTGTTCGCAATCAAAGAGTGTGTCGTAAAAGGCCTCTTCTACGGCTTGAAGGACCTAACAACCCCAGAGACGAAGGCTGACAAAGTTAACTATCTACTCGAGAATGATCATTTCATTAGTGACCCCGACAACTATGCCGTAAGAGCTCCTTTCAATGTGCCATAGGGCTTTATAGGCCATTTCAAAGGCTCAACCAGCCTATGTAAGGGTCTAACAGCTATTAGACATATCGTCGACACTTTTGGGCCCCAGAGATCGTGGAAATAATATTTCTAAAATATTACAAAGGTGACAAGATGCGTGGAGCGAGGGATCCTAAGTTCGTAGATGATATATCCCCGGAATTCATCTGTCTAGTTTGCACAGCTATTTGGTTTGTTTTGCGATGTTGGACGACGGGCAATTATGTGGAAGGAATGGACTTTAACCCCAGCCAGAATACCGATATCCTGTGTAAAGCTTATCAAGCTCTTTAGGAGTCCCGACGTACTAACTGTTGCCTAGTAACGTACGCCAGAATGTTCAACAGGTGGACAAGAAGAACGAAGGAGAACCAGCTGGGGACTCTGGAGGTAATAAGAGAGTCTATTCAAGTTAAGGTAAAGAACCTTGGACGCGCACGCAATTGACTAAGACTGACAGGCCTATAGGTTGAGGAGTTGCGAGGCCCTCGAGAGGTGATATCCAAGGTTGGAAGGGAAGAGGACTATGTGCAGTTGGCAGCAGACATCGTGGCGTGGAGGGCCACGAAAGTGCGCCGGAAGGCTCAGCAGGACTGAGTTATATTATTGGGGACTGATGGTGGTGCCTTAGAAAACCCGATGGCGACGGGGAGAGATTTGGGTGCGGCCAAGGCTCAAGAAGCCTCGACAAATGCCTCTTGCGAGGCGTCGCCAGGGGATAAATGATTTTCGTGTTTTTGTGCGATGTTTTCTATTTATTTGAAGGGATGCTTTCATTATTAGGTTCAGATGCGGGAAATTGTAATCTATTATTACGGAGTAATCAGATTTGGGGGTTTATGAAGCGTGAGAGACTCTGAGAGACTGAATCAATGGGGTAACGCCTTCAAGAGTAGTGATCACTCTCAGGAGACTCTTCGGGGGCTCAATAAGCCTTCAGGAGGGCATGGGGAGAAGTGTGATAATTTGACGCGGCCCAGGAGACCGTAATAGATAGTGCCAGTACCAAGAATGACGTCGGGAGACTACAGGAGTGCTGGGCGGGCCCTCAGGAGGGAGTGGGAGAGAGTGTCAGTGTCAAGAATGACGTCGAGAGACTATAGGAGGGCTTGGTCTGCCCTCAGGAGGGAGTGGGAGATAGTGCCAGTCCCAAGACTTACGTCGGGAGACTACAGGAGCACTGGGCGGGCCTTCAGGAGGGAGTGGGAGAGAGTATCAGTGCTAACAATGGCTTCGGGGGACTACTGGAGGGCTTGGTGGGCCCTCAGGAGGGAGTGAGAGAGAGTGTCAGTGCCAAGAATGGCGTGGGGAGACTACAGGAGTGCTGGGCGGGCCCTCAGGAGGGAGTGGGAGAGGGTGTCAGTGCCAAGAATGGCGTGGGGAGACTACAGGAGTGCTGGGCGGGCCCTCAGGAGGGAGTGGGAGAGGGTGTCAGTGCCAAGAATGGCGTGGGGAGACTACAGGAGTGCTGGGCGGGCCCTCAGGAGGGAGTGGGAGAGGTTGTCAGTGCCAAGAATGGCATGGGGAGACTACAGGAGTGCTGGGCGGGCCCTCAGGAGAGAGTGGGAGAGAGTGTCAGTGCCAAGAATGGCGTCGGGAGACTACTTGAGGGCTTGGTGGGCGCTCAGGAGGAAGTGGGAGAGAGTGTTAGTGCCAAGAATGGCGTCGGGAGACCATAGGAGGGGTCGGTAAGCCCTCTGGAGAGCGTGGGGCACGAATGTAACTAGCTCATGATAATGCAAGAGGAATTAATAGGCCATCTGGAGGGGATGGGAGATAGTGCTAAGCCTGAGAATAGCCTCAGGAGACCACTCGGTGGCCTACTAAGCCCTCGAGAGAGAGTTGCGCTCCTGACTTGGTCCAGTGATTTAGCGGTAATAAGTGGGAGGCTCGGTAGGCCATCCAAAAGGTATTCTAGTATGGGACATTATCTTGAGGTTTTGTGATAACTACACTATGTGAAGAGACCAATTCAGGGAGCTGTAGGCAGGAATTGTATCCTAGAGAATTTCTCCAGATTCGGTACATTGATATCGAGTCACGCGGAACCTTTGAAGGGCTCAGGACACTATTTTAGCAGCGTTGCGAGGCGTCGAGAGTATAATAGGATATGATGAATGTAGTCTCCGGAGATTGCCAAGGGGGTGTGGCTGAGCGTCGCGAGAGTCTCCTGAGCATTAGCCAAAGCCCGGGTTGTTGGAATTTACGGTGAACTTTATTTTTTTTCATTTATTTCGTTATATTTGTTTACCTCCATACATTTTATGACGGGTTATTTGATAAGCCTGAGGAATACAGGGTTTATACTGTTAATTATTTTTTCTTTTGGTTTCTATTACATTTCTACTTTACATATGGGTTGTCACCTCGGATATTACTTTCCTATGTTGGAACATTGAGTCATACACTTATGTACTTGATCGGGCGCTTATGCAACCGAAACTCTTCTATCTGTTTCCATACTTCTTGGCAGTTTCTCGGGGTCAAATGGCTTTCCCACCTGTTTAGTTTTCTCGGTCGGAAGGGACACGGTTCTTGTATAAATATCCGGCTGTTTTTCTCTTTCTTCTCATCAGCAAAAAATGACGTGTCGTCTTGGGGCACCTGGGCGCCCGAGATGCCCCAGACGCCCCAGATGCCCCAAGACTTTTGCTTACCTGTCGACCGACGCCGGGGCGTACCAAAACAGAGCCAGTGCGTCTCTTTGCCAAAGGACGTCGTCGCGACAGGTTAAGGCGCAAATTCGTCTTTTAGCGCCTAACGCCGTCTCAACACTAGTATCTTTGGCCCAGTTAACGGGTTTCGCTAGCAGTATTTGCTGGCTGTATGAGATAACTCGGCAAAAGGTACATAGACTAGGACATGGTTTCCGCGTGCCAGTCACATATATTCCATCAGCAAAAAATGGGTTTCGCCAAGACGAATCCGCGCGCCCAGATGTCCAAATTCATCTTTTGCCCGCAGAACCTCGTCTTTTGGTCAAAAGACCCCGTCTTATGACCCACCCGTTTTTGTCCCTCGTCCTTTGACTACAAAACATGGTCGTTTGACAGCTCCAATTAATAAACGCGTCGCTCGACGCCGACAGGTCGTCTTTTAACTACACCATCCTACGCTCGTCTTATTGCCAAATGTCTTCGTCTTCACGACCTTTCAAAATTGACTCTTTTGTCAGAAATCTAAGTCCATTCTGTCTAAATACACACTGCCACTAACGAGCCCGTCAGAAATCTAAGTCTAAGTACACATTGCTAAATACACACTGCTACGAACGACCCCCATCAGAAATCTCCACTGCTTGCCACAGCTAAAGACCCGAGTCCCTCGCCGCTGTCGCCGCCGCTCGTAACTACCTGTATAAAATCTATATGTTGCTAGTACTGGCTCCCGGGCCAGTCAAGTGCCGAGCCTTATTTCAGTAAATCAAATTGTAGGTCGATAGGTCGATAGTACTATTGATAAACCACCTGTCGTTTGTATCTGACGTCGTCTCGGGTACCAAATGAACGGCGCCCAAAATGCTTTTTATATTTACTACCCATATATCGTCAGGTGAGTTAGAGCGCGACACCCTTATCAGCCTGTGGTCCACGTTGGGGTTTCCATTGAAGTCCGGCTTCAATGGTTGTATCGCAGCCAGAAGTCTGGGCCCCGTACGTCCCGGGTCCCTGAGCTTAAAGACCGCAAGCAGCCTTGCTGGGCATAAGCCCTGCAAAGCCCCTAGGCCAGCCGGCTTTTGACGAAACCAGACCCAGTCGTTCCGCGCATCCCCCCGTCTGTAACCCGACGTTCCCGTCGTACGAAGTGTGTGAATTGTCCTCTCGTCGCCCTCGCCGTGCAAAAGGACGGGTACGTTGAGTTGCTTGAATGTGTTTACCCGCCAGCTATCGATGTCTCCGGGGATGTCTTCGGGCCCAAGAGGGAGCTCCCTCCTGAAATACCGCCGGATGTAATACCCTAGTCCTCTCCTAGCACCAGGGATATCTACACCCTGGACGTTTGTCAACTTGGCCGGGCATTTGACCCACCTCTTCTCCAATCTGGTGTCGTTTGGTAAATATACCAATGGCGCGATACCCTGCGCTTGAAACGCCGGGTCGTCCTGAGGGTCTCTAAGGTCCCGTCTTGCGGCGTGCATTCTCCTTCTGAGATGTGGCTCTAAGACGTCGAGATTACCGACGAGCTCAGATGTCGAAAACCCGTCTTGGGCAATTTGCAGAAGATTTAGCTCACAAATGGAAAAAGTGTAATCACGGTTAAACGTCCGAAGTATCTGCATCGCGGGATCGACGCGATTGCTCCGACGATACGGTATTTTGATCTGATCCCTGTGGGCTGACTCGCAAGACTCCGTCGAATAGTCCGGAATATTACCGTATTGACGAATGTGCTCTGCGAAATGGCCCATGAGGTGTATTTTGGGGAAGTTGAAGTGGGATTCTGCTCGCAAGATCTCGTCGGTTTCCGCCTGGAGATTTAGCCTTTGGTCTGCGACCATCCTTCGTCTTTGGCCTAAAGAGTCGTTTAGGCCTGCTAACTCGACGTCGTATTCCCCGCGCAATTCTCTGCGTCGTTCCGCCACTAGTCTCTCGGTCTCTCTCGTGGCACGATATTTCCTGAAGATATCCTTTGTCTTGTGGAAAGCCTTTAGGTAACTATCCAACATGTCTATCGTCAGCTCGTTATGAGAACGATACTGGGCGACTAGTGCCCAGTCGATCAATGCCCGGACGCATTGCAAGGCTTTCTTGAATGGCTCTGCCTGGGCAGATGACGGATTCCTCAGGGTAAACGCTAGGGCTGGTAAGATTATTTTCTGAAAATTACGCATCTCCTTCCCCTGCCATTGACTGATCGCTTGATAAGGCTTCGTCGGTGGGGTAAATCCAGGGTAAGGTGGCATGCGCGTCCATATGGCGTTGAATTCATCCAAACGACCATGTTCCTTCAGGAAGTCCTCCAGCCACTCCATAAGATGTTTCAGGATTCCCAAGTATACCACGTGCAGCATGTCTGGCTTATGGAGGTCGTAGGCTTGGACGAAGGGGAGATTCCAGAAAGGGTTGTACAGAGGTCGTAAACCACGAGAATCGAACCACTTGGTCAGGCGTCTTCAGCTCCCGCCTTTCGCCTCTCGTCGGATTCTCCAGACCAGACTGACGATACATTCTCTTGTATTCGTCCTGATCACGAGGGTAGGTCTTGAGCGGTTCGGCTTCGTATTCGCCCAGTCTATTGACGGGTATCTCGCACTTGGGGCACAAGTTGAACTTGGTATTTAGAATATTGCAGCTCTCCATGTGGTCCGAAAGCCATGCCGTCAGAATCGGCCAACAACGTCTCTCGTACCCGTCTGAGCAGCCCATTAAGACGCCGAGTCTTTGGTCAAAGTGCAGCAGAGGCTCCAGTATAATCGACATGACGCTCCTCAGCGTTTCCGCCGCCCATGACCGGAGTCTCCCCTTTGACGTCGCGTCGCCAATTATCTTGGGAGGTATTGGCAATAGTGCGAGCAGCAAATGCGCCTTGGCCGACGGCTTAGATCGTACCTTGCCCGGGATATTGCCTATCGTGATATATATCGGCCAGGTCTTCTTGTCTCCGGAGAAGTTTGTCAGGTGTGTGACGTCGGAGCTGCAGATAATCGGGACAATCGTGGCCCCGGTGGGAAGCCTTTCCTGCATATTCCACCACCAGTCCGCTGTATGCATCTCGGAATAGAGCTGGTATCCGTCCTTGTCGTAAACCCTCTCGCCGATAAACCATGCTCGACTTGTAGCAACGTTGACCCAAGAGATACCTCGCGCATTCGACCGGATTCCTGTAGTATAAGTCGGTCGTTCTCCCAAAGCCGTCCCCGACGGTCCCGTATTGAAAGTTGGGTGGGGAGCCGGTCATTTTGTCGAGCTGTTTATGGAAGGTGTAAGCGGACTGAAAGGAACGTCCGTCCTTTGTCGTCTTGTGCAACCCCTGATTGAAGTAGGCGTCAATTGATGTAGAGGTCAATTTGTGCTCGATAAAGAAACGAGACAATCTCCATTCCGCCGCGTCCTTGAACGGCGCCCAAGGCCTCCAATTCTCTTTCATATAGTCCCGATAGCCCTGTACCCGCCCTAGTCTTTGTCCACTGTTGGGTAGGTATGCTGTGGTCCTTTGATTATCGTCAGCTTGCCCTTCGGTCGGTGGGGCGGTCGTCGCCGCGCCGTCGTCGTCGGAGTCAGCGTCAAAGTCGGATTCCACCAAGGAGTTAGCTTCTGAGTCGGTATCATCGTCAGAGCCGTCAATTACCAGAGTAAGCGTACTAGGTTCGGCATCTGGCAGCGTAGATTCGTCCTCCTGGTCTTCGTCCTCACGGGCTTCATCACCACCATGAACCCGGTAAATATGTCTAGCAAGATTCCCGGCGCGACGGTAATACCGTGGGCAGAAGGGGCACGGTGTGGATGCCATCCGGTCTTTTGATCCGTCGTCTGTGTCTTTTGGTTTGTGGTCTGCTTCATTCTCGCGGTCGATGGCATCCGAATCGAAGGTGTTTATACCGTTTGAATTCTGACAGAGTAAAATGACGTCCGTCGCACAGACCGACGATCGTTTCCCTGGAGTTGTCAGCCGCGAGCCAAGATTTGCCAAGCACATGCAACCCGACGTCATTTATCACAACGTTGATTCTCCCAACGTCGATTCTCACAACGTCGTCTGAGCTCACCACCAACAGTTGCAAACCTCCGTCAAAGCACTCGTGTTGGTTCATTCATTAACCTAATCCGGCGACGATGAGCCTTTGTTTGTCGTTCTCTGCCTTGTGTATATGGTTAGGCGTTACGAGTTGCCGATTTCAGCACACCCTCACGATGGTAATTCGCATAGTCTTTGTTCTATATAAGGGTCTAAATACCCCGTTGTTTCCCCGGAGTCCTTCTTCCTGAAGGCATCCACCAACGGTCAACCGTCTTTGTAACGAGGGTCTATAGACGAGGGACTATGATGCCAAGGAATACAACCGAGGCGAAGACGTGGCAGTAGATATTCGAGGCTATGGGCTATGGACTATGGGCGGCTCTACCTGGTATGACAGACCAGTTGAACCCTATGACGTAGAGTAGAGCAAACGTGATATTCGTAGAGTAAATACAGGATTGATTGATTGATTGATTTTATATTGCTTTGAAGTACAGGACTTATCGCACGCCTAAAACCACACCCCCTCGTACAAAGGAAAAGAGACAAAGAAAAGCGACAAAGGAAAGCGACCCCAGAAGATAGGACAGTAAGGAGATATATAGCACGCGAGTGAAAGAAGAGAAAGCAATTTAGCGAAACGAAAGAGAAAGAAAACCGGCCTCTCAGGCATCTGACTCCTCCCCATCCTCATCTTTCTCGTACCATTTTAGGAGTTGTGTTTCTTTGGCGAATTCGAAGATCAGGTCTTCTCTAAGGCTGGTGAACATCCAATTTTCCCAAGTCTGCGGTCCGGGGATTTTTTCGATGAGGGGTCGTCTAAGTTGTGCCCATCGGGGGCATTCCATGATGATATGTTTGGAAGATTGTTCTGCCCCGCATTGGCAGGGTTCGCGGTCGGTTTGGAAAGCATTTTTATCCAAGCGTGTTGCCTGGCATCGTATTCGGAAGAGTTGTCTTGCTTTGGAGATTGGCAGTTTGGCGATTTTGTTGTGGGGTTTTAGGTTTCCTGGGTGGTGGTAGTTTGGGATTGGACGCGAGTTCCATTCCTCCAGCATTCGTTTCCTGAGTAGGTCGGTCTGTATCCATCTCTCCTTTTTCCCTCCTGGCTCCTGGAAGGGGAGCATGAGGGAGGCGATTCGATGTAAGCCGGTCGCTTGTATGTTGAGTGCTTTCGGTGGTAATAGGTCAATGAGTTCCTTGTCATTGGGATGGTGACCTTCCATGCATAGGATGCGGGACCCGTATTTCCGGGATCTATAGTTGAGGAGGTGTTCTAGGGGTGGCAGGGCGGCTTCTTTCAGCAGTCGTTCTATCTTTGTCCATCGTGGGAGGCCAGTGATTATGCGTGCAGCTTCGTTGTATATTGGTGAAAGGGTGCGGACTACGTGGTCTGCTCCTGTCCACCAGGCTTCTGAGCCCCAGAGGAGCGTCGGGAGGAATGCTTGTGTGATTATGTGGTGGATTGTTTTAACTTTTACTCCAGGCAGTCGTGAGAGTATTCGGATTCGGTTGAGTGATCGCAGGCCGTTGGAGAGGGCGCTTTCTATATGTGGGCGGAAGGAAAGGGTTATCGTACCAGACCCCTACGTATTTCAGGCGGTCCTTTGGTTGGATTACGGTGTCCCCTATGGTGACGGTGTTGTTGGGTTGGCGTAGTGTGGATGTTGATGGTCTGAAGAAAACGAGATCTGATTTCTGGGGTTCGTACTTGACATTTAGGGGGTTGGCGTTGGAGACCCTTTCTGTCATCCTTTCGTTGAGGCGTTTGGTGATGAAGGCAGGTGATTTGGATATTTGTACTAGGGCGTCGTCATCGATGTAGGTGGTGTTGATTTCCTTTGCTGATGTGGATGGGTTGAGGATTACCCCTGCATATATCATGAATAGGACGGGTGACATTGGTGAGCCTTGTGGTAGGCCGGAGTTGTATGGTTGGGGGGGTTCTAGCTGATGGTTGAAAAAGAATTGTAATGTTCTATTGGTGTTGAATTCTTTGCACCATTCTGTGAGGTATTGGGGGAACTTTTGTTGCGTCATGATTTGGTGGAGTAGGGAGTGATTTACGCAGTTGAAAGCTCCTTGGATGTCGTTTGTGAGGATTGCCGGTCTGTCTGGTGATTTTCCGGTGGTTTTCTTTTGGAGCAGGTTTTGTTGTATCGGCGTCAGGGTGCGTAAGAGTGCATCTATCGCTGAGATTGTTGGTCTTCCTCCAAACTGGTCGTCGGACAGGGTTCCGAGGAGGGTCCCATCGGTGCAGAGCCTCGATGCTACGATTTTCTCGAGGACTTTGCTGAAGCATTGTAGGAGGGATATTGGTCGGTAGGCTTTGGCTGTTTTGTAGTCCGTCTTGCCTGGTTTGGGTATTGGGATGCACTTCGCTGTCTTCCATCTGTCCGGGTGTACCCCGTGTTTCAGCATGGCTGAGAACATGTCTTGTATGAGTTGTGGGTTCGCTTTGATTATTGCTTTGATGAATGGGTAGGGAATGCCGTCGGTCCCTGTTGCTGAATTGGCTGGGCAAGAGTTTATCGCTTTAAATAGTTCATCTGAGGTAACTTCTTCGAACATGTCACTAAGGTCACAATAAGGGGGTCTGATTTGCAAAGGGGGGTTGTCGGGGGACGTCCAATTTGTGGGGAAGAGTTCAGCCCTAAGAGCTTGGCACTTCCCCGCAAACGTTTCTTCACCTTGTATGGTTGGGATTGTGGTTTCCCTTCTTCTTCCGGCATTCATAATTCTCCAGATTGTACTTCCTCTGGCTTCAGAGAGTTCCTTCTCCCTCTGCTCTGCTTTGGCTTTGCGTACCATGTTGGTCCAGTTCCGGCTACCCTTTCTCAGTGCCTCCCTGTCTTCTTCTTTCCTTGTGTTCCTTGCCCTTCGCTCTAGGGTGTTGAGGTTCGCCTTTGCAGTTTTAAGTTCCGCAGTCCACCATCGTTTCGACTTTTTGTAACCGTTGCTGAGTGGGGTGAGTCGGTCAATCAGCTGGTCAATGTATTCCAGGATGAAATCTGCCGACTGTTTAGTATGGCTTTGGTTTTCCCATGCTTCTGGTGGTAGGTGGAATTGGGAGAGGAGTTGGTTAAGTGTTTCCCAGTCCGTTTTATGCCATAGTCTTCTTGGTGTGTGTTGGGGTTTGTAGAGTTGTATATGGATTATGGTTTTCCCATGATCTGACCCTGCTCCGTATCTATCCATGTTCCACTTGTTGGAATTTACGGTGAACTTTGTTTCTTTCATTTACTTCGTTGATATTTGTTTATCTCCATACATTTCATTACGGGTTACTTGATAAGGAATACGGGGTTTATACTGTTAACTATTTTCTTTTGGGTTTCTATTACGTTTCTACTTTACATATGGGTGTCATCTCGGGTATTACTTTCCTATGTTGGAACATTGAGTCATATACTTATGTACGTGATCGGCTGCTTACGCCACCGACACTCTTCTATCTGTTTCCATACTTCTTGGCAGTTTCTCGGGGTCAAATGGCTTTCCCACCTGTTTAGTTTCCTTTTCTTTCTCGGTCGGAAGGGACACGGTTCTTGTATAAATATCGGGCTGTTTTTCTCTTTCTTCTGACTTTGTCAATAAAGCGATACATATAATATAGACATTAGAACCTAGCTTCTCTGCTTCCGTTTCTCGTCTAATTCTTTGAATTCTCTCCTCCTCGAAATCAGGGTGACGACTTAATAGTTTAACCGCTATTGTGTCCTTCCGCACAACCCCCGCGTTGTCCCTTTCCTTCACCACTTCATGTCGTAGTCCAGGACTGGGCCTTTGACTAGGGTGAGGTCGATTATGGTTGGTCTGTTGTTGTTGCGGGGGAAGTGTGTGAATTCCCCGGGTTCGTTTAGTAGGTGCAGTCTCTGTCTGTCCATCCATCTCTTGATTCTGCCCGCTTATCCGCCTGATGGTGCTGTAGTCACGTGATTTGTGTCCGCACTATACCTGATGGTGGCAATTAAAGTCCCCCATAACTAGGCAGTTCTGGATTGTGGTGATGTTCGAGATGTTGGCAAAGGGCCACTTCTCCGGGTGAGTAGATGTTGAGGATTTGTGTTTTCTGTTGTTGTATTTCCACCGTTATCGAGACAATGAAGTTATCGCAAAGTGGTGTTTGGGT
Organism: Morchella eximia; assembly: GCA_024713935.1. Classification (NCBI taxonomy): domain Eukaryota; kingdom Fungi; phylum Ascomycota; class Pezizomycetes; order Pezizales; family Morchellaceae; genus Morchella; species Morchella eximia. The sequence continues at coordinate 612,167 of JAMGZG010000020.1, forward strand.
TTTAGGTTGCTGTGTTTTCTTATATGACGCTAAGCATTTCAGATCTTTGTTGCTTGCTGTAAAGAGATAAAAGAGAGGTGATTCTGGTGGGTGTCCGTCCCTGTTGTTCCATGGTTCCTGTAACAAAAGAAAGAGTCGTCCATTTCTGCTTCCTCCACTACTGACTTTGTTGTTAGCTCGTTTTTTGCACAGTTCAGTTGCTGTGCAATGGCTAGGGTTCTGTGTCGTTGCTCCATTAGACGGAGGTTTCCATTTCTTCATTTGGTTCCTCGACGTCCGGGATGACAATCGGGGCGTTCTCAGGTTCTGGGATCGGCTGGTTGGAGAGTTTGGCTCTGATCTTGGCCTTGGCTCGTTCCGGGCAAGCCATGTCGATTGCCTTATGGTGTCCCTTGCAGTTGAAGCATCTAATTGGTGAGTGGGTGCATCTGATGCCTCCGGAGCACTCCTTACATGGGTGCTCTGTTGTCTTGTGGTCGGCTGAGGCGCAGTGTCCGCAGCGGCCTGTTGGGTGGTTGCAGCGTTCTTGCCTATGACCATATTCAAGGCAGTTGCGGCACTGGGTGTCGGAGTTGGTGGGGAGGTAGGTCTCGAGTCTGCATGTTCTGTCGAATAGGTTGAAGGAGCGGAGTCCGAGGTTTTCCATTGTGTAGTGTCCTGGAAGTGCGATTACCATAGAGGAATGTGCCTTTCCAATACGGGATTCTGGTTTGCTGAGCCATCGGGGGATTTGTGCTAGTTGTATGGTTACTCCATAGTTGCTGGTAATTTCGGATGCGACCAGTTGTCCAGCTTGGAAGCCTTCGCCTATCGATGTTGGGATGCCGTGTAGGATGAATTTCGACCATCGAGAGTTAACCCGGATGTCGACTTAGGGTACCTTTAGTTCCGTGAGTGCGGATTCGATTTCGAGTTTGTATTCCATGACCTTAGTTGCGGGGGTGACGAATTTGGATTCCAGGACAAAGTTGTTCTTCGAGGTTTGTCTGGCCGCAAGGAGGTGACAGTCTGGGTCCTGGATCATGGAGTTGATTTTGTTGGAATTTACGGTGAACTTTGTTTCTTTCATTTACTTCGTTGATATTTGTTTATCTCCATACATTTCATTACGGGTTACTTGATAAGGAATACGGGGTTTATACTGTTACTATTTTCTTTTGGGTTTCTATTACGTTTCTACTTTACATATGGGTGTCATCTCGGGTATTACTTTCCTATGTTGGAACATTGAGTCATATACTTATGTACGTGATCGGCTGCTTACGCTACCGACACTCTTCTATCTGTTTCCATACTTCTTGGCAGTTTCTCGGGGTCAAATGGCTTTCCCACCTGTTTAGTTTCCTTTTCTTTCTCGGTCGGAAGGGACACGGTTCTTGTATAAATATCGGGCTGTTTTTTCTCTTTCTTCTGACTTTGTCAATCAAGCGATACATATAATATAGACATTAGAACCTAGCTTTCTTGCTCCCGTTTCTCGTCTAAATTCTTTGAATCTTCTCCTCCTCGAAATCAGGGTGACGACTTAATAGTTTAACCGCTATTGTGTCCTTCCAAGACAACCCCCGCGTTGTCCCTTTCCTTCAGGTTATGAGCCCGGTGTTCTTTTAGACACCATCATCCTGATCTATCGATATCGAAATTCAAGAATCCTCTTCGGCTTACTTTCGTCCGTCCTCTATCTTCCTCTACTACCTCCCTCATTCAACTCTTCAAACATGGCTCCAAAGGAAAAAGAGACCGCCAAAAGCTCTTCTCTCTCCTTCTCCACCCGCGTCAAAGACGACAAACCCATCACTATCAAGCTCGATAACATCCGTGTCCTAACCGGACAATCGAACTACAATATATGGGCAGCTTCTATGAAGCTGGTATGGAAGGGCATGAAAGTTTATGAAATAGTTGTTGATGGAGCGGAACCCTCTGACGATGCCGACGACGCCGAAAAATCCGCATATGAATCGCTATGCCATCAAGCAGCAGCTGTCTACATCCAGGTGGTATCTCAAGACATTTTGGAGAAAATTGTCGAGCTTGACCACCCCCATAGGATGTGGGAGTCTCTGGGTGGCGAATTCTACCGAGACACTGCTTTCGAACTCGTTTCCCAGATCATGTCCTTGGTCTCCCTTCCCTCCTCCTACGATCCAGAAAAACCCATCTCTACATTCATCGTGATCCTTCGAACAGGAATGGCTACGCCTTAATCAGCTGGCTAAATCTCGTCCGACACCTATCGCTAACTCTTCTAAATTCCTGGATGAAGACAAGGCGGTTAGCGATTTCCTCCTAGGTTTCCTCGTCTGACATCAAAAGAACGCTAGAGATAACCTGTCTACAAAGGATGATTTCACCTTTGCTGAAGTCAAACAACGCCTCTTAGATTTGGATCACGAGCAACCTTCCTCCTCTGTTTCTCCTCCTCAAACGGCACTCCTTACAACACAAAGGAGAACTGCCAGGTCTCCTCGTCAGCCCTCCTCCTCCTCTCAATCTGCCTCTCGTCAACAGAAGCAGAAAGAATGTACCTGGTGCGTCAAGCACAACCCAGGAAAACATCTAGGGCACACGTGGAACCAATGCTTCAAACTCAAGAAGCATCAAGAGGAACAGAAGTCTTCGGGCAAAGGAAAGGAAACAGACACCGCAATGGTCACGACAGACTCGGACAAAGGAAAGGTAAAGAACACTTCATTCTATTTTGACACAGGAGCAACCTCTCACATGTGTCCCTCCCTAGGGCGTTTCGAACACCTCGAGAAATGTTCCGGATTTGTGAGATCCTCATCAAAGGACTCCATGTCTGTAAAGGGAAAGGGAACTGTGGTGATGGACTGTGTACTTAGGGATGGATCTGTGTCTTCTTTTCGTGTTTCCGATGTTCTTTATGTTCCTGATCTTGAGCGGCCTCTACTTTCCTGGAGAAAAATTAGAGAAAAAGGGTATACTATGGTGGGAGAGGGGGATTTCATTTCTATTGTTAAAGGGAATAAAACGATTTTCGAAGCATCATTTGACGGTTCTTTATTTAAGATTCCAGAGGTTACCGATTCTGCTTTTCTCACATATGACTTTTGGCATTCAGCTCTAGGGCATCTGGCTCCATCTTCTATTCAAAAAGCTAAGAACCTTTATGCCGACGCCACTATCATTCCTCCTGTCCCTGATTCCTTTCACTGTTCAACCTGTTCACTCGCTAAGTCTACACACCATACACCACTATCCACCAACACTCGAGCGGAAACCAAGTTGGAACTCATTCATTCTGACTTGTGTGGACCTTTTCCCGTTCCCTCTTACGCAAACTCACTCTACTACATCTCCTTCGTCGACGACAAGACCAGAATATCATGGGTTCGCTTTCTCAAAAAGAAATCCGATGCAGCTAAGGCTATCGAAGATTTCGTGACTGAGATGGAACTCCAATATGTGTAACGTGGGTCTATGGACGAGAGACTATAGTGCCAAGGAATACAACCGAGGCAAAGACGTGGACGTAGGAATGTTCGTTGACTATGGACTGTGGACTATGGGGCGGTTCTACCTGGTATGACAGACCAGTTGAACCCTATGACGTAGCGAAGAACAAGTAGTATTCGTAGAATAAATACAAGATTGATTGATTGATTTTATATTGCTTTGAAGTACAGGACTTATCGCACACCTAAAAACCATACCCCTCGAACAAAGGAAAGAGACAAAGGAAAGCGACAAAGGAAAGCGACAAAGGAAAGCGACCCGAAAAGATAGAACAATAAGGAGATATCAGTACGTCAATGAAAGAGAGAAGAGAAAGCATGACGAAAAACGAATGAAAACCCGCCTCTCAGGCATCTGTATCCTCCCCGTCCTCGTCTTTCTCGTACCATTTCAGGAGTTGTGTTTCTCTGGCAAACTCGAAGATCAGGTCTTCTCTAAGGTTGGTAAACATCCAATTTTCCCACGTCTGCGGCCCGGGGATTTTTTCGATGAGGGGTCGTCTGAGTTGTGCCCATCGGGGGCATTCCATGATGATGTGCTTAGAAGATTGTTCCGCCCCGCACTGGCAGGGTTCGCGGTCGGTTTGGAAGGCGTTTCTGTCGGCGTGTTGCCTGGCATCGTAGTCGGAAAAGTTGCCTTGCTTTGGAGATTGGCATTTTGGCGAGTTTGTTGTGCGGTTTTAGGTCTCCTAGGTGGTGGTAGTTTGGGATTGGACGCGAATTCCATTCCTCCAGCATTCGTTTTCTAAGTAGGTCGGTCTGTATCCATTTCTCCTTCCTTCCTCCTGGCTCTTGGAAAGGGAGCATGAGGGAGGCGATTCGGTGTAGGCCGGTTGCTTGTATGTTGAGCACTTTCGGTGGTAATAGGTTGGTGAGTTCCTTGTCGATGGGATGGTGATCTTCCATGCATAGGATCTGGTCCCGTATTTCCGGGATCTATAGTTGAGAGGTGTTCAGGGGTGGCAGGCGGCTTCTTTCAGCAGTCGTTCTACTTTCGTCCATCGTGGGAGGCCAGTGATTATTCGTGCAGCTTCGTTGTATATTGGTGAGAGGGTGCGGACTACGTGGTCTGCTCCTGTCCACCAGGCTTCTGAGCCCCAGAGGAGCGTCGGGAGGAAAGCTTGTGTGATTATGTGGTGGATTGTTCTGACTTTTGCTCCAGGTAGTCGTGAGAGTATTCTGATTCGGTTGAGTGATCTCAGGCCGTTGGAGAGGGCGCTTTCTATATGTGGGCGGAAAGAGAGGGTTGCGTCAAGCCAGACTCCCAAATATTTTAGGCGGTCTTTTGGTTGGACCGTGGTGTCCCCTATGGTGACGGTATTGTTGGGTTGGCGTAGAGTGGATGTTGGTGGTCTGAAGAAGACAAGGTCTGATTTCTGGGGTTCGTATTTGACATTTAGGGGGTTGGCATTGGCGACCCTTTCTGTCATTCTTTCATTGAGGCGTTTGGTGATGAAGGCGGGTGATTTGGATATTTGGACTAGGGCGTCGTCATCGATGTAGGTGGTGTTGATTTCTTTTGCTGATGTGGATGGGTTGAGGATTACTCCTGCGTAGATCATGAATAGGACGGGTGACATTGGTGAGCCTTGTGGTAGGCCGGAGTTTATGCGGTTGGGGGGATTCTAGCTGATGGTTGAAGAAGAATTGTAATGTTCTATTGGTATTAAACTCTTTGCACCATACCGTGAGGTATTGGGGGAATTTCTGTTGTGTCATGATCTGGTGGAGTAAGGAGTGGTTGACACAGTTGAAAGCTCCTTGGATGTCGTTTGTGAGGATTGCCGGTCTGTCCGGTGTTGTACCGGTGGTTTTCTTTTGGAGCAGGTTTTGCTGTATCGGCGTCAGAGTCGTAGAAGTGCATCTATCGCTGAGATTGTTGGTCTTCCTCCAAACTGATCATCGGATAGGGTTCGAGGAGGGTTCCATCAGAGCAGAGCCTTGAAGCGACGATTTTTTCAAGGACTTTACTGAAGCATTGTAGGAGGGATATTGGTCGGTAGGCTTTTGCTATTTTATAGTCCGCTTTGCCTGGTTTAGGTATCGGGATGCATTTTGCTGTCTTCCATCTGTCCGGGTGTACTCCGTGTTTCAACATGGCTGAGAACATGTCCTGTATGAGTTGCGGGTTTGCCTTGATGACTGCTTTGATGAATGGGTAGGGGATGCCGTCTGTCCCTGTTGCTGAGTTGGCCGGACAGGAGTTTATAGCTTTAAGTAGTTCATCTGAGGTAACTTCTTCAAAAGTGTCACTAAGGTCACAATAAGGGGGTCTGATTTGCAAGGGGGGGTTCTCGGGGGACGTCCAATTTGTGGGGAAGAGTTCAGCCCTAAGAGCTTGGCACTTCCCCGCAAACGTTTCTTCACCTTGTATAGTCGGGATTATGGTTTCCCTTCTTCTTCCGGCATTCAGGAGTTTCCAGATTGTACTTCCTCTGGCTTCGGAGAGTTCCTTCTCCCTCTGTTCTGCTTTGGCTTTGCGTACTAAGTTGGTCCAGTTCCGGCTACCTTTCCTCAGTGCCTCCCTGTCTTCTTCTTTCCTTGTGTTCCTTGCCCTTCGTTCCAGTGTGTTGAGGTTCGCCTTCGCAGATTTAAGTTCTGCAGTCCACCATCGTTTAGACTTTTTGTGTCCATTGCTGAGTGGGGTGAGTCGGTCAATCAGCTGGTCGATGTATTCCAGGATGAAGTCTGCCGATTGTTTGGTGTGGCTTTGGTTTTCCCAGGCTTCTGGTGGTAGGTGGAATTGGGAGACGAGTTGGTTGAGTGTTTCCCAGTCTGTTTTGTGCCATAGTCTTCTTGGTACGTGTTGGGGTTTGGAGAGTTGGATATGGATTATGGTCTTTCCATGATCTGACCCTGCTCCATATCTGTCCATATTCCACGTCATGTCATAGTCCAGGACTGGGCCTTTGACTAGTGTAAGGTCGATTATGGTTGGTCGGTTACTGTTTCGGGGAAAGTGTGTGAAAACCCCGGGTTCATTAAGTAGGTGCAGTCTCTGTCTGTCCATCCATCTCTTGATTCTGGTCGCGTTTCGTTTGTCCGCTCTGATGGTGTTGGTGTATTAAATTGTGATTTGTGTCCGTACCATAGCTGGTGGTGGCAGTTAAAGTCCCCCATAACTAGGCAGTTCTGGATTGTGGTGATGTTCCTTGAGATGTTGGCGAAAGGGCCACTTCTCCCGGGTGAGTATATGTTGAGGATTTGTGTTTTTTGTTGTTGTATTTCCACCGTTACCGAGACAATGAAGTTGTCATGCGTGAAGTGGTGTTTTGGTTTTAGGTTGCTGTGTTTTCTGATATATGTGGCGCATTTCGTGTCTTTGTTGCTTGCTGTAAAGAGATAAAAGAGAGGTGATTCTGGTGGGTGTCCATCTTTGTTGTTCCATGGTTCTTGTAACAAAAGAAAGAGTATGTTCTCGTCCATTTCTGCTTCCTCCACTACTGACTTTGTTGTTAGCTCATTTTTGCACAGTTCAGTTGCTGCGCATATGGCTAGGATTCTATGTTGTTGCTCCATTAGCGGAGGTTTCCATTTCTTCATTTGGTTCCTCGGCGTCCGGAATGACGATCAGGCGTTCTCGGGTTCTGGGATCGGCTGGTTAGAGAGTTTAGCTCTGATCTTGGCCTTGGCTCGTTCCGGGCATGCCATGTCGATTGCCTTATGGTGTCCTTTGCAGTTGAAGCATCTGATTGGTGAGTGGGTGCATCTGATGCCTCCGGAGCACTCCTTACATGGGTGCTCTGTTGTCTTATGGTCGGCTGAGGCGCAGTGTCCGCAGCGGCCTGTTGGGTGGTTGCAGCGCTCTTGCCTGTGTCCGTATTCGAGACAGTTGCGGCACTGGGTGTCGGGGTTGGTGGGGAGATAGGTCTCAAGTTTGCATGATCTGTCGAAGAGGTTAAAGGAGCGTAGTCCGAGGTTTTCTATGGTGTAGTGACCTGGGAGCGCAATGACCATAGAGGAGTGTGCTTTTTCCATCCGTGATTCTGGTTTGCCGAGCCACCGGGGGATTTGTGCTAGCTGTATAGAAGGTCCATAGTTGCTGTTGATTTCGGATGCGACTAGTTGTCCAGCTTGGAAACCTTCACCTATTGAGGTCGGGATGCCGTGTAGGATGAACTTTGACCATCTGGAGTTGACTCGGATATCGACATAGGGTACTTTCAGTTCTTTGAGCGCGGATTCGATTTCCATTCTGTACTCCATGACTTTTGATGCAGGGGTGACGAATTTAGATTCAATCTGAAATTGTTCTTTGAGGTTTGTCTGGCGGCAAGGAGATGGCAGTCAGGGTCCTGGATTTTCGAATTGATCTTTTGTCTGATCTCGGTTGCGGTGAAAGGGGAAGCTGCGTTGGTTTCGACGACGATTTCTCGGTTGATTTTGGTGAAGTCTGGTTTGAAGAGGGGGTCCGGTTTGGGCTTGGATCTCTTCCTTTGGACTACCTGGAAGTTGGATGGTCCAGGGCCTTTTGCGATGTCGGCGTATGTTGTGTTCTGTTGTTGTTGTTGTTGTTGCTGTAGTGGGGGGTTCCTTGGGTTTGTTTCCGTGTTTTTCCCTTTGTTCCTGGGTTGTTCGGGGGGGGCTTGAGCCTGGGGTGCCTGAGCCTGTGGTGCCTGAGCCTGTGGTGCACGTGCCGGAGGTGCTCGTGGTGCCAGGGGTGTTTGGAGGGGTTGTTGTTGTTGGAGGCGGTTGAGTTTGTCCAGCATGATGTCTTGTCTATGTCATTTCGGCCATTTGGTGTGTCAGGATGTTGATGGTGTCCCGGAGCTGTTTGTTCTCGGCAATTGTGTCTTCTTTAAGCCTCTGGATGTGACCTTCAACTGAGCCGATTTCGCTGGTGATGTTGTTCGTTGAGATGGATAGGGCATTTCTGACCAGCCAGGCGATGTAGTTTAGGTCCATAACAGTGTGGGTTTCCTGGGGGACAATGCTGGGGTGGAGGAAGTCAATCCTGGGGATGTACGGCCGATCGTAGTCTTTAGAATCTGCGAATTCTCCCCTAGGATTCTCGTTGATCTGGGTTTCTTCGACAGTGGTTGTTTGGGTGGGTTGGGTGGGTTGGGTTGGGTCGAATCTTGGAGGGGGTGGTGGTCCGGGGGGTGCTGGGGTGGCGAAGAAAGAGGAGAGCGATGATTGCGACATCATGTCCGTTCCTGTTCTTCTTGGGGCTGGGGAGACTTCGGATAGGGTTCTCTTTCTCCCGTTGGGGTTTGGGGGGGTCGATGGTCGGTTGAGGTTATTATCCAGTGTGGATATAGGAGTGGCTCGACCTGGTATGATATACCGGGTAAGGCCAGGCGATCGGGCTTGTGTGTGGGGTGAGGGTGTTGTATGTGTAGAGAAAATTCTACAACTCAGGGGCGAGAGCGTAAATGCACTCCCTGACAAAGTAGTGGATTCTGAGGTACCAGTAGAAGACGCGGTCTATTGGCATACAGGATTTTCTCTAGGAAGTAAAGCGAAATGTAAATAATTCTTATCAGAAGGAAGGCCGAGCGAAGCGTCGAGCGAAGCGAGTCTTGACGGTGATAACTCTGAGTTCGTGAAGAGAGAAGGAAAGAAAAGGAAAACATGAAAAGGCACGAGGCAACGCCTCATATATATCCAACTCCTAGTCCGTTGATGACTAATGTCCCGCGTAACAGAAACCGAAAGAACATAACAGAAACCCCATTACAAATCCCAACCGCACTGCGCAATCCTTCCTCTTCGTACCTTGACAACCCGAATAGTCAAACCAGACGGTTGCCGTTACAGACTACTCCCCCTCTAAGGCCTACCTCCTGGTAGGCTTAGGCTTTCGTGGATAACGTTCGTGGAATCGTTGAACGATATCAGGTGAATGTTCAAGGTCCGATAGTGGTTGCCAAGAAGCTTCATCATATCCTGTATATCGTACCAAATACTCAAATTTTCCCCTTCGTTTCCTGGAATCCAAAATATCCTCGACTTCCCATTCCTCCTCCCCTTCGATCTCAACCGGAGGTGGTGGTGACCGCTGCTGTCCTGGTAATGGATTACTTGCTTCAGGTGACAATAGCGAAACGTGGAATAGTGGATGGATCTTCATAGAACGGGGAAGTTCTAACTCATAGGCATAGGGGTTAACAATTCGCTTAATGCTGTAAGGTCCAATACGCTTCCAATCGAATTTCTTGGAGGGTCGCTTCGTGAGGACATGACGGGTTGACAGGAATACTTTATCTCCTAGGTTGTAGCGAGGAGCGGGGGACCGATTCATATTAGCCGATTCCTCTTGTATCCTTTGCGCTCGAAACATTTCGCTTTTGAGATATTCCACCATGTCCTTCATTTCCCTCGCAATGCTGTTGGCCTGATCTTCCGCTGTCGTTCTACCATGTTCCAAAGGACCAAAAGACATTCTTGGATTTCTTCCCGAATTGGCGTAAAATGGAGAAACTCTTGTTGTTTCCGAAGAGTGGTTGTTCGTCGCGAATTCAGCCATTGGTAACCATTGAACCCAATCATCCTGTTGATAGGAAACATAACTCCGAAGATATTGTTCCATCACGGCATTGATTCTTTCCGTCTGTCCATCTGTCTGAGGATGAAATGCGGTAGAGAATCGTGGGGAGATTTCCAAACGTTTGCAAAGTGACTTCCAAAATTCCGCAACAAATTGTGTTCCTCGATCGGACACTACAGTATCAGGTAGTCCATGTAGCTTCCAAACATTATCGATATATAGCCTTGCTACTTCCTTTGAATCTACCTCTTTGGTCGTTGGTATTAGGTGTCGCATTTTGGTTAATCTATCCACCACAACTAGAATTGCATTGTATCCATCGCTCTCCGGGAGGTCAGTAACAAAGTCCATTGATATATCCGTCCATGGTCCATCAGGTATTGGCATAGGGCGAAGTACCCCATAAGGTGCATTACGTGGCGCCTTGCTACGGGCACAAGTATTGCAATTCCTGACATACTGATCGACGTATTTTCGCATTTGTGGCCAATAATATTCTCGGCTCAGGAGTTCCAATGTCTTTGCTCTACCCGGATGTCCTGCGGATGGTTTATCGTGGTGTTCTTGTAAGAGCCTTAGTCGGAGGTCATTATCGTCTGGTACGTATAGAACGCTTCGATAAAGTAACCGGCCGTTGTTATCTTCCATGCATTCGGCAAGTGAAATTTTGTTCGAATGGCGTACATCGTTCCGAAGCATAGCAAGGACCTCATTTGGGAAACTATCAACTTGGTAAGCTTTTGCAAACAACTCCTCAACAGTGGACGCTCCTTCAGCGGGTTCATTTGACAAAGAACCCGCAAACAAACTTAGCTTTGAATCTAAATTTTTCCGCTTCAGGACCACTTGGCTCTGATGCGTCAACCGTTCATCCCCCTCCTTAGGTAGGTCACCTGACCTCCTAGTCAATGCATCTGGTTTCGCCCCTTGCTTCCCAGGTCGAAATTGTATAATGAAATCAAAACGTGAAAGAAATTCAGACCAACGGGCTTGTCGACGATTTAACAATTTTGTTGTCATGAAATATTCAAGATTCCGATGATCGCTGAAGACTTCGATTGGGAATTGTGCTCCTTCCAAATGGTGTCGCCATTCTTCAAAACATCGTACGATCGCTAGGAGTTCCTTATCATAGATTTCATAGTTGCATTCCGCGGGGGAATGTTTCTTGGAGAAGAATGCAACCGGATGTAGGATTCCTTCATCATCACGTTGTGATAGAATTCCTGCTGAAACATAGTCAGAAGCATCGGTTTCTACCACAATTTTTCGTTCCGGATTAAAGTGGATTAGTATTGGTGCCGTTGTAAACATCTTTTTCAAGGTTTGGAATGCCTCCTCCCTTTCATCCGTCCAATCGAATTTAACATTTTTCTTCGTCAATGCCGTAAGTGGAGCCACAATTTTTGAATATCCTAAAATAAACCGTCGATAGAAATTCGCAAATCCCAAAAATACCTGAACATCACGGAGATTTGTCGGTGTAGACCATTCTAGAACATCGATAACCTTCTTCGGATCCATCCTATTTCCATCCGGAGTGAGGATCAACCCAAGGTATTTCGTTTCTTGAGCCATAAATTCACATTTTTCAGGTTTAAGGTGGACATGATTCTCATCAAGTACCTTTAGAACCTTTTGAATATGATCTTTATGTTCTGCTAGGGTTTCGGAATAGATGAGAATATCATCTAAATAGGCCGTTACGAATTGATCGAGGTAAGGACGCAGAATATCATTGATCCAATGTTGAAAGGTCGCAGGAGCATTGGCTAATCCGAATGGCATTACTGTATATTCGAAATGCCCATATCGAGTCCGGAATGCCGTTTTCCATTCATCTCCCTCTGCTATCCTGATTTGGTTATATCCCCATCGTAAATCCAACTTGGTATAGTATTTTGCCCTTGATAGCTTGGCCAGGGTTTCCTTCAATAACGGTAACGGATAACGATTTTTAATCGTGATTGCGTTGAGGCCCCGATAGTCGACACATAACCGAAGAGTTCCATCAGCCTTCTTGACAAACAATATGGGCGCTCCCGCTGGTGATTCACTATGGCGAATGATCCCCTTTGGCAAGTTTTCTTGAAGATAATCCCAGAGCGCTTTCAATTCGACTTGAGATAGGGCATATATCGGTCCCCATGGTGGTTGTTTGCCTTCTTCTAACACTATCTTCATATCGTGGAACGGTCGATGTGGTGGAAGAAGTGAAGCATCATATTCTTCGAACATATGGATATAACGATGGAATTCTTTTGGTATCAATTGTTCGATGTCGATGGTCGATTTCTCAGCTGCTGAGACGATAGTTGTATAATGTTCCGGTAAAGGAATCGAAATACCATGAACAGTAACTGCAGTTCCACTGAGCGAACAGTGTTGACAACAGCTTCGGGAATCAAAAATTAATAGGTTTTCTTTCGGTCGAATCGTAACATCATGGTGTCGCATCCATGGTATTCCCATCACAATCGGATAATGTCCTAGCTTCGTCACAAAACATGGCGCTGTCTCTCGATGGCCATGAATATCTAACGAGATATCAACAATGTGGGTGATTTTTCCTGACTTGATAGGCCTGCCGTCTATAACGTCTACATGCCGAGGTATTTTAAGAGGGGTCATTGTGAGATTGTTGTGGCGTGCAAAAGATTCATCGATAAAAGCATATCCCGATGCTCCGGTATCAATAAGGGCGTAGGTGGGTACAAAAGTATTTTTATTCTGTGAAATTGAACAAGTTACTACAAGTTGATTCCCATCCATTTCCTCCTCAGATACCGAAAAACCAGAAATACGCATCCTAGAAAAATCTTTAAATGGTCCCTGGGCTAAGCCACTTAGTGCAGGGACAAATCTTTTGCCGACTCGTTGTCGCTTCCATCATTTTCTTCCAACCTCAATGCTGCTCCCCTCATCACTGGTCTCCTTGGTTGATTCCCAGTTGCCCTCGCTTGGGGGCAATCTCTAACCATGTGTCCCACACCTCCGCAATAGAAACATCGGCCCTCAGCTAAGCGGGCGTTCCTTTCGGCAGGGGTGGGGCGACGACGTCCTCCAGAAAGATCCATGGGTACATCACCTCCCGGGCGGAACGAGGGATGAGGTTCGGTAGCAGGTGCATGGGCAGCCGGGGCGGCAGCACGGGGAACAGGAACAGGATTGGCCGGTGGAGGACGAGGAGCCGGAGTAGCAGTAGCAGTCCAAGGCTTTTTACTTCCCCGTTTAGCTTCTGCCGCTCGACGGCGATTATCCAATCGTTGTAACAACATCGCACAGGCATCTACCGTCGCCGGAGTCTCATGATGGATCATGGATTCATCGAGCTCCGCATTAATCCCCTCCATCAAGGCCTCAATCCGAGAGACCTCATCCATTCCCGACTCAGCAGCATACCGTTGAAACTCGCAAAATAATCGCAAACGCCCGATTTCGCTGGACGGATGTTTCTCAGATTCCTCCTCGCAGTACGCATTCTGTCCGGGTCCCCAAACGCAGTGTCCAAAACTTCATAAAACCGTAACATGGAGGGCAAAGCAATTCCTTCTTCGCCGACATACTGTAGAAACTGGTTGGCAGCTACGCCTTCCAGTCTGCTGAACGCATAGGATAACTTGGACTGTAGTGTTGGGTAGCGATCGGCATTACCCAATAGCTTAATCTTCATTTGTTGTTTAAATAGATGCAATCTTTCCCGATCGCGATCTCCTAGAAATACCTCGGGGTCTGGGAGCTTCTCCGACCGATGGGTAGTGGTTGCAACCGGTGGTACTGGGGGCGCGACTGGGGGCTCATCTCCAATGGGTGGTTCGTCAGGGGCGACAATTTCAGCAGCAGCCTGTTGAGCTCTGGCAGCCGCAAGATCTTGCTGAAACATTTCTCTTGCTCTCCCAGCCTCCTCTTCCATTACTTGCATATCCATTGCATATTGATTGAGAGCATTTCGACATTGTTGGATAAGGGCGTACGCTTCTACCCCGACCGCATCATTGACCTGTGGGTGCGCTTGGAAGAAAGCTTGGAGGGTATTGCTTAGTTGTTGGTAATCAATAGGGGCGTGTTCCGACATGGTAAACTATGGTGTTGTATTGGCTGGCAATAGGTGGACGCAACCTAGTGTAACGTGGGTCTATGGACGAGAGACTATAGTGCCAAGGAATACAACCGAGGCAAAGACGTAGACGTAGGAATGTTCGTTGACTATGGACTGTGGACTATGGGGCGGTTCTACCTGGTATGACAGACCAGTTGAACCCTATGACGTAGCGAAGAACAAGTAGTATTCGTAGAATAAATACAAGATTGATTGATTGATTGATTTATATTGCTTTGAAGTACAGGACTTATCGCACACCTAAGAACCACACCCCCTCGTACAAAGGAAAGAGACAAAGGAAAGCGACAAAGGAAAGCGACCCGAAAAGATAGAACAGTAAGGAGATATCAGTACGTCAATGAAAGAAGAGAAAGCATAACGAAAACGAAAGAAAACCCGCCTCTCAGGCATCTGTATCCTCCCCGCCCTCGCCTTTTCTCGCACTATTTCAGGAGTTGTGTTTTTGGCAAACTCAAGATCAGGTCTTCTAAGGTTGGTAAACATCCAATTTTCCCACGCCTGCGCCCGGGATTTTTTTCGATGAGGGTCGTCTGAGTTGTGCCCATCGGGGCATTCCATGACGATGTGTTTGAAGATTGTTCCGCCCGCACTGGCAGGGTTCGCGGTCGGTTTGAAGGCGTTTTGTCCGCGCTGTTGCCTTAAGATCGTAGTCGGAAGAGTTGCCTTGCTTTAGAGATTGGCATTTTGGCGAGTTTGATGTGCAGTTTTAGGTCTCCTAGGTGGTGGTAGTTTGGGATTGGACGCGAATTCCATTCCTCCAGCATTCGTTTTCTAAGTAGGTCGGTCTGTATCCATTTCTCCTTCCTTCCTCCTGGCTCTTGGAAAGGGAGCATGAGGGAGGCGATTCGGTGTAGGCCGGTTGCTTGTATGTTGAGCACTTTCGGTGGTAGTAGGTCGGTGAGTTCCTTGTCGATGGGATGGTGATCTTCCATGCATAGGATACGGGTCCCGTATTTCCGGGATCTATAGTTGAGGAGGTGTTCCAGGGGTGGCAGGGCGGCTTCTTTCAGCAGTCGTTCTACTTTTGTCCATCGTGGGAGGCCGGTGATTATTCGTGCAGCTTCGTTGTATATTGGTGAAAGGGTGCGGACTACGTGGTCTGCTCCTGTCCACCAGGCTTCTGAGCCCCAGAGGAGCGTCGGAAGGAATGCTTGTGTGATTATGTGGTGGATTGTTCTGACTTTTGCTCCAGGTAGTCGTGAGAGTATTCGGATTCGGTTGAGTGATCGCAGGCCGTTGGAGAGGGCGCTTTCTATATGTGGGCGGAAGGAGAGGGTTGCGTCGAGCCAGACTCCCACATATTTTAGGCGGTCTTTTGGTTGGATTGTGGTGTCCCCTATGGTGACGGTATTGTTGGGTTGGCGTAGAGTGGATGTTGGTGGTCTGAAGAAAACAAGGTCTGATTTCTGGGGTTCGTATTTGACATTTAGGGGGTTGGCATTGGAGACCCTTTCTGTCATTCTTTCATTGAGGCGTTTGGTGATGAAGGCGGGTGATTTGGATATTTGGACTAGGGCATCGTCATCGATGTAGGTGGTGTTGATTTCTTTTGCTGATGTGGATGGGTTGAGGATTATTCCTGCGTAGATCATGAATAGGACGGGTGACATTGGTGAGCCTTGTGGTAGGCCGGAGTTGTACGGTTGAGGGGATTCTAGCTGATGGTTGAAGAAGAATTGTAATGTTCTATTGGTATTAAACTCTTTGCACCATTCCGTGAGGTATTGGGGGAATTTCTGTTGTGTCATGATCTGATGGAGTAAGGAGTGGTTGACACAGTTGAACGCTCCTTGGATGTCGTTTGTGAGGATTGCCGGTCTGTCTGGTGTTGTGCCGGTGGTTTTCTTTTGGAGCAGGTTTTGCTGTATCGGCGTCAGAGTGCGTAAAAGTGCATCTATCGCTGAGATTGTTGGTCTTCCTCCAAACTGATCATCGGATAGGGTTCCGAGGAGGGTTCCATCAGAGCAGAGCCTTGAAGTTTATTTTTTCCAGGACTTTACTGAAGCATTGTAGGAGGATATTGGTCGGTAGGCTTTTGCTATTTTATAGTCCGCTTTGCCTTTTATTTGGGTATCGGATGCATTTTGCTGTCTTCCATCTGTCCCAGAATTCGCTTTCAACATGGCTGAGAACATGTCCTGTATGAGTGCGGGTTTGCCTTGACGACTGCTTTGATGAATGGGTAGGGGATGCCGCCTGTCCCTGTTGCTGAGTTGGCCGGACAGGAGTTTATAGCTTTAAGTAGTTCATCTGAGGTAACTTCTTCAAACGCCACCAAGATCACAATAAGGGGTCTGATTTGCAAGGGGGTTCTCGGGTACGTCCAATTTATGGGGAAGAGTTCAGCCCTAAGAGCTTGGCAATTCCCCGCAAACGTTTCTTCACCTCGTATAGTTGGGACTATGGTTCCCTTCTTCTCCCGGCATTCATGATTTTCCATATTGTACTTCCTCTGGCGGAGAGTTCCTTCTCCTCTGTTCTGCTTTGGCTATATGTACTAAGTTGGTCCAGTTCCGCCACCTTTCCTCAGTGCCTCCCTGTCTTCTTCTTTCCTTGTGTTCCTTGCCCTTCGCTCTAGTGTGTTGAGGTTCGCAAGAGATTTAAGTTCTGCAGTCCACCATCGCTAGACTTTTGTGTCCATTGCTGAGTGGGGTGAGTCGGTCAATCAGCTGGTCGATGTATTCCAGGATGAAGTCTGCCGATTGTTTGGTGTGGCTTTGGTTTTCCCAAGCTTCTGGTGGTAGGTGGAATTGGGAGACGAGTTGGTTGAGAGTTTCCCAGTCTGTTTTGTGCCATAGTCTTCTTGGTACGTGTTGGGGTTTGGAGAGTTGGATATGGATTATGGTCTTTCCATGATCTGACCCTGCTCCATATCTGTCCATATTCCACGTCATATCATAGTCCAAGACTGGGCCTTTGACTAGTGTAAGGTCGATTATGGTTGGTCGGTTGTTGTTTCGGGGAAAGTGTGTGAAAACCCCGGGTTCGTTAAGTAGGTGCAGTCTCTGTCTGTCCATCCATCTCTTGATTCTGGTCGCGTTTCGTTTGTCCGCTCTGATGGTGTTGGTGTATTCGTGTGATTTGTGTCCATACCAGAGCTGGTGGTGGCAGTTGAAGTCCCCCATAACTAGGCAGTTCTGGATTGTAGTGATGTTCCTTGAGATGTTGGCGAAAGGGCCACTTCTCCCGGGTGAGTATATGTTGAGGATTTGTGTTTTTTGTTGTTGTATTTCCACCGTTACCGAGACAATGAAGTTATCGCAGAGTGGTGTTTTGGTTTTAGATTATTGTGTTTTCTGATGTATGTGGCGCATTTCGCCTTTTGTTGCTTGCTGTAAAAGATAAAAGAGAGGTGTTTCCGGTGGGTGTCCATCTTTGTTGTTCCATGGTTCTTGTAACAAAAGGAAAAGTATAGTATCGTCCATTTCTGCTTCCTCCACGACTGACTTTGTTGTTAGCTGCTTTTTGCACAGTTCAGTTGTTGAAGAATGGCTAGAGTTCTATGTTGTTGTTCCATTATACGGAGGTTTCCATTTCTTCATTTGGTTCTTCGACGTCCTGGATGACGATCGGGCGCTGGCTCTGGATCGGTTGGAAAGTTTGGCTCTGATCTTGGCTTTATCTGCTTCCGGGCATGCCATGTCGATTGCTTTGTGGTGTCCTTTGCAGTTGAAGCACCTGATTGGTGAGTGGGTACATCTGATGCCCCCGGGGCATTCCTTGCATGGGTGCTCAGTTGTTTTGTGGTCGGCTGAGGCGCAGTGTCCGCAGCGGCCTGTTGGGTGATTGCATCGTTCTTGCCGGTGTCCATATTCTAGGCAGTTGCGGCACTGGGTATCGGGGTTGGTGGGGAGGTAGGTCTCAAGTCTGCATGATCTGTCAAAGAGGTTAAAGGAGCGGAGTCCGAGGTTTTCAATTGTGTAGTGACCTGGGAGCGCAATGACCATGGAAGAGTGTGCTTTTCCAATCCGGGATTCTGGTTTGCTGAGCCACCGGGGGATTTGTGCTAGTTGTATTGTTGTTCCGTAGTTGCTGGAAATTTCGGATGCGACGAGGTGGCCGGCTTGGAAACCTTCACCTATCGATGTCGGAACGCCATGTAGGATGAATTTAGACCACCTGGAGTTGACCCGGATGTCGACGAAGGGTACGTTCAGTTCGGTGAGGGCGGATTCGATTTCCATTCTGTATTCCATGACTTTGGTTGCAGGGGTGACGAATTTGGATTCCAGAACGAAGTTGTTCCTTGAGGTTTGTCTGGCCGCGAGAAGGTGACAGTCTGGGTCTTGGATTTTGGAGTTAATCTTTTGCCTGATTTCGGTTGGGGTGAAGGGGGATGCCGCGTTGGTTTCGATGATGATTTCTCGGTTGATTTTGGTAAAGTCTGGTTTGAAAAGAGGGTCCGGCTTAGGCTTGGATCTCTTCCTCTGTACCACCTGGAAGTTGGCTGGTCCGGGGCCCTTTGCGACATCGGCGTATGATGTGTTCTGTTGCTGTTGGATTGGGGGGATCCTTGGGTTCGGTTCCGAGTTTTTCCCCTTATTTCTGGGTTGTTCGAGGGGGGCTTGTGCCTGAGGTGCCTGGGCTTGTGGTGCACGTGCCGGAGGTGCCTGAGGTGCTTGTGGTGCTTGTTGTGCCGGGGGTGCTGGGCGGGTTTGTTGTTGTTGGATGCGGTTAAGCTTTTCCAGCGTCATGTCCTGCCTCTTTATCATTTCGAACATTTGGCTAGTCAGGATTTTGACGGTGTCCTGAAGCTGTTTGTTCTGGGTAAGCATTTCTTCTCTGAACCTCTTGGTTTCGTGTTGGATTGTGTGGATGTCGGTGGTGATGTGGTCTGTGGACATGGACACAGCGTTTTTAACCAGCCAGGCAGTGTAGTTTAGGTTCATGACGTCGTGGGTTTCCTGGGGGACAATGCTGGGGTGGAGATAGTCGATCCTGGGAACGTAAGGCCGATTGTAGTCCTCCGAACTTGCGAATTCTCCCCTAGGGTCCTCATTGATCTGGGTTTCTTCGATGGTGGTTGATTGGGCATGTTGGGTGGATTGGGTTGGGTCGAATCTTGGGGGGGGTGGTGGGCCAGGGGGTGTTGGGGTAGCGAAGAAGGAGGAAAGTGATGATTGCGACATCATATCCGTTCCTGTTCTTCTTGGGGCTGGGGAGACTTCGGATAGAGTTCTCTTTCTCCCGTTGGGGTTTGGGGGGGTCGAAGGTCGGTTGGGATTATTATCCAGCGTGGATATGGAAGTGGCTCGACCTGGTATGATATACCAAGTAAGACCAGGCGTTCGGGTTTGTGTATGAGGTGAGGGTGTTGTATGTGTAGAGAAAATTCTACAACTCAGGGGCGAGGGCGTAAATGCACTCCCTGACGAAGTAGTGGATTCTGAGGTACCAGTAGAAGACGCGGTCTATTGGCATACAGGATTTTCTCTAGAGAAGTAAAGTTTAAATGTAAATAAATCTTATCGAAATAAGCGAACCAGCGGCTTGGCGATAAGTACAGGATTGATTGATTGATTGATTTTATATTGCTTTGAAGTACAGGACTTATCGCACGCCTAAGAACCACGCCCCCTCGTACAAAGGAAAGAGACAAAGGAAAACGACAAAGGAAAGCGACCCGACAGGATAAAACATTAAGGAGATATCAGTACGATAAATGAAAGAAGAGAAAGCATAACGGAAAACGAAAACGAAAGAAAACCCGCCTCTCAGGCATCTGTATCCTCCCCGTCCTCGTCTTTCTCGTACCATTTCAGGAGTTGTGTTTCTTTGGCAAACTCGAAGATCAAATCTTCTCTAAGGTTGGTGAACATCCAATTTTCCCACGTCTGCGGCCCGGGGATTTTTTCGATGAGGGGTCGTCTGAGTTGTGCCCATCGGGGGCATTCCATTATGATGTGTTTAGAGGATTGTTCCGCCCCGCACTGGCAGGGTTCGCGGTCGGTTTGGAAGGCGTTTCTGTCCAAGCGTGTTGCCTGGCATCGTAGTCGGAAGAGTTGTCTTGCTTTGGAGATTGGCATTTTGGCGAGTTTGTTGTGTGGTTTTAGGTCTCCTAGGTGGTGGTAGTTTGGGATTGGACGCGAATTCCATTCCTCCAGCATTCGTTTCCTAAGTAGGTTGGTCTGTATCCATTTCTCCTTTCTTCCTCCTGGCTCTTGGAAAGGGAGCATGAGGGAGGCGATTCGGTGTAGGCCGGTTGCTTGTATATTGAGCATTTTCGGTGGTAATAGGTCGGTGAGTTCCTTGTCGATGGGATGGTGGTCTTCCATGCATAGGATGCGGGTCCCGTACTTCCGGGATCTATAGTTGAGGAGGTGTTCCAGGGGTGGGAGGGCGGCTTCTTTCAGCAGTCGTTCTACTTTCGTCCACCGTGGGAGGCCGGTGATTATTCGTGCAGCTTCGTTGTATATTGGTGAGAGGGTGCGGACTACGTGGTCTGCTCCTGTCCACCAGGCTTCTGAGCCCCAGAGGAGCGTCGGAAGGAATGCTTGTGTGATTATGTGGTGGATTGTACTGACTTTTGCTCCAGGTAGTCGTGAGAGTATTCGGATTCGGTTGAGTGATCTCAGGCCGTTGGAGAGGGCGCTCTCTATATGTGGGCGGAAAGAGAGGGTTGCGTCAAGCCAGACTCCCACGTATTTTAGGCGGTCTTTTGGTTGGATTGTGGTGTCCCCTATGGTGACGGTGTTGTTGGGTTGGCGTAGAGTGGATGTTGGTGGTCTGAAGAAAACAAGGTCTGATTTCTGGGGTTCGTATTTGACATTTAGGGGGTTGGCATTGGCGACCCTTTCTGTCATTCTTCCATTGAGGCGTTTGGTGATGAAGGCGGGTGATTTGGATATTTGGACTAGGGCGTCGTCATCGATGTAGGTGGTGTTGATTTCTTTTGCTGATGTGGATGGATTGAGGATTACTCCTGCGTAGATCATGAATAGGACGGGTGACATTGGTGAGCCTTGTGGTAGGCCGGAGTTGTACGGTTGGGGGGATTCTAGCTGATGGTTGAAGAAGAATTGTAATGTTCTATTGGTATTAAATTCTTTGCACCATTCCGTGAGGTATTGGGGGAATTTCTGTTGTGTCATGATCTGATGGAGTAAGGAGTGGTTGACACAGACGCCCTGGATTGTAAGGATTGATTGCCGGTCTGTCCGGTGTTGTGCCGGTGGTTTTCTTTTGGAGCAGGTTTTGCTGTATCGGCGTCAGGGTGCGTAGGAGTGCATCTATCGCTGAGATTGTTGGTCTTCCTCCAAACTGATCATCGGATAGGGTTCCGAGGAGGGTTCCATCAGAGCATAGCCTTGAAGCGACGATTTTTTCAAGGACTTTGCTAAAGCATTGTAGGAGGGATATTGGTCGGTAGGCTTTTGCTTCTTTATAGTCCGCTTTGCCTGGTTTGGGTATCGGGATACATTTTGCTGTCTTCCATCTGTACTCGTGTTTCAACATGGCTGAGAACATGTCCTGTATGAGTTGCGGGTTTGCCTTGATGACTGCTTTGATGAATGGGTAGGGGATGCCGTCTGTCCCTGTTGCTGAGTTGGCCGGGCATGAGTTTATAGCTTTAAGTAGTTCATCTAAGGTAACCTCTTCGAAAGTGTCACTAAGGTCACAATACGGGGGTCTGATTTGCAATGGGGGGTTCTCGGGGGACGTCCAATTTGTGGGGAAGAGTTCAGCCCTAAGAGCTTGGCACTTCCCCGCAAACGTTTCTTCACCTTGTATAGTCGGGATTATAGTTTCCCTTCTTCTTCCGGCATTCAGGAGTTTCCAGATTGTACTTCCTCTGGCTTCGGAGAGTTCCTTCTCCCTCTGTTCCGCTTTGGCTTTGCGTACTAAGTTGGTCCAGTTCCGGCTACCTTTCCTCAGTGCCTCCCTGTCTTCCTCTTTCCTTGTGTTCCTTGCCCTTCGTTCCAGTGTGTTGAGGGTCGCCTTCGCAGATTTAAGTTCTGCAGACCACCATCGCTTAGACTTTTTATGTCCATTGCTGAGTGGGGTGAGTCGGTCAATCAGCTGGTCGATGTATTCCAGGATGAAGTCTGCCGATTGTTTGGTGTGGTTTTGGTTTTCCCAAGCTTCTGGTGGTAGGTGAAATTGGGAGACGAGTTGGTTGAGTGTTTCCCAGTTTGTTTTGTGCCATAGTCTTCTTGGTACGTGTTGGGGTTTGGAGAGTTGGATATGGATTATGGTCTTTCCGTGGTCTGACCCTGCTCCATATCTGTCCATGTTCCACGTCATATCATAGTCCAGGACTGGGCCTTTGACTAGTGTAAGGTCGATTATGGTTGGTCGGTTGTTGTTTCGGGGAAAGTGTGTGAAGACCCCGGGTTCGTTTAGTAGGTGCAGTCTCTGTCTGTACATCCATCTTGATTCTGGTCGCTTTCGTTTGTCCGCTCTGATGGTGTTGGTGTATTCGTGATTTATGTCCGCACATAGCTGGTGGTGGCAGTTGAAATCCCCCATAACTAGGCAGTTCTGGATTGTGGTGATATTCCTTGAGATGTTGGCGAAAGGGCCACTTCTCCCGGGTGAGTATATGTTGAGGATTTGTGTTTTTTGTTGTTGTATTTCCACCGTTACCGAGACAATGAAGTTATCATGCACGAAGTGGTGTTTTGGTTTTAGATTATTGTGTTTTCTGATGTATGTGGCGCATTTTGTGTCTTTGTTGCTTGCTGTAAAAAGATAAAAGAGAGGTGATTCCGGTGGGTGTCCGTCTTTGTTGTTCCATGGTTCTTGTAACAAAAGGAAAAGTATCGTATCGTCCATTTCTGCTTCCTCCACGACTGACTTTGTTGTTAGCTCGTTTTTTGCACAGTTCAGTTGCTGCGCAATGGCTAGGGTTCTGTGTTGTTGCTCCATTAGACGGAGGTTTCCATTTCTTCATTTGGTTCCTCGACGTCCGGGATGACAATCGGGGCGTTCTCAGGTTCTGGGATCGGCTGGTTGGAGAGTTTGGCTCTGATCTTGGCCTTGGCTCGTTCCGGGCATGCCAAGTCGATTGCCTTATGGTGACCTTTGCAGTTGAAGCATCTAATTGGGGAGTGGGTGCATCTAATGCCTCCGGAGCACTCCTTGCATGGGTGTTCTGTTGTCTTGTGGTCGGCTGAGGCGCAGTGTCCGCAGCGGCCTGTAGGGTGGTTGCAGCGTTCTTGCCTATGACCGTATTCAAGGCAGTTGCGGCACTGGGTGTCGGAGTTGGTGGGGAGGTAGGTCTCGAGTCTGCATGTTCTGTCGAATAGGTTGAAGGAGCGGAGTCCGAGGTTTTCCATTGTATAGTGTCCTGGGAGTGCGATTACCATAGAGGAATGTGCCTTTCCAATACGGGATTCTGGTTTGCTGAGCCATCGGGGGATTTGTGCTAGTTGTATGGTTGCTCCATAGTTGCTGGTGATTTCGGATGTGACCAGTTGTCCAGCTTGGAAGCCTTCGCCTACCGATGTTGGGATGCCGTGTAGGATAAATTTCGACCATCTAGAGTTAACCCGGATGTCGACGTAGGGTACCTTTAGTTCCGTGAGTGCGGATTCGATTTCGAGTTTGTATTCCATGACCTTGGTTGCGGGGGTGACGAATTTGGATTCCAAGACAAAGTTGTTCTTCGATGTTTGTCTGGCCGCAAGGAGGTGACAGTCTGGGTCCTGGATCATGGAATTGATTTTTTGTCTGATTTCGGTTGGGGTAAAAGGTGATGCCGCGTTGGTTTCGATGACAATTTCTCGGTTGATCTTGGTGAAGTCCGGCTTGAAGAGGGGGTCCTGTTTGGGTTTGGATCTCTTCCTCTGGACTACCTGGAAGTTGGCTGGTCCAGGGCCTTTTGCGATGTCGGCGTATGTTGTGTTCTGTTGTTGTTGTTGTTGTTGTTGTTGTTGTTGTTGGGGTGGGGGGTTCCTTGGGTTTGGTTCCGGGTTTTTTCCTTTGTTTCTGGATGGCCATATACAGGCCAATGGCTGTCTCGCTCGTGAGGCCAGAGGTGCCGGGTTTTTGGACGGTTGATCTTTTTCCATCATTACGCTCCGGTTTATCATTTCGGCCATTTGGTTTGTCAGGATGCTGATGGTGTCTAGGAGCTGCTTGTTCTGTTCGGCCATGTTCTTTCTGAGACTCTCGACACCGTGTTCAACTGTGCGAATGTCGGTGGTGATATGGTCTGTGGACATGGACACAGCGTTTTTTACCAGCCACGCAGTATAGTTTAGGTTCATGACGTCGTGGGTTTCCTGGGGGACAATGCTGGGGTGTAGGTAGTCGATTCTGGGAACGTAGGGCCGGTTGTAGTCCTCATGACTATGATTCTCCCTAGGGTCCTCATTGATTTGGGTTTCTTCGATGGTGGTTGATTGGGTGTGTTGGGTAGATTGCTGGGTCGAATCTGTGGTGGGCGGGGGTGCTGGGGTAGCGAAGAAGGAGGAGAGCGATTGTTGCGACATTACGTCTGCTCCTCGTTCTTCTTGGGGCTGGGAAACTTCGGATAATGTTCTCTTTCTCCCGCTCAGGTTTGGGGGTGATGGTCGGTTGGGGTTATTGTCCAGCGTGGATGTAGAGGTGGCTCAACCTGGTAGATGCTATACCAGGTAAGACCGGTCGACGGGGTAAGAGATGAGGGTGACGTGTGTGTAGAGAAAATTCTACAACTCAGGGGCGAGAGCGTAGATGCACTCCCTGACGAAGTAGTGGATTCTGAGGTACCAGTAGAAGACGCGGTCTATTGGCATACAGGATTTTCTCTCGAAGGTAAAGCGAAGATGTAAATAATTCTTATCAGAAGGAAGGCCGAGCGAAGCGTCGAGCGAAGCGAGGTGCGAAGCGAGGCGAGTAAGTACAGGAGGTTGCGTGAAGAGAGAAGGAAAGAAAGGAAAACATGAAAAGGCACGAGGCAACGCCTCCTTATATATCCAACTCCTAGTCCGTTGATGACTAATGTCCCACGTAACAGAAACCGAAAGAACATAACAGAAACCCCATTACAAATCCCAACCACACTGCGCAATCCTTCCTCTTCGTACCTTGACAACCCGAATAATCAAACCAGACGATTGCCGTTACAGTCTTTTGACCACCTTCCTAACGCTACTGACTACAATGGTGGGAACTCGGTCGGGTAAGAACAAGTCGGCATTAGCCCAAGCGGGAAAGTCATCTCCGAAGAAAAGAAAGGAAGAGGCCGATAACGATGGCCCCTGGATTTTGTCGATTGACAGATCAGCGTGCATAAGAGAGGTAAGATTTCTATCAAGTCCTATATCTCTCGCCCTCTGACACCCGCCAGGGATATACGAATAAGAGCAGATTTACTGGCGCCGAAGTTAAGTCCTTGCTCGGCATTACGCCGGCCCAATGGAGGAACGTGTTCGAAGCTGTGCACGACTATTTTGTCGAGAATGCGATTGCCAACAGAACTATGGCAACAGACGAGCAATGGGACGAGGCCGTGAGACTCCTGCTCAGTTATCCGCCCTGGAAAAGATTCAGACGCCTGCTTCGACAGCCGGAGGAAGAATGCACCTTACAAGGGGCCTTGGTCAAAGTCTGTGTGAGCAGTACACTCCAAGATCTTGCCAAACGTAAGTCTGCTGAGGATAGAGAAAAGTTCTCTGAAGCACTCAAAGAGAAGGAGCGTGCGGCGAAGTTAGCTAAGGCGAAAGCAGCGAAGAAGGGGACCAAGGGGAAGGCGACCAACGCAAAAGGCAAGGGCAAGCAGCGCGAGACGGCGCCAACTCGCAGGTCGACAAAGAGGAGCAAGCAGGCCCAGGCGCCTCTGCCCGATGACGAGGACGAGCTCTACTCAGACATTGACGAATTTGCCTCGTCGGAAGACGAAGCGGAGAAGCCGAGGGACAAGGCAGATATCGGAGATGAGACTGACGATGAAGAGACATCCGAATAAGCCGACGAGCCCTTCTCGGCGAAGACCCGGAAGGTCGACAGGGCATCATATCTTACTGATCGCCCTATAGGCATTTCCCATTGTTTCCCTTCTAGATACCGCTTTGAGCGGACGGGAAAGGAGAAGTTGGGACTACGTCGGAAGCCATGGAAAATGCCCAATTGGACTCCAAAACCTTTGGTGGGCATCCCACTCTAACCTTTATACCCCATACCCTCCTGGGCCATACCGGGATCAGGTAAGGATTAACTAGACCCCTGAAACCCGCGGCGGTGTTTCTGACTTGCCACACCCCACGACACGCCATTTGGTCGGTCTTTGTCCTCGACGGCGAGTTTTCCAAGACCGCCGAAATCAATATCGGTTTATCCGTTACCTGAACAAGTCATCTTCCTACAATGTATTAAAGATGTCAGAAAGATGGTTCAACGCTTGTAGACTTGCACCGCGACTGAGACTATTGGTGGTTTATAATGAGCGAGATAAAACGGTAAGAGACTCCACCGCCGCAGTCATTCCCCTACTTTCACGGTGACTGGAGGTGCTGATGGACAATCAGTATGGATTGACCGGAGAGCGTCATCAAGGCCGAGGAGGCAGGAACTCGTGGAAATCGACGAGGAAGAGGAATTGTGGAGGTGAGCGACGACGCTGACGACGACGACGACGACGACGACGCTGACGACGCTGACGACGACGACGACGACGCCGACGACGACAAGGAAGGCGAGGGTGAAGGTGGAGGGTCGAGTTCCCGTAAAAAGCCCAGAGGAGAGAACGCCGGAGAGGGCAGCTCGAGCAAGGCGGCCCAGAAAGGCAAGGCAGGGGGTAGGTCGAGCAAGGCGGCCCAGAAAGACGACGATGATGGCGACGACGACGACAAAGAGCGCGAGGAGGACGATGACGGGGACGACGAGGAAGAAGAGGAGGAGGAGGAGGAGGAGGAGGAGGAGGAGGAGGAGGAGGAGGAGGAGGAGGAGGAGGAGGAGGAGGAGGCCCCAAGGAGAAAGAAGACAAAGACATCCGGGCCCAAGACGCCGGCCAAGACGCCGGCCAAGGTGCCGCGATCCATAAAAACCGGCCCGAGGACCCCGTGTAACGGGGGTGCTATAATAGAACACGACCGTGACTCAATGTTTGATAGAAGTCTAATAGAGAATAAACAAACTCGGTAGAGAGTTACTTCAAAGAGTAGAGTTTTCTATGGTAAACAATTAAGTCTAGAAACTTAATAACTTTAAGGGTTCCTTCGCTAGTAAAAGATCCCATCTTCCTCTATATCCAGCAGCATAGAAGGTAGGCGATGTTAAGCTTAGGTCTCGCCATAGCTTCACAAGATCTCTCTCTATCTCTGTCTCTATCTCTGTAGAGGATAGGAGATGTTCGCTGAGCTTAGGACTCGCCATCGCTTCTGCGAATCTCTCTCTATCTCTGTCTCTATCTCTGTAGAGGATAGGAGATGTTCGCTGAGCTTAGGACTCGCCATCGCTTCAAGATCTCTCTCTATCTCTGTCTCTATCTCTGTAGAGATAGGAGATGTTCGCTGAGCTTAGGACTCGCCATCGCTTCAAGATCTCTCTCTACCTCTGTCTCTATCTCTGTAGAGGATAGGAGATGTTCGCTGAGCTTAGGACTCGCCATCGCTTCACAAGATCTCTCTCTATCTCTGTCTCTATCTCTGTAGAGGATAGGAGATGTTCTGAGCTTAGGACTCGCCATCGCTTCATGATCTCTCTATCTCTGTCTCTATCTCAGAGAGGATAGGAGATGTTCGCTGAGCTTAGGACTCGCCATCGCTTCTGCGCATCTCTCTCTATCTCTGTCTCTATCTCTGTAGAGGATAGGAGATGTTCGCTGAGCTTAGGACTCGCCATCGCTTCTGCGCATCTCTCTCTATCTCTGTCTCTATCTCTGTCTCTAAGGGAGAGCGGAGTAGCAACCCCACTTCGGAGGAACTTCCATCCGAGTCAAATCGCGCAATCCGCCAAGCCTCAGTCGGGGTCCTACGAACTAGCGGGATCGGCCGATCAGACATGGTCGCTTCTTCTAACGATGTTTTCAATAGACTTAAGATGTTTATTGAAATCGTAGTTTTTGCTTTGGTAGAAGTTGCACTCTCACTCCTCAAAGATGCCCGGAGTGAAACAGGAGGGTTCCGGCGTTCGACGCTCCGGGTTATTTTGGGGTCCAAAACGCTGTTTTTGAATTGACCTTCCATTGCCTCCGGAGCACCGCCAGGATTATTTCTGTCGCGCTAACGATATTTTCCGGACATCGACATGGAGTTATCGCGCCTCAAAGGCTTGACTGCCTAGGGAGGGTAACTCCCTTCCAGGGTTACCCTGCCCCTTCTGGCATTGTTGTTCTTCTGTTCCAGTCGCTTGTAACAGCCTTATAGTGGCTCTGTTACACCCCGGGCAAAACACCTGCTCAGACTACTTCTGCCCAGCGAAGAGGGAAAAGGTCGAGAGCGTAAGTTGGACTAAATTCCGTACCAGTAGTATAGTTTTTCCTAATGCGGTCAATACGATAGACACCATCTGCCCGATGAGCCTGCTGAGAGCCCACCCCATGAGAGTCAGCCAGGGTTAAGACGGGACTTGATACCAGAAGACGAAAGTTCTACCACTGGTTCACGAGCTGACAGCGCTCCAGAGTCTGAAAGAACTACGCAAGAAGAGATGTCCGGCGGAGAGCCTGCCGGGGAAGGTAGTAACGTTGATGGTGGCCCTGATGTGGGTATTCCTCCCGGCGGGCGCGGGGACGAGTCAATCGATCTGGAGGTAAGCATTTTACCGACGATCGCCGCTCGATTGAAGTGGCTAAACTTCTAACACCTCGCCTTTCCCTAGTTCCACGCCCAAGCCTCCCTCGCTCCTACTATCATCAATCTCCCGACCTCGCTGCGAAGCGATGGACTTCCATCTCTCGTCCTGCGACTCAAAAGAAAATTCGTTAGGGTTAGCACTGGTAGATAGTAGGTTGCACGTTCCAGTCACCTGCACGTGAGTTTTCTGACCCTAATCGCAACCTTTAGCATTTGACGGTTGTGGTTCTCGTCTTTTTGTCGGCCTATCTTATTATACGCTTATTTTTTAGCCTCTTTGGCGGTTGTTGCGATATGTCTATTCTATTTGTTTTGGGTGGTTTGACAGTCGTCTTATCTTTTAGGATTAGCCTTATCGGTTTTGGTATTTTGGGATTAGCCTTATCTATTTTAGCCTTTTTGGGAGTTAGTCTTATCTCTTTTAGGTTATTTGACGGGGGTCCTTATGGTTTAGCCTTATCTATTTTATCTTTTTGGGAGTTAGTCTTATCTCTTTCAGGTTATTTGACGGGGTCCTTATGGTTTAGGGTTAGTGATATCTGTTAGTCTTTTGGCTATGACGCGAGGTGAGTTAAGTCTTCGACGCCGTTGGTCATTATGGATTCGTCTCGATCATTAGTAGATTCTGTTGTTAGTGTTACTAGGAGCGCCACTGAATCGAATACAATACACAAAGTTTAAAGAAGATTCACAGTGATGAAGATGTTGAAGAAAAAAGACGAAATGACGCCAAGCAAGTGCTTAGTCATCTGACAATCCAAGTCGCGTCCGACCTCCTTCCTCTATCTAATCTGAAGGCGAGTACACAATGACGACTCTAGTAAACGGACTGGATCGACCGAACGCGATCTTGCTGACGCCAGACTGGACTTGAGAGGGTTTTGACTCGACCGCCTCGACTACCCGCAAGATACGACGAAGTGAAACGGCGTGAATCTGTATTATTGCGAGTTGAGGCTGACCTTGATTTTAGGTTTTCTACTAAGCATGACGACCGAATACCTGTCGCTTTGTCTCAGATCGCTGGCCTATATCTATCGGTCCGCGACGCTTTAATTAGACCTCAGTAATCTGACCAGAAGGCGAGTAAACAATCTTTCTTACTCGTTTAGCCCATATGATTCTAGTCGCGTGGACTGCACCCACGTGACGTAAACCTACAGACACGAAATACCCTCTCAGACAGAATATATACCATACGCAGTATCAGGGGATGGGACGACTCCGCTCGAAGCTGTATACCCATGCCATTAAGGGGCGACGCCCGGGCAGGAGTGGTGCGGGAATGAAACTATCGGCCGGAATGGTCGCTGCCTGCTATGGCCATCCTGCTTGCTGGGGACGCCAGACTCGGACTTGAGAGGGTTTTGACTTGACCGCCTTGACTACCCGCACACGATTTAGTGGAACGGCGTGAATCTGTGCATTGGTGGACTTATTTGGGCTAACCTTTGGATTCCAGAAGCTCGGGACACATCATGTAAATATCTCCTAGCAAGCTACTCTAGCTATTGGTCCATGACGATTAACGACATCACGCAGAGAGTCGCCTCCACCCCTCCCCCACACAAGACTTTCTTATAAAGTTGGTACGTTGCACTGCCCATCTTGTCGACAGAAACATCCTTGACAATGCCTCTGCGAGAGAGTCAGTTTCGTTTGTCTAACTCCTCCCGTCCCTCGCAAAAGACCTACAGGGAAACTTCCTCTCGTCAGAACACCGGGTCGTTTAGCAGGGGCAGACGACCGACTAGCCAAAGACATGTACGATCTTCACAGGAGATTCCAAGCACCTTTCCGCAAGAGTCAGCCAGACGATCACAAACATGTGGACGAGAGACATCGTCTGAAGACTATGTCTCTGAATACGAGGACCCATCATAAAGGGGTTCACAGATAGATTTACAGCTTCATGGCGAGAGGCGTTTGACCAAGGATGGGAGGCTCAATGCCCGACAACCTACGAGCTCGCCCCTCTCAAGCCCACCCCGGGAATTACAATCTCAGCAGTCATCTTCGAGGATACGCTACGCCGTCACGGAATAGAGAGAGAGACGCGCGACCAGTCCCCTCGACCTTTTACGACTTCGCTGCCTCTAAGCTCCGAGTCTGTTAGACAATCATCAGCGAGAACCCATCCCAAAGCCCGTCAAGACCCACAGTCTTCTAGGCCATCGCCGACAGGGATTCCTTCCCGAGGTCGCCACGTACAGGTTATACGAGTGGCAGTGGTGGAGGGGCTTCTGGAGAGCGGTCGTCCCAAAGTACATTGACGTCGCTAGACTCTACCGATCCCAACAAGACCAGCTCCGAAATCAGAATCTCAGGCCAATTCGACGTTGAGCCTCAGGACTCTAATCGAAAAGTTTGGCAAGTGACCAAAGAGACACTATTCACTAACCCAATGCCATCGGTATTAGAGTTGGCGTCCATTGTCAGAAAATCGTGGGATTTTGCCAGGGCGGGAACCGAATTTCCGGCGGAGTTGTCGACCGGCGTCGCCGGGCAGGTGAGATACTACCACCAACGGGCTCGCTCACACATGATGGAGAAGGCAAAGGGGGTAATCGCTATTATATTACGGCCTAGCCGGCATGACCGGCGAGCAAGCGAAAGCCCGAGTTGATTACCTCCTGACAGATGACCGGTTTAATTGTGATCCCGATCATTACGATGTATATCTACTGTTGATCCAGAAGGCGAGATTTAGTACTAACGTCTGTAGCCCGCGCAATGGCACTTCGCCGCACCTCAAATACCGCATTTTATCGTCTACGCCTACTATAAGACCAATCGTGGGATTGCCGTCGACCATCCGGAATTCAAGAGTTGTATCAACCCGTCTTTTATCTGCCTGGTTTCTACTGTACTATACCATGCGCTGAGAGTCCACGTAATTGGAGGCAGTAACTGGAAGAACGGTGTCTTCAATAAGGACTATTGCGGCGGTTAGCACCCCGTCGTTCTTCTACCCACCCTATTGACGGGCATAACTTACTTACGTACAAACCAGTGATTTTTGAGAGACACATGCGCACATGGACGAAGTCCTTCCCCGACGAGGAGACATCAAATCTGGTGCTAGACGGGATTCGACACGAAGTCTTGAAGCGGATCAAGAGGACTCAATGCAGAATTATCAAGCGGAGAAAGAGGGAGGCAATTATTGACCCTGAGAGGAAGTTTTCTTGGTCTCCCAGCCCAAGCTCAAGACGGAGAGTAACGACGATGCGAGCTCGACGAGCCAGACAGCCAGGCATTTGACGACGACATGGGAGTATGGTGATGGCAGGGTCGTTCGACCCAGGTACGAAGACTACATAGACAACGCGGAAGAACAAGTGAATGACGCTATTGAGAGGAATATTGATAATGATGTAATTATTGAAGACACCATAGAGAGACCTCCTGTCAAGATGACGGATACCGGAGAAAAGGGCCAGCGAGAAGTGGGCAGAAGACGGAGGGTAGACCGCCAAGAAGAACAAGGACGCTGAGTGAAATAATTAAAAAGACGATAGCGTGAAGTAGTACACGATGTAGTTTAATAAACATTCTTCTACACTAAAAATCCCTGGGCAACCGACGAGAAAGAACAAAGTGCAATGGTCAGAGGATGATGAGTTTTTACGGGCAAACGACGCTGCGATGTTCAGAATACACAGAGTAAAGACAGAAGGGAGCGACAATTCATCGTTAATTGGTCGTAAGACGTGATCAGACGACCTTCATTGGTCAATATACGAACATATTGAGAGAGAACAAAGTGCAATGATCAAAGGGCGAGATTTTATGGGCAAACGACGTTGTGTGATGTTCAAAATACACAGATTAAAGACAGAAAGGAGCGACGATTCAGAGTTAATTGGTCGTAAGACGTGATCAGACGACCTTGATTGGTCAATATACGATTATATTGAGAGAAATTACATCTTCAGTTGTCAGAGGACGAACGCGTCATGAGACGTCGAGACGACGTCTTGGAGCGAAAAGACGTGATTTGCGTCTTGAGTACGGCTTTTGACGAAAAGACGCAGGGCGGTCGTCGCGTGGCGCCCAGGCGTCGGTCTACAGGTAAGCAAAAGTCTTGGGGCGTCTGGGGCATCTGGGGCATCTCGGGCGCCCAGGTGCCCCAAGACGACACGTCGTTTTTTGCTGATGTCGTCTATCTGTCTACCTAATTCTATGTACATAATTGCTAGCGCCCCACCTACCTCCGCGTTGCCTACCTACCTACCTCCGCGCTACCTCCCTACCTACCTACCTCCGCGCTGCCTCCCTGCCTACCCCCGCACCTCGCTGCCTCCCTGCCTACCCCCGCACCTCGCTGCCTCCCTGCCTACCCCCGCATCTCGCTGCCTACCTTCCTACCCCCGCACCTCGCTGCCTACCTTCCTACCTATTAGGAGCTTAATTGAGGTTGGTTTCGTGCACCGTTAGACGTCGATTTGAGCGTAGATTTGAGCGTAGATTTGATGCTGATTTAGGTGTCGACTTGGTGCAATTAGTCGACGCCTTGGTGTCGTTTTGAGCGTCAATTTGGGTGTCAATTTGCTGCTATTTAGCAGTCTGTAGCGGTGTCAGTACAGGCGTCAAAATACAAGTAGGTGAATACGTATCCAGGCATCGCTGCAGATAGGAGGTGAGCATCGCTGCAGGTAGGAGGTAAGCATCGCTATAGCTAGGAGGTAAGCATCGCTGCAGGTAAGAGGTAAGCATCGCTGCAGGTAGGAGGTAGGAGGTGAGGTAGGTGTCGAGGTCGGAGGTGAGGTAGGAGGTGAGGTAGGAGGTGAGGTAGGTAAGCAGGTCGGGATCCTCGAGATGTTAAACCTGACGTCATTTGCTAGCGAGCGCCAGGACTTAGGCAGAATATCACATATTCGCCACTGTGTGTCGCGTTTTGGGAGGCGGTGGGGTGTCAGGAGGCGAGATATCATATTTTGGACGCCTTCTAGGCGCCAAACATCAGCAAAAAATGACGTGTCGTCTTGGGGCATCTGGGCGCCCAAGATGCCCCAGATGCCCCAGATGCCCCAAGACTTTAGCTTACCTGTAGACCGACGCCTGGGCGCCACGCGACGACCGCCCTGCGTCTTTTCGTCAAAAGACGTACTCAAGACGCAAATCACGTCTTTTCGCTCCAAGACGTTGTCTTGACGTCTCATGACGCCTTCGTCCTCTGACAACTGAAGATGTAATTTCTCTCAATATGGTCGTATATTGACCAATCAAGGTCGTCTGATCACGTCTTACGACCAATCAACTCTGAATCATCGCTCCTTTCTGTCATTAATCTGTGTATTTTGAACATCACACAATGTCTTTTGCCCATAAAATCTCACCTTTCTGTCACTAATCTGTGTATTTTGAACATCACACGTCTTTTGCCCATAAAATCTCGCCCTTTGATCATTGCACTTTGTTCTCTCTCAATATGTTCGTATATTGACCAATCAAGGTCGTCTGATCCCGTTTTACGACCAATTGACTATGAATCATCGCTCCCTTCTGTCTTTACTCTGTGTATTTTGAACATCACACAACGTCGTTTGCTCATAAAAACTCATCCTCCGACCATTGCACTTTGTTCTTTCTCGTCGGTTGCTCATAGGATTTTAGTGTAGAAGAATGTTTATTAAACTACATACGTGTACTACTCACGCTTATAGTCTTATGGTATTTCACTCAGCGCCCTTGTTCTTGCGCGTCTATCTCTCCGCCCACGCCCACTTCTCCTGCTGCCGGCGCCCGGCCATAATCGACAGGAGGTCTCTCTCTGGTGTCTTCAATAATTACATCATTATCAATATTTCTCTCAATAGCGTCATTCACTTATTCTTCCACGTCGTCTATGTGGTCTTCGTACCTAGGTCGAACGACCCTACCACCACCATCCTCCCCATAATCGTCATCAAATGCCTGGCTGTCTGACTCGTCGAACTCCGCATCGTCGTTAGTCTCCGTACTGAGCTTGGCTCGGAGACCGGCTTTCATGGATCGGTTGATGGAGTCGCTAGGTTACGCGGAGTTGGATTAGTAATGATGCTTCTGTTAGGTTCTATGGGTTTCTGTTCGGTTGCGTAGTGTGAGTCATTGGAGGATTAGTCATCGCAGGATTTCCTTGGGTATAATAGGGGGCTCCCCCTCGCTTCGTTCATGTTTTCCTTTCTCTTCTTCTTTCCTTACGCAACGTCTTCTGTATTCTCTATACTGTAACGCTTGTCCGTGCCTGGCATACCATACCAGGCAGGACCACTTCTATATCTACGCTGGTTCTAAATACATACGCATTTCTTCTTCTTAACGAAGACCTTCAAGACTCGCCTGACCTCGCCAACCTCGCTGACTTAACTCGACAGCTTTTCATCGTCAGATATCGCATTCTGCGGAATACTCTCTATCGCCGCCTCGAGATTACGTTGCCATCATCCGCACCAGACGCTTACGTCTGGCCGCTGACCCACCTGCATGGGTCCCTCCCAATAATGCGGAGGAATTCAAACAGCAATAACAAGATCCCGCCGCCCTATTCGCCACTCGCCGAAAACTCCCACCAGACGCTTCAAATAAACGGTTTCGCCAACAACTCGCCGCCGCCAACGGTTATCGATAACCTTAAGAAGAAATAACCGCTCAACTGATTCAACGCTGCTCGGCCACCGCCGCTTCGCCGCCCCGCTTCCGCCGCCGCCCACAGTCCAACGCCGCTTCGCCTTTCAGGTCCTAAAAGTTCCCGGATCCTGAGAAATTACGGTACCGCCAAAGCTCCCTGAGTTTATTACCCAACTCTGGATGAAACTCGAGGTCAACGACGACAGGTTCCGTAACGAAGCAGCAAAGGTCATCTATGCTGTTAGCCGAATGGAAGGGAGGGCCCTAGACCACGTCGTTCCTCTTGTCAACGCCAACCCCGCCGCACCTTTCTCCTCCGCTGTCATTGCCGCCCACTCGAAGCATCGCTCGGAGACCCCGACCCACGAGCACCGCCGCCAACTCGTTGCCGCTTTCAGACAAGGCAAAGGAGACTTTGCCACATACTACTCCCTAATTCCTCCGTGATTAGGCTTACCTAGACTACAATGAGGAGCGAAGATCGATGCTCTGGCTGAAGGATTCTTCCGGGGACCTTAAGGATGCGATGAGCTACAGGACGGACAGGCCCAACACCGTGGAAGCCTACGCGACCACCCTCACGACTATCGACAACCAGATCCGGGGCCGAAAGGTCAACAAAAGGCCATCCAGAACACGACGCGCCAATTCCATCGCTTCCCCGCCGCAAGACATCCGTCCCACACTGCTGGAGGCCTCGCCCCCATGGACCTTTCCGCCCTGCAGGCTCGCCCCACCCAACGACCGGCTCCCCAACAACGCTACACCTTCATCAACGGTCAACGGAAAACCTCCACGCTGAGAAGAACGGAGGCGAGACAATAACCTTTGCATGTACTCGCGCCACCCCCGGTCATGTTTTTACCAACTGCCCTCCGCCAACCGCCCTCAGAAGCAACCAACCGGCTATGAGGGCGCCTTCAAGACCTGCCCGCACCACCAACGACCCCGCCTCGCCGACGCCAGCTCCGCCTCCCAGTCGGGTTTTCAGTAGTCCCGGTTTGATCAATGGCCCCTGCCCGACCATCTAATGTTTTTCCTTTGTTCATGCTTCTCTATCTCTGGCTTCAGATCGCTCGCGAGGATAAATTGACGATCATTTTGTTGCTTCTGTAAAATTGTAAACAATAAAACTCCCATTCAAACCCACGATTGATTGATTGATACTGGTTTGTTCGGTTCAGATTCATTGATGAAACATTCTACGCCATAACAATTCTCTCCTTCCACTCAAATCACCTCGACTGGTCATAGACGTCGACCCATATCTTCTGGCCAAATCACCCACCCATGCCATTTGCCCACGTCCATCGATGCCCACCATGAAACCGCTCTTCTTCGTCACCAAACTTCATTTACCCTCAGATTAGGAATCCCCTGGCCCAGCATGACGCCACTCTGCGGTTCAAGGAGAACACCATACGCTTTGATTCCGAAGATTGTAAGAAACAAGTGCAACGCCTCCGAGAAAGCCGCCCCTATCAAAGCAATCGCCCGCCAATTGCTTTCCATCTGCCAGCTCACCGCCTTCTGCCGCTTTTGCCCGAGAGTAAACTCCAGATATTCAAGACCACTATCGAAGAACTACCAAGCTATCGATTAACGCTGAAAATCGACTGGAGAACCAAAGTACCAGCACGACACGAAGGTTCCACGCCATGATGGATGAAGACTCGCTAACGGAATGCCCCCACGCCGTAATTATACGACCATAAGATACCGCCAAGGAAGGCAAAGAACCACCATTCGACCACTCTACAAGATGTCCCGCGATTTAACCGATCGTCCTGAGGAAATACATACAGGATAACGTGGAGAAAGGCTTTATACGAGCTAGTTTCTTCTTCTGGTTGCCCCTGTCTTATTCGTGAAGAAAGCCGACGGAACCCTCCGTCTCTGTGTTGACTACCGCGGCCTCAATGAGCTAACGATAAAGAATCGATACCCCTTACCACTCATCCGGGAAACACTCGACCGACTATCCAAAGCACAATGGTACACCAAGTCGGATCTCCGCCAGTACAATCAAATTCGAATGGTCAAGGAGAAGAATGGAAGACAGCAGACCCGACACGGTCACTTTCAATACACGGTAATGCCCTTCGGCCTCACCAACGCGCCGGCCACCTTCCAACACTTCATCAACGACTGCGTCCGCGAGTACCTCGACATATTCTGCACAGCCTACCTCGACGATATCCTGATTTACAGCGACACACTCGAAGAACACCAAGTCCACGTCGAAAAAGTCCTCGAAGCCCTAAAGGCAAACGGAGCGCTTGCTGAAACCGGAGAAATGCGAAGTTCCACACGCAGCACCACCTACTCGCCTCATCATCGAACCCAACGGCATTCGAACGACCCCAAGAAAGTAGACATAGTGCAAAACCTGACGGTTCCCAAGACGGTTACGACGCATAAGCATTCCTTTGACGGCTAACTTCTATCGCCGGTTTATATATCGGTTCTCCGTTGCCGCACCGCTGAGCGGACTCGACGAAGAAGGATAAAACATGGGCATGGACAAGCGAAGCTCGTCGCATTCAACGCGCCACGAAGCATTCACTACCGCCCCCATTCTTGCCCACTTTGACCCCGGTATGAAATCATTGTGGAACCGACGCTCAGACCACGCTCCGCCGCATACTCTCCCAATACGACGATACCCACACCCTTCGACCTGTCGCCATTTCTCCAAGAAACACCGCTGAACAGAATTCACGAGATCTACGATAAGGAACTGTTGAAGAATAATCCGAAAGATTCAAGAACGGCGCTCGAACTCGAGGGCGAAAGACACCCAATCGCTATATCGACCACAAGAACCTCGAAAGATTTTTTATGAAGACAAAACAACTTAACCGGGGCAAGCCTACTGTAATACCTTTCACGATTCAACTTCGCTATCAAATACCGACTAGCGAAGCAGCGGAAGCCGACGACTAACAAGCGAGATCAGGAGATCTCCCTGAGAGGGGGATGAAAGACACTTGCACCAGAGCCAAGTCGCTTTTGAAGAAGGAAAATGCGAAACTGTTTGTTATACGGCTTTTTATCAAACGAACCCGCTGAAAAGAACGCCTTTACTGGATACACTATTTAACGGGCGATATAGAGCTGACCCATTCCCGAAAAGATATTGGAAATGCTAAACAAAGGCAAACGACAATCGAAGCTGAAATCTCACTCCGAATGCATCCGAGAACGGCGACGACTGCTTATCGGTGAACCTATACGCCCCTGACTACGACTTCTGAAACTCCAAATCCTCGTTTTACCACGACGCCTTCTGCTGGACACCCCGGACGCGAAAAGACCTTCGAACTCATCAAGCAGGACTACTACTGGCCTCAGATGCTGAACTACATTGGCCGCCATGTCCGAACTGTCATACTTGTCGACGAAGAAAACCAAGACCCACGGAAAATCGCGATTTCGACCCTTACCAATACCGAACAACCACGCAGGAAGTATCAATGGATTTCACACGGACCGGAGAGCGAAGGCTACGATGCCATCATGGTAATCGCGACCGACCGACAAAGATGCGACACCTCTTACCCTGCAACACCACTGTCAACGCGAGGACGCCGCCCAACTATATCTGCGAACGCCTGAAAATCCATGGTCTCCTACACATATCACCCTGACCGCAGACACAGTTCACTGCCAAGTTCTGGAAAGAGTTGTGCAAACACCTTGGGATTGAAGCAAGGATGTCCACCGCTTCCATCCGAAACCGACGGCTAAACCGAAAGGCTCAACGCGTAACGGAACAATATCTACGGTTTACGGTCCTATCAACAGGATGATTAAGTAAGGCTCCCACCCGCCGAAGTTCTCCGCTAACAATCAAGTCTCCGCCTCCACCAAAGCCACCCCTTCTTCGCAAACTTCGTTTCCACCCTTGCTCACAGTAACGGCTTATCCGACAAGACACCGCCAGCCTCGATGCCAAAGACTCACGGAAAGATGATGGAACTACACGAATACCTACGCACCAACATCCGAACGGCATATGACAGCAGGAGAAGCCACCAATGCGGTTTAAC
Source organism: Morchella eximia (assembly GCA_024713935.1). NCBI lineage: Eukaryota > Fungi > Ascomycota > Pezizomycetes > Pezizales > Morchellaceae > Morchella > Morchella eximia. Next base: position 651,643 of record JAMGZG010000020.1, read on the forward strand.
CCCGCACCCCAATATAATGATATGACATGGTCTTTGTTTCTGCCAAGAATATCCGCACCACCCGCAATTGAAGCTCGACTGAAGAAACTCGACCGCTTTCCAATCAAAGCCGTCGCCTCCCCATACGCCTACCGAAATGACCTCCCCAAGCATGAAGGTACACCCCGCCTTCCATGTATCGCTGTTGACCCGCCGCAGGACCAGACCGCCAAGTGCAACCACCTCCTCCACCTATCATCGCCGAACAAGAGGAAGAATACGGTCGGCGAGATTCTGACTCGCGAACAACAAGGAATAATGGCCTGCAAGATTTCGGCGGACAGGATACACCGACCACCTTAACCCGCCGCCACCATAACGATATCGTCATTGCCGACATCTTCCACGACAATACCCTGAAACCGCCGCCGAGGCTGGCGGTTAAGACTCAGGCTGTTCGCAGAGAGCTCAAGGGGGCTACTTTCACGGTTGATGGAGTCGCCAGGTTACGCTGGAGTTGGATTAGTAACGATGCTTCTGTTAGGCTTCTATGGCTTTCGTTCTACAGAAATGAGTCATTGGAGGATTAGTCATCGCAGGATTTCCTGATAATAGCCCCCTCGCTTCGTTTCACATGTTTTCCTTTCTTCTTCTTTCCTTACGCAACGCCTTCTGTATTCTCTATATCAGAACGTGTCCGCGCTTTAAGATACCATACCAGCAGCGACCACTTATATCTACGCTGGTTCTTAAATACATAGGCTGTTACTTCTCTTCTTAACGAAGACCTTCGCACCTCGCCTGACCTCGCTCAACCTCGCTTGACTAACTCGACAGCTTTCATCGTCAGATATCGCACTTCGCGAATACTTCTATCGCCGCCTTGAGACCGCCAAGAAGCTTCCTACCCAGGGTCAATAATTCCTCCCTGCTCTCCGCTGCGGTAATTCTGCAAAGACTGAGTCTCTTGATCCGCTTCAAGACTTTCTATTAATCCCGCCTAGCACCAGATTTGATGTCTCGTCGGGAACGACTTCGGCCCATGCTACAAGACGTGTCTCTCAAAAATCACTGGTTTGTACGTTAGTAAGTTATGCCCGTCAATAGGGTGGGTAGAAGAACGACGGGGTGCTAACTGCCGCAATGGTCCTTATTGAATACACCGTTCTTCCAGTTACTGCCTCCAATTATGTGGATTTTCAGCGCATGGTATAGTATAGTAGAAACCAGGCAGATAAAAGACGGGTGGATACAGCTCTTGAATTCCGGATGGTTGACGGCAATCCCACGATTGGTCTTATAGTAGGCGTAGACGATAAAACGCGGTATTTGAGGTGCGGCGAAGTGCCATTGCGCGGGCTACAGACGTTAGTACTAAATCTCGCCTTCTGGATCAACAGTAGATATACATCGTAATGATCGGGATCACAATTAAACCGGTCATCTGTCAGGAGGTAATCGACGCGGGCCTTCGCTTGCTCGCTGGTCATGTCGGCTAGGCCGTAATATGACGTGATTACCCCCTTTGCCTTCTCCATCATGTGTGAACGAGCCCGTTGGTGGTAGTATCTCACCTGCTCAGCGACGTGGGTCGACAACTCCGCCGGAAAGTCGGTTCCCGCCCTGGCAAAATCCGATGATTTTCTGACCATGGACGCCAACTCTAATACCGATGGCATTGGGTTAGTGAATAGTGTCTCTTTGGTCACTTGCCAACCAGCTTTTTCGATTAGAGTCCTGAGCTCAACGTCGAATTGACCTAAGTTACGATTTCGGAGCTTCTTGTTGGGATCGGTAGAGTCTAGCGACGTCAATGTACTTTGGGACGACCGCTCTCCAGAAGACCATCCGCCAGTGCCACTAGTATAACCTGTACCGCTGACGACCTCAGGGAAGGAATCCCTAAGCGACGATGGCCTAGAAGACTGTGGGTCTTGACGGGCTTCAGGATGGGTTCTCGCTGACGATGGTCTATCAGACTCGGAGCTTTGACGCCCGGGAGAGTCGTAAAAAAGGTCAGAGGACTGTTTCAAGGCCGCCTCTATTCCGCGTGGCTGGTAACGATCCTCAAGACGACTGCTGAGATTGTAATTCCCGGTGGGCTTGAGAGGGCGAGCTCAGAGGTTGTCGGGCATTGAGCCTCCCATCCTTGGTCAAACGCCTCGCCACGAAGTTGTAAATCTATCTGCGAACCCCTTTACGATGGGTCCTCAGATTCAGAGACATAGTCTTCAGACGATGCTCTCGCCCACATGCTTTGCGATCGCCTGGCTGACTCTCATGAAAGGTGCTTGGAATCTCCTGTGAAGATCGTGACATGTTTTGGCTAGTTGGTCGCCTGCCCTCGCTAAACGACCCGGTGTTCTGACGAGAGAAGTTTCAGAGGCCTTTTTTTATGGCGACGGAGGAGTTAGACAAACGAAACTGACTCTTCGCAGAAAGATTGTCAAGCGATGTTTCTGTCGACAAGATGGGCAGAACGCATCAACTTTATAAGAACGCATCGCGTGGGGAGGGGGGAGTGAGGCTTAATTTCTGCCGGGATGTCATTGATACGTACATGGACCAATAGCTAGAGGTAAACGACGCTAGGAGATATTTCCCGCGATGTGTCCCGAGCTTCTGGAATCCAAAGGTTAGCCCAAATAAGTCCACCAATGCACAGATTCACGCCGTTCCACTAAATCGTGTGCGGGTAGTCAAGGCGGTCAAGTCAAAACCCTCTCAAGTCCGAGTCTGGCGTCCCCAGCAAGCAGGATGGCCATAGCAGGCAGCGACCATTCCGGCCGATAGTTTCATTCCCGCACCACTCCTGCCCAGGCGTCGCCCCTTAATGGCATGGGTATACAGCTTTTCGAACGGAGTCGTCCCATCCCCCTGACGGCAGTACCCACCGTATGGTATATATTACCATACAGAGGGTATTTCGTGTCTGTAGGTTTACGTCACGTGGGTGCAGTCCACGCGACTAGAATCATATGGGCTAAACGAGTAAGAAAGATTGTTTACTCGCCTTCTGGTCAGATTACTGAGGTCTGATTCGAAACGTACACTGACCGATAGATATAGGTCAACGATGCGAAGACAAACGACAGGCATTCAGTCGCCATGCTAGTAGAAAACCTAAAATCCAAAGGTCAGCCTCAACTCCACAATAATACAGATTCACGCCGTTTCACTAAATCGTATGCGGGTAGTCGAGTGCGGTCGAGTCAAAACCCTCTCAAGTCCGAGTCTGGCATCCCCAGCAAGCTCGCGTTTCCGGAGAATGGGTAGTAAACAGCTAATCAGACGGTCGTCCCACGTCGACCGAGAGGCATATCGTGTTCCGTCGATCCAGTCCGTTTACTAGAGTCGTCATTGTGTACGCCTTCAGATTGGATAGAGGAGGTGGAACGCGACTTGGATTGTCAGATGACTAAGCACTTGCTTGGCGTCGGCTACGTCTTTTTGCTCAAAATACTCATCACTCTGAATCGTCTTTAAACTTTGTGTATTGTATTTGTTCGAGTTACGCTCCTAATAACACTAATAACAGAATACTACTAATGATCAGACGAATCCATAAAGACCCCAACAGGTGTCGAAAGACCTAACTCACCTCACGTCCTGCGCCAAAAGACACTAACAGATATCACTAACCCTAAACCACAAGGACCTCCGTCAAGTAACCCGAAAGAGATAAGACTAACCACCAAAAGACTCAAAATAGATAAGGCTAAACCCAAAAGACCAAAACCGATAATGCTAATTCCAAAAGATTACCAAGACGACTGTCAAACCACCCAAAACAGTTAGACAAAACTTATCGCAACAACCGCCAAAGAGGCTAAAAAATAGCGTCATAAAAAGATAGGGCGACAAAAAGACGAGAAACACAACCGTCAAATGCTAAAGATTGCGACTGGGGTCAGAAAACACGTGCAAGTGACTGGAACATGCAACCTACTATCTACCAGTGCTACTCAGAACGAAGTTTCTTTTGAGTAGCAGGACGAGAGATGGAAGTTTATCGCTTCGTAGCGAGGTCGTTAAGATTCATGATAGTAGGAGCAGGGGAGGTTTGGGCGTAGAGGAACTAGGGAAGACGAGGAATTGTTAGAAGTTTAGCCACTTCAATCGAACTGGCCGATGCATCGGTAAGGTAACCCACCTCCAGATCGATTGACTCGTCCCCGGGTCCACCGGAAGGAATACCCCCATCATGGTCACCATCAACGTAACTACCTTCCCCGGCAGGCTCTTCGCCGGACATCTCTTCTTGCGTAATTCTTTCAGACTCTGGAGCGCTGTCAGGTCGTGAACCAGTGGCCCGGCTTTCGCACTCTTGTATCAAGTCCCCGTGCTTAACCCCCGGCTCACTCTCATAGGGCGGGCTTTCAGCAGGCTCATCGGGCAGATGGTGTCTATCGTATTGACCGCATTAGGAAAGACTATACTACTGGTACGGAATTTAGTCCAACTTACGCTCTCGACCTTTCCCCTCTTCGCTGAGCAGAAGTAGTCTTAGCAGGTCTTCTGGCTGGGGTCTTCGAGCCGGTTTTCTTGGATCGCGGCATCTTGGCCGGAGTCTTGGCCAGCGTCTTGGGCCCGGATGCCTTTGTAATCTTTCTCCTTGGGGCCTCCTCCTCCTCCTCCTCCTCCTCCTCCTCCTCCTTCTCTTCTTCTTCTTCCTCCTCCTCTTCTTCCTCCTCCTCCTCCTCCTCTTCTTCCTCGTCGTCAGCGTCGGCGTCGTCGTCAGCGTCAGCGTCGTCGCTCACCTCCACAATTTCACTTCTCTTCCTCTTCGTCGATTTCCCCCAACGAGTTCCTGCCTCCTCGGCCTTGATGCCCGACGCTCTCCGGTCAATCCGCAACTGATTGTCCATCAGCACCTCCCAGTCACCGTGAAAGTAGGGGAATGACTGCGGCGGTGGAGTCTGCCTGCCGTTTTTATCTCGCTCATTATAAACCACCAATAGTCTCAGTCGCGGTGCAAGTCTACAAGCATTGAACCATACTCTGACATCTTTGTCTGACTGTAGGAAGATGACTTGTTCAGGTAACGGCCGGTAAACACGATATTGACTCGACGCGGTCTTGGAAAACTCCTCGTCGAGGACAAGAGACCCGACCAAATGGCGTATCGTGGGGTGTGGCAAGTCAGAAACACCGCCGCGGGTTTCAGGGTCTAGTTGTGCCCCCCTCACCATCCTAACGACCTCCGAGAGGTATGGCCCAGGAAGTGAGCTAAAGGTTAGGTAGGGATGCCCACCAAAGGTTTTTGGAGTCCAATTGGGCATTTTCCATGGCTTCCGACGTAGTCCCAACTTCTCCTTTCCCGTCCGCTCAAAGCGGTATCTAGAAGGGAAACAATGGGAAATGCCTATAGGGCGATCAGTAAGATATGATGCCCTGTCGACCTTAGGGTCTTCGGAAGGGCTCGTCGGCTTATTCGGATGTCTCTTCATCGTCGAGTCTCATCTCCGATATCTGCCTTGTCCGCCGGCTTCTCGCTTTGTCTTCCGGCGAGGCAAATTCGTCAATCTGAGTAGAAACCGTCTCGCCATCGTCGGGCGGAGGCGCAGGCCTCTTGCTCCTCTTTGTCGACCTGCGAGTTAGCGCCGTCTCGCTGCTTGCCCTTGCCTTTTAGTTGGTCTTCCTTGGTCCCCTTCTTGTTGCTTCGCCTTAACTTAACCGCCAGCTCCTTCTCTTTGAGTGCTTCAGAGAACTTTTCTCTATCCTCAGCAGACTTACGTTTGGCAAGATCTTGGAGTGTACTGCTCACATAGACTTTAACCAAGGCCCCTTGTAAGGTGCATTCTTCCTCCGGCTGTCGAAGCAGGCGTCTGAATCTTTTCCAGGGTGGATAACTGAGCAGGAGTCTCACAGCCTCGTCCCATTGCTCGTCTGTTGCCATAGTTCTGTTGGCAATCGCATTCTCGATAAAATAATCGTCTTGTGACGAGCGTTCCTCCATTGGGCGGCGTAATCTTGAAACAAGGACTTAACCGCGTAGTCAATCTGCTCTCATTCGTATATCCCTGGCGGGTGTCAGAGGCGAAGATATAGGACTTGATAGAAATTTTACTCTCTTATCTGTGATCTGTCAATCGACAAAATCCAGGGGCCATCGTTATCGGCCTCTTCCTTTCTTTTCTTCGGAGATGACTTTCCCGCTTGGGCTAATGCCGACTTGTTCTTACCCGACCGGGCTCCCACCATTGTAGTCAGTAGCGTTAGGAAGGTGGTCAAAAGACGGTTGACCGTTGGTGGATGCCTTCAGGAAGAAAGACTCTGGGGAAACAACGGGGTATTTAGACCCTTATATAGAACAAAGACTATGCGAATTACCATCGTGAGGGTGTGCTGAAATCGGCAACTCGTAACGCCTAACCATATACTGTGGCAGGGAACGACAAACAAAGGCTCATCGTCGCCGGATTAGATTAATGAATGAACCAACACGAGTGCTTTGACGGAGGTTTGCAACTGTTGGTGGTGAGCTCAGACGACGTTGTGAGAATCGACGTTGGGAGAATCAATGTTGTGATAAATGACGTCGGATTGCATGTGCTTGGCAAATCTTGGCTCATGACTGACAACTCCAGGAAGCGATCGTCGATCTGTGCGACGGACGTCGTTTTACTCTGTCAGAATTCAAATGGTATACGCCCGATTCGGATGTCGTCGAACGCGAGAATGAAGCAGACCACAAACCAAAAGATACAGACGACGGATCAAAAGACCGGATGGCATCCACACCGTGCCCCTTCTACCCACGGTATTACCGTCGCGCCGGGAATCTTGCTAGACATATTTACCGGGTTCATGGTGGTGATGAAGCCCATGATGGCGAAGACCAGGAGGACGAATCTACGCTGCCAGACGCCGGGCCTAGTACGCTTACTCTGGTAATTGACGGCTCTGACGATGATACCGACTCAGAAGCTAACTCCTTGGTGGAATCGACTTTGACTTTGGCTGACTCCGGCGGCGGCGGCGGCAACCGACCGGCGAAGGGCAAGCTGGCGATAATCAAAGGACAACAGCATACCTACCCAACAGTGGACAAAGACTAGGGCGGTACAGGGCTATCGGGACTATATGAAAGAGAATTGGAGGCCTTGGGCGCCGTTCAAGGACGCGGCGGAATGAAGATTGTCTCGTTTCTTTATCGAGCACAAATTGACCTCTACATCAATTGACGCCTACTTCAATCAGCGGTTGCACAAGACGATAAAGGACGGACGTTCCTTTCAGTCCGCTTCTGGCATAAAACCGACAAAATGACCAACTTTCAATCACGGGGGCCGTCGGGGACGGCTTTGGGAGAACGACCGACTTATACTACAGGAATCCGGTCGAATGCGCGAGGTATCTCTTGGGTCAACATTGCTATAAGTCGAGTATGGTTTATCGGCCGGAGAGGGTTTACAATAAGGATGGATATCAGCTCTATTCCGAGATGCATACAGCGGACTGGTAGTGGAATATGCAGGAAAGACTTCCCACCGGGGCCACGATTGTCTTAGATTATCTGCAGCTCCGGCGCTGACAAACTTCTCCGGAGAAGACCTGGCCGATATATATCGCGATAGCGATATCCGGGCAAGGTATGATCTAAACCGTCGTAGCGCATTCTTGCTCGCACTATTGCCAATACCTCCTAAGATAATTGGCGGCCATGACGTCAAGGAGACTCGGTCGTGGGCGGCGGAAGCGGTGAGGTGCATCGTATCGATTATCTTTGGAGCCTCTGCTGCACTTTGACCAAAGACTCGGCGTCTTAATGGGCTGCTCAGACGGGTACGAGAGACGTTGACCGATTCTGACGGCATGGCTTTCGGACCACATGGAGAGCTGCAATATTCTACATACCAACTTGAAGTTCAACTTGTGCCCCAAGTGTGAGATACCCGCCAATAGACTGAGCGAATACGAAGCCGAACCGCTCAAGACCTACCCTCGTGATCAGAACGAATACAAGAGAATGTATCGTCGATGGCTGAAGGTCTTGGAGAATCCGACGAGAGATGAAAGGCGGGAGCTGAAGGCTGACCAAGTGGTTCGATCTCGTAGTTCTACGACCTCTGTACAACCCTTTCTGGAATCTCCGCTTCGTCCGACCTCTGACCGTAAGCGAGATCTTTGCAAGTGGCATACTTGGGAATCCTGAAACATCTTATGGAGTGGCTGGAGGACTTCCTGAAGGAACATGGTCATTTGGATGAATTCAACGCCATATGGACGCGCATGCCACTTTACCCTGGATTTACCCCACCGACGAAGCCTTATCAAGCGATCAGTCAATAGCAAGGGAAGGAGATGCGTAATTTTCAGAAAATAATCTTACCAGCCCTAGCGTTTACCCTCAGGAATCCGTCATCTGCTGCGAGCCATTCAAGAAAGCTGCAATGCTTCCGGGCATTGATCGACTGGGCACTAGTCGCCCAGTATCGTTCTCATAACGAGCTGACGATAGACATGTTGGATAGTTACCTAAAGACTTTCCACAAGACAAAGGATATCTTCAGGAAATATCGTGCCACAAGAGAAACCGAAAGACTAGTGGCGGAACTACGCAGAGAATTGCGCGGGGAGTACGAAGTCGAGTTAGCAGGCCTAAACGACTCTTTAGGCCAAAGACGAAAGGTGGTCGCAGACCAAAGGCTAAATCTCCAGACGGAAACCGACGAGATCTTGCGAGCAGAATCCCACTTCAACTTCCCCAAGATACACCTCATGCGCCATTTCGCAGAGCACATTCGTCAATATGGTAATATTCCGGACTATTCGACGGAGTTTTACGAGTCAGCCCACAGGGATCAGATCAAAATACCGTATCGTCAGACAATCGCGTCGATCCGCGATGCAGATACTTGGACGTTTAACCGTGATTCACTTTTTCCATTTTAAGCTAAATCTTCTGCAAATTGCCCAAAAGCGGGTTTCGACATCTGGTCTCGTGTCTCGACGTCTTAGAGCCACATCTCGAAGGAGAATCTGCCGCAAAGACGGGACTTAGAGACCTCGGGACGGCCGGCGTTTCAAGCGCGGTATCGCGCCATTGGTATATTCTGCGGCGGCACCGAGATTGGAGAAGAGGTGGATCCAATCTTGCCAAGTTGAATAAGCGTCAGGGGTGTAGATATCCTGGTCTTTAGGAGAGGACTAGGGTATTACATCGGTATTTCAGGAGGAGCTCCGTCTTGGGTCGAAAATCACGAGACATCGATAACTGGCGGGTAGCGTTTAAACAGCTCAACGTCGTCCTTTTGGCGAGGCGATGAGAGGACAATTCACAACCATTATGACGTCGGGATTCTGACGGGGAGATCTTGTGAACGGCAATGGGTCTGGTTTTGTCAAGGTGGCGTAGAGAACTGCGGGCTTATCTTATCTTCAAGATTTCAAAAATCGGGGGGGCGGGGCGTCTCTTCTAACGACGAACGGCAGGCGGACATAGGTGAAAAGAACTTTGACGTCAAAACGAAAACTTGATAAAAGCGAACTTCAATGGAATGAAAGCGTATGGGTAGTAAATATAAAAAAGCATTTTGGCGCCGTTCATTTGGTACCCGAGACGACGTCAGATACAAACGACAGGTGGTTTATCAATAGTACTATCGGCCTATCGACCTACAATTTAATTTACTGAAATAAGGCTGGGCACTTGGCTGGCCCGGGAGCCAGTAACGTATAGATTTTATACAGGTAGACAAGCGATGACAAAAGCGGCGAGGGACTCGGGTCTTTAGCTGTGGCAAGCAGTGGAGATTTCTGACGGAGGTCGTTCGTAGCAGTGTGTATTTAGCAATGTGTACTTATACTTAGATTTCTGACGGACTCGTTAGTGGCAGTGTGTATTTAGACATGTACTTAGACTTAGATTTCTGACGGGCTCGTTAGTGGCAGTGTATATTTAGACAGAATGGACTTAGATTTCTGACGGGCTCGTTAGTGGCAGTGTATATTTAGACAGAATGGACTTAGATTTCTGACAAAAGATTCAATTTTGAAAGGTCGTGAAGACGAAGACATTTGGCAATAAGACAAGCGTAGGATGGTGTAGTTCAAAGACGGCCTGTTTGCGTCGAGCGACGCGTTTCTTAATTGGAGCTGTCAAACGACCATGTTTTGTAGTCAAAGGACGAGGGACAAAAACGGGTGGGGCATAAGACGGGGTCTTTTGACCAAAAGACGAGGTTCTGCGGGCAAAAGACGAATTTGGACATCTGGGCGTGCGGATTCGTCCTGGCGAAACCCATTTTTTGCTGATGAAAGACGACGTATCACATTTTGGATGCCTACTAGGCGTTACAAGACGACATATCACATTTTGTATGCTTACTAGGCGCCAAAAGGCGACGTCTCACATTTTGGTAGCTGCGGGACGAGCTTTTGTGAGCAATAGACGAGGTTTTGGGCGCGGAAGACGAATTTGGACATCTGGGCGTGTGGATTCGTCCTGGAGAAACCCATTTTTTGCTGATGCTGACTTTGTCAATCAAGCGATACATACAATATAGACATTAGAACCTAGCTTTCTCTGCTCCCGTTTCTCGCCTAAAAATTCTTTGAACCTTTCCTCTCGAAATCAGGGTGACGACCTAATAGTTTAACCGCTATTGTGTCCTTCCGAACAACCCCCGCATTGTCTCTTTCCTTCACAGGAGGCATCCTAAAGGGCCAACGGCCTACAGAGAATTAAAGTTGGTGGGGTGTCTCCCAAGTCTCCAGTGTCGGCTGAAGACATGCATGGGTTGCTGATGTTTCCTTCTTCCAAACGAGTCCCTTCATAAGTCGTTCTTTTCTGTTTTATCTTTCTACCTGATCGAAATCGCAGTGGTGCCCTATAATAGCACCCTCATTACGCTGAGCAAAGCGAACCGTATCTCTATAAAGAACTCAGTATTGCCTTAAATTGGCCTCTCATCATCAGCGGATCTTTACTAGTCAAAATACGCTTTAAAGTTATAAAGTTCCTGGATTTAACGTTGTATCATACAATCTTTACTCTTTAAATGAACTTCTACAAATTTGCTTATTATCATTTTTCCTATCTTTCTGAAAGCGAGCAACGGTCTTGCCCCATCATAACACATTCATTATAAGTACAAGTGGCCAAACTGTGATGGTCGTATAACGAAATGGCGGAGCCAAAATACGGAGTTTTGGGGATCAAAGACGAATTTGATAATCTCGTTGCCTATATTGATATTAGCGAAACTCATTTTTTGTTGATGATTTGTATAACAGAAACAGAAAGAACAGAATGGAAACTCATATAGTCATTCCTAACATTGTTTTTTAGTTTGCCCTCTTTATGCCCTAACATAAGATTTTACCCTAATGCTAAAACACAATTACAAATAACTGGAATATATTCTTTCTAATATAGATGCAAGAGAGTATTTGAAATATTTAATAGCTTTCCTTTCTCATGTAAAGATGTCTGTATGCCAGTAATAGATTGATACTATGAATCTAAAACTTCAGAAACAACTGTAATTGGAAAAAACTCACCGACTTATAACAAAATCAAAGTACAGGAGTCAAACAATGCTTTGGAGACTTTAGGTCTTGATATTACTGAGCCCAGCAACTCAAAAAGACTCCGTATTAAATACAATATTTTCTGTCCCTAATTTTCGTTTTCACTTTACTGGTTGTCAAAAACTCCCGTAGGGAGGTATGTGTTTTAGCCTTAACCTACACTAGGAATACGGCAATGATCACTCGCGCAACATACCAGGATCTTTCGAAACATGTTTTTCGATTATACTAAGGGCTAGGTAATTCAATTGAATTGGGTAGTCACGTGACTTAATACTCTCACGTGACAGCTACCTGGATCCAAACTTGTGGTGATGACAGGTTACGGCAGAACAACACCTGTCGTTTACCTCTCGTAACTTGGGAATACATACTACCGAATTCCCAATTTGAACCTTCCTTTCCCTATTGTACTTCACTCACTTCTGGAAATTACACCCTTCTAATTCGCATTCAATGTACACCGGTGTTCTTGGGGTAAGCCCTTGATTTAACACATTCTTGACTGATTCTCAACTTACTTTATGTAGCGTCTCGCCCTCTACCTCGATACCCCAACTATCCCTTGGAAAGGAATGATTCTCGGATTTGGTGTTGCTCAATACCTTTTTGAAACCTTTCTTTCCATCAGACAGCACTCGAAACTCCAGGAAACAAGACCTCCTAAGGCGCTACAGGGTGCTGTTAGTCAAGAGGACTATGACAAGGCGCAAGTATGTTTATTTGCAGTCCTCTCAGGTTGATGAAGTTAACAGTGTGAAAAGGCGTATGGAAGAGCAAAATCGAACTACGGCTTCATTAGTTCTCTCTACAATCAGGTCACAAATATCGCTACTATCTACTTTAACTTACTACCAAAGCTCTGGAACTTAACCGGTATCTGGGTTATCAAATATGCTCCTGCCCAATTATCTGGGGAAATCTCCAAATCACTGGTTTTTTTTGTTGTATTTAACCTCATTACCACGGTCATCGGTTTGCCCTTTTCGTACTATAAAACCTTTGTGCTTGAAGAAAAGTTTGGTTTCAATAAGCAGACAAAGAAACTGGTAATAATTCAGCTACCCTCCGCTATCTATATGCTAATATTTGCCCAGTTCTTTACCGATCTTATCAAAAACCAGGTTCTTATTATTGCAATGGGTGGCCCCATTCTTGCTGGGTTCTTAAAGATTATACAGTCGTTTGGTAGTAATTTCTTTTATTATCTCTGGGTATTCATTTTGGTAGTTCAGGCATTTATGATCACTGTCTACCCAATCGTCATCCTCCCAATGTTCAACAAATTGACGCCTCTCGAGCCTGGGAAATTGAAAACCGAAGTGGAAGCTCTTGCGACCAGGTTACAGTTCCCCCTGAAGCACCTGTATGTCATTGATGGATCGAAAAGGAGTGCGCATAGCAATGCGTACTTCTATGGCCTTCCATGGAGCAAGCATATTGTCATATACGATACATTGATCGAGAAAAGCGATGTCAACGAGGTCGTTGCTGTTCTGAGCCATGAGCTTGGACATTGGAGTGAAGGACATACCACCAAGTTGTTTGCTATTGCTCAGGTATGTCCCAGTAGTGATCTGAAAACTGGCTTATTCCTTCTCTGCCTTCTAAATTCGTGCCCTACTAATCTTAACGAAAATCCAGTTTCACATATTTTATATCTTCGCGTTGTTCTCCGTCTTTATCAATAATGGTTCGCTCTACCGCGCGTTTGGCTTTCACAGGACGCAGCCTATCTTAATTGGGTTTTTACTATTCAACGATATCCTTCAGCCCCTCGACACAGTTGTTAAGCTCCTCATGAACATTCTTTCCCGGAAATTTGAATACGAGGCCGATGCATTCGCTGTTAAGCTAGGATACTCCAGTGACCTAGCTAAAAGCTTGATCAAACTACAAGTTCAGAATCTCTCAACAATGGATGCAGACTGGTTATATTCCAGTTATCATTTCACTCATCCCATTCTCCCTGAGAGATTGAGAGCCCTTGACTGGAAAGGTGGTAAAGTTGAGTAAAATGCTACAGCGGTGGCGGTGTCGATGAGTATATTTGGTTGGAGCATTAAAGGTATACAATGTAGATTTGAAAGAGATGACTCTTGAGTATAGTTGAGACTTTGGGCACACTATCAAAATCAGTTTTGACCTATCCTGTATCCTTTGAATCCCACCCGGCAGTTTAGCATTTCCTTCGGGAGGGGGCGGGGGGGCAGCGGGATTAGTAATGGCCAATGAGAAGGGAATTGTACTTTAAACTTGTTCGAGTTACTATTGAATTTTTTTCGTCGGTTTCCAGGCGGACCAACCATAGTTCTACACTACCAGCCTAAACCCTTGCGTAGAGATGAGATATCTCGTTGGCTGAACCTCCACTGGCTTCAATACAAAAGTCTCGCTGAATCCTCGCTGTTCCTTCAGCTCCCCATACTTGACACTACCCGAAACTATTAACACAAAGCTGCAGCTTCCCTTGACGTCGAATTGCATAGGTTGAGCGTCGTATGACTGAACATCGTAATGTGAGTCAGGCATAGAGGCGAAGAAGGCTGCGAATGCCTCACCACTAGCTATGGGGTTGCCATTCCAAACTATTGAAGCAGCCGGGTGATAAAAGGATGCCAGTGCTGTCCGGTCGGAGTTGAGCGCTGGATAATATGTTTCAACGAAACGCTTTGCTCCTATCAGGAAATTTAGGCCTCGCCCCAAAAAGATGCAAGGCTTGAACAACGAACCTTCAGCTGCAAGTCTGATGTGACTTTCTTTGCTACTGTTACTATTTGCCTGCGGGAGAATTTTAGTATGGCAATATCCGTGACTTCCGTGGGATGCTTACCATTATTTAGGTTGGTTTTTTTATTTCTGTTTGGTTTCTAGGTGATGCCCCGGGCAGGTTCGTTGTAAGCTTAAGATGTCACGTCAATTGTCAAGGCATGAGGATGTAGAGGTACTCTAGCGCTACATGTGGGATGTATGAGGTACCTACACCCATGTATGACTTAGAGTTCAGGGTTAGGTGGAAACAACCCAACTGGTACAAGTGTTGTAACTGCCGTTAGTCATCATAATGCTTCTGATAACTTCAACGTTAAGCCTTTTTATCTACATACATACAAGTACATGTAGGTACCTGTATGTACTCGTAGCTTTATGACGTTTTCGAACACGACTGCTATTGCATACCATACAAAAAAGCGCCAAATCCACCTTTTTGTATGTCATGCAATATTGGTCGTGTTCGGAAACGTTATGAAGCTACGAGTAGAGTAAGTTCATGTATCCAAGCTGCTATTATAAGCCATGGTTTCTTTTGTCATAACAAAATCGATTTTGGCCGCTGAGGAGAACTTAAAGAATGCAAATACCTGTACACTCTAATAATTGTGAATCGTATACGTATTTATATATAGTCACGTGATCACTCACGAGCGCTTGTTGATCATCCACAAGTCATGAAGAAACAAATATTGAAAATCAATTGTCTATAGGTCAGCTGGAACTATGTAATTACATGTATATCGGCACCTTTTCACACTCTCCAACGACTCGCCATCCAGCACGGTCATTCGGTCACGTGCCCCAAAGATTTATCTACATCACTCACCAGGACCCATCAGCTTGCTACATACAAGTACATACCTGTAGCCATAGGTACACCCTGGTTAGAGAAATACCTAAGCAATTCACAGGCATTTGGCGAATACACCCATTTGGCGAATTTGTATGTAGCAACCAGTAAAGATTCGGGTTTGACTAAGATATCCTGAATCTTATTGGCCTTAATCCCTGTTCGCCAAATGGGTGTATTCGCCAAATGACTGTGAATCGCTGTACATCTACATGTACTTTTGTGTTATTAAGTACATGTAAGTCTGTATATCCCATCAGATAAACCAGCTGCTATGTATGCGAGATCTGGCCAGTCGTGCAAGGTTATGAATCAACGTGTGCGATGTGAGGTTCTCTGCTCTCGTGTGCATGAGTCCAACGCTGCACGTGTCAACTGCAAGTGCTTCAACGGCTTAACCACCTCCCACTGTTTGCTACCTAGACAGCTTAAGGTAACTTGGCTTCATAATAATCCTCATCTTTGTATAATTTCTCCACGTCTAGCACTATCTTCCGTATCATAATCCACCACATCCGCGAAAAGGCCACATTATCAAAATACATCCGGGAACGGTATGGTGCAAGTAAAGGAGTCTGAGGCTTCTCGCAGAGCAGAGGGCGTCGGCTCATCGAACAAGAGCAATGATCCCCATCCGGCAGGCAGAGTACAATACGGCGGAGTACGGCAGTTCATTCGAATGTGCTCGTTCTCGGCCTACTTTATAGCTTGTTGTATAGTGTAAATCAAATTTATTCTCCCCAGGCTCAACTTTCGTTTTCCTTTTTATATGCCCCTAGATTTATCCTGATACTGATTATTTACTAACATATATTTCCAATGATCCACCAGAGTACATCTTACCCAGGTACCTTTTGCCTCATATAACTTCATCCTCTCATGGTTCTACGTTTGTATCTAATAGACGTTATCTACAGCTTGTTGGAACGCCTCTCTATCTAGTAAATAAGTCTATTTACTATGCGTATATGTCCCGGACAAAACAAAGTTTTGGCGTTCTTGTAACAACGATTACTCAGTGGTGGTCACCAACCGTTGTTCGCGTCACTGGTGATAAAAGTGTCAGACATCAACTCAAAAGAACTGCAGATGGTCGATTAGAATGTGACTTTCCCGAGAGAATGATATTAATAGCCAATCATCAGGTAACCCTGGAAATCTCTAGAAGCTATCATCACCGGAACTCAATCTAATTATCTTATATAGCTCTATTCCGACTGGTTATATCTCTGGTGGATAGCGTATACTGCGCGTCTCCACGGATTCTTATATATAATTTTGAAGGAATCTTTGAAGCACATACCTGTCGTTGGCTGGGGCATGAGATTTTACGGATTTATCTTCCTAGCCCGAAAATGGGAACAGGATCAACCTAGGTTCAAACACCGACTGTCAAAGCTCGCCGCAGGCGGCGGCCAAGAGCCAATGTGGTTGATGATATTTCCCGAGGGGACAAACCTTAGTGATAACGGACGGAATGCAAGCGCCAAGTATGCTGAGAAAGCCGGATTACAAGATTTGAGGCATCTCCTACTTCCTAGAGCAACAGGACTGAGATTTTGTCTTGAGAATCTGATGGGCAGTGTTGAGTGGGTATATGATTGCACTGTTGCCTATGAGGGTATCCCGTATGTTCTTAAGCCCTTCCTTTTGCGTTACTTCTCTTATAGCTGGTGCTTCTTTTAACGACACATCCAAAATATCAGCCGTGGAAAGTTTGGACAAGATTACTTCACACTGTCTTCAACATATTTTCAGGGTCGACCACCTAAATCTGTGAACATGCACTGGAGACGATTTGCGGTTTCTTCCATCCCGATATCCGACCCTCATCTATTCGAACTTTGGATCCGTCAGAGGTGGATTGAAAAGGATCACCTCCTTGAGCATTATATGCTAAATGGTCGGTTTCCCGAAGACGACGACAGGCCTGGGCCAGACACCCAAACCACAGAAGAGAAAGGTGCCATTGACCTGAAAAGAAAGATCAAGGTTGGCGGGAAAGAAAGAATAATCACTACCACAGGAGGAAGCTCTCCAAATGGGAATTGGGGAGGACCTATTGAAACGGAGGTGAAATTGAAGACAACTTGGGAAGTGCTCGAGATATTTAAAGTCCTTTTGTAAGCAACCTCCCCCCATCCTTTCTTACACCGCTTTCTATTTTCCACGGGCTGATATATCTGGCCTTAGCACTTTGGGGTTGCTGTTCAATATTATAACAAAACTGTACCACATTATCAGAGTAGCAACGCTAGGCTTCACATGATCTTGTAGACAAAAATCGTCTTCCTTGTCTATTTGATGGTCTGCACTCTGTATTTGGTTTGGAGATGAGTATAAGTGTTAAAGGAACCTAGATTCCTACATAGAAATTTATTTAGCCTTGGTACAGAAATGACCGGTTTAATGGTCGCCTTTTCTGGTCCAGTTCCCACACCTATCATCCTATGACATTGCACTTACGAAGATAATATTTTTTGCTTATCTCGAATGAATGCGGATACGATTTAAACCATATGCTTCCACTACCATATTTCGTGGTGATAGATCTCTATGCCCCAACCAAATTTTCAGTGACTATTCCCTGGCCTAGTAAATCTGAAGTGAAATACGTCTAGTAAGTATATACACATAGTTAAGTCTCTATATAAAAGTACAAATATTGTGCTATTGAGCTTCGTAGGTACGAACTCCCATATAAAGGTAAATGTCCTATAATAGTACGACTTCACGCCATTTTTGTGCCCTTATGGGTGAGTCGACTATAGATATAACGAGCATGTAATCTGCGTTATACAACTTATGGTTTCCCAAGTTTTAGAAATCACTCTTGCTCTTCCTACTCTTGTTATATATGGTTTTCTTTCCTTTCTATAAAAGTTTTCACTAAGCCTATTTGATTAGGTATTAGTACTAAACCCACCGGTTTTAACTACTCAGATGGTCGGTATAATTATCATATAAGTCAGATATTGATATTCCAACATCGTTTGAGTTGTGAAAAAAAAAAAAAAATGGGTGCATAGGGCAGTTTGTTTGACTGTTTGAGGCTTCTTACAATGTTAATCATTGTTTCTGGCGCCCTCGATCCTGTGATGCCTGAGTAGGTACGGGAACATATACATAGGTTATATCACTCCCTATTCCAGCCAAAGGCCGGTGAAGGTATCTAGTTGATTACGTAGAGTACATGCTTGAATTCGCAGCTTTCCGGCTTGGGTGTTAGATTGCCTTTCTAATATCCTATTCAAATAACGATCAGATTGGAGAAGATACATGTATATCGCCTGGCCAGCTGGTTTGGGCAAGACAAAATAGAAGCGATTACTACCTGGTACTACCCCGTCAGAAACTATCACTAGCACATCAAAAGCCAACAGCAAAAATGTGAGGCGACTATTTTCCCCAAATAAACAAAAGGGCTATCCTCTCTGTCTACCGGACTTACCACAAGTGACATCGTGATATTTTTTTCTCGCGAAAAACCAAACGGGCCTTCAATATTAACGATCTTTGCGCTATATGTAGACTCCGAAGTATTTGGATATCGACAAGCACTGGGTGAATAAATTGCTTGGTGCGTATTACCTCATATCTAGTCAGCTAATTAGAGCTCTCCCTGAAAATAAGTTCTGTATTTTGGAGGCGGGGACACAGAAATACCGAATACAATTTTCTCCAAAGGGGTAAAGTAAAACTTCACGCCTCAAAGCTAGGCTAAACTACGTACATATAATATGTATACAGTCTGAAAAGCGGGGTGAAATCAGGAGTGTATGACTACGGGATTTAGTGAATAAAAAGAATGCCGTAATAATGCCGTATTCCTGCCGCATTACTATATAGCGCATTAAGGGGAATAACGTACCGAATCCATAAAGTTTTTTGGTATTGTATGTATGTACGAATTGGTATCAATAGGGATATTCACTTCTCTAAATACGTGCTCTTATAGGCATGTGCTTATATGGACCACTTAAAATAATCGGCAGTCGCGTATTCCGAAATATGTATGAGCTCATGAGGAGAAAATAAGCATCACCAACCTACCTTATTGTCCAAAATATAGACCATATATGCGTATCATATAAAGATAATTAATATGGTAACATATTTGCTCCTACAATATGGCATATTGCACTTCAGTGGTATTCAGATTTTTGAGAAATGTAGTGCTATATAAGCTGTATTGTATATAATGCAGCGTTATTAAGGCACATATTTCTAGAAGTGAATACCCCTACTATATTCTTCTATGCGTTTGATTGATTCCAACATGTTATCTTTCTTTTTTTTTATGTATATATATATCCTACAGTGTCGGTAGACTAGAATATATCCCTTCAAGTTTTCCTAGACACGCATATATATATATACACACACGACAGCTCCTACAACAGACTAAAGAAAAAGTGCAAAGGTCGGTTAAACTTTGTACTCGTGCAAGGTGGTCAGCGCAAATTATAGCTGTTTATCCACACACTTTTGGTTTTAATTCTTGTGACTGTATTTAGTGAGCTAGCTATTGATCGTTGATAATGGTGTTGACCAAGAGATAGGTAAATTAACAGTTTAAATTCTTCATCAGCGCGGGTTCCAGGTTTTACTCAACCACTTTCCACTTTATAACGGGTAGAACATTTATGCTCGTGAAGTTCAAACTATATCAATGACAGTGGTTGAATGAATGTATATGAGAAATCGAATCCTTATTCAATCCATGAAGATGTCTGAAGAAGGATCAGTTTAAGTCCTCAAGGAAATCTAGCCTTAGGAAGTGTATGTAGATCGACAAACCTAGAGTAGTAATTTCTTGCATGTAGCCAACCCGATTGAGATAACTAGCCCAAGACTGGCATGGATAACTACATGTACATACATGTACATACTTACTCCAAAAAGGACTTTTTATAGCCTCTAGCTCTATAAAGTTTATTTCAATATAACTAAGAGCTTGAGTCTCCAGGTCTCATAACGCTTCCTTTCATAGTAGTTTAATACGTACATACTACATCAAGCAGGAACAGCTATATAGACGCAGAGACAGCCAAGTGCAGCTACAGTATCTTGTGCCAGTAGTTATCATGATCACTCTTTCACCTGAGAAAACATGTAGGCGTATAACCGATTACATGCCTATCATGCATGCAGTACATCCTCTCTATATATATATAATGATGCGTGTGTAATTGCACGAAACCGCCCCTCTCTGGCGCCGAAACTTCAATCAACGGTGATTAGTGTGAAAGGTAGTGTACTCAATAGTGCATTAATCTGCAGATACCTAATCACTGGCTTAGTATCTCTCTGGAAGGAAGAAATCGTGACAGTAGCTAGCTGTTCTTGATATTAGAGCTAAATGAACTCAACAGGGACACATATGTTTGGGGAAATAAAACTATATTCCTTTGTGGATAGGCGAGCTATATGAGAAAGTGGTTTTTGTTTTAATTATTTGAGTGGTGGTGAAAAGCCTTCGAGTGAGGTGTGGATTTCAAACTCTGGGTACTATACAATGAGTTTATTAAGCCAATTGATTCATGCAATAGCCCCTACAGCTCATGTGAAAACCTATATCAAAACTCAGGGAATGATTTTTCCTACTAATAATTTGTATTATATAAGGCTTTATTTATGTCTTCGAAAATTGAAGATGAAGGGAAAGAAAATAGCATGTTTTAATACTATTCAAAACAAATTCATGGCTTAGTAGAGTAAGGTGAGGTCATTACTATATACATGTAGTTATGCGTAGGTAGGTTCTTGAACGGGTTCCAAAAAGATCCGGATGTGTCCTCCCTTGGCGTCCAAGTAAGCCTCTAATACAATAGATTGCAGCATAATAGACTCGAGCTTGTTGGTGAAACCATAACCACACAAATAACAAAGGGCATAGTCAGGCCAACTTACACAGTATCCAGTTGTCGAGTCGCTGGGCCAACACATTTTCCTACAGATATCGACCGCACTGAACCATAATATGCGTTCCCGCTGGTCAGACCGGTCTTTTGAAACTTTATTATGCTGAATTCGAATGAGCCAAAGAATGTTCGAATTAGCGATCTTAACCATAACATCTAGCGATCTATGATGGTAATGAATTCCTAACACGAGCGCTTTGACAACAGTCAAATACATCTAGATTACCACGCCAGGAGGTTTCGCGTTGCCTGGAAATTACTCTCTATAGAACAGGTATTAATACGCACTTGGGTGTGCCTATGCCGACTTTAACAATAATTAATAGAATAAGAAATTTTTGACCTCAAGCACAGCCACCTAACACTCAATGTCACAATATCTAAACTTTTCCATAGCACCAAAATGCAGACAAAACAGCGGTACAGTCAACGTGGAAAACTTTGGACGCGTTCAAATAAAAGCCTATAAAAAAAAAGGCGGACAAATAGAAAATGCAAAAAAACAACAAACAGCGTAAACAATGTATGCTGGTAGAACCTTGGCAACACACAACACCAACCACCCAACCTAACGTAGACAAAAAAAAAGGAATATTTGGGAGATTGATGTTGATAACTACTCTAGAAGGGCTAGTGCCCCAGGATCGCTGACAACATAAACAACCTGATGGTCGTCACTGAAACCGTTGAATTTAGTCGCCGAGCACTTTGAATATGCTACAATTCCCAGTTAGCTACAAGACCTTCTCAATTTGAATGTGCTCTACTAACCTCCCATATCGCTAAAATATAGCCAGTCTCCAACATCTAAAACCTCGGGCAAAAAGCAGGATGCTGAAATGCAGTCAATTCCATCGCAAGTTGGTCCCCATACCGAGTACTTGATCAACTGCGAATCAGATGGCATTGACTCAAAGAAGTATTCGCCATTTCGTTTCAACACCTTCGGAATAGGTTTTTGGTGATCAAACATGATGCCAGAGAAATTTCCGTACACACCGTCGTTTAGATAGAGCATATATGAAGCATCACGTGTGATGTTGTCGGCTGGTACGGTCCGTCGAGCAATAACGTGTGTCGCTATGGTGAAGGCAGAAGATACATAATAACGACCAGGCTCTGCGATAACTCTAACACTTGACGGGAAGTACTCATCAATCGCCGGTCCAAGGACACCTGCAATCTGCTCGAAATTGTCATTTCCATATCCACCCCCAACATCAAGAGTCCTCAAATCGAACCCAATTTCAGCGGCCTCGTCGAAGACCTGTCGCGCATCCTGGACTGCCGTCTCGAAAGCTGTAGGATCATATGAACCAGACCCCACATGAAAGCTAACGCCGACTACATTCAATCTCAACTCCTTGGCAAGTTCCAAGAGATGGCGAGTACTGTCCAGCGGTGCACCAAACTTGAGACTCAGTCGGCACAAACTCTTTGAATCGTCGGTGAGGATACGAAGAAAAAGGCGTGCTTGAGGGAAGAACTTTTTAATTTTATAGAGTTCTTCGGCATTGTCGAAAGTCATCTTTCGGACATCATGTTCTGCGGCATAACGGATGTACGATGCTGTTTTGCATGGGTTGGCAAAGATGATACGTGATGGGCTAACACCGATATTCAAAACCTGTTGAATTTCTGCCTTCGAAGCACAATCAAAGCCAGTACCCAAGGCTGCGAGCAGCTTCAGAACTTTCTCATCGCCGTTACATTTAACAGCTAATAACAGTCAGTAACCAGGTATACACAAACGGAATCGAAGAACCCCACCATAAAAAGGTTCAACCCGTGGCAGGTTTATTTTCCACCTCATATGCTGGCGATAAACTTCACCCAAATCGGCGACAAAGAAGGCATCCTCAACTCCAGCCTCGCATTCATCGGGATCAATGCTGTTAATACGTGTCTGTAAGGCCTGAGAGATCAAGGCCTGGGCCAAGGGCTTTGTATTATTGTTTACGGAGCTGAAACGACGCTTGGATGCAGATGGCGTGGAAGTGGCCATTGCTGACGAAGAGATGGCAGAAGGCGCCATCGCTGGTGGGCACCTAGGCTGGAATGAAGGGTTTTCGGGAAAGGAGGAAATATCAACTGGTGACCAAGTAGAAGTTTCAGAAGGACCCATTGGTGATATAATCAGATTAAATGTTTTCCGGAGTGGTATTACGGGATTTGTAGATTATGGGTGGCTTAATTAGAGATGCGTGAACTTCCTGTTAAGGTGGACGAAAACGAACACACTCGAAGTTAACTAAGGGCGACCGCCTCGACCCCTCCTCGTTAAGAGGAAGGAAACGATGGCGAGAACTATGCAGCAGGGGCGAAAATTGTGGTGGAAGAAGCTCCGGAGTCTTCAAACTAGCAACCCTTCGATCCTTGGACTTGAGAGCGACTATGCGGCGGAGGGATGTTGTTGAGAATGTCCCTAGAGTGACGAGGGGAAACAATCTTGAGAGATACTCGGAGAATAAATCGACGAGCCGTTATGACGACGATGATGCCTTTGCTTATCAAAGGCAATTTTTGAAAATATGGATAGAAAAAAACGAGGATGAGGGCTTCTTAAAGAAGAGCCGCGAAACTCAGTTGTGCATATACGCAGATTGTTTTATTTGTACGACTGACGTTCCCGCTGGCGCTTGGTGTGGCTGATACTTAAATATTGTCTGGGTACTGAAGATATTATTTTAGTCTATTTCCTTTCCTAGACAATTCATGGACTTGCGCCCCCGTTCCTGGCAAACGCACCGACTGATGGGGAGAGCGGGTTTGAGGATGAGATGTGTGGCGAGGGGAGGATTAAGCAGAAAGCCTACCTAGTAAAAGCAACCACAAGGCTAATGATATGCGTCAAGCGTATGAGATGGGATGGCCGCCTTGTGCAGAAAAACCTTCTTTATTTGACTTCGGACTGAGTACAGTGTTCAAGTTGAACTGAGATGGGAACACCGCAGGGCGAGGAATTGAAGGCAGGTATAAATGGGAAAAACGCCGAATTGTAGCCCAGAGTCAAAAATGATGATTGATGATACTAATAATGTCGATGATAAAATATTGACACAGAAGAAGGAGAGAGGGTGAAGGAGAGAGGAGAAAAAAAATTGGTGGGGAAAGTGTGTGTGCGAGTGACGGTGACCCTGCTTGTTTCTTGTTTTCTTTTTTCCCTCGTCCCTCTTCCATTTTCATTCTCATTTTCCTTTCGTTTCCCTTAAGACCCCTCCCCCCTTTTCTCACGTTCTCAGACCTCCTCCCCCTCCAATCGATGGTAATACTTGCAAACCAATCCTTAACATATGGTTGTCCCATGTACATACATGTTGTAAACAGCTAGTATCTAGTATTGTGCCGGTAGCCTAAAAACGAGTGAATACTCGAGCTTCAAGGAAAGAGTAAAAGAACATGACATAAACGAACATACATGCTTCAAGTCACGCAGTGTGGCTAGTACTGAGATTTAATTCCCTCTCCGGTCACTGATCCCTCGAAACTCCATCCCCACTAAGTTATACACCTTTTCCTCCGCTCGCACCTACTCCACCGCCAACTGTTTCGTCCCTCCGGATCTTACTTGCCCCCCCCCCCCCCAACCATCTTCTGAATTATAGAACCCCACTCTACGCCTACTTCTTACTTCTTTCCTCATACCCTGGTATCAGCCCAGCAGTAGGTACAGATTAAAGTCAGAGAGAAAGACAGAAAAATGTCATTTGTGAAGTAATAAAAATGTGAAATGTGAATCAGTGGCTCCACGGGATGCGGGAGACGATGAAGATCGATTGGTCACTAAACCTAGAGCACATACATACAGTACATACATCATGCTCACTGCTCTACCAAACATTCACGCATCCACTCTTTTCGTTGTGCCTGCGTTTCCATGCCCTGCAGCTCGACCTGAGTAAGTAAATGTGCTGTACCTGTTTGTGCTCGGTTCTGTTTTTTTCCGCGAATGAATGATTACCGTTTTAGCCGGGCGCAGGTTTATTCTATGGAAACAGACCAGACCTCATAAAAGAAGGAAGTATCGATCGATGTGTTCAAACAACGACGCTTTGGAAACAACATTTTGACCCACTTGTTGTCCAACTGCTTTGTTGCGCACCAGGATACATACGCTTTAGCCCTTGGCACAAACCCACATCCAAGGATTGGGGAGATCTACCCTACAGAACCAAATGAAATTTTACATCTCCCGCTCTTTTCGCCGTTGTAAGACAGCATAGAATACGCAATGTCAGTCACCTCCCTCCTCTGGCTTTTATTGTCTTTGCTTTGACTACAATGGCAAAAGACGTATCATTGGTCAAGCATCATGGCCTAAATACCTACCTCCTGTACTTGATGGGTAAAGCCCATCTCTTCAGTAACCTGACAGGTGTTGTCACTGAGGAAGCGAGAACAAGGTTTTTAACTCCTAATAATTAAGATGGTGTACCAGAAAGGTCTCAGCTATAACCGTATTTGGTCACCGAACCCGTGAGCCGCCTTCCAGAAGGCTGATGATCTACCGTGCAGCTTCTGGCAGCTTCAGCCTTCCTAACGATTCACAAAATGACCCCTTGTTTTAATTTCTTTTTCTTTCCTCCCATCTCGGCTTTTTTGTTGGGGCTACATGCCCGACGTTCTTTTAAGAGTTTCCATCAGGTCTTCCAGCTCGCGTGGCGACACACTTCCTGATTTAGCACGAACAACGGGGATCATTGTCCGGCTTTTCGTCCCAAATAATCGTTTTAGACAGTCGCTTGTGTGACGGCCAGATTCTCGGGAAAATTTGACACCTTCTGAATCGTTTGATCGAACTACGCCATTTTTCAAACCTCAATCATTGTATTCCCGTGGCGTGGGGATCGGGCATGGAGCATATTCTCGGGAATGTCAGGAGTTTCCCTGTCGGCATATGTCCCTGTGAGGTTATATTGCGAACAACACAACTGCCAGTTTCTATGGTATTTCTAAAATTATTGAACGCGCGCACTTGATCAACTGCTTCGGTTTTAGGTAAGACCAGATAGAGTTACTACCATATGCTGCACCAGTCTGTGTAGGTCATCATAGCACAACTGCCATTGGTCTGGGACGTGCGTGCACTTCAGCGCTACATATATGCGGGACTTTTCTAATGGAAGTTATTGGAAGTTCTTTACGCCGAGCTGCAATCACTTTGCATCCCAACATCCCGGTGTTTGACTTTGATTGAGCTCCAAAGATATGCTGCATGAGCCGCTTTTCAACGCCCCAGGAGGCACCAGGGGGATCTGTGGTCTAGGTTCTTTACCAGAGTCTCATCACAACCGGGATCATAGGTTTTGTTGAAGACTTTGACATGGAAATGTTATTCATGTACCTATACCGCACTACATGATATGTATATGTATCCTTGGCATCTGCGCGCCTTTAGCAGTTAACTCCCTTTTATCATCACCTTGAAGGTATAGATGTCCACTGAGACTTCAGTCTCCAGATTCCCATTGGGAAAGGATACTCGATCCACCATCCCAAATACAGCGTTCATAAGCTCGAAGAAAAGGACTTCACTGTCGTGCCTCCTCTTATGCGCGAGCACAACCACCGTATCTGGTGATTTACCAACCAAACTTTTAAGAACATTCACCAAAGAATGCGCACTTGCTGTGTTGTATGTGCAATCAGCTATGACGATGATGTCCCAGCTCCGAGAGGCAAGGCTTTCCGGAATAGCCTGGTCCCAGTCAAGAACCCTGAATTCCACCCTTCCCTGGAAATTAGAATTGTAATCCTCTATATTTTTCATCAGAATTTCCTCGGCGGAAGATAGATCAGTCATAGTCACGTGACACTTTTCATACAAAGCTGCCAGGCTGAGTCCTACAACGCCACACCTTAGAAAACAGAGTAAGTATCTCGCTGTGCCGCTGGGATATTAATTCAAGAAACCTACCCACTCCCGAGTTCTAGAACCCTCAGCGTTTTTCTCGGGTTCAGCTGCTTGTGCAAGGCGTTCAGTTTGTCTGTGCTAAAAGCTTCACTGCTGGCATTCTGAGCAAGGTAGGCCGTTAAAGCTAACCCCCCGTCCCTACGTATCACCAGTACCGGTGAGCTACGTGTCTTGTTTCTTGATTTAAAGGATGTACCATATATGTCGAGCAATGCTCTCTCCGGTTTCCTCCCAGATCCTTAACGTTTTGGAAGGGTCAATCATAATCCTTCTCTGTACAAATTTCTCTGCATTCTCCCCGTCTATCGGGTGGAAAGGGGGACTATAGGCAGTGATAACCTCGAGACCACCGTCTCGCGGATGAGATATGTCATCGGCCACAGGTGTTCCACCTGCAGTACTGGAAATGGCCAGTATTATAGAATCATAAAAGTTATGTTTCGATGGAGCGACGTTCAGTTCGATTTTCAGAACTCTCATTCCCATTTTCCAGTAGAATTCTTTAGAAGCCAATACAAGCCTTGGATCTCCACTCTCCTGAAGTACTTCGGCGGTGAGGACTGTATCTCGAAAGTAAAAATCATCGCCGAGATCTGATGTGATCGTAATCAAAGCTGAGACCGACCCAGCGCGGTTTCTAGGCCTAGCAGAATACTGAGGGGGCTTTAGCAGTCGAATGTAATGCATGAGGAATAGATCTTTGATCTGGCACTGTGATTTCAACCCTTTTGCCGTCTCTCTTATTCTTGTGTTGTTAGGATCTGAGCAACCATGTAATGTTTCGATTGTCGCCAAGACTCCCTGTTTGTTGCTTGGCCCTGTTTTAGCGTGTTTCTGCAATAGATCGATCATTACTTTGCATCTAGGTAGAGTATCACTCGTCACGTCCACCAACATAACACTGCACAAAGACCATCCACGAGCTCGACAACTCTCAATGGCCATCCAAGAATCCGTCGTGACCGATCCCTCGCTTC
The DNA here is from genome assembly GCA_024713935.1 of Morchella eximia. NCBI lineage: Eukaryota > Fungi > Ascomycota > Pezizomycetes > Pezizales > Morchellaceae > Morchella > Morchella eximia. The sequence continues at coordinate 679,600 of JAMGZG010000020.1, forward strand.
GGGAGTGTCTGGCAGTGGTGGAGCGTACCCGTCTTCTGTGCCATGAGCTCTTAATGGCGATGGAAAGCAGCGGGGGTGTCGCTGAGCCTTCCGAAGACGATCGAATCAGCCGGTCCCGCAAACACAAACTTCTCAATGCGCTGATGACACAGCTGAAGAGTCTACATCGTGCGGCCATTATGTCCGCCCGTGAGGCGAAAGAAACAACGAGCGAGGTTCGCAGGGAGGTGGACAGGCTACATCTGCAGCTACAGAATCTCTACTATGAGCAGAGACATCTGCGGGGAGAAATCAACGCTTGTAGAGATTTCCCGTATGTATTCCAGGATTTAAACCGGTGACAGGGGGAAGTACTGATCTTGAACTGACGGACATGTAGGCACAAATACACCTTATTACCACTGATCTCTAAGGAAGAGTTTTTAGCTTTGCACCCTGAACACGCAGAAGACGATTCACACAACCTAATGATAGCCCGGCTAAATAACGAGAAGGCTGTTCGCGAAGACCTAGAGAAGCAAAGAAAAGAACTAGTTGCGAAAAAACAAGCTCTGATCGCCGAGAACAAGAGGCGCAAAGAGGATCTAGCGAGTTTGGACGAGCAGTTGAAGAAATTTAGTAAGGACCCTAGCTACTTGTATCCTAAAGATAGTGCACTCGCTAACCAGTTCGTGAAGTCGAGGTATGTTGCGCTTATATCGGCACCACGTGTTCTCACAACGTACTAATCCTCCCATAGTCGTCAAGACCCATTCAAACAACGTTTCAAAAAGACTACTGATAATCTTCCAATCATTGACCAAGTTCTTCCGCATACCCGCCACTTGTGGCAGTTGTGCCCTTTTGCTTTCTTTCTTTTATAGTCGTTTAGGTGCTTGGTAGTATATTTAAGTGCGCACTTTGCAAAGCTCGAATAATTTATATCCTATTGTAGTGGTTGGAGCCGGTACAGACATAGTGCTAGACGGTTATGGGAGCTATAATTCTCGTATAGGGCGTATACGCTTATGCGGCTTGCGCCCACTCCCTCCGAGCTGGCCAACGTTAGCGATTGGAGTTTGCAACATCGCCTAGGTGGGAATGCCTTTTGGGAATTAAATTTACAATTGCATTTTCAAATGAGTAGCAGAATTTTGATACATATGTAATTTTTTCTTGTGATACCACATAAGTATTAGGCAAGTATTCTTTGGTACCTCTGTACCCAGCCCCATAGGCAGGTATAACTTCAAGCCACACCTGCATCTTATCAGGACCTCGAAGTCCCAGCTGCAAGCAGGTCCAGCTGCAGTCTCTTACTATCCGTAGGTAGAGCGTAGTACTCGGGGCAGGCAAGAAGAACCTGAAAATGACTTTTTATGGTAACGACTTGTGATTTGCGGCTGGCAAAAAGCTACACCAAATTGAGCCCCTGCTTGCAGCTTGCATTTTCAGGTTCTTCTTGCCTGCCCCGAGTACCTAAATATAAAGCACCTACTCTATACCTAGAGTAGATACTTATTTGTACTTCCCATTACCTTATCCGGAGATCGACAAATCGCTGTCATCAACCAGACCTAACATGTCTTAAAAAGCCATCTAGGTACTCTACTCTCCCTAGCTACGTACTTCCAGTAACCATACCTCACAAACACCAGTACACAAACAAACCCCCTCCCAAACAACCCAAAAGACGATTTCCGATTCAGAACGCGGCCAACAGATTGTTGCCGATGTTGATCGAAGGTGCCGTGGTTGAGTAGAGTACCCCGCATCGTGGGGCGCCCAGGGAGGGGGCGTTAACATATTATTACTCTAGTACTGAGCTGGAGTGCAGCTCAGCGGGAGCGGGAGGTGCCATAATAGACATTGGACAATTGGTCAACTCGACGAGTGACAGACATGACGTTCAGAACCCTACCCTGTCCTGTATCTACAGTCCCATATACCCTAGCTGCTCTACTCTCTACCCTACCACTGCATCGCATCCCAGTTAAATGAAGGATCATATGTGATGAAAAAAAAGATTTCGATATCGCCTGACCAGCAAAAAAAATTCTTCATCATCGGACGAAGAGTGCCCAAAGGAGAAAAAGAAAAGAGAATGCAGCAGACAGCAGAAATGCTCACGGCCACAGCCACACACGGACAGCCGGATGAACCGATCATTGATAGCGTTGCGTTGCATTGCGACAAGCTTTTTATTTTCGTGAGGGTGTGATGTTGTAAAGTCTTGGCGGTAGGTCGGTGGCATCATGACACAGCGCAACGGGGTTAGGGCTGGGCTGGGATGGATGGTGGTCAATGATCGTTTGGCTGTTAGTGCTCCAGTGTAAGGAGGTGTTTGAAATGTGTTTCTGTTTGTTTCTATCGGTGATATGGAGCAGTGTTTAATTACTCGGGTTGCATGGAGAACATCGTCGTCACCCTATATATAGAGTAGGGCAGAACACTGCGTTACCTTACGTACTCCCACCGTGATCTCCGTGTAGATCTCAATATCAAATGTAGAGGCAGAGATAGAGCACTGTTGTACGGAATATGAGTACGTGACTGTCAGCTACGTATACCGCACCTGTGTACTGATATATGGCGAGGAATAGGTGGCATGATAACCTGTCCTCTATGTCGTATAAAGCCAGAAACTATAGTAGTCCTGTTAATATATTACCATCTTCCTTCTCATCCTATTATATTAAAGCTTGGTCTTATTATATCCATTGGAACACGCACACCAACGCCTTACAGTACTTACTCTAATGCCTAGAATACTTATCTGCTCTGCACGTTCCATCAGGCAGAAGACGTTGTTTTTGTTTTGTTTGAAACACGCCCGCCAGCCCACCCAGGCCTGCATCCTACTCTACTCTACTGGACGGAGGTCGAGTAATCAATAATCCGCCCGCCCTCTTCACGTGCGGCGGCGGCGGGCTCTGAATTAAGCTTTGCCAGCTCTCCACCCTATACATTGTGAGACAATTGAATTTGTCTGTCAGTTGGTATTTCTGTATCTCGGGGGTGAAGCAAGGCCGGCGTGACACGTGCTGTTTGACGTATGCCAGTGGGCGCGCGGGGGACTCGGGAGAGAGAACTTAACCATACTCTACTCTATCGTGGTCGGCATGCACGAGGTGACGGCGTTGGGTTGGGGAGGTACAGAGATTCCCGTCAGCTTGACTCAGCTCAGCTGAGTACTGAACGAAATGTTCAATGGCTACGGATAAAGTCCGTCTAACGGTTCTACAGTAGCTTTTGTGGGTGGTGATCTACTCTACGTTGATAGTGATATTGATATTGATATTAGATCCAAAATTCCGCCGGTGGGTGCTCCTTCCATCCATCCATCCCATGTATTCACAAATTATGTACATGTAGCTACATTACACCGGCCGGAGGTGCATACCGAAGTCGAAACTGTATCACATCATACTTATCAGGCAGCTCAGAATTTTACAGGACCAACATCCAGCCAGATAAAGACCGGGCATTTCTCAATTGGGCCGGCCCCGTCCGTTTACGTTAGTTGCCGACTTGCCGCTCATGCTTCTATGTTCTGCCAGCTGAGTTGCCAAGATACACATGTTGTCGATCCAAGTAGGGCTGTGGTCTACACTGCTATTCTACTCTGTTCCCCAGCCCCAGATAGAACAGAGAGCCACAGTGGAGGCGCTGCGCGAAAAAAAGCCCAGAGCTGAGTGAGTCTTGCCAGGGCCAGGCCAATTAATTACCTCGGTGCACCGTCCATCCCAGTCCTTCATCCCATCCACCATCCCAACCCACAGCTACGTAACCAGTCACATCACATCACACCCACCCGCGACATCCCAAAATTCCCTCTCTCCTGCTTGCCTCCGAAATTTTTTTTTTTTTTCCACTCCAAACCCTGCCACTGTGCCAGGCCCGGGGGTTTCTCCAGGGAAGAAGGGCAATTACGTACAAAGAATCTGTTGTGGACCTCTGCAATCTCGATCCTGGATGATGACGATAGCAATTGGTGTTTGTCATGTCAGGTTAATGGCTAGGGTTAGGTATGTCTCTGTGGTGCGTGGTTGTCGCCCACCGGAGATGGGTGAGTGGATGAGTTGACATTGATCGATTAGTCAGCTGTGCGTAATATTACTGTTTCTCACCTCACAGATGCTCACTCACTCGCTGATCACTCGCTCGCCCAACAGCAAGCAAGCTGAGACGCGGGTGATAGCACATGACTCACCACGCAACCCTCTCCTCAGCGCAACGCAACACAAACATTGTCCCGAGATTAAAGTAAAGCTCGGGCCATAGCAAATGCCCCGTTTCGAAACACTTGTCCGAGATGATGATCTTCCTTCCTCCCCCCCCCGGGGACCCCTGCCATACGTGGCCTGCCTGTCTGTCTACATACATAACTGTTCTGCGCTATTACAGAGATAGGGCTGGAAACGGGAACGGGAACGGGAACGGGGAAGGGGAAGGGGAAGGGGAAGGGGAAGGGGAAGTGGGAGGGGGGGAAGGGGAGCAGAAGGGGCTCTAATCTTAAAACCTCTCTCCCCTTCGGAGGTCCGTGTCGGTAGGTACATGTAGTTAGCTACTCTACCGGGCGGACGGTTGTATCGGCCGGGTTGCCGGTTAAGTAGCATAGCAATGATAGCACACCTGCCAGCTCTACTCTCCTGCTCAGAGCTCGTGCGGTCAGAACAATAATCTGTGAAGAAAAAAAGCTGCAGCTGAGCATGAGCGCCTCTAGCTCCAGCTCCTACAGCTAGCTAGCTAGCTAACTACATAGACTACACATAACAAACCCGCGCTGGAACGTATCCCGCGGTGCTGGCCGGGCTTCCAGGGAAGGGAAGGGAGGGCGTCATGAAACGCAAGCTGTGCGGGCAGACGTTTCTGAACTCCCCGGGCTCGGACCACAGGTATCTATGGGGTTCGGGCGTAGGTTACTGTGGCGCTTGTAAGCACGGGTGGCCGCTGTCCTCCGGCATAGAGGTCGAACTGTACCACTACATATTAATACCTATTAGTCGCGGACATCCGGGCGGGCGGGCGGAGGGAGGGTGTATAGCGTAGGCATAACGGACGGGGCGGTATGGCGTCGGGGGAGTGGATGGTAGGTTTAGCCGTCGTGCTGTATCTGCATCTGAGAATGCGGGTTTCATGGTTTCATGGAGCTGAGTAACAAGGATAGGAGAGAAGAGAGGTCGGGTGCTGCAAGCTCGTAGAGCTATGCATAGGACCTGTGGGAGCTATGGGAGTTATGGGAGGAGCTATGGACATGTGAAGATGAGCGGCCTAAAGCTACCGGTGGGATATAATACCCAGGGACCGAGGGGGCAACTACACGTCGGTATTCTAGAGTTGTGATTGTGCGTGATTATATTATCCAAACAATTAAAATACTATCAGATCAGATAGGTACATGTGTGTTCCGTGACAAAAGCCAATAAAAGTTAATAAAATCTCTCCTCTCGTCTTACAAAAAAGACACAAATAAAAGCCATCACAAGCTGCCGGAACGGTATTTCAAAGTCCCAAAGCTGTCTAGCAATTAATCTTCACGACAGAAAACAGAAAAAAAGCTATTCTATAAAAATGTATGCTGATGCTATATCACGAAAAGAAAAATGGGTCCAAAGGCCCCCCATGCATAGAATCTACACCGCCCCCGCCCCATACACTACCTCCCTCCACCCCTCCATCCCAAACTCCCTCACTCTACTCTCCATCCCCTCCACCCCCATATCCCCCAACACCAACTCAAACTCGCCAAAATAGCTCTCCACCTCACTCTTCTTCACAAACCCCACACTCTCAAACAGCTTCAAGCTCCTCTCATTCGCACTCCCAATCTTAACCCTCAGCGCCTCCAGCACGCCCACCTCCGGCTGCCCCCACTGCTCCATAATCTCCCCTTGATGCACCAGCACATATGCGAGGAACAGCAGCAACGCGCCCCTTCCAAGCCCGCGCCCGCGGTGCGCCTTCTCCGCAACCATAATCTCGATCTCGCCGACGGCCACCTGCCGCGCCTCGCCGCTCGCGTCAACCTCCGTCTCGCTGTCCTCGAGGTACAGGAACAGGTTCACGTCGCCGATCATGCGCGAGGGGCTGTCGTCAACGGGGCCCCCGGGGGTGGCCGTAGGTAGGCACACGATGAAGGTGAGCTTGTCGGCGTCTTCGCGCCATTTGCGCTGCATTTCGTATTCTTCGATAAGTGTGAGCCGCTCCGAGGCAGTGGCTTCGCAGATGTCCTGGAGTCATACCCACAACATCTGTCAGCACTCACATACGCACATTCACACTCTCTCGATCTCGAGAAACGACAAGGAATAGACGTACCTCATCCTCCATCCACGCGCTGTACGTCTTTACATGGTGCGGTTCATACGGCACTAAGAGTACCTTTGAAGAGACAAGAGCTATAAGGAGTAGCGGAGAAAAGGGGGGGGGGGGTCAATCAGCCGATATTCACACCTATCAACCCAGGGACTCGGGGGCACGCGTACCGGTAGTAGCATTGAACCTCATGATTCAACAGAGCAGTGTCAATGGCCGATATTGAGCTTTGGCCGGCGTTTCCCGGGGGTGAAGGAGGTGATGTGCTGCGTGGGTTAGGGTTTGAGAAGGTAAAACAACCTAATCCAGGCTTGGTAATCTGGGCCTTTTCTTTCTTTTTATGTTTTGTTTTAGGGGGGTGTTTCAAGAAGGCGAGCAACCTTTGGCAGAGGGTGGAAACGGGGGTGAGGATAGGGTGAGGATGAGGGTTTTTCGGGGTATTTGGAGGGTGCTCCTCCGGGTGTGGGGGTGGTGAGCTGGGAGGGGGGACTGGAGGGTTTTGTATATGCCCGGAGGTGCCCCTTATTATGTGCTCTGGAATATGTTACTAAATATATGGAATGTTTCAGAGTTATCTCCAGGAGTTTGTTGCGGATCAGGGTTTTGGTGGATGTGGTAGGTGGTGGTGGTCGAGTGATATGTGATGACGGATCGGTTTGGCTGGAATTCTAATATTTCTGGAGACTTGGCTGACATCTTCCAGGATGAGTTTTTGGAACATTTTTTATAGTTTTTATCTTTGTGAATAGATCCCATTGAGGCTGGCGGGATGCCGGCGATTCGAGGCTTAGAAATAGTCCTTAAATGGGATTAACCAACTAACTATGCCCTCTACATACCGCTTCTAGCTAAAAGGTTCCGTAGTAGGGCTGTTAACATTCAAGCCGCGGATTGGTGGCTTTTATTTTGGCATACATATGTATAGAAGTGTCCCTGCCCAGAGTCTATCAGTCAACTACATGTATATTTATAAAACAAAAACAAGACCGAATTTCTCCCGATATGATGCTAGTATAATAATGATGGTGAATTGTACTTAAACAAGTGCTAATATATCCTTTCTGCTACTCTACATTAATCTGGTATTTATATTAGGTTTTGTAGTGTAGTAGTTTTATCTTTGTTTTTGTGTATTGAGTCTTATGTGATGTCTGTTTCGAACCCCTCATAGCACCTTGAACCAATCTTTCCAATGGCATGGTCCGTAGAGAAATTTGTCAAGGCTATTACTACCTACTTTGGTCTATCTAGGGATGGCTAGTCTATTTGTTTAATTAGGAAAGTTTGTTAGTCACTCCTTCCAGGTGTGAAACAGTACAGTGTTATCAGCAGTGAAACGGTAGTAGTAGGAGAGATAGAGTCAACCCTGGCTCGGGCGCTTTGAAGATAAAATGAGTAGCATCTGGGACAGATATGTTTTGGGTGCCATGGAGAGGGACTTTCCGTCCAGCCCTTTCCAGCTGACATGGACTACTATGTTACTAGAGGAATGTTCAAACGTGGTTACCTAGAATACTAAAGACCAAGGGGACCATTCAGGGGAGCCGGTGTATGTACAGCTTGTATTTACCCTCTACATGTGAGAGAGATGTAACTTTATGAGAGATGGATTCTATGTTGAGTGTGGTTTGGAACATATGTAGAGTTTGTTGATCTGGTGCTTCGATGATGGGTGGTGTGTAGTATTCTTGCCGGCACATGCATTAACTCGGCCCTCATCCTCTACATACAAGTTCTAGCTATGCTTTCTTCTCCTAATATAAGTTAATTGTCTTTATACGCTGTCTTCATCTATCGTTAATAGCAGCTCCCTAAAATTCAGGTCGGGTGTATGTGGTTCATTTTTGCGGATAGGTGCTGATTATCACACGTGAATGGGCATAAATTCTAATACAAGGATCTAGGATCTAGAATATCAATTCTATTGATTGATGCCACATGTCCCCTAATTATCAAAGGGTCATCGTTAAATGTTCTACTGAAAAATATCGGGGAAAGTACGGGTGTGTCTGCCTCTCACGATCTTTTCAAACCGATAGCTATACATATAGTCAGTGGGGTAGCTAATGGTAACTGAGATAGCTACATGGGACTGTATTGAGATAGATTATACGGCATCCTTTATATCCCCGAGTAGTCATGCTATATACCTAGAACCAGTTATCCCTCGAGATTTCCCGAGTGGACTAGAGCAACTGCCAAACCCAAGGCGAGGAACATATTTACTTCAAGCGGCCTTACTTTGTGTTCTCTCAAAGTCAGGCCGTGAAAGTTGGTATCTCCGCCTCGGGGACCGGAGTCCTGTGTAAACTGGGCTGGCTGGTAATGACGTTGGTCAGATCAGACGATAGGTGGACCAGAGCACACTTCACCCCCATAGGTGTATAAAATGATAGAGTATTAAGCCACAAATTCTCAACTCTGCTACCGACGGAATCGCCCAACCTCCCAGTGAAATAATACACGTGTAATAGCCATGCATGCAGGTGAATAGGAACATAACGACTTTATCTCAGTCTCAACCAACCCAGTTCACTCCTTGTAACTTATCTAGAATAAACTGGACTGAACACATTCACTCCAGTATATATTGACATCAATGGTTCGAATAAGCGGTTCATTGATATAATCCTTGAGTGAGCCAGAACATTTCGAGTCAGAATTCATGATCAAACTCTCAGTCAGGTTATTGCGTCACAGCCTATCTCGCGATTATATTTGAAGAGAGAAAACGGCATGAAATATGTGCTACTTGACACAATATCATTAAAAGTGGAGAATCAAAGATAAAACCATCTATTTTACATTTATATATCCCAACTCAACCAAAGATGAAACCAACATTCTACTTTTTTCTAAAGCGTCACCTTTGCATCATTCTCGGATTCCAAGCTCAGCGGGAAGATGTCCCACCCAGCTTCAGGCGTCGACCACTCCTTCTTCTCACCCAGGACAGCAACCGCCGTTTGCCCTGAATTGATTTGCTTGATTAAGTAGTTCTCCGCGACTTTCTGAATGTCCTTTCCAGTGACGGCAAGGAGTTGTTCACGGCGACTATTTTCATTCATTCCATTAGAATACTGTCGCATCAGAATAGAGAGAGAGAATTGATACTTACGTCTGTCTCATATCGTCTGTAATTCCATCCAGGAAGTATGTCATTCCCTCGGACGAAACCGCTTGAGGGGCATCTACGCTTTGGAAAATTCCCAGCTTTGCCTCCTCCAAATCCCTATCACTCCACTCATTTCTTGCCGCCCATTCACCAGCACCTTCCATAACCTTTAAAGTATTCGGTACGTTTGGATCTCTGTAACTGTAGAATCCGAAAACGCCTCCGGTGCCCCTGTGGAACGCACCACCTCCGTACGCACCGCCCTTCTCTCGGATTTCGTGGTGAAGATGCTTATGGGTGAGCAGCTGCGCAAGGACTTGGAGTGCTGCGCCGTCCTGATGAGTGTAAGGGACAGTCTTCATACACATGGCCGTGTACGAAACCTGATACGGGAGGGGGAAGAAAGCTTTAGAGGGGACCGTCAAGTCGAAGGAGCCGATGCCATCTTCAGTGGGAGATTCAACTTTTGGAAGACTCTCCAAAAACTTTGATAGAGCGGCTTCATTAGAGGATACGGCCTCGGTACTGCAGGTGATGGCAGCTCGGAAGCCATTTTGACGAGCAGCGAATTTGGCAATTTCTCTTAGTTTCGCTTGGGCATCAATGTAGAACTCCTTGTTCGCCATGTGACTAATAAGTCTAACCTGCGTCATTCCTCCTGAGACCTCCTTCACTCTGGCAGCCGGAGTCAGATGTGCTGCCGCAAAGGTCATAGCATAGGCATGTCCACTCTCTGCAAGACTATTCACAAACCCACTCGCAATGCCTTGTACGAGAGTCCTCAGCTTTGAAATATGGGTCCAACTTGTCTCCAACAAAATTATCCTAAGGAGCTCAAACATATCTGGGATGTTCCTATCAAGCGCGAACCCGCTAAAAACCAGCCCTTCTTCTGTAACCTCAAGGTTTGAGTGATTTGTGGAGATGTGATTTCCAGCCTTGATCCCACCAGTCTTAAGTTTGATTTGGTCCTCAAGCTCTTCCATTGAACGCCTGGCAGTTCCGAGACGCAGAATGGCTTCAGTAAAAAGAGGAAGATAGAGACGAAGTTCTTCGGGAAGGTCCTTGAATGTGCTGACGGCTCTAAAGTAAGTCAACCCATTTGTCGGCGCCTTCCTCCACTGTACTGGAACATCTCCAATCTTGGTATGCCACAGCTCCTTTCTCTCTGTCGTCTTCGAGATATCTTCGACCTTAAGCGTCGGCAAACAGCTCAAGTCCTGTTGCTTTGCCTGTTCCTGCAACCCCGCTAGCTCGGTTTCTTGCTTCGTCAGGATCTCACGTGCGGCCACTTCGTCACCAATTTTTGAGATCTCTACATTCAAACGCTCTACTTCCTCTTCAGCAATCTGGGTAGTATAATCTCTGGAGGGTGCCATTGTAAACACCAAATTGTTGGTGTTGAGAAGATATTTATCTATAAGACACTCAAAAAAGCCCCCTTTGTTGTAAGCTTCTTTAAAAGCAGAGACAGTGGATTCCCAGGCGAGGACATCGAAGGGATCAACGCCATTGTGCCAGGCAGGAGTAAGGCCTTGCATTACTGACATGCCGAAATTTGCGGTTTTCTAGTGATGGGTCGTAAGTATAACATTCGCAACACCCGTCAGAAGGTATCACACTTACATGCTTCAAAGCGAGTTCTAGTTGATGAAGGGCCCCGTCGATCTTCTTCTGGTCAAACCCTTTTTGTCTCACTTCTTTCAAACATTCATGGATCGTATCTTCAACCTTTTGCACATCTTCTATCCTTACGTTCTGAAGGCCGACCGAAAAAATACTTCTCTTCGAGCCCGTATCGAATCCAGTATTAGGAGAAAAGTCAGAACCCAATTTAGCCTCAATGAGGCCTCTGTACATTGGTGAACCATATCCGTCTAGCAACAATGTCGACAAAATCCTTAATCCAAAAGTTTCAACTATGTCCGCAGTATCGTTCATAATCCATGAGACCGAAGTCTTGTATTGCGAATCCTTGTCCATAAGCGGATCAATGGGCCCATAGACTTTCACTCTCTGTGACTGATCAAGCTTAATAGGTTCTCTTAAATCCTGCTCAACCTCAATCTTATCGAAAACACTAAGTCTATCGTTAAGCTTTTGCAAATGCGTTTCTAGTGGTATATCCCCATATGTGAATATCTTGCTGTTACTCGGGTGGTAATGTCTTTTGTGAAATTCTCTCAGTTGCTCTAATGTCAGATCGGTTATCTTCTGTGGATCCCCTCCAGAGTTGTGAATGCTTGGGAAGATGTGGTCTTGAAAGCGAATATAGAACAAGTAAGAAGCATCAGACATTTGCCCTTTCATCTCGTTGTATACTACACCCTTGAACAAGAGCGGGGAGTTTGGATCTTTGATATCTTCCGGGCCAACTCGCCATCCCTCCTGCTTGAAATCGGATTCTTTCAGAAGGGGTTTCAGTGTGGCGTCAAGGTAAACATCGCGAAGATTCTCGTAGTCGATTGGGTTCGTAGTTGCAAACGGATACGTAGTGTGGTCACTAGAAGTGAAAGCATTCATATAATTCCTAGTTTGATTTTAGCCCTGCTGCCCTGTGTTGAAGGCCTGTATTGTATAACGTACGATAAACTCCGATTTAACATTTTGAAAAATGGGTCACGGACTGGATATCTTTTTACAAATAATCGTTAGTTTTCTGCCTCAATCGTTCCATGGACACTTGGAACCAGTTCATCCGTACTTCTCAGATCCACAAAGGGTTGTATGCTCGAGGATATGCGGTACTCCTGTATCATCGTCTGGGTTTGTCTTAAATCCAGCTGCAAAAACATTGTTCTTGTCCTCCCTCGCCACATGAATATAATCTGCGCCGGTCTTGTCGTGAGTGAGTTGAATCGCTGCTAGCTCAAGCTCGGGCACAGTCTTTGCCCTCTTAACAGTGAAGCCGTAGAGTTTCTCGCCAGGCTTTGGAAATTGACTCAGATCAGTGAAAGTAGTGGCATATCGTCGATTCGAATGCCATATCGTGGGGCTCTGCTTATTTGCGAGCTGACGTCCGAGAGACAGGCTTCCACGCAGCATTCTATCAAAGGTCCGTCGGATATAATCAATGTTTCAATTGCCTTGATAACTGATTGATTGACGTTGAAGCGCACGATGGAATGATGCAAGGGTGTGAAACTGCCGGGGATTGAGAAGGCTTCGAGAACACTTTTTCTTTCAATGATGTCAACCTTTTCCCAATGCGGGAATATATGTTCGAACACTCTGGGCTTTGATGATTATGCACCCAGTAAACAGAAAGACTAGGGAAATCAATCTCTTATAAGAATGGCTTAAAAACAGCTTTATTTAGACGTGCCTTCACACTCTTTCCAAAAAAGACAATCCCAACTACGTGGTACGCAAGCTACGGCTAGCCAATTAACTTTACAGTGTTTGTGCATCAATGCACCTGGGTGACTGAAAGGGCAGGCCAAATAAACGTGCAATAATGGGAAGAGCAGGACACATAAGTAAAGGATGAAGGGGGGACTACATAGCACTAAAACAATACTCCCGCTCGTAGATTCTCATCGTCATCTGACACCTGACATTTCCACCCGACTCTGCAGTCTTGGTGCTACTTCTAGGTGGTTATCAATCATTCTGATGAACCCTTAATTATCATCATCACTCTGTATGATTTCTCCTTTTTACTATCATCACCTTCGTTATCACCGCTCAAAGTCTGAAAATCCAAGTGAGTGATAGTAATTCTCACCCTGGCCCTTCTTCTCGAAGCCTCCCTCTTGATTAAAGTCAAACTAGCTTGTATTTAGGAAGTAAACATAAAATAACAGCCATAATTCTCAGATATCGAAAAAGACGTCATTATACATAGTGGGCGGCGGGGAAATGCCAAATTTAGGCACTAAGATCTAAATTTTCACATCCCTAAAACCCCAAACCTACCCGGTGATTTCTTCAAGGGTGTGAGACCCAACCGTCACCTAGCATCTCACGACCACTTCTCCACACGACCGCCCACAGACCATACAAACATCGCCCAGGCCCCGCTCCCCTGCCACTGCTCGCTTCACGCATCCGCAGGTCACCAGAGCCCTAACATACAACACCCCATCTCGTTCATGGCTGCTCTCGCGGACCACGCATCACAGCCCCAGTCGCAACCGCAAAGAAACGCAAAATCAAAAACGGCCATCGTCAACGGAGAAACGGGCGGAGACATGGGCCACACTGCATGCAACGACCACGGCAACTCCGAGTCACCGTGTTCAAACACAACCCCACCTCTCCCGATCCCCACTGTACCGGCACCTGTGGCAAACAAGAAAGGGGGAGGGGTGGGGGTAGGGCCAAAGCCGAAGAAAACGCTGGACCCCTCGGAGGTGAGAATTGCAATTGTGTACGGGAAGGATGATTTTGTCGCCCCGGCTATTGTCTTGGTGAAAAGATGTTGGAATCGGTAGGGCTGACGGAATGTTTCGGTCGGGTGTATAGGTCAACAGTCTGCTGGCTGCAAAGATATCGCAATTGGAGTCCGATGCTTCGATGGAGGAAGAGGAAGAGAAGGCGATATGTGCGAAATATCCGAACCTATTCTGTATGAGAATTGGATATGCTGACGATGTAACTCAGCTCGTGCTGTGCGCAAGGCAAATAAGGAGCTGGCAGAACTCGTCTCTGGTCGTGATGATCATCTGGCCAAAGTTGACGCAATACAGACAAAATACAGCGAGCTTTTGCACGAGATGAAGCGGCTTGAAAGAGACCATGCTAAGGCTCGTAAACGTGCGGACCAATTACAGAAAGAAAGGGATCAATCTAGGTCCGAAATGCAGAAAGCTGTTACCGTGAAACACAAGCTTGAGAGTCTTTGCCGGGAACTTCAGAAAGAGAATAAGAGGATCAAGGTACGCACTCCCTTTAATCAACTACAATATGTGGGTGGTTCTATATTCCAAATTTACTGAACTCAGGGTTTGCAGGACGATAATAAAAAGCATGCCGAGAAAGAGCAACAAAAGCGTGAGGAACTGTCGAACAAATTTGAGAGTACTCTTATAGACATCAAGAGTCGTATTGAAGAAGAAAATGATGGTGGAAGTCGCAAGATTAATATGGAAGCCGATGAACTGTAAAAAAAAAACCCTTACTCGAACTCGCCTTTGGTCTAGAGCATCGACAACTGATATTGCAGGTGCGAACCCAAGATTCAAAGCCAAGTTTAAAAGTCTCGTGGATCAATACGAACTCCGGGAGCTCCACTTTATCTCTCTCCTTAAAACGAAAGAACTTGAGGTCCAATGGAACCTTTCACGTTACGAGCAACAGAAAAAACTAGCGGAACAGGAATCGCTTCGCGCAAAAGCTCTGCACCAACAAGTCTCCACATTCTCGCAGACTGAAGCAGAGTTACGCTCTCAACTCAATATCTACGTAGAGAAGTTTAAGCAGGTGAATAATAACCATCCGTTCATATTCACATCTATCTATCATAGCATCGCTGCTCATGGTATTGTATCGTCATTATGGGGAAGTATTATAACACAGGTAACCAACATCTGAAATTTTATTTCATTCTGTGTAGGTCGAAGACACGCTCAATAACTCCAACGATCTCTTTCTCACGTTCCGTAAAGAAATGGAGGAAATGTCAAAGAAAACCAAACGCCTAGAAAAAGAGAACCTCACACTCTCCCGAAAATCTGAAACCACCAACCGCAACCTCTTAGAAATGGCAGAAGAACGCACCCGTCACCAAAAAGAATTAGAGACCCTTAAAAAGAAGAATATCAAGCTTGAGAATCTTTGCCGTGCGCTGCAAGCTGAACGCACCACACTCGAAAACAGGCTGCGGCATGGGGATGATGGAGACGATCTATTAGAGGATTCGGACGGCGACAGTGACGAGTATGAAGACTCGGCAGATGGCTATGATGAAGAAGGCTCCGAGGAAGGCTCCGAGGAAGATGTAGGGGAAGATACGGATGACGAGCCAGAGGAAATTCCACAGCAAGAAGTTACGCATGTGGAATTGAGGACTGGTACGGTCGGATCGGTTGGGACGGTCGGCACGCCAGGTACTAAGGGGAAACCCAATGGCACATCACAGAACAGTGTCCATGCTTGAGACTTTTTTCTGGTTCATAGCGGTACTATTCACCCCGACCGGAGTTGGGGAAAATTGAAGGGTTGCCGTGCCGGATTGATATCATGAATTGGACAAAGTGCATGCAGGGGGAGGGTCAGAGTGGGACATGGCCTCCCTGCCATATTATTCGTTCGTACCTTTATTGGTGATGGCTTTTGAATGCTATCACATGTAGTCGCCGTGTACTAAACGCTCCAGGGACACACGTAACGCATTCCCACTGTCGCTCATGTACCGGTGCCGTAAAATTTGTAAGACTCATCTTTATCATCGATGTCTTCGCTGAGCCTCCAGATGGAGGCGTTTCAAACGTATTTACTACTTTACCTCCTAAGTTAATTTTGCTTGTCTTTCTACTAGAGGTGTTGTGAGCAAGAAGTCGCTACTCCTTTACTCTGCTCTGCTTTAGCCGTATTTGAAACCCGGCTGCATGAATAAATCCCTGAACATGTCAACGAGTGAGCAAGCATGAAGCTTAAACAAAACCCTTCACAACTGAACTTGAGCCCTGAACCGCTACTTGTAGTATGATCTTTATTTGATCCTCTCTCATCTTTCATCCCATCCTTTCCACCTCTTTCATGTCAAGAAAAATATATATATATACATGGGTATCGTAACCGTCAAAAAAAAATATCATCAACAGAAGAAGAGTTTCGAGTGTCGAAAGTGAACAAGCAAAACAAAAAAAAAAAAAAGTGCCCCACTCCAAAGCAAAAAGAAGACTCAAACGAAATATAAAAAAAACAGCACTAAAACAATTCTACTCCCCCACTGCAAAAGATCCCAACAAGAAAAAAAGAAGGAAGGAAAAAAACAGAAACAAACGAGAAGTTCATTAAAGTTTCCTTAGTAATAGTAGAAGTTCGTCCCAGCAACAGCCAGAACCAAGAAAGAAAAGAAGGCGAGAAAAGAAAAGCATGATGCATAAACGCCATAATCCTACCCCTCTGCTTGGGGGAGGGAGTAGCCGGAGCCGGAGCCGTTATAATTAAAAGGGTGCCCATTTGTTGGTAATCAAATCGAAGCGTAATTAAAAGTTCGTGTATAAAAAATGCCAGGTGAAAAGGCAGAAAGGTAAGTTGTGAAAGGTTGTAAAATAAACAAACGAAAGAGAGAGAGGTTTTTTTTGTAGCGGAAAAGACACGTTGTTCTTTTTTATACCGTCACAACTTTTTTTTTTTTGGGGGGGGGGCTTCCAATTGGCGCTTCTTTTTTATGGTTTTTAAAGGAGTCAGACGAAGAACGGGAGGTTGCGTTGGGTACCGTGTGATCGTCCGGTCTTTTGGTTGTGAGTTTCGAATTCGCCAATTTTTTGTAAATATCCGTCCCTCCTCTACCCGTACACTCAAAAAAGAAGTTCGACGGCGGCACATTTATTATTAGTTTATAATGAGAATACCGCAGCCTAGAGAATTGTTAGTATGTTGTAACAACCAAAAAAACACCTCTCCAGAAATCCTCAGGAGAAACTTACAGCAATAAGAGCGCCGAACAGAGCAGCCGTCGATTTCAGTGTGTTTGCGCTACTTTGTACCTGGATTGATGGTGTCGCTGTAGGTGTGTTGTAGAGAGTAGCGTTCGGGGATGTAGTGTTGGTGCTGTTCTGGGCCGATACACTTGAGGCCAATAATAGCGTTGCGAGGAGCATGAACAGGGCCATGAAGAAAAGGTTGTTGTTTGAAGAAGGCATTTTTGTTGATTATGAGTCTTTCGCGATTGATATGAGGATTGGAGGGGCAGGTGGTGAGGCGAATTGGACGACCGTGTTTATATGGCTTCTAGGGGGGTGAGGTACAGTAGAGAGGCGTAACAATAAGACTGGCTGTCAGGGTGATATAGTATGGCACGGTAGTTGTGGGTTAACTAGTAGGTCGGTGCGGAAAATGAAATGGGAATAGGTAAGGTTGTCGTAGGTAAGGTTAAAAAGCTACTAGTAGTAAGAGAGATCTTAAAACGAAGATTGAAATGACAATGATTGTAGTATAACTGGAAGAAGATGAAGCGAAGGTGTCAACACGAAGCGACAGTCAGGTGGGTTATAGGAGGGTTTTATCTTTCAAGAAGGAAGAGAATAAAATAAAATAGAAAAAGAGAAGAAACCTATGTATGAATAAAAGAGTTGACCGGGGCGGGCGAGGGCGGGAATATATACATACATTCGAGATAACCTGTGGTGCATACTACCGCATGCAACCCAACCGACCTGCTGCTGCTGCTGCTGCTCCCTCGCAGTTCCCTCCTGCCCTACCCTGTCTAAGGAAAGATACACAACAGTAACGAACACCTCCGCCGTGGGTTCGTTCTCGGTGGTACACGCCTTGCACACCGCGCTAAAACGCCTTTGGAGGGAAAAAAAATTTCAACCGCGACCGAACTGGTAGGGGGAGGGAGACTGGGCTGCTGCTGCACAGGGAAATTCGAAAAAGAAACAGTAAGTACTAGCATCTGCAAGTAACATGAATAACAAGCAACCAAAGCTTTTGCTACTGCTGCTACTACTGTTGCTGCACTGCAGCCTTTCTCGAGTGCTTTCCCGTCCCGTCCAGCCTCGTCCATGATGGTCAAACAGCCACCGTGCGGGCTAGAGTTACTCTACTCTAGACTCGAGAGAGTACAAGGGATTAGGTACCCATCGATCCTACTACACACACCTGTTTTGGTATCTTCGCCAACCTGTCCGGCAACGAACGTTATCAAAAGAAGTCTTCCTTGCCTGTCCGTTGCCTCCTGTGCCAGAAGGGAGAAGAGAGCCTGGGGAAAGGGGAAACGTCCAGTGCCGTTCTCGGGGGTGAGATCGGAGAACGTGGAGAAGAAACAGACAGAGAGCAGTGGCCCCCCCACTCTTTCCGATCAACGGCCCTGTTTCGGGTTTGTTTGCTTCTCCACACTAAACTTTTAGACCGACTGTACCACTCTCGTACCTGGCCTACCCACACGTGGGTGTGGGTTTATCAAGGTACTAGGTGCTATAATAACATGACATTGTCATGAGCACACACGCCATTTAATGCTCACGATTTGGATGTAGACTTTCGGTTTCGAGGTCTACTCTCTACGGCCCTACCGTGCTTTCCGGAAAAACAATAATAAGAATAAGAAGATATAATAAATTAATAACAATGACAGCAATCACAACTGTGATCATGATTTTCCTCCGGTTTTAGGAAAGTAGCCTGTTTTCATGTCCAAACGTCACACCGGCCGGGCTTCAAACAAGAAATGTCAACAATTCCCCCCATACCAAGATAGAGATAGACATATCCAAATTATCCTCAATGGTATTCTATCCTACCTTACCGGTGGGGGAAATACTTTAACCGAGTTCTCCCCAGTGTTACCGTCGCGGTAAAGCTTAAAGTGCCTCTACATCGCTAGGAACAAGAGAAGCAGAACTGTATCGGATATTCCCCCCCCCCCCTAAACCCACCCAGCGTTGCACGGCGAAAGGTCGCTTCAGGAGCCGCAATGCGCTTGTTTCCAGCTTGTTGCTCCTTTGGGAATTGTCAACACGGCTACCCTTTTCCCCTTACAGAAGCCAATCCCGGCTGTTGGTAAGCTTTGTGGCTGATATTGGAATGGTCTGCCGAGGGGGTTGACAGGAAAAGTAACAATCCCTCAAAATTCCTCCTTCCTCTTGGATGATCATGGAGGGTGTTTTCTGTCGAACTTCAGATAAATTGGAACACACCTCCCCCCCACCCCCCGGCCCATCTGTGACG
The DNA here is from genome assembly GCA_024713935.1 of Morchella eximia. NCBI lineage: Eukaryota > Fungi > Ascomycota > Pezizomycetes > Pezizales > Morchellaceae > Morchella > Morchella eximia. Next base: position 698,855 of record JAMGZG010000020.1, read on the forward strand.
CAATGTGTCAATTCACATGTAGGCTCCGCTTTCGAATAAACTTGAATGGATACCTCCGATGTACCTCTACTTTACGATACATACATGCACCAGGTGTTGAGGGTAAGTGATCAGAATCTGATAAGTACATGTATTTTTCCCCTGATTTGCCGGTGTTGTATCCACCACTGGCAGACCGACTAGCTACTCTAGAACCTTCGTGGACATGTACCGGCGTGTAGGCACATAGATAACAGGAATTGGGGAAACAGGAATTTTCTAGGTTCTATCTATGCAATCGCCCGCCGCCACAATTGTCTCCTGTCGTCTCGCCTTTACTTTCCCAGTTCCATCTCACTGGGTGGACGAGAGACCCCGGAAGTCTACCAAGTCTCACTCGGTGTCTGTACTTTGTGGTACTGTACTCGTACACAGGGGGGTATGGGTTCAACCTTCAAAACCTTATTGCATGATTCGCATGTACATCGTTATAACATGTATATTGGCCGCTCAATGATCAGAAGAATCCCTTGCTGCAAGAGGACGCAGTGAGTAGAAGAGACGTATGTAGGGCTCGTAGGGTGATATGATTAATCCAAGACATACCGCTCAACGTCGAGCGGCTTGGAATCCTCGCGGCAGAAAGGGAAAGGAAAAGGAAGTATCACAAGCCCAGAAAGAACGACATGTTGCCATATTTAGAAAGGCCTTCACTCAAGCACACACGGAAATGCAAGGTTAACTTTGAATCTTATGCGAGCACAGCCAGTAGATGACGCTACCGATCATCCTCGAGAGGCTGAAAGTGCTGCTTCTTTTATCGCGATAACACCACATTTCTATGGAACCCCACTTCGCGCGATTGATTGTACCCCACGCTCACATTGGGTTTTGGCCTCGATACCTGCTTAATTCCTGTTCATGGATTTTTACCCAGCCAGAGGCAAGAAAAAGAAAGTAATATTTGACTGTACCCACATGCGGTTCCTTTTTTGAGTTCAAGAACACCACCACGTACTCCTACTGCTGCAATAACTGCTGTGTACTAAGATAATAAGCACGAGATTATTTGAATGGGCGGCGTTCCTCTTGGAGAGATCACCGGCATGGCCCCGCGGCCGCGCGTCGGTGAATGGGCGAATAAAAATAGCACTTCTCTTTTTCTTCCTGCATCCTCATGAGTGGAAGATCTGGATAGGCTCCTCTGGCGAGCGCGGAAGATCTACCTTGGTGGTGTCCCTTGTCCATTTTACGTGGGGCAACAAAAATGGATGGGGGGGGTTTCGTTAATCATGACAAGTCTGTGCGATCTGCCTCTACCTGGGTCGGGAGTATTTCTGTTCTGTTCTGCTTTAAGCAGAATATGTGTTCTCAAAGGTGTACGCAAGGAGAATAAGTGAAGTTTCAGCCTGTCTCAGTTTCAACTTGTTTTGTGCTGCTTTGTGCCCTTTTGCCTCTTTCTCCACCACGGAGTACGCCTTGTACCTACCTACACCTCTCTGTGTGTGTGCAGACAGCACACTGCCTTTCTATTATCCTTGGAGGCAAGTGGCTTTCTCACTCACGAAACGCCATCGTTCTTCTCTCCGTGGAGTGGAGGGGGAACATCCAACCTGCCACATAACCGAGGAAATACCGACAGAGCGTACTTCCAATAGGGATCTATTCCTTTGCTGCTGCTGGTTCGTCTTGGTGCTGCGCATTCAATTCCTGTGTTCGCAAAGAGCCTCACGTTCTTGATCTGGACAAATCCTCAGCCGGCGGACGGGCGCCAGGATACGGTTCCATAGTGCGGAAACACGCTGCGGGTTAATCTAGGGTTTTATTTTATTTTTATCTTTCTCCAGATTGAGTGCGTCATGTGGGGTACGCACAATGATCAAGGATTGCATTTACTCTACGTAGAGTAGAGCAGGCATCTATCGGCGTACCCATCAACCTCTTTGTTGTTTGGGCAAGTAAGCAGCGCAGGTGGGCGAGTGATTACTCATGATACAAGACATGGCCATTGTCGATCCCGAGTTTGAATTGGACCTACCACCGGAGACCGACGATTCTTTTCAGCCGAAAGGAAAAGAAATCCATTCCATAGCTGCTGCAGATGGGTACTTCTGTTATCATCATCCAAGGAACAGACAGATGTACATCAGACATATATGCGAGTAAGGCCACTAGCGTGGGCTGAAAAGAACCAACAGTTTGGATTTCGATGAAGCGAGACTACACACCACCACAACGACCACCACCACATATAACAACAACAACATACTGCAACTACGGAAGCTGTTTGTGGGATTTCTGTTCTTCTGACGTGAGGCCTTTTTAGAAAAGACAATTGAAAACAGCTAAGCGCTTGATAGTTAGAAGCAACATGTACATGAAGCGTAGTAGGGCAACATGCTTAGAATATGTATGAGCGGTACGGTAAGATGCTCCGAGCCCACTCACCAACCTGGCCCAAGCTTTTCTGCCTTTCAGCTCGAGAAGCCAGGAAAGCATTACATATGTTCCCCGGAAGCGGCTGGCGAGCTGCATGGATGGAACTTTTGTCTCGTTTAGGCTGAGGTTTCGGTATTGCGGGGGAGAGATAGTCGAGTTGATATACCTGGAGTACTTGCCTACCTACCGGTCCGCCGATGGCGGAGAGTCTTATACCTATGTATGACATGAGTACATACACTATGTACTCACTTTGCAATTGTGTTTCCGGTTATCTATCTACCTACAGTAGATCAGATAAAAAAAAAAGAGCCCGCCCGCGTGGATCGTGACAAACAGGAAAAATAATGCACGGCAAAGGTCGAGTAGGTGCTGCATCATGTGCTGTCACCCGTCGGGACCTGATCAGCCTGCGATTGGAGACGAACCCGGGGTTTGAGACACCGGGTTCGGCGCAATTGGTACATGGGCCATGCGAGATTAGGGTGGGTTATCGCTGGAGATTCAGACTGGGCTCGGCGGGGGTGCGTTTTTTCGTCATTTTTGAGCGTGTGGGATTGGGGGGGGGGGTAAGAGCGTAATCTATGCTGTGCACTGAATCTAGCTTGATGGATAAGAAAAGCTTGTTTGGGCGTGCTAGATCTGGTTTATAATCTATATGCTTCTACATCTTTTAGGGCACCGATTGTGGGCATGCATCACATGTTAATTGTGAATTCTGATGGACGGGTGGACGGCACGTCGCGTGATAGTTATATAAAAAGCGATATAATACGCCGAGGACCCTCTCTACTGGTACGATGATCTTGCTACGTCCTCTCCCTCGCCATCTGCTCCGTGGGCCTGTTTGGCTACCGGAAAACACCTACAAAGTGACGGACACAAGATGAGACAACATGGGACTTTACTCTGGAAGCCTCGGGGATATTTTGCTTATCTTTCTCAAAATGGCGCCCATCGGAGGTCTTGTCTTCAGGAGCTTGAGAGTTCGGAGATCAACTTTTTATATAAACTCTCGACAGCCTCAATACGACTTAAGGGTTAGGGTTATATTGACTGTGAATTACTTTAGTTTACAGCCTAAGATGGCTAAGTACCTAATGTTCTTTCACCACCTTGTTCGCTTCGTCGAGAGAGTACGTACCCGCTGTGTTAAATCTAGGTCTTTTGTTCTCTGGATATGACATCGGTGTTGACCTTAAGATAGGCCGTAATATGGTTTCTTCGTGCCATTCCTTAGTGAAAAGAATACGGAGAACGTCAAGGAAGAAAAAAGAATTAGTATAATATTTTTCTTGCTGTACCTTTCCCATTGGTATTGGCCAGTGTGTAGCCTTCCATTGCCTACCCACTAGTCCATGGCAACTAGGAATAAGGAATACCAAGATTCTGGTTTCAAACCTAACCTCCTGCTCTGGCACCAGAGTTGAATTGTCGAACGAAACAGTGTTGCCACACAATGAGCTTATTTGATGATTCAAGAATAAAAATAAATCACTTGACGTATACGTACACATAGTCGGGAGCACAACCACTAGCAGCGTAGTTATTCAAGAAATTGAGTGATTCGAAACACCTAAAAGACCTAAGGGGGTAGGTTAATCTTCCATCTCGGACCTTAAAAAGCGGTGCGCGTGATCATGCTCATCTATTCCTTTACGGCATTGGTTGGGGGAGCAAAATAACGCCCCCTCGTTTTGAAATATGCCTCAGTGATGGCAGCTAGATATCATGTCTTAACTTATGGATATCACAACGTCATAACTGAAATTTTAAATTTTTATTTCTGCATTTGTTAGCTCATGAGTTCGCAATCGGATGTAGTCATCCGGGTCCGGGGCGGGGTGAGAGCTAAATACGAGTGATAGTCTATGAATCAATGTTTTACACCACCATAGCGATGTGGGCGTTTGGGGCCGGAATTTGATTGTAGCCGACTACATGTAAGCATAATTAAATACTGAGCATAGGTTTACGTACTTGCCTCTGTAGGAATGAAGTATTTACTTTTTAAACTTTCTGGGTTGGTGCTACGGTGGTTGAGTAATAACCTGTAATCAAGCTAACTAAAAAATGTAGAAGCTATTACAGCTACTTTTATTTATTTTTTTGGTTTTAATTTGCGTGACTTATCCTAGAAAAATTGGGCTCTTTTTCACTGAATCTCATCACCAAGATGTAGCTAAGGCCTAACTAACCTGTCTACAAATTATCTAATTAAAAAATGAAGAAAAAGACTACCTATGAGAGGAATTTATAAAAGCTCTATAAAAGCAACCCTAACCCATGAACGATTGCCCCAACCGTAGTTTCACCTGTTCTCGTCCCAAAAAAAGTGGGAGCAGAGAAACCGGCGAAAGAGTTATATTCCCAATTCAGGAGTTCTGAATTGGGAGAATCATTAGACTCGAGGAAGGTGGGGTGCTGCTGCTGAAGGAGGTCCACACCGATAGCTAGCCCAAAAGCAGCATAATATGTTGGGTATGGGGTTTAAAAGCGGTAGATCTAGAGGAAGGGAAATTTATATGTATAAAACAAGATTTACAAAGATGAGAGTAATTTTGGCCGCTAGTAAGATTAATAGGTAATTACTGTTTGTCACTTTTCTAGGAAGATAAGTACACGTATGTTGTTGAAGCATTTTATAACTGTAGATGCCGCGAAGTAAATTTCAAACAGCTCCGGGTATATAAGTCACAAAATGCCTTTGCAGTCAACTACAGTTCAAGGCTCAAGAGCAGAAAATGGCTTTTAAATTTTATATACTCCCTAGGCCTATAATGGGGGCCTAGGCTAGCGTTCTTTAATATAATCTACAGGGCGTATATCCTTAACTCTCCATAAAACACACACACCCTGAGCCCGACCACCACAATACCATAAGTTTTACATGTGCCTCTATATAGAGGCTATTCCCTCCCTCGGGTAGGGAAAGATAATAGTGGCGAGCCGCGAGCGGCTCTTCTTTAGCGGTAATATTTGCAAACGGTTATTCTTTTTTAGAAAATGAAATAACACGATGCCCTTGAGAAATGCATACGCCGGACTGAACAGGTAGGCTTTCAGCCCGCATTTTTTCTATTTATAGCTCGCATCCTGTGGCCGTAGAGTACGTGGCAGAATGTTGCGTTAAGAGAGCATACATATATTGCAGAACGTATGAAGCCACTTCTCTACATGAGTAGGCCTGAAAAAAGAAATGCAATATATGAAACCATATACATCGAAATCTTTCTTCAAACACAACCGATTGACCTGCCCCCCATGCAATTAATGAATTAAACAAAGAGAAAAGAAGAAGAAAAAAAGACCTGCTCCCCGTCTCGATTATCACGGCTAAACCCTTAAAATCTACTCCGTGGGCTCGATAACATAGAGCGGGGACGTGGAGTAGCTAGCTACAATCATTTAGGTATTTACGCACCTCAGTAGTTAGAGTTGGGTTGATCCGCGAAGTTAGCTTTGGACCCAGTCATGATATCTCACTCGCTAGATCTCCCTAGATGGTTAGTCAGCCCGGCCATGGAAGGGATTGGTTTTCCGGTCTGAGGTTCCGTAAGGCTGGGGAGAGGAGCCGCGGGACGGAGAGATGAACTGCAAATAGTACTGGAGCGAGTATGGCTCTCGTGGGAGTATTGAGCATGAGATTATATAGTGATATGTATAGGACGGGGATCCAATATCACGGATGGGCAGATTATGGCATTCAAGTTTGCCACATAATTCCATAATCGGGCTACTCTAGTCTCATAGATTGAGGATAGTTGGTTGAGCTGTAAATTCCAGGCTGAGGTGGTATCAGATAAATTTGGTTCGGACACATAGATGCAATTAATGAATTAAACAAAAAAATTCGGACACATAGGCTTCCGTCATGAATTATCACTCTGTGTTTAAAAGGAGCCTTCACTTTCCATCAAATTCCTATGCAGGCAGTGTGGTCTACGAGGACGCTTGAGGCGAGGCTTTGAGGCGTCCTCGAGGTGCCTTGTCCTCGTGGGCCTCTGTCCCTGCCTGTTTTCGAAGTTCCTCGAGGGCAGCTAGTAAAAGGTGATTCTGAGAATAAAAGGGTTTGTTGATCTTGAAGAGCACCTGGACAGAAATGGATTTAACCAGTAATTCTTATATATATGTATATTAAAAGTGCGCTGTAGCCAGATATTGTCTTTATAACGCCTCGAGGTAAGGACGGCAGTGTGTCCTCGGAGCTCTTTGTCCTCCTAGTCCTCACGTATCTAGGTTTTTATGTAATTATGGTGTATTGCTCGAGAATGATGGTATATAGCTAGCTCTAGGTTTATTATACCAACAGTCTCTAATATCGAGCATTCCGGCAGATTCAGTCGCAGTACCAGAACTTCCATATCACATCATACACAGCGACCTCGAAATTCCCCATGACCATCCATTATATCACTCTAAAAGTCAGAAGAAGAAGCCGAAACCCAGTAGCGGAGAGAAAAAAAAAGATCGATGCAATTTTTGAGCGCCTTTAGAAATTGACAACACGGGTAGTAAGTAAAAAAAGATTCCGGACCCCCTGGCCTTCGAAAACATTTGCCCCGCCCCATTCCCCCACATTGCCCGTAAAAGTAGTGGTTGGGGTTAGGCTCATGATATCAATTCCTCCTTTCCCATACCTCCCTTTTTTCCATTTTTTTTTAATTGTTGGTGGGTTTAGTGTGTTTATTTCTTCTTGGCGGGGACATCGGTGATGGTAAGTCCTAAAAAGAGAAGCTATTAGTAAAGCCCCAAGGGAGGGAGAAGTTGCAAAGGAGCGGAGGGGCTCCTACCAGGAGGAAGGGACTGCTTCAGCTTCTCAGCCTTCTCGGCATCGTTGAGGACGAGAGTGTAGAGGTGACGGTGGCACCTGACCTTGAACTTGATGGAGCTCTGGCCCTTGGTGGACTTCTGTAGTATCGAAAGATTGCCCATCAGCATTCCGTTCCACTCCAATTTCAAGGTCCTCCCCCAGTGCCAATTCTCCATCCCAGTCCCCCTTCTAGTTTTTTCAATCTTCCATCCTCCTCCACATTTGCTACAGGGCGACAATCCGCTGAGATTGGGGGGAACGTAAAACACATTGAAAACCGACCTTTATGCGGGCAGCTATAAATCCAAAATTTCGTTAGCTCATCTTTTTCCATCTCCCCCCAAAACTTTCCCCCCGCCAAAAAAAAAAAAAAAAAAATGGGACGTACCCTGAGCATCCTTGCGCCTGCACAGCTCAATGAACTGCTTGATGTCGTGAACCTGCTTAGGCATTTTTTTTGGTCGGAATGGGTTGGTGGGTAGGATTTGGTAATTGTCGTCTACTGGGTGCTATCGTCGGCGTTCAATAATCACGGAGGTGTTGATGCTTGCCCAGTTGTTGCGTTCGAGGGTGCGTGTGTGTGCCGTTGGACTGTCGCTCTAGACTAGGGCTTGCACCCTGTCCACATAGCCACTTGAGCACACAGCCACGCGGGAAGATGAGCCACGCGGCCTGTTATCTTATCATCGATCAGATTGTTGACTCATTTGCCACAGGATGACGTAATCGTCCCTGCAGAGGCCACAGCCACATTTAAGGTAGCCTACAGCCCACTCCAGAACCTACCTGTCTACTGAGCTCTCAAACACTGCTTTTCTACGAAACAACTACTACAGAAACATGCCACAGACACCACTGGACCGCGCGCTACATATACAGTCTAAAGTACGTGACCTCTTTCTTTAAAAAAATACCATGTACATGTTCTCCCGAAGGGCGTTCGACGATCTGACAGACGTGCTGGCGCAGAATGCATTCCTGGGTTTGTTACTTCCTCCTTGGTTAGTTTCTGTTGTTGGGGGGAGGCGGGAGGGGGTGGGAACATACACTGACGGCTGGTGGTGAGCTTGGTTGGAGTTGGTGGCTGATGCATGTATGGCGGGTGTAGCGTTCGCAGGAATCATCACGGCCGTCGCAGCGTGGACGATACTGAAGCCAGACCCGATCTTTCCGCTGGCAGGGCCGAGTGGTGGTTAGTAGTCGGTTTCCTCCTATGTATATCCATCTTACCGGGGTGCGCGCGATAGCTGATGTTGGGTGTGGCTGTGTATAGACCCGACGGAGTGGACAAAGGGCGAATTGACGAACTGGTTAAGAGCGGTTTGCGACCACCATCCTATACCCGTGGCTGTGTGCGAGTATGTGTAGTCTAAATGTGTGGTTGCTGTACAGAGAGGCATCGAGCCTGAAGTGGGCGCGACGAGAGAGTTGATGGCGGCGGAGGTGAAGATCATTCGGAGGCAGCATGCTGCAGCTGCGGCTGCGGGGATGTAGAGATGTGGTGATGTTGCTGTGGGATTAGGGTGGGTGTGAGTGTAATGGGTAGATGGATGGGGATTGAGGTTATAGATACCATCTTAAATACCAGTACTATTCAAAGCACAAACTATTCTTCCATGATCAACTAATTGCTTTATTTATACTCAAAACTACTCAAATCTAATCCTTAATTGCAATTGTGAACGCACATTCCCACCCCATTTCTACCAGCACAACGATCATTGACACCTCCAGCCCCACAATCCACGACCAGATGAAAGAAGACCATGTATATTCCCGCCCATCCCAGTGTTCCCATTACTCAAATCTCGAACCAGCGCCTCCTACTAATTTATGCACCATCCCGTACCCGTCCCTACCCATCTGCAGAACTATCATTGACAGCACATATAGGCTACTAGAGGCTTCACTCAACCACTCATAATGTCAATGATCGCACTAGCACAATTTTCGACCCGTGATCCGCTCAACGTCTGAGCCGCGGTCTTCCACCCCACCAACCCACCTCTATCTCCCAACCCTGCGCTATCTCTCCACTCTACCTGTGCATCTAACCAGCCTCTACAAACTCACGAAACCACAGCTAAAAACGACCGCACGAATGACCACGAACGACCACGAAATGCACACCACGTCCCAGTATCCCGCCAAAATCACCCCAACCGCCCCCTCAGATTTTTCTGTATGTATGCCAGTTCAGTTCTATTGACCCCCGCCAACTCCGCCAGCTCTAGAACAGACGTAACCAAAAAAAGAAAAAAAAAGCAGCCACATTTTGAGCAACTCGGATATGTCACCACCAAGGAGCATATACAAAGAAAGGGGTCGATCCCAATTCTCGAGCCCGAACCCCCCCTCCCATTCCAGCCCTGCCATATATAAGAAAGAGAACGAGCATAAGAAAGATGAGGATGAAAAAAACGGAAAAGAAAGAAAAAAAGAAATAAACCCCCAAGATGACAACAATAAACAAAAATATACTCCATCCCCCCATACCCGTCCCTCCTGCCCTCCCTCTTAAGTTTTTTGTGCATGCGCCTCTACAGCTAGGCAGCTAACCACAGCAAATGCAGTGCAAATTATTCACGAGAAGGCGAAAAAGAGTGAGGTAAAAAAAAGAAAAAAGAAAGTAAAGTTTCCCTCCCGGCACCCAAAAATTATAGTAAGTCTCTCCACACATCTAATCAAAAATCTAAACCGGCACAAGTGCAACACTCTCAAACGCAATCTGGAAGAACTCTTGCATGGCGTTCCAGTGGAAGAGAATGCCGCCAAGGACACACACATGCCAGATGTTGTGGCTCCCACCGAACCAGTCGAAGAACCCGGGGTACCAGCGCTCAGGGACCTGCATGGCGTAGATGAATGCACCAGCGAGGTATACCGCAATCTAAACACACAGCGAATTAGCTAACTGTCAAGTCCACGATCGTACCTGAAGGGGGATACATACGGATTTGACAATGGGCAGGTAGAAAGTCATGGTCCACATCATTCCTCTTGTCCAAATCAGCTGGAACATTGGGATTGTGCCGGTGGCTCCGAGTGTCAAGTAGAAAATGACTCTCCAGACACGCATGTCGGCTTTGTTGAACACCGGGTTCCACGGCAGGATAACACCGGCGATACCAAAGACGAGGGTGATTCCCATATAGATACTACGGCTGATGGGGTGTACATAGAAGGCGGTATACTCAGTCGTCATAATCGACGCCGCAATGAGCATAGAGATACCGCTGTAGTCCACACATGCAAACCTCTCCATCGTTGTCTGGTGCGAAATTGACGAGAACGTATGCCAGATGGTCGAGCAGGCTAGTGCCTTTGCCGCCGCCAAGAAGAACAACCCGTTAATGAACTTATCAGCTGTCGTATGGTCACTAAAGATCTGCGACGTAGGATAAAAGTAAAAGGCAATCGCCAAAATAAGCATAAAACCCAGCCCATGGGTCCAGATGTTGCATGTCTCGTTACTCAGTGTAAATGCGCTCTTGACGCACTCCAGCTTTGTCTCTGTGAAGCGGTAGCCCCTCAGGATATACGGGTTGACCCTCCACGGGAACGGCAGCTCCTCATATGTAATAAGTCGGCGCTCCCTCGCAGCCTTGATTGCGCGCTCGATGCTTTCCGCAAGCTTGTCCTTAGCGTCGATGACACGGTCCGCACCTGCATGTGCCTGGGCCTCAAAGTCGCCGAGTAGCTCCTCGAGGAAACGGACACCAGCGTGGACCTTAGCGGGTAGGGTGTCCTTTGCTTCGAGGACGTCGTGGTAGCTGGACTCGAGGACTTCTACGATGACGCGGGCACGGCGACGGCCCTCGCCGCTGATCTTGCTGCAGCCGTGGCGCACGGCGAGGAGCGTGGTGTAGGCGCGGGTGATGCCCTCATCGAGCTTGAGGTTGCCGTAGGCTTCGAGAGAGTCGAGGCGATGTTCGAGCTCGGAGAGGAAGTGGTCGACCTGGGTAAGGTAAGTGTTTTGCCTCTACTTTTCTTCTTCTTTTCTCTTTTTTCCCTTTTTCTTCAAAGTGCTGGGAGTGGAGGTATGCATACTTTGGCGAGGAGAACCTCCTCGTCGAGGAGCTCGGTGGAGAAGTGACGGGAGTGCGAGTGTGTGGAGTGACGGCGGGGCTTTCGGTGCGTCGGTTTGGCGGGGTTGAAGGTATCCCATGAGTCCATGATGGACGCGGAGCTGGTGCAGCTTGCCATTGGACGGACGGCTTGGTGCCTCTAGTTAACTGAATTCCTTTCCCTGAAGATGGTTTTATTCCTTTTTGTTTAAATCTTTCTTTTCTTTACTTTCTTGGGCCGGGGCCCTGGATTGCGCCTATGTTATGTAGATATAGATTCCTCCACCCACACCTGCTATGTATGTGCTGTCTCTGTCCTGTAAAGCACCAGAAGAAGCGCGCAAAAGAAACAGAGCAAGGGCAAAAAAAAAAAAGAAAGGAAAAAAAGATCTACACTATATATCCTCACTTCACACACGCCGAAGCCCCGTGGTCGAATGGCAAACGAGGTTATGTAGGTAGTGTGTGGGAATAAGTAGAAGAGAACTAGATAGGATTATATATGGTAGGGGAGGGAGGGGTGGTCCGGTAGGGTCTGTTTTTTTTTAAAAAGGAGACGCGCCAACCATGAGATCGGAATTATTGGAGGAGGCTTAAGGCCGACGACGCCGAGGAACAAAGGAGAGAGGAGAATTGACGACGGACGGACAGACGGGGGCGGGTTGGGCGGGCGGTAGAGACCGAATGGGGCTTTAGGGCAGAGTGCGGATGCCGGCCAGGCCAAGTGGGGGGGGAAGGGGGGACGAGGAGGAGAGGGAAGAGAGGAAAAGAGAGAGGGGGAAAGGAGGAGGAGGGAAATATGAGAAAAGGAAAGGAGTGAATTATAAGATAGATATGGAAGAAAGGAAGAAGGGAAGGAAGGGAAGAAAGGAAAGGCTTGAGTAATGTATGTACAATGTACGAATATGCAGGTTAAAAATTCAGCACTACTGTATTCTACTCTATCTGTCGGTATATTCAATGTTGTTGTTGTTGGAACTGTACTGTTAACAGCTACTGTACCTACATTCTCTTACTTTTTACTCCAGCTTCTTTCCCTTCCAACACTAAAACTACTCTAAACCCTCGGCATATTACAACTTTTTTTTTTCTGTTGAATTTCCGGGGGGAGACAGCAGGGTCTCTCGCCCCCAAAACAGCTCTAGCGACCGGTACCGTTCTCTCAACCCCGGCTCCTCCCAATATGGAACCAACCCCCCCCCTGGTTCACCTCAGGCAGGGCACCTCTCTGGGAAAACGTCCACTCTCCCACTCCCAACCCAACCCAAGCGACAGCAAGGGAGTGGCGATTCACTCTGCTCTGCTCTGTTAGATTAGATTAATTGCGACTCCTCCGATAGACAACTGACTGATCTTCACTGTCTGTGCCGTGCGTGGACGGCCACGAGGAGGAAGAGTAAGCAGAAAATAAAAGGTTTTTGAACCATGGCCGGGCGCTTGACGAGTCTATGCTCTGCGTATGCACAGAAGCTATTTTGACCCTTCTGTGCCTTGCGCCGTGGAGATACGTACTCTCCAAGAACTCCAAGAACTCCAAGAAAAACGGGTAAAAAAGTCTTTCCTCATTACCTACTACATACCTAACCTACCTACAAGGTACATACTCTTGCTTGCTTGCGCACACATAATTACGGTGCAGCATACGACGCCGCCCTCTCCGCCCTCTCTGCTCTCCGCCCTGCCTACCTATGTACCTACATACATAATAGCATAGCACAGCATAGCACAGCATAGCATGTGGGAGTTTCCATTGGCTACTGACGAACCAAGCATTTCTTGCACATGCCTCCTGCTCCCCCTCCTCTCCCCTCCCAAGACGCAAGACACAGACACATGTTTCGACCTGGCTGACATTGCTTTGAGAAAACCGGCGTAAAAAGCTTTCTCGCGCAGGTGATCGTGGGGATTGTATTGGGACCAGCTACTACTTTTTCTTTTTTGACTAGGAATTCTGTAGAAATGTGAGAGATGAGATTAGTTAGTAGCAAGCAGCAAGCAATAGGTACATACTCTACTAGGTAAACCTCGAGATCTACATACCTTACCTACACTACCAATCTACAACCCCCTCTCTACCCGTCCATATCACAAAATCTCTCATTGGCACCGGCATACCCATCACTCAGATCGGGCTCCCCGAATCGAGAACAGAACCCCAGGCAACCCAAGACCAAGAAACACCCCCCCCCCAATTGCAACCCGACCCCATGACGGGGAGGGGAAATGATGCCTAAATCCACATTTTATTTTTTTTACCGCCGCGCCGGGAAAATGCTGTTGCTGCGCTGTGCCGATGACCCGCGACGCGGCGTAAATAGTAGAGATATAGATAGATAATAGGGATTGGGAACCCCGCATTATTAGAGAGAGCATTATTAGAGAAGAGGTCGGGCTGAGCTTGTTTAATAAGGCAGGTGGGCAAGGTGGGTGAGGTGGTGATCCAAGCCGAATGTGTGTAGGGGTGGGCGGGTTGCGAATGCATAAGTATGTAGGTAATGTGGATGTAGGTGCGGCGGTGGTTCGGGGCGGAATATGCAGGGCACTTTAATAGAGTAGAGGTGGGGTGATAATAGTGAGGAAGAAGAAATAATAAGAAGAAAGTCTGCCAGATCTTTTTTGTCTGTGCTGTGCCAGATGGTAGGCAGGTGGGGAACTCCAGAGGAGCGCGGTCAGTAAAGTAGTTGTAAGATAGAGTAGAGTATGATCTGGTTCTCTGGTATTGGTACATGTTAGGTACAATTATTACTCTACTCTCGCTATGCAACCAGGTACAGGCCGATATGTAGCAATATGAAACGATAGCAAAAAACGGAGATAGAAAAAGAAAAAGAAAAAGTAAAAAAAAAAAAGAGAGCCAAAATGCGCAGTCCATTAGTCGTCAACATTAAAGCATGCCAATAGAGTAAAAAAGCCAAATAAATAAAACCCCGATTCTCCAAAGTGCAAGATGCGATGCAGCTATAATATTCGCGGGGGGTGGGGGTACAATCATACCCTATCACTCACTCACCCCCTTCCCACACCTTCACCGCCTCCCCCACCCTCACCACCCCCACCCCTCCCGTCCTCCCCTCCACAGGCAAATGCTTCATATGCACTCCAAAAACGACCCTTCCGCCTACCCTACGACTCTTTGCTAGCGTCACATAAGGCTCCTCATTCCTCACAGCCGTCTCCTGGTCCACACACACCATATGGCACCTCCGGCACGCCCCCAGCACCTCGAAAAATTCCCCGCCAACCTTTACATGCGCCCAGCGGTCCTCGGCATACGCGCCCGCGCCGCCGCGAACCACAATGTTTGCGCGGAACACATCAGCCCGTGCGGCCTTCCCGCCGGTGCACAGAATTGCGGCGTTGAGCGCATCGACGCTGGCGCGGTGCACTAGCAGGATTGGACTCTCGTTCGACAGCCCAATGGGAGCCTCGCCGCCGGCTTCGGCCTTGGCTGCACCTACGAGGTGCGGCTTGAAGTGGCGCTGGCCGCTGGCCGCGGGGAAGCGCGCGAGCGTGCAGGGAACGCCGACGGCAGCGGTAAAGAAGTCTACGATGTGCTGCGTCGAGTACGTCAGCGCCGTTATCTTATCGCCGCAGACGCGGGAAGGGCTAGGGTGCAGTGTGCTCAGCTCCTCAGGGGTGCATGAGAGCGGGATTGAGAGCTGCGGGGCGGAGGAGGGGGCGTTATGGTTGTGAAGGGTGATGTGTAGCATGCCGATTTTGAGGTCGATGACAGGGCGGATGAGTGCCATCCGGGGGTAGCGTTTCTGGTCGATTGCGGCGCCGGTGCCGAGGTGGACAAGGCACCATTCACGGTCCCAGGCGAGGCCGTGAGGGTGCAGCTCCCAGGGTTGTGAGGCGGGGATGGAGTAGCCGCCGCAGGATTTAATGGGGTAGATGGTGAGGCTTTCAACGGTGAGAGCTGCTGACGCTGATGCCTGGCGGGCGACAGCGGGGGTGGGGGTTGTGTGGTCGACGTAGAACTCCTCGAGAAAGCGGAGGAAGACGAGAAGATCATTGACGGTGCTCATGGCACCGAGGGAGATGCGGATGGCGCCGGTGGGCTTGCCGCGCATAACATCTTGATCGTCCCAGCAGCGGTGGCCGGAGAGGTAGTTTTGCTCAATCTCCCAGGCTGCGAGGCCAACGTGCTGCTCGATACCACCGGGGTTACAGAGGCCGCCGGTACGCAGGTGGATGTTCTTGACACTAGCGAGCTTTTCGACTTCGGCGTAGCCCGCCCAGGTGCCGTCGGCGCGCTGCATGTTGAAGGCGATGATTGGGCCCTGCGTTAGGGGGGATTTGTAGTCGCTGGAGCTGTAGATCTGGCAAAGCTTGCGGCCGTTCCCGTGCCTGAGATTAGAGAGAAGATCGTGCATGATGGTAACGAGTGAGAATGTATGTCTCGAGATAGTCCCATAGTCGCCGTATAATCTCTCATGCGTAGTAAGGGCCGCATCCAGGGCAAGTATCGAGTGAAACGCACTGGTCCCGTCCTCGAGATGCGAATGCGGCGAGTCCTCTTTCCGCGCATGAAAGCTCCCCCCGCACCCCACCACGGCATCCACAGTCCCTCCCCCGAAGTACCTCCGCGTCTTCAGTATACCTGCCGACGCCCTGCGCACAATCAACGCCCCCAAATCTGGGAAGCCAAACATCTTATAAAAGCTCAGCACCGTAAAGTCCGGCGCCGTCTCACTGTCCCCCAGATCCAGCAATGACGTCGTCACCAGCGCAGCCGCATCCAGCAGCGAGTACCACCCACTCTGCGCCTTCCTGACCCTCCCCGCCCAATCCTGCGGCAGTCTTCGTCCCGTGAAGTTCGACTGTGCCGGCCACCCAAACAGCCCCACCCCATCATCCTCGCAGGGGCTCCGCAGCCACAACTCAACCTCAGCGTCCGAAGTGTAGCACGTTGCCTCTTTTGCAAGCTCCCGGATTCCGACAACACTCGTGTGGGCGTCGCCGTGATAGCGGTATCGGAAGCCCTCCGGCTGCGCTGTAAATGCCTCGAGAACGAGCTTCATCCCCGCGGTAGCATTAGCGCAGAAGACGACGTCGAACTCCTCGGGGTCGGCATTGAAGAGGCGGAGGACACGGAGACGGATGTCATCGATGCGCTTGGTGGTCTGCTGGGAGGAGGGGGAGGGCGAGTGAGGGTTGCCGTAGATGTTTGAGCAGAGGTCAGAGGAGAAGGCGTGGATGAGCGAGGTTGCATAGAGGGTGGTGCCGGCGTGGTCGAGGTAGGTTATGTCTTGCTTTTGTTAGCCAAATGCTCTCTGGTGAGCTATAGAGGAGTCAGTTGGGTTGATTACCTTTGAGCTGTGGGTACTCGGTGGCCCTGAGCTCTTCGACGTGGGGATTGTAGCCTAAGGACACAGCTCTCTGGAGGATGGAGTCTCTCGACGGGTCCATGTTCAACGATGTCTGTAGGAATTAAGGTATTCTGTGTAAATTATTGGGTTGGGGTTCTATCCGCCAGCGGGATGTATTGTGTTGTTTGTTCTCTGTCTGTTGCGGCACCCTGCATGTGTGGACATTCTCTAGAGTCGTGAGGGCGGTGGTGATGATGGAGATGGTGTTGGTGATGATGAGTTGTGGGGAATGTGGCGATCCCCGGTCGGCTCTTGGATCCCGCCGTTATCCTATGTGCAGATCCAGATCCGGGCCTTATCCGAGATGCATACTTGGCGATAACGGGGTCAATGATACCGATAGCAGACAAAACATCGTGGGCCTAGTAGTCCTGTTATCGTTCCAATTAGGTACTAGAAATACAGTATCGAGCCTTTGAACGATCCCATATAGAGCCAGACTACTGTATGTACAATAGACTCAGATGATTGTTGACATCGGAAGAACACCATGGTACCAGCCTGACCACTACTACTACTTAGTAGTGTTAAAGATGCCCATAGGATCTTGCTTTTAAACTCTTAAGGTGGGTCTCTCAGGGTATGAATCCATATTCCAAGTGTTGTTTACACCCTCTTTTTCACGGTCATCCGAACTTCAAGCGAGCAAAGGCAAAGTCCGAGGTCTACACTGCCCTCGTTAGCACCGCCATGTAGATGCTCTACCCACGGGCGCTGGTTCACCATTCGTAAACAGGGTGCCTCGCTCATAGCTTCCCTAGTCCCCAGAGTACCCACACAGGTCTTTACCAACGGAACCGGTAGATCTGTTATTCCTCGAAGAAAGTGATCTGGATCCTCTCTCTTCAAATATAAATGAGCTTATTTTTCGTTAATACCGAGATCCGCATGTGTAAACAATACCATATCTCAGTCACAACTACTCCAAAAAGCGTTTTGCTAAATGCTAATAAGGTACTTTCTTCTTCTTTTTCTGGAAACAATAGTACGAATCTAGATTTTAAAGATAAGCTCTTTTGTATAAGCCCATCAATACCCTGTCCTATATCGGTGTTGAACCTGAAGCAATCGAGAGGGGCATGGTTAGTGACTTGATTTTTCTGGCTTTTAAGGTGTCAGTCCGGCCCTGCCTCTTGGAAGTACTAGAGCATTTCCAAGGAAAGAGCTTGAATTAGGACTATCCCGGGATTTATTGCCGCATCTCGTTGCTTTTAACCCTTTGATGTGTTCGTTGATGGCAGATTGCATATTTAACAATCTTCGCCAGTAGTAATCTTTCCAGGAATCCTGAAACTCCCTCTCCAGAAACAAGCCAAACTATAGGCGAAATAGAAATAACCCGAGTCCTCTTTGTCAACTGGAAGGTTTTTTAGTTTAATCCTTAGCTGTATGCGTAAACATGCGATGCGTCCCTGGGAAAGATATCATGCTCGTTTTTTTTCTTTATTTTGCCCCAGAAAAGTGTGTCCATCAACTCTAGAGCTATCTTCACAAAGGTACTGATTTCTGGACCATTCCTGATTGAAGATGCTAATTTAACTGCGAATGTGTCAGAAATACCTATGCTGTAATGGTTTTATATCCACATGTATAGTCATCATTAGAGACAACTTGGTCTGTCAAAATCGTCCTGGGTTGAGTTCCAAAGGCAAGTTAGTGACCTTAAGCCCTCCTCAGCAGGGCCACCGGTTATTTCTAGCTGTCTCCAACACGGAGTAAAACCATGCTAGGCACTAAGAATATTCCGGGTCTGGTTAATGCCCGCCATCTAGCATTCGTAGTCTTATGATGTTGTTATATCCTTTCTCCAAGATCAAAAATGCCTCAGATAAACGGCTAGTATACCAAGAACCTGGTCCTGAACCACCAATATCAGGTAAAACCTAGATAAACAGTATTAGAAGCTCCAAGCGGTCACTATCATCACTGCTGTCCGTGACAATGCTAGAGAAACTTTCGTCTCGGAAATGTTGGACCTTGCTCAGCTATTGTTATGGTACAGTGATAGCATGGCTGAATAAATGATGCTTCATTACCACATCTCGATTGGTTGGGTTGGGTTGGAAATTAAGTTACCCAGCCGATGCACTGGCGCCGGACCTGCCAACCGCTACCCGCCGACACACAAAGATTGCAGGAACGTGGCCTATATCGTCATGATCTTTCCCCAGACAGTGGTACGACCTTACGAGAGATATTTGCATTTGACCCCGATGCTACATGTACTGGTTGGGAAAGATTTTTCTACTGTGGCCTTTTCAAGCCCACGCCCCCCCCCCCCCCCCCCAAGGCGCTCAGCCCCAGCCTCACACCATTTAGGATATATTCAAGAAGACCACCAGGCATATGTTCGGCTTTTCACCGCTGGGATAAGGATAAAGGCTATATCAACCTCTACAGATATAAGATACTCTACTTCGGATGAGCCAGCTGATATTGATGAATATTGTCCATCATTCACTCGTAATACTAACAAACTACTCAATTCACTTCCAAAGTTGTCGTTTAGGGTATTAATCAAAGCACTACAAGTTTTCTCTCTATTGACTGATTTCAAACGACCATGGAAAAGCATTGAGAGAATGACTGCCCAGAAATCATGATGATGGGAGGATGCGCATCATAATCAATCACCCGCTACACACAGCCCCCTGATACTCTAGCCATCCATAATACTTTTGAGCAAGTTCATACCATCCACCGTCATAGCTTAATGGTTATGGCGTTGCCCGAAAGGGCCAAAGTCGATCGTTGGATCCACCTCCCAGGCTTGTGGGTTTAGTGACTGGGTTAGAAGCGGCTCTCCTTTTTGCTGCTCTCCCCTTTTGCGTAAAAGCATGCATGCACAGGAATTATCATGGGTACTTGTATGTATGTACTGGTGGTATCTTTTTTGCACATAGGGATGTGGGCAGATAGAAAACATTAAATTTAGGCTTTATAGAATAGCTGGGAGAAGTTTAATGTGGTCTTCAAGTATTGCAAAAGGCCGGAGTCAAGCAGCAGGGAGTTGACAGGAAAATGGTCCCTGGTGACTCAGGCGTCTTAGGTCTTTACGGCAGCAGGGGGCTTGAGAGGTGGAGCAGTGTATGTGTGTCTATTTGCCTCGCTGACCTAGCTTCCTCTGACAGAGAGAACTCTTTCACTACACGGAGCTTAACTACAGTCCTAGACTCGTATCTAGCTAGCCCTCCCACTGAAGGTTAGTTCTCAACAACTACATACTACAGTCCATCCAGTCCCGCTCTCTAATCCCACAGTCCCTTCTGACCAGTAACTTGCCAGCTAGCTTCACACATATATACATGAACTGGATGAGGGAGGGCGGGGTGTATCTATTTCACTCCATGAGAGAGCGCCTGCTTCTTCACAGACTCTCACTCGATCTGCGCTAGTCCATTTTGGGACATCATTCTGTGAAGAATTTCTCTGGCCTATTCTTAAGTCCAAATTCCTCCTACCCGTCAGTACCCCCATATTATATCAGTTTCACTCCGTCTAAGCTGCAGGCTCATCAGAAAAGTGGCCGCGCATCTACTTCTTCAGCTAAGCTGGCCCCTGCCTCTCTCCCACTATGGTATTAAATACGTAGGGGCTTAGTTCATCTCACCACAAAAGGAAATTGAGCGCACTATTCCACAAATTGTGGTATATCCGACACTTGATAGAACGACACTCTTTTAGCCGAGCGCCAACGACCAGAACAAAACGGCAACGCTTGGCATACCCTTGGCGAGTGAGATTCTATGAAACAGGTACTACAGTCACTTACGGGGTGAAGGCGGATCCTCTCTGACGGCGGTCAGGGATTTGAGGCCAATAGCAGAGCTAAGTTTGGGACGCCAAGGGTAAATTACTGCAAACACAACCACCAGACAGGATCCGCCGTCACTAGGTGAGCGACTGTACTCGCGGAACCAGAAAAGCAAAAAAATACTGTTATTCAACTGGAAGCGCTAGGCATTCCGTACTAAAAAGACCGTATGTCCCCAGCGGCTCCATATACACCAGCTGCAGCCGCTGCCTACAACCACATATATCTATCAACCTCAATAAACAACTCCCAAAAAGGACCCCAAAGAAAAGAAAGCACACCAAAAAACTAAAACTATGCTATATAAAACAACCCCAAAAAACCAAAAACGCCCCTGCCCATTCTACACAACCCCCGCACACTATACCTTCATCGAAGTAATCACACTAATAGGCCTGCGATTCCTCCTCTCCCACAGCGACCTCTCGCGTAGCAGCTCCTTGCCCTCCATTGTTCTTGACCGTGGCCTTAGCTCTAGATAGAACGAGAGCACATACGCCGTAAATACGAAAGCAATCACTACACCCTCATCATTAATTAACCACCTTTCCCCGGAAACCGAAAAGGGTGAAACTTACGCCACTCCAATACCGCCGCGATGTTGTCTTTATCCATTATCATGAGCACCGCCATCGCTATCGTCCTACCAGGTTATTAGCCCAGCCCAGCCTAGGGATAGAATGTACCCGCGAGAAGGGGGAGAGAGAGTTACAGAGGGACTTCGATAATAACGATCCACTGCTTGATCTGATAACTCGTCTTGAGCACCGCGCGCTCAATAAATGCTGTGCCGAGAACACGGTAGGATAGTGTTGTGAAGACGGCGGAGAAGATTACGCCTGGGTATATGTTAGCTGATTATTGTGGTGTTGGGGGCTTATGGGACAGTACCAAGCATAAAGAGACACAGAAAGCCATTGTGGAAGCGCGGGAACGAGGCCGTGTCGAAGATGCTGAGGAGGACGAGCGAGACGGCACCGAGGCCGCCGGCGCCGATGGCGGCGATGTCGACGGTTGTTTCGAGGCGGCGTTGGTTTCGGTCTGGATTTTGTTAGTGTGTTGGGTGGCAGGAAAAGAATGGGGAATGAAGGCGTACGGATGGCGTAGAGGGATGAGAAGAATGTTATACTGGTTGTTGTGCAGCCGATTACGAAGAGCGGTTTGAGCATGCTTGCTCCTATGAGTACAGCATCAATATCTACCATACTACTCAAACCAAGAAGAAGTAGGAGAGAATAACACCTATATCGGAGATATACGCAATCGTCTGCCCGCCGCCCATACTCTTATACACCGGCGACCCCTGCGCCAGCCACGTTATCATCAACACCCAATTCATCACTACCTCCCCGCCATCAGCCAAAAGAAAATCAGCCACACGATCATTACCCCCCCTTCCACTCTCCCTCTGCAACTCCACCCCACCCACCCCTCCCCACTCTCCCCAAAACCCCCCACAACAAAAAAAAGAGTAGCACTGACGTACCAAACCAAACAAACGCACACACAACCGGGCAAATCCAATACGGGAACCTCCTCTTCTCCGCCTCAATGCAGCTCTGCTTCTCGTTGATCTCGGGCAGGCTCATGTCGCTGTCGCTGTCGTCCGAGTCTACATCGTTGCTACGCGCCTGCTGGTAGGTCTGCAGCTGGCTCGCAAGCAGTAAGGGACGCGGGAAGGAGTAGTTTGGTGGTTTTGACATTTCTGAATTTGGGGGGCAGCGCAGCTGCAAAAAAAATGAAAGTGGGGGAAAGAACGTGGTGGGGAATCAACCCTGAAAAAAAAAAAAAAAAAAAAAAAAAAAGAGCGGTGAGCTAGCTAGCTAGCTAGTAATGAAAACAAAAAGGTCTCGCAGAGAATTAGACGGAGAAGACTCGCAGCGTGGGCGGCGGAGGGGGGGTATATGAACCCCTCTGCTCCCACTCCTCTCACTCCGACTCTAACTCTGACTCTACAGCTTGGACTACGACTGCAAATACGGCTACGGAGTACACACGACGAGAATACACCCTACACCCCCCCCTACTCCAACTATTCGGTAGGGTATGGCGCACAGGGCGTATTCACCGTTGAGCTTGGTCATGAGTGGTTCGCTTGTGGTGCATACCTGGGGTATGATGTAGGCACGGTTGCGCAGGTACCGGTGGTCAGACCAGGGTACCACTTCACCGGGTTGGGTTGGTGATACAGACAAGTACCAGACGTACCCGGGATGAGAGATTGTTATCCGGCTACATAGCTATTGAATTAATCCTATTGATATTGATCTTATCGATAGCAGGTAAGATAAGATATTTGTTACTAGCTGCGCCATCAATTATATACTTTGGAGTGAACACGTGCTTGGTGGTTAGGACTTCACCGGGGTAAGGATTTTTTATTTTTTTTTTATTCCGCTGAGCTGAACAAGACAAATAAGTGAGACCAGAAAGTTTAAACACCAATGGATGACTCGTTCTGAATGTCGTCAGGAGATAGTTCCAGATTTTTGGGGGGTGATTTCCTAACCCATAAACGGATTCGAAGCTTTCCAGCAGGGATATAGCGAAGTCTACCCCAGCCCGCAGGTGTATCGACACCGAAGAATTAGAATGAAGTGGATAGTTTGGGAGTTATGATGCGGAGAAATGGGGCATAAAGATATAAGAGGGCCCGCCTTATACTCTATGCGCATGCTGGAACGTTACTTGTGTTTAAAGAAATACATGTAGTTTGAAGGCTTTGGGTTGTCTGAGAATCGAGCAGCTAGGGATGGAGGGCTTCTCTAGGTTATGTAGTTTCCTAATAGTTATCTGGATAGTGGAGTTGTTATTTGCATTTGTTATTTGAACGGCATTCTGCAGTGGCCTGAATAGAATACCAACACTTACCAACAACGTCGTGTTCTTACTCTCCCCCCACACACGGGAGAAATATCAGTTGATGCATCTAGATAGCTGACAGAGTATAATATCCGTCGACCTCGAGCAGTTAGAGTGAACCACATGCATTCCTCTATGGTATCTACTCAAGTATCTACTTGTATGTACTTGTACTTGCTAAACCAACTAACCAAAGGTCTCGGTATATCCGCCGCTCCCCCTCTCAAGTACAGCGACAGGTAATAAGTGATGGAACGCCTTGAGAGTACAAACACCAAATGTTGGTGGCGTTTTACCAAAACAGGTATCGCTGGGTTCCATCACTTATTACCTACCGCTGTACTATCAACCCAAGTTCAACTAATCAGAATATAAAGAAAATATATACCCCCACCAACCCCGAACAAAAAAAAGTCCTGCAAAAAATAAACCCCCACAAGACAAGTTGACCAAGGAAAAGAAAAAGAAAAAGAAAAAAAGCGATTAAATTAAACTCATTCTAACCCCCCCTCTCTAATCCCACACGCATCCTCCCCTCCGCCGCCCCCGCCAACATCTCCCTCCTCACCACATCCTCCACAACCTTCCCGCGCCCCCCCCCCCCGCCCGCCCCCTCCTCCGCGCCAAACACACACTCCCACACATCCGCACACCGCACCACCTCCCCGCCGCCAATCCCCCTCTCCACCAGCTCCCCCACGCCCTTCTGCAGCTCTACCGAGTTTGCCACATCCAGCCTCCTCTCCCCCTGCACCTGCTCCTCCTCAGCCGACGACGCCGGCGACGACCCATCGCTAGCACTCCCACTACTCGACTGACCACTACTACCGCCCTCATCCTCCGGCGAGGGATCCGCAGCCTGCATGAGCGCCAACCTCCGCCGCGTCGCCAGCGCCCACACATTCTCCTCGACCGTGCCGTCCACCACATACAGCCACACCGTCGTCGGCCGCCTCTGCCCAATCCTGTGCACGCGCGATATCGCCTGTAGCTCTAGCGAGACGTTCAGCAGCGGCTCGCACAGAAAGACGTGCGTCGCGTTGACAAGGCTCAGCCCCGCGCTCTGTGACTTTGCGTGCAGCAGGAAGCAGTGTGTGGACGGGTCGGTCTGGAAGGTGTGGATGCCGCCGCCGCGCTTGGTGTTCCCGAGCGTGGCGAAGCCGATGTGGGAGCGGGTGAGGACTGTCTTCATGAAGTCGAGGAAGTCGCTCCATTGTGAGAAGATCACGGCTTTGAAGTTGGGTTCGTGCTGGCGGAGCCAGAGGAGGTGGCGGATTACTGGTGGGGGTGGAGGGGTTAGAGCTGTGTCTAGAAGTAGAGGTAGAGGGAGAGGATGGGATATATACTCATATCGATCTTGGAGCCAAAGTGCTGCTTGATCTCGACACGCTTTATCTCGTCCATGATGCGCTTATCCATGCCTGAGTAGATGCTAGCGGAGGCAGCGGCGGCAGGACCAGAGCTGCTAGAAGCCGTGGCGTGCTCTTCCTGCATGGTGGCTTCCTTCGGGCGGTACGAGATCTGGTACATATCCTTCAAGCTCAACGTCGCCGTGCATGCCGGGCACTTGTGAGACGTCTTGTACCATTCGACCATACATTCCTTGCAGTAGGAGTGGCCGCAGCTCGTGAGTATGCCAATCTCATACGTTTCTAGAAGAAGAAGAAAAAGGTTAATAACTACATGTAACTAAACCACACCACTCCACTCCACTCCCCCAATCAACCACTTACCTTTACAGATCAGACACTCCTGCTCCTCCTCGACGCCTTTGCCCTTCAGATGCACCAGGTAGCGCAGTTTACTCTTTGCCTTTGTGATTTTCTCGGCCAAGGCCTTCTCCTCGTTAAGCAGTTTCTGGAACAACGCATCATCAATACGCACGCTCCTGGAGAAGAACACCTCCGGCTCAAACGGCGCCACCGTATCCGAGATTGCCTGCATCTGCGAATAGTACTCCCTCCTCGCATTCGTCACATTTCGGAAAAACTCAATCTCACTACCACCAAGGGTCAATGATCAGCACAACCAGAAAGAAAGAAAAGAGCAAACCGGGAGGAACGGGGAAAGAAGACAACAGCCCCAACTTACTTTGACAACTTTTTATTCACCTCCACCTGCGCGCCCACAACCTCCGCCAACACCCCCAGCTCCACCTCCACCAGCTCCCTCTGCATCGCCAACCTCCCACTCCCACCTTTAAACCCCGCCACCTTGTGTCGCAGCTCCGCCATCCCCGCCTTCAGACTCCGACACGCCACCTGCTCCGGCAACTTCAGCGCCTCCCTCCGCGCCATCATCTCCGCAAAGAACGTCTGGTGCAGCCCCTTACGCGCCAAGTCCGCCTGCACATCATGGCGGATGAGCGCGCTGCTCGCCTCGCCGGCCAGCGCCTCGGCGCGGTCCGCAAGTAGCACGCGGATCCCCGTCATGAGGCGCTCGCTGAGCTCCTGGTCGGACACGGAGACCTCAAACTCGTTGCCGCGGCCCTTGTCGTCCTCGTCGATGGTGGTGTCTTCGTCGAGGATGGGCTTTGCGAGGAGCTCGAGCAGCTGGGCGCGCCATTGGGCGATGAGGTCGGCTTGCGCGTTGAGTGTTGTGGCGATGTCGACCATGTCGTAGAGGATGGTCTGTGTCTCGATGCCGCAGTTGGTGTTGATGGCGGGGATGGCGGGGATGGCGGTGAAGCGGTGGGTGCTGGCGCGGGTGCGGAGGGTGTTGAGGAACTTGAGTGCTCGACTGCGTGTCTCGTGCATCATCTGGGAGAGAGAGAGAGAGAGAGAGAGAGAGAGAGAGTCAGTATATATATTAAAGTAAGATCTGAAGGAAGGGCTTACTTCTTTGCGGACAAGTTTTGCGGCGTCGTAGTGCTCCTCTTCCTTTTGGCGGAGCTGGGCGATTTCTTCGCTCTCGGGGTTTTCTTCCTCTTTCTCTTCTTTGAGCTGGTACCATGCGGTCCCGACCCAGAAGAGACAGGTGTGCTCGAGCTCCAAGATATTCCGAAGCCGGTTCCGCAGAGTCCCATGGCGGCTTGTATCAGCCCTGCCATCATGCTCATGCTCATGCTCCGCCGTCTCTTCATCATCATCCTCCTCCTCCTCCTTCTCCTCCTTCTCCTCCTGCAATTCCATGGGCTCCTCTATGGCCTCTTGCATCTTCGTCTTTGGCTCCGCCTCCAACGCCGCTCTACACTCCCCCACCACCTCCCTCACCTCCGCCAACACACCCATCCACACATGCAGCGCAGCATTATAGTCCTTCTGTATCTCACGCAGCTGCCCTCTCCTAATCTTCGACTCAAACAGCGCCCTCTCATCGTTCCGAACAGCGACCGAATGCGCATCTGCCATGAGGTCCAACACCTCATCCACCGTCCTCAGCGGCGCCTTCGTCCCGCCAAACGTCTTCCTATTGCGCTCGCCCGCCTGCGGGTGCAAACACGTCTGCCGCAGCCTCGTCAACCACACCCGCAGCCTCTCGACAACCTCCGGCAACAACTCCCCATCGCCGCCGTCCCTCCTCCCGCCCGCCCCCTCCTCGGTGAGCCGGCACTCGTCGCACATCTGCTGAAACAGGTGTCTGTAGTTCTGCTCCTCAATCGCGCTGAACGGCACGCGCACCACCACCCGCTTCTGCAGCGGCAGCCGGATCTCGTCGCTCACCATGTCCTTCGTATGCCGCAGCGCAATCCTGCCCACCACCGCGGCGAACGCAGCATGGTTGTACCGTGCCAGCGTCGCAAACAGCGCCGGCCCCACCGCGCGCTCGTCAAACGGCGCATAGCGCAGGAAGCGCAGCAGCCCGTGGAGGTCGTTGATGTCCTTGCGGATCGGCGTCCCCGACACGGCCCACGCATTGACGCGGGGGATCTGCCGCGCCACGACGGCCGCGTTGCTGAGCCCGCCATCAATCATCTGCGCCTCGTCCACGCAGACGCGCCACCAGGTCAGCTCGCCGAGGGGGCTGCGCCGCGCCTCGTAGCGCTTCTTCTTGTTCTCTGTCTT
This sequence comes from Morchella eximia, assembly GCA_024713935.1. NCBI lineage: Eukaryota > Fungi > Ascomycota > Pezizomycetes > Pezizales > Morchellaceae > Morchella > Morchella eximia. The sequence goes on from JAMGZG010000020.1 coordinate 726,205, forward strand.
TGAGAGCCGCTGCGACCAGTCCCGCTTGGCCGCGAGATAGTGCAGCTCGTGAGACAGCACCGTGTACGTCGTGAGCACCACGTCCGCGCCGCGGAAAAGCTCGACCACCTCGTCGGTGCTGGCGTACAGCTGCTGCTTCAGCCCGCGGTAGTGGCACACGCGCACGCTCGGCGCGTGCGCCGCAATCTCGGCCTTCCACTGCTCCAGGATGCTCGGCGGCGTGATGATGAGCGTGGCGGCGATGTTGCGCCGGTCCGCCGCCAGCACCGCAGCTGGCATGCCGTGGTGCGCCAGCAGCGCAATCATCTCCACCGTCTTGCCCAGCCCCATCTCCTCCGCCAGCAGGCCGCCGCGCGGAAGCTCTGCCGCCCGCCACAGCGCCGGCAGGTCTTTGCTGACGATGCCAAACACATGCGACACATAGCACTCTGCGCCCTCTGCGTCTCTCTCGCAGAAAAACGTCGGCGGCGGCAGCCCGGCTTTATCCGCCGGAATGGCAGCGGCCGCACCTTCACGGTCCAGCATCCACTGGACTGTGCGGCGCTGGTATGGCAGCAGCGTGCACTCCAGCACCGGGTGCTGCACCGAGTCCGGCACAACCAGCGTGCGCGCGGGGGTGTGGCAGGCGGCGTAAAAGTCCTTTGGCGTGGCCATGCGCGCGCCCTTGACGACCGGGGCGTGCGCCGGGAATGCATCGGCGAGCAGGCGCCACCAGGGGTCGGTGCTTGCCAGGGCAATGGTGGAGGATGTGGGGGCGTTGTGGCAGCGGGCGGTGAGGGTTAGGGTTAGTGATATATTTGCGGGCGCGGAGAAGGTGAGGGTGCAGAAGCTGCTGAAGGGGCGGGGAGTAGTGGGGGTCTTTGTGGGTGGGAAGTGGGAGGCGATTGTGGATGCCCAGGTTATGTCGCGCGAGAGGGTGGCGGGGAGTGTACTTGGGTCGAGACTGGGTGTTGGTTAGTAGATAGTTCAGATGATGATGTATAATTGGTAGAGATGGGCAGTGTACTTTAAAGCCATAAGCTCCCCCCCATTGATAGCAGAAGAAAGGGTCAACCGTCCAGTCTGCACACTCCCGATATCTATATCCGCATCCATATCGACATCCTCCCCTCCTCCATCGAGCACCCGCAGGCCAACAACAACTGGGGTCTCGGAGCCCGCATAACTCTCTAGGGCCCCAGCCTGCTCGGCGGGATTCACAATCTATTGCAGAAAAAAAATGTTGTTGGTAAAATCCAGCCTTTCGAGTTATATGATAGATGGGTGTGGTGGGGGGGAGGGAACTCACGAAGCTGACATGGTGCCGCGCGAGAACTACATGTGCTGGCTCTCCTCCGCTGCTATCGCTATCACTACTGGCACCGCCATCGCCGCTGCCTCCGCCGTTTCGTTTCTGCCGCTTTGTTTGTGGAATGGGTATAGTAGCAGTAGTGGTAGTAGTGGTAGTGCTGGTACTGTTAGCAGCAGTAGCGGCGATTGAAGAAGCAATGTTCTCGTTCTTTATGTGTGCGATAGCTATACAGCTCTAATTAGCTTGCATCCTGTGTGGGAGTGAGTTATATAGCAAGTACTACTCACAGGCAGAAACACGACAGTGACCCCCGGTTGCCATTTTTGCCTTTTAGTGGTGACGGTAATTAATAAAAGCAGGAAAAAAACAGAGGAGAAAGGGAAAAGACGTCAAGAAAGGAAACAGCTCGTCCGTCGGGATCCTCAAAAGCTACAAACAGCCAAGGCTAGGTGTGCAGGGATGCGGTGTGGAAAAACGATGTTCCGGATTTGCGGGTCTTGGGAGAGATGAACCACAAATAAAATGATATATATGTATAAACTCTTCTCTTCTCCAAATACATGTAATATTAATGGGTGTAAACTCTTCTCTTCCGCCGTGAATTACACTCCCGCAACCGGGGTGCAGTGCACCCCCACAGACATAACCTTGAAATTAGTCTCAGCCCCATCATAATTCGAAGCAAACCCAAGATACAGATCGGTTCTCGGCCATCCAACCGCTGCTTCCACCGCATAGATCTTATATTATAATTACTCTCCGGCAAGTTCTCACAACCCAAGGACGGCGGATCGCCTAATAACCACAAACCAAATGTTAGAACTTCCACCGAAGAAGGACCTTCGTAAAAACAATAAACTCTTAATGGAGATCAAACTCACTAATTAGTAAACCCTGCCTCTCAAACTTAGTTCCACCATAATTCTTGAGGTCAGATAACTCAACCCTCCACTTCCACTCATCGGGCACCAGCTGCCCACTGCCCAATCCAAAAAACACCACAAACAACAACACCCTAACCACTGTGTATGCGTTCACTACCAACCGACTAAAAAAAAACAAAAAAAACATCAGTATTCTTTTACTGTTCGCTACCAGGAGGGGACGTCGGCCATACCTATCGATAAAACCCCAACTAAAAAAAGAAAACCAAAAACATAGCGTAGGTGAAGTATCAAAACGAAATCCGTAGCGAAGCGTAAGCGCAGTGTCCAAACTGAATGCTAATAATAGCCCCTCGATAATATTCCAAAAAACGTACCAAATCGAACTGCCCGACAACCAGTATTAAACAATGAAGCGCTACATAGGTAATGAGAACGTACATGGACAATCCCACGACGAAGGGACGAAAGACAGTCTACGTATAGCAACAAAGGTAACACGTCTAGTTAACCTCGACCGTGGGCACCGTTACCAAGAGAGAGATCATCATAATATGCCAGCGCCATAATTCAGGGGTCTCAATAGGCCAGGCAGTACATATACGTACCCAGGGTATCGGAAAATGATACACATTGGGTATTACTCAACCACGAGAGAATTAGTCTCCACACAAGTCTATCTTGAGGTCAATTCAAGTGTGTAGATTCCTTTCATAACGAAAAAAAAAATAAAAAATAAAAATAAAAAAAGGTCTGTCATCGATACTTTTTTTTACCGCTGATTTTGGCTACCAGATAGTGGCTTCTTGCTTAAAGAATTCTTGGCCATTTTAGAGATGTCCTACACTCGAGATTTGAATGTAGGGAGCGTGTCGCGTTGGCGCCAAATTATGTATTTGGAGTAATTGGGCGTTGTCGGGCCAAAATGTGCATCACTTTCCAACACCCTGGGTACATGTATGTAGCTAAACCTTAATTCTCCACATGTAGCCGACCGAGTGACCAGCGATGAGCAGTCCTCCCGATTCCCGGTCCCCTACTCCACTACGCTGCTACACTACAGACAGGACCTCTGGCTGTCAATCAGAGAACCGAGTGGTGTCAATGTCCATATATACCGGTATTTGATATTTACACTTCTTGGACCACCTACTATCATTTCTTCCCCACCGCCGCCGCCTTGAGCCTCTCCACCTCTGCCATAAGACCCTTCACTTCCTCTACACACCCACGCACCCACCCAATTAAATTAGCCCACTTTCCCCTCTCCCCCGCAAAAACACATATACACAAAGAAGAAGAAAGAGAAAGAGAAAGAATCAGAAACATACCCTCCTTCCCCCGCTGCACCTCCTCCTTCTCCAGCTTCAACCACGCCCAGTAGCACGCCTGGTACGTAAAGAACGACACCAAAAATACTTTCGACAGCGGCCGCCCAAGCTCTTTGTAGAACGCAATCTACCACCACCTCACACCCACCAATTAGCCCCTCATTTCCCTCTAGCCGGCGGTGGCCCGGGGGGGGAAGGGGGGGACATGCATGCTTCGACACCTTCTTCTGCTGCGGCGCGGCCTGCGGGGGCGGGGGCACCATCTCCGCCATCCCCCTCCTCTGCCCGCGTCCCAGGGCGCGGGCGCGGAGCGGTAGTCGTAGTCGTAGTGCTGCTCGTGCGCTCATCGCAATTCCACGTTTCAATTTGACGTTGCAGAAAACCGTCGACTGCGAGCAGGGTTTGTTAATTACCAGCAGGAGTAGATGAGGCTTGGCAATGACTGCTAGAACCAGCCGGGGCTGGCTGTTGTGGGTGGATGAAACGACTCGGTAAATTGAAATAACTCAGTAACTAGCAGTAAGCGTTAGGTGTCCTCCTGTCAGACCGCAACCCCTAACCCACCACCCCGTTGCCCTTTAAATCCACCTGCTGGCCTCCAGCGACGGACGGATAGAACAAACAGACAAACAGATCTACTCTCAGCTACTTTGCGAACCCCCTCACGCGCAGTCTATTCTCTGCAACCTACAATCTACAGTTCGAGACAGAAACACCTACAGCAGTTTGAAACAGAAGCAATGGTAAGTCCCCTCTATAGTACCACCTCCTCCTCCTCCTCCGCGGGAGCTCTCTCCCTCCCTCCGCCCGGCCCTCCCATCCCCGAGAACCACAAAACACACATAAAACACATCGAAACTAACATCCCCCACCACCACAGGCGCAAACCCCCCAGCAACGCAAAGCAAACGAGCGCTTCGCCAAGCGCGAAGAGAGCAAGCGCGGCAAGCCCGACGCCGCGCTCGCAAAGCGCCACAAGTTCAAGTCGCCCGTGTCGCCCATCTATCTGAGTATGCTTCTTCTCCTCCTCTCCCCCCCCCCCCCCCGGGACTCCGATTTGGGATGTGTGTGTGGATTGAGAGCTAATTGAGAACGTGGGATGTGTGTAGTCTTGCTGGCGTTTGTGGTGTTTGGCGGGATTGTGTTTGAGCTTATCCGGCTGTTCTTCTAGAGCTCTGGTTTTAGGTGGCTACCTACTAGGAGAGCTAGCTGGGAGAGCTTTGAGAGCTGGGAGCTAGCTAGAGAGCTATGGGAGCTGTGTGGGGGGAAGAGTAAAATGGGTTTTTCTTTCTTTTTCTGTTCTTTGCTTTTTCCTCTCTGTTTCGTTTCTTTTCGGGGTGTTAATGTACTATTATACTTCTTTTTTTTTTTACTACTACTGCTACTACTGCTACTATGAGAAACCTAGTCTGCGCCAGTACTGGGTACGGCAGCCACCCCAAAAGAAAAAGAAGAGAGCTTGTGAATCAGATGTAGATGTGTTGTGGCCTCATCAAAGGTTGCGGTCTATGTGTCTCTGTGTCTTATAGGCATCACAGACAGTCATTCGGCCGGGCCGGGGGTGTATCATACTTTCTCACTCTCACTCTCCGCCTATTCCTTTTTCTCATAAAACCCACATACATAAAACAAACAAAAAACACACAATCCAAAAGAATAGAACAGAATAGACAAAAAAAAAAGCCATTTTAAATTATTACACGCGATACCCATAGTATATCGGGCCGCGGGGAATTGATCATGGATCCACAATATTTTATATTCTACAAAGCCCCCAATCCCCTCTTCTTCGCGCCCTGCTCGTTCTTCATCTTCATCCCCGTCTCAAACTGCTTCTCGAGCTCCTTCTCCATCTTTGACACAGAGTCCTTGGCTGTACTGCTGCCGCTGCTGCTCGCAATTGCGGCGGGGCTGGCGCCGAGCAGGCGGAGGAACTTGGACTTTCGGGCGGCATCGCCGCTGAGCTCGGAGGCGTCCCAGACGGTGCTTGCGGTGGTGGTGGGTTCGGGGTTTGAGGAGGTGGTGGGCTTCTGCTTCTTGTCGGAATTTTCCTTCTTGTCCTTTTTGGACTTTTTGTCTTTCTTTTCGGACTTGTCGGACTTTTCTTTCTTGTCCTTCTTTTCTTCCTTCTCTACCTTTTCTTCCTTCTCCTTCTTATCCTTCTTTTCCTTCTTTTCCTCCTTCTCTACCTTTTCTTCCTTCTCCTTATCCTTCTTTTCCTTCTTTTCTTTTTTCTCCTTCTTGTCCTTCTTCTCCTTCTTCTCCTCTTCATCTTCCTTTGCCGGGGCCACCACCGCTTCTTCCTTCTCTACCTTCCTGCGCTTGTCGCCATTCGAGTCCTCCTTCTCGGCCGCGGTCTTGCGCTTCGATTTCGACTTCTGAATCACCACAATCAGTACTCCACATACACCAATCCACCCCCACCCCACCCAACTATAGTTTCATACAAACCTCTGGAGCATCCTCCTCCTTTGACTTCTTGGCCTTCTTGGCGGCCTTCCGCTCCTCTTTTGAGAGCTTTGGCTCCGAGTTATCTGTGGAGTAGGTGGAGTCGGTGGAGACTGGGGATTTATCTTTTTTGTCTTTCCTGTCCTTCTTCTCCTTCTTCTTCTCCGAGGTGCCGTTGGTCGAGGTGCCGTTTGTTGCTGGTGTCTCTTCCGTCTTTGATTTCTTCTCCTTCTTGTCCTTCTTCTCCTTCTTGTATTTCTCAGAGGTGCCGTTCGTCGAGGTGCCATTCGTAGCTGGTGCCTCCTCCGTCTTTGATTTCTTCGACTTCTTCGACTTCTTCTTCTCTTTCACCGGCTATGCATGCACCCCCAATGTTGTTAAAATCCTCACTATCAATAATCACACAACAAAAAAGACCAACCTCTACTTCCTCCTCCCTCTTCCTCTTCTTCTCCCGTCCCTCCGTCTCCACCTCCTTCTTCTTCTTCTCCCCCGCAGCAGTGCCATTGGGCACCCTCTCACCCTCCTTCCTCGCCGGTGGCCCACCGTTACCATTCTTCAGCGCAGCCCTCCTCTGCAGCGCCGACGTCTCCACTTCCACTGCTGCAGCCTCGGGCTCAACAGACAGTGCAAGCCGCGGCGACGCAATCGCAATATCGTTAGCATTGTCGCCCGACTTTGCATTCCGCCCGTACCCTTTCTTGCCCTTTCCGCGGGTCGTGAAGCCTCTTCCGCCGCCTCTGCCGCCGCCGCCGCCTCCTCTACCGCCTCGTCGGCCTGCGGGTGAGTGGTTGGCCGCGGAAGAAGGCCCAGATTGCATGAGCGCCAGGCGCGCAGGGTTGATGCCTGCGAATGGGTCTTCGGGTGACATTTTTATTTTTTTCTTTCGGTTTTTGTGGTTTGTTAATTCTGGTTTGTTGGAAAGGTGTTTTTCTTAACGTTGCTATGTGTGTGAACTTTTTTTCCCCAGAGCCTGCAGAAACTTTTTTTGTTGCGCACAGACCAGTCGGTGTAGGAGACGGGACTTGGCGGGACAAGGGTTTGGGGGTGGGTTAGGGCTCGGGTTTGTAGTTAGTTCGCCCGGTATGGTTAGCTGGACTTGATAAATTCTCCGGCGGTGGACACGTCCACCAATGGATAGCTGGGTTTGGCTATTGAACTGGCCAAGGGTCGGCGGCGGCGGCTTGAAGCTCTATAGCTACTGGTAAAAGTTCTGCATCCTCCTTCAATCGATTGGAGCAGTGAGTTAACCGCCGCGCCCGCACCTTTGAGGTCCTGGATAAAGCCCATCAGCACTACACCAACAATCAACTCAAAGCATTTTCCTGTTTATGTGTCCCTTGTGCCGTCCATGTCGATAACTCTTTCCGCCGGCTGCCGAATTTCTCTCAATCATATCCGAGGAAGATCAAAGATATAGTTAGTTCCTTGGTGGGCTGTGATTTCAGAACAGCAGCATATATCACAATCCCCCAAATCTGTTTTTCGGGGTCGACGGGGGGGTTCCGGCGTAAATTTGTGAAATTTGGCTGCAAGTGAGCTATCTGGAGCTCTAAGGTACCTGGCCCGGGAGTGTAAAATATAGAGTATGCTTGGAGATGATGATTAACCTCCCTCCCCTCGCTCGAACCACTCGATCCCAGTAGATATTGGGGAAAGAAAGAGCGGTTGGCAGCTACCATAGAGCTGCTCCTGGGTATCTCTACTAGTAGATCTAGAGTACCAGCTTCAACAAGCATGCCCTGAAAAGTCTCCAGCAGACCAGGGTGAGACTCACTCACCAGCTACAGATAGATCTTTACATGTTCTGTCCCTGTGTATGGCTGTCCGTATCGCTCAAATACTCTATTATCTCCCGCATCTCCTAGGAAGCATGGGCCATTGACCAGGGAAGCTGCAATACGGATATCTCCGTGATCCTTCTGTTTCTTTTGAGACTTGCGGAATAGACAGGCCCGATATCTGTGATCACAGCATGATCTCTCTGTATGTAGAGCTTACTAGCTGCAGCTACTACCGCTGATCATTGTGATTGGAGGTTACGATCGCTGGTTGGTTGGTAGGTAGGTTGTGCTTCCACGTGTCCAGATAAAGACGCAGCAGCAGCTAGACAGAACACTTGATAGATGCGTACTTACATGTAGCTCGAGTTATCTTATCCACGAACTGAGCGGGATAGGGAGTGTCGTCATATACATGTATTTAGGTGACGTATTCCGGACTCGGGCGCTGTTGGTGTCTCGGGGGGCCGGCGGTGTGCATGTGTGTGTATTTTGGGGGGGTCCGAGTGAGAATTTATGAACAAAGGGCTTTTTGGCTCCGGATTGGTCAATCCCTATCACTAAATGTATCCCATTGGTGATAGCCGATTCCATCTTTAGCTATAGCATTGGATTCGTTCGTAGAGAAGGATTAGCAAATGGGGTGTTGAGAAGAAACTACATACATACACTGTAGCTACATGCAATTAATGAATTAAAAAAAAAAAAAGAAAAGAACTGTAGCTACATGTATAGTATACACGTGCACTGAACCGTCTGCGTAGGTAGCTGATCATGATCACGAATATACTCGTAATTTCATAGCGTTTCCGGACGCAACTGCTATTGCATACACAGAAAAAAAATCGCCAAGGCTATTTTTTTGTATGGCATGCAATAGTGGTCGCGTCCGGAAACGTCAAAAAACTGCGAGTACATGTATGTACCGCCCGGGGCCGTACGATAATACATCGGTAAGAATCTCTTCGTTCTCCACGGCTCAAGAAAGTGCATGTGCATGTGCCTCCGATTCGGGGCGGCATTACATAACTTTACCACGGCGTCATGGCCGGCCATCGGAACACTTGCACACCTTCATACATGTAGCTGCACTTGCGCTTGCATTGCATTCCCCCCAACCCAACCCCTCACTTTTGTCTCCATTGTAAACACGGCCATCTGGCCTTTCCACCAGTCCGCGGGGGGAAGGGGGGGGGGGGGGGCAATGTTCCAGCATACAGATAATTTCCGAGATGTTTCGAAAGGGGCACTGTTGTGATGAGCAATTAATGATAACGATGATGGTAATCTCTTATATTGCATGGCGCAGATATCACTACGACTGGTACGTCCGGGGGGGCTTTAATCGCTTGCAGTTAGTTCAGGACCTAGGCCTGACTTCTAAGGATGCCGCCAGTTTGCCTGATCAGATCTTCTGACCGGTCCCTTTCACTTACTCGAGCTATCCCTACAAAGTACATATGTAGCTATGCGTGATTTGTGAAGTTCAGACAGTCGTTCCTTGACTACCATATCATAATTGATGAATTATCAATCAATCAATCAAATAACTGCCATCATGAAATATCACTCGCCACAAAATAACCTGAATGTGCCTGGCAAACCTGTTTTATCTCTATAGGAAGCCACCCAGATAGAGCCTTTTTTTCATCTATTAAGATTAAATACAAGAGAATAAAAAAAACCCTAGAGCGGAAATAATATTCACAGATATTAGAAGATCCGAAAACGAAGCTTCGGCCGGGCCAGAAAAACCACCATGTACCAGACAGATAGTCCCTAAGATACAAAAGAAACACTCGCCGAGTCGAATCGCGCGTCCCGTCCATGGGGAAGAAGAAGAATAAATAGCCACAAAGAATAGAAACTGATATAAAGGAATGACCACAATTATCATCAAGCATAAATCCTACCAGAAGCAATACATACATCGTCATACATCATTAATCCAAAGAGGAACAAGCAGCCACTCCCCCAGGTACCCCTCCAAATCATTCAACCGTAGACGATAAATAAAAACCCAAAAACAGATCCGACGTGTATGACACATAAAAATACAGGCCATAATGGCACTTACCGTCTTCGAGAATGCTTGCCTGTGTATAGCAAGCTTACAGGTCCTCCCGAAACCTCGAGCTGACACTGCCTTCCCCCGCAGAAAACCTCCGCTCATCGTACGGGAAGAAACCAGAAGAAGGCCTATTCGTGGGTGCGAATGTTGGGGACTGCTGTGAGAATGTGTCCCTTGCCTCGTCGGGATACTCCGAGTGATCTTCGGTACTCGAGATCCGGCCATTGATCTTGGCAAAATCCCTGGTTTTTTTCCGAAGGAGTTTTCCTTTGCCTTTCTTGGTACCTTGATAATCGGGGATCGCTGCGTCTTCTGTCCGTCTCCTAACCGTAAAGTGGTAACCTCCCCCTGGACTAGATAGCGAATGTCGACGCTTCACCGGAGTTTTATCACCTCCATCTGTCCTTATCGGCTGCATACCCGCTGCTGAAACTGACCGCATCCCTACAGGTCCTTGGGGTGCTCCATTCACTTTCGGAACTATAATCGATGATATACGGCGGGGGATTCTGAATGCAGATTCTGGCCGCGGACTCCTGTTGAGCGCCGTTCGGTCTTCGCTGGCTTCATTGACATGTTGCTGCTCGGGAATAGCAACATGCCCCCCACTAAAAGTAGGGTCAATCACAATCCCACCTATCGGGGCGCTGATGGCAACAGCCTCTTTTTCATCACGACTGATTTGGCGACTTTGGCGTCTTCTGAATCTATTGAAAAGCCCTCTGATCCTCCCCTCTTTGCTATCCGATAAAGGCGATGTGGGGGATATGAGACTACCATCACCTAGTCCACCGAAATCCCCACCACCTCTGCTGTCGATTTTTGAAGGCTGTCTCCGTCCCTTTACTGCTCGCTTTTCCTCTTCTTTCCGGCGTTTCTCGTCCTCCTTTTCGATGGCTTCCTCGCATATTCTCAGCAGTAGTTCTTGTAGTGAGGGTACAATCTTATCCTCGGGTGGTAGAGTTAAGGGGAAATATGAACTTCAAAACACACCTCTAGCCCTTCGGATATCCTCACGTGTCTCCCTTTCTCTTGCCTGGTTTAGGGCTTGCACCCGTCTTGATTCTTCAATATCCAAGTGTTCCTCTAATTCTCTAGCTCTTTCAGAATCTATCCTAGCTTTCTCCGCGTTTGCCCTTCTATTAATATCTTCTAGCAACGGCTGTACATTTCTTTGTGCAATTGCATCGATTTCTTCCGGTGCCATATATGCGCCGCCTCCGATGCTGATCTTCCCATGATTCTCTGTACGTTTTTCAGCCTCCGCCTGTGCAATTTGGGTGGCCCTGGGTTCCCAATCTTCACGTCTCGTAAGCCCCCGAGAATCTGCGACTTGCTTGTCTATTCCCGACAGCTTGGCTTGAGCGTTTCGCTGAGCAACAGACATGAGTAAGACAGCGTTCTCACCACGCTTTTTTGCATCAGCCCGCGCTATGTCCCCACGAAGAAGTGCCATCTCTGCGTCGGTATTACGAACTTGGCCAATATCACTCGATCCTGCGTTGGGGACAGTATGAGAGCGGTTGATCGAAGTCTGAGCAGCTTGAGCTCCGAGAGGAGAAGCTGAGAGTGTACGATCAGTATCGTAGCCTATCTTTGCTAAACGTTCAGTTGCAACTTTGCGAGCGGCCTCTTGGATATTTGAATTAAATCGCCTCGATGGCGGGGTTGTCGCAGGGACAGATTGCGCTGAATGGTCATGTCTTGGTACATCAGGTAAGGTGGTACGGCGGCTACTCTTAGACATTGAAATTGTGGCTGCACGGAGTACGTCCGACTTGCGCTTATCCTGCTGTGGAACCCTGCCCGCGTTGAGCACCTTACTTTCTGCGACGTACTCCGAAGTTGGGTCTGCTCCTGTGGCGACAGAGAGACGCCGAATAGGTGGTGGCATGTGAGCAATAGTTGCAGCTGTCAAAGCGCTATTTCCCGCGCTGGCCGCTTCGGTTTCCTGACGAATAGTCAAAGGCATCGGAGAAGATCCGGAGCGCCGTCTTTTTTCCTTTGAGCTTTGCATCGCTCCTATGGCGCCAGACAACGACCAACGCTTGAATGACTCAGGCATTGTATATGGCTGCGGGAAAGAAGGGTCTTCAAGGGCGTGGAGAGCAGCTTTCCCCGCAGGTTCACTCGGGGCAGGTTCCCAAATGTTCACGGACTTTGGGTTGCTGTGTGCAAGGGAAGCGGCGGCTCCAGCGGCGGCAATAGAGTTTGGTCTCCAGATTTCCACCGGTCTATGGTCACGGTGAGCCAATAACGCCGCCGAAGCTCCAGCAGCCTCAGGATGTAGCAATCCTATGGTAGGATAGCTTGGCAACTCGTGAGCTTCCGCTGTGCGAAGATAGTGAGCAGCTGTTATAAGAGGAGAAGGTTGTTAGTAAAGATTGCCAAAAGTCCCTTCCGTGTAGTGATGTGAAGGGTAAAAGAAAGAGAAATAAACCGGAGTTGTGATTTATCTTTCAAGGAGGACAAGTGGGTACCCCTTTCCAGGAGAATTACCGTAAAGTTCGGTAGTGGCAAAAAACTTTGTACCACGCTGCAATTCGTTGTTATTATCGGTCTGAGTTGATCCAGTCTGCATAGTCATATCTCGGGGTCCGGTCATTCTTGCAGGAATGTTTAAGGCCGAGCTAACGTCAGTCACGGCGGTTGCATTATTCAAAATCACCCCCTGTGAACCGTTTTTCGATAAAGATGTACCCAATTCATCTCTATTGGGTGCAGTAGAAATAGCCGTATGTGGGGATGTGGAAGTTGCAGGTGGGGTTGGGGTTGCAGTTGTGTCAGACTGGTTAGGAATATGAGTATGAGAAGTGTGACCGTTTGTCAACGGCAGCAGCATATTAGAAATGGGAGCCAGGGGGGCCTAATTTTGTCAACTTGGAATAGATATTGGTACTGGTGTAACGATCAAGTCAGACAAATTATATAAATTGAGCTGGCTGCGGGGAATTACAGATCAATATGTGGAGTACAGGGTATAAAATAGCACAGACTGCAGGGGAATGGAGGCGGGATGCCGTCAGTGCACCGTTGAAGTCGAAGTGAAAGATCACCAGCAGGGAACTATGGTCATAAAGCTGCTCGCTAAGTTGCCGATAACATAAGTAATAGACAGTTGGGGCTCGGCGTTCCGATTATGACATTGGGAGATTGACTGGACTGGAGGAGAAGGTGAGGAATGATTTGTCTGACTTATCGGGAGGCACTACTGTTGTCAGTGGTTTATCACAGGCCTGAAGGCTTAAAAGTGTGACATTTACTCGTGATGTCATCCATTTACTGTCTGTCACAGTACCGTCATCGTTTACCATACCTAAATGTACACAGAGGTAACATTCATTAATATCATGCCCTCGAGTAAGTAACGGCTGCAATTGCCTGGTACCGGCTCTACGTATTCCCTACTTGTTTTGAAAACCCTTACTGCAGCTGTGGATGCATGCCTGGTAATGCAATTCCCAAGATCGAAGCCGGTAATTGGCATGCATTTCTATCACAAACCCATTCGTCTGCTCAAATATAGATTCATAACGGTGTTACCTGTACCTACAGCAGCATGTAGAGCCTTTCCAGACTCGTATGCTGTAATGGTTGACGGGTCCATACGGTCCTAGGATCCTACATGCTCACCAACATAAACGTTATCGCCTACCAGCATGGCCATTAATTAATCTATTACAGCGCCAGCCCGAGATGTTCTTAGTGGACGGCATTCACTGTCCGTTCATCGGGTGCGAGGCGAAGAGCTGCCCAAAGCTTGGAAAGCGGTTGGCCCGATGTCAGGTTGCGTCAGAACCGGGGGGGCATCTTGGCCATCAACCGTGAAGCGAAACTTTCCTATGACGTCCGGAAACTTGAAAGTTTATCGGGACTCGCCTGTCTACCGATTGGTGTCTAAAAGCCGTTGAGATTTGTTCATGGGTATGATAACGAAGCTTAACGTGAATAACTGAACGATAAGTGACTTGTCCATCCTTTTGACAGCTCCAAAGTCTCTGTTTTCATCGATGGACGGAAGGAGTGTAGCTGGCCGCTGCGGTGAGTGTTGTCTGACAAGGGAGGGGCAGAGAGGATCGACCGGGGATTCTTTATGAACTCGAACCGTCTCGAATCACGGATCAATTCAAATGTTGTTGTTGATATCAGCTTAACCGCTAACCCTACAATGCCCTGTTACTTGCTCTGGGACGGCAAAATTGCCTTTTCAATTGGTAGACAACAAAACATTCGAGTGAATTTCTTGCATGAACCCCAGTACAAATGCGCAGCTGGGAATAGGATTCTTCAGTAGTACCTTCTACCTAGGTAAGTACACTTTTCTGAGGCCTTTTCACGCCAACCACTGGCCACTTACAATAAGCATAGTTGCACAGCTAGCCAGCTGATTAAGACTCATGATTAGAGGATTAGAGGGAAACAAACTCGTTCCTCTATCAAGCTTGTTTCACGGCAAATATACTGGAACATGTGCTAGGATTAACGGCATGATGGATAAGAGCCTACAAGCTTTAATACCTCTCCCCACTACCATTTTTCACCCCTCATTCACCCCTTCTAGCAGAGCGGGACCTCTGACAGGTTGTTCCGAGTGCCCAGAGACTCAGGTTCAGAACAATAATTAGCAGGGATCACTGACACGGTAGTACTATTTGGCTCTGCTGGCATGGTAAAGTAAGCAAGCATGCCACCATAACCGGCAATGAACACCAGACTATGGAGGTTACGTCAAGCCTCCCCCGCCCGGAATCCCAGAGTTGCAAACAAAGTAATTTTCCCAGAGATTTCAAAGCCAATATATAAACTTTTTACGCCCCTGTCTGTTGAGAAAAATTTACTCTCATCTTATTTCTCTGAGATTCTTTCAGTCTTGGTGTTGGCATCTTGGTCTTCTCTAGCTTATTTCTATCTCACCCGCGTCTCCCCTCTTTCAGAATTACATTCCCCATCTCTCATTTAATCGCCTTCTCTTCCACTCTTCCGAGATTCTCCCAAACTTTATTCGTTCCCGCCGATTTGTTACACTCTGTCGTCGATATTCGAATATCTCCGAGGACGATATATGGGAAATTGATATTCCCTGCGGCTGAAACACTGGCAACTCTAAACCTTTGTTTGACTACATCCACCTACGTATCGCTACTAAGTTTGGCACAACCGGCCATCCCTTGGCCCGCTAACACTTCCGAGAGCAATCATGACTACCTTTGTGGCTTCTTTGTAAGCTCTCCCATGTTATAGACATGTTTTTCTGATGGATGTTGTTGTTGTTGCGCAATACCCTGCTGTTCAATGATCTCGCATCGATTTTCTGTGCCTGCATTATAATTAAATTGCGTACATTGCGAGTCGGAGTCTATATTTCGCGCAGATCATGCAGAGTTGCTAATACAACCGCTGTTCTTCATCCAGACATCTTCCATACACCGTCCAGTTTGACAATGAGTCTGACGCCCTCAATTACAAGTCTCCATTTGGATCTCCCCAGCAAGCTCGGGAAAGGCCTTCGGATTCGGCAGCTTCCAAGAGCCCTCCCCGCATGAAACTTTCAACAGTCCGCGTAGATCCGCCTAGATTTGAGACGCCAGCTCTGATCCCCAATCTTTTGCAAACTCTTGGACGGTCCCTGACTTCCGCGAACGAGCCTACCCCTCCATTGACTCCAACTGCTGCTGGAAGTCCTACAAGTGAAGAGCTTTTCTTCAAGCTTGCCCATTCTGAGAATGCCCCTCTGGGCTCCCCCAGCGAGCCTTCCTTTACGAGAAAACTCAACCAGCCTAAATCTCGTCCACGGAGCCCCCCAGGCCCCGCTGAAATAAGTGAAGATGCCCAGGGGCCAGGTGACGGATACTTTGCTCTCCCACCAGCACCTACGCGACACCGCGAGAAACGCCGTTCGTCGGCCTCTGAAAGACCATTTAAGGGCAAAACCTGGCACATAGAGAGGACAGATCAAGGAAACGGAGGATTGAAAAACGCGGTCGAAGCTGCAATTGCCGATGGAACTTTACATGACAAGACCTGGGTAGGAACTTTGGGTTTCCCTACTGACAGTCTTGATGAGAGTGTCAAAGTTGCAATCGAGGGGCGTCTTCGGGAAGACTGTGACTCAATTGTAGCTTTCCCCAGCGACAAAGATTTTGATGGCCACTACAACCATTATTGCAAGGAAATTCTTTGGCCGGTTTTCCATTACCAGATCCCCGACCACCCCAAGAGCAAGTAAGTACCCGCATACATAGTTCCACAAGCCAGTCCACCCCGATACTAATATAATACTCAAGGGCTTTTCTGGATCACTCGTGGAAGTATTTCGAGGCAGTTAACCGTTCTGTTGCCGATGTCATTATCAAAGACTACAAACGTGGTGACACTGTCTGGGTACATGATTATCATCTTCTCTTGGTTCCCATGATGGTGCGCGAGGCGCTTGGCCCCGACGCTAAAATCGGATTTTTCCTTCACGTGGCTTTCCCCTCATCTGAGATCTTCCGTTGCCTGGCCCATCGCAAGCAACTTCTGGAGGGAATGCTTGGTTCGACGCTTATAGGGTTTCAAACGGAGGAATACGCGCGCCATTTCTTACAGACTTGCAGCAGGCTTCTATGCTTGGAGGCCAGAAACGACGGCGTTCAGTTGGACAACAGGTTCATTACAATATCCATCTCACCAATTGGTATTGATCCAATCCAACTGGACCAGAAGCGGAAGGAGGAGAAAGTAACAGAGTGGCTGGAAGCACTCAAGACGAGATATGCTGGCAAGAAGCTTCTTGTTGCCAGAGACAAGGTAGGTGGTCCTTATCTATATATATAATTCTTGCTCTTAAAACACCATTGATTTTGACTTTATTGTAGTTGGATGGTGTCAGAGGAGTTAGGCAAAAGCTGTTGGCGTTCGAGTTGTTCCTCAAGAAACACCCAGAGTGGGTTGGAAACGTTGTGTTGATCCAGGTCGCCCTGACAACAACCTCGATTGTAGAACTTCAGTCCACTGTCATCGACATCGTCACCCGTATTAACTGCGCATATGCAACCCTTGACTACCAGCCCGTTGTGTACTTGCATCAAGACATCAGTTACTACCAGTATCTCGCTCTTCTAACCATCGCAGATGCACTTGTTGTTACTAGTCTCCGTGATGGTATGAATCTCACAAGTCATGAGTACGTTTACTGCCAGGATCAAACCCATGGCCCACTTATTCTCAGTGAATTCACTGGGAGCGCTTCCATCTTCAACGGCGCCGAGATATCTGTGAATCCATGGGACCACAGCAGGTGTGCATCGGCTTTGTACCAGGCCCTTACGATGGATCCGGCTGAGAAAAAGCAGCGTTGGGATAAGCTCTATAGCGCCGTAATGCATCATACTGCATCTTATTGGCTGAAAACGTTTTTGGATGAGCTGGAGCGTGCATGGGTCGAACAGCAACGTTGTGGATCAACTACAATTCCGCGGTTGTCAACAAAATCTCTTGTGGATGCTTACGAGAATTCAAATAAGAGGGTATTCTTATTGGATTACGAGGGAACGTTGGCATCTTGGGGATCCCCAACAAGTATTATTCTCACGAGTCCTCAACGTACACTTGATGTGTTGCACGACTTATTACTGGATGAGAGGAATATTGTTTATATTATGAGCTCCAGAACCCCAGAGGTATGCATCTTCAATAAAACTTGACGCATATAAAATCTAACTAGTGGTGTAGGAACTCGAGCGCCTCTTCCACCGAGTCCCAGACATTGGCCTCATTGCCGAAAGCGGCTGCTTCATGCGCAGGTTTAAGAGCGGTCAGTGGACTCGTATTGCTGACGAGCAGCTCCCATGGAAAAAGTCGGTCAGGGAAATCCTCGAATACTACGTCGAGCGTACACCTGGTACTTTTGTTGAAGAGCGTAACTGCTCATTTATTTGGCATTATGAAAAATCTGAAGATCCAACGCTTGCTGCTCGCCAGGCAGGAGAATGCTGCAATCACGTCAATGATTCTTGCGAATCTTATCGTGTTCATGCTGTTCCCCTAGGCGGTACTGTTTTGGTAGAATCTAGGGACTGGACTAAAGCCACGGCGGCAAAAACCGTCTTAGAACTTACGGCTGAGGGTGGTTCTGCGGTGGACTTTTTGATGGTTGTCGGAGACGGACGTGATGATGAGCCAGTTTTTAGCTGGGCTAACGATCTGGCGACTGATGGGGAGGTTAAGAGCGTTACCACTGTAAAAGTGGGGACAAAAAATACGCAAGCCAACGCAACGGTCACAGGTGTCGCAGGTGGGTTACTCTTTTTTTCCCTCAACACTTTCCCTTTTCTGTTTGGCGACTATCTTTTCCTCTATTGGCGATTGCTGCATGAATATGTAAAGAGGTCCGTGGTTACTTGATTGGCTAACGATTACTCGTACTACAGGTGTAATTGCTGCCTTGCAGAAGCTGGCTACCATCATCCCGAACTAGCTTACACATAATAGAATGGAGGGTTTAGGCAATTCCGGACAAATCGGCGTCATCGGATTTATCTTTTCACTTTTATGTTTCCCTTTTTTTCAGTTACATACTTAGTTGTGGTCTTTTTTGTTTTTGTTACAATTTAGGGACTTGCTTTGTTTCATCTTTTCTGTTGTGAGTATCATTAGTATTTGTTCGAACGGATGCATTATTTCCGCGGTGCCTAGCGAAGTCTTTGTTTTCTCTCCCTCATTTGAATCACCATTCGTTTTTGGCTTGGCGATTGGCCATCTCCATTAAAACCCTTTTGGTTGATCGAGACATTTTTTTTCTTTGATTTCATGATAGCGTCTGCTTCCTACATACCATCGTTCTTGAGCCTGTCTTTAGCGGATGTGCTCGCGCTTTTTTGTTCAGTTTGGTAGAAATCTCGGGAGTTGGCTAAAAACAACAAAACGTGGCTTTTTGATTTCGGTTTTGTGAATTTTATTTATCTAGGTATTTGTGGATTCTCTTAATCTACATGGGTTTGCTGCCGTTTTCGGGAGTAAAGATTATATATAAGCTGGGGTGGAAATCTATAGATGAGGATTTAAGCACCGTATCGTAACTGGCATGCGGGGAATAAGGAATCTTCTATAGGTACTCCGCAGATGAGGAGGCAAGGAAGGGTAAACGAAAGATATGGTATCAGCTCTAGTATCTAATCTACCCCTCTCTATTCATAGAACGTTTATGCGAGGCGTCATAAATGAAACGAAAATAATTAAAAAAAAAAAAACAAGGGTGGTGAACCCTCTTTGCCATGAAAAAAGAGAAACGTAATTCTCACTGAATCTGATATCGGAATCCGCCAAGAAGGCGTGAAGTGATGTGATCCGACGGCGCGCACGGATCTGGTGTCGACCTTAACACTCTACGAGTCTCTCTAGAGTACACTCCACATAGCCGGTTAGATTGTACCTCCGGCTTGGCCAGATCAGCGAAGAGGAGTACGCGGACTTTTCTTCTAAGAGGGCTTACCGATCTATCATAAATCATGACTCTTGAACGGTGATTGCGTGCTTTGAAGTATTTGGCTTAACATGTGAGTTTCCTTTCTGTACGAAAGCTGTATCGACTGCTTGCGGTGCTGGTGGATAAGAGACTCGCTCGCTAATGGCCACACACTCAACAGTCATTGATGTACATGTATGTACTCTGGTTAAACTTACCTGGTAGAAAGTTATGTACATGTATCAATCGTGCCTACACGTAGAGTACTCTGTCTATCCCATTCTCTCGAACTTCACCACCGCCAGGTGAGGTTGCATCTCGGTACGGAACTACCCACCACCCTCCTGGTACGTGCAGCGAGTGATTCTTGATGACGCACTCACGCAACGGCAATAGTACCCGTCGTCCGAATCCAATTAGTTGAGCCTTAGTAGCCCAGCGGTTATCTCCACCCATGTACATACGCTACGGTTCTTTTTTACTTTACCATGCGTATGCTTTCCGGGATAAAACTCTAAAGCGTAAAAAAAAGTATCAAGTTGTTGTCTTTGTTCTCTGGACCAACCGGAGCGAGTCGAGCTCCGGGGTCGAGCCCTGATTCGCTCTCGAATGTACATGTTACTACTCTACGAGGAAGAACCTTATGTAGATGTTTAAACCGTTTTTGGGGATTGGTCGACACTGATGAGGTGGCTTTAACTAATGGCAAGAACCTAAATACACCCGGTATTGATGGTCTAGGAAGGTTTCCAGAGTACTGGTTCTGCTCTGTAAACTCAAAAAGCAAAGCATGCAAGCCTAGCCTAACCGCCATCATGAGAACCACCATCATAAGATACCCTACAGTATCGATCGTACGAAGCCAGACGGTCAACTCCACACCGAACGACCCCCCCCGTAGACTGTATCAATATACTGTTATACCCCTCTGCTCTGCTGGGTCCAAATATCATTTCAGATGACAAATGGCCGCAAATGAACATGCATTCAAGAGAGATTTATTCGTGTCCTACAGGCTAACGAACCTGCCCTCCGAGTTCAAAATGCCAGATCATTTCCCAGCAGGGTCGCAGCACGATCAAGATAACGCAGAAAAAGCAAGCAAGGCGTAAAAAAAAAGGCCAAGGCTCGCTGTCATAACGGGGGTTAACTTAGGCTCCACCCTGAATAATGTATGGGTTATTTACTCTACCCGGTCAGTTGGACGCAGGTAGCGAGATCTTTATCTACTCTAGATACAAGACACAGCCAAGACGGTAGATAGAAGTTACTAGAACGTTTTTAGTGCTGCTCTATCATCTATCTATCTTTGTACGGCCTACCAGCATACATACCTTTCTCAATGGAAGCTTGGGTTCGTCGTCAATCGACCTAATCGTTAATCGGGTTTAATCTATTGGGTCTGTTTTGAAATGCTTTCTTTTCATTTGTGCTAGGTTGGATCGTGTTCGATCCCTGTTTCTTTGTTTCGTTTGATGGAACGGAGGGAAAGGCGGTCGTTTTGCTTGGTAAGGTGTTGATTGGGGCACGCATGTGAGATGGATATGCGTTCAACGGCGGCGATGATCAGTGATTGACTCTACATGATACATACAGGTCGGTAGACTAGCCTTTCCCTCCAAGGCGGAGGAGTAAGTCAATACCAGGGGGCTGACTGGTAATAGAGTCAAGCGGCACAAGAATGAACAATAATGGGGGTCCGGTCTTTTTCTCTTCTCTCTTTCTTTGCTAGTACATCATGTATCATGAGTAACAGATGTGCACGTAGAGTATTTTGCTACATATTCTACCTCCCTTCTCTATGAAATCACCTGAGAAGCTACTGTACGTACGTGCCAATATGTCTGCCACTTCACCGTAGGCATTGTAGGTTGGGTTTAGTATGGAGTGTGTTGTAGGACTTCTGAAGCAGACCAAAGACAAAGAAATGTCGTTAGCGGAGATCAGGGACCATGACTGCTAATCGCAGAGCACGCTTGAGGAGGTGATGTCCGATGTCGATGTATAAGTGTTTTCTTTCCTTTCCCAATTGTGAGCCGTAGTTACCGGTCGTCCGTGGTACAGACATACTGCGGTCTGGCGGTTGATTATATTTATTTATTCTTACTGGAGAGAGAGGGAGAGAGGCCAAGCCAGCAGCCGTCGGCATGAATCTTAATGCCCAGGATCGATTATTTACACTTTTCAGTTTTCCTTTCTTTTTCCCTTTCTCTCGGAAGCTACTGTCTTCAATCGGATCCGAAGGAGAGGATCAGAGACGGGCCAGAAGCTGGGCTGTCTAGCAGTACAATCTGATAGGAGGAAACAGTGGAAGGAAGAAAAGAAGGGAGAAGGCAGGGAAAGTCAGACAGATTCATCGTCGTCGTCGTTGTGGGGGGGGGGGGGGGGAGTGGATGGATGGTCGCTTGGTTGGACACCTTTCTTTAGCACCGTGGGTTTGGCCCGACTTGGTCTGGTGGCAAAGGCAAAACGCGTTGGGAGTGAAAGGAAAGTGCGGGGAAAACTGTAATTGTGGGGTCTAGCAGGCAGGCAAGCAGGCAGGCAGGTGATGGTGCAGCACTAGTGCCTTAAGTAAACGACGTAGGTACAGGTACAACATACACGTCTGTGAGCACAGCACCAAAGCAGCAAGCCCTTATCTTCGAGTATGTACTGATACTTTACGATATTGTATCTCCTTTTCTTGAAGGATAATATTTTATGTGCTACATGTAGTGCTGGAATATGTGCAATGTATGTAATGTACGGTACTCTGACTGCAGCACTGATTTGATTGACTGGAAGCTAGGCTCTGCCTCTTTTATCCCTCCCCCGGGCCTCTTTCTCTCAATTGCTAATACATTGCGTTCATTATCGCTTGAACTTTCCATTATCTTGTGGTAAAGCTGTTCTTTTGCTGCTAAAACGGTGATCCAGACTCGCTTTATCGTACAGTTACAATGAGGGTTCGGTAGATATCATGATAGACGCAAAAAGCCACCGTCCGCAATATGCAAACCCACACACACCCCTTTTCTTTTTGAATTACCCGTGGTAGCTCAAGTGCAAGTCAGTCCTAGTCGTGGAGTAGTCTGGAGGCAAACAATTGGGCCGTTGACCCTTTCCCCTCCTAGACTGTGGATTGTTGATCACCACCCTCAATTGAAACGCCGTCATGCCCACCACGATCGAAGGTCTACCTACCCTTACCTTACTCACTCTGGTGGTCTTAGCTCTTTCACGATAGATAGCTGGGCATTTGGGGTGTCGTAAGGCTCTACTACTCGAGTTAGTAGGTGTGTTATCATACGTCGTGCTAATCTTGCCTACCCCCCTCCACCCACCCCCTCTGTGGGTTTTGATATGGGGTACAAAAACCCCCTTCCGTCCCCCGCTTGAGATCCTCACTCGTCACCAGTCATTCGGTCACATCTGCTGTATAATCGAACCTCACTGAAAGCGCCTACGTACATTACATCCTACATACCAACCGGGCCCACCTACTCACTCACCTACCTGTCTAAGCACAAAGGACACACCCCTTGATCAACCCCCCAATCATACCATTATCGTTCGAGCAGACGGACAGCCGATCCCCGATTTGAATCCAGCTTGCTTTTTTGCCGAATCCGGACTTTCGATCTTTTGGCTAGAAATCAACTTTCTATAAATCCGTCCTGCCACCTCACCTAGTTTCGAGCAAGCAAGAAAGAAAGAAAAGAAAGGAAGATAATAAAAAAACACAATTCCAATCTCACTCAATAACCTACCGTCCAAGAAACCTTTAACCCATATCTCTTATTCTTTATAATCATAATGTCTGCACCCCACGCCAACGACCAGCCCACCGAGCAGCAGCCCCGCCGTGGCAGCATTTCCCGCGGTCTGACGGACTTATTCTCGTCCAGCCGTAGCACCACAGCCGCAGCCTACCCAGGGCCCATTGCGTCCGCGGCCAATAGTCGTCGCCGTATGAGTATTTCCTCAGGAATCACTGGAACATCTCCACCACGGATCCAGGCACAGATGCCCATTCGCCGGGGCTCAATTGCATCGGTATCTTCTGCGGCGTCGTCGGTGGTCGACGAGAACGCCGTAGAGGACGATGAGGGCCCGACCCAGCCGTTTGCGAGAAGGTTGAGCTTTGGGGCAAGAGCGTTGAGGGATATCAGGATTCCAGGAGGGAGGGTGCCAACTGGTGCTGCTTCCCCGACGGTTGCAAGAGGTTAGTTGATCAATTCCCGTGGTTGCGTTTATGGTTGCGGTTATTGTTGCAGTTGTACTGACTGGTGGTGCTTCTCTAGGGTTCTGGGGTGATAGCGGGAGATCAAACTCGATCAGCCAGGGAGACGAGGCGGGCCAGCAGCGTAGACAGTCTATCGCTACCATGCCCGAGCCAGTAAATACTATGCCGAAGCGGAGCAATACCGTGGATCCGATGCAGGAACGCATGCTCAAGGGAGATTTCTATTTCGATTAAATATTCTTATCGAACAGAGACGGCCCGACTCGGAGAAGAAGAAGAAGAGGAAGATACAAAACATCACCGTCGCTTTCGAACCTCGCGCTGGACCCGAACGTTACGAACAGTCAAGTCGGTTTTATATATATAAAAAATGGAAAACAAAAAACAGCAACTCCAAAATTTTTATGACGATGTGTACGAATAGTTTTTGACGATAGTGGAACACGTTCCTTAAGACCAATACTTATGGCCCTGGACGATAACGACGATATGTAACAGTAGCTAGCTAGCGATAACGGAGTTCTTGGGGTGGGGAGCTGGTTGGGGAAATTAGGAAATATGATTTGATTCGCTTTTGGTGCTTACTATTATTCTTTGCTTGCTTGGTTGGGTCTGAGCATGATAACTCATGATTGGTGCAGTTACAATTTTGTAGTTAAATTTGTTTTTTGGCAAGGATTTTTATTTTGCATGAAATTTCACGGAGCGGAAGCGGCACACACACAAAGTGGGGAGAAGGAAGGAGGGGCTGAGGAGCATGTAGAGATGACACTCGCTATCATTTCCATTGGAGTCCATTGTTTTGTTTGTGGTTTCACATCCAGCGGTTTAATTGTTTCCCTTCCTGCTTTTTCGATTCGAGCTGGCATGGCTCTTTTTGTATTTCCTCTACTGCAGAGTCGGATATCGATAGGACAATCTAGTCGCGGGGACATCTAATCTAAGTGCTATATCTACTTTATTAAACTACCTGGTACCACGATCATCCAATATCCCCAGGGTGAGAAATACCCATACGTATACTCGTGAACAGAACGTGTAAGAAGAGGATGGTAGAAGTTGCAACCTCTAAACAAAACAGGATTTCCCCTCAAAAAGCTCTAGGCTGGCTGTCCCCGGGCACTGGAGTTTAGTGCTGGCATGCCCACGATCCTTACCAACAGTATGGCTCGAAACGATCATAAATCTCTTTTCACCGGGATTTATCTCGCAGAAGGTAATATAACCACCATCCATATTCCAAATTGCACTGCGTGACTAGAACAGATCGCTCAAGTCTCCCTTCCTCCTTTGGATTTTACTTTACGTTGCATCGCTGTTTTAGGATGCGTAACAGCAGCGCCAAACCGGCTGCACACAATCTCTAGCTATCTCTCTCACTGTATTAGTAGTGGTGATAATAGCAAATAGTAGTAGTGACATTGATACTGGTGGAGAGGAGAGCTTCTATCTCGAGCGGCTTGAACCTGATATATTATTTCACAGTGGTGTCCAGGCAAATCGAATCGGTGTACCACGTGAGCTGAGCTCGAGCCGCCGTTCCTTCCAGAACGCGCAGAAAAATAAATAACAAAAGGCCATGGCGGGACGCTGTTCGGGAAACCCAGAACCACGTGTGGGGGATTCCGGGAACCTCATCGGGCAGGACAGGGCAGGCAAAATTGTCTTGTTTGGGGGTAGGAAGGTTGTCAGGAATGCAAGTCAAAGCAAAAGCAGGATCAGCTCTTACCAGCTATCTCCTCTCCTCTACCTGCCCTACACACTCTCTACACCTAAATAATACCTGAGTTTGAAGGAGTTGAAGAGTGAGGGGAGGGGGGGAAAGCGGAAAAACAACAACTCCCCTCACTGCATTTTCGGTCCCTGCATTGCAATTTGCTGAAACTTCTGCCCTTTGCTTTATCCAGAGAGAAGAGGATGCTCATCAGCGGGAATTGGGATTGGCTGGGATGGGAGAGAATGACGTCTGGAGACGCATGATGATGGCCAAAAAAATGGGCGAGACATCTGGGAGCGATAAAGGATTTCTAGATAGCAGCTAGGATCAGGCAAACAGTAGTTATTTTTAATTGTGAGAGTTGTTTGTGTTGAAAATATGGGAGGTGGAGGGGCAGCACCCAGAAACTTAGCAGCACAGCGACGATGTTCCTGTCGCTGCTTGGTCCTGCCGAGCCACACATTAGCATAGGACGACAACTACTCGCTCGGTCTCTGACCTGGTCCACCGCCCGCTTTTCTTTCTCTTTCCATCCATATCTGAGCGTTGGTGTCTGCGCCCTCCGCCTCCTTTCTTGCTCTCTTTCCAACTCCGTCACTTCACTGCACTACAACTCTCCCCCCCCCACTACAACAACAACAACCCACCTCTTCTTCTACTCCCCCCATCCATCCCCCATACCTTCTCCATCATCCATCACATTCTTCATCAACACCATCAACTCAACCCCCTAATCCATCCTAAATCTACGTTCCAAACCAAATTCCACTAATCCTCAATCCAAACTCCTTTTCTAGAAAACATGACTACTGAGGTGAGTTGCGGTCGTCGTTGTTGTGTACTTTGCTTGCCCTTGCATCGCAACCCCTCCTCCTCAACCCCTCCTTTCGAACTTTTGATCATCCAAAAAGATGTACCATGAACTTTGCTAATATGTGTATTTCGTTTTTTTCTTCAAACAGCGTGAGAGGTAATTTTTAACCCTGAGATATCTCCGAACCATTATCCTTCCCCTTAATCAGTCACTAAACCTCTATGCAGCAAGACTTTCCTCGCCAGGCTGTGCGAGCAGGCCGAGCGTTATGACGGTTTGTCCTCTACTTTCAGGCGTTCGTATTTATGAATATTCCGTTTGCTAATTGCTTGGTTCGATTGTTTTCAGAGATGGTCACCTACATGAAGGTATGCTTCCCCCTAACCCCGCTTTTGCTATATCACCTGCGAAGGCTATGATCTACAAGAGACTATGTACTAATTCATTGAATTATAGGAAGTTGCCAAGGTACATAAGGATCCTCAGAACTTTGGGACCCCCTTATGAGCATATCGGATTGGTTTAATTATCAGTTCCGCGATGGTGCCCCTTTTTTTCTATTTGGGGCAAGGACTAACACCTAGTTTGCTTAACAGCTTGGCGGTGAACTCACTGTCGATGAGCGCAACCTCCTGTCTGTTGCCTACAAGAACGTTGTCGGAACCAGACGTGCGTCTTGGAGAATTATCTCCAGCATCGAACAGAAGGAGGAGACCAAGGGCTCTGACAAGCACGTTGGAAAGATCCGTGAATACCGTCAAAAGATCGAGACAGAACTGGAGCAGGTCTGTGGCGATGTACTCAACGTTCTTGACGAGTCCTTGATCCCCAAGGCCGAGTCTGGCGAGTCAAAAGTTTTCTACCACAAGATGTATGTTCATTCCGATCCCATCACCAACCTGACGGGTTCCCCTCTTTTATTTCTTGGCAATGGGAAACTAATTTCCTCTCTCAATGTGATATAGGAAGGGTGACTACCACCGTTATCTCGCCGAGTTTGCCTCTGGCGATAAGCGAAAGGAGGCTGCCCACGCTGCCCACGAGGCTTACAAGGTAACCTAATACCCCACTCCCCTCTGTGGCTGAACCCCAACATTTTTTTTTGGAGCACGTGCTCACCATCCACGTTTAGAACGCCACCGACGTCGCTCAGACTGAGCTCACTCCTACCCACCCCATCCGTCTCGGTCTCGCCCTGAACTTCTCTGTCTTCTACTATGAGATCCTGAACTCGCCCGACCGTGCTTGCCATCTCGCTAAGCAGGCTTTCGATGATGCCATTGCCGAGCTCGACTCATTGAGCGAGGAGAGCTACCGGGATTCCACTCTCATCATGCAGCTCCTCCGTGACAACCTCACCCTGTGGACTTCAAGCGAGTCAGGTGATGCTGAGGACCCGGCCGCCGCCGCAAAGGAGGAGCCCAAGGCAGAGGCTAAGACCGAGGAGGCCGCCCCTGCCGCCCCTGCTGCTGAGGAGTCTAAATAAGCTCACCAATGTTTGGCTGAGCTTTATGTGGTTCGATTTGGTTGTTTTTAGGGCAGTTAATGCGAAAAGAATTGTGGAAGTGTATTTCTTTTGCGTTTAAAGGTTCTATGCTCCATCGAAACGACAGGGAGCAAAAGTTGAACGCGGGGATTAGTTGGTGGGTGTCTCGTGGTTGGAAACATATAAACGGTCTGGGAAAGGATGGTTTTTTGTTTTTGGTGGGAGAATCGTCCTATTTTCTTGTTTTTTTGTCGAGGGCCACAGAGAAATCCAAAGCAAAGATCTCGTTCGATCAAGCTTCTTTTAAGTGTCCGTTTTTTTGCGCTTATTTCCTGTTAGCGGAATTCCTTGCTCTTATTTCTTTTTATCTGCTACCTATCCCTCTATTGATTCCATTCCCCAGATATCACGTTTGTCTATTTAGTACCCTTTATTAGCAAGTGTTCAATCCCAGTTCGTTCCCTCTATCTACCCTTTACACCATTAGCCAATTGTTTGCCTCGTCCTTGTTCTTGCATGATATCTACCACCGGTGCCAACCCTATACGTGTGTGCTTTTACGGATAGGAAATAGGTTTTTCTTTGCCTTAGTTGTCATGGAAGGCTTTCTGCGTATAGATAGCTCTTTATTAGTTTCTCCGTGGTGGATGGATAGAAATCAAAACAGTCCCTGATCATGAATAATAATGTTTTTAATCAAATTCTCGTGAGCCATGTGATAACTCTTCATGGGGTAACTTTTCGCCAACGGCCGCATCAGTATAAATGCTACGTCACACGCTTTTTTTTTTTTTTTTGTGGTTTGGATGTTTTTTCCCCGCTCTCGGTATGAAGTTACCCGTCCGTGGCTTTATCAATATTATCCGTGAAACTGTGGCTGGGAATTATGTGGATGTGATGGCATGTTTGCAATTGAAAATATTATTTGTAAGCTCTAGTATTGAACGATGTTTTTGTAGATAGAGTCACAGTCAAGGCTAATAAGGATTGGTAATAGTTGGATATATTTATTCAGATTAGCTCTACCGCGAGAGGCGTTTCCGGCCCTGGAGTTCGTGGCGTGCACCTTGGGGGGCAGAGCGGATCTAGTACAGTACCAAGCTTCATTATCTAACATAAGTGGGATCATTGCTTCTCACTCGATTCGATCGAGGGAAATATTTGTCTACAACTGCGGCCATGCACTCGGTGAGTTTAATTCTAGACCGACAATGAATCACTATTTCCAATATGAGCTTCATACAGATGAAAGCGAATTGTGTAGATATCAATATCTGTATGTACAGACAAAGTATCCATCCTCCACCGCCTCGAAAACACCCTACTAGTAACAGTAGCAGACCAAGCCGCTCTCATCCATGATACGCTCCGAGAGGTTGACATCCCTATCGTAGTAGTTCCCCTCGCTATCCCTTAGCCTAGCTCTGAGAATAGGGAGCTGCATAGGTGTGGCCATCACGCTCCTCGATGCGGACGTTGGTATATGAGATTGCGAAGGACATGATTGAGTATTTGTGGTTTGTACTTTTTGATTTTAAAAATTGATGGATGGGTAAGGTTGTAGTGGTAGCTGGCAGACTCAGCTGCATTCCCCATTCAATATGACTAACACTCCGTTCGGCAACACCTCAATATCATGATATTCAGCCCAATATCGTGATATTGAGAAAATATGCAATATTTTTTCTAGTGATAGTGTTCTGGCAACCACAAAATGTCAACTTTCTCAATCTACTCTCTACCCAATATCACGATAAAAAATATTCTACCCCAGGCTAAATATTTGAAATAGCACCACTAGAACTAGCGACTCAACCCACTAAGTACCCCAACTTGTGGTTGCAGCCGAACACACCAATTGTAACCACGATATATCGCAGTTTTGCCGAACAGAGTGTAAGGTGTGTCGAGATCTACATATCTTGACCTCGTTGCGACGGAAGAATTTATCCTGAGACCTCTAGGACCTCCCACTAAATCTTTGCATCGATTTTTGAATCATGAAACCTAGAGAACCAAGCTCAAGTGCCCCACCGATGACATCAAGCCTATTCAGCGGTTTAATTTCGAAGAAGTTGTTGGAATATGGCCGATACTGTCATCTTTTTTTTTTTAATCATGTAATTTTTGATTCTAGGTACAAAATTGTGCATGCAGCATAAGGCCAATACTGTCATCACCCCCCTTATTGATAGATCCTGACGTCATCCAGGTGATGCACACTCTAATTCGACAGCATTAGGCCACGTGAAGCCCTTGCATAGCGCTGCCTCGAGGCAAGGACCTTGAGGCGAAAACGCGAGGCTCTGGTGGTGTCGGATTCCTAATGTAGTACTCTAATGAGAACTGTCTCTCTCTCTACTCGTCTAGACATGCCGCCCAGTTAAAACACACGCCACGGATTGTGAGGCGAAACATTCTAATGTTGAGAGGCTGGCTAAGGGCAGTCATGAATAGTACTGCAAGTAGTAGGGTCTCTGATCACTTGATGTGGCTTTTCGGACTTGCCGGTCCTGCAAGTCCCATGGGTTGAAAACCATCGAGAGATAGGCGGTGGGGCAGGTGAATTGGACAATAACAAAGTTGTGTGGCCGCGGAACATTGCTACTCCTGTTCATCGGATTTTTAGTGGAAGGTGTGATGATCCTGATGGAAACTATGGTTTAACGATTGACCGAAGCTGGAAGTTGTATGATCCTCTACTTGTATGGAAAGAAAAGAAACATCTGTTAGCCAAGTACATAATTGTTCCCTCCAATTCTCTAGAAAATGCACGTACCCAGCAACTCTAGGAGTCATCCCAAACCCAGCTAATAAAATCCTAGTAATCTTCCACTTACATCCTCGCAGCAGCCAGAAAGTGAAGGGCACTCTCTTCAATAAAGATGTTCTAGAAGCCATCAGTAGTCATCTCAGGGTGCGTAGCACGCACTTGCCACCCATAAGGTTATTCTAATGGCAGCCCCTACATACGCAGAGGTTAGACCTGCCTGAAGCGTCAAGGGGCAGAATACACGGGGCGCCAGCTTGGATTTATATGAGCCTCGAATCGCAGTTGTTATTTCTTGGAGGAAATAAGGTCGGGCGTGTGAATATGCGCCAAAAATTGCTAGCAAACATATGCTAAGGACGTTTCGGCTGCTGTTGCAAAGGTGTGGTACTGATCCATCTTGCACAAAGCCTTTGTGGGAAACCCCAAAACCCGAAAACACATCCCATCATCTAGCCAGCTTCTTCAGTAAGTAAAGACAAGAGAGGTTGCGAAGACAGGGAGGCGAAACCCCATTAGCGGTAATCCTCTCGAACGAGATAAGAAAGGCAATTTTCATCTCACCCTATAACAAGTCGGAGCACTTTTGCTCTAGTAGACACACGGACAATAAATTTCATCATAGCATGATGAATCATGACGACGCAGCACTAAGGGGCACAAATGCGAGTATCACTTTGGACGCAGTCGTTGGTACTCCATGGCCTCACACAAAGTGAATCTTAAGTATCGGCACTTCAGCCAATGCATATTCAGTTAGAACCATTAGCTAGATTCTTTAGAGAGGGGAAGTCTACAAGATACGTTGTGTACGGAAGTCACTTCCCTCCAGTTCGTCAACTCATCATTATTGTATTAAACCTCGGGTTAAGCCTGTCGTATCACAATGTTGTAGATTTATCGTACGGCTCGGGTCATGTTTTGTCTTTGGTGATATGAGCGCTGGATGGGAACAATAGGACAAAGTTCTCCTGAAAGGGCGCGGGTAAGCCGGGCTACGAATAGCGTTAGATAATTAATAGCATTGCAGAGTGGGTGTGGGTTTTGGGATAAAATAAGGAAGGCGAGCTGAGGATACGAGGAAGTAAGTGAGAATTAGGGAGATTCAGACAATACTCTAGATTACATAAGTCCCTCAACCCTCTAATGAACACGGGTGTTTTCACTCCCGCATAATCTTGCATTTGTAGTGGCTACCAAAGCTAAAGCAGAACTAGGACCGAGCTTAACTCCCACCTCCTCATTCCGCTCCTACCGGTTTTCTTCATATCTCCATCCGCTTTACTGATAGCCAATCTTAGCAACTACATTTTCGCATGGTAGTGCATACCTTCATGGTGCGCTGGGGGGTTGAGTTGTTGCCACCAAATTTGCTGGGCAGACCCGGTAGAGGCTTGTAGGAAGCAAAGTACATAGACTGGATAAACATAAGGTAGTTGTTTATGAGTTCTAGAATTCTGCGAAACCCGGGGCTGCTCACGTTTTGACTTATTGTAGCGAGAGGCAGACAGACAGACGTTCTAGCGAGTGAGAACTCATGAAGTAACATTTTCCCTGTGGATCCCTTGATCATGGAGAAAGAGGCTTAATACCTAGTGATTTTCAACAAAGTCATAGAAATACCATTCTAGTTAATGGAGGAACCTGTTCCATTCCCGCTCCCACTCCGCCTCTGCTCACTCCCGGCCGCCTCATCTTATTCCTAATAACCTCTCTCCCTCTCCTCACTTGAGGGTGGGCTAATGTTCTCCTATCTCACTACTGGGTAGGGTGACGGAAAACAGATACAGTTCTCATTGAGGGGAGGAGAAACAAACCAGCTGTTCCTCCTCATGGAAGAGGGGAAGAGAATTACGGAAGAGATGAAGGGAACCGCGAGGGAGGTGGTGAATTTGGGTGAAAAAGACAAAGGACAAGAGAATAGAGCTAGAGGTAGGGGCGCTAGTGGAGGTGTAGGGAGGAGTAAATACAGGTTAGTGGTATAAATCTTGGTTTATGTGGCATCGACTCAACGTCATGTAATATCACTCGGGTGCCAAGGAGATGTTTTATCCAGACAACGATTTTCCTTTTCCTTTTTTTTTTTTTTTGTTTAATTCATTAATTGTATTCCAAATCACGAGTGGAATCAACTGAGTTTACATTTAGTCTCCACAAGCCCTATACTATATCTAAAAAGTGCTGTGGATAAAGTGCTACATAAATTACCCTCCGGTCTGCATCACCTCAATGCACCAGCCCACCGTCCTTAGCATATCTACGAAGTAGGCGCTGAGCGAGGGGCTAGGCGAAAATCTCTACCAGTGGAGTGATAGAGACAGTCGAAGAAGTGTTGCTGCGGTTACATGCGGTGCGATTATGAGAGTACATGTAGCTAGTTTGGGAAGAATTACATGTAGTTACTCACCAACCACTTTCTACCGCATCAGTGCACTCGGTCCCATCTTTCCGTCCCCTGCTTTGGGCGGACAGTTTGTGTAGCAGCTACTTCCTCATGTATATATAGGAGAAACTAAGTAGTCCGCTTCGTGTCAGAGGCCTCGTTAGGTTTCGTTGAGTAAATGCACGAATCATATAATATCACTCGCCATATTCACGCTGCGTTGTTTTTTTTTTTCTTTTTTTCTTTTTTTTTTTTTGTTTAATTCATTAGCTGCGTTATGGGTTGGTTTTTATCTTCCGAGCCTGGGAGTAGATCTGTATTTGCATTTTGATTTTACGAGGGGGTTTAAATCCCAACAAAGTTTCTTTTTATTTTTATTTTTTTGTTTTTCAGCTGCGGGAGGTATTATAGATAAAGCACAAAAGCGAGAGACAATAACGCAATAAATATACGGGAATAGAGGCAAGTTATTCAGATATTTATCCATATATATCGTCTCCTATATAATATTCCTTTAGCTATGCCATAACAACCACCAGAAACCCCACCGCACCAAGTAAAAATGAGTTATATTAAATTACTATAATAATATATACGCCCACTCCATCTACATTACCATCACCACAACATAGACACATACATCGTAAAAACGCCTCCTCCATTAATCACTAATCCAACCTACACAGCCTCAAGATATTCCATCTTTGCATGAGTCTACGGTTCTTCTTCCCCCACACATACATTGGTATACTCAGCGCACAAACCGCGATCTGCGCTATGCCCATCGCCCAAAACAAGCGCCAGGTCCCCAGCTCCATCAGCCAGTCAAACGCTCCCGTCGTGAGCGCGTACGAGAAGAAGTTCTTGAATAGCAAGAACGTGGTAAACACCTCGACTGCGATGCTGCGGTGCGCATCGACAATATACAGTGATGCAGCGACAGCGCCAATGATCATTCCCATTACCCTGGTTGCGCTTGTTAGTATGGGCGAGTATGGAGAAATTGGAAGAGGGGCAGCTTACTCCATGCCAAAAAAGAAGTCGGGCAGCGCCCATCCGTACGTCGCTGGCTTACTTGCTGTCCAGCCGAATAGGAAGACACCGGTGATTCCCGTAATTGCCTGCGGCAGCACAAGGAGAATGCGGAACTCGGGCTCAAAGACACCTTTATTCCATCTCGTCATTACTCTCGTAGACCAATCCGCCAGCATCCCGGCGAGCAGGAAGCCCAACATTGCGCCCAGGAACGCGCCGGCATACATGTACCCAATCTGCTCTTCATGGAAACGGACGGGCGCCAGCATGAAAATGTATGCAAGGACGACACCGATCATCACCGACCAGCCAATGAGTGCGCCCTGCGTGAGCATGCCCCAGAAGACGGCAGGATGGACGATGAGCACGACGGGGCGGAGTACGAGCTTCCAGAGCGAGTCAGTGGTCTTGCGGCCGTTGAAAAGCGCAAGGGATTGCAGGAAGGTTGCGCGCGGAGGTGGGATGTCAGTATCGAGATTCTCGATGGGCGTGGCCCCGGCTTCTTTACTGAGTGCAGGGATGGGGTCGGGGAAATCCATAGCTGCTGGAGTGACACGGCCATTGAAGGGGAGTATGTGTGTTTGTGAGTTTGAGGAAAGGTCAGTGTTATACTGGGTCGCACGGCGGTAGGCCGTCTCGGGGCAGAAGAAAAACACCTACGAGACCTGGGTTAATGGGGGTCTTTTTTATATACTGACTAAGCTTAGATTGAGGGTTGTGCTCGTCCTGGAGAGAAGAACCAGAAAATTTCCCGAATCGCGGTCAAGGCAGATAAACTGGCTTTGTCAGGCGTGCAGTAGACGTCGTGAAATCAGTGAAATCGGACCGTAGAACCCCAACCCATAGACCGAAAGACAATGAAAGAATGGATTCCTTATCGCATCTATGCGATTTTGATATCGTTGGTCATGGTGGGGCCCGTATGCAACCAGTTCTGATGTTCGATCACTTGCACTGATCTCACAAGGTCCCACTGAACGCCCCAGCACTATCCCTTGATTCCTTGGTCCTTCTCTCCAACCCGTACACACCCAACTCTG
The DNA here is from genome assembly GCA_024713935.1 of Morchella eximia. Taxonomy (NCBI): domain Eukaryota; kingdom Fungi; phylum Ascomycota; class Pezizomycetes; order Pezizales; family Morchellaceae; genus Morchella; species Morchella eximia. The sequence goes on from JAMGZG010000020.1 coordinate 760,926, forward strand.
ATCCCCGGGGCTTACTCACGAATGGAACACAAACGCCCGCAAAGATCCCCACAAAATAAAACGGCCATCTCCATCCCATCACAGTCGTAATCTTCCCAACCACCACCGGTGTCATAAAAGCGCCCCCAAATAGCGCAAAATTTGTCATAGCCATCCTCTTCCCCCTTTGGTGGACACAGTACAAATCTCCGACACTCGCGTTCACCAGTGCCTCAAACGGGCACACCGCTACGCCCTGGATAATGCGCGCCCAGAGGAGCGACTTATAGGACTGTGCGGCGCCGGCCCAGATGGAGGTTATGCAGAGCAGTATAGTACCGAGGACGTAGAGATGTCGCTTGCCCCAGACGCGGGCAGTGGCGACAATGATAAGGCCAGAGGCCCCGACGCCGCAGAGGTGGTAGCCAGTTAGGGCGGCGACACGGTTGAGATTTTCATTTAGGTGGATAGCGATGTAGATAGTATTTGATGCGAGGATTGAGGAGAGGCTGATGGCGAGTTAGTTGTTGACTGTTTTACTGGTGTTGCAGATTGAAGCAATATTACGTACCATGATGCCAGGACCTGGAGTTGGAAGTTATATTAGCCATCTTTCCATATATATAGCCGCGCAGAAGGGTGCTATACTTACAGAAACACAGCACAAAATAGCCGTGATGCAATCCCTCTTCACCAACGACCAATTCTACCCATCATCAGCACAACTCCCACTTCAACCACACCACCATCCAGAACAACCTACCAAAGGATCATTCGGGTCATCACTCGGCTGCGGCACCAGCACTATCGGCACCGGCCCGCTCGTATCGTACTTCAGCTTCGGGTCCATCTGCTCACCCTCATATCCACCAACATTATTCTTGGGCCCGGTCGCCCCCATGAAGGATGTTCCTGCGCATGTCGTCAGCTACATAAAAAGCACTTTTCGCAAACGAGGAACAAAAAGGAAGCTTACCAGGGACATGCCCGCCCGCAGAAGGCTCGAGAATCCCAAGTCCCATTCCGACTTATTTTGCTGCTAAGATACTGATGGGTGTTTGTGGGTACTGTCGCGAGCAAGCGCGAGGGAGATAGAGAGGGAGGTGTTGTGTGTATGTGGTAAGTAGTTTGTAGTGTGCAGTTATCCGGAATCCGGAATAATGTCGTGGTTGGGGGTGTGTACCTCATGCGGGGGGAAGGCAGAGGTGAGGTGTCTGGATGGAAAGTTCCGTGTTTCGTGTGACTCTGGAGCACCTACATATTTTGTCTCTTCTGTGAGAGAGGGAACAGAGAGGGGGTTGCGGGCTGAACACGTTGGGGTTGTAGGTTCAGCTCTGTTGTGATTACTGGCATTGGAATGGATGAAGTTTGACCTATTCGTAGGAATCTACAACTACATGTAGTGTGTTGGGCTATTATTCCTGGGTTGTACCCTCGATGATATTAGAATATATCATGTAGTTATTATAGTAGAGTCGCAGTAGCACAATACGATACGGTAGAAGAGCCAATCCGTACTCACTGTCGCAATTGTACCCTCGAATCGATAGGCCATTCATCCCATCCTCCCTCCATCCTGAGACAAAACCAAAACCAAAACCAAAATCATGGGCACCACCAAAAAGATGTCATGGTATGGTCCGACCACCGCAAACACCAAGAAAATGCATACGTACTACTCTGAAGAGTTATTCTCTATACTCGTAGCTTCATAGCGTTTCCGAACACGACCAATATTGCATGACATACAAAAAGGTGGATTTGGCGCTTTTTTGTATGGTATGCAATAGCAGTCGTGTTCGGAAATTTCATAAAGCTACGAGTAGATAATCGTGCACCTCGGGACCCATTGCTTTTGCCCTCAAGAACCGTAATTGCCCCGTCTTATCCAAGAAAAAATATCTCCTCATGGCTGTCGGGCTGTGCTGCAACTAGGGGATCTATCTTTAGAGCACCCACCTCCACGTCAAAAATAAAGTGTCGTGTAGAAGCAACCTAAGTAGAGTAGTAGTACTTTAGACACTGCCCTAACTACTCTACTCTAAATACATATAGAGTAGATACAGTAGACTCTCCCCAGATCTCTCCTGTCAATCAATCGAGTATTGAACTTAGAACACCTCTCCATCCCAATTGCAAGGAAGGGGAACTTCCCACTAGCGCAGGGCAGATCCCCGCTTGCTCCACGCATCCGAACTCTAGCGTGACCTTGCAACCTTCAGATCAGCAAACAGATCAACACTTCAACCGCAACGAGAAGTAAAGACCGACCGAGGGACCGCCGGCCATTGCCAGCTCGCTCTCTTGCTGCCAGCTCACCTCCGCCCCTATCTTTGAGAAATTTTGCGTTTGTTGTGTTGCGTTTAATGAAAAAAATGAGTGCCTCTACTACGCCGCTTGACAACTTTGCCAGATGGGTGATTTTGAGCGGCATGTATTTCCTACGCCGTCTGCAGGTATAGCTAGTGCCAAATATTTATGGAGCCTTCAAAAGAGAACTTCTAAGTACTCTAATGACAATGTGAGCACCAAGTAGAACGTAGTGCCCCCAAGAGATAACTAGGATCATTCACTCCTTTGTGCACTGCCATCTTTCAATTCAATTGGGTTGTGACTAGGCGGGTGGGTGGATTGCATGGGCATGGATCATAGCTTAAAATCCGCTGCTTATGGCTGCAGGCGAGTGTGTGCTTGGGACCGACTTCAAAAGCAGACGTCGCTGCCCCTTCTTTTCCCACCCTCACACTCGCAACTACATACACTCTCACCCTTTCATCTAATCGCCCCACACAATACATAATCCAATTACAATATGAAGGCTTCAATCTTTGCCTCAATCCTCGTCGCTGCCGGCTTTGCTGCTGCTCAGAATATTAATATCCAAGATGTCCCCACCTGTGCTGTAAGTAGCCCAACCACCGGTGAGAGAGAGTAGCGAGGTATCCTAACATTACATCCCCTTCCCAACAGCTCACCTGCGTAATGAGCTCAGCCCCCGCTGGCTGCGACGGTGCAGACTACGCCTGTTGGTGTAGGGACAATACCTGGCTCAGCTCTCTAGCCGCCTGCGTTACACCCGCCTGCCCCAGCGAAGCCGACCAAGCCAGTATGTCTCCCCCGCCCGCCTCCCATCTTCTAATTCGCATCTAACACGTGTAATAGAGCTCGTTAGCTTGGCACAGGGTCTCTGCGGTGCCTACAGCGTCACCATCTCATCGGACATCTTGGCAACTGCTACTGCGACGCCGTCGGGGAGTAGCGGGAGTGCTTCGGCGACCACCACTCGTGACACTTCCGCTTCCACTTCCACTCCGACGTCGACTGGTAGCGCTACGTCCCAGAGCTCGAATGCCGCAGGGCACGTCGTGGCCGGGTCAGGATTGATGGCGGCGGTGGCGGGTGTCGCCATGTTTGTCTTATAGGTTAATTGTCAGAATATGGGGGAGATCAATGATCCCTAAGTAATTATTAATCGAGTCTTTTGTTTTACTGTGTTTTGTATCGCGTATGGTCCGCATTGTTGGTACATGAATTCAACTTGTTCAGTGGTGGAATGGGCAAATTGACGCGGTAGCAGGTCTAGTGATGAATTAAAAGATATTCCTGTGCTACATGTGGAGATTTTCATGGTCACGATAGCAGTGATTTAAACTTGGATCTTATGAGGAATTAATTTCGCTTGGTGCAACTGGTATTCATTCGATGTGTTTGCATACTTGCTTTGTGTTCCCACTAGTATCAAAATCATCATCCAAAAGCAGAGCCTTCTACCAACAGTACGAAAAAGTACGCCTGCAGGCTCAAAGAACCGAGATTTTTCGGCGTCAATCTGCTGATGCCGTGGTAAGACAAAAGTGACTGTACTGTTCCTGTGATTCATTTAATTTACATTATGGCTGTCGAGTTCAGCTCGAGGAGTGGGGCGTGTATGATTGATTGGTGCCGGTTATCCTACAAAAGGGGCAGGATCATGCAGTTTCCCTAGGTGTCTGGGCTTTATGCGTTTGTAGTAGATGTGACGGGATTTGCTGCATGCAGGTACCGATAGCGATTGTAGATAAGATAAGTTGGTTGGGGGGTGGGGGGGAAGCGAGTGATACGTCATGCAACGAAGCTCGAGAACTGTTCATGATAATGATCTAGATGTTGAAGCCGGATAAATCAGTGGAGCTGGGGTTATCAAAAGTGAAAAGTGGAAACGCGGACGTTGAGATCCCATGTTTGAGTGCGTCGTAACTACAGTCGCAACTCGATATGCCGGATCCCTTGCTGTCCCGTACGAAATCCTCTGGGATTTTAATTTTCTTACTGCAAAATCGATTTGCTATCCCGGATTTTTTGCTATCCCGTACGAAATCCTTCGAATCTTGGCAATCCGGCATATCGAGTTGCGACTGTACATGTACAGCTGGAGCCTTGTGGCCTTGCAGCCTTGCCGCGTACGGCCTGCACAGAATGATGATTGTATTGGGGGAGGTTATAGAATCAAGGGCTTAAATGCGGATTTAGAACATTTTTGATAGCCCTCAGCTTTAAAGACACTTAAACCGCGAGTGTCTACACGATGATTCGTACGGCTCATGATGTAAACATTCTACAGTACTACATTATTACATACACGTAGTAGTCTAGGATGAATTAGTAGAACGCAGCAGCGTGCCTTGAGCCGTCAATTTCCTATTTGACCGCGTATATGAACCGCCAAGTCCTTCTACTTACTTATCCAGGATACCGTGGATTGATATCAACAATAAGGCCAATGGCAGGGAAAACCCGAGATAAAGTGGCGATGGTCTACGGTATAGTCATAAACCTAACTCTTCCAGGTTTCCATAATACTCAATCAGGAGGCTGCAGTAATGAAATACAGGGTTGGAGTGTATCTGCAATGCGGGTGAGTCATGGGTTATCATTCGTACAGTCTGCTTACACCACTAAAAGATAAGTGAAGGAGCAGGGTTCGAACGAACGTTGCTTTCGCTGATGGTATCCAAAGATTACGTGGGGACCGCTAGTGCTCGTACGCATGGCTATCTCCGGTAAAAGGCAAGAGACAAGTACTGATACGCCGAGGCCGGTCCACCCGTGCCTTGTACAAGCTGTTATTATGCACCGATCCGCTGTCTAAGGGCAGTTAGTTCTACGCATAAGCCCATTCGGATTCCATCACTCCTAAATGGTTGAAATATCATCTTCGGATGCTGTGGTTTGGAAGACATCACGCCAAGGCCTATTATGGCCTGACACCCGCGCGTATTCAATCCACAGAGAGGTTGCTCCGACTAATAATTTTTCTTATTTCGCCCATGATCTACGCTCCCACTATCATTCAATCATCAGCTTTTCGTCCACTATGATTTTATTAACCCATAACTCCATTAATGAGCCACAATGTTCAAGCAGCTACTAATATCGAGGGTGGTTTCGAAGCTTATAAGCCGAGTGACTACGCATGACAAGATCAAAAATTGTTGGGCCAGGCCTAACTATATGAAAATCTTCCAATTTTAAGGGCTTCGTAGTGAATATATGCTACCCCAGGAAGAAGGCGAACTAACTATGTTTGTGGTCGGATAAGTCGTAAGCTTAAGTCGAAAGATATCATGAAGAGTAATGGTGAAAGATAGCTGGCCTCGTACCTACGCATAGCCATGTATTCCGTCCCAATTACCCTAGCTTTAGTGTAATAATAGTATTTTCTCCCTTGATTAATCCTGCTTCGGCTGTGAGTGGTCGGGGTATCGAAAGGCTGATTTCTTTCTAGAGCATATTTTCGAGTGACCACTGATGATTGATGCCAAGCCTACACTAAGCCATCCCACCTTGAGCCTCACCCCACACCAGCAACATCACCTCCGTTCAACCAACCCCCTCCTCAACCTAATACCTCCCTCTATCTACAACCACCCGATAGAATGACCGAGAACGGCCCCTCCGATGCAGCTACCTCTGACCCCTCCGGCTTTCTCCAGGAAATTATCGGTGCGCCCATCACCGTGAAGCTGAACTCGGGAGTAGAGTATCGAGGTTGGCATTACACTAGGCTACATGGCGAGAGTAGTAAGCAGGCAAGCTGACAAAGGTTATAGGCGAGCTTTCGTCCGTAGACGGTTACATGAACATTGCGCTCGAGAAGACCGTCGAGTATGTCAATGGGGAGGTTAGAAATAAGTATGGGGATGTCTTTATTCGGGGGAACAACGGTTTGTCTCTCCTTCCTCCAGCGTGGCTTTGTGTGGTAATTATAAGAGGAATGCTAATTGATGTGTGGATTAGTGCTATATATCTCTCAGGACGCGGTATAGGTGGAGTACGTAGTATGGACAGGCGCCGGAAAGCTTTTCTCTATCTCTCTCTCTCTCTTTTTAGCAATTGAGCTCTTTTATCCTCCGAAGAACGGTATCTCATTTGGCCATGTTTACGAGAATTGTCTTGTGTGGAAGATCGGCCGGAGATCCTTTTAATCGATAAACTAGCCGATCCAACATCTCTGACCGGATTCAGTGCTACTTCCGTACTTCACAGTATGATTAATCTGGGCAACCACATGGTTATTATCGTGGAACTGTTTCTATACTTCACGGACCGCTGCTACATCTTTAAGCCTGCCTTATTATGTTTGGGTCAGGCTAAGGTCAAATAAACCCACCTCTTATGAAGCTCTGAGGCCCAATTTTGTTGTCGTCCAAGCAATCAGACTATGCTCAGGTTCTCACCCAATAATAATGTTGTGTGCAAACAAAGTATATATGTAGAGTGGTGGGAGGAGAGTGGGAATCAAGGGCGACAGATGACGAATGGGGTGGTAAAGCTCGAAAACGTGGACAAAACGTGGGCAACAAATTATTAGAAAGAGCTGCCAAGTCTCGCGATCTCCTTCAAAACTCTACAATCTCCAATTTGAAGAAGCATGTTAGCCATTTGCTGAATAATAGTAAGCCCTAAGCTGTTTTTGCGCAGCCACTATGGTATCACAATTATGTTTCAGAAAAAAAGAGAAAAAAAAAACAATTTTTGGTAGTAAGTAACAGGTCCTGCTTGCGCTATGCTAGATACCAGGGAGAATTTATAGTCTTGCTGATCCTTACCATAGCGAAGTTGACTTACATCGCTATGTATCTAATAAGCTAAACTTGAAAGCTGTGGTTTGCTTGCTTCACCTTCCCTACGCCCTAGATGATAGATGTAGAGGTGGCTCTCTCTCTCGCCCATGTTCATGCTTTCTTTACTTGAGGTTGTGTAGTAAAATCTACCAATAGAAAAGTTTCCTGATCACGATGACTGTATTGCATACATCTACATAAATGTTCTTATCTCGGTATTTGTACAGCCACTCTGCAAAGGTGTTCGTGATTCCGATTTCGGAGTGAGACATTTCTCTATATGTAACCGTGGCGGACCATCAAGAACCCCCCAAGAGAAGACTTTCCCAGTGACCAATGGCGCCCAAATTAATGAAGAATAAGATCAATGACCCATCTTCTTTTTATATATAGTCACGAACTTCATTATATATTTTTCGTTGTTTTGAATCTCAACTTTAATAACATCAGTATTACGGGTGCGCCATACTGCGCACTGACATTAAAACTAATATCACGACCACTTTTGCTGAGTGGCTGTATGTATCATCATACTTCAACTATCTAGTACTCCATGATATAGAAAATTTCCCCAAAAGATCAAGCAAAGAACCTACCCATTATTGATACTGAATATACCCCGGAAAGGAAAGTGTTTACTGAGACAGCTTCGCCAGAACCTCGGCATCCTCATCTAAGATGCCCCGGCGGATTTGTTGAATCATAATCTAAATGTACACTGCTATGGTCAGCACTCCCTACGCATTACTTTAAACGAACAAAAGGGGAACTCACAAAGCTCTATCAACAACACCTAGGCTCTCAATCACGTACTGTAAACTCTCTCCCAAATCATGACTATCCTTCAATCCTAACCCCTCATCAAGGACTATGTCCACCTCTACGTTCAACAAATCCCCGTTCCTATATGCATTAACACTCGTGATCGCCTTGATGCTCTTTGCAAACCTCATGGCCATATACAGCAGTACATTCCTCTCATCTCCGGACGCCGCAGCACCCGTCAGATTTTCTACATGCTCCAGACCGATCCCCGCCCAGGAGATAATGACATATGCCGACAGCAGTGTACCACCGAGGGCGTCGAGCCACCACAGCTCCAGCCACGTCCCAAGTAGAGGGAACAGGATAGAGAAGAAATTGAAGACGACATCGGTGACGGCGTCGGCTGCGAGGGCTTGCACGGAGGAATTGCGCACGGAGCGGCACCAGAGGAAGCAGAGAGTTTTGATCACGATGGTGCTAAGCATGATTATGATGGCGCTGGGGGTGAGGAGAACGATAGCGTGGGTGGCCGGAGTGATGAGGTGCTTGAGGGAGGTCAGGCCCACTTGGAGGAATGACACGATCATGATGATGGAGAAGACGAGAACGCCAATGGGTTCGAGACGGGAACGGCCTACGGGGTAGAGATACTTGTCGCGGCGTTCGATAAGACTGTGAGAGGTCAGTTGGGGGTGCGAGTGATGGGTAGTGAGGGGGTTTACGTGGTGGTAGTCCAAACAATGGCAGTACTGAGGAAGTCCAGGGCAGCTGCAGGTTAGTTAGCAAACGGGTTCTCTCTCATTTGTTGGTTTGCGGGCGTGTTGCCTGTATACACGCACCATCTACCAAACTAGCAAGTACGGACAACGAATTCGTCATAATGGCTACCAGAATCTTCGATATCAGTAGCAACGTATTTGCCAACAGGTTGAGATAAATTGCGAATTTTCTACCGAACCCTGTTAGCATATATATACATGTATTTATCTCTAAAGATTGTGCGTTCGGGACTTACACAACTTTAGCCATGTCCTCAGCGCTTCCACTTCCCCCGCCGCCTACTTCGTCACCGAGTAAAGGGGATTCCTCATCTGCAATTTTGTAGAGATAGCTTGGCCGTTTCTTCATGGGTGGTGGTGCATCAGGGATAGAATCGTACCCTTGGTGCGGGTTAGTGTCGGAAGAGGATACCAGATACGTTTCAGGGATTGTTTCCGGCTGGACTGTGTCAGAGGGAATATAAAATTGAGTGAGATGAAACAAGCTGGCATGCTCCTATTTGTAACAAGAGATCTACGGATCGGAGTGCTATTTTATAGGTAGGAGCACTAACCGGATTATAGGTCTGCAATAAATCTCGTGGGAGCGTTGAATCCAGTAGGCCATCGATGTAGATATATCGGTCAATCAATGAATTGGTCCTCTCATAATAATTTCGACTGAGACAGACACCCCAACATATAAGCTTCCTTATATTATAATTATTTAAAATAAATTGTGACTCACACTTTCTTTTTCATCTGCTTCAACTCTGAAGGCGATTTTCTATACCGCTCCCATTGATACCTCGGATTGTTATTCCCAATCAGGCGCATATACCTCATATGAGGGTTCTGCAGAGCCGCGATGCTAGGGCGATGGACATGTCCATGATTGATTGAACCATGCGATTCATTACCGAGGATCATGAGTGCTGGGAGAGTGCGATTCCGCTGTGGTAGAAGCGCACCGGGCTGCTGCAATGGGAGGAAGCCTCCGGTTGTGGGTAGCGAAGTCATGAGTATGTATGTTTGTAGATGTGTGTTTAGGGATGTAAGTGTGGAAGTGGTTGGTCTTCAGGTATTTATAGGGAGGGCTGTATCTGTGAGATTTTTATTGACGTTATGCTTGGTTAGTTTGATCACTCCCCAGCTAGAAGGAGAGTGCAGGGGATGCAGTAACAAGCTTGTGCTGGTTTGCTGCAGAAGGCTTGTCGGATATCTCCAGGGCCTGATGTCGACGTCATAAAGGTCCCCCCAGTTCTATTCATAAAGAGAGACCGTCGTTATTTTGAATCCCCTTTGTGATATAACTAGCGCTGTCAACGGGGGGCATCAGAGGGATTTTGCAAAACATTGGTCTAACCAACTCCTGCAGCGCTTCCTAGATCTAAGGAATGCGGGTTCCTGTCCGCGCCGTTGGTTGCTGGACCGGACCGTGTTCTTGGCACTGGATGGGAACCCTGTCGGAGATCATTACGGGCAACCGCGACAGTGTGAAACGGGTTAGAATTGTTGCGTACCAACTACATACGTGTAAACACCAACTAGCGCTCTACTTTACTCTACTCTAGAGCAGAGTAACTCCGTATACCTCTACATACTCTGCGTGTATGACTCGGGAGTTTACACGCCCAACACAAACTAATGTAGGATCCGGAACGAGCGCGCATCTGTTGTTGGATGCAGTTCATGAGTTTTGGAAAACAGCATTGAAGGCATTATTTCTTGCTCCCTCATCAGAAAGTTCAGACTAGAAAAAAAGAGGGTAGTTCCCAGAGCTCCACACTTGCGCACTGCCATAAAACTCGAGTTCAAAGAGAATAGAATTTGAAATTACGTCAATCGGTTTATATGCCTAATTGTCTACACGGCTATCCTACTTTTCATGAGGAGTTCGGTTTTTCGAGGTTTACCTTGGATCACTCGTGCCCCCGGTGGGGGGCGGGCAACGGACGGATGACTTTACAATTGAGTCCGATATCCCTCAACCCGTACAGCATAGTAAAGGGGGAAAAAAAATCTCTTGGAACGTGGGTTTTTACTCATAAGTTATAACCCCATATCAGTAAATCGACACAGGGAAGTCTACATGGAGACATTGAAAGACCACTTGATTTGCTCGATAACTACATATGGTCTGAGGAATTCCAACTACTTGTTAGCATTACAACTCACGAAATCTGGGAATAAGAAATCGATTGAGTGGATACTTTATGCGCCATATTAAAGGAAAAGCAAGACGGAATATATAAGGGGGGTTGGTGCCTAGGTTGGAACCAGTCTATTCTCGACTCAAGTATAGCTAAGCTTACACGCAAAACATAACCCACAATAATTTCTTTCTGGCTCTGCAAGGCTGTAGCGGTTTGCTTTTCATAATCACACCAGGTTCGAAAGATAAGGACTGCCGCGGCTAATTTATCTTACGAGTGATACCTCATGATGCACGCTCGCAATAACTTATTTGCTTGGCTGGGCGATTACAAGAAACAAAAAAGATCAGAAACCTTAATATATTGACCAGTTTTGGTGGGACAGAGAATAGTTGGGCTGAGAATATAAAATCTAGATCCGTCGTGGTGTGGTACTTGCACTGTAGAGATGCATACATAGTAGTGATGTGCTGAGCTGGGGGCCCCCAATAGCTGTTACATCTCCACTGGTTATAAGTAATAGCTTAACTAGTCCATGGTCATCAATCGATAGCTTTGAGACGCCGCAATACATGGTGTAATTTCGGATAGGCCTGGTTCACTAATAACGGCTCTAGGGTCTCAAGCTATATCTAGCTCTGAGTGGGCTGTCATAAAGCATGCTAGCTATCTTGAAAACTGTCGTTAGTAGCGAAAATATCAAGCATGAGATCTCACTCGCTTGGGTTTTGAAATTCATTTCAACCATCAACAACTCTAAGATGAATCCCACGACATATTAGGTCCATATCCAAGCCGTATAAAACCCATAAGCTCCCGGCATATATTTCACTTTATCATCAGTAAGAATTCTAATCTATATTCACACATCAATATTAGTAAAATCAATAACATCAAAGCATTAGTAACATCAATCACATCAACATTCAGAAATATCAATAACATCAACATCACAAATCACAAACCACAAACCATAAACCACAATGTGCACCCAACCCACCTCCCTAAAAGACCTCTCCCCCGAACTCCTCATCCAAATCTTCCAAAAGCTCCCCTCCTTCACCTCCCTCTCCGCCCTCCTCTCCGCCCTCCCCAACACCAACGCCGCGCACCTCCACGAGATCGTCATGCGCTACCAATTCGACATCTGCGAGGCCATCGCCGCAACCGAACTCACATCCTCCCTCACACCCCACTTTCACGCACTCCTCAAAGCGCAAGGCGACATGCAGCGCCTAATATCCAACACCCCACCGTTCCCGAGCCTTACCCCGGCCGCCATGCGCACCACAGGCATCCTCTCCGGCGGCGCCAGACTCGGCATCGACGAGGCCATCCAGCTCGAGAGCTACCTCCATCAGCTGCGTATCTGGAAACCGGTGTTTCTGGAAGAGACACGCCGCATGCCGCGGGGCTGCGGGAACATGTTTCCGGGCCTGCTTGGGCGGTGGAACACACTGGTATTTCCCGAAAACGACCCCGAATTCGACTCGGACTCGGGGGACTCCGGGTCTGACTCGGACGGCGTATTTGTGCTGGTGGACCTCTCGCTGGAATGGCAGCTATCGGGGCTGTCGCGGGCGCGGCATGTCAGGATCGAAAGGGCGTGGCTGAACTACTGGACTATGCTGTTCTCGCGGGTGGGTGATGAGCGGGCGCACGCTGCGTCTGTGGCGGCGGCGGTGGCGGTGGGGGGTGCGGGGGAGGGGCAGTATGCGCTGTGGACGCGCGAGTATGTTAGGGGTGTTGAGGAGTGTCCGGAGGGTGTGCGCTACTTGGCGCCGATGTGGGAGTGGCTGAAGTTTGTGCCGCGGCTGTGTGAGCCTGTGGCGGCGGCGGGGGAGGAGATGTGGGATGTGGTCATGGTGGGTGGGTTTGAGTATGTGTGTGGGGAAGAGGTGGTGAGGGAGGAGGAGGTGCTGCCGGTGCCGGTGGTGGGTGGGGCGCATATGCCGCCGGGAGTGTGGGACCCCGGGAATAGACTGCTTGGAGAGCGGGTGGGGGAGGGGATTGTACGTAGTTTGGGGAGGTTGAGGGGGTTGTGGGTGTTGGATTTGCATAGGAGCTTATGGAGGGGACATTAGGCGTGGTGTTGGTGTTGAGTGCGGGGTGCCGGAGTAATTGGTATTGATTTTAGAGGTGCTTTGTGTCTTTTGATAGAGTAGATTGCGTATTTTGTGACTTTTGTTGAGTGTTGCTTTTGGCGTTAATTAGATTGCATGCTTTGAGCTTTGCGGACAGTTGAAATTTGTCGTGTTTCACGAACTGATATATCTCCCAAAGAAAATGCACCCTTTGCGTGGTTGGTTAAACATAACAGGAGAAGATAAAGGTAAGCCACAAGAGAATCTGTCTATGCGTCTTTATATCTACGGCCAAACAGCACGAGAGAAATCGTACTTGCGGTGAGAGTTCGACATCAAAGTTCAGTAGACACCTGCATAGGCTTGGCGCGAGTGATACCCTATGATGCGTGTGCGAGCTACATCCGCGTTATTCGAATAGGTGTAGGACCTCCGATATATGGAGAGATCTCAAACACAAATAGCCAGCCTGAGAACATTTCTCCCATCATCAACACACTTCAACCACCACTTTCTCCCACCACCACGTTGCGGCCGGCTACGAGAAGGCTACTCTACCGGCCCTAGCTTGGGGTTTAATTGCTGCTGGCGAATATGAATATGAGCAGGCGGCAACACTAGCTGTTTCTCCCAGGAAAAGCAATATACTACATGTAATCCAGACCGAGAGCCGGACAGAATGTTCGAGCCCGCCGCCCCTTGGCCGTTGCGGTGCAGTGCGGACAGCCATTGTAGATGTGTTGTGGCACGATTCAACGGAGACGTGGTTGAACCGGGCCGGTCAGGAGATCGGACCTGTCCTGTTTTCAGACCTGTATAAAACTAGAGTTTGTAACCTATATGTATGTAGACCAATACATCATCATCTCATCCATCATCTCAACAAACTTGAGCGTCACTCACTCATAGTGAGACGCTGAGATTCACAAACAGCCTGAAACCGGCACCGTCCTGAATAGAGACATCAGAAAATTGGGACATGCAAGTAAAGTACATTGGCTGTGGGTGGGCCTGTGGATACACTGACCAGCTACCCCACAGCAGTACTGTCTGGCATCAAGCCGCTTCCTGGGTTCACGGGCGCAGGGCTGTGGATATATATATGGGCATCGCTGTTATTATAAGTGAGTGTATGTGCTATGAGATCAACGCCCGGTTGGGCAGTACGTACGTATATACATATAGCCAACCATCCTTGGCGCACAAATATCATTTCTAGCCACCACCACACATGGGCGAGTGGTCTAACGGTTGACCCTCGCCAAAGAACGCCGCGAGGTTTAGCCCTGCTTTCGATCACAGAAGGCCAGGGTTCGACCCAGGGGTGGGAGTAGTGCGATTTCGTCCCGGAAAGGCACAGTACTTTTTGTTCTTTTTTTGTGCATGAAAGAAGAGACCCAAAACGTACCGCTTGGGGTCTTTTTTTTTTTTTTTTTTATTTGGATAATAGTGCGCAATACCCCCCAGTATAAAGAGCCAGCTACATGTATGTATTACCGGATCACAAAAATAAGTACGCACCCCGCATAGCAGCCAGCCACGACTCTCCACCCGCTCCATTGCAGCCATAGACAAGAGTACCACATATAGTTGCCTAACACTCTGGATTCATGGATATAGAATCGTCTTTTTCATATCTAATGTGGTTGTCGAAATAAACTTAGTTTGACGGTTGTTGGTTGTAAACCCGACAATACTAACGCCAAACACACAGTTCCGCACGCAGAGCCCATACATCTACAACCCCACGCCCTCATCTCTCATTAACCAACTAAAGGACGGGTAGACATAACTTTAAGCACTAAGACGAACCAACTACAAGAATAACCAGGGCCTCACATCATGCACCACATTGGCAGGAAGGAGAGTGACTGGATATAATATCGTTTGTAACCGGGCATCTGCGCATATAGAGTACTCATGACATCTCACAATATCAAGGAAAAGCTGTATCAAAAAAAAAAAAAAGAAAAGGAAAAAGGAAAAAGAAGGCAGCAGAAAAAAAAAGGAAAAAGGAGGATGAAAGAATAGAAAAGAAAGAACGCCAGAATTTGAAAACAAAAAACAAAAACAAAAACAAAAACAAAAAAACACCACACCCTCCCAGACCACCAAGCAATCGACCGAGTCTCCACCGAGTTCCACTCCCGCCTCCAAAAAAAAAGGGACTCAAACGCAGGCAAAAACAAAGAAAGCGGAAACCAACCTTCTCGAGGCACAGAAGCAGGCAGGCAGGCAAGCAGGGAGACACCGCAGAGCGAAAAGATTGAAGGAATGGAGATCAAATCACCTCTTAACTAACCGCGTGCGCCAACACCCTCGACGCAAGGTCCGATAACAACTATACACCGCAACCCCGACCTCACACGTCAGCCCGCCCCAAAACCCCATCCCAAAAAACACCAGGGAAATCCCCACCTTTGCACGATCGCTCTGCGGCAGCTCCTGAAACACCTCATACACGCTCTTGCCCTTTGCATCCCTCACGGCGCCCAACCTATTCCCCGCCACGGCCCCCGCCAGCAGTCCGGGGACATTGCCCACAATGAAACCGAGCGCCCCACCGCTCAGGCCGCCGACGATGCCCCAGAGCGACTTTCCCCGCGGGGCGGTGGCAGTGCCCGTGGATTCGCCGCCCACGAACCCCTCGTCCTGCATCATCTCCTCAAACACATTGCCAAACTGCGCGTCCTCCCAGTGTGCGTCGGGGTGCGGCGGCGTGTGGAAGGCGTGGGCGTTGGCGCGCTGGTAGGCGCGCGTGGCGTCGTAGCCGCGGCGGCGCTCAGGGTCGCTGAGTGTGTAGTAGGCGTCGTTGACTTGTTGGAACTTTTTTGTGCGTGCCGGGCGGCTGGGGTCGCTGTGTGGGACGCGGTCGGGGTGGCATTGGAGTGCAGCGCTGTGGAGGGTGGGGTGGGGTGTTAGTGGGGGGGTTTGTTTCTGCGGAGAGGGGGGGGGGGGGGGAAGGAACCGTTTGTAGCCCTCGCGGACCTGCTGTTGTGTGGCAGTGGGGGCGATGCTGAGGATCTCGTCTGGGTGGGGTGTGTTAGCTACGGAAGGGTGAGGAGGTGGCTGGAGAGAGAGGGTGCTCACAGTAGTCGATTGCTGCACCTGTTGTTCACGGAGGGCATTGTTAGCGGGTAATGATCAAGCGGTGGGTTTTTGTGCGGCACTCACCAGGCGACATGATGCTGGGTGCGGGTGGTGGTGGAGTGTAGGTATGTGTGTGTAGAGTAGTGGGTAGGGTGTGTAGAGCAGTGGCAGTGGTGTGTAGGGAGAAGAGGTAGTCTGTGGCAGTGGCAGTGGTGGTGGTGGTGTCCTCTCGGGTATTTAAACAAGCTCCACTCGCAGCCAGCAGCCAGCTCAGCGAAGTATCTGATGGGGTTAGTGGGGTGGGATGTGGTGCGTGGTGTGGTGTGTGGTGCGGTGTGGGAGCTCGCTTCTTTGCCTGTCGTGGGCCAATGACGTGGGGCTGTGGCGCGTGTGGTAAGGGTTTGTGGCGTTCAGCCACGGACAAATGCAGGTGGGTGCGCGTGCACGTGATTGGTGGGAGGAAGGGTCAGTGATCAAGGAGTAATTGGGCTACACGGACACTGGGGATTGTTGTACATCTCTGAGAATGTGTAATTTGCATTCTACAAAAGGGACAGCGCCAGCTAGTATCTCTCACAGAACATCACTAAAAGACAGTACCCACAGCACGCTGCTACCACTACGTCAAGAATAAAAATCCATGCCACCCACTATTACCCCCAAAAACCACTACTACTTCCTCCCCTTCCCCAGCCCAAACAGCGCCTTGAGCTTATTCTCCTTTGCCTCTCTATCCATGGGCCTCTTCTCTGGCGCCTTTCCCTTCCACCCCTCGACCTCCAGCCCCGCCCCCGCACTACCTTCTCCGTCTTGCTGCGGCGTGGCCTCTGGCAGCGCGCGCGACGCGTCAAGGTACTGGTCGTTGAGCGCGGGCTCGGTGCGCGCGGCTTTGGACGCGCTGCCGTCCCAGGTCAGGTGCACTGTTGCGCCGGAGCGGATGCGGAGGTCGATGGTGAGGCGCTGGCGGGACTCGGGGATGGGAAGGCGCGGGGGGATTACTATAGGGGTGGGGTGTTAGTGGGGGTGGGGAGTAAGGGGGGGAAGGGGTGGGTGGGGGGGTACCGAGAGTGAAGGGCTCAAAGGGGTGGCGGAGGGTCGTGCGGATGGTGTCGTAGAGGTCTTGGGCTGTGGTGGTGTTAGTAGTTGCTACTGTTGGAGAGGGAGGGGGTGGAGGAGAAAAGTACCAGTGTGTTTTGCCTGAAGCGTCTGCTCCGAGATGTACCCGTCTGGAAAGCGGACTTTGATCACCAGCTACATACACACCCGCCACTACATGTCAATGATCATTCTACCACAAACCCGTGAAAAGGAAGATGGCACATACAGTCTGCACCTTCTCGACCACAGCGAGCGCAGCAGCCTCTTTCTCTTCAATCTCCTTGTCGGAGGGGAGCCGCCGCCCGATGGCTGCCTTCTTGAGGTGGTGCTGGATGATCTTTGCCTCGTTGATGCCAATCTCGTAGGCCGTTTCGGGCACGTTGACTATCGGCGATCGTTAGCCACATATTCCTGCTAGAAATGGTGGGTGGGAACTTACTCTGCGCTGCGGCAAGAGTCTGGGAGTCGGACGGCCGGTACACCGACACCGTCGGCTTCTCTAGCTCCCCCGACGCCGGCGCATTCTCGTCGCCCTGAAACGCCGGCGCCTCCACAACAGCACCCTCCACCACCGCCGCCGCCTCCCCCATCTCCGTATCCTCCTTCACCGCCGCCTCCTTCGACCCCTCTCCCTCCGACCGCTGCTTCGCCGGCGCCGCAGCCGACGGCGGCGGCACCTCCTCCACCTCCTCTTCCGTCCTTGGCGCAACGTTCTCAATCTCCTCCAGCGCCACCTCCAACGGCACCTCCGAGCTCCTCCACCCAACCACAATGGCCACCCTCCCCTCGCGCAGCCCCAGCCCCACCAGCGTCGTCTGCATCTCGGCCACGCCCACAAACTCACGATTCGCGACACGCACGGCCGGGACCTCGTACAGCAGGCGCCCGGCGCCCTGTGTTGCGCTCGAGGCGTACCGCTCCGTGAGGTTCAGCCCCGCATGGCGCTTCTCGAATGTCCGCAGGACGGCCCAGAGGGTGGCGGTCGCGGCGCACTGGCCGCTGAGCTCCTGTGGCGGGGTGGATTGCAGGCGCAGGACGATGGTGAGTGGGGTGGTGGGCGGGCGGGAGGGATGAGCTCGAGCTTTGCGCCGGGGCCGAGGTTGGTGAACCGGATTTGGAGGGAGAGGTCGAGGGGGTGGTGCCGCGTCTAAGGGGGAGGTTAGGTTAGTATGGTGGGCGGGTGGGCGGATGGGATAGTAGTGGGGAGAAGAGGTGGGGAGAGGAGGGAGGGGGGTGACGAACCTGAGGGTGTATTTTAGTGGGTCGAGGTTGAATTTCTGGCAGGCCTCGGTGTGCACGTCGCTTAGTGAGCGGGTGGGCGTGACTTTGATCTGGTGGCGCCGCGAGTTGTAGAGGACGATGACGTTGGAGGCCATTTCGGGGCGGCTGTGATGAAGAGGAGGATGGGTATCAAGTGTCTAGTGTATTCTGGATGCTGACAAGAACCGATGCAAGTGTAGATGGGGGGAGCAGTGCTGAGCTGTTGATGTTGAATTGCTGGAAGGGTGAGTGGTGAGTGGTGGGGGGAAGAGTGGGGGGAAGAGTGGGAGAGGGAGAGGGATGGGAGAGGGATGGGAGAGGGATGGGAGTGGGTGTGGATGGGAGAGGGATGGCTGTGGGATGGGATGGCTCTCTCTCTCTCTCGGTAACGCAGATCTCTGGTCTTGGATGAGGGGAGCTTTGACATGCGGCTCGTGGAGCGGAATGGAAGCTTAGGTCTTGGCAACGGATCTGACGTAGGCCTCATCACGCTGTGGGTAAATACAAACATTCAATGGGCAGCCCCTTGGGGAATATAGAATCCTACAGCCTTCTAGGGCAGCTGCTGCAACATCCCGAATTCCAATTCGATCCTACAGCATCTAGGTTCTAGGAATTGTCCCAAATTACTGCCTGAAATTACTCTCTTCCTGAAACATCGCTCAGTAAACAAAATTATGCCTGTTGGTTTTAGTATTAATGGTGTTAATATATCACTTCCTGGCATCATGTCACGCACTGCCAGCTGGATAGATTTTGTATCATCAGTCGGCTCTCTGAAGCACCCCAAACACACAGATAGCAAATGTAGAATCCTCAAAGCGATGTGATTATCTATTGTAGCATACAAACACAAGCGCTCTCTTCCGAAAAGCAGAAAAAGGCATCTACATCTAATCCTGTCTACCTGCACCCCCCCAAAACCAAGCCACATTAGTCCATCAATCCCCGAACCATCAAAGATGAAGATATACGTACCCTTGAGCAGCCGCTTAACGACCTTGTCCTTCGTGATAACATAGACATGAGCTCCCCAACCGGACAGCGCATCACGATCAACAGAGTTCAGCATCGCCTGCGAGATTGTCTCGAAAAGATCCTCAGGTTCCTATCACCCCAATCAGCACCCTACCCCCAACACCCCACAGAAGCCAAGACCACGAGAAAAACACTCACCATATCCGGCTCCCACAAGCTCTCGCAGGTACCAAACAACTGGTCACTCGCCGTACCGCTGACGATAAAGTCCTTTGCGAAATCGATGCACCTATCCATCCCAGCACCTCCATCAGCCCGCCGCCACAACCCCCACCAAACCAAACAAAAATTCATAATGGGAGAAGACATACCCAATAGAGTCAAACCCACACACAAACGGCTTCTGCGAGTGCTGGTTGATCCCCGCAATCACCGGGCTGACAAAGTACGGCCCAAAGCGCTTCTCGTACAGCGACGACGACACCAGGTTCGCCATTGTCTCGGGCTCGATATCACGCTCCTCGCGGAGCCGGTACATGTTGACCTTGTAGCGGAACATCTCGGACCTGCAACACACACACCACCCATACGCATTAGCTCCAGGTCTGGGCAAACACGGGGAGGAAAAAAAAACATACACCGTAGTGACATCGGTGGCCAGCCCGGTGAGGCCGAGGTAGACGTCGCCGTAGTTGAAGATCTTGGGAAAGTCGTTCGAGACCGTGAGGGCCTGCATCCCCAATCTCAGATCGCAAGCGATAGCTACACAGTCCTTCCCGACCCTGCCCGCGCATTCCATCAGATCAGCCATCCCCATCCATCCCATCAATCCATCTATCCGCTGATGGCTAGCTCCCACAAGCAAGAGGGGAGCACCTACATAGCCACGACCGCACCTCCGTTTATCGAGAATGGATTCGACTACAATACGGAAAGCTTTCATTAGTTCCCCGCCGGGCCCCACTAGACAGCTTCCAGGGATGGGGAGCCATACCATTTTGTAGTGAGTGTTTGTTTTTCTGGCGAGCTGGAGTGTGTGAGTGTCCGGGACGAGATGGAATGAGAGGTGCTGATGGGGTGGGGGAGCTGTTGGTGATACTGGCGTGTAGCACGTTGGGGGAATTCGGGGGAGAACGTTGGTTGCCAAGCAAAGCTGGGAGGGCGAGCCTCCCCTCCGATTACCTAAACCCCGCTATTTGTGGCTGAGCTCTAGGAGCCCGGCCTAACCAAACCCGGGCAGGCTGGGGAGCGAGTGATGTGGTATGAATACATGTATATATATGCTGCTGGCCTTGATATTCAAGTACCTACATTGTCCACCGATAAAGCAGTGGTAATCTTGTATCTTGGGTTCTCTTGTTTACTCTTGAGCATAGCCTCTTTGGTTTGATGAAATGTATAACCTTTTTGTTTGCAAAGCGTTTGACTAGTGCTGCTGATATTACAAACTACATGTAACCAAACACCACAACACCTTCCTCCTCATGAGTAAACACCGCCACCTCGTTCAATTCCTTTTTAGATACACAACACCGTCCGCCGCCCCCCCCCCCCCCATCCAGTTTATACACCCCTCATAAACAAATGAGGGAATGGCCCTAGCTAAACATCCATATCTAGTGTCTAAAAGAAAGAATGAAATACAAAAAATTTAAAGATACATGTAATCATGTCCTATGCTGCTCGAACATTACTTTATTCGCTCTTGGTCTTGTTGACAGGGGCGCTGAGATATATTCTCCGCTCTGCAAACTTAAGAGCTTCGTCTATGAAACTGTATTCACACCTCAATTAGCAAGCTGGCCCATAGCCATGATAAGATTAAGGGTGATAACTTACATTACTGGTAATGAAATATAGATAACTGCTTTCCATTCGTGTCCATTAAGGGGCACAATTGAGAAAAGCGTCTGTAGGAGAGGAGTGTACAACAATGCAAAGTGCAATGACATACTCAACGTGATGGCATACACAAGCTTCATGTTCTTCCACAGTGGCAAGGTAAGTAAACTTTCGCTTGATGACAGGGCGTTCATGGCGTTAAACATCTCAATAACAACCAAGATGCTCAAACTCATAGTGCTCGCTGTCTTCGACATAGTGTTGCTAAACATCTCGCAGCCAATTTCGGGGTACTGAACACTGCATCGGTGAAAGTGAGAGAGTTGGTAAAAGGTAATTTGGGGTCCCTCGGTGTTGTACATGAACCACCAAGCGTAACCAAACACTGTAGCAGCACCAACATAGACACCAATAACCATGTAGCGGAAGAAAAGCCATCCAGTGACAAGGGCTTCGTCGCGGCCACGGGGGCGGCGGCGCATAATGTCATGATCAGGAGGATTGAAGGAGAGAGCAGTGGCGGGGAGACCATCAGTGACCAGGTTGACCCAAAGAAGTTGAACGGGGATAAGAGCCTCGGGCATGCCCGCTGCCGCAGTCAAGAAGATTGATACAACCTCACCAATGTTGGACGAAATCAGGTAACGGATGAACTGCTGTGTGTTGTTGTAGATAGACCTTCCCTCCTCGATAGCAAGCTCAATGGTAGCAAAGTTGTCATCGGCGAGGACCATATCAGCAGCCAACTTGGCAACATCAGTTCCACTTCCCATAGCAACACCAATATCGGCACGCTTCAAAGCCGGGGCATCATTTACACCATCACCAGTCATAGCAACAACTTCGCCAGCGTTCTGAAGAAGATCAACCAACTTTGACTTGTGAGCGGGTTCAGTACGAGAAAACAAGCTAGCTCTTTTGGCGACTTCAAGTTGTTCAGCATCGCTAAGTGCATCGAATTCACGTCCAGTGTAACTCTTGCCAGTGAGGTTTTCGTGCTCTCCAAAAATTCCAATTTGACGACAGATGGTTTCCGCAGTTTGCTTGTTGTCTCCGGTGATAACGACAACACGGATACCAGCATCACGACATTTCTTGATTGATGCAGCGACTTCCGGGCGAGGGGGATCCAACATCCCAACGAGTCCGATGAAAGTCATGTTTTGTTCAAGTTGAGCGTACTCCCTGGTGGTTTTGGCCGAGCGTGTCAATGGGTTCCCGGAGATGTCATCGACAGTGGCAAAGGCTATAACACGGAGACCCATGGAAGCGTATTCGGTGAGTTTTGTGTTGAGAAGTTCACGAGTCTTGTGGCTAAGGGGAACCCTAGTACCACTTGATCCAACGAATGTATGGGCGCATCTTTCCATGACAGATTCCGGGGCTCCCTTAACCAACAGGCGCTGACCGTTGCGATCACCAGACAAGACAGACATGCTCTTCCTGTCACGGGAGAACTCGTACGTGGCAAGCTTGGGGCATTGAGATTCGTAGTACCTGTTGGCTTCATCCAGACGTTGACCGAGGGGTTTGCGCGAGTTTTGGAGGTTGAGAATCGGATCGGGGGTGCCAATCTTTTCAACCAAGACTCTGAGAGCTCCTTCCGTAGGTTCACCAACGTTCGAGAATGTCTGTGTCTTGGAATCATAGGAAATTTCTGACTCGTTGCACATTGCTGCGACCTCCGCGAGCTTGCGAATTGTAACCGAGTGGGCGGCGACCGATTCCAAAACATGTCCCTGGGCATTCTTGATTGCTCCAACAGGTGAGAAGCTAGTGCCTTCAATAATAAGATCTTCAAGCTCAGTCTGCGATTCCGAGATGACAACGGCCCTGGATACGCTCATTTGGTTGGTGGTCAAGGTTCCGGTCTTATCGGAACAGATAACACTGCAGCTTCCCAAAGTTTCAACCGAAGGCAAGCTTCTGACAACAGCGTTCTTGGCAGCCATTTTACGGGTTCCTAGAGCAAGGCAGGTGGTGATAACGACAGCAAGACCTTCTGGAATAGCGGCAACACCGAGAGAAACAGCGATCTTGAGATAGTAGATTGCTCCCTTCAACCATCCGCCATGAGCTTCATCGTTAAAGTTTCCGATGTTGATGAGCCAGACAACGATGCAGATAATCATAATAACCTTCGCCAAAACATCTCCAAAGTCGTTCAACTTTTGTTTCAGTGGTGTCGGTTCCGAGATCTGAGACGTGATGCTGGTGTGGATATCTCCGATAGCAGTTGAATTTCCAGTCAAGACTACAATAGCTCTAGCGTGTCCAACCGTAACAGTAGTTCCCGAGAAAAGCATGTTTACTTGATCCTGCTTGACAGCCTTCTCATCATTTACCTCGCGCACGTCCTTGCTGACACTTTCACTTTCACCCGTAAGAATGGCCTGGTCAACGCGGAAACTGTTACTTTGGATAGAAAGAACTCTGCAATCTGCGGGAATGCGGTCTCCAACAGCGATATCGACAATGTCACCGGGAACTAGTTCTTCGGCGCGGATCTTGCTGACATGTCCATTCCGGACGACTTTTGCTTCGTTGGCAGAATATTCGTTCAGTGCGGCGATCGCCTTTTCGGCGCTGCTTTCTTGGGAGACACCGACAACAGCATTCAGGACAAGGATCGTGAGAATCTAAAAAAAAAGGCCCGATTAGCACACTTTTACCCCCTTGAAGTCGAAAGGGGGCCAGAATGCTACTTACCACCGCAGGGTCCACAAACGCAGTTAATCCCTCGCCATCCTCCATGATAGCTAGAACAAATGAAACACCAGCAGATACCAGTAATATTATTACCAACTGGTCTTTAAACTGCTCCAATATGAGCTTCCATATAGGTGTTGGGGGCTCCTCGGGAAGAGCTGTTGTGGAGAGAACGTTAGTAAATTCATAGAAAAACGGTAGATAAAGTTTTGTCCCACCATTTCTCCCATATCGCGACCTTGCAGCTCTAACTTGTTCATCGCTCAGACCAGTGCGCTGGTCAACGTTGAAGAAGCGCAGAATCTCATCGCCTGGTTTGGCGTATGCGCGCTCCATGGCTCGCTAGTACTGCGTGAGAGGCTTCCCTATGATGATATGATGTTCTTTGTATCGATGGATATGCGAATACAGGTTTCGCGATCGAAAAGCCGGGATTGATTGGTGGGTGGCACGAAAGGAGGCTACAAAGAAAGTGTAGAAGCCTCAACTGAACGAGGGAAGAGAATAGAATCAAATCAAAGGACGAGACAGATAGAAATCTGCTCGTTAACTACTGCAGAGGATGAATGAATGAAAGAAAGTAGAAATGAGGATATTGAGAAAGGAATCGAAGAGAGGTAGTTGAAAGGTGGTCTTTTCGCCCTTTTTCTGTGCCTGGGGGCGAGAATGTTCTCAAGCTTCGGTCAGCAATAAAAATTCTTGGCTCGCGGCTCAACTGGCCCCGTGCCAAGACATTATTATTATCCCATTTGGGCCTTTAATTGAACTGCACAGGCCAGCAGCTTGACACGGAGACAGTAACAGCTTCAGACAAGCTTCACCACCACAGCATTCATCATCCTAGGTAGCTGTGCAGCATCCCAGACACTGGCCTAGGGATCATAGCGATATATATAGCCTCTAAGCTGATGATTACTGGAGCCCAATCCTCCGAAACTTTGAGTGATTGGATCGCTTGGCAGGAAAGATGTCGCCTAGTGAGACTGTGAAGCGGAAGCTGTCGATCATGCAGGACCGTCAACAAGACATATGCACGGGACTTTTTTCCCACCTCATCTCGAGCTTCTTCTGACTTCAGCTTCTGAAATTGTCAATGTTGGCTGGTGAAGTGCAAAACGCCGCTCCCCCCGAGAGAGAGAGAGAACCGGATACCCGCGGAAAGCCAAGAATCCACGGTTGAACCTCAAGGAGAATTTAATCTCCACAAGGGGCTAGCAGGTCAAGTGGGCGCAGCAAGCAATTTGTTTAAGCGGGGTGGCCGGAAAGGGGCGTTTTTCGATAAGATACGCATATCGATAAGTCTAAAGAGCCCCTGGGCTTGAATCTCAGGGGTTCCTCTGCAACTATGAAGTGCACGTGCTGGAACTCTACAGTTCAGTTGGAGGGGGCTCCTCATAGAGCGAGTTAGCAGTCCTTGCTTGAGAAACCTTTCTCTGCGATTAAGCGCCTAAACGCGCGAGTACTCTAGAAGTTCATCCTAGCTCTCATGCATGATTTCGGCCGCCGGCTGGTGATTAATCAAGGAGCGGCGATTGAAAGGTTCCTTCGGAGGATTAGGGGGCGAGGAACTTCTTCAATTGACGATCGTCGTGTTAATTAATTAGGCTGTGCTTTGGTTGCACGGGTGCTCAAGTTGGCGATGATTGTCCGGTCATGAACTGCAATTTTGGTTTCCGCCGTGTATAAGGACTCAAGTTGATAAAATGAAGATGGTTAGTTGCGGTGAACGGGGCTGAGTTTGAGGGGGTAGGAGAATATGAATATGATGGAGTGGTTTTGAGGTTAAGCCATCTGCGAAGACGGGGCAGGCCCAAGCACAGAAAAATCTATTTTTTGTATGGAATATTCCGCCGGATATGATGCGCCGCCCAGTCTAAAGTCGATCGTGACAAAAACGCCAAGTCGTCAATACATAACTTTACAACCACAATAGAACAAATTCTTGAAGAATGATTTGTTCTGATGGATTTTTAATATCCCATTGCAAAGTTATAGAGGACTTGGCATTTCTGTCATGATAACCTTTAAATTTGTCTTTCGCGGCGGGTTGGTCCCGACGACACTTCATACAGCATCTCCTCGAGGAACCTTTTTCGGCCCTGAACGAACACAAACCGAAAGACATCCACAGACCGTCGATGCTAGATCTGAGCTGCTTTACATGTACCTACAATATCTAGCTGTAGGCTACATAGGCCTTTATCTCAGTAACTCGATTCAACTAGGCAGCGTGAGTACAAAGTCTAAGAATGCAACAGGCAGCTTTGGCATCGCATGCCTTGTTGACTGGTACTTGCACTGTACGAACATCTAGTTAGTATACGACCTGAGGCATTCAATTCTCCTTATGGATATCTTACCAGCCAAGACGGGCAAGTTGATGGGCGAGCACTGGAAGCCCAAGTCACCACTGCCAAAGACGCTTCCGAGGAGCCCTGCAATATTGTCTATAAAGATAACGGCCATGAGAACGTCCCTAATTTCCGAGAAAAGTTTACATAGAAATCTTTGTAAAAGGAGAGCTTAGGTGTGTTGTAAAAATAGTTTACCTGCAATGAAAATTTGAGCAAGATTCTCCTTCACGAAGAATTCCAACTTCGTCCTCCAGAATTCGAACGCAGTGAAGTGTAATTCTCTCTCCTTCTCTACCCGCTCTGTCTTGGGGCAATCTATTTCTTCACGAGATGACACATTTCTACCACTCCTTCCCGAGGCCAAGCAGACTTTCCAGAGCTTCACTTGAACCATGGCCCGTTTCCGGCAGTGGATGCCCCCGTTTCTTACGAGCTGGTGTTAAAACTACTATCGAGGTGTAAATCGGTGGGACTAGATTTACCCCGAGGCAAAAAAAGATGCACTAGGGGCAGTCTCATGGTCAAAAAAACTCAAAAACTCAAAACCCAATTCGGCAGCAAAAACTCGAGCGAATTAGCACACGATGTTTGTGTGTACTAATCCGCCCGCCCTGGGATTGGAACCCAGACCGCCTCCTGCTACAGCAACTTAGAGTTAGGATACTCCAGTTTAAGCCATGTACTCGCATGGTGTTAGCCGCAAGTTTTGCTGTTTTAACACCTTAGGGATGCGTGAAAGATGAGGCATGTCATGTGACGCGGGAGTAGGTATGCTAGGGACTGTGTTCAATCCTTCCCACAGCCAGGTGTGAAAATGTGTGGTCAACACCACCACCACCACCACCGTCACCACCGTCACCATCACCACCATCACCACCACCGCCACCACCGTATTATTGAGCGTCCTTGTTAATCTTCAGCTGCATAAAACCGCCTCGAGAACACATCCTAATCGACGCACACGTACCATCTTTACATATCGATCCCCCCTAGTACTCGCATCCATAATTTCTGCGACCACCTCCCCTCCGGATCCCTCAACTCTTATGATTCATGAGATTTGCAACGAACTGTTATGAGTAACCATCCACTTAGAGAGAATTCTCTGTACCACTCTCAAGTTTACTTAGGACCGGCTAGATTCTTGGCGAGCGAGTGATGCTCTGTGATTTACGGCCGACGATGTCACAATTAGGTATTCATTGCTTCAAACCCGAGAAAAGGACTAAATACAAGCTCCACTGCTCGTGAGGGTAAGTGCCCAGCTTGCAATTGCCCAAGAACCAAAAGTGCAGAGTGGTATACCATAGAAGAAGGATCTCAGGCGGGCCAGAACACCGCGGGATCACAGCAAGTATATCCGTATCTAGAGTAATTACGGGACAGTTATTGAAGAAAGAAGAAAGCGTAAAAGACTTAAATCTTCACCCTGGTGTTGATAGTGGCTGTGTTGGTGGATATGGCTTTGGATACATGTAGTTGAGCTAGCTTGGCAATCAATGTCCGCTCTCCCCGCCTGCACCATGTTCTTGTCAGCCGCGCGTACTGGGAGGTCTACACAACGGGTTTCGTTCTTTTCAATTGACAAGCCAAGTGTCACAAAGTTTTGGGTACTGTTGTTCTTGGCGATATTTGAGCTACAGTACAGTGTTTTGTTCATACAACGTGTTCTTGTGTGTCGTCTATGTGTACTCTTGCTTACACTATAAGTACATGTAGAGGACTCTTCTCTCTTTATGTTCGACAGATCAATAAAACTCACTCATCGTCTTACTTCCTCCTCCTCGTCTGAAGCAAAACAAACTGGGTATACACTTTAAAGATGTCCGGTTAGGTATGAAACGCTGTGGGCACTTGACCAAGCAACACGATATGGTAAGCTTCATAACATATTGTTTTCTGCGTCTAATCTGATTGGTTGCCTATTGCATACACCCGAAGTATCGGATTGGATTAACCCCCACACTCAATGCCTCCAGTTGGTCTGGAGTCCTGTATATCGATCCAAAAGCTAAGAAATAGACCAGTTCCCACCCGATATTATAGTCAGGATCGAATTCTACACCTGAGTTCTGGAGACAAGGCTGATACCTATTCACATCCGGGCCTGCTGCCTATTGCGAGTACCGGTCCTAGCCTGGTTGATTGGTTGGTACGGGTGATAGCTCATGACTGAGCGCCTTGTTAGTGAACTGGCCAACGACACTGAGCTGCTCGCACTCCTACTGGTCAGCCGTGTCGTCATCTCTCCACATTGCAACATCTGGCCCCACGTGCAGAGAAAGCTCTCGATTCTCAATACCAAATATTACTTAAGAGCGAGGACTTGCGGTCTTCATTAAGGCTACACATTATATCAACCGTTGTTGGCAGTCACTGGCAGTGAGGGTTATTGAGGTCTAGCTAGCACTCATATGGCACACTTCACTACGACGCCAAACCTCTTTACACCTCTCAGCAATTGCCATTGACATTGACAGAGAAAGAAAGAAACGCTACCCTGGCTCTCGCTCTTTGTCCGCGTGCCAAGCCAACCCAACACGGCAAGGCTCCATTAGAACATCACCGCGCTCCGCAGAAGCACGAACGCGTAAAGTACTCTACCGGCGTGCCCCACCACCACCACATCTCTCACACCTCACCCAGCACCCAGCACCCTGCACCATTCACCAACACTCACCATGTCACTCTCCCCCTCACCCCCGACCCCCGACCCCCCGCCCCCGCCACGCCGCCAGTTCCTGTTCAAGCGTGCCAACCTTAGCGCCCCCGATAGCACCAGCGGCACCCCCGGCACCGACGCCGCCGTCCCCGACTTCTTCAGCCGGCGCGAGCAGAATTATACAGCTCCCGAGGTAGCCAAGAAGGTGAAGCCGAAGCGGCCAAAGAAGAAAGCCGCGGCAGACGGGTCTCCGCCGAAACGGGCGCGCGGGGACGACTCGGCGGAGGAGCGCGGTGTGGCGCATAACAGGCGTGGGGGCGCGAAGCAAAGGTGCGTTTTTTCTTCTTCTGACTGTGTGGGGGAGAGATGAGACGGAAAATGTGTGGGGGGGAGCTGCAGCTAACCGTCGGTGATATCCAGATGCGATGCGATTGTGCTTTCGGACTCTGAGGGCGACGGCGGCAACAATGCGGCTAGGAAGCACCGCACAAAGACGAAACCTAAACTACGGAAGCGTGAAGTCAGCCTGACACCCCCTCCTGTCCTCTACACCGACCTTCCCCCATCATACACCTCCTCAGCACCCACTCAGCGCCCCATAACCACCACCACCACCACCACCACCACTACCACCACAGCCTCAACACAACCGATCAGTCTTGATTCCGACCCCGAGGACCCCGCCCCCATCTCAGCCGAGGACGCTCTTTTCGCCACGCTCGAAAAGCGCGCTCGCGAAAAGCGCGCCTGTGAAAAAGAAGCTGCCGCCGCCGCCGCCGCCGCCGCCG
The DNA here is from genome assembly GCA_024713935.1 of Morchella eximia. Classification (NCBI taxonomy): domain Eukaryota; kingdom Fungi; phylum Ascomycota; class Pezizomycetes; order Pezizales; family Morchellaceae; genus Morchella; species Morchella eximia. Next base: position 790,552 of record JAMGZG010000020.1, read on the forward strand.
CCGTCCCCACCGCCATCTCCCCGCTATCCCCCCCACCTCCCGACCCTGTCATCTCCGTTCTCATCACCTCCCAAATCGAAGACACACAGCCACTCGTGTTGCGCATCCGCGCAAATCAGACGCTCAAGGCCGCGCGCACGACGTGGTGCCAGCGGCAAGGCTTCACGGCCGACCAGGCCGCAGATATCTTCCTCACGTGGAAGGGGAATAAGGTGTTTGACCACAACTCATGCCGTGGAGTGGGCATTAGGCCGGTGGGTGGCGAGGAGAATGTACATTTGGAGGCGGTGACGGCGGAGGGGTATGCGGCGATGGAGAGGGAGAGGGAGAGGAGGTATGCGCTGGCGGGCGGGGAGATGGAAGAGGAGATAGAGGAGGAGGTGGTGGAGAAGGAGGAGGTGATAATGAGGTTGACGTTGAGGAGGAAAGGGGCGGAGGACTTTAAGATTAAAGTTAGGCCGGTATGTGTTCTTCCCGTACTCCAGGGTTACGTGAGTTGGTGGGAGTGGAGCATTGACATGGTGTAGGAAACAAAAATATCCAAACTTATCGCGGCGTACCGCATCGCGAATAAGGTCCCAGAGGAGAACGAGATACGCTTGGACTTTGACGGCGATGACCTGGACCCTGAAGAGACGGTGGGCGATACAGAGTTGGAAGATCTCTTTGGGATCGATGTTTATGTCAGTTAGTTCTTTCGCTGTTGGACCATTAATCACTAGCTTTATTTTAGTACAGATATTATCATTGTTTGGTAGGCCCCTTCTCATTTTTCTTTTCGGTTCTCTTTGGTATCTTTTTGTATGTGCTCGGTGGTATGGCATGGGAGCGGGGCAGGGCGTTTTGTGAAGCATTCTTCTTCATTTTTTTTCTTTCTTTTTTAGCATATCTCTGATGGGGGGTCTCCTTTTTTACGCTCTCCGGTCGGGTTGGGTTGTGCATGCCATGCCATGCCATGCCGTGCTATCTGTCCTTAGGCTTATTATATATTAGTTTGGTTTGATTGGAAATGATCAGTGCAAGGGGGTGCGCGCAAGGTGTGCGTCATGGGTTATCACGCGGCGATAAGAAGCTGTTCGTATCTGCGGTCCTGTCGAGAGCTGGATAGTGATCGCCACGCACCAATTACCCACGCCTATATGGGTTAAGGTGATCAGCACTTCCGTGCGGATCCGTGTCCTGCATTTGTGATTCGGCGTAGTCAAAGTGAGCACGTGAAAAGATACTAGTACCGCCCAAATAGAGAACTCCGGGGTATCAGATAGGTCCAATTCGCAAAAGTCCTGTCTTCGTTTATACAGCGAGAGGGAAAACTATTGTAGAAACAGGGGGTTTCTATGGCTGGGCAAGCCAATAGGGCTCTTCCCATACTTCTACAATAATTTTACCTCACGCTGTGGAGCTGTGGATGCCCCCCGCGGATCACCATGTATGGACATATCTATCCTCTCGGTGTACATGTTTTGCCATGGCGAGCTCAGATGGTGACGATCTAGCGTTCGTCCAATGTTCCCACCTGAGCAGTCGAGCCTTGGCATGCGAGTGATACCTTATGATCCACGCTACCACACCGCGCACCACAGCGCCCTTGGCAGCTGCTGCATCCCACTTCATCCCACTTCATCCCACCAACAACTACCTCTCGCTCCAATCCGCCACAATTCACCGTCACCAACAACCCACACTACACAGATTTTCAAGCGCGACCTGGGCGCTGACCGAGGCTCCGACAGTCGCAGTAGCAGCGGAAATTCGTTCACGAAGGTCCGGCCTCTGGTGCGACTATCGGGGTTGTGCTTATGGTTTGTGCGGGTGTGAGGTATGTGTAGTGGGGGGTGTGTGTTGGGGGGGAGGGGGGGGGACTTGAAGTGAGAGAAGGTGGGTAATTGGTGATTTGCCTTGGGGTGCTGGGTGGGGGTTTTTGGGGGTTTGTTGAGGGCTTCGTGGGTATGATGTGCTTTATCGAGTGCTGACTATCTTCGAGTTTGATGAGGATTTGCCTTGGGGGCTTTTGGATAGGTATTGCCAGAGTCTCGACATGCTGAGGCTTTCATAGATATAGGAGATGAGAGGAGGGGGGGGGGTAAGTATCTCTATCGCTGAGAAGTATACCCAGAATGACTGCACTCTCTAGAGTATGTAGGACCTTGATTCACAGCTCGCTCTTGAAGATGGACGGTCAGGAACTTCCTCTGTACTGTGAACTTTGTGACTAGGGAGAGGTGCGTACAAGGCATTGCTGGTGCAGCACTGTATATGGGCACAGTGTGCTCTACGACGTGGGATATTGAAGGTTTTAGATGGAGATCCTTTGGGGTCTTTTCGTCTCTAGTTCTTATGTGAGCCGAAATTGGCAAACCCAAAGACCCGGTGGACATTTAGGTTCGATATACGGAGGATAATTGCTTTGGAAATGTCGGGAATTTTCTAGAGAGAAGGGTCTCGTGAGCGATGAAGGTGAGGATACAGGTTATAGACGAATGATAGATACCAAACGCTAACAATCTTTGAAGGTCGGTGGCAAAGGGATATAGCAATTCGGTTTCTTTATGTTTCGCTCGGCATAAAAAACCTCCTAAAACGTCCAAGGAGCTCCGGATTGTACCGGGACCCAGTCATTGATTTGAAGAATCGGAACTCAACCCACTGAGTGATGAAGCCTTGAGTTAACAATTCAAATGCTTGGGCCGGCGATGCCATTCATTGGCCATATGTCTGCAGCGTTTTCATAGGGCTTCGATCTGTCCGTGGGGTCAGACTCCGATTCTGTCCTTGATACATTCTGGAAAATTTGAAAGAAAGGTCTCGTTCAATATATGTCGAGCCTTCATTCTAAGGTGCGGTACATTGATCCCTCTACTGTATCACTTGATCTGTGTTTGGAAATACCTAAACAATCTATTTCTCACCTGTAAAACTTTGCTCAATATTCACTCACAAGAGAAATCTTGAGACAATAGAGTGAAAACAAAAATGCGTGCCTCTGTTTGGTCACCAAATCTTCCTGCCGGCAAACAGAGCGCTGCATTGATTAATAAAGTAGATTGGTCGACGATTGATCCCTAACTAAGAGAATTATAGAATCTTAATCCGGTTAGTGCATTGGGGATATCAGGATTTGTCGATGAAGATGTACCGTATTAGGGAGCGTTCTGTGAGAGGAGTATTAGTATTGTGATAGCATAAACTTTGACAGCAGCGGTTCAAGCAAGGATAAAGGATATATTAGATATAGCCCATGATATTCCTTGAGACTTACATTAGACGTACACCAGAAGGCACCCTTGCGAGATACTTGGCGAGCGTGTCAAGGCTATCAATCTAGCAACTCATCTCCTAAGAAGCATGGGATACTCGGGGAACGGGCATAGATACCTCTACTTAATCCAGATGGCTCTGTCCAAACTTTTGTGATCCTGGTGGAGAGTCCGGCCGACTCATAGGTTGGTGAACAGAACTCGACTCTGTTGGCCAGCAGAGTTTTTTTTTGATGATTAGAGCAGAATTGTCTGGCACTTTTACAATACCCTCTAGCAAATTGTTCTTTCAGGTTCTGTAGCACAGTGGCAGTTGTGTGTGCTGGTGCATGCCCTCGGAAGGAAACATGACGACAGCGAGGCCCCGGGTTCGCTTCCCGCTCAGGTAATTCCTTTTGTCGCGCCCCTCACCCCCCCCACCCCCCCCCCGGGTCAGTTGTAGTTCTAAAATAAACCATGGAGGCATCATTATTATAAGAGTAGGGCGCTGGGTGAGTAAGCAGCCTTAATACGAGACGGACCAAATAAGTCATCTCATACCCCAACGCCCCAGTGATAACTTCCCCCTCTATTAGCAGGAGGTTGGGTGAGTACTAAGTAAGTAGCCTTCATATGGGGCGGGCCCAGAAGATCACCCCATACCCAACGCTCGTGTCGTCACCCTAAGCATTAACGGCAATCTTCGAACCCACCGGGACAAGACGGACCAAGAAAGTTATCTGTGCCCCAGTGAGACCAACATCGGGCGAGCAAGCAGCCTTCATACGAGGCGGACCAAGAAGGTCACCTCATACCCCAATGCTGGCCCGTATCTCACGGTTCGGTGACTGCTGATCGTCGCCTAGGGCCCTCGCCATAAAAGTTTTCCATGGTAAAGAATTGTAGGACAGTACATGCAGTGTTTGAGGGTTGGGACTGGTGCAGTCAGAGACCTCGTCGTCGTGCTGAGAGGTTTTTTACATCATTGGTTGCTGGTAGTTCATTCGGGAGCGCTAGGTACCCTGTTTATACTGAAATTAGTAAAAGTCCTCTTTACAGGTATGTCAACCGGACATGCCGATAAGATACATGAGAAGAGTTGGCTTTTTGGAAATTAAAACCCGGCAGCAAAAACTGCAGCAAGTTAGGCCGGGATGGTTGAGACCACCCCGTACGTTAACTGCCCGACTTAGTATTCGAACCTGGGCCGCTGGCACAGAGACGGTAACTATTGAGACTACAATGTACTTCTCAAGTTAAACCGAACGCTCACTTGCTGTTTTATGTCCAAAGTCAATATTAAACCCCAGCCGACATAAGGGGGCTCACTAGGGTTATCTTATCTCATCTTTGCCGAGTCCTAATCCGATCTCCACTAAGATTAGAAAAATCATACATCTGAGATTAGCGTTCGTATAGTATCGGATGGATGGGGTGGTCACAAAAGGTTTCTTTACCTGAGCGGGAATCGAGCTCCGGCCATGCTGTCGCTGTCATACTTGTTTCCTTTCGACACTACATTCGCCACTTATGCTACAGAACCTGAAATGTCTGTTCGAGGGGATTGTAAAGATAAGTAGCTTTCACTTCAGGTACATCTCCGGGCTGCATAAAATTACCTCATGAATTACCAATCAATAAATCAATTCTGCGCGAGCTCAGGGCAGAGTTACAAGGGATTCTTGGCGCGAGTGATCTCCTATGACGCCAGGTTCAGCGTTTCCTAGCTTTATAAACCACCACCATCCCTCTTCTTTTATTAGTACTAACCCCACTACACAATTTATCGACTCGTGTGTTTCTTCTTATCCTTATAAATCCACAGGCTCTTACTAACCCCTCCACTCTTTCTCGTCCTTACCTATCCTTCCTCACTATTCCCACGCCTCCCTATTCTTAGCCCCACTAACCCCGTCCCCACTTTTTCCATCCTTAATGATTGCTCTCTACTCTTTCACGTCAACAAGTGCTTCCTGGTCAGTCAACCCTTTCGTTTTTCCTCTATCCCCTCGTTTACAGCCTACTCATTAACTCCCTCCTCTTCCCCGCATCTATCCTTACCCATTCTTCCCAGCTTCTCCAGCTTCTCAACCCGCAATCGGCTCATCTAGTTCGCCAGCCCCAACTCTCTTCAGATGGACGAAGACGCATAGAACCCTGCCCCCTCGTCGAAACTGGAGCTGATCACCTGCCAGGTGCTTTTAATAATAGTCAAACTTCTAATCTTACCTGATAGCTGCTGCAGTCTTTTCCCCGTGAACGTCTTTGGGCGCAATACAAGGGGAAGATTGAAAATCTAGAGGAAAAGATAAGGGTGATAAAGTGAGCGACCTCAGCACGAAGCCTAAAAGCTTTTGACGGCGAAGGATAACCCTTATGTATGTGCCTCGCAAATAGAAAGTGTTCAAACCTCTCGCTGGGGGATGCGAAAAGCGTGAAATACGGAGGAGACGTAAAACTGGTATAATGGGCCCGCAATACCTGTACTCACCTGGAACAAAATATCTGTCCTCCGGACCAGCGGACCCTTGGCTTTAGAGCGTAGTCTACTGTACATTGCCTAAATCTACATGTAGTGAACCGTTATACCTGAATAACGCACATAGTGTGAAAATCTTACCATATTTACAGGTCTTAAGGGATAGTCGAGCCTTTTCTGCCCATGTTTGGTATCGAGTGATAGTTTATGAACCACCGACAAATCTATTCCTCGGCCTCTCTCATGAACCAGAGAGACCAGATCTCTCTTCTGTCTACGCGGTAATACCAGAAATAGCCAACCGGGTGGACAGAGTTACGTCGGACCCCCAATGTCATATTGGCGCGGGTCTAAGGGCTTTCGAACCCGGGATTACCCACAGCGGACCCTGGTAGAACTTGCGCAATTACACGAAGAAAAGCAGCAGATCCCTCTAAAGGTCCTCGAACAGTACCCAAGAGTCCACAGGAGTCCATGTCTCTCAATCCACAGTAAAACGGGGGAGAAGTCTCTGTCAACCCCCTCGGACAGAACCCAAGAGCGGACAGAAGCCTTCCCACCAACGTGGCTAGCACCAGGAGCAGAATGACCACCACAGCGACCTAACGCAAAAAAGGCCCCTCCTGGTCCCCGGGCCGGAGCGCAAGGACCAGGAGAGGCCTTTTGAATTTTTTAACTACTCTCCCTTGCCCCCCCGGAGGGGTCGGGGGAGTAAAGGTGTGGTTACCGGCCAGGTGACCGAACGTAACCCGCGCCCCTCTCAGTCCCTGCAGGGACCGAGAGAGGCCATTTCTCCCTCCCGCTCACGGGGTGAGGGGGGGAGAGGAGTGGGGCTAGACACCCCGTAGTCTCTCGGGCAAAGTGACCAGCGAGAGACTAGGATAGGGTGCTAACCCCACTCCTCTGTTACGACCTCCTCTCTCTACTGCGGAGAGAGGGGCAACAGGAGGGCGGGCGGCGGGACTATGGGGAGAGGGGGCGTAGGGGAATAGGGGCGTAGGGGAATGGGGGAGGGAGGACCATGGGGGAGGGGAAGACAATGGGGAAGGTGAGGGAGTTGGGGGGCCATGGGGAAGTGGGGGATGGTTAATCCCACCCCTCTTATACATCCTTCCTTCCCCCTAAGAGAAGGGAGGAGAGGGAGAGGGAGGGAGCAGACTCCTCATGCCCAGCACGAGGATCACAGAGAAGCTGTCTGCTCCTTGAGGAAAGAAAGGAAAGATTCTGAGAGGAAGAGAAGAGTGCTTATAGAGAAACTCATCTGGATACTAAGCCTGAAATTTTGCCGACCGGTTATATATATTGCGAGGTAGGGCTAGTTAGCCGTAACCTAAGAGAAAGAGAGAGGGAGTAAGAGCGCTACTGTTACTGTTGTAGTAGCATGGTTGGTGCACCTTTACTCTCGCAGACCACGGCATTCTCTAGTCAATTAACATATGCAAATAATATATTTTCCCGCTGCTGTACGTCTTTACATTTGTGTAAAATCGAGACGGAAACAGAAATCACCATTTAGAGGTATGTCAGACCGCCCTCATATGCATTAACGATACAATGGCATCGACGACAAAGGGTAGAAGAAACCGTGTTGGCGGCAAAGGGTATTTACCAGCCATGAAAAAGAGCCAGAGGACGGGTTAGCTCTTCGCTGCATGAGCTTTTATAGCTGGTACGGCCGCTGCCTGTTGATCTAAAAGGGTTGGCTTCGATATCTGTCTACGTTGCTTTAGTATAGTTACATGTAGCCTTGGAAGAACTCTGTATGTATACGTAGATGAAAACTGAAGATCTCCGTTCCTCGAGGTGTTGAGTTTGTGTATGGGGTTTTTTAACTATGTCACGAATGGTTTTGTTTGACAAAAATCATTCTCCATAGTTACTTAGCATGAGGGTCTAGAAATTCCTTATATACATGTAGCTCTATATATTGTTTGTCCGTCTTGTAATAAATTCAAGAAAACAGTGAGTTTGTCGGCACCGAACAACGTCCTTCCTCGGCGCGAGTGATATTACACGACACCATTGCGCTACGAATTACAAGCTTAAGGACAGCATGCACCGCATAACAACCAAACACAGTGTTCTGGAGTCACATAATAATGCGTCTAGCTCTAACCACGTCACGTTCTCTAACAACTACTGTATAAATATCGGTTTGCCATAGAAATATCTACCATTTCAACTCTCCATCTTTGATCCCCGTCATCACCCATTGGAGCTACTTAGTTTATAGACCTTGATTCAGAGCTACAGATTTTGGACTGTTAGATTTTGACCGTGGATCCTCTAGACCCTCACGACCCGTATTTCTATCTACTAATAGAGATGTCAAAGCCCCCAGGCCAAAAGAGGCTCGGGAACGGCTTTATAATTCCCACCTACGATGAAGACATGCGCCCGTCAAAGCCCCCAGGCAAAAAGAGGCTCAGGAGAAGCTTTATAATGGATCTCGTCATCGAGGAAGGTTCAGATGCCATAAAGCCCGTTCAACATGCCGACATTCTACCAGATCAATACCAGCCGGCAACAAGCAGAGAGAGCCACCCCGACCCTCAAGAAGGTACAAAAAGTGCTAGAAAGCTTATGACAGATCTTGATATTGAGAAGCGTCTGAGCAATAATATGCTACTGTCAGCGAGAAATCTTGCTGAGTGTGAGAGCGCTAGGAAACGTGGTGATAGGGTTTTTACTCAGATGTGTGGCGAGAAATGTAATATCCGTCGATCGACGATTTGGTGAGTATTAGAGTTAACTCACTTGTTTTAGGCCACATGGTTGAGGTTTTCTTTGAGGTCGACTTGGACAGTATGCCCTCCAAGCAGAAAACCAACTTCCAGACTGATCACTATCCAACGGTCGAAATGCCTGCTGGGGCGGTCTATACCGCGTTGGACTGCAACCTCCGCCGCATTTTCGTCTACTTTAACAAGGGCATAGAGACCGTATACGGTGATCAGGCCAGCGAGTTGGTGTTGGACAACACCACGTGGAATATTAAAGAATACACTCATATCAACCCCCCCGAGTTCCCGAAGGACCCGAACAGCAATATCGACTGGGATACCTTCATCCTCACCGATTCCTGGGATTACTTGGAACGAGGGAACATATCAGGTATATATCATTGGGGCTGCTGGAGGGAATCAGAGGAGGACTTTTGCCTTACGACAGACAGCATAATGATTCCTGATTGCGTTAAGCCAGTGTTGCGTGACTTCACAAAAACGCTTGGAAACATGACACGGGCACACAGGATATTGTTGGGCGCGGTAGATAAGGATTATAGAGATAAGGGTGAGAGAATGATTATGGATATGAGGATGTGTTTGAAGCATCCGTGGGTTACGGATGATAATGATTGCTTCTCGCTGCGCACATGCATGGTCAATGCGCAAGCTGATCAATATTATGGAGATGCCTTTTCAAATGATGAGGATGCATGGCTCGTGATGACACCGCTGGGAGAATTTAAGGGTGGAAAGCTGTGTGTGAAGGAGCTTGGGAGGAAGTTTCCTCATTCCCACGGTATGGTTGGGTTCATTAGAGTGGCTAAACTGGAGTTTTGTATAGATCGATGGACTGGCGTAAGGTACAGTTTGGAATGCTTGCAGAGTATGCAAATCCCAGAGTGGGCAAAGATTAGGATACGCCGTCCAGTTCGGCGAGTAACATTAGTAAGAGAAGAGAATTATGATGTATATGATATTGATGAGGATGGGGAAGAATTTGTGTGGATGGATGATTCCTTAGCTGTGTAGTTGGAAAAACCACGAACTGGTCTTTTTATGAGGTTTATGTGAGGATCTATTGAGGTGGTTGCGGTGATTGCGGAGGTGGTTTTTTTTTTTTTTTTTTTTTTTTGCGATTTGACCCGGATCGTACTTAAAGACTGTTTGAATAGGCTTTTAGAGTTTGTTGTTATAGGCTGCTGTGTTACCTTCTTCCCCTTCTTTCTCTCTCATGTCAGTTCCTTATTCTTCCACACTAATTATCAACTATGTATATATACTGATCCCATCCTGCGATTGCCTGCCCTTCTCCCTGGCGTGTACTCGCCGTATATATGTACGTACTACGTACCTCAGGTGGTAGGAACATTGTAGTAGCTTAAATCCTAAGCCCTATCATATAGTCTTCTTGATTACAGTGCTCCTTCTGCCCCTTTTAGGACGAGGAGTAAATTCTTCACGAGAGAATCCAAGGGAGGAGAGGGTGTGCCGAGTTATCTTCTCCTTACGGTAGATACGCCGTGAGTGCCTACGAGAGGTGCATGTACATCGAGATAAAGCACCGTCAGCCTACGTGCTGGATCACTGCGGGTGGTTTGCTGCTTCGGAGAACATGAATACACGCCAGTCGGTGGCAGTTGATTCCCTTGTATATAGGCTACGTGTACCTTGGAACTTTCTGGCTCCTAAGCTTCTCTTTTCCCGCGGGAGTGGTTGTTCGTTCTGTTAAGTTGTAACGCATTCTTCCTATCTATTACTATATGTACCTTAAGTTGATTCTCGGTCTGGATTGTTGAAATGGATGTCCAGGAGTAGGTAGAAAGCATCGCGACGCTGTTGCATCTACTGTGGAATCGTCATATTTACGCAGAAAAGGAGAGAAAGAAGCACATGTAGTCCACTTTGTAAAGAATTGTGTTCTAAATTGTCGATGTGCATCGACGTTCGACGTTCTCGTGCCAAGCTAGTGTCTTGGCGCGAGTGACACCTCATGATGCGATCTGGCTATGCTGCCCAACACTGTCCAGCCACCTTTATACAACTCAAGCCCCTTTGACAACACCGTGGCATAGTCGAGGGGTAACAGCCTCTGCTATGTTGCATGACATCACCGGTTCAACCCGGGATGGAAGCAGTGATGAGAATGCCCAACATGGTAGCGACGCTCTTGAGGGATGATACTCATCACATAAGTCTTTTGTCCCTCAGTATTTCTTTTTTTATTCAGCCTTAGTACGCCATATTATCGCCAGTAGTATTTTTTTTTTATTCATTAATTGCATGCAGACCTTAGTCTATGGCAATTCGCCAGTAGTAGTGATTATTGGCGATATTTTTCGAAGCAGTAAGATTTCAATCTCATCTTGTTCTCCTTTTACTCTCCGTTCTCTATTATTACTGGTTCCACTCGATATAGTGCCCCCATCCTGGGCTTAAAGGAGAGGAAGGAAGTAAAGGTTACCATTTTGTTTTCTATATTCTTACACTATCATGGATGCAACACTCCCAGATCTTACCACTTACTATCTCTTTTGTTAAAAGACAAATTTTGTGTATTCAATATTGGAAAGACTATTAATTCTCAACGTCCCCTGAATGCGAACCTGTCTTGTGCTCAAGACATGAGTTTAGTATCGTTGTTCTTGTTCATACCCGTATTTCATTCTTAGTCTTCTTTTCTCCTCGTTTTTATTAGCTTTTGGTTGCATTTATCGATTTATTCAGTGGTGGGAGAACAATTGCATGCAAGGCCAGGGTTCTTGAAATTTTTGTTCTTTGGTGTGTATAAATGTAGGTTTCAGCTCAGCACAAAGACTCAAGTAATGTCCCACGACCCCCAGAGTGCCATAGGGGTAGCAATTGCGAAAGAAACTCTTAGCCAGGGAAGGGCTATTGATGTTCTGCCCTATCCAGTCCTGTCGGCGAAAATAAAAAAAATCTGGTCTTGGCACTGGTTCCAACCCTTTTCTTTATAAACCACGGTTTCCCCCCACCCTGCATTTTTCCTCATGCTACTCGACTGCAACCGCATTCCTCCCCTGTCTAAAGCCAGCGGGGGGTTTGCAAAACTGCCATCTGCCCTTCGGGGCAGCGTAGTTAATTGCCTCCTCTGGCACCCGCTGGGCATAATGCCCGAGGGTCCAGAGGGGGCTAATTTACGTTAGGTCGTTTTTTCGGTGTTCCCCCCCCCCCCTTTCCTTGCCCTTCTCTCTCTAGTTTTCCCTCTTTTTTCCCTTCCTTTCTCTTGGCTTCTGGCCTCTTTTGGTCTTTGTTTTGCCCGGGGATCAGAAGAGGCCTAAATTACGTTAGGTCTGTCCCTCTTCTACTCTCCCCGCCTTGTACTTTCGGTTCTTGTGCCTTCTCCTTGTGGGAGAGTCCATTCTCACTCCACTTCTGGGCGTAGTCCGAGGGGTTGGGTGAGATGATGACTCAAATTTGAGGGCCAAGGAGAGAAATTTCAAGCAAATACCAGACGGAACGCTAAACAAACGCTCAAAAAGAGTCACATAACTCATGGCCCCGCTGATAAGTTTTCCTAGTTTCCCCTCGCCCGCCTTTTACCCAAGTCTCTCGACTAAGATCTGTTGAAAAGAGAGCAGCTTGTAATTGAGTAATATTCGAACTTTCCTGGTGCCAATTTCTTTCTTTTCTCTTCTCTTCTTTTCTTTTTCTTTTTTTTTTTTTTTTTGACGAACGAAAGCTTAACACTCCCGTCGCCAATTCCCTGGCGAGAAGATCTGTAACTTCTTCCGCTTATATGATCTATATTTTAATTTCTCTAGGACGTAAAAACATCACCTCCTGGGTATGTCTGTTTCCGTAGTCTAGTTCACGAGGCAGGCAGATGCAAGTGCCTTGAACTTCGTCCGCCTCGTATCGCGTATGCCTTTGCTTGCTGGCGTAAAAAGAGGTGATGCCCCGAGGTGCTCGAACTCGCCCGAGGCGGATAACTATATACTATCTAGGTCTATTCATCACATTTTACTACCTCAATCACATTGAAAGTCTCGCACCGGTGCTGTTGGTACTATTTGGAGCGGTCTTTTACCTATTCTCATCATTCTCGGAATCCCTACACCAAGTTTACCCAGAAAAATCTTCGCTCTCGTTTCTACAAATCGCACTACGTGATCATGAGTAAAGACAGCTAATAGTTTATTTATACCACGTACACACCATTAGAATCCAGTCTTTATCGCGTAGTTCGGAGTTATGGTTTCAGATGAGTGATTACACGTGTACGTTCATGACTACTAGTTCAGAAGATGGATATAGAAGCATGTAATGTTAAGGAGGTGATGGTTTGGGTGTCGAAGAAAGGTAAGAGAGCGCGTATGCAGCCCATCTACATGTAGTCGAGACATCAAACCTCATGAACTCATACTGATGGAAATTAGTCATGTGGGGACCCCAAGCCACAATACTTCTGATACCATTGTATTATTAGTCCCTTCTTCATATCTCAAGCTAGTTTGAACAGGATTTTGTCGTTCCCGTTATGTGTACCCGTGGGTGCTGGAAAATGATGCAACACTTGACCTAGCAACGCCGAAAGGTACTCAGAACTTCAACCTTTAAGACAACACAATGCTTGAGCAGGATAGATTTCTTAGTCACACGCATGATAAATGAGTCTCTAGAAGAGAGTCTGCAATTTTCAGGTCATTGATTTGGGGTTTTTAGCCTGCAAGAGGACAACTTGTGACAAGAGACAGCAATAAAAGGAGAAGCAATAGTCAACTGCATCAACTCTCACTATAACTATGATCTCCAGCTTCTAAGTTGTCATGATTCGCTCCACGTTCTGTTAGCTAGTTTGGTTGTTGAGAAGTATGGACTATTTGATCGTTGCATCACTTTTCGGTACCCCAGGTACACACCCACAATTCTATGTTGTGCGAGTGATAGTTTATGACTGGTCCTCGACCTATACACTACATGCCACACTAAACAGACATTAGTCGTGCACTAGTCTCGTACCCAGCCTGTGTCCGCTTTGATTTAGTGCAGTGCGACAAGAAAACAGTCTGGGAACGAGGCTAGTCGCGCACCAATCAAACACCTTGGAAAATACATGTACTGTGCAAAAACGTAAACTGGCTGTCAGCTACATCGATCAAACCATCCACCGCCAACCATCCACCACAAACACAAAAAGTAGCAGGTAAAAAAATTCTCACTACATATATTACAAGTCAACTTATCCCATTATTATCTCGCCTAAGATGAGTACTATTGTTAGCCTATTCTTTACTCCCTCTCTCTCCCCATATGTCCTTATAGACTCCATAATCCCTCTCACATGCACTTCTTCGTCATATCTCTTCTAGCTCGTCATCTCTTTAATGGATAGAAGAACCAATCCCCTTACGTGCAACCTGGCCACAGACTACCTATTGGGTGTCTGTTCCGCTGTTGGTCTCCCACCGGGCCACAGATTACCTTCTGGGTATCTGCTTCGCGTTCCGGTGGGCCACTGGACCTCAGACTACCTACTGGGTGTCTGCTCCGCTTCCAGTGGCCCATTTAACCTCAGAATACCTACCGGGTACCTGTTGATTAAATGGTGGGGCATTGGTTAACTAACTTTTTCTTCCGATCTCGCTCGACGGAGTACCTGCTGGCCTACCGATAGAGGAGAGAGGATTGGCGACTCTTCGCTCCCTTCATCGTCATTAGATATGGGTCGTTAGGACAGCAATCTGTCTCTTCCTCAACCGGACTACTGACAATAATTGTCTATATGGTCAGTCTCTCAAGTAAGATGTGTGTTCGGGGCAGCTTATTCTAATTAATTTTAAAAACGTATCGTTGAGGTATAGGATACTCATGTTGGCTGTGAACCTGCTGATAGAGATAGACTTAGAGGACGGTTTCTGTTCGATGGACAGCTTAAGACCTCACGAAAAACTCGCCCCCCAGATTGCGCTTTTTGAACGCTACGACCAACCTCCATGCATCCGCAATATCATTCTAGTATATAATACTTGTTAAAAACCAATAGTAGTATAATTTTAATTTCGGTAGCTAGAAATAAATTTGAGATTTCGGACCTTCGTCTTTTGAATGATTCTTTCACTCCTTAGCATACTACCTTTTGAGTATCGGCCGCAGGTACCACATATGAATGCAGGGCATATCTGAATATAGCTTTAGCGAAGAGAGATAAAGATAAACCTTCCTCAGATTCTTGACTAGCAAGAACATGTATACTACCCTTATATTGGTATCAAGAGATAAAATAAATCACTCGTAGCCGTAAGATACCGCCCGTAAATACCTGTTTTATCAACGAGGTCGGGCTAGTACTATTTGCCCGTACAACACACCTCTCAATAACTCGGACATAAATAGATATACCGATATGTAGAGATTGGAGTCTTACATCTCCGAACCCACATAAGAAAATTTGATTTGGAGGTGATCGACAGCGAGTGATATGATATGATGCACATTTTGGCGTCACTTTTTCTGATGTCATCCTAGACTTAGTTCAATAGGGGGGATTTTCGTAGGAGTCGTGCTCCTTACTTTGAGATCTGGTGACGTTATATACAGAGACGTTAATAGTTTTCAGAAGGGTAGAAGGGGTGATTGTATGTAGTTGCGGATGAATAAAGGAAGCAATATAAGCACTAAACTTCAAACCCAGTACATTGTATCGAGAGTATTTTCACTTTATCTCTTCTCCAGATAGCTAAGCCAAGCGCATTTCTCAATTGATATCGCAGGAAAATCATACCGTTGAGATATCTTTACTTCATGAACGGGGGTAAGTTAAACTATACTCCTGCCCGTACTAATTTACCCCAATTACATGAAAATCGGCTATTGTAGGTACATGTGTGTTTATATGCTCTTTTTTAAAGAAAGTCATTAATGGCGAGAATAGTGGAGTGTAGGTGCCAGATAATACATGTGTCATGAAATACATGTACACTCGAAGAAACCTAATGATATGTGTTATATAGTCGTTAGCTATGTGTCTAGTGGTTTTTATATGCTAAGAGGGGTTGAATTTACCACGTCTATCAACACCTGTACGAGATATTTTGTCTCAATGGGGCTACTGCTTCCATTGATACATTTGAGAAATTCAAAGATTTTCCATTTCAGCATTGATATGAAAGTCATCCCGGTCGACTCTGATGACTTGCAACTACAGTACAGTACAGATCTTTTTTTGCGAAATTTCAGAAATTTCAACAATTATTCGAAAAGCTTTCATGTGTTTTCCCTCCATACATTATTTACCGTACCATCACCCTGTGCCGAAACTCGAAACGCGGCTATGAGTATTTCAAACCACAGTGAGTTTCCTGCTATTCATCCATCGAAACCCTCAGAAATTATCTCCGATAAGAATATTTACTATCGGGGATAAGAGTTAGTATATCCAGATTACCATCAAGAAGAGCATACGGACCGTTTTTATGAGCCTTCACACTCATGCAATTCAAACATACATGGTACCTACTTGATACCGAGAAACCTAGAACCTAGAATTATCAGGTTTAGATTCTCTGCTTTAAAATGGGAGGACAAGAGTAGAAGTTACACATACCGAAAGTAGCTATATGTTGCTGACGAAATCTCCCTATTGCCATATTGACCCAGAGATACCGATTGATTATTTATACTAGCACGAGTACGCTCCAGTCATTAGACTGACCCATCTCTGGCCACCTATTTACCGGTGTTCTTCTTGACGGCTGATCTGTTGGGTTTGGTGGCTGCTGGCTTAGAAATATCATCCTTTTTTGCCGATCTCAGATCATAAGTTTTTTTGCTTGACCTGAGGTTATAAGAGTGACTGGCCGGTTGGGGGGCTTTCTTCGGAGTCTTTGGTGTGGCGACCTTACGTGGTTGGACCTTAAGGTTTTTGCCGCTCTGTTTTGGGTTGTTTTTGGCGGTAGTTCTGGGGGTCTCAACCTGGGCATCTGCGGTGTGAATCGTCTCGGGAATGGCGTCTGCAGGTTCGTGCGAAGAGGGTCCGGTTTGAACATGCGGAACTTGAGCTTTCTTGACTGCGGCGTGTGCAGGCTTAAGAGAGCGGGTTCTGGCTTTTGCCCCCAGACCCTGAACTTTCTTGATTCTCGTGTTCGAAGATTTTGGAGGGCTGGACGGTTGGACTTTGTCAGATTTGGTGCGTCTAGAGCGTCTGGTGGTAGCTCCCGTAGCTGGAACTTCAGGGGCTGGATCCCCCTCAGGACCAAAAGGCGTAGCAAAATACGCTGCAGCAATATTACATGTCTCTGCAGCAGCGACACATATATCAACTACTGGAATCCCAGCAGAAAGGATCATTGTAGCAGCAGATTGACATGCGTTACCCGCTGGAATACCAGCTTCCATAATTGCAGCTGCAGCTGCGGAGCATGTAGCAGCAGCGTTAGTAAACTCTGCTGCGGATGCATGACATGCTGCAATAGCAGCAGCTACCGTGGGATTTAGGGCGACGGCCTCTGGTTCATCTCCTGCATCCTGATAGTCTGGCTGATACCAGAGAAGATCACGCAAAGCAAGATGAGTAACTGGCGGGTGTAATTCCTGGGGAACATCGGGCCATTGAGATGGAGAACCCATCGATCCGTGCATCGGATTGGTGTCTTCTTGAAAGGGATCGTAACGAGTAGGAGCTGCCATGTTATAGTCCTGAGCTTGACTAGTATACTCAGGCATATGGAGGTATGTACTGGATGAACTTATAGGTATTTGATCGGGGTTTGTGTACATCTGATTGTACTCATTCGATAATTGGTCATGTGAGGAGAGCGATATCGATTGATGATTGAATTCCATACTTTTTTCCTTAAAGAATGAGATAGGAAGAGAGAATGTGCTATCTCTTCACCTATGATAATTGGTGCAGCTTGATGAAGAGGCAATGGATGGTAGTGAAGGTATTAAGGGCAATGAGGGTAGTGAGGGTAGTGATGGTAGGGGATGGAGGGATAGGGGGGACAGTAGTGGTGATTATTTCAGCCGTCAGAAACCAAGTGCGGGCGGCGGTCGAGGGGTGTATGCCCTATAGTGATAACAGATTTTTAAATCTTAAACCCCCCCCCCCCCCGGGGGAAGTTGTAGTCCGGAACTACAATTTGTCTACATGAATCGCTTTAAAAATCTCATCCTATAGCAGGAATTTTTAATATCTACTGTAATTTTACATATATGTAATCTGACTGCATCGACTATTCTTTAGCAGTAAGTTCTCCTGCTATCATCCTTTTATCAGAGTGCCCTTGCTTCTCAGAGACTTGTGTTGTTCATGGCTACTCGAGAGGAAGTGAAATATTAATGGGAATGATAGATATTACCTGATTTAAATTCTCTACTGACTAAGCAAATAGACGACATGGGTATAAGGACTCTAGACTTAACTCGGAACCACATTCTACTTCTATGTTTCTCGTTCTAGTTAGTATTCGGGAAATTTAAACAACATGTACATATATAAACTAATACATTTTTAGATAAGCCTGTCTTCTCCACTTAGCAAGAGAGTATAAGGTTAGACGAACATTCAAATTGGCGGTACATCGTGACCCTGTACACTCTAGTTAGATATCTGGCAACACTTATATAGAAACCACGTACTTGAATTTCAACACAACAAGTTTATTTTGTACACCTAACCATGGTAGTTCTATCCAAGATGCAGATACTCAAAATATGAGCTTAGTCTGAGAGGATTCTGTTTATTCTAACCAGTACCCGTTATCAGAGCACTACATTGTATCGTATCCTGAATTAAGTAGAGAACTTAAATCTCTGACATGTGATGTCTAGATCTATATGGCGCCCTGCTCTCAGATATAACCATGGTATCCCGTCTATTCTCAAACTATTTGATTTCCTCTTCACTTCTATTAAATGTTTGGTTAATCCGAATGATGTTGTCTCTACGTAGGTAGCTTTCACGCGAATATTTTCTGCTGCCTTTTCGAGTATCAAAAGAGCTCAGTGTCACTGGAGGAAGTGATGTTCCCTTGTGTATTCTAGAGTCGACATCAGCGAGCCTTTGCCGTGTCACAACTGAAAACACTCTTGGCTCCTTCACGTACAGGCTACGCGACAAATCGGCATATATCTTTCTTTTATAAAATATGGCAGAAAGAAAAGTACCCCAGATCCGTTATAATTAGATGTAGCTAATATCAACAGTAACCACCACATATCTATCTCTAGGGCTATTATATCGTATTCTCGGGTTCTATTTTGAGTTAGTACCCGACTTTTACCCTTTACTAAGTAGTAGCCTTCGAGTAAAGTTTTCAGATTCCCTATCTGAAATATGAATTAGTCTTCTAAGCAAGACGTCTCTGTAACCAATACGCCCAATCCCTTTTCCTACACTAACGAAATGACGTTCCTCCCCGCTATCCTCAGAATAGGTACGAGCCCTATGTTTAAGTAGCCTCCATTCATCGTCTTTTCCGCGTTCCCCCACCAGATGAATTGGTCTCTCGTGACGGACATCATCCTTTCCATATTTGACCGCATGGATTGGTAGGTACACTGGTCATAATCATCTAGTCCAGTAGTTAATAGGTGTTTTGCTCTTCAAGTGAAGCTAAGTACAGACACTATAACCAAAAGTGGTTCGCAATTTGAACCTCGTTGTTTGGGGTGAAGGAGTATTACCTTGAATATTAGAGTTCTGTAATCAACTAAACTCCCTCCCAGCCCATTGTGCCATGCTGCTCTGCCTCCTGCCTACGAGGGTAAACTTGGCAGCCGCCTATAAAGAATCCCGTCATAAGGGACCATGACATCCGTCAATCATTTTAAACTCCTTTCATTATGTATGGTGAGAACAGTGCTGCAGTATAAACGCCAGTAAACACCACGATCTCTGTGAATATCTAGGTGAAACACGAACTTGTATTTGGGTTGCTCTAGATCCCCACCGACAAACTTAACGTTGATCCTGGATACAATGGCACCGGATCAAAGGTGGGTCGGCCTATGATGTCTCTATGAGGGTCAGCAAATACTATTAACTTGACGTACTCGTGGATCAGAACTGACCTTACTTATTCTATTGCAGTGATAGGAGGAGCTCGTAGGTAGTCCCAGCGTATAACCTTCAAACAATTATCATCTCAAAATCCGAATCAAGGCCGTGGTGGAGAGAGACATAAAGTGTATGAAAAGTAGAAGAGATTCGACGGTTTACATAAACCTGCCGATTAATTACCATCAGCAGCTAGTTCTGGCGTCAATAGAACTGGACATATGTTTATCTCTGTGGTTATTAGCAAAATAAGGTAAGTTGATGCTTCGATGATTTTTTCCACACGCCGGAACATGGGATTCGGTAATGGAGGATAGTGTAGCGTGAGTTCGAGGGAGATGTGTGGAACGCGTGTGAACAGGGCCGCCAGGCTCTGCGCGCTAGTCATGAGGTATACCACATGTGAACCTACTAACCTCGCCAAATTACACCACACCTCCTCACTCCGCCATCCTCCCCTACCACATAAGCGACAATTGACCAGTATCAACCAACTCCCCCGACTCCCGGCTGGCCTATTTGACTACGCCTTGACGTCCCACATCACCGTGGTGCATCAAATCAGCCATGATTGCTTCCAAGGCGAGGAGAAACCCAGAAAGCTAGCAGTGAGCTCTTTCCTTTACTCGATCTCCCTACGATCTCCCACTAACAGACATTCAGCGACCCCCGCGACCACCCCGCCTAGAAAGTCTCCAAGTGGTGCATCCAGACAGCTCCTCCATTATGGGTGTAGAAACCACAAAATCTCAGAGCATCACACTCCCCAGCCACGGCCAAACCAACTCAATAATTCCAAGAAACAAGAACAAGCGCCGTTCTTCCATGAGCTACAGCGGGGAAGACTACAACTACACCCAGTACCAAAGAAGAGTTCTGATTAGAAGCAGGATATTTCTAGGTAGATATCAAACGAACTCACATCTGACCCTACAGCCCACAGAAGAATTATTTCTGCCCAAGATAACCCACGTCTCCCCCGCATGAAGAGAGAAGCCGCAATCTATACAAGCGTAGCGACAACGGGTGTGTATTTTCCTATCAGTCCTCGATTCAAACTACATACAGAGTGTTACAGAAAAACCCACTCCCCACGCCCTGAAGCGAATCCCGTGCTTGCGGCGAAATTAAGTATTGTCTCTCGCGATAGCAGCCATCAACCTCACCATTTCCTTAAGCCCACCAACCACCACCATAACCCATGGGAAAAGCCAGAAGGGTTACTTTTGAGCATAGAAATAACTATGACTTTAATACACTTGGTTTTAGCTATTGGTTATGGTTTTGTAGGGTCTCAAGTTTGGTGGGGTTGAATGGTTGCCAATGCGATTGGGACCATAAGCTTCCATACTAAACTACGCGCCCTTACACCTACAAGCAACCACAGCCACTGATTTTCTCGCTCCTGGGTGTAGTTTTAGCCGGGGCTTATTGAGCGAGTGATACTTCATGACCAGTACTCTAATTACTATAACCTATCACCCTAAACTTCACAAAGAAAATGCCCTAGAGTAAGACTACATACTCCGTCCTCTTCTCCTCCAATCGCCGACGTCTTGCCGTCCAACACAAACACAGACCAACCACTCCCATAGAATCTCACTGCATACATGTAGCTTGGCATGTAATCACAAGCCATCACTCGCACTAACGCCCACCCCCTGCCGCTCGCCGCGCCGGAAACACCAACATCCGCTCCGAACCGGCAGGCATCAACACCCAAGCTGACCAAAACCGCATACATAAATCTCTACTATATACTCGACTCTTCCCGCTTGCACACTTCACTTTCACATTTCACACCTCATACTTCACATTGAAATTGTGTTTTTTTTTCTTTCTTCATGCACATGTCAATTCCCCCCACACATTAACCTTAACCCAACTAATAAAATATAGCTAGCTCATGCAATCATCAAGAGTAGAGAGTATATCAACAAAATAACGACGCAAAAAAGCGAGCGCAAAAAAAAAAAAAAAATAAGAACAGAGTAGAGTAGAGCACAAATCTATCTCCTCCCTTCCTCCTTCCCCTTCCCCTTCCCCTTCCCCTTCCCCTTCCCCATGCACATGTCTAGGACAGAAAAGAAAGAGAGAGAAAAGAAAAAAGCTAATGATCAAGCTCTATCATCACACCATTACATTACCGCCATTAAAAAAAAACAATAGGAGAGAAGAAGAAAAGCTCATCATAAACGCCAGGGGGAAAACAAAAGCCCACACTTCTAACACCAAGGAAAAACAAAGAGAACGAATGAAAAAGAGAGGTGTCTAAGCAGCCACTCCCATCTCAATCTTCTTTCCCTTAACACTGACCCACTCCATCCCTAGACTTCCCAAGAAGCCCAAGCATGCCATGGCCACACTGGGGTAGAAGCATTGTGTCAGGGCGTCGTTGTACGCCCGAAGGATCATTGGCAGCTGATCTGCGGAGAACATGCTCTGCAGACTTGTTGCACCGGTCGACAACACGATGGTTGGGTCGAAGTCGGGCATGGATGCGGTGAGGCCCTCGATCAGCTTTGATGTGAAGACATTTTGGCCGCTGTTATCCTTGTTAGCCTTCTATCTATAGAGGAAGAAAAGGGAAAGGGAAATGGGAGAACTTACACAGAGATAAACAGCGCACCTCCAAGAGTCTGGAAGAAGATGACACACGAGGTACCAGTAGGAACATCTTCAAGCTTCAGAACGGTCTGAGCGGCAATCATAGGTTGCTGCATAACGAGACCGATTCCGGCTCCGCAAAGAACCTGGTATCCGATCCACATTGGCGAGGCAGTGTCAACCTCGAAGGTTGTAAGGAGCCCGGCACCAATAGCGCTCATAACCGCACCGACAAGCATGAAGGGGGTATAGTAGCCAAAGACGGTGGTTCCTATACCTGAAATGATCGAGCAGATGGTGACTCCTAGGATCAATGGGAGATTGCGGATACCCGACTGAGTGGCAGTAACGCCTTTGATGGCCTGGAACCAGATAGGAAGGTAGAAAACGAGAAGCATGAAGCAGGATCCAATAGCGAAAGAGACGATGCAACTGAACAAGATGGAGCGCTGCCTTATGATACGTGGGGGAATGGTGGCCTTCTCACCACGCCAGAACTGAACGCCGACAAAGCTGGCGAGGAGCACACCGGCGGTCACGAGCAAGCCAATGATCTTTGGGTTGGACCACTGGTACTTTGAGCCTCCCCACTGCAGCGCAAGAAGAAGACAGACAATACCGGGAAGGAGAACGGCGGTTCCGGCAAGATCGAGCTCCTTGAGCTTCTCCATACCCGTGAGCTTATCAGCCTTGACACGGGCTGGTGGGGTGAAGAAAACGATGATGGCAATGATCACGACGGCACCAATGGGAAGATTGATGTAGAAGCACCATCTCCATGTCAGATGGTCTGTAAATGCACCACCCATGAGGGGACCAGCAACAGATGCAATTCCGAACATGGCACCGATGAGACCTGAGTACATTGGACGCTTGCGGAGTGGTACCGAGTGTGCGAGGATGATGAGGGCACCGGAGAAGATACCGGCACATCCGAGACCGGCAATGGCACGACCAACGATGAGAGCTTCACTGGTAGGTGCAGCGCCGCAGATGAGAGAGCCGAGTTCGAAGATACCGATTGCCGCGAGGAAACACCATTTGAGACTGAAGTAACTGTAAAGTTTACCGTAGATTAATTGGAAGGAGCACATCTATCCCAATTAGTACATTGCTCCGGCCGCAAGATTAAAAAGAACGTGAGGAACGCGGGGTAAAAAAACGTGGGAATCAACTAACCGTCAACATGTACCCAGACCCATACCAGCCCACGTCGTCAAGAGCACCAAACTGGTCCGTGATCTTGGGAATGGCCGTTGCAATGATCGTTTGGTCCTGCATAAGAAACACCCGTTAGCACACCCGCCCCACAACATAAAAACTCAGACATGAGACAAAAATTTCCAAACGCACCAGAGCAACCAAAAATACAGCCAAACACAGTGCCAGTGTGATCAAACCCAACGCAACTGGTCCCGGATAGTTCTGTCCATCCTCAGTGTATTCACCGTCGTCCTTCTTTTTTTTCCCCTCTCCCTCCTTGGCCTGGTCTTCAACTTCAATGTCATCCATCTTCTCGCCGTCAGTGGGTGAGGCGGCCCGTGAGTTGCTCAAGCTCTTCTCATTCAAATTATCGAATGTGCTTGGAGCGAGCGTTGATGAGTCCGTCATTGTGAGGGACGAGTGGTTCTTCTTTAGATCTGCCTGGCTTGGTGGCTCGAGGCCTTCGGGCTGAACGGTCATTAGTGATGGGTTAGGTTGTGTAGTTTGTGCTATTTGCTAATGCAGTAGCGTAATAGTAGTCTGAAGTCGACGGGTGACTACTGGTGATTGTAACGTATCTATGTACGACCAGGGAAAGGCTACCAAGATGTAGCTAGCTATGCCTGATGTTGAAGAGTTGTAATGTTGGTGATATGGAAAAGCACACGATTGAGGGGGGACACGATGGTAGATATTTATTTATCCTGCACTCCCTCCCTCCTCCTCTCCCTTCTCCCTCTTCCCTCCCCCGGCTATAGACAATTTTGTGTAATGAAGGCAATCAGCCACCCACACGCCATGCCCCTACTACTCTACCTCAACCAGCAGCAGCAGGATCACCCAGATCCCTGTGCATTTTCCAGTTTTTTCTACAAACTAGGAAACTCCAGATAGAGTATGCCAGGGCCCCACCCCTCAGCAAATGGAAGTCTAAGCGAAAGAAAAAAATCCGTCTCGGCCAAGGCCATGTCGGAGCTTCTTTCGCCCGCCAAATATGACAATTGCAGTTGCAGTTGCTTGTTTGGCTGCCACCCGCCAAGCACTCCCCCGGAAGAAAAATCCCCCGGGCTCTCTCAGATCATGCCTCCTACTCTTCTTAATTCTGCTTTCCCGCGCATGCAAACTCTAAAATTTTAATTATTACCCTTGTTTGACGGATTTGCCGAAAGAATTAAGCCTTGATGGTTGGGGTCTAGCTAGAAGAGTAGTCAGAGGAGAGGTATCTGGGCAAATGATAACTCGGAGTTCCGGTGTCGCCGATGGGAAGTTTGGATGTAGACCATTGATGGATCTGAAGATCTGAACAAAGAAGAAGCGCACACACGCACAACACGCGCGCACAACTAACTCGACAGGCAATTGTAGTGGTGGTCCCTTACGTCGAGCAGATAGGTTGGTTCCCACTCGAACTCTCTCTACTCTAAACTGCCTCGACGTAATCTTGACTCACCTCGTGCATCGCCTCTGAGAGATAAAAATTCCCAGAAACAGACACAGGCGGCCAGTGTATGTCAATGCAATAAACACCCACATATAGGCCGTTGTAGTCATCGGCGGAACGCGGGAAAAAAGGAAAAAAAAAAAACCACATAGGGACCGTAGAATAGCAAAAGAACCCGATTCGACCCGCCGGCGAGCCCGCCCGACGGACGAGACTCTGAGAGAGACATACATATTTGGGAGTCATTTGGAGACACTTACTGGCTTGATGCTTACGTAGTATACGATGCTTTGGGCTTTTTACCCAAGCTGCTGTTAGTTAGTTGTAGTCATCGTAATATCTATCTTTGTCTGCTTTTGGTGTCTGTTGTCTTGTTTTTGCACTTTGCATCTTATCAGATCCCCTCCAACCACAGCGCAAGCCTTCCTCTGCCCCCCATCCAGGTGAATCCTTCAATTTCCTCGACACCCAACCGTTGCCCATCGGCCCGTATTCACCTCGTCTCTTATGCCCCCGCCAAGCCACAATAGTCGAACAAAACAAGCAAGAGAGATCTCTCGGCATGATAGCTTTGACCACCCGACCTACCTACCAACCAACCCCCCCTTCTCTCTCTACCCAGGTACATAGAGTACTCTAGCTAGGGCAAGGAGTTCCGCTGCCGGCCCCCAATCCCACCGTTAAATTGCTTGACCACCCCCCAACCCACAAAATTGGTGGAGTACGTATACCTCAGCAGCGGAGTTCAGGGTCGGTCCCTTTTTTTTTTCATTTACGGTACTGTTACCTACATAAGTATCATTCCAATACCAACCATTCACTCGCGCGCGCACTCACTCTCACTGTCGGCCGAGATTGATTAAACAGAGACAGAAAAACAGAAAGAGGGTAGGGGCGCGGCATGACGAAACTCCGGACCCAGGCTGTCGGGTTGAGTGGGTGTGAGACACAGATTGCACCCACCTTGCGTCTGTCGTGTGGTGTCGGTCCCTAAAGCAGAGTGACTAGCGCGGTTGGTTGGGAGTTCTTAGCGTTAGCGAACAAAACACGAATTAAGCTTCTTCTTCCTTGGCGCAATTTTAAGGGTTTAGAAGGTCTTGGCACCCTACTGTTGAGGTGAGCTAGGTAGGTGAGGTTTTTTAATTTTTTTAATTTTTTTAATTATTTTATTATTTTTTTTGTGGTTGTTGCATGTTTCACGGGTTCGAGATTCTGAATTAGAGGAGGCTTGAAAATTTCTGCACTTCTGTTCCGGCGCTGCGGCTTTCGGGTTTTGGGTTTGTTTTGGGGGGGGAGTGACAGATCGAAGAGACAGCCAGCCACGAAAAAAAAATAGGCTAGATGGGCTCAGGCAGAGTAGAGTACGTGACTCTTGAGGTTCGTATTCCCGCGGGTTCTTTCGTATTGAATTGGGATTACGCAGGGTAGGTGGGCAGGGTAGGGATGTTGAGTCACTCACTTGACGTGCACCGCCTGCTGGGTTCTGGGTTGTGGCGGGTGGGCAGGGGTGTGGTTGGCAATGTATTAGGGTTGCTGTAGGATAAAGATTATTAGTAGGATAAATACTGTATCTATCAGGATGAATTATTTATCAGGTTGAATATCAACTACATACAAGTACCAGTAGTAAAAAAAAAAAAAAAATGTAATGTTCAAGAAAGGACAGCCAACTAGCAGGATAAAAGTTAGGTGGAGCTACATAGCGTGCGGAGAAAGGATAATTGTGATTACCAGGTCTAATTATCAGGATAAATATAAATTTAGAGTTATTCGGTCAGCCCTGCAGTAAGTAAGATCTATAGCTGTGTAATATAAGCGGAGAACGTATAACGTACGAGATTATGAGGATATAAGCTTAATTGTCAGGAAGGAAGGAGTATGGCAATCCTATTAATTTTGAGATCGAGATCTAGCTTATGGAGTGGAGTATGCAATTGCAAGTGGAGTATAACATCGAGAATGTGCAATTAATTACCAGGAAGAATTATAATCATCTCGCGGTGAGTAACATTAGGTCGAGCGGAGAGGTAGGTACGCAAGCTTAATTATTAGGCCTAGGAAGAATGCAGCAATTATCATAACATTTCGGGGAGAATCGGAGAATAGCGCCTAGACGTAATTATAATTATCAGATCATCAGGATAATGTCAATATATGATCACGCGAGGAACACCTGCAGAGTCAGCAGGATAAAGCATATACGCATTCTTCGGAGGGAGAGAGCGGGGAACAGTACATGCGTAATTATCAGGATCAAGCTACATATGAGCTGCTAGTTGTTCTAGCCAGATTAGTGGCCGGGGAACTCAGAGAGACGAACTCAATTACCACGAAGAACACAACCACCACGAAGAACAACATGTAATCACCATAAAGGACACAACTACACACCAGGCCGACAAACCCACCCACTCAACACACCTACCCAAGTATACGTACAGAAAGGCCCAAACCCCCATCTATGCCACATTCCTTCATCCTCCGGTTACAAGGCCATGAAACCCACTACCGTACCCCTAAATTAATCACCAGGCCAAACCTCCTCCCCCACCACCACCACCACCACCTAGCAAGGCCGGGCCAGGCCAGCTGAAGGACCAACCCACCTAGCTACATACACACATGTATGTAATCACTACGCCCCAAAACCAACCAGCTACAGTCACTCACGGCGGTCAGGGATTTGAGGCCAATAACAGAGTTGGGCAAATTACATTACTGCAAACAGAACCATCAGACAGGATCCGCCGTCAGTAGGCGAGGAGCGACTGTACATGTAATCAACCAGAAAACCCCTCAGCAGCCCGAAAAAGTGCAGCCCCCAAAGTGCAAATTTAAAAGAAACTGATGTATCGATCTGAGGGATTACTATTCTCGTATTAATGTTCACGTCACGCAGAAAGTGCACAAAGTGCCACCTTCTAGAAGGGAAGGGCGCGCAGTGCAGTTGCGGTGTCATGTCGTGCATAAAGTAAAGAGGAAGCTACCTGGTTGGTTGGCCAAGGAAGGGCGGGGCGGGGCGCGAAAATGGGCCGGGTGAGGATGGGGTGCGTGGGCCGGGTGAGAGTGAGCCGGGTGATAGTTTGTGATTGATAAGATTGCGGGGCTGGGTTGCTATATAGAGCAGGCTACATATAGCGCTATAAGGATATTATCAATAAGGATATATACCCCTATAAGGATAGGATGGCCGGGCCCCGTCAACCTTCTTAAGGATATATACCCTATGAAATAAAGCCTTATGTTACTCTTTTCCCTACTACTCTGGCCTGGAACCCTTTTTGCCTTTGAAAGTACTTTTCCGGGCGGAGTAAACAGAACAATCATTTGACTGAAGCATATTCTAGCACACCTTTAACGTTCTATGTAGGGAGCCTGGGTGCAGGGCCAATCATGACCCGCCATTTGCAAAACATCTTTTCGTCCTGGCCTTTTATATATTAGGAGATTTATATATTAGGAGATAAGGATAGGACGGCCCGGTCCCCGTCAACCAGCTTCTTAACACCTAATTCTTTGCTTTCTACAGCGATAGTTTCTCTATAAGGATGCAGAATTTCGGCCCCCGATCGTATCCTTATAGCGAGAGATTACTGTACTAGCTGCACATACAGTCTGGGGGACGGGTGAAGACAAACCGAGTGAGAGCAATGTAGACTGGGTCTGGGTGATGGTTTGTGATTGAAAAAGAAAGGTGGTGGATTGGGTACATGTTATATGTACTAGGCTAGTACTCTATGATACAGTATTGTGGTGGCGGTGGTGATGGTGGGGGGGGCGGGTATCAATGATCGTAGCGCCAGATCACCACCACCATCTAACCAACCTCCAACCCTACAGTAACAGAAATGTGGGTAAAACTACTACTACCGTACCGCAGGCCATAGACAGGACGGGACTGCGGTATCACTGCCGCACACCTCATTGAGATACAGCATATCCTCGCAATGCCATACCGATGCGGCATCAGTTCCACCCCCATTTCCGGTACCGCACACCATCTAGACCTCTGTCCTCGTCCTCGTCCCCGCCTCCCCCTCCCCCACCCTCCCCGTCTCCAAGCCCACCCCCTCCAACCTCAACCCCACCACCCCACCAGCCCCACCCACACCCCTAACATACCACTCCTCCGCACGCATCCCCTTCACCCCGAGCCCCTCCCCGTCGCCCCACAACCCCCGCAGCTCCCCCATCGCCTCCGCCGTGCTGCACGGATGCACAAACCACCACACCTCTCCGCCAGCAGCGGGATTATCCGCCTGCGAGACGGCGCCGAGCACGCCGACGCGGCGCAGCGCCTCGGCGGAGGAGGTTGGCACGATGCGGTCGTAGATGTCGGCGAGGGAGAGTGGCACGGCCGTGTGCGGCTGGAAGTAGAGGATGGGCACGTTGTAGGTGGGGGAGTGTTGGAGTTGGTAGGTGATTGTGGGGGCGGGGTGGGGGTGGGGTGGGTGGCGGCAGGAGGGATTCGGGGTCAGGGGGCTCGAAGGAGGTGGGGGTCAATGGGGTGGTGGGGGTGGTTGGGGTGGTGGGAGTGGTGGGAGGAGTCGGGCAGGAGGGGTGGTGGGGTAGGGGGCGGTGGAAGGTGAGGGTGGTGGTGGGGTGGTGGATGAGTGTGCAGGTGGAGGCGGGGAGGGAGGCGTGCAGGGCGATGCAGGCGGTGGTGAATTCGGTGGAGGTGAGGTGCGGGAAGGCGGAGAGGTTCATTGTGGCTGTGGGTGTGTGTGTAGATTGTGAGGATGAGCAGTCGTGTGAGATGGAGGTGAGAGTGGAGGTTCAATGTCTTGGCACCAGTGACGGTATAATCCCATTCTGCATCTAATATCATCTCTGCCATCTAATATCGTCTCTGCCATCTAATATCAGCATCTGCCATCTAATATCAGCATCTGATGATTCTTCCAGCCACACACACCCCCATATTGCGTATAAACAGCCATCTTATACATGAGTGACGTGACGTGACGCATCCCATCCCATCCCTGTCCCCTGCCAGCACTCAACGCGTCTCCCCAGCCGTAAGTGCCAAAGAATTCTCCTTGCAATTATCACCAATGCCCGACAACACGGCGAGATCAAAGTTCACGTATCGCCAGCTCGCGCAGCTGGCGAAATACTCGGTCGACACTCCGCTGCGTGTCATTGCGCATATGTGAGTGTTTCTCTGCTGTCAGATTGTGGGTTTGTTTTAATTACTGGCTTCAATGTTGACACCCAATTGCTGCACAGAGATCTCGATGCCTTCTACGTAAGCCCCCGCACCCCCGCACTCCCCGCCCGGAACACGCTGCTCACCGCCCTAGGCCCAAGTCGAGACCAAGCGCCTCTCGCTCCCCCCCGACGAGCCCCTCGCCGTGCAACAATGGCAAAGTACCTCCCTCCCCCCTCCCCTCCCCGCTCCCACACACACACACACACACACACACACACACGCACACACTAACCCTCCCCTAGACCTCATAGCCGTCAACTACGCCGCCCGCGCCCACTCCGTCACCCGCCACGAGACCGCCACCGACGCACTCAAGCGCTGCCCCCAGCTGCGCCTCGTGCACGTGGCCACCTGGCGCGCGGGCGACATGCACTGGGCCTACCATCCCTCGCCCTGCATGGCCTTGCACAAAGCCTGTCTGGACCCCTACCGGCTCGAGAGCAAAAAGATCCTTGCGCTGTTCC
Source organism: Morchella eximia (assembly GCA_024713935.1). Taxonomy (NCBI): domain Eukaryota; kingdom Fungi; phylum Ascomycota; class Pezizomycetes; order Pezizales; family Morchellaceae; genus Morchella; species Morchella eximia. The sequence goes on from JAMGZG010000020.1 coordinate 820,943, forward strand.
GCAGCGCGTGCCCGCGCGTCGAAAAGGCGAGTATCGACGAGTCGTTCTTGGACCTGTCGGCGATGGTGCATGCGGAGCTGGTGAGGCGGTGGCCGGCGCTGGCGGTGTGTGCGGGGGGGGATCCGTTGGAGATGTTGCCGCTGCCAGAGGGGGACGTGGGGTGGGCGGGGTCGTGTGTGTTGGAGAAGGAGGAGGGGGAGGAGGGGGAGGGGGTGCTGGATTGGGATGATGTGGTGATGGCGGTGGCGGCGGAGATTGTGGCCGCCGTGAGGGAGAGGGTCAGGGTTGAGATTGGCTATACGTGCTCGGCGGGGATCGCGGGGAATAAGATGCTGGCAAAGTTGGGGAGCGGGTATAAAAAGCCAAACTCTCAGGTTTGTTATCCTCCCCCCTCCACCCCCAACCGCCGTCATTGTTATATATCAACCATAGAGCCAATGGACTAATTGTATATATGCCCATGTAGACCGTCGTCCGCCCCGGCGCAACCCAAAAGTTCCTCAACACCCTCGAGTTTACAAAAGTACCCCTCCCCCAACCCCCTCCCCTCTTCTCCCCACAACTAACACCCCCCCCCCCAGTCCGCAACCTCGGCGGCAAACTCGGCACCCACATCTCCACCGCCTTCCACACCTCCTCCCTCTCCGCCCTGTCCACCCTACCGCTCTCAGCCCTCTCCGCAAAGCTCCCCGCCGACGACGCAACCTGGCTCTACAACACCATCCGCGGCATCGACCGCTCCGACGTCAACCCGCGCACGCAGCTCAAGTCCATGCTGTCGGCCAAGTCGTTCCGCCCGCCCATCACGACCGCCGAGCAGGCGGCCATGTGGCTGCGCGTGTTTGTGGCCGACATCTATGCGCGCCTGGTGGACGAGGAGGCGGAGGGGCGGCGGCGGCCGACGGTTATGACGATGATGCATCGTGCGGCGGGGGCGGGGGCGGTGGGGAAGACGCGGCAGGGGCGGTGCCGGCGAGGGGGGTGGTGACGAAGGAGGGCTTGCTGGGTGTGGCGGAGGGGCTGTGGAGGGGGGTGCTGGGCGAGGGGGCGGCATTTCCGTGTGCAGGGTTGAGTGTGCAGGTGGGGGGGTTTGAGGAGCGGGAGGGGGGGAATAGGGGGATTGCGGGGTTTTTGGTGAAGAGGCAGGTGGCGGAGGTTGTGGGGGAGGAGAGTAGGGGGGCAAAGAGAAGGAGGGGAGAGGATGAGGAAGAGGAGGGGGAGGGGGGGCTTGAAGAGGAATCTTTGGCATTACCGCAAATATTGCCCCCGTCCGCCCCGCTCGTAGAACCCGGATCATCAAGTAATGACCAGCCACCACCACCCGCACTCCCGCCTTCTACCACCACACCATCACCACCCTCACCCCCATCCCCGCCGAAAGAGACCTACACATACACCTGCCCACACTGCGCAACCCCCATCCCCCTGCAGGACCAAGCGGAGCACGAGGACTGGCACTTTGCAAAGTCCCTCGCCGAGCAGGACAAAGCCGCCGCACGGGAACGCATCGCCGCTTCCCGCGCCTCGCCTCCTCCGCCTCCTCCGCCGCCGCCGAGCAAGAAGGGGCCGAAGAAGAAAGGCGGCGGCGGTGGTGGTAGTGGGGGGCTAGAGAAGGGGCAGAGGAGGCTGGCGTTTGGGAAGAGTTAGTGGGCGGTAGGTGGTAGGTGGTAATGATTGTGGTGACGGGTTTGGTGAGGGAGGCGAGTGATGGGGTGTGATGCGGGACCTTTTTTTTTTCTTTTTTCTGTTTTTGTTTTCTTTTTCTGTTTTTTTTGTTTGTGTGTGTGCGGGGGAGCCCTATATAGCTAGTCCCCGTGGTACCTAGTAGAAGAATGGGCGCTGTAACCGGCCCGCTTACGTACATGATGCTTTTGCCAGAATGAAATCAAGCCATTCTGCGCGCGCTGTATAAACGCGCACCACCACCCAGTGCCCGAGCACGTTATGCGATGAATACATGTAGTTTTGTAATCTGGTATGATATGGTGTGATATGCGCCGTGGTCTGTCATACATGTAGATTAATTGTGCTTGTGTGCCCGCCCGGCCTCATGTCGGGTTGTAATGCCGGATCTTCGGGGGGGGGGGGGGGCGAATGTTGGTGTGTGTGAGCGCCCCCCCCCCCCCCGGCCGGCGCGGCGTGGGAAGGTCTTCTTTTCTGGCCTGTGTACATAAGTACGTGTATCTTTCGCATCCCGGGGGGGGGGGGGGCGTACATACATGACATCTACATACAGTAGCAAAAATCGGGGTGAAATTACTACTGCAGTGCTATGGCAGCACTGCAGCATTTCAAAGAATGCCGCATTGTTAGGAGAATGCGGTTGTAAAGCGGCATTTGAAAGACTGCTCTATTCTATAAATGCCTAAGCAATGCTATAACTTACACTGTGGATAGGTGATGCGGTCACGCTTTTGGTAGTACGTATGGCATGCCAGTGTCACGGTAGGCTCGTCCTAGGCTCGGAGTCCTAGGCTTGTCCTAGGCTCGGAGTCCTAGGCTTGTCCTACTAGTAGTCTCGTACCTATCAACAAGACCTCATGTAGTTTATAGTGGTGATCATCACGACTCATGACGATCATCATCATTATCACCATCAATTATCTTCGCTCAATACAGTATCAAACCAGTATAAAACAAGGGCACATGGAACTAAAAAAATATTTTTCGAAAGTATTCCCTAAGTCTTTGTAGCCCATTGATGAGGGACGTAAATTCATGGACCTATTGATGTATTGGGTTATTGTGTTTGAAATCTTGGTGATGATTTAATGTGAAGTTGAGATGCTTCAATGGAGATAAACAAAACCCGTGCGTACACTTAGATATTGCATGTATGCGCAGTTACAGGGCATAGAATTTGGGCAGTAAAGTAAATGCCGTAGGAATACGGCATTTCTAAATACCTACCCCAGCATTCCTACAAATACGGCAGCACCACGGCATCCAACCGAGTGCTGTAGTGCTACCGTAGTAATTTCACCCCGATTTTTGCTACTGTAGATAGATTGGCATCCGCGGCGCAATATCGGTGCGTTAGCTTCTTATGAATCCCTGCGGCGGCCATGCACTAGGTGTGTGGGATGGATGGATGGATGGATGGATCAGAGAACCCCCCACCCCAATAATTAATAGAACTGAGGTTTGTTACATAGTGGATCTAAACCCGGTGTCCGCTGTCGCCATAGGTTTCCTAGATAAACCGGAGGCATATACCACTGTACAAACAGAACTTGGGGGATTGTAAACGCATACATAGACGTTGTCTCCTCCTCCCCAACGTACCCGTACTTGCACCAAGCTGCCCACCAGTCCCTCCCTACAAGCCGTCCGTGTGCCCCGTTACCTGGGCTCGTCTGGTGCTATATCTTTCCGACTAGTGTGAGATCTTTTTTGTATGGGGCGTCGGCTTGTCGGGGTGGCTAGCTGACGTCGGGGCTCAAGTCGGCCCTCTACATCCCATTATCCGCCCCTATATCCACAATCCGGGCTCCTACATCACAATTCACAGCCCGATGTCGCGTTCCAGCGGCCGACAAGAGTGTCGGGACATTTGTCGCAAAGATAATGCTCCAGACCGTGCTGGGTGAACAGCTTGCTGCTAAGTATGGGATGGGTACGAGACTAAGACTGAAGTATTCGAGTGGTAGCGGACATTCGATTGGGCCCATAGCTAGGTATGTTGCAGTACGCCATCGATATGCGTTGCTACAGCTTAGAATACATGTATGTATATAGTCCGGCAGGCGTAAAAGCGTGCAGAAAGCCACTGATAGGCACCGGTCGGACATAGTTGCTCAGCTGCAATATTAGAGGCGGATCGACCGCGAATCTCGATTTTATAGACGGTCATCCCGGCGGTATAAGACAGTCTGGATCTAGGGTCCAAAACTAATTGGATTTGCTAACCCTAGCAGTGACATTAGAGAGGCACCATATACAACTACATGCACATGTATAGGCTGACCCGTCTTTAAACAGGTGCCTGCAGACTACCTGTTGTTCGAGACTTGGTCATGAACAATCACTCGAACCGCTGCCGCCAGGCCAGGCCGGTTACAACCGTAACTCCTCACCACAAGCTAAACAGCGCCGTGCACACCACGACCCCGGCTGGGTCCTTAATACGTCTTCGTCGCTAAATCAATCTCTCGGTAGACGCGGCGTTGAGGGGGGGAGCTGTGAGGGTGCATGCTGCGTGGGCTGTGGCACCCCCGGGACTTGACGGGCTAGCTCATTACGCGACTAGGTGGTGAGCGGCTATATAGCCAAACGGGAACAAGGATGGCTTGAACTATCTGTCTTACGGTTGAGCGGGTGAGGATGGCTTTACGCTACACACACTAGTTAAGCTCGAGGCTATAAACCCCACCCCCCGCGGTATGGGGGATGCTCAGATACCGACAACCTAGGCGCGGATACCAGTGGCCCAGGTCTTGGCGTGTTATCTAGCCGCAGTACTATCATACTAATGCGGTCAGACAGGCTGGATGCATGTTGCCTCCGGTCTTACTAGGCAATTAAGGGAGGCCAGCCGGAAGCTTACAGTTGGGATGCAGGCGGTGGCGGAGACTGGGCGGTCCATGTACGGACAGTCGTCTAAGGACGTATTGGGATAGCCCAGTACTAGGTACACATCGGCTCATGGGCTTTGAGTGTGTTGCTCCGTGGATTCCTGGGGCGAACTGCTCTCATCAGGCCGTAATATCTGGTTGGTTTAGTTTGGCGTGTCACGTGATCAACCAACCGAGTGATGGTATGTGATGCAGCTGGGTGAACTAGGCGCGCAAGGCAAATACGCAAATGCCTTGCCTGTCTAGACATTTGGAGCCGCCTGAGCTCGGTAAAGGGGGAGATAGTAAAGAAAGAGATTTTCATATGGTCCGTGAATACAAATTCTCTTTCCACTGCCAGAGGCGCTCATATCCAGCTTTTGCTGTTTACTCAGGCGCGGCAATTGGCGCGTAGATATCTCCAAATAATTCCAGTATGTGATATAGGAAGAAAAAAAAACCAATACTTCTGCGATATCAGACATCAAGCAGAGAGTTATCTAAAAAAAAAATACAAAGATCCACGAGGTCACCGAATAGACTCTCGGCACTACACGGGTGAGTATTCATTCTGCTGAATGGCGTATATAGCATCTTTACCTTTAAATTACTCATCGTTGTATATTGTGCTTCTATCAAAACCTCGCCCCAGTTCGGTCCTGTATATATAAGGAGGGCTTCTCGGATCTATAATTCTTCCGGATTGCAGGTATGGAATAAAAGGTATCTATGCGGTAGTGAAATATCCTTTCGCTATTTATGTCTTGTCAAGATACCCCTCTGGTATCTCTGCCATCCTTTCCTGAGTCAAAAAATCAAGCCTCCGGATCCAAACGCGGATATTATTGCTCGACAGCACTCATCATAGTCACGACTCGAAAAGGCCAATTAGTAGGTCCCACAACTCGTAGCTCCAGGTGGTAATATGGTGATACGTGTCGGGTGTTGGCGTCAAGCCTTGTTTAGCAGCCTGAGTCTATAGATTTAGCTAGCCTTTAAACTTTAAGGTTAGGTTACTGTCTAAAAGACCCGCGGGGAAGTCAACGCTAGCTAGCTACATGTAGCTACTAGCTAGAACTCATAAATCATCAGATCTTTCTCTGCTTCCCCGCCAATTTCTTCTTCCCGTGTCTTGTTTCATCTTTCCACCTGATACTCTCTTTACCTGGGATACCGCCCTCGATGAAGCACGCAGACGACCAATGGGACTCGAGATTAGCTATTATATAGCCTACCCAATATATACTACTATTTGAACACCAGCGCGTGGCAAGAAGAAGGGAGATATCACCACCAATCCGCGACAGCATCATGGCGCCACTGTCTCGAATTGAGACATTGCGCCAAGAATCCCCCCACCAACAATAATACAGTCAACCAGGGCGCTACCAAATGAAGGCGCCTATAGAAATGCCTCATTAGCGATGGAAGAGAAGGAAAAAACTTCAGTGTTAGGATAAAGATGGCGATGCCGTGTAGGTACGCGGTACGCGCAAGCTCAGGCTGCGGGTGGAAAGGATCTAGGAGGATTTGTCGTGGATTTTGGGTTATTGCTCTTTGCAGTATCCATGGTTGTGGGTGAGTGAGGTTCAGCAGCGCAGGCATACATAAATTTCCCCTCACCTGTGGCAGTGCAGCAGGTCCACATTCTGCTCTGTCCTGCTCGGATTGTCGTCATCTTTCTTTTCGCAAGGTTGTCGGTATTTCTTTCTTTTCATTTGACTCCATCTAATCCCCTTTTTTTTTCTAATAGCACCCAGACAATACTTTTCCTATTCACACCACCCCTCACCCCCCCTCCACCTCGACTACCTACCCCCTCTTGCGATTACAACGCTCATCTAACACTCTTGCTCCCTTACATAGTTGGTTCCTTATAATTCAGACAACTCCCGATCTATAGATCTACCCATCCCATCACTCGTTCGATCGTCGTCATGTCTGGTGGGCGCCCGAGACGAGGCACAACCAGCAATGCCGCTCCGCCATCCAACGACGAGCTCTTTCTAGATTCCCCCACGGTGCCACCACTGCGGATCAACAGGCGCGAAGAATCTCCCGCACAAAACAATGGCCCATTCCCAAACCCACCGGGTGTACAACGCCGTAACTTCACGGGAGGCCCCCCGTCCCCGGTACTACCGTATCCCGACAGGCCGGCAGCGGAGCGGGCTCAACAACAACATGCATACGATAGTGACCAGAATAGTAGCGGACTACCGTATCCCGATCGATCCGGGACCCCGGGTTCATCGTCGGGCTCCCAGCCAAGTAGACATGTCTCCGTTGTGCATAGCGACTCGTACCCGACACCCCCGCCGTTCCGGAACCGCGAAGGACGGAGGCCGCAGCATGCTATGCGGCAGGGCTCGGGAAGGACAGAGTCTCCGCCTCCGGCCCCTCCTCTCAAGGATGATCCTCCAGAAAGCCCAGAGTTGATTTTGAACCCGTTCCCACAGTTTCATCAGCAATACTGGCCACCCCCGAGCCGGATGACGTCGACATCCACTACAGCAGCAAGACGGGGGTCCCCACCACCACCGGAAACTCCAGCGACTGCGGCGGCTGAAAACCCACCCCACCAGTTTGGTGGGGCGGCATCGGGGATGCGACGAGGCTCTGCCCAGGTTGGTAGATCGCAGCCTCAAAGTCGTACGCAAACCCCGCATAATCACAGTGCTGCCCACGCGCATGCTATACCACCTGCGCAGCCTCAGCAGGCACCCGTGGAAGCTCCCCCGAGACCATGGACACCTACCGAGGAACCGGGAAGCCATCCGTACGGCGCGTCGGTTATATGGCAAGGCACCGGAGGACAGGAACAAGGCGCGCCCCAACAGCAAGAGCGATCCAATGGGGAGCCAGAACGTCGTGATAACACTCCATCTGTGAACAGCACGGCGCAACAAGCATTGGAGAGCGAGTTTCAGCGCATGAATATGAACCCTAGCCCTCCACCATCGTACGCAAGCTTGAGCCATGCTGCTCCGGCGGCAACAACTGCACAAGGCTATCCTAATGAGAAGCATACAGTTGTGGTTGGTGCTGCAGCGCCGAACAGTCATACGAATCACCCAGCTTTTCATAATGATCCTCCTCGACAGCAGCCACAGCCCCAGCAGCCTCGACAACTTACTCCGGCCCAGCGAGAGCTACAGCAACAACACCACCAGCAGCAGCAGCAGCAACAACTTGCTCAGGAACAACAAGCACAGGCCCTAGCTCGGTCCGAGGTCGAAGCTCAGGCGCAAGCCCAGGCACAGGCGCAAGCTAAGGCTGCTCAAGCACAAGCACAAGCACAAGCCCAGGCTCAGGCTCAGGCCCAGGCTCAAGCCCAGGCTCAGGCTCAGGCCGAGGCTCAAGCACAGGCTCAGGCTCAGGCTCAAGCACAGGCCCAAGCCCAAGCCCAAGCCCAAGCCCAAGCCCAAGCCCAAGCCCAAGCCCAAGCCCAAGCCCAAGCCCAAGCTCAAGCTCAACATCAACAGCAACAGCAACAGCATTATGCCCAGCAGCAACAATCACCTCATCCTCAAGATACTACTCAATATCAGCAGCAATATGTCCAGCAAGAGCAATACATGAATACTCCACCACCAGGTGCTGGCCCTTCTGCACCTCCCCCACTTCCTGAAGGATGGATGGCCCACCTAGATCAAAGTTCCGGATCATACTACTACATTCACATTCCAACATCTCGAACTCAATGGGAATTTCCAGCTCCGGAGCCAACCTCAGCCTCTCCGCAGTTAGCAACCTCTAGCTATGCAAGTATTCCGCCACTCGGCTCCCCAGGTTTCGGCCAACAGCCAATGACTTTCCCGGACCCTATGACTACGTACAACTCAGACCCCGGAATGATGGGGATGAGCCCATCACCGTTGATGCATACCAACAGTTTTGGCATGCATCCCCCACTTCCGCTTGCTGGTGTAGTCCTCTTTAACCCTACACCAAGCAACCAGGAGTACTTCGGCCCCTACCTCAGATACACTAATATGGATATTGAACATGGTATCTGGCTTGGCTCAATTATGATCGTCACCTCTTCTCCACAACCGCCTACAATTCATCTTCATCGTAGTGTAGACCTCTCCCCTAACCCTAGACAACTAAAGGCGAACCCAATCTTTACCCACCGAGCGTGGACCTTTTACCGCTATGATATCGATATTCAGATGTCAGATATAGGAGAGAAGTGGACATACGCTATCACATCGTTATTGGGGATCCTGAGATATGAATTTCTTGTAGCTGCAAGATCGGACAGGAACTGGAGATTCATTGCACATAGTTGCAACGGTTTCTCGCTGAGCGTAAAGGAGGAAGAGAGGCAACGACTGGGCGGCGTAGGGTATATGTGGAAGGATGTTTTGCAGAAGCATATGGAGATTGGGTTCCATGCGCAGTTGGGCGGAGGAGATCAGATTTATGCGGATAGGTTGTGGAAGGAGATTCCATTATTGAAGGTTTGAGCTTTTCCTTTTCGATCTATGATTTGTGGGTTCTGACTTGGATTTAGGAATGGTTGGCAATCAAAGGAAAGGAAAATAGGAAGGGGGCGCCATGGACAGCTACTCACGAGGAGGAGGTCCAGCATGCGTACTTTCATTACTACTCTTCGCATTTTGATCAGCCGCATTTGAAAGAAGCGTGGGCCCAGATTCCACATCTCTTGCAAATCGATGATCATGATATGTAAGCACATTGACTTACACTCTTCTCTGGGGGGTGTGATACTGATTGGGGTATAGTTTTGATGGCTTTGGGTCCTACCCTGAATACATGCAGTTCTCACACATGTTCAAAAATATCGGTCGTATCGCCGTTCATTGGTACTTACTCTTCCAACACCACACAACCCTTGACATGCTCCACGGAGCTCCCAACGAACGGGATCTCTTCACAGTAACCGGCACTGGTTGGCATTTTATCAAATACCTCGGCCCCGCAATTGCGGTAGTTGGAATCGACACCCGTGCAGAGCGGAATCCACAGCAGGTCATGGCAGGACCAACGTATCAAGGGCTATTTCCAAAGATCGCGACGCTGCCGCCCAGTGTACAACACTGTATTTTGATGCTGGCTGTGCCCATTATCTACCCACGGATGGAAACGGCAGAGCATGTGGTGCAGACAGTAGCAACGGGGAAAAAGGCAATCACGGGGACGTACAATCTGCTAGGAAAGGTTGTAGGGTCGGCGGCGGGAGTCGTTGGCGCGAAGGAGGTGGTTGGAAGTGGTTTCCAGGGGGTCAAGAAAGCTTTTGGAAAGAGCGGGTTGATGAGTGGTGTGGTTAGTATATTTGGTGAAGTGGATTTGTTGGATGATTTAAGGGACCATTGGACCCATGAATCAAAGGTATTTTTACGGATTCGAAGGAATGATTTTTTGATGTTATTCTAATTTTTATCTAGGACCTTGAGCGTACATACCTTATCAGAATTCTTCAAGGGATTGCAAAACAACGGAGCCTCCGTATGACTTTCCTCAGTGGTGATGTCCACTGTTGTGGAGCGGGTCTAGTACACGACCCTACAAAGCCTAACGACCATAAAACAATGTAAGTCCCTACTCCCCTTTACTAAAGTCTATTCCCTAATAATAATTTCTCCCCAAAGGTACCAAATCATCTCCTCTGCAATTGTCAACGTCCCGCCTCCAAACATGGTTATCAAAATGCTACACAACAACAAGCAGCTCTTTATCCCACAAAATGGTATGCGATCCACAGGTGCCCCCAGCGACACGAAAGAAGACATGCTCGAGATATTCCAAACCGATGTCGGCGGCCAATACCGCGAACTAAAACGCCTCATGGGCCGAAGAAACTACTCAATCTTCTGCGGATATGATCCGTTAAATCCGCACGGACTGCCAGTCGCCACCGACTCAAAGCCAAGCGCGCTGAGTATCGCGGTGGACTTCATCGTCCAGGGCGAGGGAAACTACTCGGGGACTGTCAAGTACGGGCCGGTGGTTATTCCGAGAGTGGAGCCTGGGTATTAGTTGGTTGGGGGGGTTGCTTTCCCGTTATTTATTAATTTCTCCGCTTTTGTGATTGATGGGTTCCATTGCATTTGTACGGCGTGGGGTGTGTGCGGCATGGGTGATGAGATGAATACACTTTTCTTTTCTTCTTTTATTTGGTGGGGCTAAAGAGTTTTTTTTTCTTTTTTCTTTTCGCTATCTCATTTTTTTATTTTTTTTATTCTTATATTAGCTGCGTGCAGAGGGGGCTTCATGTATTTTTTATATTTATGTAAAGTAAAGTTAGGTATTTATCTTATCATTCATGCTTTAAATATTACTTCTTACGCCCTTATCTTTTCTATGTTTAGCATGTGTGTGTGGATCAGCAGCTATCACTCGGACATTGAGTCTTGACGCCGGGTTTTTTTTTTTTTTTTTTTTTGGTTTAATTCATTAATTGCATGCAGACCGTAGTCTATTGCAATCCTTGACGCCGGGTATTCGGACTCGGAGTTTGCGTTTTACATGATCAATACAGAGGGCAGATACCAGCAGAAAATACATACGTCTAGTCAGGTTATTCTGCGCATGCCTCCTACGGTATCAAGTGGTTACTCATTGACCAAAGATATAGTTACTCCATGTAGACCTATATTCGTAAATAATAAAAAGACCCCAATGTGATTCAATCCTTTCGTACAGGCCTGCTGCTATAGAAATAAAGAGACGAACCAAGCTTGCGGGTCATGTAAAGAAGCCGAGTGATCTTTCATGACGCAGAGGCAGGTTTAATCAGGTGTAGGCAAATGACACCTATGTCTGTACCTTCCTGAGCAAAATAGAGATTATTTCCTTGTGGTACGATATTGTTTTAGACAGGTGCGGGCTCACTCAGACTACATGTAAGTACATACGCTTCTATTGGAACAAGGGTGTTGAGTACGCATATGGGTGTTGATGTGGGAAAGGGATACTGTGTGACAAGTATTGTGGGTTGACAAAGTTCTCGTGGTTTTGTACAAGGATGGGGCGTGAAGCGGCTATAACTGGACAACCACAAAAGATATAGAGGAGATAATTATATGGTGAAAGAGCTGAAGATTGATATAAAATTCCTATGAGGTATGAATTCCAATTATACGCTTTGTGAATCAGAATTTCGGGCAGCTTCACCTAGTTGCTATGCGAAAATCACAAGAACTTTTGTCAACCCACAATACGTAATAAAGCCCACTACATGTAGCTCACTACTACGCTCTACAGCCCGCAAAGTTTACTTTGGGTCCTCAAAAAAGTTATCTGAACATTAGGATTTGAAGTCTATCGGTTGCATGATAATAGTTTGGCTTGTTCGGACGATTTTACTAGATAGATCGACATCCATACAGAGTATGAATCAAGGCTAATGAGCTCGAGTAGAGGGGGAACATACATGTATATACGGGTTTTGATTGTTATCATGACCTAAATTTCCAAGATTTACCTATGAATGAAAAGTACTGTACATCACCAGGATCATGTTATGCGTGTCTCCCATATTCAACTTTTTGCCCTTCCAACTCATGTTGCTGTATACTAGTAACCTCATTTTTTTTTCTCGGCGTGCCGGATTCTTCTATCTTTACAGTGTCCTAAACGAGCGAAGGATCGATGTCGATGTTAGCACTACATCTTATCCTTCAAGAGACCTACAATCTCATTATGCCCATTCCCAGTAGCTGCGTTCAGGGCCTCTAGCCCAACTTGGGCACCGTTCTGCAGGAGCAGACTCACAACATTGTAGTATCCACCCCCAGCAGCAGCCTCTGCTGGACGGACAAGAATAATAACATGATTACTAAAGGTAATCAATCTGCCAAGCACGGCGGTAATAGGCGTCTCCGCCTAGGCGCGCTTACCCGCCACCTGGCAGTAAGCGCGACTAGGCCACCTATATCCGACTTAGCTATCTTAAATACTTTGTATCATAGAACTGAATCAAATCATCTTTAACATCGTACATCAATTAATACGTAGCAGCCTCTAACGCTGACCCATGCAAATTCCGATTAACAGAATGTGCCATGTCTAATTGATTCATATTGGCTCTGATCCGTTGATCAAGACGCTCATTTGGCCAAGTGAGCGCCCTATCGAGCAAGATGATAGACGGGGCGACCCTTTGGCCAAATGGGCGTCTGATGGGTGGTTGATCCAATCATCAAGAAGTCACTTCCGGCGTAGTTTTACATTATTTCTAGTAGCGCCGCATCGACCTCATTGACGTCTATCTTTGTCTAGCATCGATCTCCAAGTCCATATCATTCATTCCCCTCGAAGACGACTTCAGCAGAGGTAGAGAAAGCGGAATTTATTCCTTGTATGCCATTGTGGACTAAACTACATGTAGTTGATACCCTTCGAGAGCTCCACGGCCGGTTGTCCACTTTTATTTTATACCAGCTCTCAGGTTGTTTCATGCTTCGTAGAGGTTCTCTTTTGCAATCCATCGCCAGAATCCACCTATTCAAATAGAGTACTTGATGACTGGAGTAGAGCTATTACGCGAGCTTAATGGATGGAGCGCCCTATTCATCTTAATATGGGCCTTTTGAAAGGATCGCCCTAGATATCCATCAATCTTGAGGAATTGTGCGCGCACTTGGCCAAATCGACGTCTTGGTCAACGGATCAGAACAGCTCCGCATTTAATGAGTTGAGATACAGTGGCTAAGTGCCCTCGTCGAGCAGCAGTTTGTAACGCAGTTATTAACACATCGATGAGCCGCTTTCGCACCGCCCCCGCAACCCCGGGTAGATCGTGCTTAGCCCCGAGCTCTAGCAAATGTAGAATAACGAATTCCTTTCCTTTTAGACTAGCCAGGTAAGCGCTCCCTGTGCCACTATCTCTTGTGTTTCTCAGCCTGTCAAGCTCCCTAAGTACAGCCGGACTATCTCTTTCCATCGCCAGCGAAACAAGCCCGTCAAGCGCCGCACTAAGTACAGCCGGACTATCTCTTTCCGCCGCCCACAAAACAAACTTGTCAAGCGCCGCCCTAAGTGCAGCCGGACCATCTCTTTCCGCCACCCACGAAACAAGCTTGTCAAGCGCCGCCCTAAGTACAGCCAAATTATCTGTTTCCGCCGCCCACAAAACAACATGCTCGTAATATGTCTCGTTCTGAGGGTGGTCTTGTTGATCCCATGGCAAATGATTGAATGGTAATTTGCGGCTAAATGCTAAATTATCGAATAAACGCCAGTTCTCATGGTCTTCCTTCGGAAGCCCACGGCAGTGGTGAATCCAATTTTGCCTAACATATCTATTCCAATAAATGAAAGTAGTCTTTCAAATTTTCGAGTGGGTCCTCTTTCTTCTTGGCTTTGTCGCCTAATATGCTGGCGCTGGATACCAGTGCATTTGAATCGTGGAGTAATAGCCCAAGGTGTACTCTCGATAAGTCCCATCTGCCGGTTATGTACCTTTGTTAATTTTCCCCATTCAGTGACTGCGGGTAATGGAGTGTTGATCTTTATTCTACTTTTGCTATCCCTCATCAGTTGATTCATGTAAGTCAGGATGCGTTTCCGATCGTCCGCTCTACATTCATCTAACCCGTCGATAATAATATATGACGTATGTGGAATCTGTGTGATATCCAACAGCATTGTATACAAATCTTCTATTCCTGGCTCTCGGTGACTATTCAGGAATCTTTCCTCGAAGTTTCGCTCCATCTCCGGAGGAATCTTTTCGAAAACGCTGAGAATTCGTTTTATCAAACTTTTCAAGATCGTGGAAGCCTTCAAAGACTCTTCGACTGAGAAGTCGCAGAAGAAGTAGCTGATCGATGTTGTCATGTTTTGTTGATTTGTAAAGAGATGATCGATTACCCTAGCCGTAAGTATGGTTTTTCCTGCACCAGCTAGTTCACAACATCGTTAGTTCCGAGATTATGTAGATCTTCAAAATATTAGCATTATAGCACAATTGAATGGGGTCTTACGAATTCCATAACACCAAAGCCCGGTAGATTCCAAGTCTTCGTTCCACTCCTTATACTCCAGAGTCTCAAAAATCCACAATCCAGTGTTCTTATGCCACTTCTCGTACGCATTAGATAAACTCAACCGATGATCGTATCCTGATACCGCTTCCAACAGAGATCTTCTTTTTACCACTAAATCCAAATCAGAACAAGGAACTAAATACACAACGCATCAGGTGGAAAGTTACTCACTTATTTCCTGCATATTTTGCTGTAAAGATGAATTCTCGATCCCGTTTAACCTTGCCATGATGATCGAATTCGCCGACTGATTTTCGGCATGACTTTGTATCATCAACATATGGCGGTTTTTTCCATCTCTCCTAAATAGACTCATCTCCTGGCGAGCTTTGAACGCCGCTTCCTCTCTCGCCAACTCGATTACATTGTTGACTAATTTCTGCTGCCGATCAAGCTCCTCTTCGAAGCCTTGAAAGCTCAATTTGAAGGGCTGCCATTTTGATTTAAATATTTGCCCGGTTTCTAAGCACGGGGTATTGTTAGTTATAACAAATTAGAAGACTGAATAGACATGGTGGGATAATCACTAGTTTTCTTAAGGAATTGGAGCGCCGATGTGCTGAATTTAATTGACACCGCATAGAAATCTGCTAGTGCCGAGTGAAGCCTAGAGGAGTCGGGGAGGATCTCTAGGAAACCATCGAAGTAGGAAGCGAGATCTCCCAACTTATTGAATGCTTTTGAGATTTGTTCGAAGTAATCGAGCTTTTTTTTTTTTTTTTTTTTTTGTATCAAGTGCATTGATTCTAGGTACAAGCATCGCATGAAGTTAGAAAACTATGGCGTAAAGACCTATCCCCAATGCCAGTTCCCCCAGATATAGTAACTATGGTATGCTACCAACCGCACTCCTCTTACAAGGTTGATGACTAAGGAAACCCCCGCCTAAGAAAAAATGAAAAAATTTTCTGACAAGACAAAAGAAAAACAAAAAGAGAAATCTGGCCGTGGCTTCATGCCGAGTGCCCGCAATGGGACTTTGGGTGTGCGTGTTGAGGGCGTGATGCCTCGAAGTGAGGAGGAGGAGGAGGAGGGGACCTGTATGAAAGGCCCAAGGAGGGGACCTGTATGAAAGGCCCCCAGAGTGGTGGGGTTTTTGTCAATGAAGACAAGAACTAGGATGCGGTTGACGAAGGCTCTCCAGGCGATCGTGCGAAATGTCACTCCTTTTTATGTGACCCGGGTCATGGGAGGAAAAGGATCGGTGCGACCAATCTTTGGTGGTGAAGCCAAAGAAAAGTCTTTATTAGAGAGGATACCCCGCTCTCGTCAAGTCTTGGCGGTGTTGACGAGGAGTTGTCAGAGGATGAGAGGGATGAAGTAATCGAGCTTCCTGCAGGAATATATATACGTTAGTAATCGAAATAAGATCCGAACTCACAATAATAACAAACTTAAAACTCCCCCATACCAATGCTGCTACTTCTGGTTTTGAAGCAACCAGCACATCAATCACTGGCCAAAACTTCAAGACTGATTGAAAAAACGGTTCAATTTTTGAACTTAATATCTGAAACCTCCGTCTCACCTTCTCTTCAGTTATATCACGACAAATCTCTGCAGTAGGAGATACTCCAGGCTGATGTGGAGCAGGAGTTTGCGACAATTTTAAAATCTCGTCCGGACTAAGCACTTGGTAGAGGCCATCAAGAGCTCGAAAAAGGTTATATTGGGCGGGGCTGTAAACTCCTGAATTAGTTGATGAATGCGTAAGGTGTACGATATACAGGTATATGCTAGATAAACATATGCATACGTGTAAATGTTAGCTACCCCAACGAGGCTAGTAACTCGTAAGCCTTCAGCCAAACTCCTTGTGGGCAACTCGTATAAGTAGTTGTAGCTTCGACCGTGAGTTTAGAGGGGAAAGAAATAAACCTCAAGGCGATGAAACATTCATAAACTCAGCCTTCCCTTGTGTTGTCCCATGTGCCATAGGTATTCTGGTTGGGTGGACCATTTCACGTCAATTTTAGAGGCGGCTAGCTGCATGAGTACGTTGGCAATTTAGAAAGGTTCGAACGTCTATTGGGAATTCTGGACAGAAATTCATTGGGCTGAGGGCTTTCCCCTTCAGATTGGTCAAATAGGCTTAAGCCTACGATGGAATAGTATCCAGTCATTTAATTTGTCTTAGAGTGTAGAAAAGTTATCCATAAGACCACCAAGCCCAACCCAATCGTACTACGTCACTCAGTCATGAAGGCGTCTAAGATTCAAGTCCTTAATTAACTTACAAGCATCAGCATATAAATCTATTGTGAATAGAGAACTTGGCTGTATCAGACTGGCCTCGTAGGGCATGATGAAATGTGTAGTTACCTGCGTAAACATCTTATCCATCTTTTTATTCTATGCACTATCGTAGAAGAATATCGAAGATCTTGGCACAGTAACCACAAAACACTACATAGACTGGGTACGAGGTCAGATATTCCTATCAAATAATAATTGGATATAGTCTCATAGATAGAAACATAGTATCTTAAGCACCAAGGTTAGCTCACTATCAACACAACCGTTACTCTACCAGCACGATCGAGTAGAGCCGGCTCCATCACTTTATGTGGTGTCTTCTCGGAATCCGGTTAGATGCGGGGCCGCCCGCCAAGAGCCCCAACACTCGATATGTCACCACCCCGCGACCTTTGTAAATACCTCCATATACCTTAGGAACAAAGCTGCCCCATTCCCTTGAATTCAGTCGCCGAACAAACCTCTCAAGCCCTTAGATATCATATCAATCACGATGCCAGTCCTCTCCACACTTACTAACCCTGGCACATGGCACATCCTCGCCTTCGGGACCCTTTTCGGTGCCGAATTCTACCAAGTTCCTCCCCATCTTCCTCGATGGTGACGTCAACTAGACTAATCTTCAACCCTTAGACCTTCATCAGTGGTGTTGTAGCCTTTAGAGCTCTCCCCAAGCCTATGTTCTCCCAACTCCAGCAGAAGGCCCTTCCTGTCTTCTTCACGCTCCAATCGGTTCTCCCAGTAGCCCTACTAGCCACGCATCCCACCGCATCTGCGGTATCTCTCCTCTCAACATCCTCGCCGTACTTTTACAACACCACGATCCCCCTCATGGTTACGCTCTCATCTTCGTTGGTGAATCTGTTTTTTGTCGGCCCCGCGACATCAAAGATTATGAAGGAGAGGAGGATCCAGGAGACGAAGGAAGGAAAGAAGTACTACGACGAAGGGCCGAAGAGTGAGGCTATGCAGAAGCTGAATAGCAGGTTTGGAAAGGTCCATGGAATTAGCAGTATGTTGGCATTGGTAGGGGTACTGGCAACGGGCGTGTATGGCGGTGTCTTAGGGACAAGCTTGAGGCTATAAGCTATCTATGATGTTAGTTGCCCAACAGGCGAATTGCGTATGGGCATCTGTTAGGCATCCTCTAAATATTAGCACATGTATACCTACTGCACTAAATACACCAGTAATGTACAGACTCCTATTCATCACGACACCCAGCAGAGGTATCGATAAAATCAATTTTGAACTGGTTGTGTTTTTTTTCCTTACACTATCAGCATAGTAAGACAATTGCTGGCGGGTTCGATTTCTAACGAATTCAACTACAATCACCAATGATCATTGCTAATGGCCAGATGAATATATTTGCTTTCTATCTCTATTAACCTTATCGCCTCACAAATTATTACTCAGAACATTGCCCATCCAATCACTCAAACTGATTAACTCCCCAGGACATTATACCTCATGTTCATCAAGAAGGGTCTCTATCGGCATCTCTCCCTACTAGTAATTAATCCCAATGCAATGAGATGTTGACTGGAAGTATTTCAACAAGGCTGGCTGAACGATTGACCATTATTCCAAATTTTCCTACCAACCAGGCTGGCAGTTACCATATGATAGCTAGACTGTGTGTACTTTTACCGGGAATGTACCTGCAGCAAATATTTCATCTAAACCATATAAAAGGTTCTCTGCATGGGCACACACGTCGATCTATATAACTAAACATCAAGATCGGACAGCCGCCCCCACTTTTCCTGGTGAATAGACTTCGACTCATATCATCTGGGAACTTGGTAAAATAGGGAGAGGGAGAGAGTTTTCCCCAAAACCTGACCTGACTAGAGATGCCTCTGATAGAAGAAAGCGTTCTCATATCGCCCATAGCTACATGTACGTATGTAGTCCCGTTTTCACGACTCCTGGCGAGCTTTTGACCGCGCAGGGTTTCTTCATCCTCTTGTACATATAAACATCATTTCATAACTAGCATACTATTCTGGCTAGAAGCTTTGGTTTTTACAACTACGCTTTTATCAGTGCCTAAAGGCGTCAGCTCGAGTCCTTCGTTTTCTGTCCTACCACACCTACAACACCCTTACACATATGCTCCATCTTTCTAGTGATGACATCTAGTCAGCGGTATGCCGTACCTAAGTTAGAGCAGGTAGCACCCTAATTCCCCAATTACGTAGGTATATGAGGGTCCATAAACTGGTCGATTGGTACAGATAGACATCCCAGCAACTTAAGACGTCGACCAGTAGTCCTTCACCACTGCCTCGATAACCTTCCCGCCAAGCATTAGTACTGCACCACCCGGGCCCCCTGTGCAGCCAAGCCGCCAACAGCGATCCAATTCCTGCATTAGATGGGATATTCCTGCTGACCAAGGGCACGGGCAAAGAGGCCTTGCGTATAAGAGTATACACACCTAACCCACACGGCTGTACCCATATATCTTCAGTACGCGTACGGTGACTGCTCCGGAGCCGGAAACAGCGGCACCGAGGCCGCTCCCCCCCCGCGGCATTGGGTCCCTATGCTCGGCCACTCAATGGGGAAATGCAGTATATCTCGCAGAAATTGACCCTGTGGTAGTGCAGTACGCCAATATAATTACATGCAGGTGTACTCTAGTTATCGAGAAAACTCCGGGTAACTGCTTTATGGCGACTTGCTGTCAGACCCGCCCAACCCCCGCTGGGCTGCTTGAAGTCTTAGTCTTAGTCTCACCGCCGGAGGAGTACTAAGCCCCGGTACCCGAAAAATAATTAGGGTTTCTTTCTATCCCGCTGTTTAAGAGCGAGGTGGTTATTCCATCGAAAAGGAACCCCTGGTAAAACCGAGTGATAGGATATGAGTAGATGGGCACATTCAAATTTTAAAGATTCATAGTATTGTCACATATAGCTAAAACATGCAGTGCCTGCCTACTTCAGGCTTGCCCATTCAAGGTTCTACTAGTGCAACAATCGCGGGGGGCATGAACGCCGTTACAAACCGCACTTGCACAGAAAAAAAAGCGCCACACCCGTGTCCACGCCCACACATCGAGCAAAACACGCACAAGACGTTTTTAAACACAACAATTAATTTGCTCAACAAACATGTAGTTAAAGGAAGGAATCAAACACAGGTAGTAAGCACACAGAGTTACTCTGAAGGGAATAAAATATGAAAGGTAAGGTGTGAAAAGGATAAAGAAAAATGGAAATTACGCATAAACATCATGAACCGCATTTTCAATCAACTCAACCCATTATGCAATCAATCAATCATCCATCGGGCGATCCGTCAAGCTTACACCAGGTGACCTTCCCTGATCGTCAGCCCCACTACCGTCAGAGTCATTTCCGTTTGGTGGCGCAGTCACTGAATCCCTCTTCGCGGCCGCCGCTCTCGCTAAACCGCCTCCCGCCTTTCTCGGAAACCTTGAGCCGGAGGCACCAGTTCCTGAGGCATGGCCAGATCGGGATAGTGAATTACTCTTTTCGAGACCGCCGCTACTATGAGAGTTTGTAGCACTTTGTGGGGAGTCGTTCCCCGACGAATCGTGGTGCATGCCATCAGGTTCTTGTGTCATTCTCATGGGGGGGTCAGTCTCATATTCCTTAGCTGTTTCGAGGGATGAAGCGCCTCCAGGCACTTCAAGGGACGAAGGCCTGTAGCGTCCGGAATTACGCGGCGAGCTGGAGGTGGGCGAAGTTTGAATGGGAAACCGGTTCCCTCCATCCGTGGAGACATCCCGCCGATGCCGACCCGTCGGCGCGGGTGAGGAGGGGCGGCTGCGGGCTGCGCCGATCACGGCGCGGTTGCGTGCCTCAACATGGGCACGGCGTTGTGACTCGTCAGTAGAGATAGCACGAGCCCGTCCACTGGCAAGGGTTGATGCACGCTTCAGTTCACCAAAGACTTGCTCTTTGTGCGCGAACAGATCGCGGACGAGGCGGTACGAGTGCCGTTCGTGTTGTGTTAGTGGTGACTCGACGCGTGGGCGGAGGATGCAGTAGGAGAGGCTGTGGGCAAGGGCAGTAATGAAGGCTTCATCGGCGGAGGTGAGTTCAATCAGACGGGTAAAGTGTGTTGTTATTGCATCAAGAGTTGCAATGTTTGTCAGTGGCAGACTTCCAAGAGTGTTTTGAACAACTGCTAATCGGGCTTTCTCATCTCCCTCGGAGCCGTGGGTTGTATACACTGTCTTAATGATCTCATACTTCTGAGAAGAGACAAGAGAATCCGGAAGCTCAAGGAGGTACAGCTTCAAAACACTGGCAACGATCGGAATTTCGTAGTTGGCAAGAATGTCTTTAGGAATCGCTTTCCCATTGTTCACCGCATTTCTTAAGTGATGTGTAGCCGCAAGAGGGACATCCACAAGCCAGATACCTCGTCTAGCCTCATCTCCCTCGAGATCAGGATAATCTATTATACCAAGTAAGCGAGTGATATTTTGTGCTTCTAAAATCAAATGACTTACGATGATCCAGGTATGTAAGAATGCCAGTTATAATGATTGGCACACGCTTACGATCAGCCCTAGCCCGGGCTTCAAGATCGATACCAAAAGTCTGCTCATCGACAGAATTATAGTAACTCTCATAGGTCACGACCTTCGGGATAAATGACCCGGTCCTATAAGACTCGAGCATGTATCGGAGGTCCCCCTGTGGCTGGATAGTCTCCTGGTAAAGAAGCATGTTATCGACAGTAGACTGAATACTAGGTATCACGTTTGAGATCGCTCCGGAGAAATCAAGGATAACTGCGACAAGTTAGGTCCTGCGCGTGCAGTGAAAAAATCTCCGGAACTAACATACCAGCCTTAATCGCCTTCAAACGATCCAACTCGCATCTTTCCATAAATTTCAGATGCTCCATCATACTCTCCTCCAAGGTGCATCTCATCAAGTCCAGCTTTTTAACACCTAACTTGTATCTCTCATCCGCTTCATTGGCCTCTCTTCTCAGCTTATCTGAAGACGACTCGTTCGGATGCTGATTAGTCATAAGACCGCCCAAAAAGTCGCCAATCGCCGTGGTCGTGATGGGACTACTAGGGACTACATCTCCATTGATCGTCTCAGCTCTCGTTAAGGCCTTAGTTGGTTGAATTCCTGCGGTTTGAAAGGCCTGGGGACGCCACTGATAATGCAATTTTGCGCTATTGCTAAATGTGTTCCCAACATTTCCCACCAGTCTTAGAAACCCATGGCCGACGAAATCCTGCCCAATTCTCTCGGCATGGGAGACCGACGTTGCGTTAAGGTTCTCCTGAATGAACTTTACAATGTTCTCACCAGTGGATACATTCTCATAAGTCCCTAAGATGGCTACCTTCACATTAGTAAGTGGGATCGTCTCCAGCATGTGCCTCAAGATCTTTTTGACTTCTGCCGGCTGGTAGAAAAGGTCGCCAATTTCAATCGGCTCCTCATCGTCCTCCAAGTCCTCGTCCGTCAATTTAATTTGCGGGGTTCCAGCAGTTGCCGATGCTGGAGTTTCCGGCGCCGCCTGGATAAACTTTGTTTCCTCCTCGAGATCTTCAACTAGACGACATTTATTAAAGTAGTGCGAGCGGAGCTTCTTAACCGCCTCCGCTTGCCTATCGTGAGCTTTGATCCGGGTCTGCAGATCGTCGTGCGAAGAAATGATACGCTCCTCATGCGCTTCACACCAGCGAGAAAATGGATCAATGACAAGCTGCCGGATATTATCTGCGACTTTGCGGTGGTTTTTCCCTGCCTGCATAATTGTTTAATTCCGGAAATCTTAAAATAGTAACTTGGCGAAAAAGATGGGAAAAAAAACTCACATCGTCCATTTCCTTCCTCAGCCCATCATAAGCCTGCCCTAATTGTCAGAAGTCGGAATCTTAAATAGCAGCATGTAAGCCATTATCAATCCTCACCTTCCGCACACTAGCACCATCATCTCTCGCAAACCCGCCCGGTCTTTCAGACCCCGCTGAAATGATCCCAAGCTTCTGTCCGTAAAGGTCTTCCGTATCGGCCCGTAATTTCGCGATTTGAAGAATTTGCTGGTTCTCTATTACACCCTGCTGAAGCTTCCCGAAAAGAACTCCGAGACCTGTTTAATACATGAACCCGATACGTCAGCACTACAGTCCTTTGGGCCAGCCCAGTTCCAAAGTGGGGAAAACAGGGAGGGAGCAGCAGCGGGATTTTTGACTTTGTCCCACAGGCTGAAAAAACTAACCTCCGGCATAATCGCCCGACCAGAAGGAATCTGCGAAACCAGGCATCTTGTTGATCAAGCTACAAAAAAGTACTAAATGGAAAATAGGGGGATTGGAGAAGGAGACCACGTGGTTCTCTAATGTTGTGAGTCCTGGAGTTCGTTCAAAAGTGAGCTCGTTTGTCGTAAAGTGCGTAGTGTCAAGTTGGGTCTCAGCCGGTAACGTTGAAAATGGTGTTCCTGGAGTGGGATGTGGAGACAGGTAGAAAGCAGAGTAGTGAAAGTGGGCGCAGCAGGTGGAGTTGATGGGGCAGATTGGTAGGTTTATAGCACTTTCAGCCTCTTAGCCCCCTAAAGCGAAAAAATTATCAGATACTGTAACACAGTAAGCGCTGCGAGGCAATGTGGTTGATATAGGTGATGCAAGTGATGCAAGTGCTAGTGGGCGGGAGGGGAGATAGAAGATAGGAGAGAAAGACAGACAAGTCGTTGATAGACAGATAGACGAATGGAGCAGTATCGGGGGTAGAGATGGTGTATAAGGAGAGATGTTGCCGAACAAAGAAGTAAACAGGTAGGTAAGCCTAGGAAGGGTAAGAAGAAATAGAAAAAGGCAAATGTTAATTACATGTACCTAGACTAGTAGAGTTGACTTGGATTATTATTGTTGTATCGCATCGCAGCTGAACTTTCCTCATTACACTGTCATTAGAATCGCACTACCTTGACACGAGCAAACCCCTTGGAACACACTTTACCCTTGCCCTGGGAAAGAAGAACCCCGAATCCAAATTCAAGACAAGAAAATCCCAGAATTGGAAATACCTATGTCAGCCCCAGCAGACCATATTCAACAAAAACAGTCTCACCTGCATTCTCTGCTAAATAATCAATTCGAAACGAAAAAAAACACTGTCACTTGATATATGTATTCTTCTTGTTACAATACTTCGATCACACCCCTCTCAGTGCCTCTGATCATTGATCTCTCGTTCCTAACTCCCCCCCCCCCCCCATTCTGCTCCCCCTGTCTCACGCGATGGACCTTACGTAGGGTTGATAGGTCAAGATGCATGGATCTGTCAGATGGGCCTGTCAGCCATTCGATGTCTCTCCAATCCAGCGAGATGCGAGCCTACATACTCGAGTACCATCCAGCCGGTGAGCCGCTGCCCACCGTGCGCGCGCGCTGGGGCGTACTATTTTTATAAGAAGGAAGAGCATGTAAATAAATACTCTACATGTATTCTAGAGTGCTTAAAGTACATGTATGCACTATTCCCCCATCCACTACCGGCGGCTGGGAAACAGAATAGCAGCTCGGAAACGAAGAAATAGAACAAACGTTTGTGTAGCCCAGTCAGATAAGCGACGTTTTTGGACGCCCAAGCTTTCAGCTCTGATTTGGGTGAAGTCTTGGCTGCCGTTGAATTACGAAGCTGTTGTGTGATGACTCAAGGGCGATGGCTTGGCGAAATCCTTACTACATACATGAAGTCTTAAGGTTGAGGCTCTCCCTCGAGGTCACGATGCACAACTGATATTTGGATTGGACTAACCACCCAGGATCCATCTGTGTATGAGTCTCTGATCATCCTCTAAAGACAAAACTTTGCAGTTTTCTCTATTTATCTTTGGATCTATTCTTCAATCTTCAATATCAGTTTGGTTCCACGACATCATTTGCTCACCGGCACAAAGCAAATTATGGTGGAAGTAGAGGAAAAGCTTCTGCAAGTACGCATATTTGAACGAAAAGAAAAATCCTTTTCAAGAAATAACTCTCTTACTTCTTGGGGTGTTTCTCTCCTTATAGCTGGAGTGAAATAACTACAGTACATGTACTATGGGATGAATCATGAATACATATACATACAGTCGATCTGTCCCAATAGCCTAGAACATTACTCGCAACAAATTTCTACTCGCAGACCAAAATACATACATATAACATCCCAGACAGATATATGCGTGTGTCCAGATAAAGAGACGTTTCGGTGACCAGCAGCAGGACAAAAAAAAGATTGAATAGGCAACAGCAGCTACCCCGGTGCAGCATCCAAAAAAGTTTGTACGCAGATCCTTACCCAGTTGCTGTAGCTGAGGGCGGCTGTGTAACGGAGCACCTGGCAGTTCACTTCATAATTCTCCCGTTGACTCGAAAGTTTCGAGGGGTTGATGGAATCCTTTTTGAACGACTTGGTTCCTACTTGAACTGTTACAAAATACACAGCTACAGCCTACCTACAGCTTACAGTCAGTCTGTAGGAATCTAGAGAACCCACTCGAACAGTCATATAGCCTAACCTGCATTATCTTTTACTGAGTCTACCAACCCCCAACGCCCTTTTCGACATCACCTGTTCCAAGCACCTGCGATCACTCGAGGTTGTCAGTTTTACCCACAAAGCTATTGCCTACTCTGCATGATCCAGCAACCTTCCCTTCTTCCACACTACTCGCTCAACTCCCTTTACGCGTCTCGGGTATTGCACCCACCCACCGCGTGCCCCCCTTCTTTACGCGAAATAATTTCTCGCGCTTCACCACAAGTCACCCGAGTCTGTTCCTCACTCTGTATAGTTCATCTGCCACTACGCTCAGCAGACACCTCTTGACTTTGCGCACTTCAACTTCTACTATTGAATATCTACATCCCTCATCTCATATCAAGCATGACTCCTCGCAATAATAGAAGCAGCGTGAAGCGCAATATGGTACACCCCCTCCCCCCCCCATCCTCCCTACATGCCATGCCTAGAAGTAGCAGTAGCAGCAGTAGTGCAAGCCCACTAACACTCCTCTCCCACAGTCTCCCGAGTCCCCAGACGTCAACGCCAAAAAACCCCGTCGCTCGCAACGCAACAAAGGCGGTCCGACCGAGGACAAGAACGAAGAAAAGATCACTACTACCCCTGGAGCCTCTAAAGAAGAACTGAAGGAAGATGCCCTTGCAAATCTCCAGGAGCACGCAACTCATACCCCGGCACCGTCACCCCCAACGCGTACACCGGCATCGTCACCCCCACCACACACACAGGATGCCACGCAGGCTGCTTCGCAATTCTACTATCCCCCACTCGCTGATGAGGGACTGGATAAGAAGGAGGTCGATGAGTCTGTGTGGGGCTATTTGTGGCCCATCTCGGATAAGAGCGACTCAGCCATAAAGCTAAATAAGCAAGCACCCATTCCCGATAAGAAGAAGAAAAAGAAGGGTCCAGCAACGAAGGGAAAGAAGCTACCACCAAATGGATTCCTGGTGGGAAGGCATGCCGAGTGTGATTTATTGATTGATGATGCCGTAATCTCAAATAGGCATTGTGTCATCTTCAAAGTATTTCTATTCTATTGGCATACCCGGAAACTAAGATGCTAACGTATATGGCGGAGTCTAGGAAATTAGTGGAAACCAACCTGTGGCGGTTCTGGAAGATCTTTCTTCTAATGGAACATGGGTTGGTGGTGTTATCGTCGGACGTAACAATCGTCGGGTTTTAAACACCGGGGACGAGGTTGAGTTCGCCGGTGGGAAGCAGTACATCTTCAGGTACCCGATGAACATGCGTTCCAGCGCATTCCACGATACCTATGACCTCAGAGAGCAATTAGGAAGTGGTCATTTTGCGACAGTGCACAAAGCAGTCGAGAGGAAGAGTGGGCAGGAGTTTGCTGTCAAGATCTTCAGTAAGAGGCGGAATGATGATTCATGGAGGACCTCGGGGGTCAAACAGGAGATTGCTGTGTTAATGAGCGTGAGCCATCCAAATGTTTTGTGTTTACAGGGCAATTACGATGCGGATGATGGTGTCTATCTGGTGCTTGAGTTGGCATCTGAAGGAGAGCTATTTAATCACATCATCAAGAACGGGAAGTTAAGTGAAGAGGATACAAAGAAGATCTTCATTCAGCTTTTAAATGGCCTTAAGTATCTGGTAAGATTTTGTGACACTGTGAATACCATGCCTTGTGACCCATGCTAACCTAATCACTACTATAGCACGACCGCGGTATTGCTCATAGGGATATCAAGCCCGAGAATATCCTTCTTATGGATAAGGACCTTACCGTAAAACTTGCCGACTTCGGTCTCGCCAAGATCATTGGTGAAGACTCTTTCACAACTTCCCTTTGCGGAACCCCAAGCTGTATGTTATGTTCTATTCCCCCGCTATCATTTTCCACATCACTAATCTCTTGGTTACAGACGTCGCCCCAGAAATCCTTCAGAGCAGCAAAAATCGCCGATATGCCCATGCTGTTGACATTTGGTCCCTGGGGGTCGTTTTATATATCTGTCTCTGTGGCTTCCCCCCATTCTCTGATGAGTTACACACTCCACAAAACCCATACACCCTCTCAGATCAGATCAAGGAAGGGAGATTTGACTTTCCTTCGCCGTACTGGGATTCTATCCCAGATCCTGCTTTGGAGTTAATTGAACAAATGCTCACTGTGGACCCCGCAAAACGGATTACTGTCGATAAAGCACTAAAACATCCATGGATCACGGGTTCTAGTTTTGACCCTAACGATTCCTGCGCTAGCCTGACCGAAACCATGGAAACTCTTCAGTTTACAAGGAGAAGGGTTAACAGAGAGCGGACATTACTTGCTGATGCTCCTGGACTCAAAAGAGTTGCTGATGGTGGAAAGCTGAAGGGAAAAGCGCCGGCGGTAGCTGCGATTTCCGAGGAGGGTCCTGCGGAGAACCCAGCCGAGTTGGCAGTTGGTGAAAAGGCATTTATGAAGGTTGGTGGAAAGGGTGGTGATGAGACCCTCTATGGGAGCGACTACGAGGGGAACGGTAATGAAGAGCCTAGTAGGGAAATGTCGCCGGAGGTTGTCGCGGAGGTGGAGGCCGCGGCGGGTGCTTAATCTTTATGAGCGGATGCTGTATTGGTGCTACCTATGTATTTCTTCTTTTGGTGCAATGTTTGGAGGTTATCTTGTTCTTATCTTTCCATGTGGGCTTCACCGGTTTTTATATCATATAGGCTGTTGAATATTTTTCTTCTGTGTTTCTGGGGGTCTATACTCTTTTTTCCTTCTCGTCCCAACAACCACAACCAACCTTTGTCTTTATATGTGTGAGTGATATGGATACCACTGTTTTAAGGATTGCAGTTTTGTTGTGAGTGAAGGTATGATGGATATCAGGCTCCATCTATCGAATACTTTTGCGTGCTATATGAAGGAAAGGGAACGGGGAAGAGCTCGGTATTTTGACTGTATATTTATACGCAAGAGGCGCTACGGTGGTGCTGTTGGAGGAAAGTCCAAGATGTCGGGGAATAAATAAATAGTTAAATAAACAAATAAACAAATAAACAAATCAAATTTGTGCTATCACCATCATAAACAAAAATTCAACTTTCATAAGTATCTACATATCTTTAATATGCGGAAAATATCTGGAATAAAATTGGGGCAGATTATCACCGTCGTCCATATATGTACCAAAATACCGATATTTTGCTTCTCGATTAGCAGTATACGTATGCAAACGGATTAATATTCTTCAATACGAAAACAAATTCTTCAAAAGGGCAGGATGACTTTTATATGCGATTGCAATATATTCTGAGACAGTCAGAAAGAATTACTTTCTAGCGCTTCACATCCCCCGTGTTCGATAGTATCAATGCGGAGTTTGGTTTCGAATGCTTCGTCCATCAAGTATGTATTTATATGTATTTATATGTGTTTGTATATATTTCAATACTAATATTGATTGCTGCGCCGCTGCTTCATACATCATGAATGATGTAGATACACGTAACCATGGCCATTGTCATTGTCTATAGTGTACTAGCCAAGTAAGCAAGGCAATATATTATGCCGGTTTGTTCTAGGGTAGAAACGGCGAGTGAGCGGCGGTGGAGTAGGTTGAGTGAGGTGTTCTGTATGATTGTATCCACCTTCTTATTTCCGTAAGATCATGGTATCTAAGATATATGTGCCCCTGAGATACCTACATAGATTTATTTTATGCCGGGTAATATTTGAATTCATGTATGGGGCCATAAACCGCTGTGTGTGTTGCGCTCATATCGCGTGTTCGTAAAGATCCGTACAGTACCCCAGAGTTCATGATAATGATACGAGAGAGAAAACACAGACTTTATTACTAGTACGAATTACCCCTTCCCCCATATGCTGTGATCGAACGACAGCGGACGATTCGTGGGGCGGTAGTAGCAGGGTGAGGCTCGTTCGGAGTCGTTCCTGTTTCTTTGCGGACATCCCCATGCAGCTAGGGTAGTGCACACCCGCGTTCCGGGAGCGAATACGAAACTGGCAACATGCCATTGTCCGGCGAAAGGGGCAGCCAAGCAGGATCCAAAGACAACAGAGAAGGGTTGGAAGGAAGGGAAAGCTAATCTCATAAATCAATCTGCAGTTTAGGATCCCTGCCGGCTGGCCTTGGGAGGGGGAAAAAAACCTCTCCCCTATTTTGTGGTCGGTAGTTAGGCGCGTCTCCTATCTGTACTTATTATCGTGTCCTTCCCTCCCTTCCTTCCTTCCCATTTCCTTCATCAATTCCATCAATCTTCTTGGTTACCAGAAGGTTTGACAACATAATGGGTTTGTTAGCTACACTTTTGGAGCCCCTAGGGCCCTACTACGCCGAGCTTCAGAAGCTGGGAACCCCCGTTACCGTGGTCGTGGGTGTCTTGACGTTTACTGTCCTGAGTGTCGTTATCAATGTTTTGAACCAGCTCTTATTCAAAGACCCGACGAAGCCTCCGGTGGTATTCCATTACTTTCCGTTCTTTGGAAGCACTGTCCGGTATGGAATGGACCCGTATGCGTTCTTCAACTCTTGCCAGGAACAAGTATGTCATCTCAGCTTCTCCATATATATCCGAATTGAAGATTAACATATAATAGTATGGCGATGTTTTCACCTATGTTATGCTCGGGAGGAAGATGACTGCTTGTTTGGGGCCCAAGGGAAACGACTTTGTGTTTAATGGAAAACTTTCGGAAGTTAGCGCCGAAGAGGCCTACACCCATCTCACCACCCCCGTCTTTGGTGATGGCGTCGTCTACGATGTTCCTAACAACATTCTCATGGAGCAGAAGAGGGTGTGTAGTTGTTGTCAATTGAGCTGTAGGATTGTATTGACAGTTTGTTCTAGTTCATGAAATTCGGTCTTACTGCGGAAACCTTCAAATCATACGTCCCCTTGATTGTGGAGCAAGTTGAAGACTACACCAAGAAATCCAAATTCTTCAAAGGTCCTAAGGGAACTGTTTCTCTCTCTGCGATTATCCCGGAACTTACTATCTTCACCGCTGCTCGTTCCCTCCAGGGTAAAGAGGTTCGCGATGCTCTTGATGGCTCCTTCGCCAAGCTGTTCCATGATCTCGATATGGGTTTCACACCAATGAACTTCCTCTTTCCTTGGTTCCCGTTCCCATCCAACAAACGTCGTGACAATGCCCAGCGCACTATGGCTAAATTTTATATGAGCATCATCGAGAAGCGTCGCAAGGAAGAGGCTAGTGGTGTCGACCACTCCGACATGATCTGGAACTTGATGGGGCGCACTTACAAGGACGGAACCCCTGTTACTGACCGCAATGTCGCACACATGATGATCGCCCTTCTTATGGCTGGACAGCACACTTCTATGGCTACCATCACTTGGATGCTTCTCCACGTCGCCGATCAGCCTAAGCTTGTCAAGGATCTTTATGATGAACAAGTCCGCGTTTTTGGAAACGGAAAGGGCGGGATTGAGCCTCTCTCATATGAGAAGCTATCTGAGTGCACTATTCTTAACCATACTATCCGCGAGACTCTTCGCACCCACCCCCCACTTCACTCCATCATGCGCAAAGTCAAGGCCCCCATGCACGTTGACGGTACCAACTACGTTATCCCCAAGGGCCACTACATTCTTGGCGCTCCTGGTGTCTCTGCCATGGATGAGAAGTACTTCAAGAACCCCCACGTGTTCGACGTTTCTCGATGGGAAGGCCAGAAGACCGAGGAAGAAGGTGAAAAGATGGACTTCGGTTTCGGAATGGTTTCAAAGGGAACTGCATCTCCATACCTTCCATTCGGTGCCGGAAGACACAGGTGTATCGGCGAGCAATTTGCCAATGTCCAACTTAGCTCCATCATGGCCACCTTTATCAGGAATTTTGAATTAGGCTACCCCGAAGGATGTGGTGTGCCCAAGCCGGATTACTCCTCCATGATTGCACTACCTACACCACCGTGTACCATTTCATGGGTCAAGAGGGATCCTTAATTGGATCATTATGGTTTTGTCTTTTATTATGGCGCTGTGGCATGTACAGAAAGCAGGGATCATGAAATGCGTGGCAAGGGTTATGACGTTGATGCTTTCGAATTTAGTATTGGTAGATTCTTTTAGATTCTCGGATTGTATCAGACATTACCGAAAAATACTCTAGGGTCGGGGGATGGGGAAATATAATAATTAATATCCAGATACAAAATCATAATTTTGTAGTTGGTTTTGTGCGAGTGATCTTTTGTGATTGTCCAGTTTTCAACATTCCGTAGCCACTAGGCTTACTTGGGCTGAGACATACATGTACTAACTTCATGGAGCTAAGTTTTTGCGGAGTAATAGGTGCTTAAGATGTAGGTACTATACTAAAGTAGAGGATGTGCAAGATAAGTACATACATGTAGTATCTGTTTCTAGAGTTGCTTGCCCTTTGGGTGGGTGTTGTATACGCGTATGTCGGCATGATCCCCGCACTCCTAAATTATATCTATCGTTTCGAGGTATCAAGATTCTCTTACTGATATCCTCTTGATGATAACCCTCTTTCAATAGTCGTGAGAAGTAAATGCTCGTTGAAATTATATATGTATCTACATGTAGGTATTCTAAAGGTTGCTTTCGCCATCATGCCCGTTAACTATTTTGGAAAATTAATGAATTAAACAAAAAAAAAATACCTATTTTAGAATCGATCATCCATCGAGTGATAGCCTATGAGCATCAAACTAGACCCAATTCGAAGAGCTAAATATCTAGACGACTGAGATAGAATTTTAGCATTCGATGGTCATAATCCGATGTGGTGTAACGGTTAGCATCGCTCGCTTTCAAATATGAGCCGAGCAGATCGGGGTTCGATTCCCCGCATCGGAGTACATGATGCAATATTTTTTATCGGATGCTCGGTGGTGGTTTAAGCCTATCATAGGGTTTGGTTCAATGCTTGAATAAATTTCCGGTGTTACCAGTTCTTGAATCGATGATTGAACGTGTATCGACATGGCAGGGATATTATCTTGAAATCTGCGGACGAAGGTTGACGATAGCTCCGGAATAAATCTCGAATGTGACCAGGACTTAGAATGACTATTGTCGGCGGTTAGGCGGGTATAACTGCCTAATAATTCACAACTACCAGACATATGAGGGAGCTAAGAGTTATTTGACAAGGTAGTCCGATGTGTTTGGAAGTATCGGTTCCTTTGCGGTCGAGGAGACTCGAGCTCGCTCAAGGCTCTTGCAGCAATGACACGACTTCAGGAAGTCGGGAGAACCCTTGTTAGCCCGCCCAAGCTAGATCTACAGAGCTGGCTCTATTGGGCTCGTCCCCTCTCCTCTTTCCTTTCCCTTTTCCTGGGACGTTCAAGGATAGTATTTCTCTCTCTCTCTCTCTCTCTCTCTCTTTTTTGATAAAAGAATTATTATTGTAACATGCATGTGTACCTGTATCAGATAGGTTTTGAAGAATTTAATACTACGAGAATCAGGGATCATAGAAAAAAGATCGAAGCTCTTAGAAGAGGCGCTCATACTAACATATACGTATCCTTGGTGTTTAGGGTCAATGATTGTAATTCGGATGGTTATATATAGGATTTGGTTTGAGCGGCGTATGGTCCATGGCAACCTAGTTGTATATTTACACCTGCTTTGAAATCACTCCATATCATTGGCATAAGTTAGCACATTCATAGTTTTGGTTTTGCACATGCTGAGCGTGGGCTTGGATCCGGAAAATTTGATCAGTGCCAGGAATGTCCGGTTGGCTATAACCCGTGGGACCACTGACGGTCGGATCGAGTAAGAGGGATCCTGCATCTTTAGGGAATACAGAATTTACTGTCCTTTTCCCTGTTGGATTTTTGTTTTATCTTGTCATTGACTAAATTAGGACCATATGCGGAAACCCCTCCCCCTCCGCGCACACTACGCATCTTCTAAACCCTTATTCGACTTCTGCTTCCTCCTCGGTATCACTTCCATTATCCCAATCCTTACAGATAATAATTCCATCATCGGTTTCCACAGACCGTGGAATCACTAGCGCAGATTTTGGCGGCACCAACACTGGGCCTGAAGGCCTCATCAGTCTCTCTGCAAGTTGCTCGGGCGTCAGGATTGGGTTGATAGTAGCTTCACAACGGCTCAACATTTCCTGTGATAACTGTTAGCGGTGATTATTCATACATAATGGAGTAGAAGGGAGCGGACTCGAGTTTTCCAGAGAAACCCCAACAACTCCAGGAGAGACGAGATGTTCTCGACGCTGGTGGGAATTTTGCGAACGTCATCAGTAGAAAGGAGACATATATAGCCCTTTCCGTAGACCATGCGAAGGAACTGGCATCGCCATCCTATTAGGAGTTGAGTTAGACTCGCCTACATGTGAGGGGAGGGAAGACTTACCAGCTGTAACCATTCCTACAACACGAAGTCCGCCCAGTCCGTCAGGCGAGTCTGAGTGAATGTGCATTTGTAGATGGTATAACATGTCGTGGAGGACCTTGACAACCTTTAGCGTGTCTGCGACCCATTTCTTTTCCTTTTCGCCTGCAAAGTATCGGGCATGTTCTGCAACGCCAACCTCATGGCCGTTTATTTGAAGGATTCCGTCATAAAGGTGGCCAATACGTTTGCGTTTTTTGTGTTCCGGGTGCATGTTCTTTCGATCGGTTGTGCATAAGGATTTGGACTCTCCACTGAAGAGAGAGTTAATTAACTGTATTTGGGAAGGAGGTAGAATCGTACCGGCTCATGTAGCTACCTGGAATCGTTGACATGCATTGGTCAAAGACGGCCCCCCAGAAGTTGCTTATGTACCAGAACTCTCGGTGGTTTTGTTCGAATACATTGGGAGTTTGACAAAGATCTGACCTTTTGTGGCCGTTAGCTAGAATCCACCATGGTTCCATATACGGGAAGAATATACCAGCAGCGAAGAACAGCATTGACCCAGCGGCGTCCAAGGCGCTCCTCCGGGGTGGTATTTGGTAATTCCTCTGGTTTGAAAGCTGGAGTAATGTCCAAATAGTCACGCAGTTGATCGGCAGTTCTTAACTGTTATAGTTAGCATGTATATGGCGGAGAAAACCGAGAGCGCTCACTGTGGCGAACTGTAGCATAGAGCGCACGAAACTCGGATTTGGATCTGGCATTGGTGGTACCGCAGCGCAGATGGCTTCCCAGTCTTCTTCTTCAGGGAAGCATTCCTGTACTGAAGTGTCACGTATATCAATTACCCAAGAGTGCACTGCGCACTCCTTGGGCGCGTCTTTGAAGCAGTTATAGAGCTGATCTTCGACATAGATACCGGAGGGGAGAAGCCATTTTCGGGATTTATCCATGCACCTGAATGATTCGGCGAAATGCTTGATAAATCTGATAGAAGAGTTAGCTAACGTAGGAAAGTGTTGTGTTTTATGTGTATGTACCCTGGAGCTGCGGCAGGTCTTTTGCCTTCCCGTTTCCGTTTCCGCTTCCGTGTGCTGAATGCTGGTCCTGGTTCGGGGGGGGATGAAGGCGGCAGTGATGCATTCACAGAGACGGTAGCATTAGTGAATGTATTACTACCCTTAATCACGATTTGAGGCTGCCCGCTTCTTTCAATCTTCGCGAGATCATAGGCTACACGGGCTGCACGGTGGTCTTCGCCCTACACAGTTGATTAGTGTAAGTGTTCATTTAGGCTCCGGCCTGCTCCGCCTATCGTTTCTCTCCCTGCTCCCACTCCTCTCTCGCCAGGTCAGCCAACGTTGCTTGCCTTGATGAGAGCAAGCAACAGGCCTTGAACAGCAAACCGACCCGGAAGTCATCTGTGCCCCGGTGAGACTAGTGCCGGATCGGGACGTACCCTTAACATCAAGTTGACTCTGACGAGCCATCTAATGCACCGACAACTAGTGGTAGGGAAGCAGGGAAATCAAAACAAAGGCAAGCAGGTGAGCCTGAGTTGCTGTTAGGAAGCAGAAGGATCGGTTATGGCGTATAAGTCCTAGGGTATGTGGCTAATAAATCGCGGCATGTGTCGAAGGAGAGACTCACAGCGACTTTATATCTATTGAGAAGCTTGGTGGCAGCTTTCCGTTTTCGGTCCGAGATTGTGGTATCATCTATAACGCGTGCCAACTCTCGGAGCCATGAATCACAGAGGATTGAGAACCCATTTTTGGTGCCCAAGAGCTCGCGGTTGGCATTTAAATAATTCATTATGGACCATTTACCCACTGGATAGGCTTTAAGGAAGTGACGAGCAGGGTCCTCGGGGTCGGGCGAGTAGCTGGTCTCGGCGTCTGACATCTCGAAACGAATGGTGGTGGTAGGCTAGGAGTTGATATCGTTGACAGTATGTGCTATTCCAGATCGCCTTTACCCTCTTATTCTGTCTCCCTATCAGCGATGAAAAAAGTAAGACACATGTATTCAAGAAAATACGGGGTTATCATATGGGCATATTATGCAAGAAACAAGGAGAGTGTTTTGCAAGATGCGGTGCAGTGGAAAGGTTTACTGACTCATCAGCTCTGTTTATTGATCCTGGCACTATTGGTTGGTGGCTGGGAAGTTGTAGCCCGATACGCGTAGCCCGACACTTAATAGCAGCCCGTCTAGATATGTCCGAAAATTACTTGTAGAGACCAGCGCAACCTGGGAAATATATCTGTCAAAGCCGGAAGGGTAACATCGCTCGAACTGCCTCAGTAACACCGACAGCCTTAGGGTCTCTCCTCTATGGGCTATGATGAAAATAGAAGGAGAAGGCTCATGACGCGTATCCAAGGAAGGCCAAAGACTACTGAGATCATTTAGGGTCGTGGAATAGAAGGCTTCCTTGGTGGTTGGCGGGCGCAGGTACTGTAGAGTACAATCCAAGGCCGTGGTTCAACAAGCGGCGATGGGTTGAGGTTGGTGTTGGCGATGAGCTAACAGAGCCCACGTGTTGCCAAGGATTAGTTTAATCCCAATTATTAAGAAAATAAAGCCAGTCACAATAATCCGATGTGGTGTAACGGTTAGCATCGCTCGCTTTCAAGTCCTTCCAACAAGAGCTGATCCGAGCAGATCGGGGTTCGATTCCCCGCATCGGAGTAAAGTTTAATTTTTAGTCTGAATTCTTTTAAGTATGCGACAATGCAAGTTTTGTCTCTGGGCCTTTTTCTTGTAGCACTTGATGCCTAGCATGCGCACCTATTGGTGGGATAAAACTTTAACAATTTCGAATAAGAAATTACCATGTAATTACTTTCCAGTAAGCTGAATACGTACAAATTGTTTTCTTAAGAACTCATTACTCTTTATCCTTTGAAATAGTTACAATACATGAGTTAGATATAAATAAAAAGAAACCCGCCTTTTGACCACGCCCTTACTGACCATTTCACAAAAACACCATCATACAAGTACCCAAAACACACCATACAAGGAAAATCCATCACAATCATCGAAACTCTCTAGCATGTAGTGCTCGCTTGCTGAAAACCATTATGAGAAAGAGAGAAAAAAAAAAGGAAAAAAATACAGGCCGAATACTACCCAACTCCATATGTGAACCCTCCCAGAACGGCCATAGCCCATCCAATCAAACACATACAAAAAGAAAAAAAGTCCCCTGGTATACCGTACGAAGCCATGTCACACTTAAGCATCAAAAAGCCTTGTCAGGATAGGTCCCACATCCGCCACTGCTGTCAACAAATCCATCTCTCTCACGCATGCTCCAATCCTGCATTCCTCTGCAATTCCGGCCTTCTTCTTCTTGCTTGGTGTGCCTCCCACGGCACCACCGCCGACTGCACTGACAACTCCAGCTACATCCAGCGAGTTTACTACATCCCTAAACTCCGTATTGGTCAATGGATGCAGCAATCGCTCCCGCTTGCATACGGCCGCATACGCCTCGAACAATTGTCGTACTGTGACACTTCCGCGGGTCTTCTCGGCGGTCACAAGGACACATAGAACGGCTTTCTGTTGAAGATTGAGAGTCTTAACACGGGAGATTGTTGAACCTCCAAAAGAGGCGGCTGAGACTTTGGCGATATGCGAAAGCATGACCCGGGGAGCAGTCTGGATGGTAAGAGATGTGAAGGCGGCAGGAGGGGTAGTGGAAGAGAGTTTGCGCGGGGTGTTGAGACCTAGAGCTTCGACGAGGGGCACACGGGGCCCCCCTAGTGATGTGACGCCATTTCTGTGATGTTCATTCGATAATCGGTTCTCATTCTCCAATTCACAAACAGTTTCAAGCTGCTTTTGTTGGATTTCTTTGGCTCGGGTTTCGGACTCGACGAGCTCCACAGCTCGACGGCAGAGGTCAAACGCTTTCCGTAGGTCCCCGGTTGCAGCCGCAACTTTGCGAGAAGCGAGTTGGATGGCGGCGGGGTGCATGAAAGGGACGAAATCGCCTGGGGTGGAGGTACCGTTGGGAAGGAGGGAGCGCAGACGATTGGTAATTACTGATGCGATTTGCTCCGCTGTATACGGTAGAAATGGAAGGAGCTGGGGCGTGAGGTTACGAGCTTTCAGACGTGGGAGGAAGCGGTCTGTTAGGTCAAGTGCATTTGCAATTCCAAGAAGGATAAGGCGGGAGCTGCGGACGAGAGACCACTCAAAGATACTGTAGAGGACTTCTTGATCTTTTGTGAGAAGGTGATCGATCTCATCAAGAACAACTACAAAAACCTCGCCAGGCTGTTTTTTTAAGTTTTTCTTGGGTATGAACAAGGCTTCAAGCTCAGCCATACCGGTGGGCGATGATAGTTCCTCCCCTTTATAGAACTCCTCGAGAAGCTTGACATAGATACCCGTTGGAGACTGCATGGTCATACAGTTCACATATGCTCGCTTCACATTCACCGCTTTGTCGGCACCCAGGTCCCCCATCACCTCTGTTAAAAGCGCAGACTTTCCGCACCCCGGTGGGCCAGATACATACAGACACCCGCCGGAGCATGCCTCCAACCTTGGTTCCAGGAATGCCGCCAACTTCCTCTTCTCCTCATCACGTCCAACTAATCTCCCCGGCTCCCCACTCCTCGAGAACAATACTTTGGCCGTTGTCATAATCGTCGGTGTCATCGCAGCCTTGGTAGGTGTCCCAAACAATTTTCCCGATCGAGGAGTGAGCGGTTTTCCAATGGCTGAGACTCTGTGGCGTGGAGTGATGGGCTTCTTAACACTATGTTTGTGACGGGGCGTACTCGGAGACGAAGTGTTTTTTGAATTATTAGACATCGATAATGCCTCCACTCCTCTAAATACCGTGGGCGACAATACTCCTCGTGAAGAAGGCGTAACCTGCGCCTCTAGTAGGTCTTGTCGCAATTTCTTTGGTGTCCTTGGAATACTATCATCGATCCGAGGAATGGCGACATGGATCGTATCTTCAACGTCGTCATCGTCATCATGGATTTTGACTGCTTTTTTCTCTTTTTTTGAAGAGGTATTTTTTCGAGCTGGAAGCTTTGTACGTATGGGTGAATCCACGACGACTAAAAAGAAAGTGGTCAGTATAAAAACGAAAAGGGGATAGTCAAAATATCTTACCGGCAAAGGAAGGAGAGGCGGGCCTTGCACGTTTACCAAGGACAGACATAGTGCCCAGTGTATGATCTTTTTTTGGTATTAATGAGAGTAAGAACAAGAGTGGGTTGATTATTATTATTGTTGACCGATGAAAAGAATGATAAACGATTCTCTAATGAAGGTGGTGGTTGATGCAGATGAGGTTGACCAAAGTTGGGGGCTGGTGGTTGAGACGCTAGGGAGAAAAAACGCGTTCCGAAATGGGAAATGTCGCGTCAGGTCACGTAAATTGGAAAATTGGATACGAAAAAGATTCTGGAAAGGAATCTACGCGTCTTATTACAAGAAGAACCAAATTGAATAGTATGGTATGCACCAACCCCTAGTATCTGAAACCCAAACCCGAAACCTACATGAAAAATATATTTTTTAGACAAAAGCTGGCACATGGCACATGGGTTTGTGAAGGATGGAACAT
Organism: Morchella eximia; assembly: GCA_024713935.1. NCBI lineage: Eukaryota > Fungi > Ascomycota > Pezizomycetes > Pezizales > Morchellaceae > Morchella > Morchella eximia. The sequence goes on from JAMGZG010000020.1 coordinate 860,250, forward strand.
CCACCCCCTAAGCACATTGCAGTACTGGCACAGGACCGCTACTAATACTCTTCCCTACAATCTACCTGTAGGTACCTACATACTCTTAGAAATGCCAAGCGAGCCAACTAATTGAGCACTTTCTGTTCCTGGTACCTAGCCTGTTGGTTGAGTGAGTAAGGAAGGTATGATATTAAAATCCCGAGATGTTACTTGATGCCATATCGCTCTTTTTGGGCCTGATATAGTTGACAGAGGTCATTGCATTTGCTTGGCCAGACCAAGAAAGAAATTCTCACAGGTTCGCATTCGATCTACATACATGCCGGTATTATAATATTACAATACTATATACATGCATTTATAACCACCACCGGCGCCCACAACCCTACTACAGTCGCACCTCGCTATGCCGGATGCCAAGAACCTGACGATTTCCATACGGGATAGCAAATATTCACGAGAAATCCGGGATAGCAAATTGATTTTGCAGTAAATGAATTAAAATCCCAGAGGATTCCGTACGGGACAGCAAGGGATCCGGGATATTGAGATCCGGCATAGTGAGATGCGACTGTACACATGCTTGGAAGAAGTCCCTTTGAATTTGTGACCTCCGCGGGGGCCATGTACGTAGGGATTTTGCTTTCAATTGTGAAAATAGTAGAAATCTCATGAAGAAGCAGGGGGCGAGCGAAGCTAGCCTTTGTTGTCACAGTGATGATATGTAACGGATAAAACTTAGGCCAACAGTAGGTAAATCGACAGTCAATATCAGATTCAAGAACCTTGACCCATAGTTAGAGGTCGGGCATAGCTATGGAAGAAATAATATCATGCACCTTGATCGTGATACTACATGTATGCGTGTGTGTATGCAGGTGGTGGTAGTGGTCTATATATAAATCATGACCTAGATTTGTTCAAAGGGATCACTTGAATTAATATTAACATGGGCGAGAGAGCCCTCTGATGTCTCGTTATTACTTTGTTGTTCATATATTTCAAGCCAACACTACGTACACAATGCCCTAGAAGATAAGGTCTTATTTTCTTTGTTTACCACATGGACCTTCCAAATCGCATTCCGCCATGAATTTCAAGTCCTTGCTTAAAAGGATAGTCTACCTGAAATCCCCGACTTCGACGACTTCGTTTTGAGAAGTCTTGCTTATTATTGATCCTTCGTTTTAGACAGCTGCCGCTCCAATATAATACCGGTCTCGAACTCATATTACCATAGTGCACTATGATTGATCTACTATTCCCAAACAATCCCGAGAAGATATTTCACTTTAGATACATGTAGACCTTGATCATATACAGATACCCCTCAACCCCTGGGACCTTGAGAATCTTGTTGACGTCGAAGCCTTTGGCGACTTGACGTCTGCTTAATTCTAGATCTGTACTCTTAGACTCAAAAAGCTCCTTCAGTTGCTCGTTTGAATCAATATTTAAACCCGGTTCTCTTGGTGCCACTAAAAACCATACCTCCTGAAGCACTCTTCCTACTCAATACCGTGGCATTCTTCTTAAGAAACTTCTCACCCTCTATTTTTGAAAACTATAGGTAGAATAGCGTAAGAACAATCGCTACGTACATACATAGGTTTTCATGGATAGATTTAACTTAAAGCCCCTAATATATAGTTGAATGTGTACTAAGGTGGGGCCTACCCTTCATGCAGTTATTGTAAATCTCAATCATAAAATAGTGACCCTGGCGTCAGACCAGTATGTACTGACACATCTAGAACCCTTTAGATCTTGTAAACGTCGTTTCTTGGGATAAAAAGTATACCTGACCCCGCCACCGCATACACTTGATTGCACGTCGCTCAGAGCCGTCCATCATGGCCACTAGTAGCTATACGTATCCTTTAACGGTTCCCCTCAAGTCGTACACACGAATCAAAGAGAGTTGCATATTTCTCTACTACTCTTCATTCCGCTGGGGGTAGCTATAATACCTGGCGTTCCGGCATGGGGGGGGGGGGGCGTCATTTCGCAGCTACTTACCACCGAAAAACCAAATTATATGATCTTTGTTACTCACTATTTGTGCCCCCAGGATCATGGAAGCTTGCCTAAGGTGAATTCAGAGCATACGTGTAGCTATATATGCCTATCTCATTGTATCCCGTAGAGCATGAGATCCTCTGGCTTTTAGCAAATGGTTTTAGGGCGAGCTCGAGGCTGGTACCGGGTTATACGATAGCCTCATGGATCACTTACCACCATTTACTCGGAGCCCTTCGATCATGTATCCCAAAATCTTAAGCCCAGTTCCCATTTCTCTTAAAATCCATTGAGGACTACTACACCTGAAGCCCATTTAGCCCCCATTGTGCCGCGGATGTTCGACTAGCGATGCTAATACATACATTTCATCTCCATAAAAAATTCTCGCCTAGGTTATAAATAGACGAGTAGAAAATTTTCCTGATCGTCTTTTTCAAGTTGCTCTGCGTCCCGAGAATTCAATTGATGTCATGAATGTTAACGCCAGCACTTTACAACCATTCCCAATTCTATGATTTGGGAGAGTAGTCCCACAGGAGAGACCACCCTCCTCTTTGAACTGTATAAAAGTCATCGTCGCTGCCTACCGACCCATAGAAGTTTCATTTCCCCCCATACTTTTTTACCTCAAATCAGGAAAACCATCGATCTATTCGCCAAATTCCTTTTGATAATATCGATATCACAACCTCCAAACACGCTCAATTTCCTTTAAACATAAACAACTTATCTCGAAATGCCTAAAGCTACAAGAAAAACAAATTCTGGCATAAAAAAGGCAACTACCACCGTGCCCGCCACCACGCCGGTAGTGACTAGACGACAGGCAAGACTCGCTCGTGAGCGTGCGAGGGATAACCCTGGTGGTGCTGAGCTCGAGTCAGTCACCAATGCCTTTGATATGGATCGTTACGTTACGATCCTACTGAAAGAGGTTATGAAGGTGCTTGGTGCTGAAAGGGCCAGAAAAACATCGATGGAGCGCCCGTTGTTTTTCGAACGAGGGAAACTTTACCTAGATGTAAAATCACTCGAAGCTTCGGCTAGCTGTGAAGGAGAGTGGCCGATGGAAGAGCAGCTGCAGAAGGCAGCCCGCAAGCCGAGGACAAGGTTGGTGAAGCCAGCGCGGGCGGTGAAGGGGATATCGATTCTGAATATCCAGAGGGTGGAATTGACGTCTTGATGCTGGAGCTTATGGTCGGGGCATGGTTTCTTTGGCGTTTGGGTTTTCATAAACATGTATAAATGGGTAGACATTGGTCTGGAGTTTCTTGGATCTATGAAGGTTAATTTGATTCGTTAATTCTTGTATTGACTCTGCAGCGATGCTCTCTTTAATTTGGCGTTTAGATCGTTTCGGTATACGATATATGATATATAAAGTACGCGGCGCGCGCCCGAAGTTACTTATATGCATTATATAGATGTGATTATTTCTCTTGTTTAAGTTACATCTCCTTTTTCTTTTCTTTAAAAGGGTCTTCGTTTAATTCAGAGGTTTCATTGATTGCTTTTTGTCATGTTCTTTTGTTCGTCATTGTGACTGCATTGAAGCACATGTACTTTATTTTTATGCTCATTTCGCATAGCTTGTCACTCGTAGACCAGAGTAGCTGGGAAACTTTGTAAAATACGAGGACAAGAGGTCCAATCGTCTACTAATGGTGTTGTATACGGGTAGTGGGCTGGTTGATCAATTGCAAGTTCCCGGACACGCCCAGTACCTGGCTACAGTGCATATGCATCATGTGGGCTTGAAACGAGCAACCGACAAGACATCTTCCTTAGAGCAGCAGCTTATATTTATAATTCATTTTTCTTTCCTTACAACTCCTCGCTCTCGCGTGAAAATATATACTGTCCATCTTGAATACCCATACTCCGACGAGAATACATAATATCGTTCTGAAACGCAGGTGGAAACGAACGCATCTATAGAAACAACGAAGGATTCGTCCTAGATACATGGCGGAGACCTCGAGATTTGTGTCGAGAGGTCACCTAAAATCATCATATTTTATTAGTTGAGGGCACTGACTGGCTCAGCGGGAATAGAAAGATAAAAAGGATTAATACAGCACGTTATGTTGTACAATCTATATATACATTTATATATATACATCACAAGTATTTGGGCGACGAAATTAAGGTTTCTCGGAACTTCGAAAGGCGGCCATTCATTAAATAGTCATTTGTTAGTATATATGTATCTGTTAGAGCAGGCCATTGGTACCGGTGTTGTGGTTGTTTTTGGACCCGAGATATAATGAATATCTGTTTTCAAACATGCATATATCAGGAAGCTTAATGGGAATGAGAACGAGAACGAGGACCCCGTAGAACCCATATGCTGAGATGCAACAGAGGCCTTACTGATTTGATTAGCTCACTAATATAAGATCCAATGGAGCTTTAGGGGCACCAAGGCCGCCGCACCCGTCCACTCTCACGAGTGAGTCCTGTCTGCCGTCTAGTCACTACCGTGACAGTGGTAGCTGCCTTTTTATGCTAGACTTTGTTTTTCTTGTAGCTTTGGGCATTTCTCTAATTTAATTCTCGTTTTAGGAAGTATCTAAAGCGTAAGCAGGTATTTCCGGAGATCAATAAGAACGAACTGTGAAACTAAGAGCGGGCGAGAGATTATCATGTCAGGTAATTAAAGAGTCTTGGACCAGCGTCGATAACAAGGCGCGTTATCGTGACTGAGAGTAGAGCATAGAGATACTCACTCGGTCCTCGATCAGCAGGAGGAGGAGGAGGAGGAGGAGGAGGAGGAAATGGTTAGATGTTGCGTGGTGGAAGTCCATGGTATGAAGATGAGGGAAGGAAGGAAAAAGAGGGAGAGGACCTGGGTTTATCTACTCTTTCATATACACCTGTTCTTTTTAGTGGGTGTCGCTATGTACTTCTTGTGAAGTTTAGGCCAACTCACTGAACACGATCACGTTGCTTGTTATCTGTTCTGTGGCACCGTACGGAGGTCCGAGAAGGTGCCAGAAAGGTCTTGATATGTAGCTGTTCAGACTACGTATGAATCGATCTTTACCGCCAAGTATATGTAGATTACAACTGCAGCCCTTTCCCCATCGTTCCATCTGTGTTTAGTACAGGCTCCATTTATATATCTCAAAGATGGCCGCTGCAGCGAGTGATCTCTTATGACACAGTCCCGAGGAAGGGGAGTTTTTTAAGCGACCAGCTAGTAGTCAGACAAGGCTGCTGCAGCACACCGCGGCTATATAATTAATGAATTAAACAAAAAAAAACCGCAGCTATATGTATATGTGCAGATCATAAGAGTAGGGGGGGAATGTGGGGTGCAGCACAATGCAGCATGATTGGCCGGCGCCGGAATAACTATATCTGGGCGCTTGAATACGAGAGAGGGGCTTATCACATGGTTGGCCCGGTTGGTTGGGCGGTGAAATTTAGACTTGTAGTGCATATTAAGATTCATGCGTGCGGCCACTTGGTGGGGTTAATTTAATCTATTGAAGAAGATGGAAAAATCCTCAAAGCCTCTCTGAATGTTGATAGAGGCTAGGTTGAAAAAAACTTGCCAGTGACGGCTTGGAGAGGCCTTGCAAAATTTGTCTGCTTGTGCAAAGCCACATGTCTACCTCATGGCTCCCCAAGAAGGCTCTAGTGGGGACCAAGGCACAGCATATTTTTGAGACCAACACCAAAGGCGGGTAAAATACTTATCATCATATGTAAGTAATAGTGTATCGCTAGACTATATTATTCCTTAGCATTTAGATCGTATTTTTAAAAAAGACGTTAGCCACGAGAAAATAGTGTTTAATCGCCGAATCACCACGATACCTTTTATACCCCTCCTGTCCAATGCTATACCGGCCCCCCAAAAAACCATACATACCCCGCCTCTAGCTTTTCGATCAGCGCTAGCCTAGCTAGGGCAAGAAACAGACACGAGTGATGTCGCATGAAGAAAGCTGCAGTCCGGCTGATCCTAATCCCCCTCAAAAAGCAAAACCTTATCCTGCGCCATGAGCTTGTCCACGTTCCAAGGCAGACATTGAATAATTGGAAATATCTCCATCGTCATTTCTTCCAGTAGTCTCGGGACAAGATGCTCCAGTAAGACCAATCCAGCGAATATAAGAGAGCTAGAGCATCGATCGGCAATGTCATAATGAAACGGTAATATCAATTTTATTTTCTCGATGCTCTGATACGACAGGTAAGATGCTTCCGCACGGCGTTGTGATAAATCCTGAGTGTTATATAGAGGGACTCCTCTTGGCGTATGGCTCTGATTTGTTGGTCCCAAACAGACAGCCTGCCAGTCCTATCAGCCCGTGGACTATATTGGAGCGTTGGATTTATGCTTTACCAAACTTTGGAGTAGATCAGGAGTTTGCCTGCGTATCTACCTAGAGATGTAGGGCCCTGACCGACATGGTGGTACAAGGCCGTACACAACCCGGGCTAGGTAGGCGTACTCGTCCTCGCTTTTTTTTTGCTTTTTGCTAGATTTGAGTAGAGCCTTACGTGGGCGGTGCAAATCACAGACATATCAGATTCTATAATATATGTTAATGGATTGAGAATTGCGTGCTTATAAAACCTCACTGCCCACGACTGGCATCCGTAAACCAATTCTGTGTCCAAAGTCAGCACTCTCAGGATGTCCAAATCTACCTCCCCCCAAGAAGCTCTAGGCTCCATAAATCATGCTCCTGAAACTGCTCCTGCGAGTGGAGGTGGTTTTTGGTGCAGATTCATGCGCTGTCTGGGGTTCAACAGACACTACAACCTCATCTTATGTCTGTATACCTCTTCTTTTTTTTTTTTTTAGCGGTATATGCATTTATCTAACCGTGCATATAAACACAGGGATATTCTTCGGCACCGTAATGTTGGGATTCGCTATCGCGAGGCTCGGGTTCCTGGATTTGGGGCCGAATGGAATGTTCTGTAAACAGGCTGGGCCCGGCGAATGTTTCTGGCTAGGAGATAAACTTTATAAGAGTATTTCCTTCTATTGATATCAGTATCTAAGTGCTGCCTATCTAACAGTCTACCTCAGTCGGAATGTACCTACATCTGGCCTGTATTCTACGTCAGTATACCAACCCATATGCCCACTTCACGAAGAGTAATAAGCTTATCAGTCCTGGAAATCTTTAGCATGCAGCATCATCGCCGTATTCCAATTTCTACCAAAAATCCGACATCAAGCTCTCATCGTACACCGTATCAACGGCTACCTCGTTCTCCTCCTCCTAATCGGCGGTGTCACCGGTGCCCTAATCATCACCCGCCATGCCTTTGGCGGCGAGGTTAGCACCCAGGTTGTTTCCGGAACCGTCTCTGTAGTCACACTCGTGTCCGCGATTCTCGCATACTACAACATCAAGAGACTCCAGATTGACCAGCACCGCAAGTGGATGCTGCGCACCATGTTCTACATGGGGAGCATCATCACCACGCGGCTCTTCATGGGGATCAGCCTACCAATCATCGGAAACTCTCATAAATACGATACAGTAGGTGCCATATTGTAGATGTACGGTCTCGTGGAGGTTGGGCTAACTCGATCGTGTGCTGTAGGTGTGGGATTGTGACCAGCTGATGTGGACAGCGAAGGCGGAGGATGTGGCCGCGTTCTATCCAGAGTGCCTGGGCAATGAAACTATGAGAGTTGTGGTGCCGGCGAGCTTTGATAGGGCGGAGACTGTCGGAAGTATATTGAGGTTGTCTTTTGGGGTCGGTTTTTGGCTGGCGTTCGTGGTACATGCATTTGGAGTTGAGATTTATGTATGTCGCCCCCGTTTGTTCTCGGTGCCGGGTTTAAGGCGGAGAAGCTAATGCGGTGTGTGTGGGTTGCAGATCAGGTTGACAGCGGGCGAGTCGGAGAGGTTGAGGCGCGTGTCGTATGAGAAGCAGGTTGAGGCGGGAATCTCGCCCGCTGGGAGTGCAGGGACCACAAGTGACCGGTTTGGAGATGGGAACAAGTGGGCGCCACTCGCTACAGCTGATGGAGACTTTTAAGGGTGGTGCTTAAGGGAGAATATTTTTATTTGTTTTGAGAGGAGGATAGAAATCTTTGTACACACGGCAGCACCGTTTTTATTTTAATGTTTATTTTATTTGAAGTTAACACTACGTCATGGATGCAGGTACAGCCGAGTGCATGTATGTATCCTGGCCCTGCCGCTTGGTAAACTTAAAACCTACATGTACGCTCCATGATCTGGGAAAGGATACACGTACACACGTATCTGGCTGGCCACATCGCCCTCTACATATACATACATGTATACTTTTCGTCAAAGCCAACCATGTGAGAACCGCGCACTACATGCAGTAACGTCGCAGTTCAAAGGCAGAATATCACATGCAGCATCGGGTCCACCAATTCTCCTGTCCTTTTTCCCCTTCAGCAAGCCATATGGCTAATGCAAGGTGCAAAAATACGACTACCTAAAGCCATGAAATATTTCAGTATTCTCTCCTCCCTCGATCCTCATCGTACTTGTCCTAGATGTCCATAATCGTATCCCTGCAGGAATACCACCAAAGCGAGTGATAATTCATGAATACATTTCATCAGCACTTAACAGCGAGGCCTCGAGGGTCCCCACTACACTCTCCAGTATGACCAGTAACCTTGTCAGAATCCAGTACTGCAGTTCTCTTACCATGACTTGTGTGCAAAACCATTTCGATTTTTAAGTATACGCCTTATTCCAATTCTTAATCGTGCACAGAGAACTCGAGCCACAACTGCAATCGAAACCCGCCATTTTGTCCTCCCTGTTCTCGCAAGATGTATCACCTAAAAATGTCCACTGCCAATATAAATCCCACAGAGAACGATTGACAACAAAACCAACGGATACGTGCTATTTCGACTCCCAAGACCATCAATTCGAGAAGGAGGCCTGCCTACTCCATCTACCTTCAAACTGATACCTCAGCGCTCCCTTCATCCCCAACATTTTCTTATAAAAACTGGCAGTCTTCTCTCTGAACTCCGGAATGTCGATATCCCAGGCCAATTCAAAACTGGACCATCGAATTCTAAACTGGCCTGCCCCAACACTTGACTGCAAAACAATCATTGATCTTGCCTTAGAAAAGCCTTGGTAACTACATATCGTGTAGGCACACATCTATAAAGTAGGTCTTTGATACGGAGCTGCCTAGTCACCGGTGAGCTTAGCTGTCTTAGCGTCTCCCCAGTCTATCTCGATTTCGAAATGGGTTTATGAGCTACGGGTACACAAGCACCCGGAGCACTGAACCCAATCCATTGCTTCGTTCTGGATTTATAGTAACCTATCTCAAACTAAACTAAGGGTCCAAAGCCTACGCTGACAGCCCCGCCAGGCCGTGCATAGCAAACATCACCACGGCCCATCCCGCGCAAGCCAATAACGCCATGATACCAACCCAGCAAGCCCATACAAGCATTGGTCTATTGCATCCTCTACACCGGCACATAACGTCGGTAGTATCCATAATTGATATCTAAGGCGGATTTTTAAGTTTGTAATGTGTATATAAACCGGCTGGTGAGGTAGAGTAGAAGACAGGGCCGTAATTAAGCGTTTATCTACTGAGATCTCTGAAATCCGAGTAGCCTGGCGCCATCTTGAAATTTTGGATACTTAGTCGGCGAGATCTTGAATTCGAAACATATCGAAATTGGTTTAGATGAAACAAGAAGTTACTGGGTGTATTCGACTGATAGACGTTTCTTTATGATTTCAACAAACTAGATGAAGTCGCATCGACATCCATGATGTCGAGACGAAGGCTTGGCAAACACTCCGCATCCCAATCCAAAACTCAGGAATTCCAAAAGTCAACGTCAACGCCGACCCCCGTTCATGAGGTCGAGACCCTTAATAATCCCCGCCTAGCCCGCGCGCCCACACCCCAAGCCCTAAATCCGCCAAGGAACCCTCGCGCAAAAAAAAATTTCACCGCCCGCCGCGCCTATAAAGGGCACGTTTCCCCCACACCCCTCTTTCGCCCGGTATCAAAAAGTTACGAGGACAGCCACGTCTAGCACTAGCAGCTCTCCGCAGTGTAAAAGATGCCAGGAACCACGCGTTCTAAGCTCCTCCAGATTATAGTGGATCTATCCTCCCGGATAGGAAGTTTGCTTTCCGTTGGGTCCTATTCAATTAGGGCGATGGATTGTGAATGTCGATAGATGGGAGACATGCCTTTTCTTTCCCCTTTTCCTTTTTTTTTGTAGATATTTTTTGTATTTAAATAAAATGAACCATTTTTTACACAATTTTTATAGCAATTTTGACATCTTGTAGTGAATCTTTAACAAAATATGTAGTGGCCATAATAACTATCCTCCTCTTCTCCTCTTCCGTTTATGCTCGGTCGGCTTTACTTGACGAGCAAACTTGTCTCTGCCATTGAAAATAGTGACTTAGCGCCTAACATGTAGCATACAATCCTTTTACCGTGAAGTTTATAGTCTAAATATAATAACTACTGAAGGTTTCAATAGAAGGAGCCGGGTTTACTGTCACCCCGAAAAAATATAATTCGTGACATGCCCAAAACTCGACATTTCACCCGCGGTACAAGCGATTACAACAGTGAACAATCTTCAATTCATACTGCTGCTATGCTAAAGATACATGCCCAATGATATACTGTATCTAATATTAACAAGACATATGGAACTATAGTTTCTCTGCCGAGGAGTAGTTGTTCTTTTTCAACCATGCCTTCACATCTTCAGCATCCCTCTTAACCCATGATGCTTTAGCCCTAATCCCATCCAAGCTCTGCGCCAAGCTCATATCGAAACCTGTCAGACTCTTGTTCTTAAAGAATTCGTTGATATCCTCGATAGCCTTATCAGAGGTAAACCCTCCTGTGCAGGTAACGACAATGCTTCCGAGCATTGACAAGCCCGGAGGAAGCTTCTTGACGAGAAGGTCCCAGTTTTGTTGGGTCCATTCCCAAAGAGCCTCAGTACCTGCGGCATGAGAACGGAGGCCACCGATAGGTTGGTAGATCTAGGGTCATGTCAATGGTAGTCTTGTGTTTAGGAAGGCAGGGCTAAATTACGTCTTGCTCTTTCACTTCACCGTTGATAGCGATTTCAAGTGACTTCTTGATGTTCGCTGGGTTCTCGGAGCGACCCAAGCAGCGGAGTGCGACGTTGCGCTCATCACTGGTACGCCCGTTCTTGTAGGCATCGAAGACTTGGTCCCACTAAAGATTTGTAAGTAAAGCTTACAATAAAGTTGGAAGAAGGATAGTCAGCCATACCTCCTTTTCGCCGTTGTTTTCGCCATATTGGAGAACAATGTTGTAGACAGGCCCACGAATGTTGGGGTTGATAGCGTCAAGGTCTCCCTCAACAAACTTCTTGAACATTTCCTTCGCCGCAGCAACGACCTTCTCATCGCCGCTGTATCCAGCCTGCGAGAAAGCAAGCGCCTTGAGTTGTTGAAGGATATCATCATCCGTTGACTTGAATTCCCAGCCGACCTTGTGGGCAAGCGGTGAGAACAAACCCCGTTGGAACTGCCTAAGTCCTTCATTCTGATCCTTGGGCTCAAAGAGCCAAGCCGCCTTGATGGTTCCAATTCTTGCCGCAATTTCGGACCAGACAATATACTCAGTCTCATCCTTAAATCCGGCAAGCAGGTCCAAAAGACCAGAGGTTTTCTGGTAGCCACTGGTAGCAAGAGCACCAGCATCTCCGAGCAACCCGGCCCTGTCCTGTACAGTAAGAAGCTTCGACTCCTTCCCAAGTGTTGCAAGACGCTCAGGAGAGTACAATGTTCGGTAAACACCAGTTTGATCAGCATTAAGCTTGAAGAAATCGGTGTCTGGAACCTTGATTGTGGTTTCGCGTGTGTTGAATGTGAGTTTTGAATCAACGCCATCTTTAGTGCGGAGGCCAACGAAAATAGGCCACAATGTCTCATCCTCCTCTGGCTTCACATCAGCTGTCCTAAGATAGCGGTTTTGTGTGAGGTGTAGTTCGTTTCCGTTTTCCTTGACAGTAATCACAGGGTAACCGGTCTTCTTAGTCCATGTAGCCATGTCCTTCTCGACATCCTTTCCACTGGCATCGCTGAGAGCAGCCCAAAGATCACCAGTCTTTACAAAATTAGCCTTCAATCAATGAACTTAAAGGAAGCTCGCTTACGTGAGTGTTGCCATAGGCGTGCTTCTTCAAGTACCGTCTGATACCTTCGAGGAAGACGTCCTCGCCAAGATATACTGAAATCATTCGCAAGATCGAACTTCCCTTCAGGTATGAGATACTGTCGAAAATCTGGTTGATCTCAGAAACCTTCTTCACTGGTACCTCAATAGGATGACTGCTTCTCAATCCATCCAAGCTGAGGGCACCAGCATAACTGTCCGTGACATATGATTCCCACACTTTCCATTGAGGGTAGAAAACGTTCGAGGAGTACCAGGACATCCAAGTAGCAAAACCTTCGTTGAGCCACAGACCTTCCCAGAAATCCATCGTGACCAAGTTACCAAACCATTGATGAGCAAGCTCATGCTGGACAACCTCCGCAATTCTTTGCTTTCGGTCAAGGGAAGCAGTCTTCTCATCGTAAAGCAAATCGACGACTCTGTATGTGACCAAACCCCAGTTCTCCATAGCACCGGCCGAGAAATCCGGAATAGCAACCATATCCATCTTCGGCAACGGATATTCGGAACCAAATGTTTCCTCGTAGAACTTGAGAGTCTTTGCGGCAAGATCCGCGGAGAATTGACCCTGGTGCTCATTTCCGGGGGTGGCGTATACTCGAATGGGCACACGGAAATCATTGTTCTCAACATATTTGAAGTCGCCAACAATGAACGCCAAGAGCTATAGGTTTCTTGTTAGCTCTACCCTTGTACCCTTGTAGTAAATGTAATAGATGGTGACTTACGTATGTTGACATCTTTGGGGACTTGTTGAATGACACTGACTTCTTTCCATTGCCTAAACTCTTGGTGTCCTTGACGTCCATGTTGGACAAACAAGTCAACTTCTCGTCGGCAATCAAAGTCACCTCCCAAGTAGCCTTGAGATCCGGCTGGTCGAAACAGGGAAGAGCCTAAATTGCGAAACGGTTTGTCAATTGATGCCCCCCATTCATATACCGACAAGATTCCATACCCTACGAGCGTCAGTAGGCTCCATCTGTGTAGTTGCCATGTACTTGGTTGATCCATCCTGGTCCTTGTATGACGAACGGTAGAATCCTAATAACTTTAGTTAATGCCGCATGAGTAAACTAGGACGAAGAACATACCAGCCATGTTATTGTTAAGGATACCGGTGTAGTTGATGGTCAAGGTTGCCTTGGTCCCAGCTGGAATGATGTCCTTGAAAGTCCATGTAGTAGTCTGGATATCATCAGTGTGTCTAAAAGGATCATTATAAGCATCAAGACTCCATTGAGGGCTGCCATTGAGGAACTCACTCAACATTGACAGGAGTGTACTCCTGTCCATTGTACTCGAGCTTTGCGGACTGCATCTCGATATCGACATCGTTAACAGCAATGGTGGTGCTATCCTTAACTACATCAAGCCTATACCACATAATTCATTAGCTTTCAATCTCTTCAAAGGAAGCAGAGGCACTGACAAAATTGTTACAATTCCCTTGAATGTAAACTTCTCAAGGTCAGGCTCGAGCTCCAACGCATAATTGGTTGGCTTCACGTTATCAGGGAGCACCTCTCTACCCTGGTTGATAGTGCTCCCAGACGCGTCGAGATCATGGCGACGACACATTCTTTGGCAGGAGCAATTTCTTGCGAAATTCTTGGATCTAAGTTTTAGGGAAGCTGGGGCTGTAGCTGGTCTAAACCGTGATGATAGTAAAGATGGCTTATCAAGATTGGGGATGATAGAAGAAGAGGTAGTAGATGTTGAGGATGATGGGGGGTGGGAGAAGGCCGAGATGGTGTAGGGTCTAAGTCGGAGCTTAGATGGGATAGTGCGGGGTTGCTGAGATATAGACAACAAGGCACGGCTGGATCGCGTGATCTGCGGCCTGCGAGCGAAGGTCCTCATGGAGCTGGGGGAGTTGGGATTTGTCTGTGCTGAGGGGTAGCTACCGTGCGGCGAATCTCTTAGAGCGGGGAAGAATTTTGTCGCCGAAAAAGGTGGGATATACGTAGGTTATCCGAACGAATGTGTAGATTACGCTATGTCCGGGTACGGCAGGAGTAAGCGACGGGCATCTCCGGCATTGATCTACGTCCATTGAAACAAAGGTTTTGATTTTAGAGGCTTCTGTCGTAGTAATGGATATTGGAAAGAGGATGATGTTCGGGTTCTACAAGAGGCGCCTTGCACCGAATGCGTCGGTTATATCCAACCAACTTTCGTCCAAACTCCCGTTCCAACTACAGTAAACATTATTGGAAGGCCAGAAAAGAGATATCAACTTGGAACCATAATATTCTGCAGGTAACCGGTTATCGTCGGATTGATACGCAATATGTACCTACATGCATGTAGTAGAGTATCTTGATATAGATGGTAGCACAAGGCTGGTTCAAAACGAGATTGGGGTATTAGAACGCAATCATTTTACTAAGGTGTGTTTAGTATACCACCAACCCAAAGCTCATGAGTAGGGCGCTTTTTCTATTACGGGGGACCGGGAGAGAGTTGTGCGGTTGGCCGTGGCAGACACTTGAAGTGATCGCTGTTATCTACGGAACCACTTGCACCTAGCACCCAAATAAATTCCCCTAACCAAGGCTCATACTTAATAGCTTTATATGATAGAGATTTTGAGGAGATTGGTACAAGTCGTGGATATGGTTCATGCCAAATGATGTTTATCAAACCCGTAGGGATGATATGAGAGTCTAGGGTTAGGGGAACACAGGTTCACACATTATCACTCGTCTGTATTATCACCGCTACCCATGTGATTTATCCCACCCCAAGAAAAGAAGAAAAGAACAAAAACATTCTCCAAAACTACAAAAGATACTGCAGCGTCTTATAGAGAAATTTGCGACTGCTATCCCCACCCCTTGTTTGGACCCAGGACCTTATGTGTGTGTGTGATTGTATCCTGGTACTCTCGGTGTCTTGCCTGACGGGCAGTCTATCCACTAGACCACCCGCCCATAGTGGATGATGTGCCGGAAGTAATATTTGACCATGGCAGTATGCCAAGGCCTTTCGTACTGACGGACTGGCCAAATGTTATTCCCTCCAACTCAAGTACTAACCCAAAACAGCCTCCACAAAGAGCGCGCTCTAAACTTATCAGTCTCTAATTCTTTTATATGGGCTGAAACAGAAATAAACTGCGTAACAGAGTGAAAAAGAAACCCCCGCTATTTCAAAGCCCAGAGCAGCAAAAGGAGGCTTCTTCTCCTTTTTACCCAGTCAGTCACACCATGGAAGCCTCGGCCAGGAGGTGATCCGAACCATCGACCCAAACGACACCATATCTGTTAAGTCACAATATTAGTGGATGGTATATATGGTTGGTACCTTTCTAACGCCCCCCAAAGCTTCCTTCGTGATTGTGTGTCGGTCTAAATTTCTAGATCTGTCCCCCTACTTACCCAGAACTACAAACGCATGACCGACCGGCGGGGAAACACGAACTTAAGCTACGCCTATAAAGGTGTCAATGATCAGAACACACCCACGCGCCAAGCCGCCCCCACGACGCACAATATCAACATATTAATACGATAGAAGAGCTTGAGTGTATATAGAAACTTACATATATGTAGAGTGTGTGCCCTGATGCATCGTTACGCATACAGGTTAAGAGCCCCTAGCTCGCTCCCCAGATGAAAAGGTTCTGTAGTTGCTAGCACTACGAAGCAATATTATGCTACTACGGACTTTCTCTACTATAGTACAAATCCCCATATATTCCCCCCCTCCCCTGCACACACCATTAAAGCGACCACCGCACCGCATCATAGAATATCACTCGCACCCACATCCTCACCTCCTCAACCTCACGCCCAAGAACAGCCACGTTTAAATCTATATGTTTTGATTGTTTTTCCTCGTGAATGCATGCACGCAAAGTCGAATAAACCTACAGAACGGTATATGGGGCCCGTTAAAAAAAAAAAAAAAATAACCCTTTAAAGACGACAGAAAGAAAAAAGAAAGTTAAAAAAAAGCTCGAGAAAACAAAAGAACGCCGCCCAACTCCACACGCCCACCGACCCCCACCCACCCACGACATCTACTGCGGCGGCCCCATGCCACCCAAGCCCCCATCCGCGGCCCCCGACCCGCCACCGAAACCCCCCATCGGTCCCAAATCCACCACAGGGCCCACCGCCGCCACCGCATCCCCCCGAGCCCTCCCCGCCCTTCTCTCCGCCTCCGGCACCTCCGCACAGCAATGCTGTAACTTCTGCGCATGCGGCGGACTATGAAACTGCGTTCTGCACCCCCACCCATACCAGCACCTCTGCCTCGCATCCACATACAACCTCACGCGCTCCGCGCACCACCACGCCATAAATCTCTCCTGCAGCACCGGCGCCACGCATTCCCTACACACATATGCGTCGACGCCCACGCTCCGCCTCAGCGCGCGGAACTCCCCGCCGTTCCCCGCAACAACCCACTCGTAGATCATCTGCGCAATCTGCAGATAGGAGGTGTTTGTCGCGCCGCGCCAGCTCTCAAAGTGGTGCAGCTCCGTCAGGTTGTTGCGGAACGCGAGGTTGGGCGGCTGGATGGGCTGCACCTGTGCAGCGGGCGGGGCGAGGACACCGGGGACGGTGCAGCCAAAGAGCGCCCCGCAGTTGAGCAGGCCGCAGGACTCGCATTTATACCCAGATTTCCAGGTGGTTGGGATGGTGTTGGGGCAGTGCTGGCAGTGTACGTGGTTGCGGAAGCTGTAGGTGTCGGCGCGGTGTGGGGGGTCCGTGTCGGGGAGGGAGTCGGGGCAGGTGTGCCCGTGTGGGTTGTCGGGGGTGCAGCAGGGGCAGGGGGGCCAGGCGATGTGGGCATCGTCGCCGTCGTCATCACCGGAGTCGGAGTGGTGGTCGTCGTCGTCGTCGTCGTCGGGGGAGGCGTCTTCGATGTAGACTTTTTGGCCGGGTTTGTACACTTTTTCGAGCTCCTTGAGCTCGTCGGGGTCCCGGCGCTTGTCGGGGAAGCGCGTGAGGAGCGTTTCGATGAGGGATGCGGTGATGTGGTTGTCGCGGATCTTCTTGACGACCTGCCGGCAGGTTGGGCAGGTGTTTGTGCGCTCGAGCCAGGGGACGAGGCAGGAACCTGGGTGCCGGGAAGGGCTCTATTAGCTTCTGTCCTCTCCTCACATCATCTTGGGCGGACAAAAAAGATGAAAGAAGGAAGAAAAGAAAAGAAAGAGAAAGCTCACCACAAAAGTTATGCAAACAATCGAGACACGCCACAGGGTTATTCAGCACCTCCGAGCAGATGGCACAACTCAGGTCCCGCTCCAGTGTGTCTGCAATATCGTCATCATCCGGTTTCCGGACTGGCTGGGCGTACCGGGAGGCTTTGGCCTTGCGGACAAGCTCCGAGATGTCGTCTTCGGGGGCGGGGCGCTTGGTGGATGAGCCAGCGGACGAGGGCCTCGAGGAGGAGGAGGAGGCGGCGGGGTGCTCTATGGGCTGGGGGTGCTGCTGCTGCTGCTGCTGCTGGGAGCTGCTGCTGGAGGGGTGGGGGAGCTGGGGCTCGTCGTCGGGGTGGGGGAGGTGCTGCTGCTCCTGCTGTGATTGAGACATTGGGGAGTGGAGTTATTGGGGATTGGTGGGGGGGATTTGGTTGGGGGGGGGGGGTCTTTTCTCTCTCTCTCTCTTTATCTTTCTCACCCTCTCTTTATCTTTCTCACTCTCTCTTTATCTTTCAGAAATCACTCTCTCTTTATCTTTCCCCTCTCTTTATTTATTTGCTGAGAAAAGAAAGACTTTACACGGTCGCGGCGGGGCTACTGCGGGGGATGTCGCGTTGGGAAGACGCGAACACAGGTGACTCGGGGCCAGCTTAAGTAGTCGTGTTCTGTCTTTGAGATAAAGACCGAGAGACGTGATAAGATAGCGGGACGGGGATGTTGGCTGTGTTGGGCGCGGGTCGGGTCTTTGTGGGGGTTGAGTCACAGCCTTTAACCTGGCTGCTCAGGGAAAGAAGAAGCAGAAGCGAGGAGTCATGCAGCAGCAGCAGCAGCGGTGACTCTGTGTGTAACGCGAGAACCTCTTCTACTCCAAGCTTAAGATGAACATAAACTTGTCTCCATCCATCCAGTGCTCTGCCCGGGAGAGCATAGGGCGGGCACGGTGCCAGTGGGTGTATAACGCATAGACGGAGATTGCATATAAAGTTAAAAGACGTGGTGGTTGAGCACTGGGAGGACGTCTTGTGCCTTTGGAGCCCTGAGGTTTATGCGCAGACGAGTGATGGCCTGTGAATAAGACTACATGTAGCTTGCAAGGCGAGCAATCATGTCCCCCCGTTCTCTACGAGCTGCTGTTTTCTACCAGTACTGTCGGTCACGTGGTCAGAGGACACACAAGAAGACATGTAATTATCAAACAGGATAGAGAACACCATGGCAGAAGAACATCAGTATATATAGTGGTGGAGTAGGCGGTTACTCGAATACAATCATCATCCTCCTTTCGATACAAAATCCATCCATCATCTTGATCCACTCGGGCACCGTTCCATCATTCCATCTGCTCTTCTAAACCTTCCCACAGCGACCGTGCTTGAAAGGAAACACCCGATTGGAGTGCTGTTTTCATCAATTCCATCTACTCTACTCGTCAACCGGCTGTGACGAGCTTTGGTTCCTATCAACATCAATCTGCCAATCTGAACTGCATGGCTCGAGATGGCATCCCACTCTACAACTGCGTACCAACGATTGACACCACCAAACGATTCGTCAAGCAGAATAGCCACCCACAGGATAATTCGAAGCCTGGTCGATAAATACATATATGGATTGGGCCAGCCCTTCCCACACCGAATATCTGAACCTTGAACTAACGTATCACACATTATCACTCGGACAAAATCACCGCCATTCCTCTTGCGTACAAGATCACCATCCTGGTCTGGAGGAGCCCAAGTTTTGAATGATCCAACATCGACCTGTCAAACACAAGTACTGGGTGTCTGGATAGGATATCCAGGCAAGCAAGAAAGCAGAAAAGAAGCCCCCCAATCAATTAAAGCAGGAAAAACTCCAGGGAAAGAAACGATCAGAAAAGGTAGCTAACTAGAGAGCCGACTAAAAAGCTAGGCGGATAAAAAAAAACACATAAAAAAACCCCCACATAAAACACCATACCTCAAAACAAAACGGAAAGCAGGAAATAGAAAAAAAATCCATCATACGGCCACCCCCACGACCTCTACCTCCATCCCCATCTCCACATCCTCTACCACCTGGTCTACCATCTCATTCCCCAACCACTCCACACCTTTCACACACCTCCCCACCACACTACTCACGCCCTCACCATTCTCCTCATCACGCTGCCCGGGCGCCAGTCTCGGCCCCCACCCCACAGGCAGCATCATCCTCCTCAACGAGTCCCGATCCAGCACCACAATCGCGTCCAGCGCCTGCCGCCCCCCGCCCAGCGGATGCAGCAGCCCCAGCGCCAGCGTCAGCGCCCTTGTTGTATCATGAATAATCGGCAGCGTCGACGTACCCGGCGGCGGCGCACTCAGCGAAACACCAAACACGTCCGCCCCACCACTCGCCAGCAGCGCCGCGACATGCCTATTCTCGCCCCGTTAGCCCACCATCCCAAAAACCGACACCTCCCTAGAAAGAAAACACTCACCCAAGTCCCGCCAAATGCTCCAGCGTACACCCCAAAAATGCCAACACCGTAACCCTCCCTCTCCCTCTCAACCCCCCAACCCTCCTGTCCGCGTCCATCTGGCCCGCCCCGGGCCATAGCACGTCAACCAGCACATCCCCCATGCGCTCCGCCAACCCAATGCTGCCTTCCTTCTCCGTGACCCATGGGGGCCGCTCGGCCGCGCGTTTGGCGCGCACCCGCCGCGCTGTGTGCGACCGCGACGGCGGACGGGAGGACGGCGGGGATGCGCCGGCGAAGGCGAGGCTCGGGGACCGTTTTCGTGACGCTGCTGGGGGAGGCGGAGGTGTCGGTGATTGCGACCGCTGCTCAGGGTGTTTGGGGAATTGGCTATGGTCTTGATTCATCCTTGTGGTGGTGGTGGAGGTGGTTGCGGCGGTGTGTTTGAGCGCGAGGAAGAGCGATTCAGGACAAGGCACGATGGGTAGGTTACTGCTGCTGCTGCGGAGGAAGGGAGGGAGGTTCTTTTTAGGGACGGGGTGGTGCAGGACTGGGTGTGAGTGTGAGTGCGAAGGGGAGAGGAGGCCCGGGGGAGGTTGTGGTTGCGCAAAGCTTAGATTGAGACCCCCCATGTTTTCTTTTTCTTTTTTTTTCTCTTGCTCTATTTTTTTTTTTTTTTTTGCTAGATTTAGATTGACTCTACTTTAGACTCGTAGAGAGTGTCTGAGCTCCTTGCGTAAATTTGCGGGGGGACAGGGGCAAGGACAAGGGGGTGGAGAGTCGATCTGCGACACACGGACGGAAGGGATGCGTAGTTGTTCCGGACGGTGGCTAGAAAACCGTATGAGAGCTGATCAGGCCAGTCTTGAGTCTTCAGTAATCTTCAGTAAGGGAGGGTTGAGTGAGTAGGTGGGTGAGGAGAAAATTAAAAAAAGAGAGAGTGGCAGATATAAGAGTTCAAAGGTGGGGAGGGGGGGTGACCGATATTTGTTTTTACTCGAGACCTTTTCTTTTGTTCTGCCTCTGCTCTGCTCTGCTCTATATAGCTACCTCGATCCTTCCTCCGCTCCATAGATACTACATATCTTCTCTTCTCTTCTGCAGTGCGTGCAGTGCATTCCCCGCCGCTGATGTAACTCGATGTTCTCACCGTCACCGTCACCGTCACCGTGCAGGATGCGCGCAACACATAAAAAAAATAAAAATAGGTTGTCTATTGTTTACATATATCTGGCGGTAAACGGCCCCCCTCGGAAGGGACTCGAGAAAACCTTAGCGCGGTGCGGGGTATGGGTGCGCTTGGCTCGTTGCGGGATGGGACAGGACAGAACCCGCTTTGTCACTGGTAGAGTCGGGGGTTTCGGGTGCATGGATTCGCACTCGATTGCAGGAGCTCTGCTGCTATGTAGCAATCAAAGCGGAGGGCAGGGGGGAGGGAGGTCGCTTGGGTAAGACGTCTACCTGTCTTCAATGCACTTGTAGACAATTATCCGGGATGAGTTGTTACAAATATCGTCAGTGCTCAGATCTAGATGATGTGGAGGCATGGAGTGAAGTAAATGTCAATCGGACGCGGTTGTTGAAGATTGGCACCGGGGGAGCAATGTGGCATGGGTATGGGGTTATTTACTAGCTGTGTTCCAACCGGGGAATTGGGACCCCAGTGAATCAGAATCAAAGAAGACTCAACCACACGATAGCAACATTCTCACGGAATCTGCATTTCAACGTTACTACCAATGCCGTCTCAATGTCTGCGAAAATGAAAAAAATTTATATTTCTATCCGCGCTGCAAGTGTCACTAGCCTCTGCAACAGTGATCTATGCTAGCCAGCCATGGCCATTTTTTTCTTTGCAAAATCTACTTATCCTCCATCTCCTCATCACTATCATCATCGTCGTCATCATCATCATCGTCGTCATCATCGTCGTCCTCCTCCTTCTCGTCGTCGTCCTCTTCGCCTTCAGCGAGGCCGTACTTGAGCCCGTAGTCGTCCTGGAAGAACTTCAACGGGTGCACGGTGACGTTGAAATTCTCCTTTTCAAGCGCCGCTTTGATGGACTATATCAAGGTTTCGTTAGTTAATCAATGGGAGTATTTGGGGGTGAGGTTGCAAAAACTTACATCAGTCTTCACCGGCGCCGTGACCACCACAGTATTACTCCTCTCGGGATCAAACACGGGCAACAACACATCTCTCACAACGTCCTTGAGGTCCTGCACTGTGACCGCACGGATCTTCTTCAGCAGCTGCATGTTGTAGTCCTTGCTCTGCCCGTGGATGACCTGGTTGATGAAGGACACCGACGCGGCGGACGCCATGGATGCCTCCTCGTCCGCAAACTGGACAACGATGGAGGAGAGTGCGCCTTCGAGTGAGAGGTGGTCAAACTCGACGGTGCCATCCATGTGGTCGCGCAGGACCTTGCGCGAGGCTTCCCAGGCTTTGTAGGCGTCGGGGGAGCGGTAGACGGTGAACTGGACGTGGCCCGAGTCGATGTTCTTGGAGAAGCCGGTGCCGTAGGCAAGGCCTGTGCCGCGGACTGCTCGCCAGAGGGGACCCTCAACGGCATCAAGATATGAGATTGCCAAGAGCATAGCCGGCAGTTTGGGATGGGTGGGGCTGTCAGGGCCGAGGGCGACGTGGACAGAGAAGGAGGAGTCGATGGTGGGGAGGGGTACCAGGTGGGCCACGCCGCCGGGCTTCTGGCCTTGGGGAGTGAGGCGTTGGATCCGCTTATCGATGGGTGCTAGTTTGCCGGTGAAGGAGTGGCCAGTGACGAAGTTCTTCCATGTTGAAACGGGGTTCTTGAGCTTTGTTATGTCTGCGATGATAAGGATGCGGAAGTTCTCGAGTTTACAGAAGGTTCTGCGGAGCTCCTCGAACTGGGCGATGACTTCGTCGGGCTTCTCTTCTAGTTGCTTACTGATTCGTTTCAGGTAGAGTGCCTTGACGAGGGTGTCTTGTGCGCGCCCAATTGATTCGCGGGAGTAGGAGATCATGCTGTTGACAGACATGCTCATCTAAACGGGCAGGCGTTAATATCTTGGATTAGA
Source organism: Morchella eximia (assembly GCA_024713935.1). Classification (NCBI taxonomy): domain Eukaryota; kingdom Fungi; phylum Ascomycota; class Pezizomycetes; order Pezizales; family Morchellaceae; genus Morchella; species Morchella eximia. Next base: position 883,102 of record JAMGZG010000020.1, read on the forward strand.
AACGAGGTTGGGGTTTATTACCGTTTTACCGCCTCTCTTCTCATCGGGAATATCACTCCTCATCTTGGTAATCGTGGTAGCAAGGCGAGAGGCATCAAAGATGCTGCTCCATAAGAACTCTTTGATCCATTTGATTGATACCTCATACTTCTCGGGCTCAACTTGGAACCTGATCCTGAGACTCTCAGGTGTGTCCATGTATGTTCCGGATCCGATGTTGTAGTTAACGGTATCCTTCTCCAACTTTGCTACAACCTGTTCGTACTCTAGACGTACTCCATCTTGCATAATAGGTGTGTTGAAGAAGTTCTCAAGGTATATTGGGATCAAGGGTCGTCTTTCAACCGGGATGGACGCAGTTGAGACAAGAATCGTTATTCGCACAAAGTTTGATGGGATATGCTCATAATGGAGGTAAAGCGGTAGATCGATATGATCTTTATCAATTATATCCTGTATTTCCTTATCACTATGGAAAGTCAGTAACTTGCGAAGGGTGCGAGATGGATCATGAAAAATCACTCACCCCTTTCCATCACTCACTGCCAATCCGGCCCGTGCGGTCTCAGTGTTGATGAAATGGATGCTCTCAACTCCTGGAACCGGAAACTTTCCGAGCTTCTCTTTCGGGATCTCCCTGTCGTTATCCGCTTTAGCTTTCTCGAGCTTTTCCTGGAGCTTTTTAAGGCCCTCTTCCCCGAATTTAGCTTTCTGGTCAGCCACACGTTTCTTCTCGTCTTCTTCAATCTTCTTCGCAAGCTTAGCAGAAGGCTTTCCAAGAATAGAGACGTGCTCGTTGTCCGCAACCCATTTGCGGAGGAAGTCTCGCCAGTCAGTCTCGGTCCACTTCTCGAGCTCATCAAATGCGTTCAGGGTCTCAAATGACTTGAGAGTGCTGCCATCCCTCTCCCCAAAGATAAAGTCCGTAATGAGAGGATTGGAGAAGTAGTATCCAGAGCTCTCCACCGAAAATTTGCGCTGCCTCTTTGTGCGTCGGAGACATTCCTGGACGTACGCGAGGTCAATTGGTTCACTGACGGTCTTTTTCAGCACCTCGAAGAGACGCTTCTCGACCTCAGCGAGCTTTTTGGTGGGGACACTGGTTAGTTGAAGCCAGATGAGTGAATTAGGGCGCTCCTCGACGTAAAACTGGACAGAGGATGCGAGTGGCTCTTTGATCTCCACAAGCTGGTTCTCTAGGATCGACACTGAGGAACCGGCAAGGAAGGTACCGAGGGTTTCGAGAGCTGCCATTGCCTTTGCGTCATTGCAATTGGGGCCAAGGAAGCCGATTGAGATCTCGCCCATAGATTCATCCTTTTCGGGGAACTCGACGGTATCAATCGTAGATTCTTTCAATAGTGGAACGGGTTTAGAATCGATCCAAGGTCTATAAATTAGTTAAAATCGGTATTACCAAAACAATTTTGAATTTACCTTTTCATGGGCAAGCTCGGGTCTGGGATATCTTTCAAAATACTCCCTTCAAAATCGTCTAAGATTTTCAAGAGGTTGTCATGGTCTACTTCGCCAATGATCACCAAGCACAGATTTTTTGGCTGGTACATGTCTCTGTGAAACTGCCTAATCCTCTCCGCCGTAAGGACTCTCAAAGCTTCCATCATACCACCTGTCTCGTATCTGAAGCCGACACCCTCGGGGTAGAGTTTCCGGACTGCTTTCATGTTCATGATTGTGCTTGGGGTGTTCTGGACCCCTTGCATCTCGGAGTATACAACACCTGCATCCTGTCCCTCTCCGTCAATGTGGTGGACCTCCGTGTAGCAGCCACTGTCGGTAAGGGTAGGAAGTAGGATGTGTTCAAGGTATATAGGAAGAATCTGGGCGAATCCCTCCCAACCGGCGGTATCGAGGGTGTATGCGGTATGGTCGGTAGCTGTCCATGCGTTCGTACCAGAGTAGGCTCTGCATTTAGTCAGTTATCTCTGAAATCATTTTTACAGCTTGGTCAAATGGAATTCTACCTATTTGCCATCCGATCTAACACGCCCTTGTACTGGAAGTTCTTGCTGCCCATGAAGCATAAATGCTCTAGAGTATGGGGACTGCCCGAATCATCCAGAATCTCTGTAGCAAGGGCAAAGAATCCCAAGACCTTAGGTCCCTCGCGGTCTACCACCACTGCTGACATTCCCGTGCGTTTAGATTCATATTTTGTGATGGTGCTCGGCGAATAGTCGGTTTTAAACTGTAGCTCCTTCTTGAAATAGCTTGACCCCGTCATCGTGAGGATGGTGCGATACTGGGGAATTCTGGGATTTGTTAGAGTGAGAAGTGTGATAATAACACTCCTCCGAATCGACGACGAAAAGAGTATATTGTGGAGCGGAGAGGCGCGAAGCAGGCGCACCTGAGCCAGAATGATATCTTTCGATGGGGGGGGAATATCAAATAGATGATAGATGGAGAAAACGACGGGGGTATGTGGATATTGCGGGGTTACTATGCAGGCAAGGCTTGCGGCGAGGTTTGATGTACCAGCGGAAGACCTAAGGATCTACAGGCTACTGCTGCTGACGTATGAAAAAGAGCCGCAGGGATCCCTGCATAAGAGTTCTTCACAGGTCAACTGATTGTACTTATGGTTACTTTTAAGCTACGATATTGGCCGTGTAGCTATCGACGTGTCCTCATGAGGTACCTGGATTATCAATATACTAGAGTAGAATTTAACTTGAAAGCTATTGTAGAGGTACGTATTGAGGGCTTGGAAGCTTGAGCTTGCTGTCACCTTTATCTTGGCACTCTTGGCATATGTCTACTTGGTGGTAGTTGGTAGCTATAGTTCAACAGTTATTTAGTAACTAATTATTACTAGCTAAAGATTATATGAATCGTCTGGTCCCGTATTAGCATGAGTATCCAGTGCGTAGCTTTCAGAATTACAGGTAAAACGGCCACAGAAATACCGCCGAAACCGCCATTAATTCATCGATTCGGATTTAGTACTAATTCATAGAATAATGGAGCTTGGTTCGCAATTGATTAGAAATTAGATATTCAGGTCCTGGCGAGCCACCGACATGTATTATATGTGTCCCCATAGCAACGGGCATAAATCCTATTATATAATGTTGCAATTGGTGTAGTAAGTGGGCTTTCTCCCCTTGATCGATTGAAGTACAGGACATTTTGCTTTCAAGAAATTCCAAAGGGTTTCTTTAGCGTAGGGGGTGAAGTAGAAAAGCTTTATACGCTTAATGAATAAATTAATCAATCAGAATATGGCCAGGCAAAGCTCGAGTGATTTCCCATGACTCAGATAGCTAGAGCATAAAGTACGTATATATAGTTTATATGACGTAGACCTCTTTAGTGATAAGGTGTCAGAAAGGTGACGTTAATTTAGGACCAAGACATAGTACATAGCATGATAAAAGGAGGAACTCGCTCGAGCTTATTCTGGGAGCTTTGTTATTCAGATTGTCGATATATGCATCGAATCATGTGGGTGCAATAATCGGCAATGACCTCGCTGAATTATATTATATAAAATAATACCACAAAGTAAATTCGTTTATTATATAGGTATAAAGAAGGGAATCTCTGCCGAGGAATACATACAAGTAGTTCCATACAAATGAAATGTTTTTCTAAAATTGAAATGGTGAAGGAAACAATAAAATAACAACATCACTACAGGCATTCAAGTTTATCGTAAGACTTGATCATAATACTGTCCAAAGAAACCATATTCACTGTATTCAAATATGTGGCCAATAGTTGCTCCAAGTGGGGGTTGTATAGGATCCTTTAGGAAGACTGCGCATACTGATGATAGACTCCACCAAAATGATTATGAAACTAAGGTAGTTAAGCGTGAGCATAACTCCCGTAAGTAAAGCTAAAAATATTCTCAATGAATATCCATGAGCCGTATGCATCTTCTTACTGAACTTCTCGGCAAATTCCTCGGTAGCTATAGCTGTGAACCCCCGACGAAGTGCCTTAACAAAGTTGAAGATTGTTGTATCCTTATCTTCAAAGGTCATTTCCCAAAACACACGCAAAATTTCCTCATCAAACCCAAGTTTGGCCAACGCCAAGTACACCGGCCCAGCGAACACTAATATAATAGATGAGATTCGCCAGAGCCAACATTCTGAAACGGTTGGAAACTGGGAGTTCCATGCAAGCAGGTGGAGACCACCGTTGGCAGCTGCCAATACTGGTGATGGCCCAGGGGGAAGAAAACTCTTCCCAGTCCTGAGAATACATTCTGTAATATCATACCAGGCCTTCCAAACCTGGCACATATAGAGCGACCGCGGAGATTCAATAAGGAAGTGGGCGTGGACTTGATATTTTGTACTGTCTTCATCAGGAAAATCCGAAGAATCAGAAAATCCGATTAGAGTTATAGCTGCGGTATACTCAGATGAAGATATTTCAAGGCGCCTCCTGTCCATGTCCTCCCATGAGCTTCCCTGGTCGCGGCATATATCAATTCGGAAGGGTTCGTCGACATCCAAAGGTTTGTACCACCAGAATGCATAAGCTGTCAGGGCAAAGAAAACTTGGATGACAACATGAATCTCAATCAAGGTAAGTGGTAAGCCAGATACCTTCCGCCCAATGCACTGAACAATCATCCAAGCCGCCTGAGTGAAGACCAGCATTTTGGTAATTGTAGAGGCATTTCCCTTGTCAATGACGAATTTCTTATCAAAAGCGTCCTCAGGTATTTTGCCCGATTGTGTATATTTCTTGAATCCCAAAGGTGTCAAGGTGGTTGTACAACCGGTGTTCTTGTTTTCGCGTACGACAATTCCCCCCATAACCACAAAGAATCCTCCCTCCATTCCCATCCGGTCCCGATCGCTCCCCGGTGTGATCCCAAAGTGCTCGCACCACATATCATAAACCGATTTTGCCTGACGCATCTGTACATATGCGTAGAACGCGATGCCCTCAGGAAGTAGTACGCAAATCCACATAATTGTTACCTTGTATATGTGCTTCCTCCAACCCACTTTGTTTGGAATAATATCTGGATGCACTGCAGTCCAAACGCAGAGAATGAGGGTGGTAAAACAACTCCAGAAAAATCTCATCGTGCTGCGCTGAGAAGTTTCTGATACCCATCCGGGATCAACATTTGTGCTATTTGAAACGTTTATTGCCGATGCAGGGAGAATCATGGATGCATGAAGAACCATAATCACAAAGGAGATATGCGATATACTCAAAAGTACCATTTTGTGGCCGTAAATTAATGTAAGATAAGGGCTTCACTAATTACATATGTCAGCACTACTAGGATTTAGTCTAGATTTTGCAAAATCACTTGTGGCTCACATGTAGTTCTGCGAAGGACAGCTATATTGTTAAAGTTAAAGCTATATATTGATAATGAATGTCATATATAACTCTGTGACTAGAAGAATATCAGTTCTCGGACCTTGATAGCATAATTGGTATGCAATATACGGATAGTACTCACGCTATTTAAAGGCGAAGAAGCAGCTGATCATGAAGCTTTATAAATGCAGTCGAATCGATGCTGATTGGTAGCGAACGCTGTACCCTACCTTAGCCATTCAGTATTAAGATTATATATGATCATGAGAGTACTGTTATGAAATATTTACGTACCTTTCTCTGGTAGAGAATCTATACCTACACACTCAGCGTAGTTCCACGATATGCTACGGTGCGGGGCGGTTCATCTTATGAGGAGTGTCTTCGAATTGTTAGTCCGGCCAAAGCACATGTAGTCCTCGTGTCACATATCCCTTCGTCTGTTTTCAGCACCCGTGGTTTTGAGTGGCGGGATATTTACCGTAAAAACTCGAAAAATTGGCTGTCTCCGGCCAGGGATTATCTCCTTAACGATTGGTTAAAAGGTGTAATTTGATCTCGTATGCATAGCCAATTTTTTCGAATTATAGCGGTATTGGGGAAGTAATCTGCATGCGCAGTTAACACACTGAATATTTATCGTATGTCCGCTATCCATTTAGGACCAACCTTAATTAACCCTACGAAAGCTAGGGCGCCATGAAAAACCACCCACCAGACGAAAGGATCCTCGTAGATTGGAGTGATGATTGACATGTATACAGCTTCCGCCCTGTTCTCGGCGTGATCGTTGTCCCTGTTTTCCACAATAATTCTACCAGAAGCTGTACCACAATATTTTATTGGCTCATGCTAGCGGACGGGGGGTTTAGCTGAATTAACTAATCGAACTTTGAATGCCGCGATCCTTGCATCTGACCCAGCCAGAGACAGCTCTTATCCAGGGCCCGAAAGATGCGCACATCCAAATCCAACAATTCAAATCTATCAGAACCATTGAAGTCTGTCAACTAGTATGTGTATAGCGAGTACAGCCTACGTTATGAGCTCCCCATAGGCCACATGCTCGGATCTTTCACCCATCTCCCAACACTAGGACTCCGACTCATTACGGATCCACATTTTCTTCATTTGCCAGATAGCCTTTCACGATCTCGAGAGGTTTCTCGAGGTCATGATCGAATCTATTAAAATCTTATGCGAGCTTTAGACCTCGCGGAAGCTGATTCTGGCTAGAGGGAGGAAGGATGCGGGTTCTACGGATCTGTGCGTGTTCATAGGATCGATCTATGTGATACACGAGACGGGTGCCGGGAGGAATGCCGACAGGAATTTGATTTCAGACTCGACAGACACGTTGTGCATGAGGTTTGATTCATACAGCGAGAGGTAGAGTAGAATTATTGTAGAAATAGGGTCTAAAAACAGGTTTAATTTCTGACTGGGTAAGCCAATAGGACTCCTCCCATACTTCTACAATAATCTTACCGCAAGCTGTACTCACTCCTTCAAAGCTCGAAAGCTAAAATAAGTTACCTAAAATTCTCGCCATCAAACTAGTAAGACATGCAGATTCGCTGCCTTCCTGGTGTGGGGGTGGGGGCGGTGGCTCGGTGGCTCTCTTGTGGCGGGGTCACTGAGCCACTGCAGCTACATATACCTCCTAAGAACTGGAGGTATCAAATCTGCACGTCTCACTAGTCCAAGGGATAAGTAATAACAGGGATATTTAATCTCAAGGGTGGGGAGGTGGAATAAAATATTTGGAGCAGTGCATGTGTGTAAATTAGTCAGTGCTACTACATCTCAACGAATCAGCAAATGAGACTTTGCATCAAGTTCGCCGATTAACGAGAAATTGGTAATACCGTTATATAGTGCTGCTACGTGGACTCGCGCGATAAAGTTTGGTATGCGTGTTATGGCCGAGTGAGCAGCTGTGAGCCAAACCTGGTGACTTCTGAGAGATATATTGTGAAAGTACGTACAGGTAACTAGGGGAGCCACCTCGCGACCGCGGGTTAGAATTGGTATGTATGGGGGTGCTTCAATGGGGGTCTTCGGCCCCATCCACCTCCCTCATCCACCTCCAACTACCCTTTAGTTGCCAGCATGGTAGGCCCTTTGCGTAGAGGGATCCGGAGCCTTTTTTGACAGACTTGGCATTAATTAGCAAAGGAATTATAGGTTCAGCCTTGCATTTGACTCCCAGAGAGAGAGGGCTAATCGCGAAGTTTGACCCTCACTACTTCTAACATTTGTAAAATCACCAAATGGACATCTTTTTTCATGAAAACCTTTTTATGATAAAATTCAGATGCAAATACACATTATATCAAATCCTTAAGAATTTAGCAATAATGTTGATGGTAAAAACAATGGATCCATTCACTTTGAGGTTGAGTTTCTTCTCTCTCCAAAAACTGGGTAACGCCGATCAGTGGCAAGCAACGGAAATCCCTATAATGCCAAGCTGGAAGCCTCCTGCGCAAAGGGCCTAGTTGATGGGGTGCTGGTTGCTATGCGGGTTAGGGTTTCCAGCTCTCGGAAGAATGACCTTCTTAGGATCTTATCAGCCATAGTCGGAATCACTTGCTATCACTCGAAGGGTACATCCCTGCTATAACCGCCAGTTTCGGTTTTGCAAGATAGTTTTGCAGATAAGACTTCAATAATTCATCTAGAAAAGCTATTTTCGCGATCCCCCATAAAGCAGGACCGTTATATAAGACACGGAAATTGCCAAACAAGACTTGGTAAAATGTTTCGAGAGGTCTCGTTGGTTTCGAGACGAAGAATCGAGGTCCCCAAATCGATATCTACCCAGATACTATCAGTAGATATAATTAACCCCTCTCTACTTTCTGCGCAAATAAAGAATACTGATGATATCAAGATGATTCACTTTTTGGGCCGGTTCTATGGCGTAAAAATTGTGCAGAAAAACATAATCTAGATCTATTACAAGAGATTATCAAGGATTCGTGCAGTACAATCCTGCCTGGACAATATACGGCATTGTGAGTGCATAGCTCAAGTTTATAATTTACTGTTTACCACATCGATAACGCCAATCCTCTCAACTCCTAGAAGGCGTTCCAAAAGTAAGAGTTCTAGCATCTCACCATTACCGTCCAGCTAGTGATGGCCACGAGACAAGATGTCTCGAGCTCTTGTCTCGAGACTTGCCTACAAGACCTGGCAATACAGCGATTATTGGAGGGCAAATATCTCGAGACGAGACTGAGGTTTGTCTCGAGATATAATGCAAGACTTTGCCACTACTTATTTAGTCCCTACAGATCCAATATTGGGTGATCCATGGTCCAAAATCTTGAACTTTACGGATCACGTGATTATACTTCTGTCTAAATTCAAATATTCTCTCAATTGGAGCCGTTTAGTGCTATTGGATACGAGACCACAATCATCTCGCCTATCCTTCGCCAACAGGATACGAGACGAAACAACTGTCATTCTGGTCTCGTCTTGTCTCATAACCATCACTACGTCCAGCATAACGACTAAATCCCTTTACTCAGAAAGGTGTTTTGTGGCAACAAAAGAAAAGGAGGTAAAATATGTAAACTTTCATTTTCTCCGTGAGGTATGGAGGCACCTATAAGCTATAGCCTCGCTTGTGAGCTCCTTGGCACTCCAATTCTTGCCTTATCAATCCACAGGCTACACACAGAATTATCTGGCGCCAGATAATTCCCGACCCCCGCATATATGTATACAAAGCTCTCAGGTCAAATTTATATCACCTGAATGGACATGTAAGTACCCCGGTTCTGAATAAATGGTGTTTTGATAGGAATCATGGATTCTCACTCGGTTAGGTTCAATAGTTGTCAGCATAGTGAATCCATCCGGCTATCGTCGGCACCCTCCCTCTTTACCTATCAAGAAACAACTTCCAAACCTAGACCCAACTGCTCATCAACCTCTGGGCAATCATTTTCAGCTTCCCTTTCTACTACTAGTTACTTGGCAGTACTCCTGTGTAACAACTTGGCATGCCAGGCGGCCAGGTCCGCAGCGTCCATATTGTTAAATTTAACGGCACCCGCGACTGCTTATCATGTGCAGAGTGCAATTATAATCCTGCTCGAATAAGATGCTAGAGATCGATTTAAAGTTAAACTCTAAACCCAGCACTATGGATATACTAGGCTCGGAGATACCCCCGCAACACGGAAGGATATCCTTATTAGGAAGGCATATCTCCAGCGTAAGGAAGGTCGCGATGCTGGTACCCACAATAGTAAGTGATGAGCGAAGAGATTGTTTATGATAGGTTTTCACCTGCCTGTAGTTTTTCGACGCTCCGTCCCGCGCGATGCCGTACTCTCTGATAAACAAACAGCACATAATCAAAACGGCCATCTGACATATCCCCACGGAGTGATAAGGCAAACATTTAAATACCCCTCAAGTCAGAATGCAGCAGAACATTCATCTTCAGCCAGCTATTCAAGCCCAAGATGAAGCTCCTCCTCCTCCCATCTCTCCTCCTCCTTGCCCCCGCCTGCCTTGCGCGCGAAAAGGCCGTTGATGAGGCTACTCATGCTCAATATGCCTCCGGCGACGTAATGGCAGAAATAATGGCCCAGAAGGAGGCGACCTGGCAGCACTACCGTGACGAGGGCTACTTTAAACCCGGCCGTTACAGGTCCAGTAATGGTTACTATCCCTGCGTTGATGGCTCTGTCACCGTCGGTGACGGCGCGAACAGCACCTTCCAGTGCCTAAACCTCGATGTGACGGGGTACCTGACACACGAGGACCTTGGATCGACGAATGCTACAGAGCGGATTGGTATGTAGTTTTGTACGCTGGTTGGTAGTTCGGCTTGCTAAGAATGTTTGATGTTTGGTTTGTCTGATAGGTAGTTCGATCTGGGGGATCACTCTCGAGGGGCGCGAGTTTGCGATTATCGGGCAGGCGGACGGTGCGGCGTTTGCGGAGGTTGTGGGGAAGGGGTGGTGGAATTATGTCCCGTATATTGGGAAGAAGGAGGGGACGCTGGATTATATTGGGAGACTGCCGCAGCATAGTGTTCCCATTATCTGGCGCGAGATTAAGACTTATAAGCACTATGCCATCATTGGTTCTGAGGCGGTTGGACATGGTATTCAGATTTTCGATTTGAGAAAGGTGGGTATCCGATCAGTGTTTGTCTGCTTTAATAGTACTCATAGTTTGTGTAGCTCCTCGAGGTTAGGACTTGGTGGAACCGGCTGTCGACGGCAACAAAGACATTCGATATCGTAAAAGATGTTACTGGCCACTTTGATAAACTCCCGGTCGGCCGCTCCCACAACGTTGTCATTGCCGAAGCCAGCCAGCACATCATCGCCGTCGGTGCCCAGTAAGTGCCTCCTCCATTCACTTATTGACCTTCCGGACATCCTCTTCTAACCACCCCCGCAGACCCCGCAACGACACCTGCAGATCCGGCCTCATCTTCATCGACGTCTCCGACCCCAGCAACCCCACACAAACCGGCTGCGCCGCATCCGACGGCTACGTCCATGACGCCCAATGCCTCATCTACCGTGGGCCCGACACGCGCTACAATGGGGTCGAGATCTGCTACGGCTATAACGAGGACTCGCTCACCATCTACGACATCACCGATAAATCGAACGCCCAGATCATCTCGCGCATCTCGTACGATGGCGCGTCGTACACGCACCAGGGGTGGGTGCTGGACCCGGAGAACCAGGAGTTCCTGTTGATGGACGACGAGCTGGATGAGCAGAAGAAAGCCGGGGCAGCTGCGGACCAGAGGGCGACGACGTATATTTGGAATATTGCGAATCTGGAGAAGCCGATTTTGACGGGCACGTACAAGTCGGATGTGGTGTCGATCGACCATAATCAGTATGTACATAGGGGGTTCTCGTATCAGAGTAATTATGGCGCGGGTATGCGTATTCTCGATGTGCAGGGGATTCCGAATGATCCGACGGGGGGGAACATAAAAGAGGTGGCATTTATCGACAGTAAGTACCCTAACTCCTTTTAAATGAAGATACATTAGGATGGTAGTTGACTAATAATGAACACAGTTTTCCCGGATGACGATGCGGCGCCGGCAGCGACATTTATGGGCACGTGGGGCTCGTACGGGTTCTTTGAGTCGGGCCACATCATCATCAATACGTATGATCGGGGCGTGTTTGTCGTCAAGAGAAGTAGAGAAGTTGTTGGCGGGTTCCGGCCGGAGTTTTGAGAGCTTATGTTTTTGTGGGTTCGCGTAATGATGTGGCTTGCATTCACCGAGTGACCGGGTATGATAGACACGATCATGTGTGATCACTCGGTTTTGCGATATAACGAATTTTGTTGTTGTTGACTCACGTTCCGAATATGATGCTGCTTGAGTTAGATAGGATGTATAAATAAATAGACGTGGACGGGGCTTCGCGTTTCTATGGCTAGTCTTGCTATCTATCATGAACATTACGAGAGATTCACAATGCGGTCTTAAATATCGGCCACATTTGAGACGCTTATGAATGCGTACGCTAGGTCCCTTGCCTATATTATGTGAAATTTATATCATCTCCATCTCCTTAAGGGTTGTACCTCACTGTTTTAAGTGACTTAGCCATTATTAACAGCATGTTGTTTTATCATTGACAAGATGGCGCATACTATGACTGGGTCAATAGGTGCGAGTGATAAACCATGACTAAAGCTCAAAATGCCATATACTTCAACCACAAGGCATCCAATTTCACCGCCCTATCACCACACCAAGATCCAAATCATTGACCAGGGCTAAAAACTTCACAACCCCAAGGTCGACTAAAACCAGTCTTGGCGTTATCCACCCCCAGCTATATAAACCACCCGTCCTCCATCCTTCTCTAAAGGGCCTATTGTCCGCTACTGATCCTCCCTTCTTCCTCCCCCACTCATGTACGGAGGCGGGTGATGATCTGTTCACCTTCTTACGACTAGCGTAAAGCTTGTAATGCAAGAAGGTGGTCAGACCAACACTCGCCTGCGGGACGCTTTGAGTGGGCGGGTTGAGTGGGCGGGTTGAGTGGGCAGGGGAGAGCGACGTCCCTTCTAGTCCCTTCTAGCCCCGAGCGGGGCACTGGAGCGGAGAGGGTTTGTCCCTCCCTCTCCCCTCTTCTGCCTCCCCCCCTCGAGCGGGAGAGGACATGGGGTGGGCTTTTACTCTTCCTCTCGGGGGAGAGTGGCCGCTCTCTTCCTCTCGGGGGAGAGTGGCCGCTCTCTCCCTCTCTTTCTTCCTCTCCCTGTTTCCGCTCCTTTGCCCCCCGCCCTCCCCCCCAAAAAATCCCCTATCGAACCTTGGGCGCAGCCGAGGGTTTGAGAGGGGTTTATTCCTTCTCCCAACCCTTCTGGATCCTGGACAATGCTCAGGATCCAAAACAGTTTCCCCGCCGCCCTTCCCCCCCTACTCCCACCACTTGTGAGGGAGTTTATATCCTCCACCTCCTCCCACTCCTCTTAACCTACTAATAAGGTGGGTTAGGGTTAGTATTCCCTGCCCTCTCTGCCCGCCTCGCGCCTCCTCCCCTCCCCCTAACTCCTATTAGACTTTTGGCGCCGCCGAGGGTCTAAGAGGGTTTTTTTCGCCAGAGCCTTCAGTCCCCCAGTCCCCCAACCCTCCTATTCCCCAACCCCCCTTTTCCCCAGTCCCTAGCTCTCCTACCCCCAACCTTCTAACCCGATTTATCGGGCGGGACCAGGGATGTCCGAAAACCGAGTGATATTTAATGACCCAAATAAATGTAGTTTAGAAGTGTAGAAATATAGATAAAATTCACTACTGCAGCACTGTATGAGAGTGCTGCAGTAATAAGTATTCCTATTTGTGCTCTGTAACCGTGGTTTTTAATTGTTATCGGTGAGAGTACCTACTCCACAAATATCAACAACTTCGGCTCCGGACTTCTGATTGTTAGTGGGACTAACTAAGTAGATCGTAGTTGGTTTCTTCTCCATAGCAGCCAAACTTCTCTATCAGCATACTCACGTGTTCTCTAAATCAGATGCGGGAGTGTAGGCCTTTCGGCGGAAGTAACCTCCAAGGCATGGAGGCCCTTTGCCTATAAAATAAAAGAAGTAAAGTTTTTTCAGCCATATCCATATGCGATATCAATTCCTTTTAATTTTCCAGGTATGTAGAAAACGCGATCAAAGAGGCAGGTAGGAGGGTTAATTACATATACACCTCCTCGAACCACCGCCTCTGTCCTGTGAACCGCACCGCAATACTGCACCAGGAGGAGACGTCATCTCGTATCCAACTCGAGCCCCACGAAAAAAAAGGAAGGAAAAAACCGCGCCACGAACCATTGAGACAGAGCAATGAGAAATTTCTTTTTTCATGAAACCAGAACACCCCACCCGACACGAAGGAAGATAAGAGATATAATAGGCCAGAAGGGTAGTAGATGCACATGAAAAGAGAGCGCACTTATGTGAAAGAGAGATATAGGAGAAAGATACGTAAGGAAATTATAGATGCAGTAATTGTAAGATCTGTGAGGGTTGAATTTACGTAGGCGTGCTTTTTATGATTTATGCAGCGAGATACCCATGCTGCACATTCTCCGCCTAGTTTTGGAACAAAAACTGCATATCAGCAGGCGTGAGCTTATCCATTGCGCCCTGATCACCGCCCACAGTGGCGTGAATCATCCTCGCCTTCTTCTCCTGTAAATCTAGGATACGGGACTCGATACTGTCCTCGATGATCAGCCTAGTGACCTTGCAAGCTCTGGTTTGGCCAATACGATGAATTCTGTCGGCAGCCTGCCACTCCACCGACGGATTCCACCACGGGTCCATGATGAACACCTGGGACGCCTCAATGAGATTGAGTGCAACACCTCCAGCCTTAAGAGAAACGAGGAAGACCGTGGTTTCCACATTCTCCATAAAGTGCTGAATAGTTGCATTGCGCTGACTGGGTGTCATGCTGCCTTCCAACATTGCAGTCTGGAAACCGGCCTTACGCAGCCTCCATTCCACCAGTTGGAGCATGGACGTAAACTGGGAGAATACGATCGATTTGATCGTATGGTTCTGGCTTCTAAGCTTATAAAGCTCTTCAACCAATGCCTCGATCTTGGTCGAACTATGCCACTGACTCATGTCGATACGATTGATGATAGAGTTCTTTTTGACAATTGTGCCTTCGTCAACCTCAATGGCAGGCGCAGTAAGGTCGATATTCAGTGTGATATGACACTTAGGGCAGTCTGGATTGGACTCGCCATCGAAACCAGAAATATACTCCTGCACACACATTCGGCAGAATGTGTGATGACATTTACTCTTGATGGCGTCCTCGGCTTCATCGTCGCAGAGAGAACAAACCAGGGTGTTTTGGCCGTCAAGAGCTTCCTTCTTGAGAACAAGATCCGGATGGTCTGCAAGTTGGCGCATACGAGTGATGAGAGTGAAGATATTCGCATAATTGTTCTGCGATAGAAATTAGGATACTGGGGGAAACAGAATTTATATAGCGCTTACCAAGACGACACCATGCGCAACGTATGTGTTGAACTTCCTCTTTGAATCACCATATATCGAATCATAAACATCAAGTTCCTCCTCATTGAAATAATCCCTTCTAACCTTCACAATTTTTGGTGGTAGCCCAAGATCATCAGCGCGCTCCTCCTTGGTACGCCGGAGCATGATGTGTTTCAGCAAAATCTGCAACTTCCCGAAAGCTACCTTGCCAGGTCCCTCATTCCCGTGATTCTGGATAGGCTTGAGCAATTCGTGGTTGAAAAGACAGAGATGGTGCATTGGACTATGCCCACAGTCATCACAACCACGATTAGCCTTAAACTTCCAGTTCAGCGACTTGCAAGGACAGTTACGGCAATAGTAGTAACTAAATGGATCTGCTTCAAGAAAGCGGAGAAGAGAGAAAAGCTCCCCAATGCGGTTCTGGAGCGGTGTTCCGGAAAGACAAAGCTTGTACTTTGTCTGCAGCGCAAACGCCGCCTTTGCAGATTTGCTCGATCGATCCTATTATGGTTAGTTACGCGCTTGCAGTAGGAAAAGTTTACCAACCTTGATATTGTGCGCTTCGTCGAGAATCACCCTATTAAATTTCAACATGTGTAGAGGGCTATCCTGCTTGTAGATTCCATCCTTCCTCTTAAAGCCGGTCGTCTGTTTCCTATAAATGCTCTCCAGAACACTATAGGTAGTCATGATTACATCGGCCTGGGCCAATACCTCGGGGTCCTCCTCCCTGTTCGCACCATGGTAGGAGATCACGCTCAACGCATTATTAGTGTGTTTCTTGATCTCGTTTTCCCACTGAACTAGTGCAACTGTTGGAGCTATAACCAAGTTCGGCTTTGCGCGAGGCTCGGACATGAGTAAACCAATTGTCTGAATTGTCTTACCCATGCCCATTTCATCAGCAAGAATGCCACCCCTGAAGAGGGTTTGTTCTTGGGCACGAAGCCAATTAAGACCCTCCAACTGGAAGGGTAACATAGTCAATGATAAACCGTCAGGCTGCGTGGCTTTTTCAACAGGAATCTTGGGGCGCTGGTCAAGCTCATCCCAAACAGTCGCAAGCTCTGGATGCCGATGTAGAAGCTGCTGGCGGATATTTTCATCCCTAGATCTACCAGGGAATCTTCTCCTAGGAGCTCTAGGGGCTCGACTTCTCCGGCGGTGTGTTGTTGAAACTTCCGGACGGGGCATATCATCATCCTCATCATGAATAACCCTGCGGTCAACCCACAAGCTTGTCTCTGCTTCATCGGAATCTTCACCAGCTGTCTCGACTTCTGAAAGGTCGCTACCAGAGAAGCTAGACTCTGTCATGTCACTTGCTTCATCTTCTGTGATGTCTGGAACCTCCGTCAGAACTGCTGGCAGTTCGATGTCTGAAGATATATTAATCGGAGCCCTCGCCCTGCTCCCCGCCCCACTCCCAGAGGAGCGAGCGGGTTTGGCTGGAGGTTTGCCCTTAGCTTTGCCTTTACCCTTTGAATTTCCTTTGGCTTTACTTTTACCTTTACCTCTAACGGGAGCGGGTTCGTCGAAATCCTCATCTAGGCTATCATCTTCATCCTCTTCGGGCTCAGAGAGCTCACTTTCTTCCGGGCTATTCTTTGCTGCTTCATCATCCGCTGTATCTTCATTTTCGTCTTGAGGGTCTGCAACCTCAAGACTAGTAGCAGAATGCCTGGTTCTTCTAGTGGCAACAGAAGCTGCTACCTCCTTCCCCTTCCCCTTCGAGGATCTAGATGAAACGGTGCTGCTCCTAGAGCTTGGAGCAGTAGGAGGCGTATCTACATCTCCCTCGTCAAGAGAATTGGCGTATGAATTAGCGGTCGTGGATGTTGATGAGCTCGCGGCTTTAACTTCGTCGTTGATCTCAATTTCAATCCTAACGCTTTTTCTTGCGCGCTTTGCAGGGGGCTTAGAGACAGTTATAGCCTCGTCTGTAGAATCCCCGTCTAAATCAGATACACGGTTACGCTTATGTGTTGCTGTAGTGACAGTGCTAGCAGTAGTGACTTTGGGTGTTGCTGCAGTGATAGTAGTAGTAGCTTTTGATGTGCTAGCAGCTTGACTTGTAGAAGCAGCAGTTGCCTGCCGAGTTGCTAGAAAGAAAAGATTTAGCGGAATATTGTGCAATTGAATAAAATAATAACTTACAAGGACGACGAGCAACCATCTTTACTGTGGTGGTCTATTTCCCTCAAGTGGATTGTGAATGTGAATTCTTCAATTGTTGTGGTTGCTGTTTGCCACAATTCTCAACCTGAAGGATCTGGAAATCGTCAAGGTCAGAAAATACAAGCTCGTGTGTACATGTAGTTAGATGGAAAGAGTCTTATTTCATTGAAACATACCAATGAAGGGGGCTCAAGTGAATATTTCCGGATCTCCACTGAGAACAAGGAATCTGTCGGGGGAGCTTATATAAGGATTGTCTGTGAACAAAAAAAATATGTACTAGCTATGTCGACATGAAAGTGTTATACAACAAAGAGTGAAAGTACGCAAGAGAGATGGACAACGAATTTTCAAGATGCAGAGATAGTAAGGAAGCGGAGTGACGGCGCACGGATGGAAGGGAGGGGAAGAAAATTTGGGGAGGGAGGAAGAAGACAGCCAAGGGATGCTGTCTCAGCGGAATCGCAAGCAATAATACAAGGTCCTCGGGCAAGGGACCAAACTTCAAAACTTTAACGATTTGTATTTGCAAGCAGTTACTGGTACCCACACAGTCCTCGGTAGATAGATACATGTAGATAAGATAGGGGACAGAGCCGGGGGTACACCATCTCACCCTGCTCTGCCTCCTTCGAACTTGCTACTTAGTACGTACAGCTAGCTAGGACCTTCATCGCACTGCGGGTCTTCGCGAGTGGCGATAAGCAGACTGAGAGAGGAAAAAAAAAACGCGTCTCCCCAGTTGTTTGCGGGACACTTTACGCGTTGTGACTCCGACATGCATCAACCTTCGTGTTCGCCCGCCTTGGCAGCTGGCTAGTCGATTCTTTCCGGGTATCGAGAACGTTTGTTTGGGTTGGAAGGATCAGATTTGTCTGGAGCAGGCAAGGATTAGGGTTTTAGTTGCCACTGCAGGGTGCTGCAGCCACTTTACACGTTCCCCCGTTATCCGTCGGTCTGCGCGTTCCTCAGAATGCCATCCTGATAGTTGGTGGTTGAGTTAGTGGTACACAACTCCAACACCTCACATCACACATCCTCTGTTTTCTCGGGCCTCTTAGAATCTCCACCACACAAACCAGACCTTAGACTGATATACAGAAATGTGAATATGCTCTTTCTACACATTGAACCTCAAGCTAACAATCAACCAGGTCGAGACGAAACAGAGGAGGCAATGGCGTGCGTGGACCGTAAGTTTCCACAACCCCATCTCTAATATGGTGAAATCAAAAACTAATAATTGCTCTTTAGAAACTCAGCCATGACAGAATTCCTGCGGGTGCGTCGCACTACCCAGAAGTCAAAATTCTGAAAGCTTCAATATTAAAAACAAAATTCTCTGACCTCATTGCAGGACAAAGGAATCAATGCCGCTGATATTCGCCGCCGTGCACTTGAACGTGCTGAGGCCGCTGAAGCCGCTGAAGCTGCTACTGCTGAACGTGAAGTCACGTCCCCAGCACCAGCCCCGGCCCCAACTACTCGCCGCCGTCGTGGGCAACCTGAGAGCGAAGCCGGTCCCTCCACAGAGCAGCCTTCATCCTCAACTGCTGCAGAAACTAAAAAACGAAAGAAGGATGGTTGGAGAGTGAAATCTGTCTCAGTTCCTGGGCAAATTGCATTCTGTGCGGAATGTGAGTGCCGTTTTACCGTGACAGCATACTCCCGTAATAGTCTAGATGGCGACGGATTACTATGCAATACATGTGGGGCACGTGATGCTGGTGTTAAGAAAACGGAGAAGAAAAAGAGGGTTGTGGCCAAAAGGGGAAAGAAGGAGGGTGCAAAGAATATCCTCGATGGAAAAGTGTGGGGACCAAAAACTTTAAGGGAACTTTGTATCAATGTGAGTGCCTTGAAGGATTTCTGGGGTTCAAAAATCTGTTGGTATGGACTGCTAACTTAATATAGCTCGTTGCGAAATACATTGATGATGTTGAAGCTCTCGGTGATATCGGTATAATGAACATGGATCTTATATGCCAGATCATTTCCCGAAACCGCAGGCTTAATAACAACACAATGAAGCTATTTCTAGATCCGGGAAGCGCCAGACTCAATATTTATGATTGCTCCAGTAAGTTTTCATCTTGTTTTAAAGTGCCAAATACTCCACCTCAAAACATTCATTCTAACCCACCCTAGAAATCGAAGCCAATGAGCTCCAATCCATTGCTTCCATCGTTCCTACTCTCCGCCACCTCTCCCTCTCCTTTTGTGGTAACATGACAGACACAGTTCTCACCTACTACGCGCACCAGCTACATTCTCTAAACTCCCTTCATCTTGGTGGCCCCTTCCTCGTCACAGCGGAATGCTACTACAACTTTTTCAAGCTAGTCGGTTCCCGTATTACAAGCCTCAAACTCACCGACACTGCGCGCATTAATGCCTCTGTCATCGAGTCCATCGTTGACAACTGCCCCAACCTCACCGAGCTCCGTCTCTCCGATCTCAACAAATTTGACGACGAGTGCACACGCCTTCTTACAGGCCTGAGCAAGCTCGAGGTCCTCGAGATCTCAAACCCTGGCTGCGAAGTCAGTGATAAAGCTATTATTGATCTCCTGTCCTCTGTTGGACCTGGATTAAAGGAGCTTGATCTCACCCGCTGCCAGGAGCTCACTGATGACATCATACCGTTAATCCGCGAACAGTGCACAGATCTACAGATCCTGACACTGGAAGACTGTGAACAGTTTTCCAACGAGGGTGTGGCTGCACTATTCACGGATTGGAACATGAATTCGGGTCTTTCTCACCTAAATCTCTCACGCATCGTCAACTTGTCTGATGAAGCTCTTCACGCCGTCCTCGAACACTCAGGGACCAATCTAGAGGTCCTTAACCTCAACTCCTGCGGGAAGCTGACCGATGTTGGGCTTGGAGCTCTCGGGAGGGGGCTCGGAAGGCTAGAGGAAATTGACTTGGGATTTATTGGGGCCGTCAATGACAGTGTTCTAGAGGACCTGGGGAGGAGCTGCAAGGCACTAAAGATAATCAAAGTATGGGGTGTGCTGAGGTGCACTGGGTGTGCCAGCCTGCCCGCTGGTTTGCAGGTAGTTGGCGTGCAGGAGATTGCTAGTCATTGATATACTCCCCTAAATATTTCGGTTTTTTGTTTTTCCCGAAGTCTCACAAGATGACACGCATGTTATAATCTTTACTTGGGAGTTTTTCAAGGACCTTTTTCTTTTCTCTTTAGCCGTAGGCACCTACCGATATTCTATAAAATAACACGTTTTTTTTTTTTTTGAGTAGCTAAAGCTGAACCATTGAATGCCCCCCTAGAAAGTGGAAAGGAATAGCCAAACCATAAATATAGATGGTTAGGAAATTCTAATAAAACAACCATTTCGGTACCTCTTTTCCACAAATCCAGCTAGTACTTGAAACTATATCCGAATACACTGAGCCCCCATGTCCGGGGTGGTCTAGCACTGTCGAATCGTAACTCTGCGTTGAAAAACACATTACTCCCAACAACCGAGTGATATTCCATGATGACGTTTTACGCTCGACATTGCGGCCGGAGGTGGGGGACCACCCCCATGCTGACCGCCCCGCCCCCCGACACCAGACCCCGGAATGTAGGTGCTGAACACTTCCTGTAGATAACCAGAAGCTTCTCCGATTTCCACAGCACCGCACTAGCGTAGCTTAGTCCTACATCTTGATACTCCCCAGCATCAAGCGTCGCAACGTCCTTTTCATCCTCATCACAAACTAGCTTGGCCTCGCATGTACACACACACACTCATCAACAGAAACAGGCACCCTCCCCCGGCCCCACGCACGCGACTTTTTTCAAGCCCCCAACCTCTCTCAAGAAGGAAGGAAAGAAAAAAGAAAAAAAAGAAAAAGCACCACCAAAGCTGGATTTGGGTATGATAAAAGCTCATTCCGACTCGAAAGAAGAAGAAGGGGTACCACTTAATATGTAACCCCTAGCCTCGGTGTGTGGTTTCATGGGAGGCACACATATCGTACATCGAGACGAGCCCCAGATCATTGAAGGCACCCCGCCATTCTTCCCCACGGACAGCATCAACCCAAAAGACCCAACCTTCCACACAGAACAGAGCCCTGCAAAAATCAAACAGTTCAAGGAAGCCAAACCAGCCCATACAAGTAGCTCCCCTCCAGCTTTCGAAGCTCTCACGCCAAACCCTGTACTCACTAGCTCCCACGCCACGTGACACGACGGGAGGCACCTAACCCTAACCCATAACCCGTTTAAAGAGGTTTTTTTCGTCTCATCTCTCATCTCCGACGTCAACCAACAACCACCAACAACCATCAACAACAACGACGCTTCGCAGGTTGGGAGGATATTTCAAGGTTCATATATGCTCCTGTCACATAATCAATAGACTTCAGGATGTAAGCCTGCTTCACTACTCTCTCTCTCTCTCTCTCACTTTCTGTTTCGTTTCTTCTTTTCTTTTTTTTTTGTACTGGGCGTGCGGATATGCAGCAAGCAGAGTTCTTCAGCGATTCCATACCCAAAGGTCGACTGAGGAGCGGAAGTTCTTATGGAGCTCAACGGAGTATAATATCATCTCCAAATCTTGCAAGAGTCAAAAAACCGTATGTTTGAGGCTGCTGTTACCTAAACAGTGGAGCTGTGGCCATAGAAAAGCGGGAAATTTACAATACCCATCATCTACCTGTATTTTTTTGTGTGTGCTGTTTTGTTTGCGATGTCAGTAGAATCATGTATTTCCAAAAATTTCCAAATAAACGATTGCATTGTCCCACCAAACATCTCAAATCCTGCTGCACAGTGACGCTGAACTCTACCTTCTCACCAGTCTCCGCCCACCACCAAACCACCATGGACACCATCGCGCTCATCTCCGGCGGCAAAGACTCCTTCTTCTCCCTCCTCCATGCCATCGCCAACAACCACCGCATAGTCGCCCTCGCCAACCTACACCCTCCCACCCCCGGCACCGCCGCCCCCACCACCACCACCACCACCACAACCCACCACCCCACCACCACGCCCGCCACCTACACCCCGCCCCCCTCCACCACCGCCGACGAGCTCGACTCCTTCATGTACCAAACCGTGGGCCACACCCTCCTCCCCTTCTACCCACACGCCCTCTCCCTCCCGCTCTACCGCCGCGCCATCACCGGCCACAGCGCCGACCAGAACCTCTCCTACACGCACACCCCCGACGACGAGACCGAAGACCTGCTCCCGCTGCTGTCGCACATCATAGCCGCGCACCCGGGCGTCAAGGCGGTGTGCACGGGCGCAATCCTGAGCACGTACCAGCGCACGCGCATCGAGAGCGTGTGTGCGCGGCTTGGGCTGACGTCGCTGTCGTATCTGTGGCAGCGGGGGCAGGGGGAGCTGCTGGCGGAGATGGCGGGCGTTGGGCTGGAGCCGCGGATCGTGAAGGTTGCGGCGGTGGGACTGGATGCGGAGCGCTGGGTGTGGAGGTGTGTTGTTGATGCTAAGGCCAGGATGGAGCTGGAGGGGCTGCGGAGGAGGTGGGGGGTGCATGTGGCGGGCGAGGGGGGGGAGTATGAGACGATTGTGGTGGATGGGCCCGGGTGGAGGGGGAGGATTGAGGTTGAGGAGGGGCAGAGGGAGATTGTGGAGGGCGCGGGAGGGGTCGGGCATTTGAAGGTGCTTGGTGCTAGGTTTGTGGAGAGGGAAGGAGAGCCGCTAGGACAAGAGGAGTGGGTGAAGGACCTGAAAAAGCCGGATCTGTGGGATAAGGTATTTGCGGACATTCTGAGGATCATTGACACCGCCCAGGGCCCCGCTCCCGCAGAATCGCCGAAAAGCGCCATACCGCTCTCCGGCGGCGCCAGCATCTCCACCGCCAAAGTCTCCCGGTCCGGAAACCTCGTCTTCATAACCAACCTCTCCAGCCCCTCCCCCACCCCCACCATCACCGAGGAAGCCCAATCCGTAATGACCCTCCTCTCCCAGAACCTCTCCGCCCTCAACACCACCTTCTCCTCCATCTCCTCCACCACCCTCCTCCTCCGCTCCATGTCCGACTTTGCCGCCATAAACAACATCTACTCCTCCTTCTTCACCACCCCCAACCCGCCCTCCCGCGTCACCGTCTCCGTCGGCCCCCGCCTGCCAGAAAACACAAACATCCTCCTCTCAGCAACCATCGATCTCCCCACAAAGTCCCCACGCAAAGGCCTGCACGTCCAGTCCCGCTCCTACTGGGCGCCCGCCAACATCGGCCCCTACTCTCAGGCCATCGGTGTCGACGGCTGGACGGCCCTCGCGGGAATGGTCCCGCTCGTCCCGAGCTCCATGGAGGTGCTCAATCCCGGCGTCAGCCGCGCCGACGTGAGTGCGCAGGCGGTGCTGGCGCTCCAGCATATGTGGCGGGTTGCGACAGCGACCGAGGTGACGGTGCTGCTGGGGTGCGTGGCGTATGTGGTTGGGCCTGTGGGTGCTGCGGCGGCCACGGCGGCGTGGAAGGAGCTGTGGAGGGGGTGGAAGGGCGAGGCGGGGTGGAAGGGGCTGTTTGGAGCCGATGAGGACGAGGATGGGGATGATGAGGAGGATGATGAGCCGGTGGAGGTTGAGACGGGTATAAGGCCGCCGCTGCTGATAGTCTCGGTGGAGGAGCTGCCGCGGGGCTGTGCGGTGGAGTGGGCTGGCGTGGGCTTTGATCCGGAATGGATACAGAGGGTGCGGGGTGAGTACTACACGGACGATGATAACGACGCCGAGAAGGCCAGTGACGACTGGGGCGTCAAGGCATGCGCCGAGACATGTAGTAGTGGGATTGTGACCTCGTCTGGGGTGTATTATGGCGGGTGGGCGAATGGCCGGAGCATCTGTGGTGGCGGGGTGGGGATACTGTGTCTCCCGGTTTCGTCTGAGGAAGATAGATGTACGACCCTGGCAAAGGAGGTAGCAGAGAAGGTGGGTGCGGAGGTGATGGGCTTTGACGCTGTGGAGGCGAGGGTGTATATTCCGGCTGTGACGGGGACAGTGGGTGAGTTCTCGGAGGCCTGGGAGAGGGCGATATGTGAGGTGAAGGTGAAGGTGGCTGTCATGTTTGTGCCTGTGGACCAGGTGTGGGACTGTGATGGCCAGCTGGCAGGGCTGGGTGTTGTGGTGAGAAGAGTGGGCGATATGGCTGCGTGAGCTGCTGTAAAGAATGCTCAGCCCGCAAGTTAGGAAATACCTGCGTGTCTTTTACTGTTTCGTCTTGGGAAACGAATGTACGCATTATACATATAGATAGCCCAATAATCGCCATCTAGGCTTTTCTCACCATCAACCATGATTTTGTGTAGCCGTAGAACATCATTTATCTCACGAATTCTTTCCCTCATCTAGACCAAGTACCAGTAGAATTGAAGCCTTAGGGTTTACCATCATAAAGTCTCTACTTATATATATACGAATAACCACCTAGAGGATGGGTTCCAGAGCATCCGTAAGAAGCAATCAGAGTAGACCAGCAATAACGGTATCTTGTCGTAGCTACAGTATTCCAAATATCAACATCACAGGATTAAGCCAAGAGTAGGTCATTCGGTAGTTCATCACAAGCTATCACTCGCACTAAAAATATCTCGACCAGGGTCCTTAGACCAATGAGATGGAGGCTATTTCGCACTAGTAATATCGACATCTGATAAGATCATAGAGCCCTATCCAACCCTTGTCATTTCTTTTTTTTTTTTTTTTTCTCTTAGCAAAATACAAAGTAGCCTCTCGACCCATTCCATAGGAAATGCTTAGTAGGCGGTGGCTGTGATTATTCATTCTGAGGCCCAGGTGTCAATTGGTGGCGTTTGTTGTGAAGAACTTTTTGCTGGTAGTAAGAAAGCCACTTCCGCAATTGCAGTGGCAAGTTCAACTTGATTGATAATGATTTTGTGCGGATCGATTCTTCTTCCAGTGCTTAGACTATGTTGTCAATTTGCTCATTTTTTAGATACTTGCATCCGTGAGTTGTTACTCTAGATTCAAAGTACTCATATGCGCGCATAGAGCACTCCTCTTTGGTTCGAGAACACCGGTAGATACTCTATTCTAGAGCACGTAAACCTGCAGATCCTCCGGGTTAACATTTGTGGTTCGAGGTGATGGGACGGCTCCAACTCGTGATTGGACGTTGTCTGCCAGGATGTCCAGCAAATACCGAGGTCGCAGGATGAACACCTCTACTTAGTAGGAACTTGTAGTAGCTCCATTCGCTTTTACTGGCAGCTGCTAATACGTGTCACTTCTCTGTGGCTCTACCTTCAGAAGGCGCAGTATAGTTTTCAATTCCCCCAGCTACTGCGTGTATTTGTATTTCTGATCCCCTTGATCCTGCGCCCGGGGTCTCTCGGCAGTACCAACTTTATCGTTATCAAAAAAGTGCCTCTAGGATAAACACATTCCCAAGTGGCAAGTGCGTCATAGTCGTAGTAATCGTTCTGAAACAAAACGGTTTTTGTTTTGTTTTACTCGACTTTTTAACGTGTAACGTCAGCCAGCGGGTTGGCCCTGCAAGCACGTTTTTTCTTAAATCGACCCTGAAATTGCGGCTCTGTAACTAACTAATCAAAGAGAAAGGGTCCTTTTTTCCCTGCATATGACAAATTAATTTCACTTCAATTTTGTTTCTTGCCAGCTCTGTAGGTTTTTTCGCGGTTTTTGGTTAAAGACCTTCGTTGTGTATTACTATTCGCAGTAATACTGCTGACAGAGAACGACATCCAGACCTCACGCTGGAAAGCACCGCTACCCGAAAACGAGCCGGAAAAACCCCTAGTGGGCCTCGTTGTGCCAGGGTCCAGCTTTAAAAAGCTGGGGAAGATGGCGAGAAACACCTCAACTCAGCTTAGCGGGCTTTGAGCCGAGATATTTGAACCCTGTCGATAAGCTCGCATTAATCAGCCACGGGTCTCTAAGTCGGTCTCCCAGAGTCAGTCGAAGCTCTGAATGGCCTCGTTGCCAGTGAGGGTTCCAAAGTAACTGATATCCCCTAACCCTAGTGCTTCTCATCTTTTCTCCTCCCTTCTGTCCGTTCTATCCCCACTTCTATCCCCCCTTCTCCTCCTCTTCATCCCCATTTCATCTATCTATATTAACCCCACTATTCCCTTCGTTCCACACCCCGTTGATCAATCTCACCTCCCTCCCTATCTTGCTATCTTCTCCATCCTCTAGCTTTCTAGAGATAATAATTATACCCCCCCCTCATCAGCCTACCACATCAAAGATGGCATCAGCAGCTCGCACTATCACTCGGTTCGCCCCGAAAAACATCTCCTTCACACCCCTCCGAAGGAACCTCACAACCGCCACACATGCCCGGCCATCAACAAAGATAGCATCTCCTATCAGGCAGACATCCCGCCGAGGCTATGCCTCAGAAGCTCCTAGCGGCGGTAGCGGAAGGGGTATCTTTGTTGGATTGACTCTTGCCGCCCTCGGTGGTGCGGGGTACTACCTCTACTCCACCGATCAGCTATCAGCTATCACCGGATTGGCCGGCGGCAAGTCAAGCACAAAGCCCCCAGGCCCCTTCCAGCCCACCAAGGAGGACTACCAGAAGGTTTACAACGATGTTGCAGAGCTCTTGGACAGCAATGATGAATACGACGATGGCTCTTACGGCCCAGTAAGTTTTCTTTTTCTTTGAACTCAATTGGCAAATGAGATGGTTTTAAGGGTTTTTGTGTGGCTGACTAAATGTTTCACCAATCAGGTCATTGTTCGTCTCGGATGGCACGCCTCCGGAACCTACGACAAAGAGACCAAGACTGGTGGCTCCAACGGTGCCACCATGCGGTTTGCCCCCGAGTCTGATCATGGGGCCAATGCTGGATTGAGGACTGCTCGTGATGTTTTGGAGAAGGTCAAGGACAAGCACCCGTGGATCAGCTACTCTGATCTGTGGACCCTTGCAGCCGTTGCGGCCATTCAGGAGATGGGTGGACCCAAGATCCCATGGAGGCCTGGACGTAACGATAGGGACGTTGCCGCTTGCACTCCCGATGGTCGTCTCCCCGATGCCACTAAGGAGCAGAGGCATTTGAGAGATATCTTCTACCGCATGGGCTTCAATGACCAAGAGATTGTGGCACTTTCCGGTGCCCACGCTCTTGGGCGATGCCACACTGACCGATCAGGTTTTGATGGTGAGTTATTTTTTCTTATCTGTTGCTAACAGAATTCTTAAATCGGCTTACTAATATCTATATCAGGACCATGGACATTCTCTCCTACTGTCTTCACCAACGACTTCTACAAGCTTCTTATCGAGGAGAAGTGGTCATGGAAGAAGTGGAACGGTCCCAAGCAGTTTGAGGACGTTTCTAGCAAGTCCCTCATGATGTTGCCCACAGACATGGCCCTCATCAAGGACAAGGTCTTCCGCAAGCACGTTGAGGCATACGCCAAGGACAACGAACTCTTCTTCAGGGACTTTGCAGACGTCTTCGCAAGGTTGTTGGAGTTGGGAGTGCCCTTCAAGCAGGAGGAGAAATTCATCTTCAAGGCCACCACCGACTAAAGTTTGAGCACCGACCAAGGGGGTGACAAGAAGATTGAGTGCGGTGATACCATTTTTGGGGCATTCTGCGGCTAGGGTAGGAGGGGAATTGTTGCGATACCACTGCCAGCGTATGGTTTTTTGTATTTTGCGTAATATCCATGGCGTCATGTTTTTTTTTTGTTCTTGTTTTTTTTTCCTTCGCTTGAACCTGGTGTGTTTAGCGAAGGGATCTTATCTTTTTTTTTTTTTTCTTGCATATAATTAGTTGAGAATCAAGACTGGTTACTATGAATTCATATCGTTCCGCAATTGTAACTATTTGAATCATTTACTCGGAATCCACCTATTCTGCCTATCGGGGATTCTCGGTTATCTTCGGTCAAGTAAACCTTCCTTAGGTTCTGCTCGATGTGTTGCATCTGCAAATATTAAAACAACGTAAACACTGTAAATTAAAATGAAGCCTAAGACAGACACCCTGCGAGTCAGTCGGCCCCACACCCACCTATATCTTGTGGATGCCTCCCGCGTTATGGTTATGGTGCATGCCGCCGCTGTTGTGTGCCTGGACTCAATCTCCGCGGGGATCGTTTGATTGCCTCATACCTATAATATCAGTAATTTAAGATATTAAAAGGCGGCTGTTAACTTCTGTATGTATGTAGTGCGGGGTACAGTTGTGCAGTGCGCCCAGAACGCACAAATGAGGCTGTTGAACGGGAGTGGGAGTCAAGCTTTGTGGTGCTGCAGGGTCGGATAGCGGAATCATGGGCTGTCACTCTCACGTGGAGCGCGTGGAAGGAGGGGTCTCGGGAGTGGGTGGCAGCGTGCACCCTGAAGAAACCTGTGAGATGAGATAGTGAGGGGTGGGGGTCAAGCGAGGTGAGGGGGTGAGGAAGGTAGAGGCTGTGATTGATTTATTGATGGATGGAGGTGGATGTCGAGGAATATAACTCTGGTTTTAATACTGCTCTTTGGTGAGTGAGGTTAGGTCGGCTAATTGCGACCCTGAAACGTGGTGAAAAGATGGCCTTGGCGGTATAGGTAGATCTATAACTCCAGCTTTTGGATGACGAGACGGGATATGGTCTTAATTCTTGCGACCCCACTACCCCGCCGCCACCACCATCACCACCGGCTGCGTGGTTCATCATATATCATACATTAAACTCTCCTCTTGATATATAGCCGACTCTATCAACTTGGTATCTTGTCGCCGCTCTGGCCCTCCGTGTCGTCCCGGAGCTCGCTGCTGGCTGACGTCTAGCCTATCGACCTTGACGCTTACTCGGGGTTTCGATCATCATCTTCAGATGTCAATTACATGCTGAAGAATTTGACCCATTTAGTTATCCCGGATCTGCTCCCGGGGGGGGGGGGGGGGATGATCGATATATCAACCCCACTAAACACCCTCATCTAATTAACATCAACGCCCCCCCACCAAACTGAAGATCTACACGTGGGTCGGCTACGCACATGGCTCGGGCTAGACCCTGAGGTCTTAAGTGAGGCGGAAGTGGGGGGTAAATATCAAGAAAAAAAAAAAAATCGTGGAGTACCCTGTTGGAATTTAAACCGAGTGATATTTCGTGATTAAAGATGCTCTAAGCCCTCCGCCATCACCGAGCCAGCTCCACTCTCATAGCTACATAATCTAACCCATAAACTATACTAGTTCAATTGATGCGCTCCTGTCCTATTTATCTGGATAATCAACACTAATTTCCCTCCCGGTGGTAATGGATGTATAGAGAGATATCCTGCATGATATTGGGCATTCATACCCCCGAGAGCAGCTATTGGCCAGATGTGTCGGTAGTTCTTTAGGTACGGCCGCCTATCCATGCAATTACTTGCATGTTCCGATATGCTTTTACTTCATCGCATTCCCCGCCATCTCTCAAGAAGCCTATCGAAGATGAGATGTGGGGGGGGGGGGGGTTTACGCCAAACGTAATTCATGGCTATGTGTAGACTCATATCCCTGGCTAGCTTCTCCCCTGGATCATATCCGCCCAGATCCAAGTCCTAGTTCATAATTTGATTCTTTTTCAAAGGTCAAAACTCGATGACACCGGGGGTCGATGGGGGCTAGAGTAAGAACTAGAGATAGGAATCATGGGCTCTTTTCGGAGCGGCGTACTGTCCCGTTTGTAGAATTTCCAGGCTAGAAAATTTGGTACTCTGATATCAACTAAGTTAGCCAATGACGCACAGTGCATAAAGAGTTGACATCGTTTTCGGCGTTGTGAATTGATTGGTTATTCTATATATCCTTATAAGAATAAAAGGGTATTACCTATATGTCTTGTCCTAAGACGAGAAATTCGAATTGCCTAGATCAACATTTACTGAGTCTATTCAACTATGACAAAGAACAATTCCAGTGCCAAGCTCCACTATCTGTATAATCTGCTCGTCGATTGGAATCACGATAGGCGTTGCTGTGGATTAAATGTAATAGGAGTAAAGTAAGAAGTAAGGGGACAAATTATCTCTTGGCCGTGGAAAAACGCCGTATTTGTGCCAAAAGACAAGTAGATCCCCCATTATCTCCCTTATCTGCGGTCCGTTGTTCCTTCGGATCTACCCCAGCGCCCACTGTATCATACTTGAACTCCCGGTAGCACATGTAATTGAATAATGCGCCCGGTCGGGTTATCAGTAGGACGTTTGCCAGAGGAGATGGGATCCGTCGAAATTCCCCCGAGGCTAGTGAATTTCCGCTTAGAATTTTTTTTTTGCTGCGGGGGATCGATGTTGATGGGATTATATCATCTTTCCTATTTCACAAAAGCAGTCATAAGCATACCTAGATCATTAATAAAATCTATTCTGAAAAGTATATCCTAGCTCTAGAAAGCCTATCATCAGATAATGAACTCTCGGGTATCGATTGATACATTAATATCTGGTGATATATGTTGAGATGCTTTAAGTTTAAAAATGCGGAATTGGTCTAGGTGATGGAAGTTATAAAAAAAAGCTCGTCAGCGAGTCCCCGCCTGGGGGGCCGAGGTTGGTGCATCTTTGTACCTATGGCCCGTAGCTCTGGTACCGAATGTGACCAGTACCGCTGGGCCATTCAACTCACATTGACAGGTGTTATTTTGTAGTGTTGGCTTCATTTGCATATATCCGCCCTTAGTGTATGCCAGCTTAGCAATACTATATGGGAGGACCTGGAGCCGGAACGTGCTGTAGGCCGATATTATTTAATAACCTTTACAGTACAATCTCCTTATAAGGGTTAATTCGGGTTATGAGGGTTTTCGCCTTATAAGGGTAGGTGTTTAGAGTCCCCAATGGGCTTTGTAGGTACAAATTTACTCCTCCTATAAGAGTATACGCCCTATAAGGATACGACTTCGCGCCACTTTTGTACCCTTATAAGGAGATTGTACTGTATTATCTTTTCTATTGTATTTATATAAATTTAAGCTCATGAGAATATAACAACATTGCTCTCGAAGGCAGGGCAAATGGGTGGGGGATAGGTGGATTGCTCTACCCGTTCGCATCTTGAGAGTCCGCATAACTTTTGAGATGTCCCCCACCCTCTAAATCTACTTTGATGTTCGTACTATGTCTACTTGGAGTGAAATTAAGTATTGTCCCAATTAATTGCGATAGCAACCATCAACCTCACCATTTCCTTAGGACCCTATAAAACCACATCCAATAGCTAAAATCAAGTCTATTGGAGTTTTAGTCATTTTATTCTCGAAACATGGTTATGGTGGGCTGATGGGCCGAAGGAAATGGTGAGGTTGATGGTTGCTATCGCAATTAATTGGGACAATACTTAATTTCACTCCAAGTACATGTACATGTAGTTATGTATATTCTTACCAGGATTTCTCTATAACAATATTACTATAATCACTCTTCTAAGCTCGCATTTTTATTCCTTTCCCTCCTCGTTTCAACGCCTCCAATCCTCCCGATTTCGAGTATTATTTCTTCATTGCATGGTTTCGATGTACTCTTACTTTACTTTCTCTATTACCTAAAGCCTAACTAACGGGTTGCTCTATTTCATTACTGGGGCTTTGCTTATCGATAGGTCTTATTATCTGCGCTGCATGCATATGAGAGGGTCTCTTCATAGATCATGTAATATGATCGGTAGACACCTCATATGACCCGCTATGACAGAGCTACCGGCACAGCTTACCATATTCGCTCCGTTTGTCAGCGGGGCTCTCCCTTCATCACCGGTGGGTAACATCCGGTCAACAGAGCAGAACACCGCCCGCCGCATCACAGCCGAGTGATATCCCATGCTCCGTGACCATCACCACCCACGCCAAGAACAAACCCACCCAAACGCTACCGTACATCCAAATCACTAAATATTTCTTTTCTTATCTGGCCGCTCTCTCTACACAGTCAGAGTTTGAATCAAAAATAGGCATCCCCCATCTCACTTCCAGTCACAAGCTGGTACCTAAGGCAACCAGAACGTTCCACCAACCACCCCGATAACGAGATATAGTACCGTAGGTACACCCAATTATCAACATCTTGCTGACACTATCATTACCCCCCCCCCCCCCTTTTTCGATTACTAACCAGGTAGTGACCCCCCTTATCCAAAGTACTAGCTAGCACTGTCGTTCACGGGGTATTGGTGGATACTGGGTATTGGCGGATTGCAGGTAAAAGTTGGCTTGGCTGTCTTTTTTTTGCCCTGTCCGCCATCACCCAGTATCCGCCAATACCCCGTGAACGACAGTACTTTACCTAGAGTAGATATCATAGGTCTTGTGAACCCATGGGCGCTGACCATACGAGCCTCGCCTCGCCTCACCCCGTGGGCCGGCCAGGCACAACAAGAATGTCATCGCCGCACCCCAGCGTCTCCAGCGTTTGTTTAATTAACGTCACGAACCAGGCCGACTGAGTGGCTCCAGATGGCCTAGGGAGGAGGATGTTTTGTATGTATGGTATGGTTGGACAAACTACATAATAGCTATGATTCGCAGCAAGAAACCTGGTTATTGTGTCGAATGGGAGTGAGTGATGGTGTTGTTTTCCTGGTCGAGGGACTAGCTCTTTGGATTAATATAAGCTCCTCATGCCCAGAAACACCCCAATAGACCTGTGTAGAAGTAAGAAGGATGCTCATGATCTACGCCCGCCCGCTTTTTTGCTTACATTCCAGATCACACCACACACGCCGTCACTCACTACTCTACTTTATCGATGATCTTCAAACTTTCCCGCGATTTTTCTCGTGACATGACACTGCCTATTCTATAGGGCACTCTAGATCTACCACTTTACTTACCTCCAGGCTTCCCCGGTCCACCCCAGCTACCAAACACCTCTCACACACGTCGCGAGTCGCGACTGCAAACGCCCCAAAGGCCAGGATCCCAGTTTCTTGGCTGTTTGCTCTGTTTGTTCCTTATGAAGTCATCGTGCCGCGCCGGTAGTTGCACGTTGTGTTGGTTGCTTCCTTAAGCCTAGGTAGGACCTTTTCAAGCCTCAAGGCCTTGGCAAGAGAGAGGAAGGGAAGAGGGAGGAAGGAGCTTATTCATCGACCGAGACAGCTTCCCCACACACACACCAAGCTGTCATGCTAGTTCCTTCCCGTCCTGCACAGCGCCCACATCTGACAAGGTTGCTAGTCAGTGCTAGAGCGCTCCAGCAGAGATGCTAGAAGGTGCAGGGGGTCAGGTAGGTGCTCAAGGTACTCTCTAGGTAGAGCACGGTACTTTCTGCTCTGCGCGCTCTACCTAGCTAGACCAAGTACATACCCCAACCCGCCCAGATACATCCTCCAGCTCTTTGTTTTTGTAACAGTGGTCACTGGTCAGTTGACTTGCCAACGGGGTTCGTGGCCGTCGTCGCGGTTGAGAAGGGTTATGTACTTTATTAAAATACCTGCGCAGAAGAAAACCAGGTCACGTTGCCAGGGAAGGGCTTGTCTCAGTACGTAACAAAAAAAAAGAAGTAGAGTACCTGCCTGGAATAATTTCCGCCCCCACTTTAGGTACTCTACGCTACGAGTCTACAAGTCCCCACTTGTTATTACTGCTGCCTGAGACTGGGCTGGCCGGGAAAACTGGGAACACATATTTAAGCAACCCTTGTTTTCGTTATCATATCATCTTTAATAGCCATATACACTGAATATGCGCCCCCGTTATAGAAACAAGAACCAAGAAGAGATATGTAGAGAGAACAGCTAACTACTCCATACCCATGCATGACCCTTATTCGAAGAAAACAAGAAAAGATGGAAATAATGAAAACGGAAATAAAAACAGAAATTCCTCTGTAAAGATGAAAAAAAAAAAAAAATCAAGACGCCGCCATAATATTCGTACACCAACCAATTCATCAAAGAAAGAAGGATGAAAAAAAAAAAAAAAAAAAAAAAAAATGAAGTAAAGAAGAGAAAAGTAATTCAAAACCGCCCCGGAACCCTTCCCGCAGTGACCTGACTAGTAGAATATAAGAACAAAACATTTCAAAAGAAATTTAACAGAATAAGTTTGAATCAAAAATAAGTCTGCCACACTAAAATTTTCTCAGTTGAGAATCGCCCGCTGCCTGCTCCTAGTATGCGGTACCCTTGAAGAAAAGAAGTGTAAAGACAAAACGCCATAGAAGCACAAACCACACCTTTCCGAGAGCCCCCGGAAATTGAAAACGGTACCAGCTCGAAAGAGTGCTGCTTGAAATGAAACCCAGACCCTTGAAAACAAACACAATAGAAAGAATGGAAGGAGGACGAAAGGAGAAAAAATAAACTTGTAGTCGACAGCTTACAGCCAACTACTCGCTCACAATCTCTGAATATTCATGAGAGGCAAACGTAAGGATAAAAATAATAATCTCAACTCTGTGGATTATTTCGGAGACATCCCCATCCCCAAACCCATGACTGGAGACATGGAGGAGGGTAGATGCGGAGAGCCGTGGTTGGAATGGATAGACTGAATTCCAGAAGAACGTTTCGACATAATCATTGCAGACTTCTTCTTCAAGCAACCAAGTCTGACACGAATGCCTTCCATGTCTACAAGGAGTTAGAACTACTATCAAAACTAAGGGAGGAAAACACTCACACTTCTCCACAATTCGCCTATCTTCCTCCTCCATCTGCCCACCATCCGCCTCATTCTCACTGGAATCTCTTTCCAAAACAGCTTCCAGCATCCGAATTGAAGTGACATAAGCCACCTCACACCCATTGAGATCCTCTCCGATCAATTCATTTACAGCTGCCGCATTGCTCATCTCAAGAGCGCGGTCATACATCAATTTCTCGGCAGTCACCCCAGGAGTAACTGCTACGTTCTCGGTGCCCACACCCATGTCATCGTTATCTGGGTTGTTTCTTGGGTGACTTGGATGACTTCTTGGTAACTCCTTCTGTGCGTTCATCAATTTGATACGAACGAACTCAGCCTTTTCTAAAACTTCGTTGAATCGCTCTCGAACCCATTGAACGACATTGTTGATTCGGGCGCTAGCCATCTGAGCAGCTGGGCTCATCGATCCAGGTCGTGAATTTGATGTAGACCACCAATTGCTTGCAAATTCCATAGCCTTTGACAGCAGTCCAAGTGCCTTCACATACAGGACCAATGCCTCTTCGGCGAGTTGGACAACTGCATCTGGGGTTAGATGCATGTCGCTGCTTCCCGGAGACGATTCGCCTCCAAACACTAACTCTCCAGCACTTCCCGATGAAGGTAGCAATCCAAGTCCACGAGGTGCCGAAGGAGCCGATGGTACCAACTGTGCCCATTTAACCTCTGCAAAGTTGTATACAACATCACTCCTACTCGCAGCATCTTCAATAGTTTGAATAGCCATCATATCATCTTCCGCGAGACCACCAGCATTGCTGAGCATAACCATACTTCCGGGGTTGGGTTGCGGTGGATATCCTGATTGCATGTTTGGCGGGCTCTGACTTGGTGGCGAAACACTGACGCCAAAAAGACGGGCGTTGGCGATTTCTAATGCCTTTGCTAGTGTTGACCTCCCCGGCGAAGATCCATAGCGCCGGTCATAGGATCCCTTGGAGTGAGATTGAACTTCAGGGCGTCGGTTAGCCACCGCAATAGCTCTCGAGGGCGTGGCCTGGTATGGACCAGGGATTCTACGTGACAGAGCGCTTGATGAGGGTGATGGTGTAGTTCGACCGGCTCCTCTAGTTGCAAGCTCATCGGCAAAAGAGTTAACCTGTACATATTGTTTGTCGATAAAAACGTAGTCCTCCTTTTCTCCCTGCTCTTCTTCAACTGGTCGCATATCTCTACCACTTGGGGAGCGCTGAGAATACCTGTCTCTAACTGGTTCTCCTCGCTCAATTCGTTCAACTCGTTCACCTCTTTGCACCAATAGTGAGCTACCAGGTGATGGATCTGTTCCTCTGCTGTGAACCCTCTCCATAGGTACAGCACCGGTATCTCTACCTGAACTCCACCCTTGCCTAGCTGGTGCAGTTGCATGATTTGTAAGTGAGGGGCGAGACTGTGGTCGTTCAAAAGCTGGTGATGATGGTCCAGCGGAAGGAACTTGAGTAGTGAGCCTTCGCTCAACCAACCGTGGTGAGGCCCCGGATGGGCTAAGGGTTGCAAAAGGCAAGGCGGATGACTCTACAGCTGTCCTAGCCCTTGGAGACGGTGGAATGTAGTGATGATCCGGCGCACTTCTTCCTGTTCCTTCTCGGTCGGCTCCAAGTGCCCTCTCGTCACGCGGTGTTCGCAGTGACGGGCTTCTCCTCATTGGCATCGCTTCGGTTCTGATAGCAGCCAAGCTACTTCTAGGTCTTATCGCCACCTCTGATACTAAGGGTGCCGGTGCATTTACAGCGGCACCAGGGATTTCACCTCGAACCACAGGGTGATCAAAAAACTCTTGAAATGACATCCTCTCAAGTGGGTTCCTCTTCAATAAACTGCGTACCAACCCTCGAATATCATCACTTGCTATACATTCTCTAGGGAAATCGATTTTATCATTTCGAGCCTCGATCTTTCTGAGCAAATCGACGTGGTTGGGGGCACGGAAAGGCGGCCTTCCCGCAATCATTTCATAAAGAACTGTTCCGACAGACCAAAGATCCGCAGTGGCGTCGTACTTCTCGTATCGGAGGATTTCTGGTGCCATATAGAGCGGAGATCCGCAAAGAGTTTCTGCCATGGAAGTGGCAGGCAGAACTCTCGCGAATCCAAAATCTGCGAGCTTCAAGATGGGCAATGATGGGAGACCAACAAGAGCACGCGATCCTTCCAAGGGAAAAGGGTTTTCGGGGATATGTCCGTCCCAGCCTGGTGGTGGATCTAATAAGAGATTCTGGGGTTTCACGTCCCGATGAACCAGACCGTCCTTCCTCAAGTACTCGAGTGCGCTCGCCAGTTGCTTCAAGAAATGTCTTACAACAACCTCGTGGAGTCCGCTTCCCGGGACGGGCGGATAATCATGCATTAGGCCTTCTAAGCAGGGGTGTATGAGATCCAGACGCTCTCTCTTCTTGATGATATGTGAAAGATCACCAACAGAGCAATATTCCATGATGAGATGGATGTACTTGTCAGTTTTCTTGCAGTCTGTGAGAGCTACAATGTGGGGATGGTTTAGCTTCTTGAGAATTTGAATTTCTGATTCAAGATTCTCGAGGAGCTTTCGATTGAGCTTGGCTCTCTGAACGACTTTGATAGCGGCGATAGACTTATTTTTCTGTGTATCAGAAAGCAAACATTAGCCGTGTGAACCAATCATATAAATGCATCGTGAAAAAGCACGAGTTTTAAACGGGTCCAAAGCGAGCGGAGCCGCAAAGTTTATTTTCGAATGAGAGTTTCACGAATAGGATGAGGATGGCCAGCGAAGCACCACCATCGAGGGTAGCGACAGCTCTTCACCATCGTCAAGGTGCATTGCAGGGTATCGAGAAGAGCACCAAAAAGTAAAACAGAAAACACCAAGAAAACATACCGTATTGTGTCCCTTAAACACAACTGCGAATGATCCTCTACCAA
Organism: Morchella eximia; assembly: GCA_024713935.1. NCBI lineage: Eukaryota > Fungi > Ascomycota > Pezizomycetes > Pezizales > Morchellaceae > Morchella > Morchella eximia. The sequence goes on from JAMGZG010000020.1 coordinate 920,642, forward strand.
TTTCTGCACCTATTCTGTAATTTCCAACTTGTGTGTTCTCCGCTGGTCCTCCTCCAGCAGATGATCGAGAAGCCATGGCTACAAAAAGCTCGGGGCTGGGGTTTCGAGCCTAGATTCGAGACGATGTTTGAAGGGAAGGAGTAAATATTTTCCAAAGCTGCTACCGGGCTGGCAATGTTGTGGCAAATGTTGAAATGGTGGTGTTGCCTTTATGTGTCATACATACGACGGTCGAGCGACAGTCCTATCAAGTGTATGGGGGGTAGACTATGCTAGCTAACAGTAGAAGACGCGCAAGACAAAAGATGTTGTTCTAAACAGAAATGCCCTGGATAAGTGAATGAATAGACACAATATGGTCTAACGAGTAGAGTGTATTGGGAAGAAGGGTGTGTTGAACGAGAAACCCTGTGAGCGATGGGAACAAGAGAGCGAGAGCTAGCTAGCTCAGGACGATATGTATGTATTGATAACCGAGACGGTTCGGGGGCGATATTGTGCGAGTGAATGAGATAATAGATGTGAGGAGATGTAGATGGAAAAAGAATAAGTGAAGGAAGTGGTGGAAGAGGAGACAATACTTTCGAAGGGAGGGGGGAGGCAGCGGACAAAAGGTGTGAGGAGAGGAGGAGGAGTTGAGAGAGGTGAATCACTAAAGGACGATAGTGAACGAGTAGATAGATAGGGAAGCCGCCAAGGTCCACCCGGACGGCAACACACTCTAGATAGGCCTCCCCACAAAATGTCCGCCCTTGGGGTCAGGCCTCTCTGCTGTCTATGTATCTACAGGTAGCTCTATCCAACTGTTACGTGTGTGTGCTTCTTGTGGGAGAGGACCTGGCTGAGGTGTATCTAGAGCACCTTACACTGCCACTACATAAACATACAGATAGCTACAGCTATATTGGATGGCTGCACAGGACGGTTTTGTATCTGGCAGTCATAGAGTCATAGGTAACCCACTCATAAATAAAAGAAACCCCAAGACCACGACTAACGGTCCCAAGACCTTCTCCAAAGACAATATCCGGCGCCCACACAATAAACAAGTAGAGTACGAGAGAGAGAGAGAGACTGTGCCCAAATCCTGCCACCACTTGCTGCTGGTACCAGACCAGACCTACCTAGTCGGAGATTCCCAGATGGTGAGCGTCAACTGGCATATTGCGTCGCAGCTTAACAAACTAGCCGCGTCAGGTATGGTCCAAACGAGTATTCCCCTCTCCGGAAAAGCCAGTGTCTTAGGGAAAGCAGGGTAATTCACCTGCTTCAATCACGTAGTTGGACGCCATCCATATCCATATCCATACCCCGTGTGTGTGATGAAGAGATATCCGTTCTATGAAGGCTATAGCTACCAGAAATATGGACATGTACAAGCTATCTGTTTCGACTCTCGATTGAGCGGTGGTACATGGTTTGTACATTGCAGTAGCATCATGCTGCTGTCGGTGTGCATCCAGGATGCGTCGGTACTTCCTGGGGTCTAAAGATAACCTCGATAAGAGCCGCCGCCCTCCCCCCATCACATCACTGACCAGCAAAAGAGTGCCATCCAATCCATCCCTCGCAAAAATTCCAAGAACCGTATGCCCTAAGTGTCCTACATTCTGCAAGTCCCTCAAGCGAGACTGAAATCCGAGTCCTGAGGATCCTTCCACGTTCGGCTTATTCCTGCAGGTTCCTCGCTACATGCGGGCCTGTTTCAGACACAAAAATCATAGTTACAATGTCATGTAGCCCAGGTCGTCCTAGGAGCGAGGTTTACGTTTGCTTGAAGGCAGAAAGGGCAATTCATCACCCCTAGCATAGTGAACGCATCAGGGCCTCTATGATTGGCCAGTGTGACTTGAGGTACATACCTCAAAAAACGTGGGATCAACTATGGTCTTGTGCTCTTTCTGTGGGGAGAACAAACGAAAAAAGTAAAAGAATCCATAGCCCCCCGTTATCCGAAAGTTTAAGCCTAACTATCCTGGAGAGTTTAAAACGTCCAAATTTCGCTCAGTCTCACACATCATTTATCAGATCATCTAATCTTCAATGTTACTCCCCCCCCCCCCCCCCCCACCCCTGACTACTGCACTCTCCTCTTCGGAAACTTATGTGCTCTTTTGCTTGTCTGAGCTTCCCCGGGCTTCTTGCTTCCGCGGCGATAAGTCATGACATTGGTTTGACTGATGATGACATATTGACCTCCCATATCGTAAACAACACTTGGCCGCTTCGTCAAATTAGACATTCGGAGAAGGCTTCCTCAAAGAATAATAATAAAAAAACATTCTCCCCCCGCAAATTGCACAAGATTACTCACCCTCCCAACACACTTGCAGTACTATGTGCTTTTGTATTATGATTCACAGCATGTTACCAGCGATCTATGAGCACCCCCTTGGAGATATCGAGGCGCCTACGGCCAGTGGAATAAATACTTACCTGTAGGTGCGTCGTAAATGTGATCGATCTACTGCCCGCTGCTACCTAACTAACAACAACAGCAATGCCACAATTATTATTGACCACGGCAGAGGCCCGCAGTCAGGTAGGTTAGCTAGTCATTTTTTTTTGTCTCCTCAATTAACGAGGAGACGATTAGCCCCGTTGGAGGTAATTACTACCTGAAGCAACCACCGATACATGGTTTCTAGCTAGGGGAGATCAGACGGCCAACCACTTATGATATGCGGTCCTGTGAGCAGGAGCAGAAACAGCTGTCTTCGACTTACCGGTACTGACTGAGCTTGACTTGGACCGCGCCGCGGGTGCCCAGTGAATAAACCCATCAGTCAATTGCAATTGAGGCTACATCAACACAGCCGTCCCGTGCTTCTTTCTCATAAAGCTCAAAGCGAACCAAACGGACTGCCGTATGGAGCTCAGTTTTACATGTCACCATCGACAACAAGCGGCGAATGTGTCGACAAAATCAACATCGAATCATATCCTCCACTTTGAGCTGCATCTCTAGGCCGTGTATGCTCCGCATGGAGCTAGTAGTGCCATCATCCCCACTGTGTTTCAGGATGTCCTAAACTTCCAAGCAACTAAAACTAATAACGGATTCCGATGAGGCGTTATTCACGCGGGGAACGGGTGTTTGCAGAAACCAAGGAAACTAAGCAATAATCATGTGAAACTAAGTTTCTATCGGTTTGATATTGCATTTCTAGCGATTAAAACGATTAAAACGTCGGTACTGTTGTCCAAGATAGTTATAGTCCGGGTTTAACTGGAATTCCCGAGAACTCGGTAAATCGGTTCGGCCGGTCGGCCCTTAACCTGTAACTCGGATGAATAAGGCACAATCCTTGGTGGAATCAAACGGATGAGGAGGCAGGGAATCTTTCAAAAAAGCGTTCCAGAAGCAGTCGGTTGGAAAAATAATAAATATTAAATTGCGTCTTGAATGTAACCGCGGGCCGAATCACGATCCTGATATCAGCTGGCGATTGTTGCCTGCATGAGAAGTCCAAGCTTTGTTCCTTTATCTACCCTGTATCCTCGTCCCTTATCTCTAGCAGCCAAATGAGGGTTCAACTGTTCAACGTCAGCGCCAAAAATATCTCGGATACTGCTTCTCCTGCTTACAATCCTACAATACTTGCTCTCTTCTGGCAGAGACATGCCTTCACTCCGTACCACGACCTCGGATCCTGATATCTAGCAATTCCGAATATATATGGCTTGAGGCGCGCCCACCCCTTTCTTTTTTAAAAGTTCATTTCTTACTGAGAGAACTCCGAAAGCACCCGTTTCGGAAAGAGGGCGGACCAGATAACCAATCTGTCCTCGCCCATATGCCCCGTCGTCCGTCCCTCGGATACTCGCATTGAGTAAAGGCGCGGCGCTGTTAACAGCCTACTTTAAATCATAATATCGGGTACGTACATTTGTGGACGTATGGTACCTATCATCTGAAAGAAATCGTATCTCCTGAAGGGTGGTTCATATCGTCTATCTACTGGTCATCTCCTGGGGAAAGCAGTCGCTTCGGTGATCGCGAATCTCATCTTGATAAATAGCCTTCCACTCGGTGTCAATTTCAAAGTACCTACCTACATACGCCAGTTGCCTCCCGAGAACTGTTCGGTTGGTCACTTAATGGGAGATTCACCAAATTCTATCCTACCTGCAGGCTGCCTATTTTGTTTTCAATATTAGAGTCATAATATTACATGTGGTGACCTTTTTTTTTTTGACTTCCCTTTGTTCGGCGCGCACACATATATCAATTCACAAATATCATTGTGGATCCCCACAAAGGACACCGCGGCCAATTGTCCTTTGTTATCCATTTTGATTTCCCTATCTACTCTACCAAACATTAGAATTCCATTCCAGACTGCGATGCAATGATAACCTTTGCAGAAACAAGGGCAAGGGTTATCATTCTCGCAAATTGGTTTGCCCTGCATATCCTCAAACATTAGATTAAAAAAGCCTAACCTGAGTATGAGGCACGAGGTCACTTTTGTATGTGAAGCGCAGAAATCTAGAAGGTCCTTATCCTGGGGCTGCAGACGACTCTATGCGCCCGCATATCATCTAGGTACTCTATTCTGAGTATTCTACATATACGTGGCCATATCTGCGGCCACGCATGGGGAGGGTGTGGCTGGATCCATTGAGAGCCACATAGACGGTCCGGTCGTAGATAAGGATCCCCATTAATTGCATATACATGACATGTCTGAAGAGTGGGGTAAGGCTAGGGGAAACGAAACATTCCTACAATCTGGGGAGAAGTGTACTGCGATGAGGGGGGGATGTCACGTATGTAGGTTACATGTATTCAGGCTCTTTTGACACACGTCGAGTGATTGTTTATGAAACAAGCGCAGTCAATCACTGATAGGATATTCTACCGACCCCACTGGACTCGACCGTGAGACTGAGCCATACCCGGGAATACCTACATCAGATGAACCCTCTCTATCTATCTACTCGACGATCTAATACTGGTACCCCACTGGAGTCCTCTTGTTTGCTTACTGCAGAATGGTGAAGTGGCAGTAATAGTCAGTCGTCGGTCTAGTTCAGTCATCCCCACCACCACCAACATCATGGGATTGGGTACAACAATTGTACTACCGGATGATTAGTTAATCCGGAATACTAGTAAAGGCAACTCTACAGTCTCTCTTTGGTTCAATTGCGAAGTCTGCTGCTCTACTCAACCCATTAACTACTCATATGCGCCGAGAGATATGCAGAAGCTCATTACGCCATTGATCAACCAGAGTACCTCAAGCGACAAAAGATTCGACCGGGTATGGTATGGTCTTTGCGTTGCGCGCCATGTAACCCCATGTCATGCGGGTGGGTCGGACGTCTACTCTACTCTACCATCCACTGCATAACTTCTCCGCAAAAAATAACATTCCACTGAAATTCATGAAGATCTGACCGGCGAAACACATAGAGGTGAAACGATATTATAGCCGGGGTGGTGATTCTTCCGAGCACCTGCGAGTGTCATGAAACCCGCACCCGACGACGTCACTGGAAAGCACAGTCCGCTCACTCACTCTCCTCTCCTCCCGGAAGGGAAGAGGGGGCGCGAAGGAATCATAGCCTGAATAATCATATACGTTTCTTGCACTTTTCGCGCGGATCGCAGAGCGGGCCTGCATAGGGCAGTTTCTTTCAAGGGACGGGGTAACTGCTTGCTGTTAAGCGGACTGGTTTATATGTGAGTATTCCGCCTAAGAATAAAATGAGGCGGGCGAAGATGTTACGATCGTGTGGTTTGACCGTTTATAGTCATGAGCTGTCACTCGGTAACGGGTCTTCCCGGTGGGTATTTGGTTTCTAAGAAGCCATTGGAGGTCCTTTGCCTATACGCAACGGATGAAGCGGTCGACTGGAATTTGGAGTACATCATGTGGGATATCGCTGGCTTCGAATTGATCCGTTACTGGGCTCTGGGGGAATTTGTGCCATGTAAAGTTGGTGCTGGCTCTAAAGGAAAGAGGTTCAAGGCGGAAATCAAGGCAGAAACCTGATAAATATCTAGAGTTGGATAGAAGCCCTAGGGTAGAAAGCCATCTCTCCTTAGGTCAGGCGTCTAATGGGCTGGCCTGAGCTATATTTATACCAGTACGTGTAGGCCAGCGAAGCTCGACATTTTACTATGATTTGGAGTGAGTCGGATGAAGGTACATACATACAAACATATACACTTTGACTAGGTTAGACTCCGTAAGACAAGTGCACTGTTTCAGTGAATCAAAGTTTTAAGGTTTGTTAGACAGCACCCGGAATTCGATGGGCGATCCTGGAAAAATAATCCCCCTGGGCCCGACGCGCACTCCGCACCTGTCAACAGCAGCCTGGCCCGACCGGAGGGAATACACCGACATATTATTGTCTAGACTAGATCAAAACTCCGGGCATTACAATAACCTGGAAATAGGGATGAACCTAATGCGCATCAAAATTGTCGCAAAAGTCTCGGCCTGTGCGGTAGTAGTAGTTGCAGTTTGGGATTTCACGTAGTTTCAATAGCTATACCTATAGCTCTTCCCAACCCTCCGCAAAGCTGGTGAGACACAAGTCTCTTTGCTCGGAAGAAGTTATTTCTGATGCTTTTGCCGCGGTCATCGCATGGCCCGCCGGAGTATGGATGTGGCAGTGCGGCGGCAGCTAGTGTTTGGGCTCTTCTCAGGTGGTTCGGCCGGTCCATATATATTCAACGGGTGACGCGGGTAGGCAAAAAGATTTAGTTGTTTTTAAGTACTAATGAAACGTGGTTCTAAAGCGGCCTGGGCAGGTACCCCTGATAGTGGTTTGGACTTATTCGAATTGTACTTCGCCTACCAGGCGGGACTGCCAGTTTGGCAGGTTTGTGCGGCCTCTAGAAATAATGAAACCGAAGGGCGCATCTCACTGGGCCGCTACCGCAATGGGTTGTAATCCAATCAATGGCAGCCAAGCATAAATCCTGTAATTTATCCTCCAGCTCGATCATTGACAGCTGTAACCATCGCCTCAAACTTTAGGATAACTAAATTCCAGCATTTTGTGATTTCTGGAAAGTCAAGGGAGGTTTCGTCGTTAGCTATTAAAAAAAAACGAACAAAACTCAGAACTACATTGCAGTGAAACACTAATTAGGAGGAAGCCTGCACCAGGGTCTGAGTTTGTCATATTTTTGGTGCCGGTCCTGATACCACATCACCTCCTTCAATGGTCTTTGCAAGCCACACTTAACCATTCTATACGCTTTTAAGACATCCAGAGTGACGAACCGATGGCCATTCAACTATGTACAGATTTGTCGCCCTGCAGCGGCTCAAAGATACTTTCCTGCAGCCGGGCCCCGGGTGACAGCTACTCCAGATTGCCCGGTTTTTGGTCATAGCCACTAAAAAAGAAGGAAAATAAAGAGAGACACCGGACCCGGGGAGCGCAAATAACGGCCGCGGGATTGAAAACCTTGGCCACAGGTATGTCGGTTACGAACGTCCCAATACGCGGCGCCCGGATTCGTGCTCTGTTGGTACCCTCCCGGCCGATCATTGACAGTTGCGGCGAATGGACAACCCGAATTTCGACACCGGCACCGGGGCACAGTCTTCGCAAACTTAACCCCCGCTTATAAACTGCTAAATATATGTATGGAAGAAAATCTCTGGCCCGCATAAGAACTGGGCTTGCTTCTGAAAGAGTGTGTTGCGGAGCTGGCCCGGGCTGGGTTTTGCTGGTTGTTCTCCTGTTTCCGCCTGGCTACAAGTAAGTGTCTGTTTGTAATGCTCAGTTATCAGTATCCGGCTGATGCATAGGAGGGGATAACTAGGATCGTGGGCGTCTTTCTACGCTGCTACCCGAAATGATGGGCACGGGTGGGAGAGGGGGGGTGGGGGGGGGGTCAAACTCGGCGCAGCTGAAACTGTATTTTGAAAGCCCTAGGCCCGACGGGAGCGGGCCGACCTGTAGGAAGATAGGGAGGTTTGGTGTGCGCAAACTCACGGCATCTCCTTAGTCCCTAACTGGGGCCCGGGAAACATGATGGCCGCCGACTCTAACTACGTATATATTGGAGAACTACCGGGCCTTCATGTGTGAAACAGGCAGAGAAGCCCTGGCCAGGCGACCGAAACCATGCTCCCCCCGCCCCGCCCCCCCGGGGGCCCCTCTCCGGAATAGGTCTTCTGGGTGAGCCACATGTCGGTCCTGAGCACGCCGCTTTCTTGTTATTAGTGGAAGGGGGGGGGGGGGGGGGTTAGTCGTCAAACTTAGGGGAATGAGACATTGCAGCTGTTCACAACGGACATGCCGATCCCCAGCGCCGCTATCAGAGATTAAATTATTTTCGTGAATATCAGTGCAGGGCTGATTTTGTAGAGTATGTATCCTGGGCATGGGCGTGAGGGCGACCGCAGCAGATTAAAGGACGGAGGTCTATCTACCCAACCTGTGACTGGTAGCTATTGCATATGGACATCGTCCCAGACCTACGGAATACGGTATCCCAAGTTTTACTGTCCGAGGGGTCGAACGGGAAACACTTATCGCTGGATCAGAAGGTTTGTTGTGGCTGCTCATGGTTAGAATCTGCGGTTTGTATCCTCTGGATAGCTGCGCCGGATGGGAGCCCCCCCGCCAAGATGGCCTAGGGTCGGTACCAGACTAGTTCCTATGGGGGACTAATTGATGTATATATTCTAGGTAAATTGGTACCCTGATCTGCTCTGGAAGAACATAGGGTGGTAAGCCTAAGGGTGGGAATAAAAACCGGTTTCACATAGGTAAAAGAATCCCTAAATGAAGACCATCTTTCTTTTTTTGTGGACACCTAACCAATGGACAAATTAGTGGTTAGGAAGCTGGCCCTTTATCAGCCAGCCGTGGAATTCGATGTTGAAAAAAATACGAGTAGGGGACCGGTCGCTGTTTGGAGACTCTGTACAATCGGTGATTGGCAGCAAGAAAAAAGGACGCCTCGGTATTCCCTAGACGGGGAACTCTGGCCCTAGAGGCTGAGCCCGTCCAGCGCTCACTGTTGACGGCGGGGGTGGAGCCGGCGGTGGGGCTAGAGGAGGGGGGGCTCGTACCTATATACCTGGACGTTGGGGTTTACAGTCCTCTTCTTATAGTAATACATAGTGGCATTGATGTTGGCGGGATGAATACGCGCAGCGCAGGGGGTAGTTAAGATCAACCGAGTGATTCCTCATGATGGAGCGTGCATGATTGGAGATGCATGTTTCTTTTCACGGAGAAGGTCTAAAATGACACAGGTTTCGGTAGACGTGCTCTGCAGCAACACATGATGCAAGAAGACGACACAGTTCGCCATCAATTCCCAGCCCAATCACTATCGAAAAAGAATCAAAATAGACTCCTAACATATTTTGCTACGGCAATAAGATAAAAAAAAGAGCAAAAAAGTACTGCAACTGGGGGGGGACTACTCCCACCCCTGGTTTGAACTCGGGACCCGTACATGTACCTACTGGCTCAAACCCGCGGTGTCTAACCTGACGAGCAGTCTGACCACTATGGTGGCTGCTGCGCCGCAAGTGATAATTGAGCCATCCATAATACTTCAATTTTACATGTATTTAGCTCCGGACCATAGAAAACTGGTATCATCTTGGATCAAGTGTTATTATTACCGAGATTAACACGACCACAACTCCACACTACTCACTACATGTTGTTCACTTTCTGCTACATTTACTTGGCTGCCCCGTCCAGTGCCTACTAACTACCACACCACCTAATAGACTTGCTACTACCACCGCGCGCGCACACTTCCCACTGCACAGTCAACTACCACATCCACATCCAAATCACAAACAACCGCACCACACCCCATATCAAGAATCAAATAATGGCTAAAAAAAAAAAAGTCTTCCGCACTCTAGCATATATAAAAAAAAAAAAAAAAAAAGGGCGCCTATGTAGCTACATAGCTAACAACAAACAAACACCCCAAGCCAAGGTCCCAGCTCTAATTCCACCTCCCCACCGGCACCTGCAGCACCCCGCCCCCACCCCCACCGCCGCCGTCCCCAGATCTACCCCCGCCATCGCCGTCCTCCCCGCGACTCGACGCCTTCGCCCTCCCTGCGCCGCGCGTCGGCTTGCTCTGTGCTGCTTCGTGTTTTCTGTCACACCCGTCCGCATTAGTCTCCATCTAAAAAGGCTAGCTAGTTTACTTTGAAAGAAAAAAAAAAAAAAGAAAAAAAAATGGAGAACCATACCTCAGCTCCTCCGGCACCCTACTAATGGCACTCTTCATCAGCATCTGCTTGAGCTCATACAGCACCTCCGCATCCTCGCCGCCCAAAAACGTAATCGCAACACCGCTCTTCCCCGCACGCCCCGTGCGCCCAATGCGGTGGGTGTACTGCTCGATGCTCGTCGCCATGTTGAAGTTGATAACCAGCGACACGTCGGGCACGTCGATACCCCTCCCGGCCAGATCTGTCGCGACCAGTACGTCGGCCTGGTTACTGCGCAGCTGCATCAACGCCTGCTCTCTCTGGTCCTGCGACTTGCTACCGTGCAAGGTGACGGCGCGCCACCCAATGTGCTTCAGGTCCTTTGCAACAGCGTCGCAGTTGCGCTTGATGTTTACAAATACAATGATTGGCGCGGCAAACTCGCGCGAGGAGAGAATCTCAGAGAGACGCTTCTTGCGGCGGTCCTCGCCGGGGATGAACTCGACGCGCTGCTCGACCGTGTCGACTGCCTCGCCGGCATTACCGATGGTGACGATGGCGGGGCGGCGGAGGTACTTTCGTGCGATGCGCTCGATGGCCGGCGGCATGGTGGCTGTGTACATCATTGTCTGTCTGAAGCGGTCCTTGCCGCCCAGGTGCTTGGACATGAGGATGGGGTTCTCGGCGTCCTCTGTGTCGGGCTTGATGTTGTGCACGGGCAGGGCGTCGAGGATCTTGTTGACGGACTCTTCGAACCCCATGTCGATCATGCGGTCGGCCTCGTCCATGATGACGTAGCAGCACTGCGAGAGCACTAGTAGGCGCCGCTCGAGGCAGTCGACGAGACGGCCGGGGGTGGCGATGATGATTTCGGCGCCGTCGCGGAGGTTGTAGGCTTGTTCTTCGATGGTGTGGCCGCCGACGATGGACACGCAGGTGAAGCCGAGTGGGGTGGCAAACTTTTTTGCTTCGCTCTCGATTTGTTGCGCCAGTTCGCGCGTGGGGGCGAGCACGATGGAGTAGGGGCCGTCGTTCTTGGTGAAGTCGTCGAGGGAGGGGAGCTCGGAGATGTAGACGAGGAGTGGGAGGATGAAGGAGGCAGTTTTACCGGAACCGGTGACGGCGACACCGATGAGGTCGCGGTTTTGCAGGGCGATGGGAATGGCGGCGCGTTGGATGGCGGAGGGGTCTTTGTAGCCCACGTCCGACACGATCTCGAGGAGGCGCTTGGGGAGGTTGGATTCGGACCATGAGCGCATGGGGTTTGGGATTGCGCCGCCTGTGGTGGCAGATTGTTGTCGTTAGTTGTGAAAAAGAGAGAGCCATATATAAAGCCAATGATAAAATATACACATACCTCTCGTCGCAATATTGAAGTCCTCCTTGAAGATTCTCCAATCCCTCTCCTTCATCATCTCCAGCGGCTTCTCACTCCAATGCTTATCCACCCAGTTGGCGCCCTCCCTCTTCCTCCTCTCCATCTCCATAATCTCCCTCGCCCGCCGCTTCTCGTCCTCGCCGCGCGCCTCAAGCGCCTTTGCATAGCCCTGCGTCGGCGCCTCCGTCTCTGCAAACCCGCCCAGCCGGCCCCGCCCAAAGAAATGCGCCTCGGCCCGGTTCGCATACAGCGGGTTGTAGTCGGGACTCGTGTCCTCCTCCGCGCCCCACTCAAACGTAAACTTGCGCTCGCTCGTCTTGCGCCGCTTCTTCTTTGTCGACGACGTGCTGTCCGGGTCGGCGCCCATGTACCGCCGCCGGATCTCGGCCGCCTCGGCGTGCTCTGCCACGCTCCGCTTCTTGTCCTTTTCGCCTGCTCCTGCTCTTGTCTCTGTTAATGGCGGCGGCGGCGGCGCCATATTTCCACCACCGCCACCACCACCGCCGCCGCCGCCGCCGCTGCGGTTCCCGCGCATTGCGGCAGGCCCTGTCGGCGGCTCGCGGTCTCGTAGCGCTTTCGGCCCCGTGGGTGGCCCACCCCCACTGCCTCCTCCACCGCCGCCGCGGTAGCCGTTCTGTTGCTGTTGCTGCTGGTGCTGCGGCGCACCGCCACGGCGGTCACGGTCACGGTCACGGTCACGGTCGCGGGCGCTGGATGGCTCAGGCTGCCGTGCGGCGGCGGCGCGTTTCCGCTGCTCGTCAACCTCCTTTTGGCGCTTCTCGAGGGCGAGGGCCTCGCGTTGGGCCTTTGTCAGGAATTTTGGCTGGTTGGTTTTTTTTGTTAGCTAGTGAAAAGGGAGGGAGGCAAGGGGGAATGGGGGAATGGGGGGGGAGAGGTACCCGTTTCGCGGCCTCGTCGGCCTCTTTCTTCTTTTTGAGGATCTCCTCGATGCTGAGGGGTCCGCGGGAGGGGGCTGCTTTGGGGGCTGCTTTGGGGGTGGAGGGGCGGCGCGAGGTCGATTGGCGGTGGGGGGGCACGTCGGGGGGTGGAGGGGGGGGGATGGTGGATGGTGGGGGGATGGCGCCGTGGTCTGTTGGGGGGCGGCGGGGGTGAGGGGGGTGAGGGGGGTGAGGTGAGGGCGTCCATGGCTGTGTGGAGCTGGGGGAGATGTCTGTGGGTGTATCTGTATCTGTATTCTGTATCTCTGTCTGTGTTTTCTGTGGGGCGCTGTGGTGGTGGTGGTGGTGGTGGTGGTGGTGGTGTCGATGGTGATGTTGAGGGCAGACAGCGGCTGTGGGGGAGAGCGTTCTCGAGGTGTTGTTGCTGTTGCCGGCTGCAGCTGGCTGGTTCTGTGCCACCCGAGAGAGCCGCACATGCAGTTTTTACACAAAGCGCCAACGCGGGCATCGACAACATCACACGGGCACTGTCTATGTATTTATGGGCACCGTGTGCAATTGGGATCTGTCAAGGCAAGCACCGGCTGAGAACTGCAAACTGTAACTGCAATTGCAATTGTAGAGATAGAGATGGAGATGCAATATATACAGCCCCTGTAGATATATATACAGCAAAGTGAAAGACGTCCCCTCTCCCTCCCTCCCTCCCCCTCCCTGCCCCTCCCTCCCCTCCCTCCATCCATCCATTCCCCCCTCGGCCTCTACCTCGGCCACTCCTTCCACCCCCTCCCGTGCCCCAACTTCCTCCACTTGTCGATAAGCTTCGGCATCCCCTTCATCGCCTTCTCCCTGACCTCGAGCCTGCCCGCACACACATCCCATTAGCACCCCTCCCCCAAAAAAAAAACCAAAAAGAAAGAACCATACTTTGCCCTCAACGCCCTCTCCCACCCCTTCCCCTTTGGCGTCAACATCCTCTTCAACCTCGGCCCCACCTCGGCCCTGACGGCCCTCGCCGCCGAGCCCTTGACCGTCTCGGGGAGCAGCTCCTCAACGCCGCACTCCTGCGCGGCCTTGACGAGCTCCTTCTGCCGCCGCAGCGAGTATTTCGGGTTGTGCCATTTGCCCGTCACGGCCGATTTGGTGTGCCGGAAGATTGCGGCGTGGTTGCTTCCCGGCGGGTGCTGCGTGAAGAAGCGGTGCAGCAGTGGTGGGAGGCGCTGCTGCGCGAGTGTGATGAAGGTCGAGGGGGTCGACATTGTGGTGTGTGTGTGTTGTGCTGTGGTTGGGGGAGGGAGGTGAAGTGGTGATGGGTGGGTGGGGGGAAAATTGGGGCTTGGCGGTGATGGTGGGATGGGGTCAATGATTGCAGGGGTGAGGTGTGGTACGGACGAGTGATGTATCGATGAACCGTCAGTACTAAACCGCCCGCCCCCCCCCGCTTTAGAGTGATCAAGTTTGTGTGAGCGGTCTGTTGTTTCTATTATTTGAACAAGATATGTTAGCCAATATGCCTTTTTTTTTTCTTTTCTGGAGGGGGCCAGTATTTTACTGCGCCAGGAATATATAGCTGTGTACTTCAATGCACTGTCAATTATACAACGGCTAACCAATATATATACCGAAAAAAAGATACACGGGTACCATCCACGCCCACAAATTCTCAGGCTCAACTACTGTCTGCCTGAGGTCTAGCCTAGGCTCTGGTAAATTACTCTTGATGCTTGAATAGCTCGATCAAACAAAGAAAGACGAGACCCAGAGCGACGCACAAAGTCAGTGCTGTATGTGATTTCACTTTTATAGCACAAACAGAGCAGGCAGCCATCCGTAACGTATCTCGACACCTATCCAACTAACCTGCCACTAGATATAGTCACGTCACAGGGACTGCGGCGTCATCATTACACAAGCTAGCTAGACTTGTCTCTACTTTACCCCCGCTCTAGCATATATCCCTCCGGCCTTTCTCTTCTACCACCACCACCACCACCACCACCACCAATACACAAGCTTTGTTTCCACTTTATCGAGCCTGATCTGAGCTTTTTCTTCTCTCGGAATCTACAGAGGAACAAGATCCCTCTCTTTGCTCGCTCCAAAAACGTCTACCGCTCGCGCTGTATTTTGGCAACGCTGCTATAAAAAGTGGAATGCTGCATCAGTTTTACCCCGCCGATTTCCGGTACTCCACGGCAGTTATTCAGGGAGAAACATGCACTCACATATATAGTAGCAATACCGATAATCTCCCAGTTGATATGCACTAGATTACTTATAGACTATGCTATGCTATAACTACCACTAGCTACACTACACTATGCTATGCTATGATACTAACTCCCGCCTCCCCCCTCCTCAGACTAGACGACTCCCTTTATTTTTTTTCCACAAGTACCCTTTTTTACTACACATCACCACTATTCTTTAAATACAACTCCCCCCTAGTCTGCCTCTTGGAAATTAAACACTCACAAACAAAAACATTCACACACGACCGACCGACTGCAATTTAGCCCACATACACCCATACACACGAACGACAAAGACAAATGAAATATAAAAAAAAAAAAAACAGGCCGAGGTCCATCGAGCCCGATATAAAAAGATGTAAATAATACTTTGAAATAAAAGAAAAGAGAAAAGAGAAAAGAGGAAGATCCACAATCGTCCCCCATCATCGCCGGCTATAAAAAAGAATATAAAAAAAAATAGTAAAAAAATAGTATAGAAAAAATAAAAAAGATAGAATATCGTTTTTTTTTTAAATAAAAAAAAAACAGAAAGAAAAAAAAATATACCCAAAGTCCCCCCTACCCACCTCCCTACCCCACCTTGGTCCATCCCGCCCATCCCACCCCACCCATCTCCCTTTCCCCCCAAAAGAAAAACGAAAAAAAAGACAACAAGGAAACCCCCACTACTGCCCAAAGCTCAAACTCGCAAACGCATCCGGACTATGCCTCCCACTCTGCCACGCCCCAAAGTCCACACTCTCCTGACTCCTATGCCCGCCCTGCATCCCTCCCTTCTGCCCGCCATTCATCTGCTGCTGCTGCGCCTGCTGCTGCTGCTGCTGCTGAGGCTGCGGCAAGAACGGATTATTACTCCCCGCACTGGGCGCCGACATGCTCCTCTCCATCGCCGTCGTCGGCGGCGGCGGCTTATTTTCCGCCAGCGGCAGGGGCACGGGGTTTGCGCTTGGCTGCGGCGCGAGGTGGGGGTAGTTGAAGAGCGCGAGGATGGCGGACTTGTCGACGCTGCCTGTGCGCTGCTGGAGGAGCTGTGACTGGTATGGGTTTGGCTGTGGGGAGAGGGGCTGCGGCTGGGAGGCCCAGAGGGGCGCTTGTGGGGCGAGTTGCGACTGCAGGTAGTGTTGCTGTTGGAGTTGGAGTTGGTGGGCGGCTTGTTGTTGGGCTGCGATTTGTTGCTGCTGTTGTTGGGCTTGGAGTGCGGCTTGTTGTTGCTGCTGTTGCTGCTGCTGCTGGAGTGCGGCTTGCTGTTGGAGGAATTGCTGTTGTTGTTGCTGCTGCTGCTGCTGCTGCTGTATAAGCATCTGCTGCTGTTGTGGGGCCTGCTGCTGGTACGGGTTATTCATTGTCGGCGGCGCCGAGTTCGTTACAAACGGGTTATACCCGGCGACAGCCTGCGGCGCCGCATACATCGTCCCGTTCCCGTTCTGGCTATAGTACGGATTCGTGGGACTCTGCTGCGGTCCCGTCGAGTGCGTGCTAACCTGGTACTGCCCCTGCTGCGGCAACTGCTGCTGCTGCTGCCACCCCGTCGCCTGCATCTGTATCGGCGCGGGCACCGGCACCGGCACCGGCACTGGGGCCTGGAACCACGAGTCTGCGCCCGCACCATATGACGTCGGCGGCGCCGACTGCGGCTGCGGCTGCTGTATCGCCGGCGTGCTCGGCTGCGACGAGTAGATTGTTGGGGTGAGTCCTCTTGAGATGCCGCCGACCTCTGTCGCGCCGGGGGGTAGCGGCGGGAGCTCGCGGTCCAGCGCCTCGAAGGGGTTCGGACTCCCGGGCTTCTTGGCGGCTGCCGCGGGGGCGAGGCCCGGTGTCTTTGCGTTGTTCAGGCGGGTGAGGTGCTCGACGCTCTCGGCAACGTTGCCGTCGGTGAGAACGAGCACCTGTAGTATCTGCTTGTCGTCCTTGAAGCCCATTTCCTGCAGCGTCTTGAGTTGGTCCTCGTACTTTATGGCTGGCGGGGCCTGCACCATTCCGTGCGGGAACTGGACAGGCGAGGGAGCGGAGTCATATGGTGTGGAGCCCAGGACCTGTGTGACCTTCTTCTGCGAGGGGGAGGTGGAGCGGAAGACGCCGAGGCGGGAGGTGAGGCCACCGGAGACGGAGCGTTGTTTCTGCGGGGGTGCGGTGCGCTGCGACTGGAAGGAGGCGTTGCTAGATGAGGAGGAGGGGAGGGAGAGCCCGCCGCCACCGCCGCCGACGGAGGCCCCAAAGGAGGAGGATGCGCCGGAGGAGCTGGAGGAGGTGGAGGACGCTTGTTCCGAGGGGCCTCCGCGGAAGAGCTGGTACTCGTATTTGTTGCGGATGTAGCGCTCGAGGACGCCGACGGAGTCTTCGTTGCTGATGGGGGCTGGGTGCTTGGAGGGTTCGGGGTTGTAGTAGAGATTTGATTTGGCGTTTCCGTTTGCGCGCATGTTCTGTAGAGGTCAGTCTGGAGCTGCGGGGGGAGGGGGTGGAGGGGGAGGGGGAGGAGTGCGGTACATCGATCTGGTCGCTGGTCCATGAGTCCATTGAGATGGACTTTACTTTCGAGATGTGTGTCCCGAGTTTCCGGTGTAGTGACGCGCATCGTATGCACAGGAAGATACCTAGCTGTAGTAATTATGACGGAACGTTAGCAGCTATGGCGGTGATGGTGACGGCAGTGACCTGTGCTCTAGTTATATGTAGCTCCCCTATAGTTGCGAGGATCCAGGTTCACCGGAGAAGATGATGGTGGGGGGGGAGGGATGGGGGGGGAAGGGTTATTTACACTCCAACTCGCCCACGCTACATTGGCACAAAATACCCGGTCAGCACTTTAATCTCCATTTCACGTCAGAGGCAGAGGCAGAGGCAGCAAGCAAGCAGTAAGCAGTAAAGTAAGTAACAGTAGTAGCACCAACCTGGGTTCTGTGTCCCACAATCGGCACAGCGGTCATTGCCCGGTGCCGACTTGAGCAGGTCCTGGAGGATACGCTCGTTCCGGGCTTGCTGCCGCTTGTTGATTAAAGACATGTTTCTGTCCTCCCCCTCCTTGTGGTGGTTGTTTGTACCTGAGGTGACAGCAGCAGCTCGGGGGTGCTGGGGAAGCTGGGAAGCGCCGAAGTTAGGGGTTTTTTTTCTTTTTGCTCCTCGCGGCGCCGGAGGTAAAGGGCGGATTAATGCTAGGTTCGAGTCAAACGAGTGAGTGAGGTCGAGTATCTCGGATGAACAAGTTGTTTGTCGGTTTGGGTGATGGTTGCGGTGGTGTTGGTGGTGGGGGGGAGAAGGTGATGTTTAGACTGTACCTACTGGGGGTTGTTTGTTGAAGATGTTGATTCTGGTCAAGATCTAGTCAGGATCTAGGATGTTTTGTCTTGGAAGGGGGGGGGGCGTCTAAGTGCAGTCAGTGTGCAGCAGCAGTAAGAGAAGTGAGAGAAAGAAAGAAAGAAAGAAAAGGTGCACAGACAGACAGAGACAAACTGAGGAAAAGAGAGACAGGTTTCTAAAAGAAGATCAGGAGGGTTAAAAAGGGAAATAATGATCGTCTCCAAGCGGTTGGGTCTCTCATTTTCTCTCTCGAGCTATCTCGCCATACTCCATCCAGTCGTAGTCAGGCACAAAACCACCACGCAGGTGAATATTTACAGAACAGGCACATCTGCACATTCAACTGAAGGGAAGCAGAAGAAAAGAAAAGAAAAGAAAAGAAAAAAAAAATAACTCTGGTTCCAGAATTCTTCTATTGCATTGACGCTGGTAATATTATCTCCGGGCGTCTAGATATGTATGTACAATACATGTAAGGAAGCATTCTTGCCCTTCCCCCTTTGTCCCCTGTAGCCGCTGACAGAATCCATCCCATCGGTAACTGCCCATTCTGTATGCAAGGTTATGATATATCGGATTACATCGGAGACCGATTATCCAAATTCGACTCCCGGAAGAGAGAGAGCGAGCTCAAAGAGCCCTCTCCCTCCCCGCCAAAGAGCCAAAACACGGACAACCAGTGCAACATGCCTTCCACAAAGTCAAGGAGCCCTAAAGAGAACCCCCTTTCCCCGTTTGTTTTCTCTCGAACGCCAATATGACCGATGCTCGCCAGTAATGGTACGCGAGTAGTACGAATAAACGTTCTTGAGGGAAAGAAGGGAAGGAGGGCGCGTGAGACAAACAAGTGGTGAGAGAAAATGGCTCGGCGGCGAGAGCCAGACAGGGTTCAACCCTAACCCCCAGGAGGTATACCAAGACCTTTTTTACCGCCAGTGGGCATTTTTTTTTTCTTTTCACGATATCAGTCTGTCTTCCTCTTCTTCCTCTCTCCGTCCCATCTCTCCATCTTCAACAACAACATCGACCCCCAACCGACCATACTAACCCACAGATCCTCATCTCTACATGGCCGAACTAGACATGTCTGTATCCTTACCGCCATCATGTACATATTCTCCGTCCTCAATCAAAACTCCTTTCCAACGCCTTCCGTTTCGCAAGTTTTTCCTACCTCCTCCTTCTTCTCCTACTGCCCTTTTTTTGCACCACAACCATTTGCCTACTTCCGACGCCCCCCCGTTGCTGAATCCTTCGGGGTTATCCTTCGGGGGAACTCCCAATGGGTCGGATGTATACTTGGATGCTGGAAGACTGAAACGAGCCGACTCCACCCTGCTCCTCCAGAATGGAGGAAGCGGGACTAATGATTGGCATACATTCCTTAATGCGAGTAGGGAAATGCTTTGTAGGAATTATCATAGGGTTGTAGAAATGGAAATAGAAATGGAAATAGAAATGGAAATAGAAATAGAAATAAAATAATAACCATTTAAATGCCGTCCGTACCTACATGCAATCTTTGCCCATTGTCCATTGTGAAGTCTGAACAGAGGAGTTGGTGGTGCGAGCATGGGCCCGAGACAAACCCGTATGCTCCAAGTCTCTCTTCTACCTGACCAGGCAAGTGTTTCCAAGTCTCGCCAAGCCTCGCCTATTCCCAACCCCTGTCAGCAACAGTAACCCAACCACCAAGTTCCAACCCACCACACCTCACACCCAAACCAAACCAAACCAAACCCACCTCAATCCAAAACTATCTCCAACTCTACCTACCTACCTATCTCCGGCACCCCCCTCCCAATCCCCAGCACCCCCCCCCCCCCAAAACCACGAAAATGACGACTACCGCCGCCCCCCCCAAGCCCCTCGTCTCCTACCCCGCCAACCAAACCCTCTACATCACAAACCTCAACGACCGCATCCGCAAAGACGACCTCCGCCTCTCCCTCTACACCCTCTTCAGCACCTACGGCTGCGTCCTCGATGTCAACGCCCTCAAGACCATGAAGGGCCGCGGCCAAGCGCACATCGCCTTCCGCGACGTTTCCAGCGCCGCCCAGGCCCTCAGGGCCTGCAATGGCATGAACATCTTTGGCAAGGAGATGGTATGTCCCTGCCCCCCCTGCCCCTGCCCCGCGCTTTTTTCCTTTTTTTTTTCTACATGTTGCTGTGATGCGATGGAGCTAATTGCAGAGCAGAGAATCGCGTACTCAAAGTCAAAGTCGCACGCAATCTCAAAGCTGGACGGCACGTTTAAACTACCGACGACGGCGGGGAGCGCGGCGGCAGAGGCGGTGGCGGCGGTGCCGTTTGTGGCGGTGCCGAGTGCGCCGGTGGAGGCGACGGCAACAGCGACGGCGGGGGTGAAGAGGCAGAGGGATGAGGAGAGTGGTGAGTTTTCTGGTTCTTTTTTGCTTGAGGGGGGGGGAGGGGCTGGCTTTGTGTGGTGTGGAGTGAGGACTAATGTGGTGTGGTTGTGTGTGTAGATGAGGAAGAGGCCATGGATATGGAGGATGACGATGAGTAGGCAGGGGCAGGCGGGCAGGATGGGCAGACGGACGGACGCGGCCAATGTGGGTAATTGGGGGGGCTATGGGGGCTTTTAGAAAAGAGGGCCATGTGATGATAACCATGGTATGCTGAAACCGCCGCGTTGTTTTTTTCTCTCTTTTGTTTCCTTTTTTTCTTTTTTTTACAGCAAAAGAAAAATCAAATAAAAGCCCTTTCTTCTTTTTTTTTATTTTATCATGATCGAAAAGACGCTGATTCGCTGTCTGGATTGGGATTTGGCTTGTAGATTAATTGATGGGAGATCATATATTGATTGGTATTAGCGATAGTGGTAAGTCGTAGCTATCTATCAGATCTAGTGAGTGTGAGTGCAGTGTGATATCTTTCATACAGGTGAGGTTTCTTGATACTTCTCCAGCGCGTGATAAACCTTTGTGCCAAACACTCGTAAAATACACCTGACAGGAAAGCCACCACTCAAGTGACGACGGCACAGCGCCGAGTGATATTCCGTGACCCATAATATTTGCAAAAAAAGATCAATTTAGTCTTAAAATCCCCCATGAGATAGTAAGAGACTCAGAAGGCCGAGGGAATCTTCTGTGTTGGCAGATCTATATCTGCGAGAAACCAAATCCAATATAACCCATTATATCTGTTGATCGTGGTGTGGTGTTAAGATTTTGGTCATGGGGCCCGGGGGTCACGGCGGCGTGTTGGCCTTATCTTTTCTCCATCGTGCATATTTTATCCCCACAAATTAAAGCTATCCGGTCGATCACAGGGGAAGTGGACCCCCGGCTCCACTACTCGTACTTATATCTGCATGAGTGACAGTCGAAAAGCCAACCCATATATACATTTCGGGTGAGCCCGTGTGGCCAGTAGATACACACGCCACAGCGTTTTTCTTTTCTGCAAACGAAGGGATGATTTGTTTCCATCTTCGTTTAATTTAGTCTCCTTATTACCCTTTTTTTGCAGTCAATATCTATCATTCATTATTTGTATATGCCCCGCAGCTTGAAAATGTTAAAAAAAAAAAAAAGAAAGCAACAGGCCCCGAGAGGACTCGCGCCTCATCTCCATGGTAAAGGTCCGATTGATATATACAAATATATACCCAGGCTAGCGCATTATTATAACTGCATGTACTACATACATGTATTCTGCTTGCCAGACTGCACGCTGGAGTGGGTGGTAATACATGACGTACGTACGCGCACCCTTCCCGCCAGATACTATCGGTTAGATTGTGAAGTTTGGGGTGTATGAAGAAACGACTTGAGTGTGATTTGAACACGTGAGCTTGTAAGAGGTTAAATTGTGAAAGCAAGAAAATACATGTATACTATTGTGCCCCTGGAGTTCCAACATCGATGTGGAAATCCAGTCGCTCTATATATACAGATATTCCAATACTACGTGATCTCCTGATTATATAATTCCTGGCACTAAACCTTGTCTGAAACCCTTGTTCCTACTATGAGTCATCTCTTGTGCATGTGTAATTACTACACATAACCGATGTCACAATGCCTTATTTCTACAGATTGAAGGAAGTCAGGTTTAGAGATGTATATTTCCATCACAGAAGATCACTCGGTCCTTCCACTCCCTTACTTAACCTGTCATCAACACCCACTAACACCACGAACACTCATTCCCGTCGACACAACAACTCCTCCGCACGTTGGGGCGACACCGCGCTTTTAAAACGACCTTTCGGCCTCCTCTTTACCTCTCACCCATGCAAGTGCGTTATCCCTTGGCTTGGTAGAAACTGCAAATGGCAGGACTTTCTCCCTCGATCTCATCTAGTGGCGAAGTCACTACTCCGCGCACGCACTATCAACACTAAGTCACACGCTACTACTCAAAGGATAAGAAAACTACAAACACCACGTTTTTTGCTTGACGCCGCGTTCTCTACACCTCCACCTCCTTCGCTTCTGCGGCTCGCATCATTGGCACCCAGGCACAGCACAATGGATCAAAGCACTATATGTGGTAGGCGCCCCCAACCTTGATCAAGTTCCTGTATCACTAACGAACCTGTCTTCTTTTACCAACCACGGCCCAGAAGAGTTCATAAACACATAGACTACGAGCACATTCATAGATGCGACCGGGTTCCAAAAGCGGTGCAGTATTCTTCTCGTCCCGGGCGTAGTTATTGTGCCCGAAGCTTAGCTTAGCTAGGAACCGACCTAACAGCACCCTATGTGGCGCCGCCACCGCATCGAAAGACATCCTCTTTAACAGGAATAGAAGGTTTGAGATGTAGCCCAAGGGGAACGAGCACAGCACTCTTCCGTTGTAATGGTTTAACGGCGTCATCTCAAATGGCATAGATGCATGTACGTATATACTGATATAGAAGAACCTCTAACCACGAGCAAAGTCAAGGACAAGATTCAAAGGCCTGTGGTTGACGTATGTCATAATATATTGCAGCGGGGATAGCTACATGTGGAGGTCTATATTAAACTAAACCGCCCCCGCACTCCCGTGCTTCCCCGTGTTATCTTATCTAGCTGGCCACAAAAAAGGAAGACATGTGTTCTAATTGGCTTGTATCAACCACCATCCATCGTTCCTACTAACGGATTCCTCCTCCCGCTTTCCTCGCACTCCCAACTCATGTCTAGCCATTTGCGAGTATGTATCGGCAATTTCACGTGCATGGTGGAACTTCTCAACGGAAAGGTAAGGCTTACTTTTTGCAGCCATGTTGACTTGCACAATGGAATAACCCTGAGATCTAGAATTAAAGACACTCAACAACAACAGCGCTAAATAAAAGGCTATGGTCCTACATCCTTATAAGCAGCATAGTATCACTATATATAACACTCCGCGTCTATGGCCATGAGCTTGGAATTGCGTACTTCAGTTATGGATGCCTTTTAGCACTGGTCCATGTCTTCATTCGAAGGTCAAGGGACCATCTGCGATTTCAAACTCCGAGACGAACCTTGAACTAACTACACTTATATAGGGAAAGCCTGGTCAAGGCGTGAGCTCTTTCTGAAAACACTAGGCTTCTTTGCGTATATATACCACGCTTTAGTTACCTGAAAGTTTCTATGTTTTGCGAGACATCAGCTCGCGTTTCATATGGGACGTCATCACGATCATGAGCTCACCATAGTTCCCCGCTACATGCACTAGAACAGTCAATTAGTTAACCACAATTAATATCCGTGGGATAACGCCATCCTTCGATATCCGTTATATACGGGGTCTTTATCGATCCCAAGAGAGCACCAATATTCTTCTATAATCAATACCCCTCACGTCAACTGTGCATAAATAGTACACCTTACCTCCCCCCCCCGCCCCCCACTTTCCATCTGTCAAGCCCACACTCGCTCCAAAAAACAAAACAATCATTACCACCAGACACATCCAGGATGCTCAACGCAAAATCCCTCGCTCTCTGGGCAGCAGTCTTCCTCGCCGCTGCCAACGCAGTACCCTGCAAGCCATGCAATAATGGTGGCCCCAGGCCACAGCTTGGAGGTCTCACAGGTGCCCTCCCGTTCTCTCCACCAGTCCCACTCCCCGATGCTGGGTCACTTAGTGGCATGGCCACTAGCATGGCTTCCGGCATGACCGGCGGGGCTGTTGGTGATACCTCCTCGGTCCCAGTCGTCGGTGGAGCTATACCTCTCGACGCTGCTGGATCCCTCGCCGGTGGGGCTGGATCCCCAGGCCCAACCGTCGGTGGTCCTTTGGAGCTATTGGAGGACCATGTCGCAGATCTGGGCAAGGTTGCTACTGGAGAAAAAGACCCGCTGACGGTCATTGAGGATCATATTGCCGATGATGTTGGAGTCGCTGCCGATGGTGCTAGACTCGCTCAAGACGCGCTCGGTGGGGGAACGGCGGCTGCTGGCACCCAGTAGATTTTAGGTGTACGGTGTCGAGAAGCACCGCTTCTTTGATACTTTTTTAGAAGGAGGGGCAGAAGTGCTGGAGATGTCGTTCTTGGGCGTTGTTTGGTCTTAGATTTTGTTGTTCCCCCGTACGTATGATGCTCTTTACTGGTTACTTTATATATTATAGTGGTGTGGCTCCCGGGAATCTATACATTCATTTGATGATCTTTTACTTGATCGCACCTTCGTTTATTCGATTATACCTCATGTTCAGATATTACATATATTCGTTCACTCATAAACTCACATACTATTTCTTATTCACACTCATTTATACATTCTTCTCATATTTACACACTCATTGATACTCTCATCTACACTCTCATCCGGCCACGCACCCATTATATCACCACATTCCTTCCTATTTCTTACTCATCACAAACACGCACAAACTATCTTATCTCTCTTACCCTTTCATTCGTTATCTCTCTCTATCTTTTCCTTCTACACCCTCCTTCATCTTTTCCTTGTCACATTCTCTTCACCTTTCCTTTCTACACTCTCCTTCATTCTCTTTTCCTTCTACTCTCTTCACATTTCCTTATACACTCCCATTTATTTCCTTTTCCTTTTCCTTTTCCTTCTACACTATCCTTAAATTTCTTCTCTTATCTCGTAGTGGGGGCATTATCGATCCAAACATGTATACGTATATAAACGACCTCTTCTGCACGCGAGACACGAACGGGGGGGAGGGCGCAGATCGGGTGCCCGCCCCTTTAGTAGGTCTCGGGTCTGACAAATAAAAATAAAACTATACAAAGAATTATATGTTGCATGTGCGATACATGTGATGTGATGTGATCTGTGTAGGCTCGTAGCTTCCTCGTTATTTAGTGAATTCATCATCCTATTAATTGCCGCCGGTCTATCCTATCATATATTATCACTCGAGCAACCACGCATGGGTGAATGGAAGCGGAGTAGCGAGGAAGAGATGGCTGCATTAAGATACACTGTTCTATCGTTCGTGAATCGGATTTAAAACCCCGCTGCCGCTCATGGTCGAAACGTGGCTACGTACATTTCCTCGCCATCAAGAAAAGGCAGCTAGTTAGTCGCCACAGGCGTTGAACCGGCGCCTATTATATTTGTCTACCGCGGTGCCTTTCGCAGAGAGAAAATGTATCTACATGCGTCCTTGTTTTCCAAAGTCACTGGCCACCTACTACCCCGCATTGATTCTCCGATAACTAAAGCGGGGGAGACGACGGGCCCAGGCGTGCGAGAGGGTGTCATCACTGGAAATCACTCGCGGCTTGGCTTCAGCTTTGGTTTGCCAAGGCTTGAAAACCTGCTCTGATTCGCTCAATCGACTGTACCGCACTATCTAGCTGGAAATAGTAAACTTAATTAATTGACCCAATCTGTAAATAAACCAGTCACTACTAAGCACCACCACCACCACCGCGCCTCTGAATAGGCAGCGGCATAAAATATACGGTATTCTGGCTCGGTCGGGTCATCCTGACGCATTCGTTAGACCACGGCCGATGAGCTCTACCCCAAAGCTCGAATGAGCGCTGTATTACCAGCTATCCATGGGACTGCTACATAGTTAGTTAAGAATGAATGCAACATCACGATCACGGTATCCCCTAACACACGCTTATTCCTGAGCATAAAGGGGCCACACCGCACTCCCAGAAGGCAAATACATCCAACTCTTCCGAAACCAAAAAAGCAATTAAAACGAATATAACAATGATTTCGACCCCTATGATCACTTTATTAGTAATTGTACGTTTTTTCCCCTACTGCGAGTTTGTTTACTAACTTGCCACTCACTGCGCGTGCTTATAGACCGGTGCTTTGACCGCACTGGTGAACTACGACGCGGGATGGGCCTATTTGAAGGAGACTCTGAATCTAGAGCCACGCGACAAGACTGAGAATTACTGAGGGGTTGAGGGCTATCTATATGTAAATATATTTAAAGGATGATAAGAAGTATTGGCGTTTGGGACCTGTTTTGGTGGTGGTTTTGGATCAGGCGTGGGAGTTGGGGGCTCTTTATTGTTTTGCTTTGGAAATGTCTTGTGCTCTGCCAGTCGGAGGGGACAAAAGCTTATTTACTTTCGGTAGCCCTTTTGATTAACCGGATCCTATTAATGTATCTGATGGTTAGGGGAACGAATGAAAAAAAATACTACGAAAAGATGAATACCCCTCAAACATAGAAATTTGATCTAGTCGATGTTGCAGAATCTTCATTCGAGGTGAAAATCCAGTCAGAAGATAAATATTGAATAGAGTTATCGTTTCTCTGTTAAGAAAGATAAGCTCACTCATTCAGACGAAGATCATAAACGGCATGGAGGTATGATGTGCTATTCTCTCCTACAGCGAAGGTACCCAGCGGCAGAGAAAGAAATTATGGGTGTTTCTGCTTTGTGTATTCCTTGAGTAGACATTGCTCGTGTATTGCTTCTTCCATCATTGTTTCAAAGTTTTTCGATCCACAACACTGGATGGGTTGAGTACTTCCGAGCAGTGGCAGGTGTTGACACAGCATATTCGAACAGCTCATATGTACGGGTTCGAAATTGTTTCAAAAGCCAAATATCTAACAAGGAGATTTCCTCCATGTCGAGTGATGTTTCATGACTATAATTACACTCTTCTTACAGTATCGTAGATCTAGAAATGAGAGAATTCTACATCCCTTCCTATCGTGTACGCATAGTAGTGCCGATGTTCTTGGTAGAATTCATGTAATTCTAGAGCTAACTAAATACATGCATAGTATATTTCAGAATGGTTTGGCCTTTGTGTCGAATATGTCAGAATGACGCGTCAGAACAGGTGCTAGTAGGCACAACTTGACGATACCTCGAGACGAGAGGGAATAGTGGTGCTACACACACAACACTCGTCAAGGTTCCATCTTTCAATCAACTCGCTTCGAACTATCAATGAAGCTCTCAAAATCTATTTATCCCGAGAACTCAAGAGCCCATGTGTGTAGTCCACACTCACCAATAACTGGGAGAACTCAAATCTCTTTAACTGCACCCGCAGGTCTGTTATAAGACTACCTTGTCGCCTCACAGCCCACAATGTTGATTAATGAACAGATAACTAACCTGCATGACCACAGATGCCGCCATCAGTACCCACCTCGCGGCAAACCCTTGAAACTACAAGGCAGCAGCTACCAGAGCGCCGTCCCAATGCTCAAATTACTGATATTCCTTGCATAGTACGAACCTGCAAATAATCCCGAGCATCCGAGGGTCCTGTAAGAGGAATCTCTTCTTGAAAAATGTAACCAAGTTATTCCTCCATCTAAAGTCACTCAAGCTTGTTAGGATTACTACCGACCCCGCATACACCTGTCAAAATTTATCCTTGTATACCCCTTGTGTTTGCCACGAACTACGGGCCATACTATAGACGAACGGCCACTATCTAGCGAGATAATCGTTGCTAGAGTCAGTACCTAGCCACACCAATACTTACGATACTCTTGTAGGTTTCACCAAGGTTGGATTCAGTTCCCCCGCATTCAATTTTTCTACCTGAAACTATGACAGAGAGGGTAAAGGGTGAAAAATTGCAATCTTGATCGATTGCTTTCTGACTTTACCTAGACTAGCTAACTTTAAGTTACAGATAGCGAGTGAGAGCCTATGAATCCATCCATCTGACACAAACGGGATTAGGGAGCACAAGAAGTTGATATCAGTTTCGTCCACATATCTAAGCTAACGGCTACACTATTAAGGGTCCAGCTGGGGATACGTCTGCAGGTAATCAGCACATGATATGCAGGTATCACATCAAGCTACACCGGTACCTAAAATTGAGCTAGAGGTGGCCTATCATGTAATAGCCAGACCTACCTACTCTTTCCATACGGCACCATAGGTAGTGTAACTACGCGTATATTAGTATACGTATCCTTGTATTTATCTTTATTTGTGTCTTACTTGACCAGTAAGCAGTAAGCAAGTAAGTGGAATAGCAGAAACCTAAAAACAAGGATACTAATGATTTCCGCGCAGATAAATAATTCCATATAGTTACCGCTCCCCTACCCATTATAAAGAGCTGAAGAGGGTTCATGGTTCCTCTTACTGCCGCCACCAGGGCTAGCTGAGATTTTGCCAAGAAGCCTCCTGGGATAAACCAGGTTCAAAAAGTCGATATTTCCGAGGTACCGGAATTTGTTGTGTTGCACAGACCGTCATGGAGCAAAATTATTGACGATAGCACTGGCGTGGCTTTCACTAGGTACAGTAACCCGGAATCTGGATGTAATTAGTGGGGATGCCGATGCCCAGCTCAAGAAATCCTTGAGGTTGTTCATGAGTCGCACAAGTTTGGTTCTAGAGCTCACTCACTCTGTATGTCATGCTCAAAAAGCAAGAGGCCTTCAGATCGTGTTATAAACAACTTTGTTATTAACGATCGCATGGGATATCCTAGTTTCAACTGCACGAGGACAACTTCACAGCCGCTCACTCGCATCGATTCATCATAACCACGAAAATCTCGCGCCCCACCACCACATTGAAACCCTTTCTCAGTGAAACATTCTGTGGATCTCCCGCCCAACAGTCCGAGTCAATCAAATCAGTCTCCAGAAACCAAGAAAAAAAAACCAGGGAATCATAGGTCCGCTTACCGACCCACTGCGTAACAAGAAAAAGAAAGCGAAAAAAGGCGCAGATTGATCGCTTTGATGGCGCGGGTTCAAGCCAATCGGCTGCTATCGAACCCAAAGAAACCTTACTGAATAGCTTGTTGATTCGGTGGGGTAAATTGCGTGTTTAAGGATAAGGTGGATGCAAGCGATAGGTATTTTTTTTATTATCGATTCGCTCATAACTCCATGATAGCCGTTAACATGTTCTGCTCGGGTACTTCATTGTCCTTAGTGTAGTCGAGGAGTACCCCAGGAAATACGTACAGTGGGCTCCGTCCCTCCCGCAATGGCGTGTGGTACTCACGAATTAGTTTTCACACGCGAGTTAATTTAATGCCCAAAATTACCGTAACCTAAGGAAAAGGCTCGCTGCTACAATAATGATAATAATAACATTAACATTAATGAAAACATAAATCTCGCCTTGCATTGACGGTGGAATTGCGACGTGGAGATCGATACAGTGCTAACAAGGATATCCTAAAGATATCTCTACCTGGTTCAAAGATGAACGAATAGTTGGCCACCGGTGCTTCCTTTACATTCCCCGTGCCAGGACCACGTATGTACTTTTTTTTTTTTTTACCCCGGGTGTCAGTGTCGGTCTGTATGTCTGTCTATTTGTCTTGCAGCAGGAGCAATATCTTCTTGATACACTTTGCCACGAATCGCCCACGATTACCGGTACCTAGCCGTCATCTAACTAACTGAGTAACCCTTGTCGACAAGACAAGAGACCGTGACTTCGTATGTCTGTGTCTGGGGTATGGGTGTAGAACGCTCATAGAGTAAGATATATTGGATAGGGCCTTGGTAGTGGTAAATTCGTACTAAATTGATTGATCTACAGGGTGCTATGCTCGGAAAAGTGTAAAGACACGTGAGAGGGATTTCCGGGCTCAACGCTAAGGGACGCCATACGAGTCCTCGGGTATACCATTAGGCGTAGTGGGTAAGCGTATGTACCCACTGGTACGTTGCTACCAGCTTTTCGAAACCATTGATCTTCAGGGCAAGATGAATCGGCAATCGGTAATTGTAATACCTACTAATTGGCCAGTGTGAACTTGGGAGGCGCGGTGGGATCTCGAATAGTGGGGGAATGAAGGGAAGAGAACTATGTGAGGGATACTCTTGTATGTCTCTTGCACTACAATTGACTGATGATGCTGATATTGGTGATTACATCAGTTGAGTCTCTAGGAGTACGTATTGAAAGCTAATTGTCTTTGGTAAGACAGGTCCTCGGACACCGGCCCTTGAGATTACCGGGCAGTTGAGATACGATGAGATATGCAACGACCCATTACCTAGAGTACTACTCAGGGTAGATAGATAGCATGACATACAAGATTCTGTTCCCTACACAGCCATTATAATTATGGCATTGAATATAGAATTGGACACACACCCACAGACCACGACAGCACACGGACACGCCGACATACGCGTAACTTGCCCGAGGAAGAAGAGGAAGGAAGAGTGGGATAGAGAGGTGGCTGGGCTGGGCGGGCGAACCCTCTCTTAGCAAAATAGCTTAAACTAGCCGATCCAATTCGGCCTTTCCTAACTACCGGTAGCTGCCGCACTGGAGAACACCACAACATACCACGCTAGGCAAAATCCTAATCCCTGGCGGGCTGCCGTTCTGCATCATTATCAACTTCCTAACCTCCTCCTGCCTACTTCTACCCACTCTAACCACTATACGAAACCCGCAAATCCCTGCAACTGCCGGTCCCGGCTGTTCTCCGAAACACAAAGCTAGAGTAGAATGGGAGAAACCCCGACCTTTGGAAGGGAGCCGATCTGTCTGCTTCTAGAATTAATCGAAGGTGGCTTCTGGAACAAAAATATACACAAGCTTGGGAGCGTGCGCCTGATTGATATCAGATTTCATAGGTGATAACAACCCGCCCGCCCGGTCCCACGCGCCTGGTCCCTCGTTCTATTGAATTGTTTTTCTTGTTTTTATTCCTCTTTCGCCGAATAGATTACACCATTCAAACACCCCATGTGGTATATTCTTAACCGAAAAGAAAGGAAAGAAAATCAAATGAGCAGGTCCAGGATATGGTATCCGCGGGTTATCGGTGATAATGGTGGTGTGGATTTTGGACCCATAAGCGCTAGCGACGACGTCGACAGAGAGACGAAGCGGCGCTTTCCCACCGATGTAGGGCAGGGCAGCAGGAATGTCGGGCCTAGGTACAATAGTGATCTTGCACAAAGCCGAACCTTACTTTCAGGCTGTTCCTGAGGGAAAAAAAAAAAGTGCTGGGCTGGGGTAACAACGATGTCGATGTAGGTCTCAATTGCTGTGCCTGGCACCCGCATGTAAGTGCCAGAGGGAGTTGATTAGGGCCTAAAATTTCTCATATGTAGATACTCACTTGAAATTTTACATACTCTGCAACAATGCTCTAACAAGAGGCTGCGGATTGTTGTACGTAAAGCTTGATTCTTTTTTTGCAACTCACGGTAAAAAAGAAAATGGGAGGACTTGCAATTGCGGGAAGAAACCGTTATTGTGCGCCCCCCCCACGTGCTCCCTTTTCCTCCCCTCTCCTCAGAGTATCATTATCCTCCCCCCACCATAGTTGAAACGTGATATGGGAAAACCTCACCTCACACATGTTTCAGATATATGAAAGTCTTGGTCTTGTCTGGTCTTGATTTCAAGTGATTTGATTGAAAAAGTAGTAATTCAGGTTTTTAAAGAAGTGAAGAACACGAAACAATTTGAAACAAGTGAATTGGGAACCGCAACCGAGATTACAGCTCGCAAGAAGAATAGAAAGAAATACAAGTAAAAAAGACTAAAGGAAACGCGTGGTCAACACGTCTTTGGTGAAAAAGAAGAAATAAAAAAAATAGAGAAGTAAAAAATGAAAAATATACCAGCTCCTCCCCTCCACTCAGCATCCAACTCATGCATCCATAAAAAAACGAGAGACAATAAAAAGAGAGAGAGAAAAAATACAAACATGAAGCTCAAATGCCACCCAAAATAAAAACGAATGATGAAATAAAAACAATAACCCCAATGTGCCCCGAAAAAGCGCAGATAACCAAACCAACCAAACCAGTCCGCACTAATAGTAACCATGATCGATATAACCAGCTATCAATGTTTTTCCGAGAGACTTCCTTTTAGGATTCCCCGGTCGCCGTGTTTTACAAAATCGATCCCGTTCCCGAAAGGTCGAAGGAAGAATGGAAGAGAAAAAGTCTCGACGTATTGATTAAAAATCCCTTCTCCGTCTCTTGATTGATAGACAGTAAGCTAGATCCATGATAACCCAAGAAACCCAAAACCCCTCCCCCCAAATCCTATCTTGCCCGTGTTTTCCCCTCCTGCTCCGAATTCGAATGTAGTAGTAGATGATGGTAGGATACCATACCACTCTCCCAGAAGTATTAAGAGTATATATGCTGGTTTTTTTAAAAAAAAAAAAGTAAATGATTTTTTTCGTGTCGCCTCGTGTCGTGCCGTCCAACGTCGTGAGGTATCTTTTTTTCCCTCCTTTGCAATCGGAGATGCTACTGCAAGTAGCACTTCAGAAGTGAAAATAGAGAAAATAAAGGAAACAAAAAAACACAATCGCAAGCCCTCCCCGCCCCAAAATATAAGCGCCTCATTAAGTTTCTTTTGTGCCCACACAAATCCCCAACCTCCACCCGCAAATGTAAAAACCCCCTTGCATCTAAAATCCCAAGTAACGAATGATATAAAAGAAAATTAAAAAAAGACAAAAACAACAGCGCCGAACTCTTTTAAAAAGACAATGCCGCTCCAAAGGACCTATCTGAATCGTATCATTTACTCTTCCCGTCTCCTCTTTCTTCGGCTCTTCTTTGACTCTGAAGTCGATGAAGAGGAGGACATCTTGTCTTTGATCCCTGATGAAGCCTGAGCAGCATCAACAAGCACGATGCCTAAAGGGCCACCCTGCTCCCCGAGCATGCTATCAGAATCATCTTCACCCATCATCTCACCGTCAATGAGAGCCATGTGGATGGTTGTGCTACCGTGAGTTCGCGCGTGCTGGCTGAGGTTGTCAGACCTGGAGAACTTCTTACCACACTCACCACAAGAGAATGGCTTATCCTTGGTGTGGAGCGAGCGGAAGTGGCGCTTGAGGTGTTCCTGGCGGCGGAAGCGGCGGGAGCAAAGGTGGCAGACAAAGGTCTTTGAGGGATCCTCAGTCAACGACTGCTTGCGTCCGCGGCGGACGACTGGGGCTGGGGCAGCATCGCACTGGGAGTCTGAAGAGTCACAGAATGAGAGCTCAGTGGGCGCGGGGGTGATTGAAGTCTCGATGCGTCCACCACAGAGAGGTGCAAGAAGATCGCAATCATCGTTGTACTGCATGTTGCGAGCGCTGAGGACGATATCGTCAAGCTCGGCCTCTGAGTCATATGACTCGACCTTGATCATCTTCCTCTGCATCTTTCGCTTCTTGGAAGGAGCGACAGAACTGTCTCTGGATGAGTCTGATGGAGGCGGGCTCAATGGTGCAAAGAGAGTAGCAACATCACTATCGAAGCTCTCCTCGTCATCGCTAAGGTCGACATCCTCTACACCCCATGTGGAATCCTCCTCCTCGTCAAAGCAATCACGGTCACGCTTGTTGCTACCGTTTCCAAGCAAAGCAGCTGGGTTGATGGTTCCCTCAGAAAGGCTCATGATACCAGAGACAAGACCATCATCGGAGTCAAAGTCAGACAGATCGTCGAGACCGAAGAAGCTACGGCTGAAGTCCTTATCCTCATTCTTAACACCCATGTGGCTCTCAGTGCCACTGAGCATGAAGTTGTGCTCATCGTCATCACCACAGATTGTTGGCAGTGTGGCAAGGTCAAGGTCCTTATCCGACGCAGATGGGTTAGGTGATGGGTAAGTGAGCTTACGTGGATCACAGAAGTCAAGCTCTGACTGAGAAGAGCAGTCTGAAGCTGGTGAAAGCGAAGGGCAAGCTGAGACGAGTACTGAAGGGCTGCAGGCTGGAAGAAGGTTTGGTGTGTAGATGTATGCTATATCACAAATATCTTAGCAATGCTTTCCTAATTAAGCTTTCTACAAACTCGTCAAGTACCTGGTGTCATTGGTGGGCTGTTTTCCCAAATCTCTGACGGAGTTACAGTGCCGGAGCAGTCATCCAGCGACCACGAGGTGATAATAGGTGTTGACATTGTGGTGCTCATCGGTGAGGTGCTGATGGAGCTGCTGGAAAGAGTGGGTGTCGAAGGAAAGAAGTACAAATCACCTCCAGCTGGGCCATCCATACCCATCATGGTCGGTGAAGAAGGTGTAAGAAGACCGGTGTTCTTTTGCAGCGATTCGGGTGAGAGAGTTCCAGGCATGTGAGTGATCATGGTAGGTGGCTTCAAGTGTGAGGATGATGGTCGTGAGTACACTAATGCTGAGGGATAAGGAATATTTGAGCTCTGGTCACTTTGAACTGGGTGTGTTGAAGAACGACCATTAGGATGCGGGAGGAAGTGACCGTGCTGCTTGGTCTGGGAGGTAGTGTCGGGAGTGTAGTAGAGGAAGGAAGATGTTGACTCCATTGTGGTATTGGTGGTATTAATTGGTATTTTACGGAACTATTGCGATTAAGTACTGACTACTACGAACTGTTGGCTAAACTAAGGCGTGTTGTGCTCGTAAAAACTGTATGATATGCTCCTTGTGAACGTGACAAGATATTATTCCTCAAGACCGATTAATGAATGTGGTTGTAGTGAGTGTGAAGTGGCTCCAAAAGATGGTGAGATATTTCGTATATGGTCGAATTGAAGCTATACTGTAGAAGCAAGGCGACAAAATTATAAAGTATTAAAAGGTACCCGTGGTTGTAATTGTTGGTGTATAAAGAAGGAATTCAAGGAACAGTTGAAGAGTTCCAGTGGGTATATAATAGTAGTGGACCGGGGAAATGACCTTTTTTACTTTCGTCGACTAGTGCTATGCCTTTGTAGGAGATATTGGGAAAGTCCAAGCAAAGGAAGACCAAGAAGAAAAATCAAACAAACTCAAATGAAGGAATGGAAAGGCCGACAGCACACACAGTACGAAAAGAGGATCCTAAAGGAAATAAAAGAGGGTAAAGTAGGAAGGATGGTGAACTGAAAACCACGAAGAGATGGCGGGACAGTGGGGAAGAAGAGTAAAATGAAGTAGGGAAGGTAGAGGCCGCAGCTGGCTGCTTGTTTAGGGAAGACTACCACACGTACCAGTAATGACCGTAGGGAAATCAAAAAAAGCAATAAATGGGCAAAAAAAGATATGTATTCCAATAAATTAATTGATGATGATGGGTGGGTGGGTGGCATGGGTCGACATGGCGATGTGGTTAGATGGTTAGAAGAGATTGTGAACCGAACGATCCACACACCTTACACACCATACAGGTCCATACATCCACCAGCTATCACTGCCTACCACCACACCTGCAACACCTACATACACTCACACACACTCACACACATACAACTCGCTCGCACCTCAGCATCCAGGCTTAGAACAGAATAGCCACTCTGCACGTGCTTGGATCGTCCCTATTCAGCCAATTAACGCGGTCGGAAGGGAACAAGGCCTTGAATCTGCAGGTAGGAAATGGACAAAAACTGATTTATTTCCTGCACTTGACAAAAGTAGCATGTAGTATTTACGAGAGCGGTTAGATTGTCTAATAAAGCAACAACCAAAAATGTACGATGAGTGACAGACCTGAATCTCAGCGGCATGAGTGAAGCAGTTAGCAGCTGTGGTGTTATTGAAAGTTTCTCCAACGGCATCCATACATTATTACCATACCATAAACCCATATCCATAACATCTGGGTGTATGCGCCATAAGCCTTGGTGGTGGAGAGACAAACCACCACCGTTCCATCCAACGAGGTTCCATAGACGCTGGTCATTCAGTCACTGCCTCAGCAACAGTTTGGAATTATGTATCCTCTTGTTGCCCGTCGCCGCTGAGCACAGGCGTGAGTGAGAGTGACAGTGCTCTATCCCCACGATCCCGCCAATCCAGTTCGAAGCTCGGGTTCCGCCGCAGTCATATTCGTGGGAAGTCAAGCAAGGGTTGTTGAACCCGAATCCCTTCACGATAGGTCAGTCCAAGTAGCTAGCTAGGTACCCCAATTACACTAATAGCAGGCTATCGCTATGGCCTCATCAGCTAAGCGGTCAAATCTCAGGCCCTGCAATCAATAATTGTCAGTCCAAAGAAACCCATCAGGCGGCGATTCTTTGTCGCATCTCCGCCCTCCTGCAACACCCAAATGCCGCGTTCCTTCGGCCAGTATGAATGGAGATATCAAGATGAGCGCGGCGATGCGCCACTGCCTCGGCCACCACACTCGAACAACAATACGCAACTGAGCTCAAAAAAATGCATACCTGGTTTTGTGCCCCAGGTAATAAACATCATTTCGTCATTTATTTGACTTCGCCACCCTGATAAACCACTTTCTTTGGTTCTGCGGTTTACCGCCCTTGCATTTTCTAGTTGATGCTGCATCATCGCGCGACTTCGAGAGAGCAAAACAGCTGAACATGTAGAGCTAGCGAGAGAAAATGTTCTAGTGAATAAGCAACCGAGGGAAGGAAAAAAAAGAGTTTGATCAACCACAACGACCATCATCATCACCACCCACACACCCACACACACATACAGACCCGCACTGATCCAAAAAAAGGCATTTAGCTCGTTGACGAGCCAAAAAGCAAAACGACACTGAGAGTACCCTA
The DNA here is from genome assembly GCA_024713935.1 of Morchella eximia. Taxonomy (NCBI): domain Eukaryota; kingdom Fungi; phylum Ascomycota; class Pezizomycetes; order Pezizales; family Morchellaceae; genus Morchella; species Morchella eximia. The sequence goes on from JAMGZG010000020.1 coordinate 957,513, forward strand.
AAGTACTAAACGGGCAGGGAAAGAACATCCATCAAGCTGAACAGGGACTTCCCTGCCAATCTCGTCGCAGCCGTGTCTTGACTGGGACACCAACCGCGAAGCTCCGTGGGGTCAGCTTTTGTCCATGCACACGAGCTCTGCGCGTGTGTGTGGATAGGTTCCCTCTTAGCAGCATGGGTTGTGGGGATACGCGCGGTAGGCATGAAGAACCTGAACATCGTTTTTCTGGTAACAACCACTTTGACCCCTGCTAGCGCGTTTTTATGTTCAGGTTCTTCTTACCTGCCGCGAGTAGATGGTTTATTGACCAGGGCTTTCTTCCAATGGGGTGGAGCATGTTTCTATCAAGCAACCAATTGCCGGTCCGCTCGACGGAAAATGTGATGCAGCCCAGGACGGTCAGGGCGCTAAGACATCCCCATCCACAGGCACACTTACGCAGGAACCAGAGTATGCCTCTAACAACGGTTCAGGAATAGGCGAGAAACCCCGTTCTCCCCCTCCTCTCCAACCCTTCTGGCACGCGACGCCGCCTCTAGATATTTCCCTTTACCCCAGAGGGAGTGATAAACGATTAGGCCTAGATAATCATAATCGTTGATAGCGTTAGAACCTTGGGGGGCGGAGGTGAAGTGGAGTTTGAATATGGGAGGGGGTGGTGGTGGTGGTGGTGGGGATATGCCACAGGAGGGAGGAGGGGAGTGGTTGATGATGATGGGGGCCGTTCCATCTTTCTGCCATCCGTCGTTCATCTATGATCTATCTGCTCTTCTTTACCTGCTTTACGGCAGGCCTTGGGGCCGAACCTATCGAACGGCATCATGATCCCGCAATCTGGCCTTTTCGGTTCTATCTAGCCTCGGGTCACTGTCGTCAATGGATCCTGGACTCTTATGTAAAACCGCCTGGTAGGTAAGGACGGTGCATAGGTAATCTTGAATCCTCGGGTTCCGTCGTAATCCGCGAGTACGGTTGGTATGTATACATAAATAACACGGGCGTGAAGAAACACAAAAATAACCCTCCACTTGATCATTTCGCATAAGGATGTTCCCTTCTACTACTCGGGGCAGGCAAGAAGAACCTGAAAATGACTTTTTATGGTAACGACTTGTGATTTGCGGCTGGCAAAAAGCTACACCAAATTGAGCCCCTGCTTGCAGCTTGCATTTTCAGGTTCTTCTTGCCTGCCCCGAGTAGATATCTCTTTAGTCAGACAACAAATGAAAAACGTGCGGTATTGCGAAAACCGGAAGAAAAACCCAATAATAATCATTTGTAGAATTGAGCATATGAGAGGTCGAGGGAATCTGGGGGCATCGTAATAAATCAACCCAAGCCTAAAATAGAAGCCCGCATCAGTATCATAACTTGCTGCCTGCTTGCTGCGCTGCAGTGCGCCCGCAATTTACCAGAAAACAAGAATAAAAAAAAATAACCCACACCACCCAAACGAACCTACCATAACTCTTACTCTACCTACATGAGTGCTGAACTGACGGGCTCCACACACCCAACGAAGAAGCCTAGCCGACGTTCCTGACGATCTCTTTCCGTATGTTGTCCCTGCAGGCCCCCTCCACCCCCAATAGATTGACTTCGTTCGAAACCACGGGAGGAGAGTTCGGTATCTCTGCCGTTGCTTTACACCTCTTTTCTCTACCATGCGATCCCGAAAGTTCATGTCGCGGGTGAGAAATAAGGTGTCTCCGCTTTCGTTACCTATTTTACCGTCCGTCACTCTGCCGGAACGACAAGGATCGGAAGAGAATCGTGCGAAGAAGAAGCATGAAGAGGAAAGGAAGCTCAGAAAGAAGATTGAGCATAATCTAAACAGCTGCAATTGGGGGTTTAAAACGGTCATGTTAAAATTAATTAACTATTAATTGCACAACTGGCCTATCCATGGTGGTGGTGCTACTCTAAAGCTATCACTAGCTAGCTAATAGCTAGCCCCCACACGTTTCCGACAGGACAGAAAGCAGCTTTACCATCGCAGTGGTCATTGACGTTGTGATAGCCATGGCCCTTATCATAAGAGAAATTTCGATAAACAAGAAAAAAACGCAATAGCTGAGGGACCGCGCTGGCCTGTCGTTGCACTTGTACCTATTTTTCCCTCCCTCAGAAACAAGATGCGATCGGGGACGGCCCTCCGTATCTCGAGATGGACAGTCACACGAGACAAGAGTGAAGCAAAAAAGATTGTGAGTTATGTAACCAACCACAGCGTCAGATCAGCTTCTTTGAATTGATATGCGGGCGCTTGCGACATTCACTCTTCACCGACCGACCAGTGGTTGCACCTGGTGTGTAGATATGTATAGTACAGTAAGGAAAGTGCCATCATCATCATCGCATCACATCACACGAGGTTCTTTTTACCCTACGAAGTGAGAGAGATCAGAGACTTCACTATCGCTGGTTTGCGGGGACACTGCAGCAGTAAGATTAAATCCCACAAACCCTTCGAAGCGACAGCCATAGAGATCTCTCAGTCTGAATTCGTGGGTCATGTTGCAACTTTATCTTTGGCAGAATGATAGAAAGAAGCCCTCCACCCCCGGGCCCTGCCTGCAACTGGGGATAACCGCAATGTTGGAAATTTCTTTTTCCCAACAAACGGCCGCGGCGATGGATTGATGCAGCCCTAGGTAGGCGAGAACGACTCGCGCGAGAAAACGAGAGGGTATTTTGGTATGGCCTGCTGCCCTATTCCTTCCCCTCCGGGCCAATGATCACCTTATCGAGAAGAGGGAAAACCAATGATATGTTTCCCTCACAAAACAAAATGCAACACACAACAATAACAAACCGATAGGGAAACAAGATATCTTACGGTGGGCGCGTATGCTTACGGGGCTTACAGAGGTTACGGGGGCGCCTTCTGCTGTAGATCTTGTGGAATAGAAATGCCTAATCCATCTCGTTGTCGTCATCTCGTCTCCGAAGCTTAGGAAATGGGTTTCCATTTCTGTGCGTGATTCCTGGCCTATCCATTTGCTCCGCTTCCTTCCAGTGTCGATGTTTCGCCGTACATATATCGTAGGCACGCGGCGTCCAGTGACAGCGTTTGGTATTGGATGGAGCTGAAAGACATCTTGAGGTACTCATGTACCTACTGTATTTTAATCATAGCATTACATTCCTCAACTTCTCATACACATTGCCTACTTACAAATATCTTTCTCCCTTGTTTTCCAGATGAAACGGCAAGGAGCATTTTTTTTCTCTTCCCTTCTCCGTCCGCTATCAATGATATTTGCAAATCGCAAAAAACGGGTAACATCCTCCATTTGCTTTTGGAAACACCACACACGCGCGCATTGTGTTTCCTGCTGCCAGGCTCATGACATAGACGACATGAAAACACGGGAACCCGCCGACGAGGAGCGGGAAATCTCGCGCTTGACCTCATTCTCTTGTTGTCACCCCTACTAGAGTACTTAGACCACCGTTTCCGATCCACGGGACAGGAACGAGCGAACGAGAGCAGAGGAGGAAGGCAAGACAGACGCCAACAGGGTGCAAGAGGCACACAGAGGAAGAAGAAACAGGAACAACAAGCATACACAGCAGGGACGTTTTTGCGTCAGGTGACAGACGATTAAGCCCCGAGCCCAACGATGGAGGCGGCGGCGGCTGCTTGATCGAAGCTTCAGGGTCTGAAAACCTTACTACTAGCAGCTCTACGTACTGACGGTTGATCTTGCCAAGGAAGGAAGGGTAAGGGTCTACTTCTAACTTTATTAAGCTCTAGAATAGTGGGGGTGGTGATGATGGGTGGTATGCTCTAAAGCGGACCCTGTTCGCCAAGGCTTATTTATACATAATCAATCGGCTGCCCCGAGCCCTAACAGATGCCAGCAGTCCCAAGCCCCGTAGAAAGAATTCGCCGCTCGCCTCAAACAAAAGCCGCGCTCGTTCCCCCTGGAGCTTTGCTCCCTTCTTCTTTTTTTCTCTTTGTGCGGCGATTTGCCTTACCCGTGTTGCCCGTCCGCTTTTTTATCAGTGGTGCAAGAGTTTCAAAACTCCGACGGCGCGTCCGGTAAATCACAGAGAAAATTTAATTGCAGATGAAGGTCGCCCTCCATCCTTTCCTTCGCCCCACAGCCATTCCCCTCGCTCTTTTATCGGAGCGGGTGGGGTGGTGACGATAGGAAGTGGTGAGGGTATTCATACATACCAAAACGTTCCAGTCGGCTCTTTCTCTTTTTTTTTAGATAGTTTTTTATACGATCATATATATAGAATAGAGCAGTGTCTCTAGCCAATTGGCTAGAGATAAATAAATTTAAAATTGCAAGAAAAAACAATTCATGATTAGAAGTGAAATCGATTCAATCAACCGTGCGAAATCAGATCACCGCCCATTCGATTCGTCCTACCCGCTAGGCTGGTTCAATTACCATTGAGCAGAAAGGTCCCCCCCAGAGCATCAATCAATCTCAATCTCTAAACGTCAGACGTTTTGCCTTATCTTGTGATGGATGACAAGCCTGACGTGATGATGCCACTTCCCGGCTCATGATGGGGGGGGGGGGATGGGGGGACCGTGCCTTCCCATTGTTTTCTCGAAAAAGAGAGCGGTGTAGGAACAATTAATCGCGCGAGAGAGAAAACACTGTGTACTCTACCTACAGTATGGCTACACAGCATCGGAAGATTTGAAGGTTTTATCCACGGGCCCCCCCAAAACAGCCAGCCCCCCAAACTTGCAATTGCTGATATTGAGGCCCTGATATGCCTACTCCTCCTGTTCCGGCATGTGGTTATCACCAACTCTCTTACCGTACCTACATGTAGGTACATATATCCAGCTTCTCCACCTATCAATCCATGTTCCTGCCGTAACCGCAAAAAGTAAACTGATCGACAAAGCAAATAAACCGCTGGAATGCCATGACATGGGAATATCAGATGCCGCGTGGGATGGATATGGTTGGGGACGCCTGTAACCGGAGTACTTGTGACATTGGTTTCTGAAGATCATTTTCCTAATCGGGTAATTATTTAATCATTTTAGGCCGAGCTTAAGTGCCAAGATCTGCCAAGACTGAGGTTTGACACCGCAGACCCCATTAAGCTTACCTGATTGGGGAAGATATATCCCAATCAGGTAATATTTCTGTCCCAAATAGGCAACTATGGGACTGACATTCGTTTGGCTCCCCACCAAAAACCCAACTTTTAGAAAACTAATAGCTCCACCACAACGAAAGATAAAATTAATCCGACTCTATTGGGCTGTAGAGAAGAAGCAGGGCTATCACTCAATAGAGAGAAAAATAATCTAGGGTGTGGTTGAGGAAAGTCATTAGCAGTTGAAGTTCACCCCTGAAAGTGGTCCGGTTACAGGCGTCCCCAACCATACTCTAACATAGATGGAGGGAATCTTTTTTCGATGACACTCTAGAAGCCGGCCGCGGCGGCGGCAGCGTCATCATTTCTCACTTGCTTTTTTGTACTCCCACTACTTCGCGGCCCACGAGATCTCACCTCAAAAAAAATACCTCCCATTCTGAAACGGCCTCAGGGCCCTCAAACAGCTTCCTATATCGGGGGCGGTGGTGTTTTTGCTGCACGAAGTTTGCCGAAGAACGAAACGTACACGCATACATAAAACCGCCCTCTTACCTTGACTGTCATTTTTTTATTTTCTTGTTCCTGCGACTGCATACATACATATCACCCTACGGCGTGCTTGTGTCCTGCATCATGTGTGGTGCCTGTCTCTCCCCACCGAACAAAACCTGGTGAAAACGTAGAGTACGACCCGGACGGCTCTAGGGTGCGCTGTATGTTTAATGTAGGTACCTACTCTGAGAAAGAGAGAAGAGGGAAAGAGCAGAGGGTCTCGTCTCCACATCCCACTAAATGCGCCCCCGCACACCAGACCCGCGGTTACACTCCCTTCTTTCCATCTTTCCTTCTTGCTGCTTTTCACCCGGGAAAAATCATATTCTCCGTTGACAAGCCCGGCCCCCAGTTTGATGGAGAAACGTCCTAGCCGGGTTGGTTGGTCTAGGTAACACTAGAGTGCTGGTAGCAGGAGACGGTACCGGTACCTGCTCTAGAGTAACTCCTAGCTACATGGTACTCCACACACGTGCTCTGTGTCCGCTCTACTCTGGGTATGTAGAAGTAGACCTTTCGATGGCCTGCAGTTAGTGGTAAATTACCATCAGCAAGTTGCAGAACAGCATGGGCATCTGCCAGCGAATAGATAGATGCTGGTGATGATTATTACGGTGATGGTAATGACCTATCACTCTATCATATCACAAACAACCACTAACCCACCTACTCTAGACTCTCAAGTTAGTAAAGAAGTAGTTTCAATAGAAGCAATTCCAAGCAGTAGTTTATTTTTTTCGTTGTACCTACATGTTCCCTCCTGCACATCAATCAAATGTTGCAACAGCAGCAAAACAACACTCTCCCTGGTCCCTGGAAACAACAAAAGAAAGAGCATGAGAAAAAATCCAGAACAAGACAAGACACCCACTGCATCACCCCCATAATCATTCCATCTATCGCCGTTTTGCTGTTTGGAAATGATCATAAAAAAAAAACGCAAAGCACAGACCGTCACCTACTAAAGGCAGTAGGTAGACTCGATAAACAAGTTCCCATCCAATCCATCCACCCTTCCTCCCAAGCCCCCAATCCACCCCCCGTAAACGAGATAGAGAGAGCCATGGACACGCCGGCCGATCTCCGTCCGACAGAAGCTCAATCGAAAGGTGGGGTGCTCGCGATTTAACGCCTGTACCCTACGGGGGATATTTCCACATTCTGCATAAATTCGATGGGATCCAATCTGCGCCGCGCGCCGCCACGGATATGTGAAGTGGATGGGGCCCACATGACATGGAGGGATAACGTAAGGGTAAGTTACACTTCTACTAAACACCTGGCTCTCTCTATCTTTGGTATGTGGAGTAAGCTAGGTAGCAATACTCCACTTAACCAGCCCTAGGTACGGTATGTACCCTCTACCCTACCTCGGCTGTGGAGCGTGGATGATGTGGTGTCGTGTGGCATGGCATGGCATGGCATGTTGGAATGGCATAAAAACGCGCTAGCAGGGGTCAAAGTGGTTGTTACCAGAAAAATGATGTTCAGGTTCTTCATGCCTACCGCGAGTACAGTTCGGTTGCTGTGGACTGTGCCTGTTCGGATATCTGAACTACTCTACTGCTGCTCGGGAGTGTACAACTGTCAACGGCACTAGACACACGGACACAGACCGACACCTTTCCCCGTCGTTGCTGTTGGTGTTGGTAGAAGTACCTATATGTAGGGTAGGGTATGTACTCTACTCTAGATCTAGAGTATCTAACGGCACTTGGTAGTTACTGTATGTAGGGGTTTCAGATGACTTGACCCTGAACTAGGTGAGTTGTACCCGGGAAGTAACGAAGAATAGAGTAAATATACCCGTAAACGGGAAAATAACTGACCAACCCCAGCCGCCTGTGCTGTACCCGGATGGACAACCACAAAGCGGGTTTATTCTTCTTCTCGAGTGAGAATGTATGCAAGTGATGGAATTCATTTTTTTTTTTTTTTCATATTTTCTCTATCAGGTATCCATTTGGCCAAATCCTAATCACACGAAAAAGAAGAACTAGAGAGAAACAATTTCTTTTGAGTATGATCGCCGAAACGATATAAGCATCATTTCCACCTTGAAACTCCCCACCATTTTCGCGCGAATTCATCATTTCCGTAAAATCGTGGGATATGTAGTGCTGGACAGTAGTGAACAATAGCGCAGTCTAATTACTACTAGTATTGAGGGATATTTCCCCCGCTTTTCTACTCGCCCTGCAGATCTCCGACCTTCTCGAGCTTGCCCATATCCTTCTTCTCACCGCTTTCACCAATGATTCTGATTCTATCGACCCTGACCGTTTCCGCACCTTCCCTTTCAACGTCGACAAAAAAGATTGTGAGTGAGCTCACATTCTGAAACTTGACGAATCTCATAGTAACGTTTGCAGTCCCAGTCTTTTCATCCCAATCTTCGGGCTTGAGGTCAATGACCTGGGTTGGGACCCTTTCATCGTCAAAAGACAAGATGTTGGGTGTGTTAGAGTAGATATTTATCCTCCTAGGGCGAGATGGGGTCTCATCATCATCCTCATCTTCAGGTTTAAGTGGGCATGAGGTAAACTGAATGGTATGAATCTTGACAGTTGATTGGAACGGGATAAACAGCATAAGCTGTTCATCGGTATCAGATTCAACCCAATCCGCTTCCCCGGTACCGTCCTTCCCTTTGCCCTTGTTGCCTGTAGATCGCCTGCTAGGCTCGTTGGCCTCAAATAGAGTCCTCGCACCTCCGAACTCGATATTTGAGTTCATGAGGTCTAGTCCTTTGACATCGACCTGGTCCGTGACATCGCTGTAGCCCTTCGGGAGTGAACGACCAGACCATGAAGAGGAGCCCCCAGAGGAGGAGGCTGGGGGGGCAGCGAAACCCTTAGTTGCGGATGCAGAGCCGGTAGAGTTGATAGCTTCGGCTTCCTGTGCGAGCTTCCTGACAACACTTGTTAGGGCTGGGATGTTGGCGCCTTGTACACGTTCTACTTCTTCGCCTGATTTGAAGATGAGGAAGGTTGGCATGCTGTCAGAGGTATTAGTTAGCACATCGTACGTAGGTAATTAATGGAAATCAAGCACGAGGACAACGTTCGGGTAGATCAACAAAAGAGGGAGGTACTAACGCAGTAATACCATATGTCCTCGAGAGTTCCTGGTTCTCATCCACATCGCATTTTGCAAAGGCAATTTTGCCAGGTGACGAGAGCTTCTCAGACAGCTTCTCGTAGATTGGAGAAATTGCTTTGCATGGTCCACACCAGACAGCAGTGACTGTATGAGACAAAGGGATTTATTATTAGCCACTGTGCATGCCGAACAGCAGCTTTAGAGACAATGCTTTGGGTGATGGAAATTGGAAACGCTTTCAATCAAACAGGTGAAGGGATTGAGTAAACGGGCAGTTAACTAACAGTCAATAATGACAACTGTGTTGCTCTTGATTAATTGTGTGAGCTGCGGCTTAGAAGTTATTTTAATCGTTGTCCCCGTCGTAGGTGACCCACTCCCACTGGAAGCCATTGTGAAGATCTTTAGGAGTGGTGAGGGGTATCGGAGATAGATGATAGGTAAGGTTAGCGGACGCGTCGCGATGAAGTTGAGTATGCTGTGGGGTTGAGGTGACGTTGCGGGGTCGTGACGCTGAGTAAAGCAATACACGTGATCCTTAGATAAGCCTTTCACATGAGATATCACTCGGAAGTATCTGTCCTCAATGCCGTTATGTACCGATGATGTGCACCATAACATGTATGGTGGCAGATTACAAACGAAAAATAGAGTACAACAATATATTATTGAATTACCTTGGCGATACCTACTTTGGTAATCACTCAGCTATCTTCTTAAGCTCTGTCCTTTGTCTTATGCGTGTTCCTGTAGAAACCTTTCTCCTATTTATACGGGTCTCGTTGAAATATTGATAATAAAAAGAAAAACTGGAAATAAAATAAAACAAATACTGCGCATTTTTATTGGACTTGTGCCTGTCAAGATCATAAAATGCCCTTCCAAAGGTGCATCTAGATTTGTCCGTAGAATTGTCAATCCAGCCGACCATCTGTCTTGCCATACATGATGTACTATACTATGGCCGGTACACTAGAGAATGATGGTGTAGGTACATGTGGTTTCCCTAGCCGCTGGCCATATTTGGCCATCTGTTTTGAACGCCCCCTGGCCTCCCAGTATCAGCTCAAAAAGGCAACTTCAACGTCTTGTGTGACCAGCCGTTGGGAAGAATTATTTCAAATTTTTTCTTCCTCCCCTGGTTCTCGAAAAGCTCTCCTCAGATACTGCTGGACTTATCGCTAAATACAATGACTATATGTATATGTTCTACCCCTCGTCACCCCGCTCTTCCATATTTAGCTCCGTAACTAGGAGCCCCTATTTTGACCCCTATAATTGACCCTACATACGTACGTGGCCACATCCACCACGAACACATTTAATCGTATAAGATCCCATGGATCTTTATTGCTCTAGCCAAACTTCAGTCAATCTCCGTACCATTTATATTTCGGCAACCAACGTTTCCTGATAGCACACGACGCCGGATATTATATTGTTGATCGACGGATCAATGCTCATTAATTTCAGTCACATCAAGAGGCCCCAATTCAAGTCGTCAGTTTAAGGTCACTTGGTTAGCTAGGAACTACAGTAATCCTAAATATCGACTCAGCACATTGCATCTTGGAGGGGTTTTTATCGATCGATAGGCTATATGGCATGCGATCTTTAGTAGGCTATATATAGCTACCAATATCCGGCACCGTGGGTCTGGGATATCATCAGTTCCTTGAAGGCTCTCACCCTCAGATCTAAGGAAATCTTGAGATGGTTTGGTTTGGTTGAAACAGTCATGCGGATAAAGGGGGTCACTCGACAATAGAGCTGCGATGCCACGGGCGAACAATAACAGGCTTGGATTACATCTGATAAGAAACGGAACTCCCGATTCTAGAGCTTTACACTCATTCTCTTGGCTTTGTATCCGGTTATGGACGTAGCTGGTAGCTCTACCAGAATACACACACGCTTACTATAACCTTTGGCACTATGAAGAAGAATTACAACTCGACGGATATTTTAGGAAACGCATACTTGGAACTATATTCGAAGGGGCAGAGCAGGAGCAAAGACCATGACTTTTTAGGTTACAATGGGATCGTGGATAATTTCCTCTTCTGGAATTAAAATTAGATTCCAAAGAACCTTGATATCACGATATGATTATCTTAGGGGTTAGACCTAGGCTGGTGTTGGGGAATTTCATGGTGCCAATGGGATGTCGCGACACTGCTACCATCAACTGACGGGAAGATGAACGAAGTGAGGGAATTCATGGGCTCGAATAGTGGGCGACACATACTAGAACCTTATGCGGATGTATAATGCGGATATATCGATCGCTATGTTGTCATGACACCTTTTACGCACAACGGTGGAGAACGTGGCTAAACAGGACGACAGTCCATATCTTGTCTTACTACATAGAATATTTACCTGGGTCCTAGTGTGCTGAGACGAATTGACAGATGGATTGGAATGCTGGTCGGTTTTCAGTTTTGCACACGGCGCTACGTTGGTCGTACAGGGTACACAGGGGCGTGGGGGTACATACGATGGAAAATATTGGGTTTTGTTATAATTGGGAACTATCTATGCAAAGTGGCCTTCGATATATCTGCATTATTAGAGTTTTCAACCCAGTAAGGGCATCCATATCAGGTTGAAGATCAGCAACAGATATATGAATAGCGAGAAAAACAGAACGGATGGGAGAGATGTTAGGATCACCCGTCGTCAAGAGATGGAGATTATCAACAGAACAGTAATGGTAGTAGGAATTGAAACACATGTGGGCTTGTGGGTAGCGACCAAGGCATGATATTTAGGAACACTTTAAAATGGAGTATATTTAATCATAAAATATCACTCGTCACAAATTCAATCTGAAATATTTGGTGAGAACTGTACATGGGAAGAGCTTTTGATAAGGACGTATGTTTAGGCTTAAGTGCATCCACGAGAAATTGTATATATAAACAATTACGCGTAATCATTGACATTGCCATGATCTGAAAGAGGACGGGCGATGGGCGTTTTTTTAAGAGTTGCATCAATTATATCCTTTACTAGTTTAACATATCAATCAGTCAGATCCATGTTTTTTTCTTCCCAAAACGCAAGTTATCACTCGAAGAATATATAGTATTCATGTTTCAATGGGTGATATGCGGCCAGGGGATTGGTGAAAATCGATAAAGTCTCCAAAATGATAGTGGCACGTTTGTTGGTTGTTGCGCATCGTCTAATAAGTTTTTCTTTCTTTCTTTCTTTCAGTACTTTAAATCTGAGAGTTTTTATTTTAACTTTATTGGTTAGGCGAAAGAGTTAGAAGCACAGCTGCACATGAGTTGAACATATGCACCCCCTTGACGCTTCTTTAAGAAGAGGACATCAGAGGATGCTAAGGTATTTCAATCGTCTTTTCCAACCATTTGAGGAAATATTGATTACCTTAAATTGTTGTAGACTGCGTAAAAATCTATCCTCTAGATAAGATGACAATCACCTGGCCCAGGCTATTCAGACATCCCCCACATGCTTCAAGGAAAGCAAAGGAAAATACAAGGGGAAGGCAAGGGGAAAAAGGGAAGGAAAATCAAAAGTAGATAAGGGAGTCGAGCAAAGGTATTGAAGCGTTGAGAAAAGGTTAAGATGATTATTGGAAAAGCATCCAAGAATCTTGTGGGGGATATCGAGACCATGATATGGACTCATTCATATAACGCCGTGCATACGGTCAATCAATCATACTCAAAATCATATTATCACACCACCTTCCAAAAAGAATCTCAAGACGCCCGTGAGTCACCCTTCAGCCCCTCCAAATATGCCATTTTGCAAATCCTGCTTGCAACGCCTGCGTTTCCTCATTTGGTATAGGCATCGACCATAGACCTCCATCCCACGCTCTTTCAACCTCACGGCCGGTTTCACGCTCCACCAATTTCAAACCAGCGATGGCCCAGTCTGCAGTTCGTTGTGTCTCTCTGACAAAATTATGCACCCTGATTCTCTCTCTATCGACAGCTCTTTTCGCATCTGACAACTTTCCTGGGCTTTGAACCCATTTATTATATCGGTTTAGTTGGCTGAGCTCCTTGCAGCCCCACGTCGGGCAACTCATTGAGCGTTCCCGTGGATAGGCGCTGCGACGGGAGTTTTTGGCCCGGAGTCGTCCCTCACGGATCTGATTTTTCGATTGTGGTGGAGGAGTGGCTGGGCCATTAAAGAAGTCCCATATGGTTGGCAGCGTGTACCACACACGTTCCCTCCGGGTTTCTCCGAAGATATGTAGAATTTCCTCAATAAATTCACAGTAGAATAGTGAAATATCGATCTCTATAATTTTCATGAACCGCGCGCGACCCGGATTGTGGGCTGTCCATTCCTGGGATCGAGACTTGAAGACCGAGTCTTGGAAGCGATTTGACATTAACCGTGGCGCCGACATAAAGTTGATGTGAGGAGGAATTCGATCCTCAGTACGTTTTTCTGAATGACTTGTATAACTGTTTTCAGGGCAATTGGAATGCCATTTTTCCGGTCTCGATTTCTTAGTTCCCTTATCGATCTCTGGCTCGGAATTCTCTGACTTCACGGTACAATCAATCTCATCCAGAAAACGTTCCAACATTGGGGGCTCAGCCCTCGAACTAGACAACCCGCTCTCATCCGAGAGATTTTGCCCATCGATAACTGTTTCTCCCGCACCCATGCATTGCGAATAGTCATCTGCACATGAACTGTCGGCAGAATGAATAGAGCCATCGGTCTGTGTAGCAGTTGAATAGTATTTTAGAGGAATCTGTGTGCCGAGAAGTAAACCAATCATATTAAAAAGCCAATATGATGAATTTGCAAATGCATCCGGATCGAGATCGAAGCAATAATCAGCTCTATTTCTAAGATGGGATACTCTGGCACGTCCACCCCGACTACCATACCTATTCGCTTTGAAAGTAGGACCAGCCAATCCCAAATCGATTAGCATTTTTTCTAAGTTGGGAGTATCCCAGAATTGAATTCTGTCAGGCTTTTCGTCGAGATTAGAGATTGCCCTTGAGACTATAGCCCTTCGCTGGTCAGGGGTAATCATATCCCATTCATCCTGAAAGATAGTCTCGATCCTTAGGAACTGAACTCTGAGGCGGTTTTGATGAAACAAGAGTCTGTCGTATGACTTACTCCAGTATTCAATGAGCTGGGGTGTGTTGAAAAAAGTCTCTAGAAGTGGATCAGGGTAGTAGGCATTGGTGCTGTCAGACAGGATCGGTGATGAATTTATTCGCGCGAGTGGATTATGCGCAGGAAATGGTAAGGACCTTGGGTTGTTGGTGGTGTTTCGATACCGGTCGGCGGGAAAGTTATAGTAAGAGCCAGTTGGTTCAAATGATTTTGCCTGAGCTGAGAGATATGGTTTACTTTGTGGATTTCGTGTTCCAGAAATGTGGTTCGATGAGGGAGTTCCCAACTGGCTACCCAGTTCTGGGTATTCTAAAGTTTCAATGTTAATTGGACCTTTTTGATACCTAGGGCTTATATCACTTATGCAGCCTGTGACAATCGAGCTCCAAGATTTTCTAGAAGAAAGGGAAGTCGGGTTACCAGGGAGTGGACCTTCAACAGGAACAGAAAACCCAGAGGCCTCAGTTCTTTCATTCGGAAGTGCGGCGGGGTCCTTAGGTGAAACGGACTGAGAAGTGCGCTCAAGATCAGCCCTTGAATCATTATTCCGCCAATTTGCTACACTTGCCCATGTACTTTTGACCACTGGTACTGGATCTGAAGATATTTGAGGAATAAAAGCTCGGGAAACTTCCCTCGATCCTTCATTTCTTCTATCCACGCCAGAGACAGCTTTAGCATAGTTTAAGGTGACATGATGCCTTTTAATTGCTCGGGTATTACACTCGGAAGATAGTTGCTGTTGACTTGCTAACATAGCTGGGTTAGTGTTTGAGTTGATGAAGGCAGGCAAGGCAACTGAATGCTGCTGGTCCTCATTATTTTTGTTTAAACCCGAAACAGCTCTGGCATAATTTCGTCGTTCTCCCCTAAATTCTTTTGGGTTTTTATGCGATGAGTTCTGACTGTTTCTTCTCTTTTTCGCGTCCGGAGCCTGTCTACCAATAGAGTTCTCTTCACTGATCGCAATTGTGTCCTGTTCTTTCAAAAGTGCACGTGCTTCCCTTTGGTCTGCTTTCTCATCAATCGGCCTAGTAGAATTGCTCATGTTTTCTTTGCCGATAACGAGGAGCCCGGTGGAGGGAGCCGTGAGCGGCACTGACTGGGCTGTTGTCTCTTTCAAGCCCACAATCGGTAAAATCACCTTCTCAAGTCCAGGGCTACTCTGATATTGACTTGGATTCACTTTCTGTTTTTCAGATGCAGAATCGTTTTCATCTGCCCACTCTTTTAGGATAGTTTTAGCGACCTCGTCCTTGCTCCCCTCACTCAATTTGGATGTAACAGTTGGGCTTTCTCTGGTGTTGTCCAAGTTTGAAACACTTGCGATGCTGTTCTTCAATTTAGGGGATCTCTGATGCGGTGGTGTCTTACGTCCACTCGGGTTAGGGATCGGAGTGTACTGCGGGGTCCGGTTTCGATAGTTTATTTCAGAAATCTCTACTCTGTTGATAGCAGGTCCTCCCCACGGGTGTCTAGGACCAAACTTTCTGCCATGAATCGGATTTATTGAGCTTTCCCATTCGGAATCAGCGTTAGACGTAACATTAGGAGGAACTGAGGTTGGCCCTATAGCAAACACACCGGCCGATCTGGAGCGAGGATGCGATTGTGAACGTATATTGGGCATAGAACTTGATATATGAGTACTTTGTGGGATTCTTGGAGGGTTATAGATATTTCCTATATTTCCTGGGTGGATAAAGCCTGCATCATACCCTATATGACTGGGTGAATGTCCCGAGTAGTAATGTGACGGGTGATAGTAAACCGGCGTGCGCAGATGGGTCTCTCTATATTGAGTTGATGGGTCCAGCGAATATATGGGTGTTGATCCATGTGCCCCCATCCTTTCCATGTATTTCATGGCATAGGCAGCATCCACTGAGACCCCAGTCATTATCTCTACCCACCTTTTCATTGCTCGAGAGACGGCTGCATCAGACCCTAAATTATTTGTGGTATCTCTCATCTGGTTAAAGTTGGTCTCAATTTTGTTCTTCCACCTAGCCAGCCTTTCCCACTCGTTTGGTGTGATAACATTGAAAAACGCCTGGAAGCGCTCACGGCAAGTTGAGGTATCGCAGCGGTACGGAAGAAAGATGTAATTCAGAACGTGGTGGTGGGGGTCCATTCGAGTGACCCTGTGCTGGTGTTGCCCCGCATATCCATGGTTTTTCTGTTGTATGCTATTACTGTCGGTGTCTTTCGCCGTGAAGTTGGTCTCGGGCAAAGTATAGAAACGTGAGTTGCCAGCTGAAGCAGGGAGAGATGACTTGTCAAATTGCTCGATAATCTCTTTAAGGTGGAGATATCCCTAAGACCAGAAATGGTATTAGATTCCATTAATTTGATGCAAAGAGTAAAGACTTACAGGATTGATCCTTGGTTTTGTTATCGTACTGGTGCTAGGAGGGAGAGGTGGGGCTGGTGGCGGAGGCGGGTTCGGATTGACTATTGGAATGGCTCTAGAAATTCTGCGACGTGGCCTGGCCTGAGGTATAGAAATATGGTCAGAGGGCAGATATATACAGCCAGTATTGCGATGATTTGGCTGCGAAGAGTACATGGCGTAGTCTGGCAGAGTTGGGGATTTTTGCTATGGTGAGATGGACCAGTGACGAAATTATTTATCTGGGATAGATGGAAGAAAGAGAGGAAGGTGGAACTTTGTTTCACACAAAATAACTGCTAAGATTTGTTTGCATTGATGCTGCGTTGTGTTATTCGAGTGTGTAGGTGGTTAGGAGATCAGTGTGTGTGTATGTGTGTGTGGAAAGGGTCCGTGACATTTAAGGTTCGCTTTAGGGCTGTGGCTACAAGTAAGCACAATTTTTTCTCAACAGAAAACAGGGTAATAAATCTGTGCCCTAGGTTTGCAAAACAAGCTCTTCTGGCTCCCCCTTTATCCTTCGTAGTACATATTATGGCCGGTTTACTTGGAATTGATTATGCTAGCTAGAGTATATTTGTCCTGGGATGAACACTACATGTACTCTCATTTATGGACTGCAAGTTTTCTCCTAAGTTCGCTCGGGCCAGGGCACCAAGAAAGCTGGGGGTAGCTGGGGCAGGGCGGACTTATTGCAGTTTAATTGCATCATAAGGTATCACTCGAATGTTTAAATGGAAGATACGATTCTATAACTATAGCTAGAAGATAAATCAAGGGGGAAAAACTATGACCAAGCATTGTAGTCTCTCAAAGAGATATACGGGTTTTCTAATATTCTGAATCTGCATAAGTTGTGATTTATTACTATCCTATGACCTTTGTCGTCTACCTAGCGATATTACGGTCTATACTTTTATTGGATGAGAGTATCGGCGGGGTGTGGCTTCTCTTATACATGGGCCGTAGTGGCAGAGGCCGTATTCTGTACTATGTCTATACAGCTGTATGTATATATCGACGAAACCTTTCTTGTAAAGAGACTATAGGTATGCCAGCTTACCCGAAGCATTCTGGATGGGGCAACCAGCTCCTGAATTAAACAACGATTCTTCAGAGGGCGGCGTAAATCCTTTGATTAGAAGCGTTACTATACTGCCTTGAG
The DNA here is from genome assembly GCA_024713935.1 of Morchella eximia. NCBI lineage: Eukaryota > Fungi > Ascomycota > Pezizomycetes > Pezizales > Morchellaceae > Morchella > Morchella eximia. Next base: position 974,942 of record JAMGZG010000020.1, read on the forward strand.
TGTATTACGACTCTCGCTTTCATGGTGAGCCTTGGAGAAGGTCTTGATCAGGCTGGCTAGAACAAACCGGCAGGGAGACTACATGTATGCTAGAATGGCCCTTCTAGCGAACTTTCAACCCTGAATGTAGTCGAAGAAGTTGGAAAAATTGTAGCAATCTTGGAATGTGGCTTTTGAACTATGAATTGCAAAAGTAACATTGGTTCTAGGTATAATGTAGATAAGCCAGCCCATCTAATTGCACATTATTTTCATCTACTTTGATATTAGGTATTGCGTGTTGTCAAAAATAATAGGACGCAACAGCTTCATTGCAATATAATCTCTCAACCACGGCCGGCCAGAAAGAGACTACAAACACGATAAATGATAATGAGAAATACTAGAAACTTAAAATGTATTTTAGTTCCGCGTTGACATTCGTTGGGGGCGGGGTTGGGTGGCCGTTGCGGTGTTCATTGCCCCGTTGCGTCCCATTATTTTTGACAACCCGCAATACATGTAGCTACATGTATGTACTTACTGTTGAGCTATAGTACTCTAGTGCGTGATATGTACATCATAAATAATCACTCGATGTAGTTCGTATTGGCTTGGCAAAAGATATTTTTTTGATCTTTTAAATCCTCTTTTCTTCTCAAATGTTCATACTTGAATTTTTGATATGTGTACACTATACTATGGCCCATGGCTGTGGGTGACTGGGCATATTCGAGAGAGACAATAAAGTTCGATGCATAAGCGCTATCCTGCGGGGTGTGGCTTGGCGCACGGCACCGGTGTACTGGACTGTCAACCCCACCACACGCACTCCACAACGTTTTTGCCACCTTGAACCTCAATTCAACGAACATATCAAACTACCTCCGCACCTTCAACCTTTCCGAGAAGATAATAAATTAAAAAATAGCCCAACATGGCGAAAAAGGACAAGAAGAATAAGAAGGCCGTTGAGGATGACTGGGAGAACGAGATTGGTGAAGATCTTACGCAAAATGCTAAGCCTGCTGATCAAGAGCCACCGGCAGCCCTCAGTGCAGCACCTGCAGACGATGACTTTGGTGGTGGTCTGATGAATGCTATTCGCAAGAATGCTGAAAAGAAAAAGAAGAAGGGTAAGGGAGCTGCGGCCAAAATCGAGTCTCCGGTTGAGGACGCGGCCACTCCGACAGGAGTCGACACCCCCCCTCCAGCACCTAAAGCACCTGTTGAGGTTGCTGAGATTGACGATGACGAATTCGGTCCGGTGAAGAAAGGGAAGAAAGGAAAGGCCGCGCAACCGAAGGCTGTAGAGAAGGTCGTGGAGCAGGCTGTAGAGGAGCCTAGTATACATGGATCGGAGGCTGGCGACGACGAAGAGACTGGAGGAAGGGTCAAATCAAAGAAAGAGAAGGAGAAAGAAAAGAAAGAAAGGGAAAAACAGAGGAAGAAGGAACAGGTGGGGTGAATCTTGGGCTTTATCGTATCATCTTGCTGATATCATGTCTAGGCCGCTCGCAAGAAAGGTGATGCTTCTGCTGCTCCAGCGGTAAAGGAAACTCCTAAGGCCGTAGAGAAAGCCGCTGCCGCTGCCGCACCTGAGCCCGCCAAGAAGGGAAAAAAGATTCCCGCCGCCCTTGCTGCACTCCAGAGACAGCAGGAACTCATGAAGCAGATGGAGGAGGAGAAGAAGCGTCTCGAGGAAGAGGAGAAGAAACGTATCGAGGAGGAGGAAAGGCTTGAGAGAGAAGAGCAGGCAAGAATTGCAGAAGTAAAAGCACGAAAGAAAGAGAAGGAGGCTGCAAAAAAGGAGCAACTCAAAAAAGAGGGTAAATATCTTACTCCCAAAGAAAAAGAGGCAAAGAGGCTTGCACAGCTAAGGCTGGAGCAAATGAGGGCCGCGGGAATGATCGTTGCAGGATTGGACGAACCATCGGGAGAAACCAAAAAAAGACCGGTAATAGATAAGAAGAAGAAGAAGGGTGGAAAAGCGGATAAGGCAGCCGAAGACGAGGCAAAAGCGGCCGAGTTGAAGAAAAAAGAGGAAGAGCGACTAGCTGCTGAGGCCAAGGCTAAGGAAGAGGCGGAAAGGAAGAAAGAAGAAGATGAGGCAGCAGGTATACCAATCTTTCCAATTGACATTAGACATTACTAATACCCTCAAGCTGCTGCGAAAGCCAAAGAAGATGCCGACGTTCTCGACTCTTGGGAAGAAGCTATCGATGAAGATGGTAACATTAAAGAGTCTTGGGATCAAGAAACCGACGAAGAAAATGGAGAGGAAGAGGAGAAGAAGAAGGAAGAGAAATCAACCAAGCCAACTCCTTCTACTAAACCTAACGGCTCCAAACCAGCACCCAAAAAGTTTGATGAAGAGGAAGACTCAGAGGATGACTCTGAAGATGAAGACCAAAGCATGGCTCAACAACTTGCGCAGAAGCGGAAAGAGGAAGCTGCAGCCCGTCGTCAGAAGCAACTCGAGGATGCAAAAGCTGCTGCCAGTATCAATGACCTCCGCTCTCCTATTTGCTGTATCCTGGGACACGTCGATACCGGTAAGACGAAGCTCTTAGACAAAATTAGACAAACAAACGTGCAGGAGGGTGAAGCTGGTGGTATCACGCAGCAAATCGGTGCAACATACTTTCCTATGGAGGCAATCAAACAGAAAACGCAAGTTGTGAACCAAGACGGAAAGATGGAGTTTAAGGTTCCTGGTTTGCTGGTTATCGATACACCGGGTCACGAGTCTTTCACAAATTTAAGGAGTAGAGGTAGTTCGTTGTGTAACATTGCGATCTTGGTCATTGATATCATGCACGGGTTGGAACCACAAACTATTGAGTCTATCCAACTGCTTAGGGACAAGAAGACCCCCTTTATCGTCGCGTTGAACAAGGTCCGTAGCAATAGAAACCATAAATGTTCGGTCATAACTAACGTGTGTAGATTGACCGTCTCTACGGCTGGGTGGCGGTTCCTAATAACGGTTTCAGGGATTCTCTCTCACGCCAAAAGAAGTCTGTCCAGAATGAGTTTAAGGATCGTCTGGAAAAGACGATTGTCGCGCTTCAGGAACAGGGTCTTAACTCAGCACTCTTCTACGAGAATAAGAATGTTGGGAAATACGTATCTTTGGTTCCTACCTCTGCTCACACCGGAGAAGGTATTCCTGATATGCTTAAACTTTTGGTATCGCTCACCCAGCAGCGTATGGCCGAGAAACTCATGTACATCAGTGAGCTTGAGTGCACTGTTCTTGAAGTTAAGGTCATTGAAGGACTCGGAACTACTATTGACGTTGTCCTGAGTAATGGATACCTTCGTGAAGGCGACCGCATTGTCTTGTGTGGTCTAAATGGCGCCATTTCAACAACAGTCCGTGCCTTACTGACACCGCAACCGTTGAAGGAAATGCGTGTCAAGGGTTCATACGTTCACCATAAAGAGGTCAAGGCCGCGTTGGGTGTTAAGATTGCTGCCAACGACCTTGAGCACGCTATCGCAGGGTCAAGACTACTCGTTGTTGGCCCCGACGATGACGAAGAAGATCTCGAAGAGGAAGTCATGAGTGATCTTGAGCAGCTGTTCAGCAAAGTTTCTACAACTGGTGCTGGTGTGGCAGTCCAGGCCTCAACCTTGGGTGCCCTTGAGGCCTTGTTGGAGTTCCTTCGTGTCTCAAAGATTCCTGTGGCTACGATCTCGATTGGTCCTGTCTATAAACGTGACGTAATGCGTGCAGGAACTATGTTGGAAAAGCATAAGGAATTCGCAGTAATGCTTTGTTTCGATGTCAAGATCGACAAGGACGCGCAGGCATATGCGGACGACGTGGGTGTTAAGATCTTCACGGCAGATATCATTTACCATTTGTTTGATGCGTTCACTGCCCACCAGGCCGAGGCGCTCGCCCAAAAGAAGAGAGAGAGTGCTGCGGATGCGGTATTCCCTTGCATTTTGAACCCTGTGGCCGTTTTCAATAAGAAGGATCCGATTGTTGTGGGTGTCGATGTTGTGGAAGGAAGTTTGAAGATTGGTACACCGATTTGTGCGGTTAAAAAGAACCCTATCACCGGAGAGGTGGAAACAATTAATTTGGGGAGAGTGTATGTTGCCTTGATCCTATTATGTCTCTGAAGACTGATGCTAACGAGGTGGATAGAACATCTATTGAGCTTAACCACAAAGCCATTCCTGTCGTCAAGAAGGGTCAGCCTTCGGTGGCCGTTAAGATCGAAGGCCCCAACCAGCCGACGTACGGGCGTCACTTAGAGGAGAAGGATACACTTTACTCGCTTATCTCGAGAAAGACGATCGATACGCTGAAGACGCATTTCAGAGATGATGTGAGCAAAGAGGACTGGCAGCTGATTATTAACTTGAAGAAGGTGTTCAATATCACTTAGTCGATTTTTTGTTGAGAAAGATTGTTTTATTTCTGTCAATAGTGCTTGAGATGGTCCTTTTCTTCTTAGGTTGTCTTTCATATTTTGTCATCAAAATCAAAATGCTGGTAGGATGTTCCCTGATCTGAGGAGGAAGGGCGGTGCGCTTTTCTTTGGGTTTTTTTTTTTCCTCAGCTTTTTTTCTCTTTTTCTCGATGAATTCATGATAGGGATTGCTCTTTTATCTCTTCGGCTCACCCCTCTTGCATTGTAAAACGAAAAGTTATACCTTGGATACCAACCAAAAAGGATGCATCTTCCCGTGTTATATTCTATGCATACGTACTGATTTATGTATATGGTCTGCACAATTACACTAGAAGGCTTGCTTACGCATCTCAAGAGGTGAACTCATAGCACGATTACATCCAAGAAGTATAGATTGTAGACACTCTCTCTTCCTTTCATAAGAGGCTTTGCCATCAGCTCGCCATATACTACATGTAAGTCTGTGTGAAATTGCCCCCGCTTATTTGGAATATTTCTCGAATATAAGGTAAAAACTCCGCGGCCGTAGGTGCTGTGTTGGCGAGTAATAATCTGGCAGGGGCCTACAGCAAGTACTTTTCCAAAGGTGAGACGGAGGAGGTATGTGTTTAATGAACTGTGGATAAGTGCATTCATCTTCGTAATGTCTTCTGTGGTTTAGTGCTAACGGACTACCTTTTTCAGAGGTCCGAGGAGCGAGTCATGATACGTACGGCATTAACGCTATGCCTATTCTAGATAGAGGCATCGAGTGATACTTTATGACCCGAATTCTTGAATTAAACTTTCAGGTTAGTCACCATGACATGTTGTAACCCACCTAGCCAATAGTTGATGTAGATTTTCTAAAAGAAGCTAGCAGGAGCGGAATTAAATAGAATGCGCTTATTTATCTGCATGGAAATGATAGATCAGAAGGAAAAAGAAAATCATGTGCCATACCCTACTGATATAACAACTCGACAAATTCTATGGGAGATTCGTTGGGAATCTCCGTTTTATGGATGAGCGAGATTTGACCGGCACTGTCTTTGTTTCCCTCCACTACTTTGTTGCTTTGCCCTCTCCCCACCCCACTCACCCCACCCACCCACACCCCCACGTCTTGGTGCTTTCAAACCGTGCCTATACTTTCTTTGACAATTCTCTATGCTATAAGACTCCACATACCACTCTCATAACACACTGAACATCATCTCCATTCCTTCTATCTAAGATCCCAAATACGATAGTGTAAAATCCCCATCTCCAAAAAACCCAAACCATGGATCCTCTTCGCCGCAAGGTCAAGGAGCCTTACAACCCTCTTCGAAGCAGTCGCCCCCCACAACGACGTCCTCCAGTGCCCTCACAGAGTCGAGCTCCACCACCGAAATTTAAACAGCAGGTAGTTGAAGAAGAGCCGGAACCCGACTACGAAGACAGCACAGAATGGACCTGCTATAACCTCACTACAACCAGAAACTCTATCACAGCCGGGAGTCGCTACCATGTTATGCGTTTACACCCCAAATTTGTCGAGGTCCCTGATCCAGCCGACAAGACAGGTGAGAGCGTCATCATGGTGCCAGAAACCGTCAACGTCACCGACCCAGAGACGTTTAAGCAGCCAATTAGACTTCACAGACGTGATGCCACAGCGCCTCTCGCAGGGAGAAATGAGGCGGAAGCCTCAAAACTAGAGACTCCCAAACCCGTCGACGAGGAAGAGCGAAAAAGGCTTGAGTTTAAGGCCGAGAAGGCGAGGCGGCGTGAAGAGTTGATGTCCAAGGTAGCGCCTGACGGAGGAGGAAGGAATAATTTCAAGATAAAGGGTGAGAAGAAGACGCAACAGGTTAGGCAATCAAACGCGGAGCAAGTGGCAAACCGCAAGATGAGGTACGAGGAAGAGTACCCATGGTTTTTGGAGGACGCCGATAATGGGCAGACGTGGCAGGGGCAGAGAGAGCACACCATGAGCAACGGCGAGTTTGTTGTACTACACATGGATCATGTTCAAGGGTCTTTTAATATGATACCCGTCGAAAAGTGGTATCGCTTTACGAAGGTGAAAAGAGTCAATAAGATGACGGAGAAGGAAATAAAGGCAGGCGAGAAGGTGTTGAGTGGCGAGGAGCCGGCACTTCCCTCGTGGGCGAAGAAAGTTCCGAAGGAAGAATTTGTGGAGACAGAGGAGCTCACGAAGCAGGAACAAAGATTATATGCTAAGAATGCGTCATCAGTCCCAAGAAGGCAGATAAAGACAATAAAGGGCGGGGAGGAGGGCAACCAAGTAAACGAAGAACTGGACTTCAACGTCGAAGATCAATTTGATAATGATGACGCAGGTGGAATGCTCGGGGACTTTGGGGAAGGGAATGAGGGCGCAGAAGCTGCTAAGGACGCTGCCGTAGGCCCCCCTCTCTTATGAACGATATCTATTAATTTCGTATTGATTTCTTTCTTTACTAACAGTCAGTCTCTGTAGAAACGTATTATCAAAGATCAACTCTCTGCAAATGTGTTCGGCTCTCGTACCGAAAAGGATCTTATAGAGGAAAGAAAAAAGGTGAAGATTCGTCAGAAGCTGTTGAAAGCACACGGAAAGAAGGTCTCCAAAGCTCTCAAACGGCGCGAGGGGAACTACATTTACGACTCGGACGAGGAAGATCCGTATTTAGTAAGTAACAAGCTAACTCTCAGCTAACCCCAACCCCCCCAACTTCCCCAGCTCGCTAAACAGTTACATAGAACAAACTCCTCTCTGCTTCCGACAACGACTCCGACTCTGACTCCGAAGCCGAAGCCGAAGAATTCAAAAAATGGAAGCTAGAGCTGAAGAAGGTCGCCGACGAAAAAGAAGCCGAAGAAGCACGCAAATTAGAGGCGAAAAAAGAAACAGCGAAAAGGGCAACGGAAAAGCGGAAAGCAAAAAAGCAGGCCGAAAAGGGAGAGTCTCCTGCTGACGATATTCCTACTACTGCACCGGCCACGCCAGCTCTTATCCCGCACGCTGTCTTAAAGTCCGCTCGAAACGAAGTTAAATCCCGAAAAAGATCTCGCTCTCCGGAGTCTCAGAAATCCACAAAGCGTAGACGCAATGATCTAGCGCCAAATCCGAGCATTGACTCGCCGCTTATTTCTCCCGCCCCCCAGCCTAGGGCGAATGTGAAGAAGCGACCTCGCTCCCCGGAGTCCGCGAAACCTCAAAAACCCAGCGGATTGCTGAAGCGCAGGCGCCAGAATAAGGTTGCAGACAGCACCATATCAGTGCCGGAACAAAAGAATGCAAATAGTGCTAGCCCTACTGTATCAAAATCGCCGTCTCCATCTACTAGTAAGTGTCGTGTATCTATTTAATTAGCAAAGCTAACATCAAAAGATACCGCCCCGGCCCTTCCAATCACAGATGAAGAAATTATCGCAGTCCTTCGCGCGGACCCAGAGGGTGTTAGCAGCAAGGATATAACGGAGGTATTCAGGTCCAGAATAAAGGCTGGAACCAAGGATGTCTCAGTACTGGCGCAGAGGTTGAAACAGTTCGGGACTAGAGAGGGTGATGTTAACAAGTGGAAGTTAAAGAAGGAGTTTGCCTAAGGCATAGTTACTCAAGTTTTGAGGGCTCCTGCGATAGGGTAATTAATAGTGTTTGAGTTAGGTGTGAATTTCCTTTTAGGAGTATTTGGAGTTGTGGTACCTCTCACTGCTGTCAGATATACTGCGTTAACTCGGGGTACTAGCTATAGTTAACTATTTACTACTAAACTTTAATTTAAGAAGATCTTTGGGATCTTTATAATTTAGCTTAAACGTTTTTTTTTTGCCGTATCTAGAGCGTTATTAAAGGCTGCAACGGTTTTCAAGTTTTGGTTCACGAGTAACTAAACCTTGAATTGTGGTACTATAGGGATCTGATTGTATGAGAGTTTTTGCTTAAGTATATGGGTGTGGTTAGAGAAAACCTGAATCTTAAGCTATGCCAAGGAACAGAAATTTAGATACAGTGTACCAAGGGATCTTTTGTTGAATCATGAAATATGACTCGAATGCCAAGCCTTTTCTATCTAAAAGCAACGGCGCTCTTATTGCAAATCGTGCAATCGATTAACTGAGAAATCTGAAATATTTGGTAAGTCCTAAATTAATTTGTCGGCCATTTATTCATCATTAAAAGCTATAATAAAAGAGAATACGTGTCGTATTCTCTCAATGTATAAATAGCTCATTACACTTTGTATCCGTTAAGAAATCATCATTCTTGCAATACAATACTATTCTACTAGTTAGTCATCCAACTCAGTGCCGTTGGGGGCCGGCAAGGGTATCACAGGAGCTGTAGAGTGGGTTGTTAAGGCCTTGTGGCGTTGCGACATGCACTTGCATGTACCCTCATAGGCGAGGGAAAAACTAGAATCAGTAATCACAACGAAATAGAGCGTGGAGTATGACTTTCATAATTATTACTAACCATCAAGAGCGCCCCTACCATGTTGAGTTTCTCATCACTACTCCCACTCGTGGCTTCAACGTCAATTGGTTACATAAGAACCATTGAATTTAACCAGCGAGTGCGAGTTGTGGTAAAATATTACCCGTGGGCTACCAATTCATACATCCACAGAAACCACAGTAAAAATTACAAGATCATCTTAGCAGCAACCTACATGCACAAGTATCTAGAACCCAATAACTCAATTTTGTGCACGATACATTCATATTGTCAAGTCCATAATCCCTCGAGCTTTTCTAACAAATTGGCAGCAATGCAACGGATATTACTCGATCAACCCTCACACTATTTTACACCCACTTCTTTTACCTTCCTACCGATTACCAATCCAGTGACTGAAGAAAATGAAAGTAAATTAACCATCCAAAAGCCCCGAGCTCTCGATCATTGCGTGCAATTCTGGCTCTAAAAATTTTGCAATTGTCACATCCTCACTCAAACCTTTTCTTCTACGTGTCTTAAGGGTGAGATCTCTAGCCATAGCCTGCGCAGATGCGGGCTCCAATGGCCGTAGCTTCACCTCCTTATCGAGGGGGTCTCCGGGGACAATGTTCCAACGGTCAAACACGAGGGAGCAGAACGCTTGCCCTTGTGTGTGAATTCGGAGATCAGTCTCGAAACCGAAAGAATCAATGACAGGAATGAGACCCTTGACGAGATAGAGTGCTAGACGTTGTTAGCGGCGCAGATGAAGAAGTGAAAGAATGATGCTTACGTGTACCAGCGATGGGCCCATCAGTTAAAACGTGACCTCTTCGCTTCGCCAATACCGTATAAAGAGCAGACACGGAATCTGCAGGTGCTGTCATGGAGCACGAGTATACTGGCTCCATGAGTCTTGGGGAAGCCATGAGAAACGATGAGTAGCAAGCCCTACGTGCCGTAGGAATGATCTGCCCACCACCACGGTAGATAGCTTCTGATGCGAGAGTGGCATCCATAATTTTGAACTTTGTATTTCGGATTGCTATTACTAGAATTAGCACGAGTTGATGTCGAAAAATGGAAAGGCTTTTACTTACGCTCTTCGCATAATGGGCCCTCTCTAGTTCCCCAAGCAAACCCTTGTCTAATGCTATCCCTTACTTGGTTCAAAAGTTTCTTATCAACTTCACTTGGTAATGTATCATCTTGTAAGATATTGGGACCCGTCTCGTCTGGACCAAATGCCCAAATACTTCGGCTGGCCAGCAAATCCCAGCCATAATTCTCCTCAAAGTATTTTCCGACTTTGCGGATAGGCCATTTAATGGATACTTTCCCGCTTTCAATATCTTCTGCAATCCCCGTGTCAAGTGGTTCTGCAACCATAGTGATCTTGTTTTTTTTGTTGGGTGTTTGCGCGTAACATTTGATCGCAGAGGTCTCTACAACTGTTTCACAGAAGCGTGTGACAGGATCGGATACCTTAAGCTCCATCTCAGAGAAGATCCGTCGTAGGTCATGCAGGACGCAGTCCATGTATAATTCTCCAGTCCCCAATATCACATGCTCACCTGATTCCTCAACCTTGGTGACAATTAAAGGATAGCTCTTGTTGATCTTTCGCAGGCCATCCAACATTTTTGGCAGCTCAGAGGGGTTCACTGGCTCAACAGCAACCTTGAACACAGATTCTGTAAAATGTTTGACGGGGCGGAAGATATATGCATCATCGTTCATCTTATGCGCGACCACCGTGGCAGATTTAACAATCGAGTTATCGATGCCTCCCAATAGCACCCAGCACCCGGCAGGAACACCGTTAATGGGAATTTTGTATCGAGTTTCGTTGATCCAGCAATCAGTGATTGTAGCAACAACCATATCCTCCTCATCGTCGAGTGTGTAGCCTTCTCCAAGAACACGGACTTGCATATTGGGATTTACAGTTCCGCTCATAACACGACCAAAAGAGAGAAAGTCGTTGGCTTCGCTAGTGTGATATAGTTTGGAGATTTGGATAACCAATGGGCCATCAGCGTTACAGGTATTCATAGATTCAACGATGTCTGTATCGAGTGGCCCAGTGTAGGTATTTTCAACTTTGGCCTTTGCACCCTCCAGAGCAGATGGAATGTGCTCTACAATCATATCCACGAAACCAGTAGAGGTGCCAAAAAATTGCTCACAGACCAGCTTTAGCAGTACTTTTGCGTCTAGCTTGTACTGGGCAGGTTTTAGAGATATACCAAGATTTGCAAGGGTTGCGTTTAAGCTAGAAGCACTTTCTCCGATTGTCTAGGACTCAATTAGCTTTGTAGTTCAGATTATTAGGAGCAAATATATCCAAGGATGACCAAGATGTCAACTTACATGAGCATATAATTTGTATAATGGCTCGAGGATAAAATGAACGAAAGTTCTTCGTGCTTTTGACTCTAAAGATTTTCGTGTAAATTTCCTGCTTGTTGGGTTATAGAAAATATCCCCCCACATCCGCTTCGCAAAATCCGAAACATTGACCCCAGCGTACGTATCCGCATACATCTTTGCAAAGCTGGATAATGAAAAGCACCACCCCATACTAGCACTTGCAAAACAAACATTTCCTTTCTCCGGCGATAATCTCAAACTCTCACTTCTGCCCGGAGCAGCACTATCGATAACTGTGTTTACTTCCTCAATCGTGTGCTTCAGCTTGAAGTATGCATCGGTAGGTGGAAGCTTAAGCTCTAGGATAAGTCGGTCGACTTTGTTCAATACTAATGTCATTGGTATATTTTCGGAGACAGCGTATTTGATGATTTGTTCCGTGTTGATCATGACTCCTTCCACAACGTCTACTACGAGGACAATACCATCTGCAAGGCGGATAGCAGAGGCAACTTCATCGACGAAATTAACGTGACCGGGAGTGTCTATGATGTTGACAAGGCTAGATTTTCCCCTGGAGGATTGAAGTACGAGGGACATAGGGGCAGACTTGATTGAGACACCTCGCTCGCGCTCAACAATATGGGTATCCGTGTATCGGAGCTAAATATCGTATCAATACCTTGTTCTGTAAAGCTAGATCGTGGGACTCAGTACTTGCTCGCCCTTCTTCCCTTCTGTATTTGCACCCAGGTCGTGAGTTTCAAGCACTAACATATCCATGAATGCAGTCTTTCCATGGTGTAGATGTCCAACTAGCGCAATATTTCGTACTTGATCTGGGAAGCTCATAAGATCCATCATAAACCTGTAACCGTCAATTCCGCCAGCTTTGAACTTTGGAACTGGAAAACTACTCACTCCCTAGAGAAATAGGTCTTTGGAAGATCCGTTTCCTCAACGGTAAACTTCTTTACCTTAATAGGAGCTTTTCAGCGGATCAGTCGGTATCGCGTCATCGAACAGCGAGCAGAGAATCTACCTATAACTGGTTCAGACAAAGGCTGTGCATCCTCTTCTTCAACCATAGCTTCTACATCTGCGCCATATGTTTGCGCGGCGGTCGGATAGTATTGCTTATCTTTATAAACGTCAGTACTCGCGAGCGCTTTCTTCTCGGACTAAAATTGAATCTGACCTTCGTGGAGCACAACCGCGTTTGATGGACCTTCGGCTGTTCTACCGTCAGCATTGGTTCCTCCTTTACCAAACCTTCCTATAAAGCTCAACATACCATCAAGCTCCATCAATTGTTGATCACCACCCTCATGGCCTGCGATCGAAGCATCATCGTAGTTGACGTAGGCATCCGCGCCTGTCTCTGATCTCTGGTCTTCCTCGTCCGACTCGACAGCCTCGCCGATAAAGTTACCAAATCTGCATTGAATGGCGATATAAGCACTACTCAAACTTTTAGCGCAGTAGAGAGAGAATCACGTACTCGTCATAAAGATCATCCATCGCGTCGTTTTGTTGGTCGTTGATAATCTCGTGTCTGAACTCCCCGTGTTGCCATCAACGAAATCTCACTAAAGGATTCCACATCACGTGAGAGAATCCGAGGCAGGGTAACGTGGCACTCACCTCAGTTGAAACATCCCCCATGCATGGTCGAAACGGTACACTGGTCTTTTCTAAATATAATAAAAACAATTTTGAAGGAATTACATTGCTAGGTCTTTAGTGAGAAACTAATTTGACATATTGTGAGGTTTGTCCACCGAATCATGACATATCACTCGAGCCTTGGCATTTGACCTGGTCCCGTGCTAATAGACTTAGTGGACAACGCGGCCACTGTCTACTCTATCGGATACACCTAAATGCGCCTATATGTAGTCTTGGACAAATAAAATATTGGTAGTGCGGTCAACACCCTCTTCCAAAGGACTAAACTCTGGGGACGGTCTTCACAGTTAAGAAATAAGTATCCCCTGGATGTATGAGACAGTGGGAAAATCTCTCTCATGCATGAACATCATGTGACCGTGAATTTGGGTGAGAAAACGTCTGGGTAAGTAGCTTGCTGCCTTTGTCGGTCTTGGGAATACTTAACGGTGCCATAAAGTTCGCAGTTCGCTGCCTTACTTCAGTAAATTATTTCTTCGATAGGCCACGCTAATGCATGAGAGAGATTTTCCTACTGTCTCATACATCCAGGGGATAGACTCTCGCCCTCGGTCAGGGGCATTGAGCCACGCTCATTTCCAATAAAGAAATCCTTTTTTATTTTCTGCAATTGAACCGACGTAATTGCAACCACAATACTCAAACACTGCAATTTTCCCAACAAAGCAAACCAAATGAGATATATTAAAAGAATCCGTTCCCCATCAAGTTCGCCTTGTCTAAAACCCGTCTGTAACATCCCGACTATTGATAAATTCATACACATGTGCCGGCAGCTTGTATTGAATCATTCCGGCATAAATCATTGCACATTTCGTCCTAGCCTTTAGCTCCACCAACTTCTGGTCTCTGCTTGCATCGGCAAACAAGCTATTCTTGATATCTATGCTCAGACGATGGCAGCACTCGACTACCATCTTAAGTAAGAGGCCGATATTTCGAGAGACGGTTTCATGAAGAGTGCTGAAGTTTTGAGCGGCCCGACGGATGGACCCGACGTCTACGCGTGGATCAAGAGGGATTATATCGAAACCTTCGATTGTCTATTTATGCAATAAGTAAAGTAATTCATATGCCGGAAAAGGATTACTTACGACTAAACAGGACTCCCAGTCGCCATTTGCAAATAGCCTTTTGGCCTCTGCGATACGAAGTAGGACACCGCAAGCCTCCCTATTTCTCAATTCAATCTTAGTGTACACAGATACATTGGCCCCATACATCTGAAGCATGTTTTGAGCCAGTTGCACCGGATCCTCGACGCTTGTCAGACTCAGGCTAGAGTTCAACAGTCCATTGGTCGCTGTAAGGTCTTGATAACGTATTGGAGCCTCCTCGCTCGCGATATAGTCCGAGAGATTCTTGTTGACAATCTGGAGAACTGTATCATAGTCTTCCGCGAGGTGGTATAATAAGACAGCGTCATTAGCCCTACCATCATCATCTGCCTGAACAGCAGCTTGTTCGGTAATCGTTCGAAGATATTCACGTTGATCGGTAAGCTTGATGAGTCTCATGCGCTTCTCTATTGCTCCTTTCTCGCGAGTCCCATCTGCACGAACATCACCAAGAAGCTTGGTAAATTCTTTGGTATCAAGAACGAGCTCACGGAGAGATTCGTGACAAATTGTGATATGGTTTGGTCCAGTGGGTGCAGGAAGATCGGCATTGAGACAGATAAGGCTGATATAGTCGACAGCTTCTTCGGCATTGGGCGTACGGAAATCGTTCGTGTAATAGCCAATTAGGCGGGGGAAGTTGATTTGCCTCTCTCCATTTTGGCCAAGGGTGACTGGCGGTTAAATTAGTTATCTCTAAGTATGATTATAAGAGAAATGGATAGGCTCTTACGCAATTCTCCACCCACACTTGCGGGGTTCGAGGTTGGTCTTAGGAGACCATAATATGTGAGCGCAATTGCAAAATGAACACCATCCACGTATTGGAATGAATACAAATAGTGGACAGCCTAAATATTTGTTAGTTATATTTTCGGAGGAAAGCGGTTGGAGGAATGGAGTCACTGACGTCTTCAAATAAGCCAGACATCATTAACATTTGGAAATATAGCCCAACATTGCTTCCTTTCTGTGAGAAATGCTTTGCACCAAACTGAAGAACTCCCTTTTGAAGATCTATTAAAGTAAAGACCTCGTGCGCCGGCTCGGTCGTTTTGTCAATCTCCCTAGCCAACACAAGTTGTAGCCACATCCAGTCCTCCGCGGTTGGCATGACATTTGGTACAGATCTTTTAGAAAGATCGCATCTTCCAATTATTTTGTAAACTGCCGGCTTAAATATGTCTTTGGTGTCTTCTGAATGCCGGACACGGTTATTGTACTCGCCCTGGATCCTGTCAAGTAAGTTCCTAGGCAAGCGGCGTTCATCGCCCGCCGAACAGTAAGCATGAAGATATGTAGGGAAGCTTCGATCAAGTTTCTGGAATGACTGTTGGTTCTGCCTAACAAATTCGTCTGCTTCCTCTAGAAAGCCGGCGCGGAGAAGGTAAAATATAATTGCCCAGCAGGGAACATCAGATACGTAATCAAAGTTGTTTAGGTCCCATTCAGGTAGGTCTTTATTATTGGCTAGTTTAACGTTGATGTAACCTCGGAACTTGTGGAACACTGAAGGAATACCGCCGACTTTGGCGATCTGGGGGTTCTCGGCAATTGAACGCTCGACCATTTCTAAGAATCTACACCCATGGAGAAAAAAAAAACCGTGAGAAAAAGGTATAGAGAGGAGGTATAACAGAGAAACATACTGTTTTTCTAGGAACCGTCTAGCTCCCTTTTGAACACTCTTCCGCATTCTGGAAGCCTCAGCACTATCGGGAGACGTATTGAGAATATAGTCTTTCTTAAACTGCCTTTCATGTGGACCGCCAAAGGGATTCTCATCGCGGATTTCAGATTCGTTGGTTATGGATGCTAGTAGTTTCCAGGAATCGTAAAGTTGTAAGGTCAACTGTTCCAGTTCTTTGTAAGCTTTGACGCACCACCACCTCCAGAGGAGTCTGTAGAGCCTACCATATCATTTCCAGAAGCCCCGGTGACATCGCCAAAGACTTTCATGATAGGATAGATTCCACCATCAGTCCCATTCTCTAACCTGGCTTCATTCAAGCTTTTGACAGCAGCCGAAAACTGCTTTTGTCTAAGTTGCACTTGCCTACTCATCTCATTCTGTCGAGCAGGATCAACATCCGTGAACAATTTCGCAGTAGAAGCCCCGGTAGTATTGGCAGCTGTTGGTCTGCCCAAAACACTAGTGCCCATTGTAGACTTTGCCCAAACGCTCCCTCTACCGGCAACTCCAGGTCCAAACGACTGCCCCAATTTAGAACGACCAAAAGAAGACACGCCGAACGAAGAGGCACCAAATGCGCTGAGACCCCCATTAAAGGTGTTACTGCCGAGATCTGCTGTAGCACTTGGAGCTGTAGCATTTCGCGGCGTAAGACCGAAGTGTTCGAAGATACGCTGCTTTTGAGCCTCCCATTCTATTGTAACATTCTTGGCGACAAAAGCATCAAAATCTCGAGATGTCCGACGCATTCCATCTTCGATCGAAGACATGACATTTTGTTCTCTCCGGTTGCGGAGATAGGTCTGTTTGAAGGTTCCTGTGGTTTAGCAATGTATATTTTTGTAGTGGTTATCACGGGACGCCTAAAAGAATACGCACATCAATATCGGTGTCAACTCGTATTGTAGATGGCTCATAAGCGTTCTGGAAATCTATAGAGTCCAGGTCGCGCAAAGCCTCATCCGTGTTAATCCCACCAGCAGCCAACAAATAATGCCTGCGACCAGATCATGTTAGTGTCAGCTTCACTTTCAGCTCCACAGAGCTTAGTTCAGAAGAGCACATACGCTCTTGCATCGGTTTGCGCTCCTTCACGAGTCTTCTTCAGGTCCTTGGCCCTCCTCTCAAGCTCGTTCAATCCAAGCTGGACGGTTTCTAGTCCATCATTATCGGTTTCCTGCCGAAGTTTTCGCGATTGCTCTAACAGCGAGCTGAAAAGCGAGGTGACGTGGTTTGCGGGTTCCGTAGCAGCCATGATGATTATCGCGGTTTAAGGATGCGAGGGAAGTCGCGGAGTGTTGGGTATTCTGTGCAAACAAACGCTGGTTGATTTCAAGCCAAGGGTCGACGCGAGAGCCTTCGGTGACGGCACGTGATCCGTTGCCTTGGCACAACCTCAAGATTAGATCTGATAATGCGCCATGATCATTACCGTCATGCCTACATGTATGCGCGAATATGGGTAACCGCAGCTAAAAGACACGGAAAAAGCAGAGTTATAACTTTATTTATGGAAAGAACTTAGTAGTACAAACTCCTCTCTTATCTCTCTTTTCCCTTTTTTATAGGTCACGAATCTGACAATCCTCACTACAAAGATGGAGCATGATGGGTTCTGAGAGATTTCTAATTACATTGTTCTATGGCCCTTGGTGTTTTTTTTTGGTCATCCGAGCTTAACCAGCTTCAGCATCAGATCCAGCATCTTCATCCTCGGAATCAACCACCATCTCATCATTAATATTTCTTTGTGCTTCAAGCTCTTCATCAAGAGCTTTGAATCCTGTGGAAGATAAGTAGGTGAAATGTGGGCTCTTAAACGAGTCTAAAAAGTGGACGAATCCAGTATATCTAACGAAAAGGCCATCAACATGTGTAACTCATTTATAAACATAGAGTTGGGTCCTTACATATTGCCATTTCTTTCGTCTTCGAAAAGCTTAGAATAGATCATTTTCTCGCGGAACGCATCGATCTCCTTCGAGTATATAGTGAAGTCAATCGGCTCCCGGGAATGTGCTTCTACAGCACTCTTGTTGTAGCTGTCGAAGACGGGATACTCAAGAAGAAGCCCTAAACTGGGTGCTTTAGGAATGGTGATTTTTCTAGATCTGAAAGTTTGCTCGATACGTTCAATAGGACAGCCTGTGCGGACAACCATCATTGCCATACCGACCATTTTTCCTATTTTCATGTTTCTATTATTAGGATGGACGATGATAGGTCACGACGCGAACTACACTTACTGATCTGATGCATCATAAAGGATTGGCCATGGACTCGTAGAGATACCCATTCTGTGTCATTAATGATGATCGGATCCAAAACCTTAAAGGCTTGGTTAGTACAAATTCGTAAAAGAGAAGAACATAAAACGAACTTACCTCAAAGGACTTGATATGCCTCTTAGAGCTTGCCTCGTAGAAGGTTTTATTAATGGTATAATTATGGAAATTCTTAGTACCTTCGTATGCCTTAAACGCCTCCCTGACTCTCGCCAGCCGCTCCTGAGATATCCGGTACGCCCTCTTTTCTACTCGATGGACAGCCCTAATCTTATAGCGTAATTCCTCAATTTTCTCTGCCTCGCTTTTGATTCCCCCCTCAGTCTCCATGGGTTCCCTCTTTATGTCTACGTCTGGAGACCTGCTTCTGAGCCGTCCATCATTACCTAGTACGACTTCCTTGTCCGACTCGCTTTCTTCGTACATAGCCTTCTTGAATAATTCCGGGTCTTCATCTTTGAGCTGCTTCCTGACCTTGTCATCGACTTCCTCCCACCACCCATCAAT
Organism: Morchella eximia; assembly: GCA_024713935.1. Taxonomy (NCBI): domain Eukaryota; kingdom Fungi; phylum Ascomycota; class Pezizomycetes; order Pezizales; family Morchellaceae; genus Morchella; species Morchella eximia. The sequence continues at coordinate 993,430 of JAMGZG010000020.1, forward strand.
TTCCTTTTGCCTCTCAAGCAAGCCTTCAAGATCCCCTTCTTTCTCGGCAATGCTTCTGAGTTTTTGTGCAAGGAATGTTTTTGGGTGCGGTGGTAAAAAACAATGGGTCGGAAGAAGGTATTCATATCTCCTGCTATCACACTTTTGGTAGCAGCTGAAAGAGCCAAGAGTGCGTAGGATTCCCCATACACGGATTTGTTCAGGAAGTTCGGCGTTAATCTTCTGCACTATATCAGGGTCCTCAATAATGAGCTTCAAAGAAATTACATTTCCAGCAGCATGAACACCTTTGTCTGTACGTGCGCAACGAACAAGGGATGACTACAACGGTAAGTTCTCCTTCTGTATCGGATTTGAATCTGAGTATAGATATACCTTCTTTGGATCATTGGAGTTGGCCCTTGATATTGCGCCAGCTTTGACAAAGGCCTCAAATATATCGCTTTCAATAGTTTTATGCGGTGGATTTAACTGCATTCCTCTGTACCCGGTTCCGCAATATCCGATAAGGACCGCAACCTTTCGTTTGGGCTTTCTCTCTTCCTTTTCTTCACCCAACTCTTCTACTTTGTTTTCCTCAGTGCCTTGCCCATAGGAGCGCTGTTTTTTGGTGCTATGACTATTTCAAATTTACTGCCGTTAGGCTTTTGACGATTTTGTAGAATCGAAGGGAAACGAACACCTCAAACGTACTTGTAAGCGGCTCTTCCTTGGTCATCGCGAGCCCGTTTCTCTCTATGCGGTTTATCAGTCCAGCTGCCATTCCGACCTCTGCCACCACCTCTTCCCCGGCTTCTGCCGCTACCACGTTGGTTCCTGTTGGAGTTGTCGTTATTTTTCTTGCCATCATGACCCTCGCTGGAGGAGGTCTGGGGAGGGTTTGGCGGGCGAGTTGCCACAGCTGAATTCGAAGTCTCATTGTTGTCCGACATTGAGAAAAACGGAGTAAGTTCTTAATTTTTGAGGATGCCAAAGGTTGAACACATTTTAGTGACCGTTGGACTTGTTACCATGCCAAGATTATACGATCACGTGATGCACAAATCACCAAAAAAATTAGAACATCACTTCGCACCCCTCAATGATTCAACCCCACCTTCAATCATTTAGTCACTACTAGATACCTGCGATCATGTCGCCCCATAGCTCATTTGAAGATGATGAAGATATCGACTTCTCGGGTGAGTAATGAGCTTTTCTTTCGTCCTTACACAATGTTCTATATTTTTTTCATCAATTTTTGACTTTTAAATGTGCAGATCTCCGAGAACAATTCGAGGTACGGCTTGACGAGGGACTCGATGCCTTTGTCGTTGTTGATGGATGCCCCATCGTTCCGGAAGAGAACATAGGCAAATTGATCAAGTTCTTGAGCAAGAAGTTGAGTGAAGTTGGAAAGATAAAGGCCGACTCAGTTACCATGCCTCTGAACGCCGAAACCAACAAAACTGAGGGGTAAGTGCGCCATGCGACCTTGCCAGTGGATTTTTTGTTTGCCAATTTTTTTTTTTTTTTGCTCCGTTTTTTTTTTTTGCTTCATGCCAGAGGATGCCATATTGAGGACGACGGTTCAGGTATGCCTTTGTTGAGTACGAGACTCCCGAACAGGCCCTTGCTGCTTGCAAGCAGTTGAGCGGTATAGCGCTCGATAGAAAACACACCATCGCTATCAATAAGCTTACGGACATCGAACACTTTGGTCGGGAGGGACGGATCAAGGAAGAATATGTGGAGCCTGAGATAGAACCCTATGTTGAACGGGAACATTTCCGTTCTTGGTTGAGCGAGCCTAATGCCCGTGATCAGTTTGTGATGTACCGTGGTGAGAGCGTGGGCGTGTTTTGGAACAGGAAGAAAGACCAGCCAGAGCCAGTCGTTGATAGACAACACTGGACTGAGTCATTTGTACAGTGGTCTCCCCAAGGAACTTATCTTACCTCCGTCCACGCACAGGGTGTTCAACTTTGGGGTGGTCCAAGCTGGAAACGTGTCATGCGATTCGCCCATCCTGCTGCCAATTTGGTCGATTTCTCACCAAACGAAAATTATATTGTCACCTGGTCGAACAGACCAATATCAATCCCGGAAAACCCTCCCCCGGGCTTTCCTCTCAGTGCAGATGAGGATGGCAAGAATTTCATTGTCTGGGATATCAAGACTGGTAACCTCTTGCGATCATTCACATCTCTTGAGGCTGCGAACGATGCGGACGAGGGTGTCAAGGCTTTGGGACGCAAGAAGATTAACTGGCCTGTTTTCAAATGGTCATCTGACGACAAGTACGTCGCCCGTGTCCTTCCCGGACAAGCCATTCAGATCTATGAAACACCTAGTATGATGCTTCTCGGAAAGAAGGCGGTCAAGATTGAGGGTGTCGTCGATTTCGAGTGGTCTCCTTCAATTCCGGAAGGAAAGGGCAAATCCAAACCTGAACAGATGCTCACATATTGGACCCCTGAAATGAATAACCAAACTGCCCGTGTTACTCTTATGAATATTCCTTCACAAACTATCGTTCGTACACGAAATTTGGTTAATGTGTCGGATTGCAAGCTTCATTGGCAGTCAGAGGGTAAATACCTCTGTGTTAAGGTTGATAGGCACACCAAGACCAAAAAGTCAACATTCACTTCCCTCGAATTCTTTCGTGTGAAGGAAAAGAACATCCCCGTCGAAATTGTCGAACTCAAGCAGACAGTGATCAACTTTGCATGGGAACCCAAGGGCGACCGTTTCGTTTTCATTACCACCGATGAGGCCGTCCAAGGCGCCGCTGTCGCCCCCAAGACGAACATTTCTTTCTATGCCCCCGAGAAAATCAAGAACGGCGTCGGCGAGTTCTGCCTTGTGAAAACCGTTGAAAAGAAGAACTCCAACGCCATTTACTGGTCTCCCAAGGGTCGTTTTGTGCTGATCGCCACCGTACACTCACAGCAGAGCTTCGACCTCGAATTCTGGGACTGCGAATTTGAAGGTGAAAAGCAGAAACCAGAGACCAAGAACAAGGAAGTGGTTGCAAATCTCATGCTCATGGGTGCTTCTGAGCACTACGGTGTGACCGACGTCGAATGGGACCCCACTGGACGATACGTCGCTACTAGCGTGAGCATGTGGAGGCACACCGTATGTTTCCCTACAGCACTCGGTTTCTCTACAAATACTAATCACAGGCTATAGATGGAAAACGGCTATCATCTCTGGGACTTCAAGGGAACTCTTCTCCGCGAAGAGCACATTGACCGCTTCAAGCAGCTCCTCTGGCGTCCCCGCCCACCAACAATGCTCTCCAAGGAGGAGCAAAAGACCATCCGCAAGAACCTCCGTGATTATTCACGCCAGTTCGACGAGGAGGACACCTTCGAGGCTGAGACCGCCAATCGTGAGGTCGTCGAGGCACGGAAGAGGCAGCTCGACGAATGGCGCGCATGGAGAGAGCGGGTCGAGAAGGACCTCAAGGCCCAGCGTGTCGAGCTCGGACTGCCCGAGGACCCGAACGCGGCCCAGAGGAAGAAGGATGAGGCGGAGGACACCGTTATCGAGGAGATTGTGGAGGAGGTCATAAGTGAGCACGAGGAGGAGATTGTGTAGGGAGAAAGCTTGGATCCTTCTGTTCTTTCTTTCTGTACTTACTTTGGGCGGGCAGGCCCGGGGGGGGGGGGTGCTTTTTGTTTCCGTTTCTTTTCATGGACTAAAATTTTGTTGGAATTTTTGTATTGGGTCTGCTGGGTGAAGGGTGTGTATGGTCTTTCTTCTCACGTTCGAATCTAGTGGTATATATTAGGGCAATACGAAGGGACGTACAAAAGCTAGGAAGTGACGGCGAGGGGGGAGGTGTAGTCTTTTTTATTTTTTAGTTTATACTTCTTTTTTTGACTGCAATTGCAAACACTCTCTTTAACCTTTAGTTCCTGTATGATCCATGTAATCTACAACCTGAAAACGTCAACTAGTGACTTCATGCATGTATCTCATGCTTGGCAATAAACATCAAAATTAGTAGTTTTCTGTTTATCGATACCTGATTATCAACTCCAAACCCTCAATCAGGATCAGTACGATCATTACCTATTCAACAAAACAACAAAGCCTGCAAACTCAAATATCTACAAACTCATCTATAAACCTACCACCCACCCACCACCCCACCCACACACGCACCAATGTTCCCCCTCTACCCCACCCGCCCCACCTCCCGCCCCACTACTCCCACTCCCAACCCCACACCCATACCCACACTCAGCAGCACAACTCTCCCCGCAACCGGCCCAGCCTTAGCGCACATCTACAGCGCCCTCCTACGGCCCACGCTACTTCCCCCGCCTGCGGCCTTCACCCAGCCGCTGCTCGACAGCTTCGTGGCGAACCACGACCCGCTGCTGGAAGACACGACGCTGTTTACCGCGGGCACCAGGCTGCGCGAGGTCGGTGTGGAGGTCGAGAGGGTCGAGAGGGAGTGGAGGAGGTTGGGGGTTGCTGAGCTGGTGGATGGCGGTGCGGGTGAGGGTGCGGGCGTGAGTTTGAGGGAGGTGAGGGAGGGCAGGTTGAGGTGTAGGTTGGCGAATGTGAGTTGGGCTTCTTGAAGCTTTTGGTTATGAGTGTTTATGGATACTGACTAGAGAGAAGCAAGCTGTGGGCACAGATCGGACGAGGAAGGAGAGGCTGAAGGAGCGGATGGACGCTTTTGAGAAGGAGATGAAGAAGGAAGAGGAGGAGGCATTAAAGGCGTTCAAAGAAGGTTTGAGGAGGGCAGTTGGTGGGTAACCCGCGAATAGTAGTTAGAGGGATGACACAGGTCACAGCAGTAATAATTATATGGGTCAATGATCACGAAGAGTTTAATTTTTAATTGCTTTTATTATTATTTCTATTTTTAAAATTATTATTATTACTACTATTATTGGTCGATATTATATTGGAGAAACCTAGATAATCTTCGATACGTTAGCTATTGCGCCAACTACTACCAACATCCAGAAAATGGCATTTAACACTGCGCCTCAGAAAGCCGTGTGTACTCCCCCCCCCACCCCGCCTCAACCCTCACATCCAGGCCCCCCAAAACGGTGAACCCTTCAGCTTGGAGAGCGACGCAAAGGCCCAATTACCCGTAAAAACCACGCCGACCACACACCCCTTCCCAAATCCTTAACTCTTGCCCTCGTCCGAGAACCAAGCCGTCCTCCTACACCCCGGCACCCGCCGCACGCCGCAACAGAACGCTACGGCGGCATTGGGTCGTAGGTGAGTCAAGCATGGGGGGACGAAGGAAGAACGGGCAGGGAAGGGGAAGCCGGGGGTTAGGGAGGTAGAGCGGGTGGGGGGACTCGTTGAATGGATCGACTATTGTCATCATAGAAAGGGGCAGGAGGGGACTGGATTAGGGGAGTAATTACCATTAGTGTTTTGCCTATAGGCAGAGCGTGTAAGTACGATGGGTGCCTGTAAAGTTCTTTGAGAATCGTTAGTATCAATGCAAGATTGAGCGTGAGATGAATTGTTAAAGGTTGGGAATTAGACGTAGGATCAGAAATGAATGTTTGGTAAAGGGTTATCGTCATCGGAATATCCGAAGCAGAACTGAATTTTTTTGTTTCATCACGAAAACGTCGGGGGTCAGGGCAAAGATAGAAGAAATTTTCTTAAACTTACAGTTTGTATTTTGGTACCGCGAATGCGGTATTTCCAATTGTACTGATGGTGATCGTTGCCTGTCTTAACAGCGAAACTGTTAGCAATTGAGGAAATTGGAGGGGGTGAGAGGGCGAGGTGCAAATTTGAGGAGAGAAGGGCGAAGATCAGATGGTAGTGCATGTTTGTTTAATGGATCACATATGAATATCCGAAACAAAAGTGATAAGACTTCATCATTTCGAAGGGAGGGAGGAATACATAGAGAGTGTTTGAATTTACCTTTGCTTGACATGATCCCCCTATTGGGACCCATTGGTTGCCGTTGTTGTTGATGATGATGTTGTGGTTGGCGATTTATGATGTAGAGGGAAAGGAAGTGTCGTTGCGTGAAGAAAATTTAACCTTGCGCTGCCTGAGGCTTCCAGGGCAAGACCCTACCCCGCTAAAAGTTTCACCGACGTCGTGCCTTGGCTTGAAGTCGGGCTTTCGCTGCTTGAGCCTCATCCCAGAATCCGCCGCTGGTCGAGTTTGAGCGGTATCATCAAACGACAATTTCAAAACGAGAAATTGAAGCAATTGCAGCAGCAGCCACTCGTTGAAATATCGCAATGACCGACCGCCGCCGCATAAACGGGCCCTCGGATGGCACAACTCCTCTCGTCTACGCCGGCGTACCCAAGGCCAAGCAGCTCCCACCCAGAGCTCCAGATGCTCTGCGAAAAATATGCAAGTCCACCAACTTACCCAATTCACCGCTATAACTCTAGCTAACCCCCAGCAGTCCTCAAGACCTCCCTCACCCCACCCGCCACGGGCTCGTCCTTCCTCGAGCTCCCCTCCCCCGCCCCCGCCGGCACCCCCACCCTCAAACTCACGGCCTCCGTCTACGGCCCGCGCCCACTCCCGCCCAGCGCCCCATTCTCACCGCACGCCCGCCTCACCGCCGAACTTAAGTTCGCGCCCTTCTCCACGCCCCACAAGCGCCGCGGCTACGTGCGCGACGCCGTCGAGCGCGACCTCTCCGTCCAGCTCCAGAACGCACTCGTAAAAAGCATCAAGACAGCAGCGTACCCGAAGAGCGGCATCGACATCTTCATCACGGTGCTGGACTGCGAGGGCGGCCTGGACGGCGACGATGATGACGGGGTGGAGGTCGGACTCATGAATGTGCTTGCGGGTGCGATCACGTGTGCTAGTGCTGCGGTGGCCGACGCTGGCATCGAGTGTGTGGATCTGGTGTCGGGTGGGGTTGCGGCGCTGGTGAGGAGGGCGCCTGCCGGGGGTGATGCGATGGATGTGGATTTGCCGGCGCCGGTGGTGGTCCTGGACCCGAGCCCCGCGGACGGCGGGCAGGTTGTGTCGGCGGCGGTCGTGGGGTATATGGCGGGGAGAGATGAGGTAACGCTGCTCTGGACGAAGGGGGCAGTGGAGACGGCGGATCAGGGCGGGGATGAACTGGATCTGTTGATGGATGGGGCGATCACGACTGCGACGGCTGTTAGGCTCGTGTTGAACGAGGCGGTGAAGGAGAGGCTGCTGCTGGGGATTGCGAGGAGTAGGCTAAAGAAGGAGGGTGGTGGGGATGTGGTCATGGGTTGAGATGGGCGGTAATCAAGAAAACAATGTGTATTACTAGGTAGGTAGTCAAATAATCAATCAAACCATCTTGAAAGAAGGAAAATCCATTCATCTTGATAATAGACTACCATGAAATCACCCATATATACCACCACCTCCTATATAAACCCCATCCGCGCCGCCTCTAACCCAAGACCAACAGACAACTGGGAGAGAACCGGGCAACAGTATCCAAAAATACAAAAAGGCAGGCGAATCACTACTAACTAATAGCACTCTGATAAGAACCCAATCAGTACCTAACATGTAGCTAAGTATACCCCAATAACGCCTCACTTTTTGGGTACTGTGCAAGCCCTCTTTGCTCCTTTTTCGTCTTTCCCCTAGGTATATGAACCTTCTGCGAGGGATGCTGCCAGCTTTGTAGCTGGAGACGACGCGCGGATCAGTACTATGCTCTGGGTTCTCCACCTTTACTTTTTATTGGCCTTTGGCGGTTGCGAGGGGCTGAGGAAAATTTAGTGTGGTTATGCATGCTTTTATACCTGCACGAGAGGATGCCCAATGGGTTCGTGGTAGATTATGATTCCAGGGTTAGGTGTCCCCCTAGACCGCTCTATCCTCATTCCCTTAAGTATTACTTCCCGCCCTCTAACAATTGTGTAAGCGAGTGTAGTCTAGTGGTAGACGCCTCGTCTTGCTACACCGCGTGAGTTGAGCCACCATGACCGTTTGGAGACGTTTGGAGGTCGTGGGTTCAACTCCGGGGGTGGGAGTGATGCTCTGGGGTATACGGCATATCACGGGGAGCAGAGTTCGATCTCGCAAATCAGAACCTGTGACTCGTGAGTGGCGTATATACGGTCGCAGCATCACTTTTTGTGTATTTTTAATTTTCAAAATTTATTGCCAGCCTGATTATTTTACATAGCAGCTCGCTCATAGTTTGGGTCTCCCTCTTCCCCCATTGTCAGGGCCGGATCTACGTAGGATTGGGCTGGTTTAGCGAAATCTGTTTAGACTATATCCTTCTACAGTATAGTAGATAGATCGTCGGTTATGTGTAGTTCGGACGGAAAGAGTGTGACTTAGAGGATGGTTGGGTTATTGGCTATTCTAAGAACAAGGCTTTCAGTCTTGAGCCTACGTCTTATCATACTAATCCCCCATATAAAGACCCAAGGTGCTCAGTCTCCCATCGCCCTCAAGTGACATACAGAGCCACGAGCCTTGGGATGCTACTATGTCTGTACCCAAATGGCACATCACCCATAAAATTTCATAGATCGAGTGATAATTAATGATGCTATTTCAACTCCCCTGTGAACGACTTAGATCTACTAGTTGGAACCCCGAACAGTGGGGGGGAACTGCTTTATTCAAACGTGCTGCAGTGCACTGGTAGTGTGGCTCATAGATTATTGCACAGCTCTGTTCTTGAATGTACACCCTGAAACAGCTAGTCCTTTGTCTCCGCCCAGCAGCACCACCAATTACCATCTCGTGCCACCCCAGGACCTATAATGTAGCCTAGAAACACAAATCACCCACCGGCACCCGACACCAGGAACATTGTAGGGTAGGTTTAGTAGAATAATTGTTCAAACACGCTTCAACCGCTACGTTGTCAGACTCGGTTAAGAATATGTGTTAGTTTGAAGACCTATAAGTTAAGCTGCGGAATCCAACTACCATCACTCCCATGTTTCTGTACCCGAATATTCAGAGCCATGGCCCCTTCTAGATCTTATATAGAGAGACCTCGATCACCGATAGCCTGAAAACGCTTCCCACATGTACACAGGCACCAGACACGATGCCCCACGGGATCGAGTGATACCCCGTGATGCTAATCCAGAGGCGTTTAGAAAATGGAGCAGCTAGCCACTCCCATAATTAGAAAGACTTGGACGCAACGGTTATCTTATCACGGGCTACAACGAAGTCTTATTATATGCTTGATATAAAAATGATTGCGCTTGAGGTATAAATTCACCCTTTCTATAAATTGTGTACACGGGTTAATTTTATGACTACTCACTCACGCAGACGATAAGTATGACAGTGGAAGTTCTATGGTTTTCGTATTGGCGACTGCATAATATATGTAGTAGATCCCGCGCGCCCTTCATGTAATAAGAGATATATACTACCACCATAGGCCACATCACCAAACATCACTCGTCTTATAAAATTTTACTATCTACGCCTAACACTACACCGGGCGAATACTCTCACCAAGTGCCTCGATATCGACAATCTACGCATCCGTCAGCAACCTCTCTCCGTCTACACACATCACACTATAGACTCACCTCTTTCGCGGCCTCAGCCGACAATACGATGGGGTGCTCCTCGCCCACGCAGATACTATCCTCGATCCTGATGCCCATGCCCCTGAAATGAGCTGGCCAGCGGTCGTCGTTTGGTACATACACGCCCCTACACCACACCTCAATTAGCCCCTCCCACTCCCCCTGAAGGAGGCACAAAGAAAACTCACGGCTCAACAGTAACACACTGCCCCTCCACCAGCCCCTTACTCCTTGAGCAACTATGGCAATCATGCACATCCAGTCCCACAAAATGGCCAACATGGTGCGGGAACAAGGTGTCCATGTTCCTGCCGCCCACGTCAAAGCCGATCTGCTTCAGGCCGCTCTTGAGCTCCGTCTCAGCGACCGAGTGGATGGCGTCGAGTGACAAGCTGGCGTTTTCGCGGCAGAGCGAGACGCATTTTTTTTGTGCAGAGAGCACGACGGAGTAGAGGTCGCGTTGGGCGGCGGTGAACACGCCCGAGGTGGGCCAGGTGCGGGTGATGTCCGTCACGTAGCCGCCGTATTGGCCGCCAGCGTCGACCAGGACGAGGTCGCCGTTTCTGGGGAGGTTAGTGGGCGTGGAAGGAGGAAGGGGTGAGGGGGCTTACTTGAGGGTTTCGTCGTTCCTGGTGTAGTGAATTGTGCATGCGTTCTACCATTACTCTGTCAATATAACGATTCTCCGGCCTCCTTCTCGGCGGGCTATATACTCACCTCACCGCCCGCAACAACAGGCACATACGCCTCCTTCTCACATCCGCCTACCTTAAACTGGTACTCCAAAAATGCATGCAACCCCCTCTCCGTCAGAAACCTCTCCTGCATCGCCATATTAAACGCCCTCCCACTAATTTTCCCCGCCTTCCTCATATTCGCCACCTCCGCCGCACTCTTCACATTCCGCAGACCATGCATCACCGGCGCCAGCGGCACCGTCTTCTTCTTGATCCGGTGCACAAAGGAAAACGTGTCTGGAGCCGAGTGCACAAACGACGCATGGAACACGCTGACCGCGCGCGACGGGAACACAGACAGGTCCGTGTAGACACTGCGCGCGCCGCGTAGGTATGGCTCGAGGTGCAGCTCGAGGTTGTCGATGTTGAAGCCCTCGTCAGCGTTGAATACCTCTGTGGCGGCCTCGACGCCACTGCGCGCGCCGTCCCAGAGCTCGGCTTTGGGGTCTTTGTCGCGCACATAGAGCTGGAAGATATGTTCGCCTTCGGGCTGGCCGGATTCTTTGACTACGGGAGTGAGCTTTACTACGGGTGAGGGGGGAGGGGGGAGGGGGGAAGTACTGATGACGCAGACGGCCTCGGGCTCGAGGAAGCCGGTGAGGTAGTAGAAGTCGGGGTTCTGGTGGAAGTCGTAGAAGACGGGGCCGGAGCGGTACTTTACGTGCGAGGAGGGTATGATGGCGATGCAGTTGTCGGGGAGCTCTGCGGCCAGCTTTGCCCGGCGCATGGCATATTCGAGGGCCGAGATTCCGGGGGTCACTATTCACATTTCTGAGTATCAGTTTTTTTTTTTTTTTTGCCTTTGACTGCGCAATTGGAGTAGTGGAAGTGGGGAGGAGTTCAGGGAAACCTTCGCCGTGCTTGAGTAAGTGCGGGTGTGTCTCAAAGAGCGGCTGGCCGAAGGCTAACTTCTGCGGTGGAGGAGAGCCCGCGCCTGTGCCCGCGTTAGAGGAGAGTGACCGCTGCGACTGCGGCTGCCGGGGGAGACTGGCGATCAGGCATTGCACTCTGGCTGTGTTTGCGAAGAGGGCGGCGGGTCGCGCGGACGAGAGACGCTGCAGAACGGACCGACGTTGCATGGTTGTTTAAATTCTCTTCGAGAGCTGGTTGCACTCATCATCAACGGCCCCTCCACACCACACCGCACCGCACCGCACACCGCACACCGCAGATCCATACCCCACCAACAAACACACATACGGCACCCAACACCCAGCCATGGCAACCCCTACAGACACCACCACCACTCCGCACCTCCAAGACCTCGTCCAAACCGTACACAAAAACCTCGAGCACCTCGCCGACTGGTCTTCGCTGGTGATCCACAGCTCCCCCTCCTTCCCCCGCCCCCTCATCACCGGTCTCCCGCCCGACCCCGTCTACATCGACCCTGACAGCGCCTCCACCTACAACGCCGAGGACAAGAACTCCCCCGAGCGCAGCCAGCACGAGTGGGTGCTCCCCGTCGACCTGCGTGAGAAGTGGACACTGCGCAAATGGGCGCAGGTGTTTGACAGCTTGCCGGAGGGATACTGGGGCGAGAGCGGAGGTAAGGTGAGGGGGAAGAGGATACTGCTCGCGGTGGTCTCGGATGATAGTACGATCGTGCATTATGTCGTGCATGATGGCATCGTGAAGCCGAGGCAGAACTGAGTGGGGGAGGAAGGGATGGTGGCGGTGGGAGGGGTCCGGGGTGCCCGCGCGCTGTTAATGGAAAAATGTTGTTCTCGAGATACCAGGTATTAATACAGACTTTTTTTCTTCTCTTTTTTCTTCTTTCCTTTACGGGGTGTTGTAGATATTGCGGGAATCAGATGTGTCGCATACTGTCATGGCGTACCAAGGGTTCAAACAGCAGAATTCGGGAGGGCTCTGGGTCAAGATTTCAAAGTTGAAACTGGGAGCGGTGATATATGGATTTTAAAGAAGCAAAACAACCTAAACAGACCATCTACTACGAAAGAGTTCGTCTTTAAATAACTGTTCACCACCACATACACATACATAGAACAATAGAGTAGATGACGATAGATCTCAACCCACCCGCCCGCTTCAATCAACGAGTGATATCCCATGACCACACAACCACATCGTAGAGTCATTATTCTAGAACCCGTATCCGACCTTTACTCTAAAACTCACTTCCAACTCATGGCTAGCGAGATGAACAAAGTTGCAGCATTGGGCTGGATGGCCCGGCTCAGTTGTTTGTGTACATGTAGGTAGAGCCAATGTCTCCGCACTGACCGTGGTTTTAATTGCATACGTATATAAATTAATCTCATCCGCCCTGCGGCTGATGACCGCGGCCATCTGGAAAACAAACATCCCCCCGAAGCTGCGGGTTGGGAATCATTTGTCTTTATAGCGTTATTTTCTTTCTGTCAAGCACATACCAACAGGGAAGCCACGTCCGCATGTCACTGCCTGCATGTTGGGTATTGTATCAAATTGATCACCTACAGAATACATTGTTTTGGTCTATGTAGGGTATGTAGGTACTCTTTCCCCCCCGACCCGCGCTGGGGGTTATGTTTGGTGGCTATAATATCGATGCGATCACCCGGCCAGTAGCATCTAGCTGTACATGTTAGCGAGTGCTACAGTGACTAGCATGTATACCACTATCACCAATGCCTAGCTAGTTCAATGGCTTCGTTCCACCTTGCCGTGGAGTGCTTGTGCCGGAGTGTGGAACTGGAGGTTAGTCACTGTGGCGGTATGGTTGTTTACAAGATTTCTTACTTCTGTTTCTTGCAAGTGGTGGCCGGGTGGTTGACCGACGGACCCCAAAGTGCCCGGCCAGCGAGTGCTCTCCCATGACGCAGGAGCTAGACGCGTCCTGCATGTCTTGGCATCACCACAACCACAACCAACTGCTCTGCCGGTACCTGCAACTGCAACTGCAACCTAGGTCGATAGCTCCCCCACCACTCGCAACCACCCACCCACCCACCAACCTCCAACCCACGCCCAGTACAGACAGCACAGCTTCCACCGAGCACGAAACACCCGCAACCCAAAGCTAAATGGATATCGTACTCGCCGTCTCCAATTATGTCGGGAAGATGGTGTCGGCCGACGGGGCCGCGGGCTCGTCGGGAAAGATGAAGATCCTCCTGCTAGATAGCGAAACCGTCTGTTGCCCCCCCCCACCATCCCACCACATCTCCGCTTCCGCACCCCCCCCCACCTCTTTCCCCCGCAGAGCTCCGCGCGCTGACCGTCTAGTGAGTAGGTCTCGATTGTGTCCACAGCTATCACGCAGTCTGCGCTGCTGGGGCATGAGGTGTACCTTATTGAGTTTGTGAACCCTTTTTTCCAGCCCCCGGTCTGCTGCTGACAATCACTCGGAGTGAAGCCGACTAGACAATGCCGACCGCGAGAAGATGCGGCATCTCCGGTGCCTGTGCTTCGTGCGGCCGTCGTCAGATGCGATACAGCTCCTCATTGACGAGTTCCGGGATCCAAAGTACGGGGAGTACCACATCTGTACCGGAACCCCCCCCCCCCCGGTGTTGAAGCTTAGGGCGGAGCTGACTGGGAAGCTGTCCGTAGACTTTAGCAACATCGTCAAAAAGTCCGCGCTGGAGCGTCTCGCCGAAGCCGACGACCACGAGGTGGTCCGCGTGGTCCAGGAGTACTTCGCCGACTACCTCGTCATCAACCCTGACCTCTTTGCGTTGAGCCTTGGTGGCCCGCAGCGCCGCATCTGGTCGTCGAGCCCCGATATGTGGAACACGGACTCGCTCTCGCGGGCTGCCGACGGCGTGCTCGCGGTGCTTCTGAGTCTGAAGAAGAAGCCGCTGATCCGGTATGAGAAGAATAGCACACTGGCGAAAAAGTTGGCCGCGGAGGTCAGGTACCAGATTGGGCAGGAGGACCAGCTGTTTGATTTTGGGAGGCGTGCGGATACGCCGCCAATATTGCTGATATTGGATAGGAGGAATGATCCGATTACGCCGTTGCTGTCGCAGTGGACGTATCAGGCGATGGTGCATGAGCTGCTGGGTATACAGAATGGGCGGGTGGACCTGTCGGAGGTGCCGGATGTGAGGCCGGAGTTGAAGGTATGTGCCCCGTTTGGTGGGTGGGTGAGTGGGTTTCCCGCGCGTTGGCTGACTCTGGTAGGAAATCGTACTATCGCAAGACCAAGACCCGTTCTTCAAGAAGAACATGTACCTCAACTTCGGCGACCTCGGCGGCAACATCCGCGAGTACGTCGACCAATACCAGCACAAGACCAAGTCCAACATGAACATCGAGAGCATCGCCGACATGAAGCGCTTCGTCGAGGAATACCCCGAGTTCCGCCGGCTCTCGGGCAACGTCAGCAAGCATGTCACCCTCGTCGGCGAGCTCAGCCGCCGCGTCGAGAAACACAACCTCCTCGAGGTCAGCGAGCTCGAGCAGAGCCTCGCATGCAACGACTCCCACGCCGCAGACCTAAAGACCATCCAGCGCCTCCTCCAGTCGAACATCCCCCACGAGAACAAGGTCCGCCTGGTCGCCCTCTACAGCTTGCGCTACGGGAGCACAAACAACAGCGCGATATCCGTCCTACTCGACCTCCTGGCTGTCAATGGCGTCCCGCAGGGCCGCGTCAACGTCATTCCGAACCTCCTGGCTTACCAGGCGTCGGTGAAGCGCCAGGACGTCGTTTCCAAGGCAGAGTCCATATTCTCCCTCGCCCGAACGGGCTTTAAGGGGCTCAAGGGCGTGGAGAACGTGTATACGCAGCATGTGCCGCGAATGGAGCAGGTGTTGAATGACCTGATTAAGGGCCGGCTGAGCCAGCAGACGCATCCGTTTGTGGAGGGCACGGGCACGAGGGAGAAGCCGCAGGATATTGTGGTGTTTATGGTCGGCGGGACAACGTATGAGGAGGCCAAGCTGATTGCGCAGGTGAATGCGGCGACGCCGGGGGTGAGGGTGGTGTTGGGGGGCACGAGTGTGCTGAATAGTAGGACGTTTTTGGATGTAAGAAAGCTTCTGTGCTCCCTTTATGTGTTGATTGCCCGGTGGGGTTCGTGGGGCTAATGGAGTGTGCAGGAGATTGATGATATTGTGCCGACGTGGCCGGCGCCGGAGCCGACTACTGCGGCGGGCAGGCTGAGGAGGGAGGTGGGGGGGAGATAACTTGTTCAAGTGGAGTGTTTTTTTTTTTTTTTTTTTTTTAAACCTCTACTTTCTTATTTTTTTTATTTTTTATGTTTTGTGCTGAGACTGAGCTTGTGTTTGGGCTTGTGGCTTTTCTTCTTGTCCTTCTTCTTGCTAGATAAGGTGGGTTGTTGTTGCTGGCGTTAACGGTGGGGGGGGAAATATAAATTTTTAATACTAGCTATAAATGTTTGGTTTTTAAGTTTTGGACCAAGTAAATATCAGGTAGTGTTGTCTGTTTCTATCGCTGACCTGGTCCTGGAAATAAATCCTTATGTAATCTGCCGTCGAGTGATACTCCATGAATGTAACACCAGGTGTCATCTATCTCACTCAACATGACTCAAAGCCAGGCATAGCTTCTGGAATGGATAGTCCCAGATACCTGTAACAACGGCTATCTACAAATCAATAAATGATGGCTCATATGAGTGAGCATGGTAAATCAGTAGTGACACGTCCTCGAAGTGTTAGTCATGGTCCTTGGCAAGGCTTGGCTTGGCAAATTCAACTCACGTTTGCCCCCCAGGCCGCGTGCTGCCAGACCGAGCACGTCCAACTCACGAACCCTAGATCCATTCACATACCTGACGAACCTCTCTCCACAAGGCCATAAACCTTCCAATTCCCCCACCCCCCACCCCACCTCACCCCACCCCACCTACAATCTAATTTTCACGTCTCCAATCCATCCATTGCTCTTGTAACTCTCTCTGCACACAAACCGCGACGAAGCTTTTTCCAAAGTCTTCGACCGAGGCATCGACCTAAATCATGGCGGACCAGTCCCAGTACAAGTATGCGAACATGTCCAACCTGGTGCTCCAGGCGGACAAGCGCTTCATCCACCGGCGCACCGACGAGGCCACAGGAGACCCAGAGTCGATGGCGGGCAAGGTGGACATCAAGATGATGGGCGACCGCGTCCTGCGCGACACGGCCCCAAAGGCGAAGCTGAAGAGTAAGAGGGAGAAGCTGAATATTGATGCCATGGAGGAAGGGAAAGATATCTTGGATAGGGAGAAGCGGAAACGGAAGAGAGAGTATGTTACCTATTGTTCCTTACCCCCCCCCCCCTCTTCCAGCTTTGTGGAGAAACGCGTGTTAAAACATGGAGGGGAAGAGATCTTAGGCGTGTGGTTTGCTAATTGGGTGGTTGTAGTGCTTCGAGTTATGGCGGGAGTATTCTGTCGGCGACAGACGACGTCCTGGGTCTTGTGTATCATCCACGTACCGCAGAAACGCGGGAAGCGTATTCCTTAATCCTCACGCTTGTTGCGACGCTACTAGGCGGCGATGTGCCGCAGTCTGTAGTACGCTCAGCGGCGGATGCAATCCTTGAGATATTAAAGGACGAGGACGGCTCCAAGAAGGATTTCGACAAAAAGCGGGACATCGACGACATCATCGGCGAAAAGACCGACTCGAAAAAATTCACAGATCTCGTAAATCTTTCAAAGAAAATTAATGACTGGAATGCGGGCGACGAGGACGAAGCCATGGATGGGCGTGGAGATGGCGCGGGCGGTGAAGAGCTCGATGAGAGGGAGGGTGTCGCTGTTGTTTTCGATAAAGAGGATGAAGACGAGGACGAGGCGGCCGAGTTTGAGGTTCGGGACGGGGACTCTACGGATGACGAAGAAATGGACGATGCGTCAGACACTGAGAAACCGACCGAGGAAGCTGCCGAGGGCGCGGAATCGGAAGACGAATTGATCATTGGCGGAACCAAAGACCGGGGCAAGGACGCCCGGAAGCAGGCAGTCGACAAGGACATCGTACCCGCTCACGATATCGATGCATACTGGCTTCAACGACAAGTCAGCGCTAAATACCCTGATCCGCATCTTGCATCTTCGAAAGCCACAAAGGTTCTCGAAATTCTGGCCCCCGAGGCTGAGAGGTCTCTTCGCCAGGTTGAGAACGAGCTTATCGAGGTCTTCGACTATGAGCATTTCGAGCTTGTCAAAGTGCTCATGAAGAACAATGCCAAGATAGTATGGTGCACGCGTCTAGCCCGAGCTGGCGAGTCGTCCGAAGAACGCACGGCGATAGAACAGACAATGGCAAGCACCGGATACCGCAAGATACTTAACGAGCTTCGCGGTCGTGAGGTCGAGGATCTGGATGGGAAGACGGCGGGTAAGAAGGGGAAAGCAGATGTAATGGATATTGATGTACCTGCATCCGCGATCCCAACAGGCCCAGAAACCACTACCAAATCGTCCGGCCTAACCGGCGGCCTACAGCCGCGGAAGACCATTGATCTAGAGAGCTTTGTTTTCGAGCAGGGGAACCATCTTATGACGAATGCATCAGTTAAGCTCCCTCAAGGTTCTACAAAGCGTACTTTCAAGGGATACGAGGAAATCCATGTCCCGGCGCCCAAGAAAAAAATCGACCCGAATGAACCGAAAGCAATCCCCATCTCAAGTATGCCAGAATGGGCAAGAGTGCCATTTAGTACCAGCAAAGAACTTAACAGAATCCAGACAAAGTGCTATCCTGCCGCGTTTGAGGACGATGGGAACCTCCTCATTTGCGCGCCCACAGGTTCCGGAAAGACAAACGTGGCAATGCTTACAATCACCCGTGAGATCGGGAAGCACAGAGACCCTGTCACCGGCCAGATCAAGCTGGACGACTTCAAGATTGTCTACATTGCCCCCCTGAAGGCGCTGGTGCAAGAGCAGGTCGGGAACTTTGGGAAGAGGCTCGCGCCGTATGGGATCAAAGTGTCCGAGTTGACCGGAGACAGGCAGCTCACAAAGCAGCAGATAATGGAGACGCAGATCATTGTCACTACCCCCGAGAAGTGGGACGTTATCACTCGTAAGGCGACGGATATGTCCTACACGAACTTGGTACGCCTCATCATTATCGACGAGATTCATCTGCTGCACGACGACCGTGGTCCGGTTCTGGAGTCGATTGTTTCCCGTACCATCCGTAAAATGGAGACAACGTTGGAGCCCGTGAGACTTGTCGGCCTGTCTGCTACCCTCCCCAACTACCGCGACGTTGCCAGCTTCTTGAGGGTGGACACGAACACCGGCCTCTTCCATTTCGACGCCACCTTCCGTCCCTGCCCACTGCGTCAAGAGTTCATCGGTATCACCGACAAAAAAGCCATCAAACAGCTACAGACCATGAACGACGTTTGCTACACCAAAGTCATCGAGCAAGCCGCCAGCAACCAGATGCTCATCTTCGTCCACTCGCGCAAGGAAACCGCAAAGACCGCGAAATACATCCGCGACAAAGCACTCGAGCTCGAAACCATCCAGCAGATCCTGAAATCGGACGCCGGCACCCGAGAGCTGCTCCAACACGAGGCGGACCAGGTCACAGACGCAAATCTGAAGGATCTGCTGCCGTACGGATTCGCGATACATCACGCTGGTATGAGCCGTGCAGACAGGACCACGGTGGAGGATCTGTTTGGTGATAAGGCGATCCAGGTGCTGGTGTGCACTGCGACGCTGGCTTGGGGTGTGAATTTGCCCGCGCACACGGTCATTATCAAGGGGACGCAGATATACTCCCCGGAGAAGGGAAGCTGGGTGGAATTGAGTCCTCAGGATGTGTTACAGATGCTTGGGCGTGCAGGAAGACCTCAGTATGATACTTACGGAGAAGGTATCATCATCACTACACAGTCGGAAATGCAGTACTATCTTTCACTCTTGAACCAACAGCTCCCGATCGAATCGCAGTTTATGAAGAAGCTTGCGGATAACTTGAACGCCGAGATTGTTTTGGGTACTGTCCGCAGTAGAGATGAAGCCGTGGAGTGGCTGGGGTATACCTACCTCTACGTCCGTATGCTTCGGTCGCCGGGTCTCTACTCAGTTGGCGCAGATTACGCCGAAGACGAAGCGCTCGAGCAGAAGCGTGTGGATCTAATCCATTCTGCAGCGGTGGTGCTGGAAAAATGCAACCTCGTTAAATATGACAAGAAGACCGGGAAGCTACAGTCAACAGAGCTTGGAAGGATTTCGTCTCATTACTACATCTCACACAACTCAATGCTGACATACAACATCCACCTTCAGCCTGCACTCACGCCGATCGAGCTCTTCCGTGTGTTCTCGCTCAGTGAGGAGTTTAAGTACATCCCCGTGCGTTCTGAGGAGAGGCTTGAGTTACAAAAGCTGTTGGCCCGAGTTCCTATCCCCGTCAAAGAGAGCATTGAGGAGCCACAAGCAAAGATCAACGTTCTCCTCCAAGCTTATATCTCGCGTCTCAAACTCGAGGGTCTCGCATTGATGGCCGATATGGTTTACGTTACCCAATCTGCAGGGCGTATTCTCCGTGCCATCTTCGAAATCTGTCTCAAGCGTGGGTGGGCCAGTGTTGCGAAAACAGCGCTCGACCTATGTAAAATGGCCGAGAAGCGAATGTGGCCGACTATGACGCCGTTCCGACAGTTTCCTATCCCGCCTAATCAGTTAGCGCCGATTGTGAACAAGGCAGAAAGAGCGGCGGAATTTACATGGAGCAAGTACTTCACTATGGACGTGCCCCACCTCTCTGAGCTTTTTTCGAGTAAGGGTGGTGCGAGCTCAAGGACTGGAAAGTTGGTGCATAGCTTGCTTGAGAGGTTCCCAAGGCTGGATGTTCAGGCACAGGTTCAGCCCGTCACTAGGAGTATGCTGAGGGTAGAGTTGACAATAACGCCGGATTTTGTGTGGGATGTTGAATACCACGGACAAGCGGAGAGTTTCTGGATTCTTGTGGAGGATTGCGATGGCGAAGATATTTTGTTCCACGACCAATTCATACTCCGCCGCCAATATGCGGAGAGCGAAAATAATGAGCATTTGGTCGAGTTCACGGTGCCAATGACGGAGCCGATGCCGCCGAATTACTTCATCACTGTTGTTTCTGACCGCTGGATGCACTCTGAAACGAAGCTTGCTGTTTCTTTCCGGAAATTGATCTTGCCAGAGAAATTTCCGCCGCACACACCTCTTCTAGATCTTGTGCCATTGCCGGTGGAGGCGTTGAAGAAGAAAGAATACATGGAGCTCTATCCGGATTGGAGACACTTCAACAAGATCCAAACGCAGGTTTTCAAGAGTCTCTTCGATACTGATGATAATGTGTTCGTTGGCGCGCCAACTGGAAGTGGAAAGACCGTGTGTGCCGAGTTTGCCCTGCTGAGGCATTGGAGCAAGGATGATGATGAGCCTGGAAGGGCAGTGTATATTGCGCCTTTCCAGGAGCTCGTAGATATGAGATACAGCGACTGGAAAGAGAGGTTGAGTGGCTTGGCCGGTGGAAAGGAAATTGTCAAGTTGACGGGAGAGACGAGTGCGGATTTGAAATTGCTCGAGAGGGGAGATTTGATCATGGCAACGCCTACGCAGTGGGATGTGTTGTCCAGGCAGTGGCAGAGGAGGAAGAATGTTCAGACTGTGGAGTTGTTCATTGCGGATGAATTGCATATGCTTGGTGGTCAGAACGGCTATAATTACGAGATTATAGTGTCGAGGATGCACTATATTGCTGTTCAAACCGAGAACCCGATGAGGATTGTTGCGCTTAGTGTTAGCTTGAGTAACGCCAGGGATTTGGGAGAGTGGATTGGGGCAGACAAGCATACAATTTTCAACTTCAGCCCCCGAGATCGACCAACACAACTGGAGATCCATATCCAATCTTTTACGATACCGCATCAGCCATCTTTGATGATCGCCATGGCAAAGCCGACCTATCTGGCAATTTGCAGCACTCCCGCAGACAAACCCGTCATCGTATTTGTCCCTTCTCGCAAGCAATGCAGGGCTACTGCGCTAGACATTCTTTCATACTGTGTTGCTGATGGAGATGAGGACAAGTTCCTAAACGTCGATTTGGATGACATTACTGAGTATTTAAACGACGTCGAGGAGAAGGCGTTGAAGGAGAGCTTGAGTCATGGTATCGGATACTACCACGAGGCATTATGCAAGAACGATAAACTCATCGTCGAGGGGTTGTTTAAGCACGGCGCGATCAAGGTACTGCTGGCAAGTAGAGATGTAGCCTGGGAGTTGAAGAATAGCGCCTTTTTGGTTGTCGTGATGGGAACACAATTCTTTGAGGGGAGGGAGCACAGATATATTGATTACCCACTTTCGGAGGTTTTGCAGATGTTTGGGAAGGCATCCAGAGCGGGAATAGACAAGAGCGGTAAAGCGATTCTTATGACACCCGCGGTGAAGAAGGACTACTACAGGAAGTTTTTGAACGAGGCGTTGCCGATTGAATCTCACTTGCCAGCATATCTTCACGACGCATTCGTTACGGAAATCAGCACCAAAACTATTGGATCCACCCAAGATGCCGTAGATTGGTCTACTTACACCTACTTTTACAGGAGGTTGCTTGCAAACCCGAGTTTCTACAGCTTGACAGACACATCCCATGAAGGGCTTAGCACACATTTGTCGGAGATGGTGGAGAACACTTTGAAAGACCTTGCTGAGGCAAAGATCATCGATGTTGACGAGGAAGATGATACTGTCACGCCTCTCAACGCCGCTATGATTGCGGCTTATTATAACATTTCTTTCATCACCATGCAGACATTCCTTCTTTCACTTACAGGGAAGACAAAGCTCAAGGGTATCCTCGAAATTGTTACTTCAGCGACGGAGTTCGAAAGCATTCAGATCCGACGCCACGAGGATCGTGTGCTTAAGCGGATTTACGATAATGTCTCTGTCAAGATGTCACAGCCCAACTACGAAAGTCCACACTTCAAGGCATTCGTGTTGATTCAGGCGCACTTTTCGCGAATGCAGCTCCCGGCGGATCTGGCAACAGATCAGGCAGTGGTGTTGTCAAAGGTGTTGAATTTGCTGAGCGCGTGTGTAGATGTGTTGAGTTCTGAGGGCCATATCAACGCGATGAACGCGATGGAGCTGTCTCAAATGTGTGTGCAGGCTATGTGGGATAGGGATAGTCCGCTTAAGCAAATTCCGTTCTTTAGTCCGGAAATGGACAAATTTGCGACTGAGCATGAGTATGGTTCCCTCCACCTTGTCTGGATCTTTGGGTGATGACTAATGAATTGTGTCTGCAGGATCAATGATATCTTTGAATTTATGGCGTTCATGAGCGAAGATGACAAACGCGCCAGCCTCGTCAACCATCTTAATATCGATAAATCCCAGCTCAACCAGATCTCAACCTTCGTGGGCACCAAGTACCCTGACCTTGAGATGGAATATGAGCTTGAAGATGAAGACTCGGTCGTCGCAGGGTCACCAGCTTACATCAAGGTTAAGATTGTGCGTGAGCATGACGAGTCCAAGGAAGTTGACACCACTGTCCATGCACCATTCTACCCGCAAACGAAGATGGAGAATTGGTGGCTTGTTGTTGGAGAGCAAGCAACAAAGAACTTGCTGGCCATCAAGAGAATCACCATTGGAAAGAAACTGGACGTCAGGCTGGAATACGTCGTTCCAACACCTGGCAAGCATGAGTTGAAGCTGTACTTGATGAGCGATAGTTACATTGGGGTGGATCAAGAGCAAGAATTCGAGATTGATGCGGCAGAGGGCATGGATGAGGACGAGGAGGAAGAGGATGATGAATAGCTATACCTAAAAGCTTAGTTTGTGTGGGTTTCTTTCTTTCTTTTTAACTTTTGCCCCCCGCCCTTTTTTGTATTTCTTTCGGTATGGGGCTGGTAGCGTTGCAAATTGGATAGGAACTAGCAGGGAAAAAAAAATGAAGGATGATATGCTCTTGCTTTGTATGATATGTTAGTGACGGGGGAAGGTGTGGGCACGGATAGATGTCTTAATGTAACGGTTTATTTATTTACATTTCATAAAATTTCTTGGATATCCGAGCAGAAGAAACGCGCGCGGTGCTATACTAGACTTCATGGTCAACCAATACTCGGCCGTGTGTTGGGATATTTCCGAAGTTTTTGCTCCTACGTATTGAGGTGCTCCAACAAATTCTCTGACATTCCCTTTCGGACGACCCTCTCCTGTTGTACGCGATTAGGAAAACGTAACCAAGTAGTGAATCAATAACGAAACCCTCTCCGGGCGCTCTTTATTTCACGGACCACAGCAGCGATTATAAATCTAAGACCAAATAGATACAAGATCATAAGACAAAATCAGAAGCTCGGAGGCCTGTGACCAGCAGAGTAGAGTATGGGGAGATGCATATGTGCGGCCTGGCAGAAGAGATGTTCGCTCACGAGCCGCACTAAGCCGAATCGGTTCAAGTATTGGGTCGGTGGCCAATGATCGAGGGAGCAAGATTTCCTTCCCCAAGAAATGACACGCACATGGGTTGTTGGAAAAGAGTCTATGTAGCAGTAAAAAAATAAGATAGCCCTAATATTATACCTATAGTAGGATTCATAGCTTTCCATAGTGCATTCGATATTACATGTATAGATTAATTCGGCTTGAGCCTAGCTTAACCAAGCTCGTGTATTAAGGGTTTGAGGTGTTCAAAAAAAGAAAAAAAGAAAGAAAAACTAAATTTGTTTCGGATATTCACTTTGAGCGCTATATATATATTCAAGCTACATGATCAATAGCTATAGAGTAAACCTTGCTAGAAGGAGATGCGGTGCTAGCTATTTGCACGACACCAGTTTTGAAGAGGCCCTTTTCGAAATAACCATTGTATGTAGAGAAACTAACGTAATGTTTGAAAGTAAGTTGATCTACATACGTCGCATCCCTTCCGAGCCTGGGAGTGGCACTTTGTCTTTTACACATGGCAGTCCTAGTCGAAGAAAATTAACCAATAATAATGCTTCCTGACCAATGCATAGCGAGGAAAATTATACTGTTTAGATAATCAAATAATTATGTTTGTTCCTGACAGAAAGATTTATGAAACGGATCATATACCAATTGCAAGCAATAAAGGACGCAAGGTAAAAATATGAAAGAGATTAATAAAAAATGAAATAGGCAAATAATGTTATCCCCCCATTCATGTCCCGCAGATCTAAACGTCAGATAGTAAATTAAGTATTCACTCGCCGGGACCAGATTTTCAAGGGGAAACCGATCGAAGCTGCTGAGTACTCTTCTTATGATTTCCTAATATCGCCAGATTAAGCGCTGTCTGATTTTTGAGGTTCGTAATGCCTATAGCAGCACCGCCATCGAGAAGACATTGAACCACCTTGTCGTGCCCTTCAGCAGCTGCCCAGTGGAGCGCTGTCTCTCCCCCGGGCTTTCCCGCAATATCTATACCAGCACCGCCATCGAGAAGACATTGAACCACCTTGTCGTGCCCTCTGCCAGCTGCTAAATGGAGAGCTGTCCATCCATAGACCACTTTCGCATCTATACCAGCACCTCCATCGAGAAGACATTGAACCACCTTGTCGTGCCCTTCAGCAGCTGCCCAGTGGAGCGCTGTCTCTCCCCCGGGCTTTCTCGCAATATCTATACCAGCACCGCCATCGAGAAGACATTGAACCACCTTGTCGTGCCCTCTGCCAGCTGCTAAATGGAGAGCTGTCTGTCCGTCGACCTCTGTTGCATTTATACCAGCACCGCCATCGAGAAGACATTGAACCACCTTGTCGTGCCCTTCAGTAGCTGCTAAATGGAGAGCTGTCCATCCATAGACCACTTTCGCATCTATACTAGCACCTCCATCGAGAAGACATTGAACCACCTTGTCGTGCCCTTCAGCAGCTGCCCAGTGGAGCGCTGTCTCTCCCCCGGGCTTTCTCGCAATATCTATACCAGCACCGCCATCGAGAAGACATTGAACCACCTTGTCGTGCCCTCTGCCAGCTGCTAAATGGAGAGCTGTCTGTCCGTCGACCTCTGTTGCAATATCTATACCAACACCGCCATCGAGAAGACATTGAACCACCTTGTCGTGCCCTCTGCCAGCTGCTAAATGGAGAGCTGTCTGTCCGTCGACCTCTGTTGCAATATCTATACCAACACCGCCATCGAGAAGACATTGAACCACCTTGTCGTGCCCTTCAGCAGCTGCCTGGTGGAGCGCTGTCCATCCGTCTGCGTCTATAGCATCAGCCGTGCCATCCGCCTTTTCTAGAATATATGGAACTATTATATCATTCCCTTGTCTGGCTGCTATATGCAGTGCAGGTGTAGTATCATTGGTTATTAGAGAGTAAGGCTCGCCACCATGATCTAGTAACAAATGGATAATGTGACTGTGTCTTCTATCGATCGCTAAATCAAGCGCCGAGTTTAGATAGATAGGTTCGAGTCTTATGTTGTCTAGTAGTAGCTTGGTGCATGTATAGTATCCACTTATGGCTGATCGATGCAATGCCGTAATAGATAGCCTTAAGTCGTCTTCTATCTTCTGATCGAGATATACACTTAGGCTAGGGCCTCTCGGTGGACTCAAAAGGAGCTTTAGCAACGGCTCATGGCCCTCTTCTATTGCCCATAGACACATCGACATGTAAGGGAAACCGTCGACAGTTTTTACATCTCCCCAGGGTCGAAAGCTGAAGGATAGGTTCTTTTCTAGAGCCAAATTCTCGAATTTAAGCCATAATTTGTCGGTATCCGAAAACCCGATTGTATGATGAGCCCAGTTTTCAATGACGTAGTTGAGAAGCCGATATTTCTGTATGAATTCTGGTTGGGGTGGATTAGAGCGTGATTTCCTTATGTATTCGCTCCAATCTATGTTTAAGTGGCTTCGGGTCTTGGGGTTTCTAAAACGAGCCAATCCGCCAATAATAGCGCTGCCAAGCCATGAAAGGTAAGAGTTCCCGAATAATACTGACGCATTCAAAAGAGTCAAACCCCAGATAGGAGTTTTGAGATTATGTGTCTTAGTTCTGGTGACTTCCATCCCGAAATTTTGAAATAGAAGGTACGTAACACATATTTCTCCGACCTCTCTCTCAGCATCGAGAAGCTGAAAGTGTACGTTTGAGATGCTTTCGTCATGATCTGAGGTGGAAAGTAGAAATTCTTTGACACTGTAATGTACAAATAGAATTGTTCTATCGTCGCTGTCGAACACCACAAGATTCGCACATGCCCGAATAATCTTCGAGTCATCCGTTGTAATTTTATTTGAATCCAGATATTTGTCTCCGGGGGAAATTGATATGGCTTCCTTAATCTCGTCTATAGTCAGGGGACGCCTAGCACAGGTGATCCACTTAAAGATCTTTTGAGCGAATAAGATCGTGGCAGGATTCTTTATGTGAATTTTCCGTAAAGCTCGATTATATGTTTCTACGAGTCCTATCGGAAGGTTTTTCAGTGCTATTCGGATATTGTTATCACATGATTCCTCGCAAAGGTCTTCAATTTGAAAAGTGACCCATATAAACCTGAATGAAATTAGTTAGGGTGCTGCTTAATCGAAATAGAAATATACTGGAAATCTTACATCCCCTGAGCGCCATTCACTAGAGCCTTTATAATCTCCCCAACCAAAGCTGGATTCCGTACAACGAGATCACCAGATTCAAGTTTTTTTGAAATAATACTATTAACAAAAGTTTCGATATCTGCAGAAATGTTGTTTCCTGAAACTTCCAAACACAAATAATTATTGAAAGCTTTCTCAAGATCAACATCTGCGCGGCTTGCAATCAAAAGTTTAACAACGGTTGAGCTCGGCGCGATAATTGAATGAATGACTCTCAAAAGATCAGCACGATTGCTGCCGGTGCATTCATCAATTCCGTCGAGAATAATATAGATGTTGGTGAAAAGCTTGATGGTAGATGATAAGATTTCTAATAGCTCCTCAAGACCCGGTTTCCTTATTCCTATATAGGCATCAAGGAGGGTGGATTCCAATTCCTTGGGTATTTCGCTTTTAGTTGACACTAGCTGCAAGATGAAATTCTCCACGATCCTAGGGATATCAAGCGAGTCGACATCGGAATAATCACAATAAAAGTAAACCACAACTGGCGCCCCAGGGAATGAAGCGCCAGCTATGAGTTTGTCAACCACAGATGTCCTAATAAGAAATGGTTGTTTAGCTGAAATGTCCTATCACGGTAGTATAACCTTAATACATACACAAGTATTGTCTTTCCGGAACCGGCTGTTCCAAACAAAAGGCATTAGTCAGTACTCTAGACTTATACTATAAGATCTGTAACGTCATAGGAGGAACAGTGAGAGCGAAAAACTCACGTATACCGTAGCACCAGAGACAACAAGAACTCTTGTTTGAAGTCCACTCAAGATATTGCCTTGCTCTCAATATCCAGGTCCCCGTGCCCTTATGCCGTAGTTTGCATAGCTTTCGATGCCTGGATTGGTGGTCTATATTCGACAGCCTCTTCAAAAGTTGTTGTCGCTTCATCTCTATATGGCTATCAACCAATGTATCGACTGAAAGAAATAAATTGCCTCATAAATATCTTGAGTCATACCTTTCTGCAATGTAAGTTGCTGCGCCTTTTCAAGTTGTCTTTCCTGCCTCGCAATGTCTGCTTCGATCATATGCGCCACTAGAGCTTTATTTTCGACATTTTTTGTGTGTTTTTGAAAGCTCTGCACTACTTCACCGAACTGCTGATCGAAAGGCCTCCACAGGGCTTTGATGTATGCTTTCCTCATTAACCCTATTGTTTATTTAGAACAATTGACATTTCGTATCTGAGGTCAAAGTAACTACCACCTTTTGTGCTTGCCTTTGAAAATATATCCTTGACTTTCGAGCAGAATTTGATTACGTCAAGGTAAACCTCTGATAGGGCATCAACTAATGCAGGGTGACCTGCAAATATCTTTTCATAAACACGAAAATTTGGAAGAACATCGCCGATAGTGGCGAGCATGTCGACTACTCTTTCGAAGTAGCTTTGGAATTGTTTTGCCATCTGTTATCATTCAGCAAAGTCTATCAATCAAACCAAAATCAGAAAAGTGGAGTGAATTAAGTCACCTGTAGCAAAACTCTTATGCTTCCCCAGAGGGGGCACATAATAGGTGAATATGTATTTGAGTAAACATCTAGAGCTTTTCCGTAATTCTCGATTGCATCGATAAATGGCTTTAACTTTGCCATCCAAGCGACAGATTTGCTATTTTCTTGGTAGCTTCTATTCTCAGCAGTTGCAGTGCCTAAAACATTCTCCAACGAAGCATAAACAAAGAGTTCTTTTTGCTCCTCCGTAAGCGTGCTGAGATAGCTCTCTCGGGCAAGAATCCAAGGATCTGTCGATTGACTAAATTTGCGCGAGCAACAGTATGTTAGCTGACGCATAGAATAGAAGAAAAAAAACTCACATGGCAATACAGACCTAGCACTCATGTCCTTCTATGTTGAAAGGTTAAGTATATGTAGAGGTAACAGTTTTAAGGGTTTAGAGTGAGGAAAATTATTCGGTGCGATGAGGATGGTTTCAGCTGAGTTCATCAAGCTAGGTGAGCTGTCTCAGGATCAGCCTGAGTGGCTTAAAAGGCGGCCTATATAACTGGCGCCACCGGAATCCGTGAAGCGGGGTAGATAATCTAAAGACTACAAAAAGGTGAACTCTTATTGGTTGTGAGATTACTCGCGTTATCGAGCGCTATAGTTACCTAATCGGGCGGCTTCAAACCGGCCGCGTGAATACCTATATCCCTCCCCTCCTCGAGGCCTAGGCAGATATCTCTAATGCTGTGTTTATCAGTATCTAAGTGGAAGCCATCCCGTGGGTATTTTGAAAGTTTGCAGGCGTTCAAATGTGGTCTGTAGAACCCCTCAGGGGGTGTCTACAAAGTTGTTGTGAGCCGTTTCTATGCAAGATCTGTAATTTATCTTCAAGGCTTCAGGTGTAGCATCTTCAGAATATCTATGGGATGGATGGCTTCCAGTACCAGTATGCAATACACCCCATGAAAACATATTCACCACCATTGGTCCAATCCTGTACTATAGAATATATTCTCAAGAAGTAGGTGGGTTCATCACGCAATTAATGAATTAACCAAAAACAAAAACAAAAACAAAAAAGGTAGTTTCATCTGTCAGTCGTATATATAGCTATGGATCCCACCTGTACCGTAACATAAGGGCTCTATTGTGCGCTCAGTATTAAAGAAAACATGTCAGTGTTCAGGTGGAACAACCTTGACAGCTACTCTTGAACGCTAATTTGCAGCTAACGTAGTTTGGTATGTTCTACTGGGGATACCTATCTATACAATCCACTTAGTCTTGGAGCTTTTTTGTTACATATGTATAGTTCTAGGACAGCCGTGACGGTCAGGCGGGCGTAGCAACGGGTTTCGACACCTCCCGCTCCATCATGACTACCACCCAGCAACCACAATTGACCCTTTGGAGAGCTGGTTTTTTGTATATTTATTCAATAGTAGCTAAATAAAGATAATTGGACATTTAATATCTTGTATACTAACCCCTTGTTCTTATAACAGCTCGATTCTCCTAGGCATGCTCTCAACCAGGCTACCAAATAAACCATCAGGTAACAGTTTCCAGCAATGAATAAGAGCCTCCTCCATGAAAGGCTTAATTACTTCAGGTGATCTAGTATCATATACTAAATTGGGGTAGTGTTGATGGTAGAGCTTCTTGAGGTGTATCCAAACATGCTCAATGAGGTTGAATAGGCAGGCCAGTCCTCAAGAACATCAGCCCCATGCTCCTCCAACCATTGAGTAGTAAAACTGGCAGTCTGTGCCCTAGCATTATGATGTATGAAGATTAGCCTGATACCCTTCTCCTATAGCTCTACTGAAAAGTTCAGGAGACAGAACGTTGTCCTGGGGTGTGAAAAAAATCGGTTGCGACACCGAGCCTGACCATCACGACTGGCATCGCGCTGTATATACATATAAAGGCAAGAATTTCCCCTAAGGCTTTTCATTCATGTCCGACAAGATAACAAAATCTGCCTGATATAACTCTTTATCGCTGTATCTACCTTTCTATTAGACATATTCAGTTGAAAAGCCTTAGGCAATTGAATCCCCTTTAAGATTAGGCATACCATCCCTTAAACCGTCAGGCCGAATTGCAACGAGACACTTAAACCCTTTATGGTGATCGTGATATAAGTAGCGCTTGATCTTGAAACTCTGTTGCAACCTGTCACGCACGATAAAGACTACAACTTCAAGTCTCTAGGCGTTGATCCTATCATGTTTCCAAAAAGGGTTTAAGTGTCTCCCATTGTAATTTGGCCTGCCGGTTCAAGGGATAACTGTGTAATTACATAGTGCCGAGTGATGACTCATGAACCTGTGTTTGAAGAGTTGATTGATAATTCATTATATGTTTGAAGAGTTGGTTAGAGGAAAAATGTTTGACCCGTTAAGCTAGCGCGAAACTTCGAAGAGTGGACAGCGTTTATCAGTTGTCTGTGAGAATCGAAGTGTAAATGCCTGCGATACCGGTAAGCGTGCGGCACTTAAAGCTAGAAACACACGATATGATCATGTATGTAGTGCAGAGTAGAGTAGAGTTACACCACTCTATAAGATTTCTCGGGGCTTCGAGGCTGGTGGATGTGAGAGTACTCACCCTCATATCTTCTCGCCTTGAACGTTGATTCCAGTACTAATGTGATGTCATGGACAGTCAAACAAAATCAAAATTGAACAGATAAACCATGTCCTTATTTGAGACGGATACTTCCTCTCAATAGGTGGGTTAATATTTATACGCCTACCGACAATACTCACAGCAATGGATCTACCAGATGAGTGAATATTGGCAGCGTTAGAACAGGCTATACTTGCATTTTATGTAATACTAGTGAGGCCTCCGGCCGCATATAAAATTAAACATCAGTAATTCGAGGAACCTCCGATATCAAGTTCAGGGTTCGAATTGAACATACAGCTCTATACATGCAAAGGTTCGAAATAAAACGATTCCTCGCACGCAGTCGGGGCCGCCTGCCGCTGCGCGGCATGCTGGGCCCCTCCTTGCTCGCGTGGGGGTGTTAGTTTCGGAAGAGATCGAGAAGGACTATTGATGGAAAGTACGAAAATTATAACACTGGTCAGAGGGGCTATTATATATGTATATCATGATCGCGACAGAACTCACGGTTTGATGACTTTGGAAAACATACATACATGTCGTCTCCCTCAATGCACCCAATTCTTTGTCTATCGACAGCTGTAGCCCGCCGGAGATGGGAGGTAACTAACCAGCCAATAGAAACCTTTCGTGATGACAGAGATACCTGACTATTCTATTTAGATATCATTAGAAATTCGCTGATAGTTGATATAGGGAAGTATCGAACCGTAATATCAATAGTCATTCTCTATTGAACACTTACTTTATTCCTACTTAAGGAGTTTATTCTAAGCATGCTCGCTCGTCAAAGGAAAATCTAACTTATGGTTTTCGTGGATACACTAGAGCGGAAGGTATGGGAAACAGCAAGCATTGTTCCTACGGGAAAATAAACATTTGAAACAGACTTATCTATCTGTAAATCCAAGTGATAACAAAAACTCAAGGTAAAATAAATAAACAAAAAGAAACCAGCCACAATTCTTGTTCAACCAATGAAATATCACATCGTCCGCCTACACCATGACTAACGCAAGCAAAGCCATCCTGCAGTAAAGCCCATACCTCATCTATTGCGGCCTGTTAGCAACTAATCAAAGCTTTTGAGATATTTAAAGGAATAAAATATTACCTGTCTGAAATAAGCTGCCCTTTGATCAAAGTCCAATTCTTCCCCGATTTCTGCATTCCTTGGCAATGGGTGCATAACGACCATATGACTCTTTGCATTCTTCATAACCGTATTGTCAATCACAAAGCTGTTCTTCAATCTCTCGAATTCAGATAGATCTTCAAAGCGTTCCTTCTGAACACGCGTGCAGTAGAGCACATCGGAGTTGGCAACAACATCAGATGTAAGCTCGGTGTATGTTTCGATAGTCATGCCAGAAGCTCGGAGAGCTTCGATGATCGTTTGCGGCATAGCGAGCTGCGGGGGAGAGACAAAGTTGATACGAACGTGATAGTGTTGGAGAAGCTTCGCTAGGGAGTGCACTGGGCGGCCGAATTTAAGATCTCCCACAAAGGTGATTGTAAGACCATTGACGGTTCCCAATTCCTCACGGATAGTAAAGAGGTCAAGGAACGCCTGAGTAGGGTGCTCAAGACTACCGTTTCCTATAACATATGTCAGCAATCTAATTCATGAGAGAATATGTATTAGTCTCGTACCTCCATTGATGATAGGAACTGGCGAAAATCTAGCAGCTGTGGCGGCACTGGATTCATCTGGGTGTCTCAGCACAACAGCATCACCGTAGCATGCAAGAGTACGGATAGTATCCTGCAGGGTTTCACCCTTAACCTGGCTTGAGTGTGCAGCTGAGATAGCTACAGTTCGGCCTCCAAGGCGTTGCATAGCGGCGTCAAAAGATGCAGAAGTGCGAGTGGATGGCTCAAAGAACATGGTACAGAGCAAGCGGCCCTTAAGAAGATCAATGATTCCCCAACGCTCAACAGCGAGTCTCATCTCCTGTGCAACGGTGAAGAGATGATGCAGGTCCGCACGGTTGAATTGGCTGACAGAAAGAATATGGCGGCGCTTGAACATGTTCTCCCGAGACAGAAGCTTCTGGAGTGATGGAGATACCATGGGCACAGGCGGCAATATTTGAGAGGGAAGGCTTGGTACTGCCTCTACCATAGGACTTCCAACATGAAGTGATGGCATCTCGTTGCTTACGGAATGCATACGTGCCATCAAATTCGGGCTCAGGATCTGGCGGGCATGGGAAACCTCCGTAGCACGGGAAGGCTCAGGAGCCGCGGCTGGAGCGTTAGAAACCGGGTTGTGGAATGTGACAGAAGCCTGAGATCCAAGTGTACCATCACTGTTGACACGGCCGTCAAGGGTGACAGTCGTATTTTCAAAAGTGACCCTCTTTACAGTCGCCTTGAGCTTACGTCCGACAAGAGGAGACCAAACTTCGGATGGTTGCAAGACATATGACCTGTCCATTTCAACCTCAACAGAGGAGAGAGGCTGATCATGTAGCTCGAAAATTGCCTTTGGATTATCATGCAGGCGAAGCTTAACATCCTCAATTGTCAAGAGACCATCGCATACGGCAGTGATCAATAGAGGAAGTGAGTCCACAATACCAACAGAGGGGCAAGGTCCATTCTTGGTGTCGTGAGCCAATTGATAGGGCAAACTTCCCACGGAGAAGCAGTCAATACAGGCTAGGTTCTCCCAAAGTGCCTTTTGGTCCTTGACTGTCGGCAATGAGGTACACTCGGGATAGTCCTCTTGTGTCAAAAAGAGGGCATAGACAGCAACATCGCATGTGACCTTAAGACCCTTTTCCTTACTCAAGGCAATCAATCGGATATCGTCCTTTGTTGTCACACTGGTAACGTGGACATTGCGATTGTGGAGACTGGCAAGAAGCAGTATCGAGGCCAAGTCCGTGGTTTTCGCATCAGTCATTATTGGCTTTTGTGCAGGCCAAATCTCGAAATGAGAAGTGACCGCTGCTACCTTGTTTATGTTGCCAGAAAGATGGTTGAAAGGAATGAAAAGAGAACCAACTTGGGTAGTAAGCTGGCCCAGCTGCTGAGCGTTGGTTGATGTAGCCGCAACAGAAAAGTTAAAATCACAATGAGCCTTCTTGCTGTTCGCCTGGGCCGTCTGCAAGGCTTTGGCATCTGTCAGACTGTTCTCGACACCTAGGGGTAACACTCTAATCATCGAGAATCCAGAAGCAATAGACTCTTTAGTAACACGCTCGAAATCTTTACTGCCTTCTTTAGCTAGGCCAGGAACAAAAGCGGCGATGTTCACAAGGCCGGGGAGTGTGATAGTGCGGTGACTTGTTTTATAGTCAACAGTATCGACATCCAGCTTAAAGCCACGAGCAATAGCCTCAATTAGTAGCTTCGCGTTCTTGACATTGGTGACTAGAGGAGTGTGATAATCGACGGCCATACGTCTGGTTTGGTAACCTCTAGACATGTATGACGCAGGTCTACGGAACCTATTGGCAGAAGGCAAGTTGATATACAAATCGATCAAGTTGTTGGCCAAATGCTGCGTCAAAGAGTATTCAGACTTTTGGTCACTTGACTCTCCAGGGGCACCTTCACCCAAAACCTCGAGATACTGGACGGGAATTCCGTGCTCTTGGATGAAATCCGCAGTACCGGCGGTGGCGAAGAGCTTGTATCCGAGCTGGTGTAGTTTCTTGACAGATGGAAGCATCTCCATCTTTTCCTTAAAGGAACCAATGGACAAGAGAATGTTCTTCTTAGGCAAACGGAACCCAGTAGAGAGCAAGGCCTTGAGGTACGCCTCGAATTTATCGCGACCAAAGCATGCAACCTCACCGGTAGAGGCCATTTCCACACCAAGAACTGGATCCGCACCCGACAAACGGGAGAAACTGAAGTGTGGTACCTTGATTCCAACATAGTCTTTTGGAATATCAATAGCGGGATACGCATCTACTGGAAGTCCTATGATTGCCTTAGTTGCCATCTCGATAAGATCTACGCCCATGACCTTGGAAACAAATGGGAATGATCGTGAAGCTCTGACATTGCACTCGATCACCTTGATCTCGTTGTCCTTTGCAATGAACTGAATGTTGAACGGACCGGTGACATTAAGAGCGTTTCCGATTTTTCTAGTGGCCTCTTCAATTCTCCGCACAGTCTCCGGGTCCAAATCCTGTGGGGGCAGAATTAACGTAGCGTCACCTGAATGAACACCAGCATTCTCAACATGCTCCGAAATGAAATGCATAATCATCTTTCCGTCTTTAGCCACAGCATCCATCTCAATCTCCTTGGCATTTTCAATGTACTTGGTGATGACTACAGGGTGTTCTTTTGAGACATCGGCTGCCTGGTTGAGATAGTTTGCGAGATCGTCTTTTGAATATACGGTGTTCATGGCCGCTCCAGAGAGCACGTAGGACGGGCGAACCAGTACAGGATAAGTGACCTTCTCGCAAAAGTCTGTAGCTTCTTCAATACTGGTGAGTTCCTTCCAAGCTGGCTGGTCCACCTCAATTCTATCCAACATGCGGGAAAACTTGTACCGGTTCTCGGCACTGTCAATCATCTCAGGTGAAGTTCCCAAGATCTTGACGTTAAGACGGTGTAGTGGAAGAGCAATGTTGTTGGGAGTTTGACCACCCATTGCAATGATCACACCGCTTGATGATTCAAGCTGGTAGATATCGAGGATAGTTTCGAGGTTGATGTTCTCGAAGTAAAGTTTATCGGCCTCATCATAATCAGTACTGACAGTCTCAGGGTTGTAGTTGACCATGATTGTCTTGACACCCTTCGAACGAAGAGTCCTGACAGCACGAACAGCACACCAATCGAATTCGACGGAAGATCCGATTCTGTAAACACCAGATCCAAGAACCATGACACCCTTATCATTGAAATCCACGTCGTGTTCAATGCCATTATAAGTCATGTAAAGGTAATTGGTGAAAGCAGGGAATTCCGCAGCGACTAAATTACGATTAGAATGTTTGTAGCCATATCAAAAAGTTGAAGCTTACCAGTATCGATCTGTTTTACAATGGGCATGATACCCTGTTCAACACGTAACCTCCTAACCGCAACCTCGTTAGAGCCCCAAAACTCAGCCAATTGCCTATCTGAAAACCCCAACTGCTTCGCCTGTCTGAAAAGTGGAGCAGTGATAGTCGAGGCGTTGAAAGTGCTCATGACTTTACCAAAGTCAATCAGTCCCCTGAGCTTATTCAGGAACCATTTGTCAATTTGGGTGAGTTGCCAAATTCTATCCACGGTATAACCCTGGTGCATGGCGTTCGCAATGGCAAATAATCTTTGATCAGAGGGGGTCTGCAACTCCTGGTCGATACTCATTAAGGCCTGGGTTTGGTTAAAGCCCATATTGTGGAAATCGATTGCCCGAATTGCTTTTTGGATTGCCTCCTCGAAAGTACGACCAATACTCATGACTTCTCCAACACTCTTCATCGAAGAAGAAAGAAGGGTAGAAACACGAGTGAATTTCTTCAAATCCCAACGCGGGATCTTGACTACAACGTAGTCAAGAGAAGGCTCGAAACAGGCACATGTGACCTTAGTGACGGAGTTCTTGATTTCATTGAGAGGGATCCCAAGACCCAATTTGGCAGCAATGAACGCAAGCGGGTATCCAGTAGCCTTTGAAGCCAAAGCCGACGACCTGGAAAGACGGGCGTTGACCTCAATAATGCAGTACTCCTTGGAGAAGGGGTTGAGGGCATATTGAATGTTACATTCGCCAATAACACCCAAGTGCCTGATGACATTAACAGCTGTTGTTCGTAGCATATTGTAGTCTTCATCTGACAATGTTTGAGATGGCGCAACGACAATTGAATCACCTGTATGGATTCCGAGAGGGTCAAAATTCTTAAAAGAAGTAGTAATTAGTTTCCCGCGCCAGTACTCAGAAAGGTAAACCTTACCTCCATATTGCACACGGTGATGCAGTTATCGCGGCAATCTCGAACAACCTCGTACTCAATTTCTTTCCAACCCTTCATAGACTTCTCGATGAGCACCTGTGGGCTTGCAGCAAATGCCTTGTTGCATAGATCAACCAGTTCTTCCTCGTTGTTTGCAAAACCACTTCCAAGACCACCAAGAGCGTAGGCAGCACGAACGATCACTGGGAATTTGATGTCCTTGACCACCTTCAAAGCTTCCTCGACTGATAAGGCGGATGCGGACTTGGCACACTTCTCGCCAATCTCCTCCATGGCCCTGGCAAAAAGCTCCCTGTCCTCGGTCTGGATGATTGTCTCGATAGGCGTACCGAGAACCCTGACTCCAAGTTTTTCAAATTCGTCTTTAAGCTCAATACCGACTTGTAGAGCGGTTTGACCACCAAAGGTAACGTAAATTGAATCTGGTCGTTCGTGAATGATGACCTTTCGTACAAACTCAGCCGTTACAGGAAGGAAGTAGACCTTGTCTGCAAGACCCTTAGAGGTTTGAATAGTAGCAATGTTGGGGTTGATTAGAATAGTATAAATTCCCTCTTCCTTGAGAGCTTTGATTGCCTGTTGAGTTTATTAGTTTATCAAATCTCGGAATACTAGTACGCTGCGCATAGCTTCTCAGGACAGAAAGAAGTTATACTATGCGCTCCAAGATCTCTACCAGAGAAGAAATAGTGGATCATGAATTCCAGATATCTAGATTTACGTACCTGACTTCCGGAATAGTCAAACTCTCCGGCCTGTCCAATACTCAAACCTCCACTACCCAGGACAAGAACTTTCTTTACTGAAACCTTAGGGTACACCTTCTCATTATCAGCGAGGAGGCCACCAGGCATTTCCACGGGAGTGTTCATGGCAGTGCTCTTTTCAGGGCCCAAAGTCTTCTTCACGGCGTTGAGGAAAACATCGAAGAGGAATTCGGTATCTTTAGGGCCGGGGGTACTCTCGGGATGGAATTGAACACTGAAGAACGGCTTTTGTGTGTGCCAGATACCCTCATTCGAGCCATCGTTGGCGTTGACAAACAGCTCTTCCCAGCCGTTTTTTAATGTTTCGGTGTCAACCGCAAAACCATGGTTTTGAGAGGTAATGTAGCATCGCCCGGAGATGAGGTTAGTGCAGGGGATGTTATGCCCTCTGTTGCCGAACTTCATTTTCTTCGTCTCTGCGCCAGCTGCTCGGGCAAGGAGCTGATGACCAAGACAAATACCAAAGATGGGAGTCTTAGCATCGGCGAGAGCCTTCTCAAGGTTCTTTACCGTCTTGGAGAGAGTCGCTGGGTCACCGGGTCCGTTACTGATAAAAAGACCGTCGTATTCCCCATCTTCCTGGGAGATATCATAGTCCCAAGGGACTGCTTTGATTTCCACGCCTCGAGAAAGAAAGCAACGGAGCTGGTTGTTCTTTCCGCCAACATCGACGAAGAGGATGCGGACAGTCTTACCATCGGGTCGCTTCAAAGCTTTATCCGCAGGTGGCGAGAAGATTTTTGGCTCCTTGATGGAAACTATTACACCAGCTATTAGCGACTAATAGGGAGATAGATACTGGCACGTAAGTTACCTTCGGCGACAAGATTCTTAACATTGGGGTCAACCCAGTCAACCTCCTCGAAGTCGTTTCGCCAATCTTGGCTTACACCCTTCGTACCAACAATAGAGCTCAAACCACTAGCAATTTTCTCTCCAACGCTGGTGCTCTTTTGAAGCATCATCTTTCCGAGCATACTTCCTTGAGTCCGAATCTTCTTCGTAAGAGCCCTGGTGTCAACGCCATAGATGGCAGGAACACCCTGCTCCTTCAACCATGTTCCCAATGAGCTTTCTGCGAGGTAGTGGCTGTAGTCTTCTCCCGAATAAGAAGCACAGATCATTCCCGCAACGTGGATTTCCTTGGATTCAAAGTACGGAGACAAAGATCCAAGGAGCTCGTCCATGGTATCTCTAGAAGGTACACCTAAATTTGAAATCAGTATTATTATTTAATTGCAACATTTGGGTAGGATAAGGTCTACCATAGTTCCCAACGAGAGGAAAGGTCATAACCAGAATCTGACCCCGGTAGGAAGGATCAGTGATCGTTTCCGTATATCCCACCATTCCTATAAGTGGCAAACTGTCAGAAAACGTCTCCAAAGACAATTCTTCGTAAATGGAATACAAAAGCAAGAAAATCAATGCTATCACATAATCAATTACCTGTTTGGAAAACCAACTCTCCAGACACGCTCTTTTCGGCTCCAAAAGAGAACCCTTGGTAGGCACTTCCATCTTGCAACTCAAGTGTCATGAGGCGTTCTTGAGCAGATACTTTACCATCCTTTCCCACAAATTGGGCTGTAACCGGCGGGTGCGGCACAATCAAAGACTTTGTCTGGCCATCTTTGGACATTGTAACTTTTTACTGTTATTTGTTCTCGATAAGGTGGTTCTGGGGAAAGTTTTGCTGCAAATGGCGGGGTAACGCAATGTACCTGGCGGCGAGCAAGTAATGGTATTGCGCAACAAGACAGTGCTCAATTCTCAGGTGTGTGAGGGCGGAAAAAAATGTTTCTTTGAGAAAGGTGGATGAGAATCACGGTGGAAGCGTGAGGATGATGAGTGCACACCTTACTGGAAAATGAAAGCCTTCCATATAAAAAAAGAGAGAGAAAAGAGAAAAAAAGAAGAGAAGAGGAAAAAAAAAAAAAAAAAACTCTCATCCAGCTTGGGCTATTGGTAGGCACCACCCCGCTTAGCGCACATGGCTGAATTGCCCCTCCATCAGATGAGGGCAGGGGTCCACTCGCCAAGATTTACATCCCGCGTCTGAGATCGCACCGTCACCCGTCACTCGCTATTCAAGCACATCTAGTCGCATGGCAATGAACTGGCCAGAATCCAAATCGAAAGATTGAGCTGGAGGCAGATATTTTTGTAGTCGTCCCTACGTCCCTCCCTACAGACAAAACTTGACGGATTCATACCACCTACCTACAGTTGATACAATATTCCTACAAGTAATTCTCTATCACTCAATACTATTAATGCTATAGCTACAAGGAAGATTAGATTTGGTGGCGCTAATTCACTGCGAATTTTTCAACATGTGAGTTATAGAATTGAGTTGTGAGCTGAAAACATACCCGGATTAGCAGCATACCTACACAAGGATATACAACACCGACTACTGCAATTTGATATGTAGAGCACTCAGAAGTGTCTATGCTGCATAACCGAAATATCGGGATGATGTTAGTAGCACTCTCTAATTGGGCTCAAAGCACTTGTGCCAGATGACATGAGATTCATTTCGATGTGGCGTCGTACGGTCAGAATTGCGAAATTTCCAACATGTCCGCTAACATGCTTACATACACGCATGCAGTATAAGGTGGTACATAGGTACTTCTCTCTATATGTTTACTGATATGCTTGGTATGCGACAGCTGTAGGTACCGAAAGGTGATTCGAATATCGATTTGCGAATCTTCCAGAATTTTCTGCCGAGTTTGAATGCCGTGACAGGATCAGTTGCGTTCCGTGTGTCCATGGTTACAGGTTATTATCCGGAAGGTTACAATTATCTCCTAGAAACACGGTACTACATGTATGTGCTATGGGCTGCCAATATACCTTAATTCGCTGGGTAGAAATACAGGCTTTTTAAATGTCAAGACCAGGTTTAGATAAGTATAAGCTATTACTTTTGATTTTATCCTATTATACGATTCGTCTTTGGTCTCAAATAATACAGGGAAACCTCATGGACCTTTAATTCCCTCCGTTTACTGTAGTAATATCAATATAGACCCCCCCCCCCCCCGGGGGGGACCTATGATTGATCTATCAACAGACTTGGGAAGGCTGTAAAACTCAAACTTCAACGGCGATTTATCACTACATGTAGTTTGCGAGGATAATTATTCTTCCATGTCATAAACACGTACCCCGGTATCGCCGCCCAGGGAAGTTCTAAATTACCGCATTAGGTTGAGTTAGAATACTACATACTTCCTATAGTTTTCCTTGTTTCATAGATAAGAGGCTAAGAAACACTCGAACGTTAACTCCTATACCTACCATAACTCATACAATCCTAGACATACAACATAGCCATAAAATATCTCCACCGGCAAGCTCTTGTATCATGGGAGTGTTCGTAACGGTATATACCAAGATTTCTTTTGGATGGTACCTGTTCCCCAGTAATAAAGCGATTTACTAAACTGGGGCTAGTTGTAACTTTAAACCCGTGAATTGGTTGTTAAGAACCAGGCTAGCAACACTGCCACCACACAACGTTCCTGGTATGTAGCCCGTTTTTATTCAAATGAAGTCTATCTGAAAAAGTGTGGGATAGAAATATTTCTAACGTTAAAATTTGAGCGCTAGAACATGCAGACCAGTGGGGTGGCAATGTAACC
The DNA here is from genome assembly GCA_024713935.1 of Morchella eximia. Taxonomy (NCBI): domain Eukaryota; kingdom Fungi; phylum Ascomycota; class Pezizomycetes; order Pezizales; family Morchellaceae; genus Morchella; species Morchella eximia. The sequence continues at coordinate 1,034,723 of JAMGZG010000020.1, forward strand.
GTGCCAAAATTTCGCGTGCTACATAGTGCTAGATCCAAGTTCACAATTTATCACTCGGCCGATGCGACAGAGCCTCTGACATGTCATGATCAGTTGAGTGTGTTACAGGAAACACGGACACTGCTTCTAAGTCAAGGAACAGGGATATCTGGTGATGGGTTGTGGCCTTGATGCGGTCGAATGCGAAGGAGCGGCGTAGAAAGTGCGGGGTGTGGGGGCGGGTGCAACCTAGTATTAAACTATTGTGAGCGCTTACTATTGGGTGTCTCACCGGAGCGGAATAAGCGGGGCTTATGGCTGCGAGCCATTCTCTTAGGGAAAGTAGCTACGGGACAATAGTATGATACAGGTTCGATTCTTGGCAATTCTGGGGTTCGTAGTTACGATGTCGAATTAGAATGAAGAGCAGGCTATCTTGAGCGCTTTTCTATTGGGGTTATCTTGAATTCGATTATGCTTTATTCTATTACCGTTATCTCATTAGTATTAAGCGGGCATGGCGTAGGTTAAACGTGTATAAATAGGGTAGGATTCTGCGCCGTCTTGAGTGGCGTCATCGGTCATTTCATGGCGGAATCCGGTTCTAATATTCTGAGTTTAAAAGCTCTGAGCTATCGACTTAGCGTTGGCGTTTTCAGCTATATTGTATGTATCGCTCTGTTATTATTTTTACCGATCGCGTATTATCAAAGCGTCTCGATAAACAACTCTTTCGCTTGAAGCCGTCTTGGAAGTATTTTGCGTGACGGATAGTCGTCGTCTTTCTCAAGTAAAGAATAAGGAAGTAGTCTGATAAACGAGCAGTACTTTATGCTTGTATAGCAACGGCAGCTATCAATAACGCCAACTTCCTCATAACCGTGGTTCGCGGGCGGTGCGAAACGCTTCTTGCGGATCGCCGAATCTGCGGGTTCTTTCTGAAGCAGGCTACTTGCGCGTTCGAAGAAACGGCGGAAAATCCTCAACTACCGAACTCTTCCCCATCAAAGTCGCCTCAGTCGGCAATCCTGCGGGTTAAATTTCATTCCGTCCCTTGGTTCGTCGTTCAGCCTTGGTGCGAAGACAGCCGCAGGCTCAGAAATCGAGCAACTCAGCGATGTCGAATTATCAGCAACGATCGGAGGAAGACTACAACATGGAAGGCTCAATCGCGGTGAAGATCGAGGTATAGTCGAGCGTCGGCGGCGGAGGGATCGGGGCCGCCCGATCGGCGACCTCTTCAGATCGGCCCGGCCGAATCCTATAGCCCATGCATGAGGGGACTCTGGGGACTATTCGTCTGGGGCATACGTCGAGAGAGTCGTCTATTAAAGCCTCGATGGGGTAATAGACGGCAAGCGAATCTGGATATAGACGAGGAGGCGCCGTATCGAGCACGCCGAATCGTTAGGCGAAATCGGCGGAAGGCGCGTGGTTCAGCATCTGAGTCGAGACTTGGAGACCTCACTATGGCGTCGAGACCTCACTCATCGAAATCCTTCGGACAACCTCGCGCCTTCGGCCGCGAACAAGCTCGGGATCGTCAAGAGTTGCGAGATGAAGTTCGATCGAGCGAGGGAGGAGCAGGCGCGCGATGGGTTTATCACCATGAGTCTGGGCGAGACTACGCGACCGCGAATCTCGGTAGTTCTGGAACAAATCGCCAATACCCGGCATGGCAGGAAGCGGCGAAGCACATGTAATCTTGTGCATTGGATCCAGTTCTTGAGATGGCGGTCCGAAGTCGAAGGCGTATGACGCTGGAACAGTTAAATGGTAGAACAACAGGCGCCGTTGGTGAGCGAATTGGCCCGATGCGAGGAGGTATGGAAGGAATGATGGAGCAGATGAGAAACAATGTCATGCGGTGGGCGACCATGGCAGCAGTGCAGGTGGCAGTGGGCTCGGCCCTCCACGCCAGTCGCGAAACAGGCGCAGGTGGTAGCGGATCAATCACTCTCGGCCGTCGCCTCCATGGCTCGGTTCGGGTGAGCAGGCCAAGCACGGATTCAAGCAGCGTAATAGCCAGACAAGGCAAGAGACCAGGGGCAAAGGCGGGAACATGAAATGAGGCGGTAACAATGGAGCAATCTTTGGAGGGCCTTGCCTCGGATCGTCAAGCTCGCTCGGAGAATGAGCATACAGATCATGAAAGAAAGAAGAGAGAGAGAAAGCGTAAGCCATTAAATGAGCCTTTCCTTTTCCACCCCATATAAAAAAAGTAAAAAAAAAAGAAAACTTAATAGTCTTGAGAAGAAAGTCATTTGGGATAATGCCTTAAAATCATGTGGGCATCCTCGAGTTTACGGTAGTCTTGCGAACTTTTGGCGGAATTTCGCGGAGATTGGCGTTAAGCCGGCGTCAGACGCAGGAGCAGTTCAAGCAGGCTTACGTCAATATGGCAACCATGTGAAGTCGAGAACGGTAAGCGAAGATGGATAAAATTTCCGTCAGGCCATTTGTCGGCAATTCATCAGCGAGATGCAGAGCGCAGGAATGGGATCTGCGAGTTGGGCCATGTCGTGGTCATGATCTGCAGGAATAAACTCACCTGGAACAACGAACTCTCTAGCGATCGAAGAACGCGAAGACTTTGTGGAATGGTTAAGCGCAGGATGCGGAAGAAGTCGGACCTTGAGGATCGCGAGGTAAAAACCGGAAAGAGATCCTGCGAGGCAAAAGCTCTGTGAAAGCACTCGCGAAGAAAGCGATGGCGAAAATCATGTAACAGAAATCACCGAAGAACTTTCCCATGGCAACTCAGCTTCGGATGAGCTTAGGTGTCGTAGGGAGGAAAAAGAAATGGCAGAAGGAAGGAAAGTGTTTCCGTTAATGGTAGAGATAGCAAACAGCGAAGGATTAGCGTGGCAACGAGCGAATCCGATTAATGACAGAAGAAAGGAATTATCATGGGAGGGCGGAAGGGGTGATAAAAAGCGGAGATTGTAGCAAAATAGGCGTTTAGAGGCGAGATCACGAATTTGGAGGACTAAATTGATTGGGTATTTCTTTTGCGGTGTTTTATTTTATGTTGTGTTACGGCTTTTCTATGTTCGTTTTGGGAAAAGACTTTTCAAAGGGATCGGGTTATGTTATGTTCTATCGGTTTTGTTATTTTCGCGCAAATTAATTCTCTTTCTGTATTTCTGAGGATGAGGGTTCTGGCACAAATCGTAAGTGTTGTCTGTGTCATCATCAGCCAATTTCGAATCTATTATACTTTCCTTGAAGCAAGAACCATCCATACCCATCTTACAAAACAAGCCTTTCACTCATGTATTATCTTACATCTGAATATGTCTGCACACAATAAAAGCCAGCGCCGAGATTGAGATCTCTTGGGCCTTACATAACTAATCTGCGTACAGAAACAGTCAGCCTTCTCACCAGGCAACGGAGCGGAGGAATTTGGGTCGTGTCGCAGGAACTATGTCGCCGTCTCAAGATCTCGCTCAACACCGGCCAGCCTCTCATCATCGTCAGACGGTAGATGGTACTATCTGCTCCAGCGCGCATTCTCAGCACTCTTACCTCCGCGTCGGCAACCAAAACCAGGCGTAAATGCGTGAGGTTAGGCTCGTTCGCGAGAGAAACTTCGTCATCTGCATCGATGGGCTCGAGGAGGCATCAACCTCTGCATACATTGGGGTCAGAACAAGGTCGCGCGCCGACGTCAATTGTCAATTGAAGGGATCTTTAAGGCCAATAATGTATAGCATCTGAAAGAAGAAAGAGTTGGTCGTGCTGTTGAGTGTCGTCGTAGAGGCACAGATGATGATCGAGAAACCATCGGCAGGGCGTTAGTAGCGAGGCTACCGTTAGTCTTTATCTGATGGAGTATCAGGAACTTCGTCAGCGTCTTACTACAAGAAGGGCCGATCGTACGTCGCTCTGAATGGGATCGCACCATTCCCTTATGGAAGGAAAGCAGCCTCATGGGGACCAATCTATCTGTTGTCCCCAGTGGAACAAAAAGGCACTCAGAAGTCTTGGGCCGAAATCTTTGGCCTCTGGCAAAATAGTCCTCATGGTAAATGACGTAGCATCCTCAAGTAAAAAGAAAGCCAATGGGAAGCGAGGTTATCGTGAACTTCGTGGCAAATCTTTACTGATCAAGAATCGTTACCACTCCATCATGTGAGTTGGCCGATCTGTGAAAGGAGCAGAATTCTTCTTAAGATAGACGCAGCAAGTATAAACGGTCGGGATCGGCTGGCTTTGGTGAGGAATGGAAAACAACTTTCAGAACAAAATCTGGTAACTTTGAATATCGGGTAATGCCTTTTTGGCAACCTATGTAGCGTCGTTCAGGTCGTGGTTATACCGTATTCGAGGATCTGTTAGATCAGTAGTAAGTCTACTTGGATGATATCATATATATTAAGGACTAGAAGAAGCATCTGACTCTTGTCGTAAGGTATTGGGCGACTGCAGCAAAACCACTATCACGGGAGCACCGAGAAAAGCGGAATGGTACAAGCAGGTAGAATTATAGGATTTGTACTATCGGGAAAAGAATAAGGTCTCGCACAGAAGGTGAAGGCAATCGCGGAATGGTTACCTGGCAGGTCGAGAACTTCTGATGTTTCGCCGGGTTATCGCTTCTACTGACGGTTCGTCGCGAGTCTTTCAAGATTTGTCGACCGATAGCCGTCTCGAAGAAAGGAACCGTATGGCGATGGAAGCGATGAGCGACAAAACGCTTTCGGCAATTTCGAGGAGAGATTCGTCTGCTACTTCTGACATATGGCGAACATGCGAAGCGTCATGGCCAGCGAGTGGCGGGGCGGATCTTCTCTCAGGTGTTAGAGGGCGGTATCTCTGGCGGTAACTACTTTCTCGCTCAAGTTCAATGGTGAGGTCAGCTCGAGATACATGAGGAGATCTTCATGTCTCTCTCTTCTCTTGAGCTTGGAGTTTGGAAAGAGCAGACGTTTCTATCCAGATCATTCGGATCATCGAGCACTCTGATATTCGCAGCCAAAGAAATTGTCGGAAAAAACCAATGAGATGGTAGAAAAAGATAGCAGCCTTACCGACGGGATCAGGATCGTACCGATAAGGCGAAAAAACGTGGCCAGGAATCTTATTTCATGGCGGCGAGTTATTTATGGAAGGGAAGTAATCGTGAACAAGTAAAACAGTTCTTCGGCGTAGAAACAATTTGTCGAGAAAATCGCGGACCAGCGTAAAACTGGCTACGAAATCATCGGCAACCCGAAGAAGGATGGACCGCTGGATCGATTGGTCTGACATCACCAAAGTGTAGAGCTGCCTCAGCTCTGAAGACTGGTATGAACAGGACGAACAATGGGTTGAGTGTTAGGGATGGCCTCTCACTGTAGCCTTGAAGTCTTGGGACAGCGGAAGCTGATCTTATGCTCGAACTTCTGAATGGGCCGGGATCGAATGAGTACCGATGGTCGTTAGGTAGTCTTAGGATCTGCAGGTTAAACCGATGTCGAGGATCATGTGAGCCGTGGCAGGGCATCTGGGAAGGGATAAACCGCACGTGAGTTGATCGATGGGAACTACTGGTGGCCAGGAATGTCGCGGATGTAGCCAACTTCGTCAAGACTTGCGATATACGCCAGAGGCAAGAACGTCGGAGACACTTGTCACCCTCAACCCCTGTAGTTAGCCATCACACTCGGATCGATATCTCAATGGATTTCAGTAGAAATGCCAGGAGAAATCGAGGATTCCGTAACGTATTTGGTAGTGGACCGCTTTTAAAATTCGCCACTTCATTCCGATGGCGGTAATCAACGCGAATGTACCGCTAACGTTTGTCAAAGACATTTTACGGTTTACCGGACTTCCAGAAAGCATTATTCGACAGAGAACACAGTTAAATGTCGGCGTTCTGCGATTACAGAAATGAGGATTCGTAGAAGACTCTCGACATTCGCTCCACCCCCTGCAGATGGCCAAACAGAAAGACCAACCAGCATCTTGAATCCTATATCCAACACCGCAGACAAGAAGAAATGGAAAGACCTACTACCAATCTGCGAAGATGCATATAACAATCGCGAACACTCAGCAACGTTAGTCACCGTTCTATTGTAACTTCGGTTTCCACCCACGAACGGATTGGCCGGACGCGAAATCGGGCGGTGGATCGCCATGAAGACCTTCCTGACGATCTTCTTCTAGCCACGAGTCGGTAGATATCTGGCCGAAGACTTTTGACAGAATGGATCGAGGCCGGCCAGCAGTTCAGCGGTTTACGATCGGTCAAAAATTCTTTGGATACTCGGACCTTTTACGTTCTGAACAAGTTCTTTTTCGGTTACCGCAGAACTGCGATTGAATCTTCCAGAATGGAAGGTTCACGACGATTCCACGAGATGTTGTTGACCTTATCGAGAGGATCCCAACTGGCAACAAAATCTGTAAAATCCACTCAACACCCGATCCTCAAGACTTAGATGAGAACTTCAAACCTAATGGATACTCGGCCATACACGGCGGTCAGTCACCGATTCGAGACGGCTCCGGTATTAACGACCAGGAGACTACGATATCTTTCTCCTATGACTTTTTCCACGCTTTTTATCGTAGAGGTTTTACGTCGGCGACGTCTAGAGAAATAGTGAAACACGGACACTGCTTTCAAGGAACAGGGATATCTGAGTGATGGGTGTGAAGACGGCAGAACGTGAACGGAAGATAGAAAGGCGGTGGTGCCGAACCACACCAAGATTATTGTGAGCAAGACGCCATTAGTCTCACCCGAACGGAATAGAAGCGCTTATGCGCCATTCTCTTAGAAGTAGACAATAGTTTAATACAGTACGACATTCTACTGGCAATTCGAGGCTCATTGCCATGAATTAGAATGAAGAACGGAACTATCTTGCGCCGCTTTTTCTATTGGGGTTATCTTTCGATTGTCTTATTCTATTCTCGTTATCTCATTAGTATTAGAAAGCGGGCCTTGGCATAGGTTCCAAACATGTATAAATAGGGTAGGATTCTGCCTCGTCTTAGTGGCATCATCAGTCACTCAGCGAGCGGAATCCGGTTTACAATATTACAAGTTTAAAAGCTACAGAACTATCGCTTAGCATTGGCATTTCCCCAAACAGAGTGTGGATGCATCCATACTTTTATACCCGTCTTTTCTGCTTTTGGAGCCCGGCGCCAAGTAGACCCTTCTTTGTGGTATCTCATGTTAGGGCATATGGTGCTTCGCTTTGACATCACGTCCATATATCGTAACCGTGCTTGTATTTTATTCCTCTAATCGGCTTAAATTTTTGTTTGTACCACTCTGGAGCCACATATTTAGCTACTTCTCAGCTGGTATCTCGAACCATGAAGGCTGGGAAGGTTTCGGTGATCCTTTTGCAGTTGTAAAGAGCTTGGACAATTCGGGCTCAAACCTGGGGTCCTCCGGCACCCTCCAGCTCAACCGGCTCCGATCCGCACCTTGGGGGAACACAGGTGTAGTCTAAAAATGGCCGGACTAAAACTACTGCCCTGGTGCTGTCCACAAGCTGCTTCTGACCCGGCCGAGCCTATTCGTTTATTTATGTACCAATTCGGGTTGTCCGCTGTCGGGTTATTCTTACATACATGTACTTACGAGTATCTGGTTGTTTTATTTCTGGAGCTGTGGCCATTTTCTTGGGACTGGCTCTTCTGATGGGTCTTTAGTATAGCCAATCCCGAATATACGCCGGAATGATAAACTACACCCCAGTGAAGGCGTTATTAACAAGCGGACTGGGCTGAGACTGTAGGGCGGGACTGTTTCTGATACATATGTTGAATAAGTAGGCGTTGGTCAAGAGTATACTACATGTACATATTCTAGCCGACCTGTTTATTGTCGAGCATTTCCTTGAAGTCAATATCACTAGAGAAATTTGTCTGCGACGTCCGAGAGTTGTAAGCTCTTTAGGAAGGGTGCTGCAATGTCATGCATGTAGGCAACGCCCTAGCTGGCTGAAGGTCTTGGCAGTGCGTTAAAGAGGACCAAGAGTGCCGATCTGATTACATGAGCATCAAACTTTCAACTGCGGCGACTAACAGATGGGTTTCTCTTCATGACTCTTTAACACCACCGCCTCTATTGTTCCTAACAACGCCCGAACAGCCCGCGCAAGATGCCCCCACGCAGAAATCCTGCCGCTGCTGCCTCTTCCATGGCGCCGCCCAAGCCGAATCCCCCTAAATTCCGCACAAAGGCCAAAGCCGAAGAAGTCGAAGACGAAGCGTCTAAGCCCCAAGGAGACGCATTCGATGATTTGTTGCAAACATATTACAAGGGGAAGCACTTGACGGACTCTATCAGCACTGCGGAGGATAAATGGACGCTGCTACCGGCGTTTTTGAAAGTAAAAGGGCTTGTGAAGCAGCACATTGACTCGTTCAACTTCTTTGTGGATGTGGAATTGAAGCAAATCGTGAAGGCGAATGAGCGTGTGGTTAGTGATGTGGATCCGCAGTTCTTTTTTAGGTAAATATATACTAAACTTGAGTTTTGAGGTTCTGTGAGGCCTAGACTCATATTGGCGACATAGGTACACGGATATCCGGGTGGGTACGCCCGAGCGCCTAGATATTCAGAGCAATGCCGAAATCACCCCAAACGAATGTCGATTGCGCGATCTCACCTATGCTGCTCCGATTTTCGTTGATGTTGAGTACAGTCGTGGAAAGCAGATTGTACGGAGGAGGGGGATGAACATCGGGCGTCTGCCGATTATGCTGAGGAGTAGCAAGTGTGTTTTATCGAATAAGAATGAGTGGGAGATGGCGAAGCTCAATGAGTGTCCGTTGGACCCTGGGGGCTATTTTGTCGTCAACGGTACGGAGAAGGTTATTCTTGTCCAGGAACAGCTGAGCAAGAACCGTATAATTGTTGAAAATGATCCGAAGAAAGGATTTGTCCAAGCAACCGTTACTAGGTAAGCAATGGCCCCGGTGTATTTGCGACCCTGGCACAGCTAAGTTTTCAAAGTTCTACCCACGAGAGAAAATCGAAAACCCATGTTATCACTAAAAAGGGATGCATTTATCTTCGGCACAATTCTATTATGGAAGATATGCCGATTGTTCTGGTCCTGAAGGCTATGGGTATCCAATCTGACCACGAGATTCTCCTCCTTGTTGCTGGCACAGACATGGTGTACCAGGATAGTTTCTCCATTAACTTCGAGGAATGTTCGAAACTCAAGGTATTCACACAACAACAAGCTCTTGATTATCTCGGGGCTAGAGCCAAAAAAGCAAGAATGCCTCAAAATGCGATAAACAGAAGACCACCAGCTATGGAGGCTCTTGAAACTTTAGCAAATATAGTTTTAGCTCATGTTCCTGTGGAGAATCTCAACTTCAGACCAAAAGCCTTGTACTTGGCTTTCATGACGAGAAGAGTATTAATGTGCATGACCAACCCAGCGTTAGTGGACGATAGAGATTACGTCGGGAACAAACGTCTTGAGCTGTATGTTATTTCCACTCCAGTTATACTAAGATCGGACACTGACTAAACTTCTAGTGCTGGCCAGCTCCTATCTCTTTTGTTTGAAGATTTGTTCAAAAAGCTTAATAATGACATGAAGATGAACATTGATAAAATTCTCAAAAAGCCTAGCCGAACGGAAGAGTTTGATGCAAGCACTTTACTAGCCACCGGCGCCAACCTTATTACACATGGAATGAATCGTGCCATCTCCACTGGAAACTGGTCTGTAAAACGTTTCAAGATGGAACGTGCTGGAGTCACACATGTTCTCAGTCGATTGAGTTATATCAGCGCTCTTGGCATGATGACGAGAATATCATCGCAGTTCGAAAAAACTCGTAAGGTCTCTGGTCCTCGTGCACTTCAACCTTCCCAATTTGGTCTACTGTGTCCATCGGATACGCCAGAAGGTGAAGCCTGTGGTCTGGTCAAAAATCTGGCCCTTATGACACACATCACGACAGACGATGAAGAGGAACCGATCCGAAAACTAGTGTTTGCGCTTGGTGCGGAAGATGCAACATTAGTAAGCGGGTACGAACTTTACGCGCCGGGGGCGTATATAATATTCATCAACGGGACAGTCGTTGGTCTCACGAGGTATCCGGCAAAGTTCCTGCAGAACTTTAGACGGCTAAGGCGGACGGGCAAAATTTCCGAGTTTGTTAGCATTTTCATCAACCAACATCACAATGGTGTACACATAGCGACGGATGGTGGCAGGATTTGTCGGCCATTGATCATTGTTGAGAACAAGCGGTGCAAAGTTACACCACGATACCTCAAGGTTTGTTAAAGTATCAATTCCTGCCCTGCTGTCGCTGATTTTATCAATAGTCACTCGCAGCTGGCCGCATGAACTTTGAAGACTTCCTTAAACGCGGGCTTGTTGAGTATGTCGATTGTAACGAAGAAAACGATGCGCACATTGCCATTTATGAGCACGAAATTACCGAGTCTACCACACATCTTGAAATTGAACCTTTCACCATATTAGGAGCCGTTGCTGGTCTCATCCCATATCCTCACCACAACCAGTCTCCACGTAACACTTACCAGTGTGCCATGGGAAAGCAAGCCATTGGAGCCATCGCGTATAATCAGTTCTTGCGAATAGATACTCTGCTTTACCTTATGGTTTATCCGCAGCAGCCTATGGTGAAAACAAGGACTATAGAATTGATCCAGTACGACAAGCTTCCTGCTGGACAGAGTGCGATTGTGGCTGTCATGAGTTATTCCGGATATGATATTGAGGATGCACTGGTACTTAACAGAGCGTCGTTGGATAGAGGATTTGGAAGATGCCAGGTGTTTAGGAAGTATTCGACAACATTAAAGAAATACCAGAACGGAACTGTCGACCGTATCGGCGATATAAAGAGAGAGCCAAGTAAAGACCCGGACACCCCTGACGAAATGGTCCCGATAAAAAAGCACGCTGCACTCCAAGCCGATGGTCTTGCCGCTGTGGGTGAAAAGATATCAGCAGGCGAAGTTTACGTCAACAAACAAGTCCCTACAAATACTTCAAACGCCCCCACGCTTCTTAACGATGGTCCTCCTCTGGACGAATACAAAGACGCGCCCATGACCTATAAGCTTGCAGACCATGCCTACGTCGACAAGATCCTCATCTCAACGGCCGAGTCCGAGCAAACCCTCATCAAGGTCCTTACTCGCCAAACCCGCCGTCCAGAGCTAGGTGACAAATTCTCCTCCCGCCACGGCCAAAAGGGTGTCTGCGGCATCATCGCGCGCCAAGAAGACATGCCGTTCAACGACATCGGCATCATCCCGGACATCATCATGAACCCGCACGGTTTCCCCTCCCGCATGACAGTCGGAAAGATGATCGAGCTCCTGGCCGGCAAGGCCGGCCTCATGTGCGGGAAGCTGCAATACGGAACCGCGTTCGGCGGTAGCAAGGTCGACGACATGGCAAAGATTCTTGTCGACAGCGGCTTCAGTTACTCCGGGAAGGACTTTGTCACCAGCGGCATCACGGGCGAGTCACTGCAGGCGTACATCTTCTTTGGACCCATCTACTACCAGAAACTGAAGCACATGGTGCAAGACAAGATGCACTCGCGCTCACGCGGACCTAGAGCCGTAAGTCCTCTCCTCTACCCATCCACCAATCCCCCCCCTCTTTTTCTAGTCGAGTGCTAACAACCACAAACCAGGTCCTCACCCGCCAACCCACCGAAGGCCGCTCCCGCGACGGCGGTCTCCGTCTCGGCGAGATGGAGCGCGACTGCCTGATCGCCTACGGCGCCTCGCAGCTGCTGCTGGAGCGCCTCATGCTCTCGTCAGACGTGCACGAGATTGACCTGTGTGAGATGTGTGGGCTTATGGGCTACAGCAACTGGTGCACAACCTGCCAGTCCAGCAAGGGCGTCGTCAAGATGAAGATCCCCTACGCCGCGAAGCTGCTCGTCCAGGAGCTGCTCAGCATGAATGTGCTTGCTAGGATAAAGCTCGAGGACGTGTTTCCGTATGGGGAGGGGGATGTGAAGGAGGCTTAGCGGTAGTTGTTGTTGTTGTTGTTGCTGTGATTTTTGCTGTCTGTCTGTCTGGGTGGATGGGGTGGATGTGTATGGATGGATGGATGGATGGCTTTGTGTGGTGTATTTTAGGTGTATATATCCAATGCAATACATACTGGACTGCGCTGCCCCGGTACGGTTACGATAGCTGTGAGCTGTCAAATACAAACCAATTTTGCGAAAAAGTTCGTCCGCCTAACTGGGGGGGTCAATGGTGCGATAGGGATCGAGATGACAATTAAGTGTTGTTTAGAACTTAAGGCCGAGTAGTAGTAATATAAGAAAAGAACACAACTAGGTGTGTGGAGGCGTTTTAAGCGATGGGGATGACCACGCTATTTGCGTAGGTACAAAAACGGGGAGGATAGATTGGGAAAAGGGGAGAGAGATCTCTCTATAAGGCTCGGGACCCAAACGAACCCTAGAAACCGCCCCCGCGGAGATGTCAATGATCGTAGCGCCAAGACTAATGGCCAGTCACGTCGAGTGATAATGTGTGATGCTAATCCCCCCATCTTCCTCTCCCACTTTGGTCGATCGACACCAAGGAGGTGCAATAAGTTCATATATCACATAATATAATCCGCGGATCAAATCATATAATCAATTCCGAAAAAAAGGTCCCACTGCGTCTAAAATCTACGTATGTAATAACATAGGGAAAGGACCACCGGCACCACCACCACCACCAATCAGCCAGTAGCTAGCTACATGTCTCATCTATTGGCACGAATGCGGATCTAGAGCTTCGTAGCCCAAGCGGTATGAACGATATAATGCACCGCAATCTCGCCCTTGTCATTGCGCTGGACATCCTCGCCCTCCAGCACCTCATCAAAGCCCTTCCTCAGCTCCTACATCCCCCGCGCGCCGGCCAAATTAGCATCCTCTCCCTCTCTCTCCCGTCCACCACTCACCCCCCCACCCCCCCCCTTTCCAACTAAAAAACAAAGCCAAAGAAGAAGAAAGAAACCCACCTCCCTCTCCCCCTCCCCCAGATTCGCAATATTACTCAGCGTCCCCAAGCGCTTCCACAGCGCCTCCTTCTCCAGCCATATCTCCACCTCAAAGATCTTCTCCTGCAGCGCCGAGAACGCGGTGGGCGGCGTGAACGCGCCGGGCCACTCGCCGCTCTTGTACCGCGGCGAGTCGTCCGTGGTGTGCTGCCAGTTGAGGTCGCGCAGCTGGCCCTCCCAGTGTGACTTGGTGGTGTGGTGCCGTGATTGGTTGTAGTCCTCGACGTTCCAGATTAGCCCCAGACGCCCGCCGGGACGCAGGGTGCGCGCGATGGAGGCGAGGGATGTGGGGTTGGCGAACCTGTGGTGGTGCTGGTTAGTTTTGTATGGCGGAAGCCTAGAAGAGAGAAGGGGAGGGTACCAGTGGAATGCCTAGAGTGATAGGCCGCCGCCGCGCCGGGCGGGCGGGCGGGGGCTTTGCTTTAGCAAACCAGATCGAATTCTAACCCGCAAGCTCAATGCTACATGTACTTCTAACAAACCGTCCTATGTACGAACGACCCACGTACCTGCGCAACAACAACGGCATCCGCCCACCCGTCCCCCACTGGGATATCATACGCATCGCCCTCCTTCACACTGACGCCCTTCAGGTCCTTTGCCCTCAGCGTCGCAAGCATATCCTTGTGCGGCTCGACCGCCACGATTTCATAGTCCTCGGGGCGCGCAGCGAGGAGCTCTGTGAACTTGCCTGTGCCGGCGGCGAGGTCGAGAACCTTGGCGTGGGGGACGGAGGCGACGTTGAGCTGCTCGAGGAGGTGGGTGAGTGCCGGTGCGATGTAGGAGGGTCGGTGGGCGTCGTAGGAGGCGGCGGCGGAGAAGCCGGCTAGCGCGATGGGGTCGTAGGGCTTGGTGCGCATAGTGTTTCTGGGTGGGAGGAATGGGAGGCGCGGTGGTGGGAGTTGGGGTTTGGTGTTAATGAGGAGGAAGGGAAGGGGAAGGGAGCGGGGGAGCTTTATAGGCATTGTGCAGTTGGGGTTTTGAGGATCGATGTGAGTATTTGTGAGTCAATGGGGGATTCGCAATTGAGGATCTAGATGGATAGCCAAGCTACTACTGTGATAGTACTAGCAATACACGTACATACATGTATGCATGTAAGTCTCCGAATTACCGATTGCGGGGCTTTGCCGATAACCGGTCAAGTGACAGGTCGGGGTAAATTGGGGGGGGAGGGGAGGGGGAGGGGGGAGGTATTTGTGAATCAACTATCTATCTCCAATTGCGTGCCTGCAGTCGGGGATGGGTCCGTAAATGTTGCTCTACTTATGATTGACACTGGCTAGTGTGGTACATACAAGTATGTAGGTACTCTACATGTAGTGCATGTAGTAATCCTCCCAGCCAATGAGAGCCGCCTAGGGCACGGGCAGAACTATCGCCGCAATGATGTCGTTAGTAAGACAACAAACCCCTGCAGGGTCCCGACTCCCGACTCCCCCGACTTCCCTTTTCAACCACCCCTAACCCTAGTACGAAGCTTGATCCAACGACAGCTCGGCCGCCGTCCATCCGAGCACCAAGCCTTGGCAGGAATATTGATCCTCGGATCTCTAACCCTTTCCTGTCTATCTCCTCTGGTATCTCGGGTTACTCAAAAGACCTGACCAATCCGTAGAATGTAGACCTGTTCATCTTCTCGTATTCTTCGTGTTCCTGTACACAAGTCCGCGGCCGGCAGTGAAGTGACTGGAGTAAAAAACAGCTCCCCCGACAATCATTACACTTGATTTTCGAATTTCCACAGCTACAAAAAGCCTGCTATGTTGCTCCACAAGGACAAGAATCCGCTGCTAGAGCCTAACTGTGCAGAGTTACCCGAAATGCCTCAACCGTCCTCTTCACGACTAAGCTCACGAGTGTCACGTCTTCTTGTAACGCTCTGTGTAGTGGGTTTTATACTGTTTAATCCCGCCTCATGTGTCTTCTCGGGTACTAGTGATGACCACGTCGCGTTGGCAGAGAACGAATCATCAATCAGTGACTCGGTTGAAGAAATCCTAAGTTTGACACCGTTGATAGGTATGAGGGTTACGTCTGGACATGGATATATCGGGTATCGTGCCTGCGTGGAAAACTGACTAGCTGGGATTAATCAGATGGCCATGACGACCTCCCTATTGCCATCAGGTTCTTTTACCAGAACAAGATCTATAACGAGAACTTTACGTTTGATACCGAGTTGATGGGCCATGTTGACCTTCCGCGGTTAAGAAAAGGGCGCGTAGGGGTTTGTTTTCATTTTCTGCTAGGTTCTACAAGGTTTAATTAATCATTGTTGGATCAGGGGACATTTTGGAGCATCTATGTCGACTGTCCAGGAACCGATAACAATTTTACGGATGCTGTTTATTATGAAGTAACCATTCTGTCCTAGTCAGAACTTTTCTCTATTTCGAGCTAACAGATTCCGGTCAAGAATGTCCATGACGCGCTCCAGCAGATCGACCTCGTCCATCGTCTCGTCGCCGCGTACCCGAATGACCTTGAGCTTGCGCTCACCCCCTCGGCGGCCGTCAAAGCCCATGCGGACCACAAAGTTGCGTCGATGATGGGCGTCGAGGGTCTGCATATGATTGGCAACTCCGCGTCAACCCTGCGCCTGTACCACGCCCTCGGCGTCCGCTACGTAACGCTTAACCACAACTGCAACAACAAATATTCTGATAGCGCCCTCCCTGCCGACGCACCTTTCTGGAATGGACTCTCAAAAGATGGTGAGGCTATCATCAAAGAGATGAATCGTCTAGGCATGATGGTAGATCTGGCGCACACAAGTAAAGACACAATGGTGGACACCTTGAGCGTTACGAGGGCGCCTGTCATCTTCAGCCATTCCTCTGCGTAAGTCAACCAAGGGTGCTATGTGGAGTGAAAACGTGTACCTCCAATTTGCTGACTTACTCGTCGACTCTAGATTCGCAATCTGCCCTTCCCCTCGTAACGTTCCCGACGATGTTCTCCTCCTTGTAAAAGATAACGGCGGTGTCGTGATGGTCAACTTCTTCCCCGAATTTGTGCACTGCGGGCCCGGAGTTAACCCCGAAAACGCAACCATAGATGACGTCGCTGACCACATACTACACATTGCGGGGCTTATCGGATGGGAGTATGTCGGTATTGGCTCAGATTTCGATGGAATTCCTATCGTTCCAAAGGGTCTGGAGGATACGTCAAAGTTCCCAGCGCTTTTTGAAGTCCTTATTTCTAGGGGAATGACGGTGGAGCAGGGGAGAATGTTGGCTGGGGAGAACGTGCTCAGGGTTTGGCGGGATGTGGAGAAGGTAGCGAGGAAGATGTTGGAGGAGGGAGTGGAGCCGTTGGAGGATACGGTGAAGCAGTTGCAGTTTGTGGTGTAGTTAGAGAAGGGAGAAAGGTAGAGATTGAGGGATTGACGGGAGGGGGTATATATTGGGACTTTATATAGCAATTTCAACAGGACACATATACGAACAGAATAAACTTGCCAGATATCAGTTATGGCTTGAAACACCAAAGAAAACAGATTTATTTCCGGAAGCAGGCAGGACTTCTTTTGCTACGTCGTGATGCCAACCCTTCTAAAAATGGTGGTATAATTAATTAATTAAATAAAAAAACAAAAAAAACGGTGGTCGTATTTTGAGTCATGATCGATCACTCGGTGATTTCGCGCACCAAGCCGGAAAGGAGGGGATAAATTTACACAGTAACTCTGTTTCAAGCCGATTTTGTTCGCCTAGCTCCGGTCTCGTACGGTGGTTCTAAATCAATCGAAGAAGTTATGCGCATGGGCGTGGGCGAGGTAAGGGGGTGTGGTGCACGTTAGCACTACTCGTACTGCCGGATTAAATCCGTTCAGACAGAACAAGTAATAGATCTGAATAGTGCAAAAGTGCGGGCTCTCATTGGCTGCCCGATCACTCGCCACAGTTCTTTATGTGGCTTTAAACCGGCCGCGCGAGACGTAGTGGGAGATGTTGTTGAGGTCGAAGTGGGGATGAATGTAGCGTATATATATCCTTCGTATGTAGAAGGCTTATCTGATATGATGGAAGGCTCGAAATACTATGGCCTGCAACACGTTACGTTGCATATACGTAACCACTTGCGTTGTGAATTTCTAGCCTAACGCCGTGTTCGGCCAAGATCATACACTCTTGGCATAATGGCCGTTTAGACTATACCTCATCCCTTCTCTCTCCCATCTCTATTCCATCTCTATCTCATCTCTATCCCATCTCTGTCCCATCTTCATCGGCCAGCAGCTTTTCAACCAACTCAAGACCAACAAACAAAACATCTTTGAGCGAACGTTTACCCCACGATCCCCTTTAGTTAAGAACTAAAAGACGATATGGTGCATTTGAAGCTTCCGAGCGATTGCAATAAGTGTGCACAGGATAGACTGGAGCCAACTTGACGTGGAATGCCATGTACTCTGCTCAGTCTTCCTCCCCAGCGAGTTCCCTGACAGCCGAGACTTTGGGACCTCTACCACATAAAAAGACCGACCACCAATCCTACAGGATACAGTCGTGCAAGGAATACTTGTGTGCAAAGACTCGCTGAATAGTAAACTCGCTGAGCAGAGAACAGAAATTAGAGCGGGCTATACAGAGATTTTCAGTATTTTAGGTAAAGCCTTGAAACTGTTCTGCTAATATGATGTGCGGGAAATTTTATCAGAGTGTGGAAAACTCGTTTACTCAGTTTCAATTTGCGCAGCTAAAGACTCTATTGGGCGCACCAGCCAGAATGTGGTCAGTGCTTACGAGTGATACTTCATGATCCTCGCATTGTCTAGTTCAGCTAAAGCTCTGCCACTCGGCGGTGATTCAAGCCGATACTCCAATTACTCAGCTCTTTTATCGTGTCGGCTGACATTTCATGCGAGTTTACGAAGCCATCTGACACCCGTTCCTCCGGACCTCACAGGCCGAATTGCCGACCAGTGGCTAGGCTGAGAATTAGTATACACACAATGGGTTTAAATTTCACCAAACTGCCATTCTTCTTTATCAACTCTGGAGAAAGCAGAAACCTTTTGCAACATACCTCTTTATCGGTAGTTTAGTTACTACTACTACTGTTTTTACTATAAAACCTTATCCCTACGGACTCGCCCTCTGGAGGGATGGACATGTCCGTCTAACCAGCATGGAACACATTCCTATCATCCCGGAGAGCTAATCACATCCCTTCCATTCCGCGAGCATGGCTTCCTAGGAGTCGATTCAAGGATGGCAACCGTTCATCTCCGGCTCAAAAGGCTCTGGATAGGGCCATAAAGAGGTTGCAAAAATGAGTCCCATCAACATCAAACAAACATATAGTTACATCGTCGTATTGACTATTCATTTATCCTAGGTACTACCATCCATGACTCAAGTCTGGAATTTGAATATCGCAAAGCTCGTATTAGACAGGAACATGAGCAGGTGTATCATGTCCTACTTAGACTTCCATTAACATCAACTACGCTGCTACATTTGAAGCTCAAATCCTGAAGCTATCCGCCAACAATGTTCTTTTGGATGCCATACTTCTTTTGGCTAGAAGGGCCAAAAGGTTTACAAAGGATCATGGTTCAAATTTGGGATAGAATGACGCCGCACATATACAGTATGCCTGAGAGAAATCCAACGCCGGTTTAACGGTGCGGGCATCAACCTAATCCGCCTCCCTCAGCTTTTAGACCAAGCCCTCAGTCTATGGCCGCCTGATTGACCAAAAGAGGCTAGCGTTTTGTGCGCTTAAGCTGTCTAAACACTCGATGGACCCGGAGTCAACGTCTGGGGGCTGTGTGCTGTGGTCACCCAGAGAGCCTTACGAGACATGAAGGCAGAAAAACGGAACCTCCGGAAAGAGACAAAGCCCCGCGGATGCATAGGTATCTGCTCCCCTCACGCACGCGGGGTTACTAATAGCCCGAGCGGGAATACCTTTACCTAATTATCGATGGCTAGATGATCTTCACTGGTGCAATTGTGTTTCTACGTCCTAGGACTCCTAGGACGTCTTTTTGGGCAGGCGTACTTATGATCAATCCTACTGACTATGGATCTGCGCCTTCTCAACTACAGAATTCCATTCTCTGGGCAACATCAAGGCTATGGCTGTTCGAGATACCGTTGGACCGCAGTCTACTGTTGTGGGCTGCTTGTGGTAGGGCAAGAAGCCTTTCGGGGCTTGGTCCCTGCTTGGTTAGCTAGAACATGTGGCCGTAGGCGCAAAATGTGTGGGTTGTTTGTTTCTAATACCCTCTCTTGCTTACCTTGCAATATGGTATCCGTAAAATGGCTCACCCTGGAACCCCGCTGGTAGTCCACCTCGTTCTGTTGAGTTCTATCAACACCGCCGCCCTGCTCCGATGGTAAACCTAGGTACAGGGGGTAGAACGGCTAGTCTCTCCGTGGTAGCCTTCCTCATCGCCGCTGCGGACGAGGTGAATCTCATCTCCTTAAAGTTCTGTATTAGGTATCAGGCGACTGCAGATCCTCGAATATTGTATCACGGATATGGCAGTGCCAGAGAGAGAGAGGTCTTTGATCGTCGTCTGTAGCCTCGTCGCGGTTGAAGGTCATGCGGTTTGTGTTCCTGAGAACTCCGATAAGGCTGTAGTGTGCCTTGGGGGCAGTAAACACAGTACTTGTCTTCGCGGGGGAGAAAGTGAACATGCAAAAAAGTTACTTTCTTCTACCCCCCGGTCGGATGTCGAGGTTTTCAGCTGGTCAGGGTTCAGAAGGAAGATGGAGTATGGTGGTGGATAAACAACAAACGGCTGCTAACGGTCCTCCCCGCAATCAATACGTAAGCAGCTCGCGTGCGCACGTGAAATCCAAAACAAATAATGCCCATGGTTGTAAGGTCTAGGCCTATGTATGTAGCTCGACTATTTAAACAACACGAGCGATCGCACGGTATCATAATTAAGCGAGCTTTGCAAGTGGTTGTGTTTATTTTGACTTGACAGTTCTTATTTTTCTTATTTACGCTTCCGTAGCACGTTGTAGGCTGACTGATAAGGCCGGTATGATATAAAAAACGAGTACCATAGGACGGAACTCTTAAATCGGCATTACAACAAGACCGTACTAACACCGTATCTTTGCTGCATGAACCGGAATACCGTAGCGAATCCACACCCTTTTTCTCATCAAATTTTCTCAGTGTCGTATGTAACCATAAATGAATGATTACCCCTGGTGCCCTCTTCTGAGGTCGGCGGGATGGTTGGGTGGGAAACGTGTTCCTGCGTCAGGAATCACATTGCATTGCATTGGAGCATCATTTGATCCCCATAAACTCGAGTTCAACTGTACTAGGTACAATGTCTTCCCCAGGATAATAGGTAATCACTGAGTACATGCACGTACATATATGTATGAAGATGCAACCTTAACATCACCACACAATGTAAAACTGAAGTATAGTATTTATGTTGGTGTATGATTACAGAGAGAAAACCCACGCCCAACAATCTAAAAAGGAACTAAAAGTACAAGCCTAACGCCTTCTGTTCCCCCCATCCATGACCCCCCAGAACCATTTACCCTGTATGAAAACATCGATGCTAGAAAATATCATCCATCATGCATGACTCAACTGAATCCCCAATATCATTAAACTCTTGATGAAACAAATAGATAAGGAAATTTTAAAACAAGAGAAAGGCGGTCGTGTGTTTTTTGTTCTTTTGTCCTTTTCCGTTTTGATGCCTTGCTCTCCTCGGTCCCATCGAGAATAAATAAAGAAAACTGTCTTCATGCCACCCCCAAAATGTCAGTAAACAATCATAGCATCCAACAGAGGCAGCAGGCATACCTGATATACATCAATCTCTATTATGAACACAGTATAGGTCTCACTGCGTAGAGTTGAACCAGGTCTTGGAGGAGTCCTTTGCCGGCTGGTTGATATAGTTCTGCAACATTACGCTTTGAGCCGGTTGGCCACTAGATGATTGTGAGGTAGAGTCTGGTGGAAGGGTTAGTACGGGGGTTGTACAGTAAAGGAAGACCATGAAATCCTTACTTGTGCTGGTGGCAGCAGGAGTGGCCTGGCCCTTGTTGGCAGAGTTCGGAGAAGGCATGATGGGAGAAAGAGGGTGAGGCAAATTGAGAAATGAAAGTTGGAGGAGGTGATTGTGTTTATGGGTAAAGATAGAGTTCGGCTTGATGAAGGAACAATAAGGCGGGAGACGGCGCTCTTATATTGTCTGGCTGGTCTTCCCTTGTGTCACTGTGCGGATATGCTCGACACAGGAGTGTGGATTGACACGGTTGAGGGAGTATGCGGGGCGAATAAGGATGATCGAGAGAGAAGATATGATTGGGTTCCAAGTGGTTGAATGTGATATCCAGGTTGTTAGTTGAGGATTGTTGGTGATGGTGAAGTAAAGGAAACCAGGTCCCTTATGTAGCTCCAGAGCCGGGGCAGACGGTGTCCTAAAGCTATGTACTTCTACCAATGCAAATGCAAGTGGGTCCTGGCAGGAGGCGGGTGATGGGCCATGGGTGGTGGGCGAGGAGAAAAAAGTGGAGAGAAAAGCCTCAGGAACATTCAACAGTTTCTGGAGAACTGCCCTTAGGTACCTTTCCCTCCCACATGCTTTGCAGCATTGAGGAGACTTCACCCTTCTCCTCTCATGTTGTTCGCGAGCACGTAGATTGCACCACAAAGGCCTGCCTAACTTCATCCGCGCCACCACCATGCTCGAGACTGGGAGCATTATTGACAGAACTCCGCCCTGAATGAATCTAGGCAAATAACAGAGCGTCGGAGGTGTGGCATAGTTGATGTGAGGAGTAGGGCTGGCAGGGGTTGTTGACACTGAGCGTTGGGTGTGTCCATTGAGCTTCCCGCGAACAGCCTGGGAAGTTCCGGAGTGTTTCGCAGTTTGTATCTGCGAGAGAGCTCTCAAACTGCGCACACGGTTATGGGCCATTATTGTGAAATATAGCTAGCTGCAGCTGGTCGGCCCCATGAACGCGCTGATAACGGTGACGTCTAGCTCAGTCATGATTGCCGGGATTGTAAATTAATTTGTTGCATGAAAAGAACTTGTGTAATCTCAGCTGGCTCAAGCTAGGTCAACTTGATGAGCGGGTACTAGTACGCTGCCGAGTCGAGTGAAAGAAAAAGAAGGGGAAATAGATCATAAGGTGAGGAGGTGAGCATGAGAGAGAGGGGGGAGGTGTATGTAAGAGAAATCGGCTGGCGGTTAGAGTTATGTACCTCGGTATGGTTGCCTTGGCAACACCTTTCTATAATTGGCCAAGACAGGACTATTTTGGTGATACGGATCATTCTCACTATTATAACTTTATATATATAATTCATCTTGTATTATTTGCAGTCCGAGGGCTTCAACAGGAGGTTTAGATGGATACATGTAGTTACTTAAGGGTTACGGTACCGATATACATGTAGTTTCTATATAAGGACAATTCGGGGTTATGATAATTACATGTATAATTATATCGGGTCTTCTCTTCTTAGGCTCCACTTAAGTTATGAGGGGGAGTATTTTTGGATTATTGTAAAGTCATCCAACTCTGTGTTTATATATATAAATGTATATGTATCTGTATTTATACAGTACCGTATTGTACAGCGGTGGGTAATAAGTCATCAGACGGAACGCCACTAGAATGCGCGTTTGCAGGCAAAATCGTGGCTAGGTCGTCCGATGACTTATTACCCACCGCTGTATATACATGTATACATCAGTTCTAAAAGTGGTAATAACCCATCATTGGTATTTTATCACTGACGCACCTCTAATATGCATCACACTCTAATGGAGTAGATGGCATATACCTATGATTATAGCGAGTGTAATTATACGAAAGGTTTCTTCTGCGGTGCAACGTGGTGACCTGGTTTCGCAACCTTACTTATCAGTGTGATCTACTCCCTCGTTGGATCCGGTAGGGTTAGGGTTAATGTGGAGTGGAGATGGCAAACACCTGATCTAAAATGTACTGGCAAAAAGAAATACATACCAATTTCTCTTGTAGCAAGTGAACTTGCATTGGGCCTGGAGCTTGGCCAGCCTACCAACATGTCGCTCTGTAATATAGTCAAGTCAGTACTTCATAATCATGAACGTACGTAATGGATGTGTCTACTATGATGTACAGGTACATGTACTTAAATATGTACAGGTCATAAATTATTACTGTATATAGACAGCCGTCGTTATCGCTGCACCAGACCTGATTCATCTTGGCCGCACACCGCACATTTGAGATGCTTGGAGGGGACAAGACTGCGAGTGGATCCATTGATGGGCATAGGTGACCGTGCGGGCCGAGCCGATCCAGCCCAGAAATGGTACGTACTTCCCGTTGGCTTAAAGATGCGAGTTTTGAGATGCTGCACCGCCTCACCAAAAGACTCCCCAGGCTAAAGTTGCAGATCGAAAATTCAAGCATTTTATATAACTCTACTGAACCGCAAAAGTAGGCTATAGTACATAATGCTTGTCTTGTTTCTGGTGGTTATAGTTGAGCATACTGAGTGCCTTATCCCCGGGGGGGGGGGGGCAGGCCATGTCAGACGATTGAAAACGGATAGAAATTACAGCATGCTGTAGAACCGGGAGTGGGATATTGCGTGTAGAGGCTAGGATCAAAACGGTGCTTTCCAGATTAAAACGATGGATCATAATTTAGTCAAGAGAAACAAAGTCAGACACCAGAACTCAGGAGTTCGGTCGCCGAAGCAGCATGATACCTATCATACTACAGCAAGAAAACGTACTATGAGCCAAAGATACTAAGTTATTCGGCGTGAGTACTCAAGGTACCACATGTAAATGTGTAATTGCTTTTAGCATTAGCTGGTTACATGTATATAGTGTTAAGAAGGCTGCGGAGCTAAACTCCTAGCAAGTCATCTCCCCTCTGAATTCTGTCTCACAATTATATTTTACAAACATCACCTTGAATTGTTTTACACAGGATTTTATTTGCAGAACCAAACGATCTGCTAAGGACATCCCCAAATAATCTAGCACATTTTCAGGTACATACATATGTGGTAACTAACAAAAGCAAAAACAAACGTTTCTATAATGACGTACTAGTCCGATTGAATTTCGGAGATAAGAAGTACTTTTCCTTACCGTTGGGAAAAAGAAATGTTCTTCATAGCAGGGAAAATTCGATCGAAAGATGCATGATTACTTATTTTTTATTTGATATTAATGAATGTTATTCCCTACTTCAGCTGAAAGGAACCCTTCGGATCACATACGTCCCAAAGAACATAATTGCCAGTTGCGCACATAAAATTCTCCTCGCTTAATCTTTTGGGCACCGGAGATGGTTTTATTTTGGATCCAAGAAGTGTCAGCATTCATCCACTGTTCTAGTTCCGGAATCTAGAGTCTAATGCGAATGGGGGGAATAGATACCACCCACAGCAGTATTTTCCCCAGAAAAGCTCTTAAAAGTTAAAACATACACGGTACTGTATCTATCTGGCCCTTGATCCCAACTGTGGAGTGGAAAGCACGAAACATAGGGCTGTCCGGCTGTAATGTAATTGTTCGTTGAAGACTGGACTCTTTATTCCGGCTGAATATGTAACGCGCCCCCACCGGCCCCGACCACCCACAACAGACTGTGCGAATAACTTTTGAAAATACCAGGTTGCTTGGCGCTTGGCGGTATTTTTCTAGCACGAACGAAGTTTAATACACGCACGACACGAGGATGAACTATAGTGATGGTATGATATATGCATCCTATCAGTAGGCAGTATCCAAACTTATGCCAGTACAAGTAGAAAGGTTGTCAGGCGTCATACTAAAGACTACAACCTAATCTCCCAGCACACAGCATCGGTGCAACAGAAAGAAAGCTGCTAGTTAAGCTCTCGCCAATCTGGCCCTGGTCCGCGACTGATGGTCCCTTATGCCTTATCTATCTGATGTCGTACCGAAGGAAAAAACCTCGTAAAAAAAGATGTGTAATCTGTGGAAGATGCTATTTTGCATTCTTTCATTAGTTTAATTCTCCGAAAGTTTCCTTGAACTGGGGTATAGCTGACATTCTTACATTGGTCGGGAGGGTCCATGCGTTTAACAGTGCTTATTCCGTGTGCGAAAATTGACACAATCATCAAGTCGATAGAATCAGTGTTGCAGGGGGGCCTAGCTCATCTTTTGTGCATGGACAGGTTCCAAGATTCGCTCCCTTGCCAGATCTCGATTCGACTCTCGGATATCGGATTACAACGGCTTGTGCGCCGGCTCGTGCCGTGCAAATCAGCCTTCATTAGGTAGGGCATACTCTACATGTAGGTACATACTTAGATAACGATGCCAAACTCTTTCTCATTGGCTAAATCTCCTCATCAACCCCCATCGAATCATAGTGTGTCTAGCAAGTACTACAACTAGAGTATGTCCCGTATATTTACCTACATGTATCTCTAGCCTGAAGGATATACAGATAAGTGGAAACATTTGGTGTTGCGCAGCTACATCTAGCCACGGGCTCCAGGCCCGTTATTTTGAGTCCCACCGGATGTTGCTCCGTCGTGTCGCCAGACGGAGGGCAACGGGCCCGCGGTCACGACGTACGGAGGACCCTCCGTCTGAAGAATAAAACAAAAGAGCTGTCCCACATTCTAGAGAATGCGGGGAGCTGGGGCACATTTCTAATTGGCGATATCGCGATATTCTTTTAGCGAGCATAAGATCAATAGACATCATCGATCAACCTACCTATGGTTTTAATTCGGCACTTTAGTAAGATCCTTTGCCTGCCGACCCCCACCATCGCAACCCTGGGACACAGCATCAAACCGACAGATCGTGTGGCTTTATGTGATGCGGTGCGGTGCAGCTCACTACCAGGAAATGGCGCATTTCTTACCCTCATGGCATGCTACCTTTGTAGGCGCACTGCATCTACGATTTTTGTGCAGTTATCCGCACTAGGATAAAGGAATCTACAGGGGAGAATAAAACGGATGTGTTGAGTTCTGAGGTGCGAATCCAATGTACTCGAGCTCGCCTGCTTTATGATGTACTATATGCGCAACCGTCTCAGTTACAACGGCACAAGTAACAGCTGCGACGCGAATCCTAATTAAGACAAAATAGTAGGCAACAACATACCTTAACGTCAACATTAAAAAAGTGTTGAATTTCTCACCACGACTTGAGGACCATGATATCGCTCCGCAAATAGGCAATAAAAAAACGCATTTCTAAGGTCATAACTGGATCCAACATATTCCGATGTACCTTCACGTTTAGAAAGGCGACACTAGCTTTGAAAACCCCTATTGAGCAAGTTTTTTTTTTGTTTAATTCATCCCATTGAGATAAGTCCTAGACCTGTTATAACTAGACATAACGTCGATGGAAATATATATGGGTCTTGAAAACAAGGAGTCAAAGCTGAATTCACTATCCAACCAGGTTACTGGGCGCGCAGGTTTAGGGGCAACGATAAAATCTTGGCAATCTAGAAACCTACGGCGACCCCATGCTCATCGAATCCATTTAAATTAACTTGCTACAAAAACAAAAAAAAGAAAAAAAAGAAAGAGCCTTGAGTCGCAGCCTTCTCCCGTTAACAGGGCGTTTTTTCGACACCGTGAACATTACACAACGTCCAGTGTCTCTCTCACAGCTTGGTAGCGTCGTGAGTACCAAGGCCGCAGTAGTTTTCGGAACCATCGTAGTCGCGGCCGGTGCGTTTATGGTGCCTCCTGCGCTGGAAGGAGATTCAGAACTGCCATACTCGCGGCCTATAACAAAATTAGATTTGGAAACAAATTGGGGGATAATTGGTAAAAAAGAATACCTTGAATCTGGACAGAGCAATGTCCTTGTGGTTAAGAAGTAATCAGAACCCTTCATTGGTTCAACAAGCTTAAATTCCTTGCAATGGCAGCCACGGATTCCTCGCTTGGGGTCTGACCCAGGAATCGTTCCATCATTGGGTTTTGACGAACACCCTGTGCGCCAGCAGCAGCAGCTGTATTTCTGTCAGAACTTGATTTCGGGGAAATAGGGAGAGATGACATACCACCAGCAGCTCCAGCAGTTGGGTTGGTTGTTTGAGCTCCTGCTTGTCCTTGAAAGTTGTTCAATGCCTGCTGAGTCCCGTGGGTAATGTTGATATCGGTCATTGTTGAATAAAAAGTGAAGTGAAAAAGAATATGGTAAATATAATCTGGGTCTAGAGGTATATAGCAAAAAGGAAAGATTTAATAGCTGTAAGGGAATTTTGCTATTGTCGTTGTAGGCACGATACGATATAAGAGTATTGGGTGGAGGCAAAGGCACGGTGTTAATGGAGCTTTTTCTTTCTGGTGAAAGTATGGAACTTTAGAATAGATTGGGGAGTGGGGGGGGGGGGGGGCTTTATAGAAATGGAGACCAAGGCTTTTTTCTTCTTTTAATTCAGTCTCGTGCGGATCACTATCCCTGTAGATGTCTCGAGCCGGGCTCTAGCTTGGTAGCAGCTAGTGGTACTGCTTCGCCATGCAGTGTGCCAATGAATATTACTTGCTCGTCCAAGATTGGCGGTTCACTGAGCAGTTCGTTGAAACAATGGGGCGAGCAAATCTACAAGGCAAAACTCGAACATTTGACTCATGGGGAACTTATTGGAACAGTAATCACTTCGGAAAATCCATATTTATTGTGTCTCAGTGTTGTCGGGCCACAGATCTCCTTCATTCCTAGTACCACCAAGCACCGTTCTAGCACGTGGGAGAATGTATGTTCCACGCGCCACATAATTTCCTGCAGGTACGATAGGGCTTTAATCTAAGCTGAGCTAGCTGACATTAACTTCTAGAACACTCAATATCTATAAATCACAAACCACACACACTTAAGTATATATATTTATATGTACCTAGACCCTGGTAGTATTGTTGTCTAACGACATATAGTATACTTTATATATGCAGTTGGTTGAGCTATTGGTAAGGGCAGGCGGGGTTATATTTCTAGTTGGTTGAGCTGTCCACGCCAACCAATGTCTCTAAAGTGCTTTACTGTCGATATTTAAGGAATAAGAACGGAGAGATGTTTTGCTTCGCCATGAACTGCAACTTAATCTTGACTAAATCTAATATTGAAGCAGTACCTACTTTGAGATCTTCAGGACCTGCAGAAGGGATGAGTTTACAATTTAGGCTGAATAGCCTATCATGTATCTAGCTACTTAGCCGCTGTTATGTTATGTACCTACATGTAGTGCAACCACACGTGTATTATCCGAGTAACCGGTAATGCTTGCAGACGAAAAGAGGATGTGAACAAAAACTAAACTAACTCATATAGCTTCAGTTCTTAAAGCAAAGGGGGGGCTGACTTGTGTTCCATTCCCGGCATGACCTAAAGATCTAAGGCTGACAACCAACTGCTATATCAATGATAAATATGCAAGCATAAAGACTCATGATTGCAAAGGTGTAACTTGTGGGTTTGTGTACTTCGCTTGCTATGTAGGTACATAAGTATTTTCTGTGTGTACTGTGCGCATCAAATCGCGTCGTCAACTTCCGGGGCCCGTACTTTACTAAACGGCATGCCGTCAAAGCCACACCGAAATGCGGTCTTCGTCGTGGGGTGCCCTGTATTCGAGTCTAGATCTTCCAGATTATATATAATACCCTTATAAACCTAATATATGTAAGGCAAATGAGACGATGGACCTTTGTTCGTAAAATTTTAAGCCTTCTAGTGCCATGGCTTAGATATCTCCACGGAATCCTATCGGATGCCTTAAAGCTGCCTTGGATGGCTGGCTGAGTGTATACACGTTTCCACATGTGATCATGAGAAACATAGAAGCTAGGGTAGGACCGAACAGGATAGGTGAGACTCCATGGTGCATGAGTGGCTGGCCACTGATAATTCCTAGACATGTATGTGCAGGTGGGCTGTAGACGAATCCTTGCCCAGACTGTACATACTTTGTTTAGAAGGGCGTGAAACGGTTTAGCTCAAATATGTCTCGAGTGATTAGACATGACAGATCTTTAATATATGCCGGTTTCTGTGGCTGGATGTTGATGAACAAGTCTTTAAACAGTTTATCATGTTGATTTGACCGAAGAAGCTTTCGTAAAAAAAGCGTGTAGAAACCTGACTGCGGGTCTGTCCAATGCTTTGCTTTACCCGCTCCAAGAAGTCTGTCTCAATCCCGGAGACTGTATGCTGAGAGAATGGCGGTGAATAAACGGGGGAATATAACTATCTTCACTGCCCTGCTAATTACGTTCATCTTTCTTGCGGCTACTTTTCAATTCTTGAGAGGAATTGATCCAGATTTACCACCCACAAGTTGTGATATAACAGTAAGGGCAAGCTATATATATACCGACATACGTACATGAGCAAGAGAACAGAGCGGATAGGACAGGATAAAGGCCCATAACACACTTGCAACAATTGTCACGGCCATTGAAGACAGTATCCCCAAATGAGGGGAAACAGAATGTGCCCGGAAGTAGCACAGTTCACGCTTTGGTGTGCGTAAGCTACATATTTACTCATGATGCAGCACTCTCGGGAGGTCTCACTGCTATTACGCTATTGGCGAAAAAATCGGCTTATTAGCTAGATATAGATGCATTTTTCTATATTTCGGCTTGGTATCGTTATTGGGTATAATGATTGCTTGGGCCTTGGCTTTAAGTGATGCGGGGATGGGGGTATTCACACGAGTGGAAATACCTACAATATGAAAGAATCCATTGAGATCATTGGAATCTCACAATTGGTCGGAGTCGATCTATGCATAAGTATCAGCACATGATATATATTACGGAGCATCCGAATTGATCTATAAATCAGATAAAATAATGCTTTTAATGGTCGAAATATTGAGGCTCTGCCAAACATACATGAAAAGAACATCTTTCTGTATCCACCGATTGGCGATGTGACATAACCAGTTGCAATTGCAGACTTCGAGATGTCAACTGTGTTATGCAATAGCGTGCTCTTGTTTAAGCCCGCAGGAACGCCACATCATGTGATTGTGAGGTAAGCCCAATAAAATGTTTTATTCGGTGCATCATGCAGTGCTGGCTAGATATAGGATAAACCTCGCCCTGAAAAGGTTCAAACTGCGCTGGTGTAAGACATACATGTAGTGGCAAACCTGTTCGTCCTGATATTTGTGCTTTTGAATCGGAGTCGAGCCTAGAAGCTTTCAAAATTGTTGTCAAGAGCTAGAGGTGGTATGTCTACAGGAACAGTGTAGGTCACCGAGGTTAGTGTTGTTTCGATAGGTATGACACGGCAACTAAAAGCAGATTTAATCCTCTGGCCTGTCAAGTAGTGACCGGATAACCCTCTATCTTGATAAGATACAATCCGCCTTCACAGACCATCACGACACAAATTAAAAAGATCTATCAAATGATAGAGGGAGAGGTGAATAATACTGTGATAGATCCTGATTCATTTTATTTGTTGTGGTTGTTGAACTACTGAACTTCTAAAAGTTAGGATTTTGGTGAGAGGTTGACTGAATGTCGCTCATGGGTTACATTCTAGGGAAAGAATTACCGATTAGAAAGTACGCTAGAGCATAAGTACCCGATTGGGAATACACTGGCACTGGTCCCAAAGGTGACCTTCAGACCAAGTCGTACCCCTCCGTCTCTAGGTGTCCCCAACACGGGGAACAACTAATAACGTCTTGCCTCACAGCAACACCAGAATCCACACTTCACACTCGAGGAACTTTCCAGACTCCTTCCGAAGATAGGCTTTTGCACTTGCTCTCTAGGATTTATCAATTCGTGGCATTCAACCAAGTTTTCCTGCTATTGCCAACCATCTTCACAGGATTGAAAATGAAGTCGCCTTGGTACCGAATGTGGCTCAGGTTGTGGGTTTTGCTACCATGCAACAACAATCACCTGGAGGTTGTTTCTCTTTTCGCTCAAGTTCAAGACCAGATTGGTCAAATCCAGAACGAGGACATCTTTACTGGCCCCCATTTAGATATGTAGCTAGTATTCCTCACAGTTTAACTAGGTAATAACTCTTGCCGATGAAGCTGTAGGTACAACCCAATCAGAGTACATGAATTCTTGGCGGCTGGCATTGCTGGATGTTTCATAATTATCAGCAAACCAATGCCAGGCTGCTTCTGCGGCATTCGGACTTCCTGCACTGCCAGTCAACACCGTGATCGATGCGCATAGGCGGCAGATCGGCGAATACATTGGTGTTATGTACTGAGATGGTACTACTGGAAGGTTAGGGTGAGTTTCAATTGAAACGAAAAGATGGATTGATTCGTTCCTGCGTGAGACGGTGTATCGGTCTCTTTTCGTGGGCGGGATTTGGAGTGTCCTCGATTGGGGGCATTTGTCACGTCTATCACATTCTTTCATGATAATGTCTCTGCAGGCGGTATTTACGACGCAGACATGCGAAAATTGCGCATCCAATTAACCCCGGTAGCATTGCCAATGTAGACCGCGCAGCATGGATAATTTGAGTAGCTTCAATCATTTGTGCACTCAAGATTTAGGTTCCATAAACAGTGCTTAGCGGTAGTGGTTTAACTGGGTGATATAGTTAGTTAGTAATATGCTGCATATATGTAGAGAATCAATTCGGCATCATAAAATACCTAATGAAACGTCTTGGTACCGCATAATAAGATATTTTCTGATGCATGATCCGCTGTTGATGTTGCCCAATTAAGCTCAAGAGTTGATAATTTTCGGTATTACCGATATCGGCATTCCGTAAGAAACCCAAAAAATCAAAACCCAAGCCCACCGTATCCCTATGTAAGCCACAGGCCGGAATACATCACCCATCGAGCAAAGGAACGAAAGCGAATAGGTAATGCATGAGTAGCAAAGCAAGTAGGCAGAAAAGACAAAGCCGTTTCATCGGAGTCCCCGTTGATCAGCCAATGAAATTACCGAATCTCCAAGGCTGGAAGTACGTATGTACATATGTAGGCTCAGCTGAAAATGAAAAACAGAAGAGGGATCCCAACCCTTGATATAGACGGCATCCGTTATACATTTGTTACCAGACTAGATCCTCAGATTGGTTCCGTCAACATTACACGTAACCTCTATAAAGCATTGTTTCTAATAGCTTATACCTCAAGAGAAACGTTGTTACCTAGCGCGGTAAGATGTTTCTAGAATAGAGTTCGAGACAAGTATACAGGTATCTCTACCACCTCTCCTCTTTGATCGAGGCTAATTAAACTTATTTTTGCCTCGTATCCCGTCCATGCATTCCAACATCAGAGAGAAGCACAGCATCAGGCTCGGTACCTCCCCCTGTGTATCGAACATACGGCACTCAAAATTGGCGAAGCTGGAGTGGTGTAACAATCCAGCCACGAACCTATTTCCAACGCATTCCCGGTTGGTAATCCAGCCCAGGACGAGCCTGAAGCTTTACGAGACCATACTCTCACGAGCCTGATATCTGTAGCCTGGAATAGCAGACTAGAAGCTTAAAACGACGGCTTGCGTGGCTGACCAACGTCATAATTCGAACGAATTTCCCCGCTTCCCGCGACTGGTGATCTTCCGCGATAGCCTCCACGTCGGATACATGGTACTAGGCTCAAGCCCAGTTCCCGGGTTCATCTTGAAACCTTGGGGGATCAAGTTTGGCACATCGATTCATCGCCTTCTAAGACTTGTGATCATCCTCGGCAACAGTCTCACCTCCGTACATCAAGGGGCATCTGAAATTACGATTTAGATGTTGTCCGATGCAAGCTGTCAGGCTCGACCCCGGTTACCAATCTGATCTGAGGCCTCGGGTGGTGTTCTACAAAAGTCTCTCCCCCCTAAGTCGGAGTACCTGACACCACGGTTTCGATAATTTCTGATGCATGCTTCTTCCAGGCTCGAGCCCAGTTACCGATTTGCTCTGAGATCCTCTCCTCTTAAGCCGGGACTACCTAACAGTTTCGAGAATTTCTGCTGCATGCTGCCAGGCTCGAGCCCAGTTGCAGGTTTATCCTGGGGCTTCTGGTTGTGCTCTGCAGCAGTCTCTTCCCCCTAAGCCGGGAGTCCCTGGTGCCAGGGATTTTCCATGATTCCTGATGCATGCTACCCAGGCTCGAGCCTACATATTATTTACCAGGTTCTTCCTAAGACCCTCATCGCTCAGGCTTAGACATATGCAGGCTCGATCCCCAGGCTCGAGCTTAAGTCAACGACTCACTCAAGCCCGACCCGCTGCATAAACGTGGAGAGAAGCGACTTTGCGGGAGGGGGCCCCCTTGATCATGATGAGAGGATCCTGCCGTTGATGTGATGTGTTGACGTGTGCTGTGTGCCGTACGTCAGGCTCGAGCCTGCAGCAGTTGTGGAGTTCGGCCCGTGCGTTTTCAGGTTCAAACGGATCAGGCTCGAGTTCAGAATGAGCCTGGGGAAACGGAAGCACTCCATGATGATTGAGCTCGGAGATACACCATTTCCTCCGTTCCCCCAACCTCAGGAGCAGGTGGAAACTTCCTGAGATGCCATTCTGTTGTCGTGTCCTGTTTGCCGTCAGGCTCGAGCTAGGGTCCACGTATGTACCTACATGTACCTGACTGACTGACATGGCCCGTGCACCCATACAGCGTGCCTCTTTTCAGTTGGGATAATCAGGCTCGACAATCTGCATGTTGTGCATGAGCGCTCTATTTCTTCCAAATTAAATAACTCTAAACGTTTACAAATCCAATTACGCCTCTACATGGGCCCTTTTAAATTATTTGTTGGGGTGTGTTGAGATGTTGAGACGGCGCTGCCGCCGCGTAATCAATCAACCCGAGTGAGAACTCATGAGTCATGATAGCCCCACTTGAGCCTCACGCAGAGCCTCACCCCCACTCCTGCCCCACCACCATCCGGGTAACCCCCATGATCCACCAACCCACCACAATTCTGCATCATAACCCTAACCCATCAAACCTCACATCACCGCCGCCTCTCGCAAGGTGCTTCCCCCCCCACGCACGCCGCATAACCTCACACCGCCGCTGTGCCCGACACTCACAGCACCCAACCTCTCACATACCGAACAAAAAAGACCCCCGAAAATGCAGCCAACCGCCCCCCTCCACCGCGCCATCCGTCGCCTCGCGCTCACCACAAAAATGGTCAACGGCGGTTACTACAAGGGTACGCGCACGGGTAACATGGGCACGCACACCCGCCGCGGAGGCTTCGTGGTCGATTATGATAAGGTGCGCACGTATGTCGTGCCGAGCTTGGAGGGGTTTATGGTATGTTTGCTCCCAATCCGGAGGAGGGGGGGTGTGGGGATGAGATGAGGAATTGAGGGACAGGGGGAGGAGGGGGAAATTGGGTAACAGGGGGCTAATGAAGGGGGTGGGTGGAATATAGTTGACGCCGTTTGTGACGCGCAGGATGGCGCCGACGGCGGGGGCGGAGAGGTATTCTGGGGCGAGCCCGATGAGTGGGGGGTTGTATTTGGAGAGGTGGAAGACGGAGAATGGTGTTAATTAGACGGGGACTTTGGGGTTGGAGGAGGGGGACGGGGAGGGAGGGAGGGAGGGGGAAAAGTGGGGGGAGGGAGGGGTTGTAGATATCGCGTGGTAGATAGGGTAGGAATGGATGGCTTTTTCTTTGTTTGTTTGTATTTGTCTTTTGGGGTGTGGGTTTTTGGATGGAGGGTAGAAGGTGGTAGGTAGAAGGGAGGTGGTGTATACTATAGTAGAGTCAATTGACGATTGAAGGTTTTAGAGAAGATAAGAAGTACAGCACAAGAAGGATAATACGAAGAAGTTTATTATAGACAGCCAATTCACGATTTCAAGTTTCCCAGAGAAGATGAATGTACAGCACAAGAAGGCCTAAGTAGTAGGAGTAATATTTACAACAACCTCTCTATCTACCTCCCTAACGCCTCTTATTCGGATCCAACAGATCCATAATAGCCTCCGTATGACCCCCATCCCTCCTGCCACCTAGTCCTCGTCCCATCCCCATCCCCATCCCCATCCCCATCCCCATGCCCCTCTCCTGCCCTCCCGCACCCCCCGCAGGGCCGTTAATCTCCTTATCCGCAGTATACAGCGAATCCCACCTCCTCGTGGTGCCAAAGCCCTTCAATATCGCCGCCGCATCCCCCCCACTTGCTCCCCTCTGCCCATACATGCCCCTCCCGCCCTCCTCATTCAGCGTATCCACATCCAGCAGCACCCGTCCCAGCGCATCCAGACGCGCCTTGTCGGGAACATACTTTCTCGTGTGCTGCCGGTTGTTGTACAGCCTCAGCGGATCCTCCATCCGCATCGCATCCACGCTCTTGGCCACAAACCCTCCAACACCAATCATGGTCCCGTACGCCCCGCTGTAGTTCATGTACCGCCCCGTGACCGCCTTCGGCTCGCCGTGCAGCCCCGTCTCGGGATCATTCCGCACCGCCGCCGTGGACCGCGTGTAGTGCAGCCCGCCGGACGGGTGCGTGCGGTGCGGTCGCGTCAGCGTCGGCAGGTCCAGGAACGCTATGACCAGCCGGCCAAGCAGGAACGTGTCTTTGCGCAGCGCCAGCAGGTCCACCTTCACCGGCGCATCTTGGACGGCGGCGGGGGTAGCGGGCACCTCCACCGGGGCCTCTGAGGCGGCGGCGGCGGCGGCGGTGGGCGAGGTGTAGGCCATGCGCAGGTCGGCCTCCGGTGGTTGGCTAGCAAAGCGGCGTTGGTTGCGGGCGACAAACTCGAGGAACTCGGCGCGCCGCGGTTTGACCTGGGTTTCGATGTAGCGTGCGAATTCGCCGGCAGGCATGTCGGGGATGTACGGGCCCTTGAAGCGCCATCTGTAGCTCTCCTTGTTGGGGGCATCGGGGGCGAAGTTGAAGACGGTTAAGCGCTGGGTTAACATGCTTGCCAGGGCGGAGGTGTCGATTGTGGGCCCGCGGATGAGGGGGACGTCCATCTCCTGCCACTTCTTGAGCGTGAGTACGTCGTCGGAGGCGGATTCGTAGGTTGTGAAGTGCTCGAGCGTGTCGAGGGCTGTGTAGCGGAGGAAAGGGTAGCGGGTCTTTGTGGGAAGATCGCGCTTGAGGCCCCAGTTGCCGCGCGCGTGGGAGGAGGCGGGGGTGGTGATGGCCTGGACGGTGGGGTGCGGGGCGACGTCGGGGTTGGTGAGGAAGAAGGAGGGCGGCGGGGGGACGGGCGCGGGCATGGAGAGGAGGCGGGAGCGGCGGAGGAGGGCAGCGCCAGGTGAGAAGCGTTTGGCGGCCGACATGGTGGTGCTGCTGCAGCGGGGGGGTGCGGCCCAATTGAGCGGTGTCTGTGTGTGTGCTGGGTCGGTGTGGGTGTGGCCGGTGCTGTATGCCGCTGGCTGCAGAGATTGGCCGAATCGGGTGGGTGCGAGAAGTAGCCGGGGGGAGGTCGGTGGTGGTGTAGCATGAAAATTCTGGGGGAGACCGGGTAACAGGATCATGAGATGTCACTCGACTGGTCAATGATTGAATGGTGGTCGTTTATGCCCACTATGAGCAGCCGGCGATGTGTCTCTGTCCGTTCGTGGTTGACTCACGTAGGTCACTCACCACTTGGCCAACCAACGTATCCCACACATGTACTGTACACCCTGGATCAATATAACCTTCCTAGGGAAAGCCGATATCTACGACCCTCTGCGGGCATATTTAGTAAATTCTGGCCTAGAAAGACAGCAAGACGATAAATCTAGCAGTGCATTTCACTTTACTACAAACCCCTCGAAATTTTATATTAATTTAAATTGCACCCAAAGTGGAACAGAACAAGAGAAGTACCGATGCTACGATTCTGAACCTACTATACTAAACATGCATATACACCGTTCAGCTAAATGTTAATTTTTTCTTTTCATTTGTAAAATACATGTATATATCTAGTAGTCTCACCCACATGTCTAGACCCACTAGTGCTACAGATTTCGTTCCATATCTATAGGATTTATCAACGCCGAAAGACAATCCCCAACGGTTTAAACTCCGCAGCTTCCATGAAGAGATAGGTTGCAAGAGTAAGGATCGCGATCTGGCTTTGCAGAAGGAATTTCTCCTCTAGCGACCTGTCTCATCATCGAACTGGCCACATGCATCCCATAACAGAATAGGTTCACCCACATTTACATGCTACCGCTTCAGCACAGTGAGCACGATGATGTTGATGAGCCTATCGTGCCATCGAAGCATAAAACCCCCCAGATGTCCCGACTAGCCAGCTGCCATGAAGAGATAGGTTGCAAGAGTAAGGATCGCGATCTGGCTTTGCAGAAGGAATTCCTCCTCTAGCGACCTGTCTCATCATCGAACTGGCCACATGCATCCCATAACAGGATAGGTCCACCCATATGTCACCGATTAAGCACAGCTGCCGATCCCCAGTGAACAGTGACGGACCTATCCTGCCATCAGAGCAGAAAACCCAAAGAAACCCTAGTTACTAGATTCCATAGTGAAATAGGTCACCGCATGGAATTCACACGAATATTACAAACGTATGCGTCCACTGGTGACCCATCTCACCCTCGAACTAGTGCCCAATCCACCATGCATCCCACAGCAGGATAGGTTTCACCATGTCTCGCCACTGCAGCGCATTGGGCAAAATATGGAGAAACCTATCGTGCCATCGGAGCTTGCAATTCAAAACCCACAAAGATCCTAAGCTAACTAACTTCCATAGTGCAACAGGTTCGGACTATGCAATCCACCCGACAATGTCGGACAGCACTGCTGACAAGACCGAACCTGTTGCACCATCGAATGAGTGTTCAACAGAGATAAAGCTCTTTAGAAAATATATATGCATCCCATAATAGGATAGGTCCTTCGCCACCACCATAGGTCATTAAAGACAGAGAATAACGCTGAGCAAAGACCTATCCCACCATCGGAGCAAAGAACCCCCGGCCCCAGATACCACAACTAGCAACCCCCCACGAAGGAACAGGTCTCTCGAGTATCCAAGACGACCATAAAGGCCAACCACGGAGAACCGAAGGACCTGTCTCGCCATAGAACTAGCTAGCTATGTGCCAACCAACCAACCAACCAACCAACCAACTAACCAACGAGGTACGCACCCCATAATGAGATAGGTACGCTGTTTCTAATCGATCCATCCCAAATCTAAAACCCACGCTCATAGCGAACCAGTCAGCCACAGTGAATCATATAGTAAAGTAGGTAAACCGCCCCAGAAATCCAGTGAGAAGGAAAGATGGGAAGAAGAAGAGAAGGTGGTACGAAAGAAAGGAAAGAAAGACAAGGTAAGGGAAAGAAGGAAGGGAAAAAGAAAAAGAATTACATACCATAGTGGGATAGGTTTGAACATCTAGCTATGCAGTTGAGTTAGTTGACTTCAGCTGCGGATGTACCAAACCTATCCCACTTATGTCAGAGCACAGTTCAGTGGTGTTGGGTGAAAAATAAAAATAAATAAAAAAATAAAAAAATAAAAAAATGTAAAGAAACAAAAAGGCATAGAATATAACGAAAGAAAGAAAGAAAAAGAAATTGGGTAAGAGGAAGCTGTGCAAAAGGAATTTGGTGAAGATGAGAAAAGAATAATTTGAAATATTTTTGGCGGGGTTTATAAAACAACATTGCCAAGACCATGTTGAAGTCTTACTGCAACTTAGAACGGGACGAGCCCGGCCCGAGTTACATAATGTAGATTCCTCGGGGGCTCGGCAGATGTACTGCGGGATGAATCTTGGGCATGTAGTTTTAAGTTGGCATATGCGGATTTGTGCCTCTTTCTTAATTTAAATTAGGGAATAACAAAAGTAAAGATAAAAAATTATTAAACCTTGATCTAATTTTTAGAATAATTATCTATACAGCTTTTAGGGGCGAAGGGTTTACTCCCTCTTAATTGGCATTCCCTTCCCAACCCACAATCCATCTTATTTTCTCACTTCAACTCCCCCGCTAGTACCCATCAGTCAAAATATCAGCTACCAAGATTCCACCCAACCTAGAAAGAAAAGCCTCCTCTTGCACGAGCCACCTAAACCCTAAACCTAACACCAAAGTATCAGCATTGCAATTATTCCCAGTAATCACCAATTCTCACCCGTATTGAGCTCGAGCTCAACCACCCCCTGCCATCCCCGGGGCACAGGGAAGTGTTCCTCCGCCGTTTATCCTATTGGTATCTTTCTCCAGCGTCTATAGTACTGCGGAAGACGTGGGTGATCGGCCTGTCAGATTCGTTTCTCGGGGTGTCGTGGTTTACGATTTTGGTAAAAGCGGTACCTACCTGTCTGTGCTACAGCCGCGGCTGGGGTAGGTAGGACGTGCGCCGGTAAGATTGAAGTTTGTGGCCATAATAACAATGTACGGCGGTCTGGCTGTGCTGTGCTGTGTGGTGGGTACTGCGGTGTTCTTCTTTTTGTCATTAACTGCATGGATGTACCGCTCAGTGGAGAGTCTCTGCCACGGCGGGGCAGCCCCGAGACAGGATAAAAGGACGCGGCGTGTATTCTCTTATCTATCAAGCTCGAGTGGTAGACGCCAAACCTGAAATCTGGCCGTGCTCTTACGTAGCTAGCCACACCGGTGCTATCGGCATATCAGCGATCTTCATTGCGTCATATATACGGGAGTGAAATACCTTGGATGTTATATATATACCGCGTCACGTGCTATATTGATTTTGTAACACTACGGAGAGAAATTATAGGACGCAGGGTACAAGGTATATATGCGCCAAGATGCAATGTTTCGATTCACGAGTTGAAGGTGGATCCTGCCAGATGGCGGTCAGGGATTTGAGGCCAATAAAAGAGTTAGCTTATGATCATGAACGCCAAGGGCAAAATTCCTGCAATCAGAAAGGATCCGCCGCCAGTAGGTACATAGGTGAGCGACTGTATTGGTGTCGACCTGGGTAACGTATAACTCCTAAACCCGGAACCCGGGAGTTTGGTTGACGTCGACGTCCGTGGCCTTGTTGTGTTATACGTATATATAGGTAAGCTTAATTAAGGGCCCAGCCGGGTCGGTTAAGACAACATGTGTGTAATTGACCAACAAGAAGACAGCGGGACGTTAAGACGAGGACGGGGACACGCCGCGGCCGGTCGCTTGCTATATACATATACCGCCCTCTTGTCCATCAATCAAGTCATCATGCACCGAACTTGGCCATTCAGAAACATACATACGCTGCGTCACACATGTCTAAGCTTGCTGCAGCACATGAACATCAATGATAGGCGGTAGTAGTTGCGCTGCGTCGTGATCATAGACACAACCTTAACGGAAAACAGCACGTTTCAGAGAAATCTTGCGTGATAAGTGGGTCTGTCTTGCTATCTACGTGAGCCAGCTTCTACAATTAATTTGTATGGTGATCGCGGGCCACCAATCGCTACATGCCCCACAGGCCTGGCCTCAAAACGCACGAAGGGATGCGTGGATGGCGTGCATGTGGGCGGGAAGTGTCCCGAACCATACTTGTGCTTTTCGTCCCTGCGTTTCTGCACACGGCAGTTGTGTGTGTGGGTTGGCTGACTGTGATACGTACTCAGATCTGCAGGTGTTACACCCAACTGCCTGGATCGTGGAACAGAAACGAAACATGCAGTGGATCGACAGTGCACTAGTGCGTCGGGACGCAAGCTTAAGACGCTTATGATTAATTTCAAAGATATATGTTGCACTGCTTATAATATTTGATTATAGAGTATAATATCCCTCATTTATATAGGCTTGGTTTTAGCTGCGTCCTGGACCTCTGCGTCCCTAGCTCGGAGGATTGAGACACTCCCTGATGTGGAACAGAGGCTGATATATGAGCTAAGTGAAGGTGTAGATTTCTTGTCCATGGAAAAACGTTAATAATATATTGAAGAGTTGGTAATATATCGTATTGGCTACTGTAGATATACGTGAAAAGCTCTCTCTGGAGAATAAGTAACTGAAGAACTGGTACGTGTCAAGAATAGGCCCCGTATATCATCCTCCCGGTCTTTGAAGGTGTGGTCATAAGGTGCGCAATAGAAGAGTTTAAGAGTACTAGGAGCTTTATATTCATTATTAGGATTGCTTTTGGATTGCTCACAGTCTTGCAGTACCAGCTAATTGTTTCAATCAAGTCCTATCCAAACGCTTTTAACTTCGCGCCCAGCCGTAATTAAATTCCTCATCATGCTGGCTAAAAAGAGGACGGCCAGAAAAAAACCTTAGGCAACCAAGCCAAAATCTATCTTAAACAGAATTCCCAGTATTTTTGTCTCTAGATCGCTAGGATACTGCTCTTTGTAACCAGTTGTAAATCTCGACGGAAGGAATCCAATCATAGATCACTCGTCTCGAAGGGCTGATATGTTTGCTATACGACACAAGGCACAGTTTCGAATCGGCTACCACTTCTAGTAAGAAAAGCATTCTTGGTGAACTCAGATGATATATGACCTCTTCGAGCTTGTGGAACGCACGTTTGTTCATTGAGGCTTGTGCTAGCCAGCTTGGTCGGTCGATAAGCTTAGTGTAAAGCTAAACATTGCTCCCCGCTCACTGATCCAGTAAATTTATGGGAAGGCATGAGGCAAAGGTGTGTGGCATTTCTAACATATTCTTTACGTTTGTCATCTCATTTTAACCCGAGTTAGCCTCCCGCCAATTCTCCGTCTGCGTTTTCCTGCGAGATTTCCCACGGATTGTTGAAGGAAGGCTCAGGTCTAGCTTGCATGAAAACGTATGGTTCGATGCCATAAGTTTTATAGCCTGTCTTCCTTGTATCAGGCTTGATATCTCTAGCTGGAATGCTTAATAACGTTCATCTCTCTAGGCGGTTATATCGCTCTAGTGTATTTTAGGATGAGTATGGGGTCGTAAGCTGTTACCACTCTCTGTTATGCGGGCCGCGTCGGACCCCACAGCAGTTCCTGAGCCTAGACATAACCCTTAGGTTTCTGGACTAGTGCGGTTAATATTGTGAAGTATGCATGTATGACGATGATGTATTCAAGGTAAGACCGTGCTCGGCCGTTAAGTACAGGCTAAGTTAGCACCTATGCCAAGCCACAACGTGACAGTCCCCCCAAAAACAAAACAAAAAAAAAACTTCTCGCTCACTGCATTTTCATTACATGCCCTCCTAACAACTTAGCAATCTCTTTCTCCTTTTAAAACTTCCATAGCCATATCTTTTAGCTTCTCAGTCCACCAATAATCAGGTGAAAAAAAAAGAAAATAGTAAAAAAAGAAGGAAAGAAAGAAAGAAAAAAGTTGAGAGCGAAAAAAAAAAAAAGAGAGAAAAAGAAAGGAAAGAAAGAAAATAAGAAAGAAACCCTTTCACCGCTTATCACAACTGTCCCTGATCGTTCACAATCGTCCATGCATTTCACAGAACCTGATCTCTGCAGTGAATCATGTCTTTCTCTTCTTTCCAGCATTTAAATGAGTTCTATTGAACTCCTCAATCAAGTCCTCCACGTACTCGAGCCTGTCCTCATTCATCCAAATGGCCTGCTCGATTGGAGCATCTCTCCACTTAATTAAATATTGTCTTTGACCCCTACTGATCCTTGTATCTAAAATAATTTCCACCGGTTTCTCGACATCAGTGATGTCTGGTGGGAGTTCACTGCATCTCTGGTAAGGATCGGTACCCATTGGGGCCTTTTCCAGGTTCACCACTGAGATTACCGGCCAAATCTTCCAACTAGTTGGAATGTTCCCCAGCCTGCAAGCATTTTTCCCTATCATTTCGAGCACTGGAAAAGGTCCCGCCCTTTGGGGACCCAACTTCGGAGAAAGGACTCCCGCAACCGTGTGTCCTTTTTCCATTTTCTTTGCAAAGTTGATGTATACCATGTCTCCTACTCGGAAGTCAACCTGTAAATGGCGACGGTCGAACTGTACAGCCATGGCAAATTCCGCGAAAGATAAAGCATCTAAGGCTTCGTCGCGCATCATTCTCAGGTTTGCATTCATAGAAACACCGAGGCGTTCGCCTTACACGGTCCTAGAGATCTCAATCCTCTTTGGCGCTGCCAGGTCGATTATAGTGTTCGGGATCGCTAAAAGCAAAAGCTCATTGGGGGATTTGCCTGTTGATGCATTTGTCGCATTGTTATGCTCGATCTGCACCTGCCCCAAAAAGTCCACCCAATTATCCTGTCTTCCATTGACTAGGTGGCGTAACGCTATTTCCATTGTCTGGTTCGTTCTTTCGCTTTGTCCATCGGCTTGCGGATTATACGCCGTAGTGGCAATGCAGTTGGTATTCATTAGCCCAAAGAGTGTGGTCCAAAAGGCCGATAAAAATATCGAGCCTCTGTCGCTAATAATACCCC
Organism: Morchella eximia; assembly: GCA_024713935.1. Lineage (NCBI taxonomy): Eukaryota > Fungi > Ascomycota > Pezizomycetes > Pezizales > Morchellaceae > Morchella > Morchella eximia. Next base: position 1,078,039 of record JAMGZG010000020.1, read on the forward strand.
CAGGCACCCCCATGACTGGATATATGTAGTCGAAATAGGCCTCGGCCCAATCTTTTACCCCCCAAACAGTTTTACCGGCAAGTAACCTGATTGATTTGGTAAACTTGTCCGTAATTGTTAGGACGGCATCATACAGGGGTAAAGGCGGAAGGCAGTCCTTCCAGATATGGAGCGTCGGGGATGAGGGTGGTAAGGCCACTACAAAGTCCATTGTCACCAGTTCCCACGGATGAGATGGTGAAGTTACAGGATGTAGTGTCCCGTACGGTTTATGCCTATTAGTATTATTTGTGATGCATGAAGGGCAGTGTTCGACGTATTCCTTTATGGCCTTCGACATGTTCTTAATGAAATAGTTCTGCCGGAGCCTGTTGTATGTACGCTCCACGCCCGCGTGGTTATGCCTATCGTGAGCCATTTGAAGATAGCTTCCCTGAAGATTTCTAGGAATGCATAAACGCAAGACCCCTCCATTATCTTTCAGGTAGAGCAAAAACCTCTTGTCCGCAGGATCCCTGGGTTTTTCCTCTGTTCCCGTAATGAAGGTGTTATCCTCAGCGTCTTCGAGTACTAAGTTCTGGTACTCGTGCGACTTTGCTCGATCACCTGCCGCAAAAAATCTCCTCTTCAAATTATTAAATTTGGATCTGAAAAAAGGGTCCGATTGATAACCTTCTTGAAACTTATCGATCAGATCATCTGAGATTCTGACCATCACTGCCTCAGCCTGCAGTGCCTCGTAGACATCATCATTAAGAGCGTCTTCCTTAGATGCGGACTGCAATCTTGATAGTGCGTCTGCGGCGATGTTTTGCCTACCAGGCACGTGTCGAATATCCATCTTGTCAAACTGAGAAAGGAACAACGAGGCTCTCACCAATCGTAGGTTCTGTTTCTGGGCTGTGACATGGGTGAGGTTCGTTTGTTTAACGATGTCGACGGTCGCCTTGTGGTCCGTAAAAATAATCGTGATTACCGCTTCCTCCACCAAATGTCTAATCTTCCTTACCGCCCAAACCAAACATGCTACTTCTAACTCAGTAGGCCAATAATTCTTCTCGTGGCTATTGAGTTTCTTAGAAATATAGCAAATAGGCTTTTCTAGCGTCCTATCATGATTGCAGCTTGTCACGTCTTCGATAGACAACTTTCCCATGCTATAGATCGGTAGCTGACTCACAGATACTCCGTATCCCCATTCTTTTGAGGCATCAATGTTGACAAACAGAGGAACACTTCTGTCGAAATGCGCTAAAGTGGCCTTTCCAGACAGTGCTTCTTGCAGGAGTCGAAATGATTCTGCCTGAGATTTTGTAGGCACGATTGTTTTTGTCGCACTGACGTAACGCTTCCTTTCTTTGCCTCCTTTTGGTGCTGGTTTCAGTAGCGAGGTTTTTAAGTCTTCTAGCGGACCCACCAAAGCCGAGTAGTAGGGGATATGTGGCTGGTAGTATCCTACCATCCCGATGAAAGTTTCCAGGGCACTCAGGCTCTCGGGGAATTTCATCTGTTGAATAGCTAAAGTTTTTTCCTCGATAGTGGAGAGACCAAATCTATCGACGAATCTTCCTAAAACTCTCGCCCCATGGAAACCAATAAAGCATTTTGACGCGGTGAGGTATATCAGCGCTCTATCGAGTACCTCTAAAATCTTCTCGATATGCTTTACATGAAGCTCAAAGGTCTCACTAAAAATCGTGATGTCATCGATGAAGCATCTAGCATATTGCTTATGTGACCTTAAAAGTCGTTCCATGTATCTCTGCATGTGTGCTGGGGAGTTTTTATAACCCATGGGTGTGACGGTAAAAACCTCCTGTCCTCTATGTGTGACTACTGTGGTTAACCATCGTGATTCCTTTGCCAGTCGTCGTTGCAGGAAAGCCTGGGAAAGATCAAGCGTGGTGATCCAATCCATCCTGCGGGCGCAGGCAATAATGTCCTCCTGCCTTGATAACGGATAAGAATCACTCCAAGAACTCTGATTAAGGCCCCTGATATCCACTACTACCCTTCCAGATCCTTTGTTCCAGACGACAAAAACAGGCCACCCGACTGGTCCTCCAATTCCCCAGTCCATTTTTCCTTCCTTGTGCATCCTGTCAAAAGTTTGGTCGATCACCTCCTTGTCCTTGTCAGAGACCCTGTATGGACCTCTGGACTCCAATTTTGCTTCCGGTTTTAGATTTATAACCATCCAATCTTCCTCCGGTTCATTCACTACAGACCCTCTATCCTGGAAAACTCCTCGGTACTTGTTGGTGAGAGACTTAAGCACCGCAAGCTCAGAGAGGCTGATTCGATCTTGTTCGTTGAAGTTGATTGATTCAAGTCCGTACTTTGATTTTCGCTCCGCTGTTTTAGCGTGACGAACCTGCTTTAAAAGCGTGTTTCCCACTACCGGTGTGGAAGGGGTAACTGGTAAGACCGCTCCTTTGTCCTCGATATCAATCGCTTCTTCGTCCCATTCGCCGTCCTCGGCGCAGCTAACGAATCCCTTATTGACTCCTACGTCCAGTCGTGCGTGAAAACTTATTGGTTGAAAATCATCTAACACTCCTACCTTGATGTTTTTTTCGATTTTCACCGGGTGGTTCGTGCGATTATGGTAAACCACTGCAGTAAGATGGGCATCTACTACATGGCGGACGAAACCCCCTGAGGCTGCCAGCCAAGCTGTAGCTTTGGAGTACTTCGGTGTGAACTCGTAGTCTCGTCCCTCTTCAATCTCCTGAAATTTGACTGGAATGAATTTCTGAGAAAAAGGCTTGACTATCGTGGTCTTGCTGGTTTTAACCACCCTGTGGATTACTGGGCGACCGCGCGGCGTGACTCTCAAGGGAGCCCGCACTGACTCGCATTCTCCAATGATCACCACATTGTTTGCTGCGTCAATCAAGAATTTCTCAGGTACAATTACATCGGTACCTATCAGAACCTTGCATCCGAGATTTGGGACCAGATGGAATTCCCTGTTGATCTGGGCCACCACCTCTTCTCCCTTGTCATCTTTTCCCGGGAGTGACAGTTGTAAGACCATGTACTGATTGGAGGAGTGAACCGCATCTCCGAGGCCCCGCACATTAACCGCGCTAGGTCGGTTTAGAATTGCGGCATCCGGCAAAATTTCCCGTATCCAGCTTGAATCAATCAGGCTGACTCCACAACCAGTGTCGAGGCACACCCAAAGATCTTCAGTGCCAGGTGCCACCCGTACCGCCATTTCGAGGAAATTGTAGTCTCTAAATGCATAGCCATTTCCTGGGATTTTGGGAGCGTTCGACTGGACTATTCTTGGTATCACTAGGTGTGCCATCCTCGTGTCACATAAGGCTTTTTCTCCCACGAAGTTAGCGCGTAGGTGACCTTTTTGTCGTAGGTGTGTGAATAAACGGTTTCTTGTCCTCTCCGCGTGTCCACAAGTCCCGCAATAGAACAATTCCCCACTGTAAGTGTTTCCATGATGAATGGTGAAAACCAACTCATTCGTCTGGCTTTGCGGTGCATTCCTTAACACTACGGCCGTAGAATCTTTCTTATCTGTATCCTCTTGGAAGTGCCCACAGTCTACCCAATCGTCTTTTCTTGCCATTTCTTCGCAGAAAACCTCATAATCGTCAAGTGAACCCTGCGTGACCGAAAAGAAACCATCCATCGCATCTTGGTGGTCTTGATCATACTCGACGTCTCCCGTTTTGTCCACGGTAAAGAAAGCCTGAGCGTCATTCCCCGCTTGACCCCGAGGTTGTGCCGTGTGCTGGTCTCGCTGAGTACACATTGAATCGTAGTGTTGCCCTTTACACCATCTGCATGGTCTTTTTGGGATTCCCGGGGTGTAGTTAGCTCCTGGGAAACGTCCTTGGTTTACACCAGCAGGCGTTTCACGCTGTGAGCTGTTTACTCCGAAGGGTCGTTGTCGCCAGGTCTGCATGCGATCTCTCTGGTCCTGGGTCTGAATGGTTGTTGGTAGGGGTCTAGCCGGGTGCCCTTGCCTTACTGCGAACTGTGCGACTTGCATTACTCTGCGTTCCTCTCGCAAACTTCTTTCGCTTTCGCCTTCTTCCTTCTTCTCATCTTCAAGAAAAGTATCCCCCGTATCTTTCTTTCTCTGCTGATTTTCTGCGGGCTTCTTCGCTTCCTCTTCGATCTGACCGATCTCTGATGAGATGGATTCTCCCCTGCGCAAGTTGTGAGTGGTGTAGGTGGTGCTCGGTGAAATGATCTTCTTCATGGCTTCTGCCCCTGAAAGCTTGAAGTTCTCCAGTAGGATATCCTGCCAGCGTTGGCACTTTTCCGAGATGTCACTTCTGAGATCCACCTTGGTTTGTTCTGGCAGGATGTCATTGTACCAGGCAAACGCAGATCCCCGAAGGCAATTGTGCACATTGTTCCTGACGCATTCCTTCCCCATGTAAGGTATTTGGTCCACAAACCTAGAGACGAACGCGTTCACATCCCGAAAGGCTCGTCCCTTCTCTCCCAGGTCGATATATCTACCTGTTCCACTGGAACTTGGCATATCTGGCCAAAAGTATCCGACTTCGCTGGTCTTCCAGAAGCGTCGGGAGTCTGTGGTTGTTGGGACAAGATTTCTCTCCGACCTGTTGTAGGGACTGTAGAGTTCATTCCGGATTGTGGGAGGCTGCAATGGGAATTCGCTGGAATATTGCCGTTCTACACCTCCAGCGCTCAAAAAGGACGCCGAGAGTCTTTCTGCCGGTGGGGCGGTAGGTGGGTCATTCCTTCTTCCAAGCCTTTTCATCAGGCTGTTCAGGAGAATATCCATTTCCTGTTCGGTCATATTACCAATCTGGGACTCTATGTTCCTCAGTGGATTTTCATTGGCTCTCCTTTCCGGTTCTGACAAGGTGAGGTTGCCAATGTCCGTAGTAATTGCTGTGGATCGATCATCTCGTGTTTCATCACCATCTGCTTCTGAACTACCCTTCTTGTTGGTAGGGTATACCTCGCTCGGGCTACCAAAGATAGGGATTCTGGATGGGTTTTCACCCGGTCCTGAATCTGCCCTAGGCCGAGCTCTTCCTTTTCCGCTCATTTTTCTTAGGGAAGGTGATGCGTGATTCGAGAGATTTTTTAGTGGGTTGTGTAATACGTTCCTCGAGTGATTTTTTGGTCTTTTTTGATGTACTGTGTTCAATTGCCGCCGATGCCGCTGCTGCCGCTGCTGCTGCTGCTGCTGCTGCTACTGCTGCTGCTGCTGCTGCTGCTGCTGCTGTTGCTGCTGCTGTGGCCAGCTCGATGACTTCCTTCTCTGAGGATGTCCTGGACGATTCTTGAGAGGCGAGTTTTTGATGATATGCGGCTCTTTGTCTTTTCCCAGGACGAGTCATATACGTATCTGGCGTGGTTTGAAAAGGGGGCAATGAGGTAAAGCTTGTTTTTTTGATGAATAAATCACCGAAAAGGAAAATTTTGATAATCTGGTGAAGCTACGCTTCGAAAAGTTTTGTTACGAAATGTTGCTACCACTGTGAAGTATGCATGTATGACGATGATGTATTCAAGGTAAGACCGTGCTCGGCCGTTAAGTACAGGCTAAGTTAGCACCTATGCCAAGCCACAACGTGACAAATATATAGTATAGATATTGTCCTTATTCAGCAAACGCTATCAATGGCGAATAGACCCGCAATCGCAACTCTTGGTGTGAGATCCTATTTCCGTAGTACATACATGTAGTCTTGTTTTGTGTGTATGCCATACTAGTACTCCTTTGCTTCTAGTTTGATACTATTGCTTATTTCCAAGGAAGTGTCGAGGGAAGCTTTAGTTAGCTTAGGGCCCGTTTGGCAACGGGGCCGACTTATTGAATTTTGGTGGGGAATGACTTATTCCAGTATGTCCTTGGCAACAGTAACTTATTGAAAAGTTTTGGCTGTTTGGCCAGCCCTTAAGTCAACTTATTTTTTAAGTCAGGGGGCCCAAAATCAACTGGAAAAAAAATCTACTCTGACCTACTTTTATTTTCAATCACCAACCATCGCTTCCAATAACAACCTTTACCACCGGTACCAATACCACAATTCCCATATTCATTGTTGTCGATCTCCTGTATATTAAAACCATAATTATATCTTGTAAATTTTTTCAAACAGTTTAATCTCCCACTGGCTTTTTATATACAAATTGGGGAAACCGTTCTTGCAGGTTGCCCCACTATGTGGAAAATTAATGTGGGCTGCAGTTTGCATCCAAACGATGGGTGGGCAGCTTTTCTTGAAACTGACTTAATGGGGGGCAGAGAAGTCGCTTGGTGGATAAGTCGTTGCAACGGCCTTTTGGCTCCCAAACGGGCCCTTAGATTCCGCACCCACCCCAATGTATGTGTGACCGCCATTTCGTTAGCCTTTTCTTCCAGTGTAGTCTGCAAGGAGTGATTTGTCCTTTTCGGGAGCAGCGTTGAGGGCAAACCCGGCTAGGAAGCCTGCTGGTCGGTCCTTTGGTTGCTAGTGGGGTGGGCCTTAATATTTGCAATGAGTCTGGCTTCACTAACCCCGTCTCAAGACGGCAGTAGGAAACGACTTTTAACTGAAGCCTACCTGAGGGGTTGAAAGCGAGAGGTGACGGAACTTCGTTGTATAATTCCTGTCCATCGAGATCGTGCTCCATACCCGGGATTCACGAGCGCCGGATGTGAATAGATTTCGGCTGTCCTTCTTGTGACGAGAGCTCGATTAATGTCCAGCGAGGCTTCACTATCAGTGAACATGCTATAGACACAAGTAGCTGCGCCCATTCAGGGCTATATTAGCTATAGCTTGTCGGTAGTAGTGGTCTATATATAGTAGTGGCCATTTCATGAATGTCTGTGTCTCAGCTGCGGGATTTTCGGAGTAGGTGTAGATGTAGATGTAGATGTAGATGTAGTAGTCTAGAAACACGTTGTCGTTAGGCACCCTGCTCAAAGCGAATAAGGTCTGTATTTCACCACAAAACCCAACCTGCTTTCCCGCCCTCAGGAACTGGAGGGTACAAGTAGTGAGTACATGTGTCGTTGACGATCCCATCTGCGTATCTACATTTTATCTTAGATGCGTGGTCGACCTGTCTTGTCTAGGGAAGTAGAGACGGGGGAGTGGTTTGCAATCTGCAAGAGATGCTCGGTGTGGTGGCATTTGGAGAAGGGGTCAAGTGCATGTACACAAGTACTTGGGAAAGTCCGTGGCATCGTACATTTTTCTTTGTAGCAAATACTTTATACACCTAATCCTACATTGGCTGGCTCAAGTACGGAAATGAGCTGAGAGCCAGCACCACGCCTGGCGCAGTAGTCGTCGGGGATGCGTACCTTAGTTCTTGAGTGTGACGAATGCCGCCGGGTCGTGCGTTCGACACCCACCTTGGGGGAGGATATGACTGATCACCATATCCTTTTGTCCCCAGTGGAAATTACTTTTATGTGTCCCATTTGCATCCCGCTGCTATATTTTTAAAAATAAATATTTTTTTACTCTTGCTTACACTAAGCTATCCCTTCATTTTCACGACTGTGAGCTAGTAGAAAACCTCTACGCGGTACTAAACCTAACCCTTATTCCATGAACCTTTTGCTATAAAGTCACCTCCCGTGACCTCTCCTATACCTTTTTCTGGTAACTTCACAGTCTGTAGATAGCTAGATTTTCTGAATAATGTTCCCAAGGTAGTTTAACCGGGGGACCCCCAGTTGGGCTCACTCCTGAGTAAGCATGTTTTATAGAATTAAGCCCATAAACTGACTTAGGTCACTTGGTATATTGTTTTTGTACTCTATAGTTTGTGGTCTGGAACTAATCGTTTTACTTCGCACTACCTAGGCCAGGCTTTGCGTTAGCTTGAGAATCTCTCCCATATCCACTTTCCACCTCCAGTGCACGGAGTTGCTCGACGGTCACCGGCTCCAGTAGCTACAGCGGTTTTCATAAAGCTTATGCCTGGCTGAGCGTCGTGATACAGAGCAAAGTTTAGTAAGCACGATTACTTTGTTAGGCAGTTTGAGATGGCGGTTTAGGTATCTGAGTTTAAACTTTCTGCGGGAATTTTTTAATGAAGTCAATATGGGAATTACATACTTAGAGGGGTACAGCGCCGGACAGTCAAAATTAACCCCTCATGTTCTTTTCAAACCCAGCTACTAGTCTTAATCGAGTAATAATTCTCAATTAATCATCCCAATCAGGTAATGAGTTCTCTAATTAGGCCTGGTCTTAGCAGAAAGTCATTATTTCACACCAATGTTTTTTTTCTAGCAGATTGCACCAAATCTTCAAGATCTTCAAGAGGTCGTAGTGCAACGAGTTCTTATTTATTTTAAATCCCTTTGCAGGAACGTTTACAACCATGATTAGACCCATTTTACAAAAGAATATTATTTATAGACAAGTGTTGCGTTGTTGAAAGTCGATGGGGTGAAGGGGTTGAGGTGGTTGCTTGGAGCAGCTGGTTATAGCTGTCCGGCGCTGTACATGTATGTAATGGACTGGAATATTCACACTTATGCATTACGACGCTCATGATCAGCCGGGCCTAATTTTATGAAAAAAAAAAATGCTGTAATCAAAATTGCCTTTAGCGAACTCCAGCTGCAGTAGACACCTATAACCAGCTCCCAACAAAACTGGACCATACGTGCCAACTCCCGCAGCTATCCACCTCCTCGATCCGGCAGTGGCCCCCATCTGGGGTGCTCGGAGATACAGTCATCTAGATCTCAGTTACGGTTTCCCCACCTAATAAGCTAAAAGCAATTAATACGCCTCATGCTCAGCTATTAAAATTCAAGCCCCATTGCTACATTAGTACTCCCCCCCCCCCCTCTTTCCAGTCACAGGGTTTGAAACACCCCCACAAGAAAACTTGCATATCGATCATTGACAGCACAAGGCGAAATTATGGCGAGTGATAACTCATGACTGCAATTTAAATCTAGGCTGGTACCCACGGTGCGCCGCGGTGTTTCGAGAACACTGTTGACATGCGGGATGGGGGCTGCGCCGAGATGATTCTCGGACGTGGCTGTACTGGGGGGCTGCGTACATGTAGGTAGGAGGCCTGGTTGGTTGTGCGCACTGGGTGCAGGGGGGGTAGGGGGGTTTGGTGCGCAGGATCTTAAAGGTGGCGGGCGCGGCGGGGGTCGGCTGTTTGTGAGCCACGGCTTTTGCGACCACGTATGTAGGTGTTTGGGAATAGGGGCGGAGGGGGGTATGGTTTTGGAGGGGTGGGTGGTGCGGTTTAGGGAACGAACTGAGGAAATCTTGCTTAATACGCCTAGCCTCCGCTTCAACCTTGCTTGCGGCGCGCGGCGATCACGAGAAAAAGAAGAAAAAGAAAAATACGAACAACAACCCGACTCATGCGCTTCCCAATGCAACAACATCACAAGAAGAACCATCTCTCTTCCACCCCTATCTACCCCCTTTCTACCCAGTCACAGCCCTCCAGCCCTCCGCCCCAACCAAGCCCTCGAACCACCACCGGTGATGCTCGGACACCATTACTATCACAGATGGCTGGCGAAATAGGGTATGTTCAAAGATCCTATAGCCATTACCGGGTACATTGCGCGGTGATCAGCCTGCTTGCTGTGCTGGTAGGGGTTGTCACTATCCCATAGACCGTCAGGCAGAATTGTAATTAGAGGCACCTAACGCGGATTGGAAATCATGATATGCTAAACGCAAGAATCACACGCATGTCTGTACAGCTGTGATGCAAAGTATAATTCATCACACAGAAACTCCGTGATGAGTTCTGTCGTTGCAACTCCCATCAGCGTGCCATACATCACGATTTCCACTTTGTGTTGGATGCCTCCAATTACAATTTGGGCTGACGGTCTATGGGATAACTAGGTAACATGGCATGGCTTATTACAAGTGGATGCCAGCTTCATACGCACATAGTACTGGTACATACGCAACGATAGAACCGCATCTGGAGCTGTTTATATTTTAATTAGAAAGATGGGGGTTTGTAGTTTGTCGTTTCATGAAGCTCGCTCAATGAGTGGTCTTTGGTGTGATGCTTGTGTTGGCAGAGCTCTTTCATAGTGATGGGCACAAGACAAAATGTCTCAAGACATTTTCCCGAGACACGAGACAAAACAAAACATAGCCGGAAAGAGAGAAGACAAAACAAGACAAAACAGAAAAAGTCTAGTCTCGAGACTTTCGAAACTTACGAGTGATCGTCTATGATCTCCATATCAGCTTTGAAATCTAGTTCCGATGGCTCCCCCAAAAACATTCCATGTAAAAAGGGTAAACTGGTGAGGAGGTTTGGCCGGGTGACCCCAACCCCAAGTCTCGAGAGTTTGCGCGATACATGGCTCAAGTATTGCCAATTCCGAGACCACCTTCTCGAGTATAATCCACAAGAAAAGTCAAAACATACTCAAGTATCGTGTCGTTTTGTCTTGTGCCCATCGCTACTCTTTCATGGGGACGCTATGAATTATTAATCCCACCAGCGTGATATGTAGTACATCCATCATTATCCGATAAAGCAATAGCGGGAAAGGAAGCCAGCCAGTGGATCAAGCACTCTTCTCATCATCGTTTCAGACCTCAGATGACGTCGACTAGCTCGATCATCATCAGCCCGGAAAACGTCTCTGTTTTATACTACATGTACTTGGCAAAGACACAAAGTCCTCGGGTCACATTTAGCTAGGCTGTTTTATAGCATCATAGTGGGAGGACTAAGATTGAGAGTCACGGGACCCGGAGACTCTGCTAGTATGTTCTGCTGATGCGAGGCCCCAGTCGCATCACAAGATATCACTCGCCGACTATACTAGCTGGGGGTGCTAATGTTATGATATCGCAACCACTGCATGCAGGTCCGGTGCGGTGCGGTCAATTCTTGAAATTCAAGGGCTACATACTTGTATGGTTCCGCTTCATCCTGGTACACCACGAAGGTTAAATATCACTTTGATCCCACACGATACCAACAAGGGCGGGCGGTCTAACGGTTTATATTAGACCCCGGCCCCGGCGTCGGGTGAGGCACCGTGTGTTTGCCCAGGACTAGCTGCGAGGTCCTGGTTTTGAACCCTTCAAGGGGTGGGGATAGTAACGGGCCGCCGTTTCAGTACCTTTTATTCTTTTTTGTTCTTTTTTTTTTCTTACTTCAGTGGTATGCCCTGGCAGGATAAATCCCTTCCTCTGTCATTGTTCTCAAGGTACGAATGTTTAGCTACGCGCGGTGGGCAGTAGTATTACTGCATCAAGACTCGTGTTGCAGTACTTTTGGTATCGCCATCGACACCTCACTAGACGCCTTCACGGGGGTATACTATGGTTAGTCTCAAATATACGTCAGAGTGATGTATGATACGCAAGGAGGGAGTTGATCGACTACCGCTTTTAGTTTCCATACAAAATCTTGGAATTTAGACCCTTTTAAGCCAACAGAAGAAAAAAAAGATTGGCAAATAAAAAGATCAGCCTCTAGTTACTAGCCAAAGGTAGTAAGTAGGTATGATAATTTCTACGCCACCACTGTAATGGTATCAAAAGTACAAACGTGAGAGCATGGCTATATATCAACTGCGTTTCCCTGATCACACCAAGTACCTTGTATGGCTAGAGGAGGATTACCTTTTTTTTTTTTTGCAACGACGGTGGCTTAATTAAAATGTCTAATACTTTAGCTAAATTATTGAGGCTTTAATAGCAGGTGTAGTTGCATCTGAATTTTTGTCATGAAAGAATCCTCATAAGGCCATCATCATCTGACCATTCTACAAAGGATAGAAGGAGTGGAAGTCTAATTTCGCGATTAGCCAACTCTCGGGAGTCAAATGCAAGACTAGCTGGATCTATGATTCCTTGGCTAATTAGTGCCAAGTGTGTCAAAAAAGACTCTAGATCCCTCAGCGCAAAGGATCTGATACGTCCCCGAAGAGCTGTTTTCCACCCAAACGCACCACCAGCCAATCGCAGCACCTCAATAATAACAAGCACTTGAAGACCGGAACCCCGTCGTGCATCATCTCTCATCTGCTATTAATTTTTGCAGATCCTTGGCGCTTCTGGACCCTAGCACACTAGCTAGGGTTAGGGATCTACGTCGCCTCACGTCAAAAAGTTTAAACCTCCACACCTCCGCGACACAGACACAGACACAGACACACACCTATCTACCTACAAAACCTCAATGCTCACCATCGACACAAACCAGCCGCCAATCTACTCCCCCACGCTACGCAAATGGCTGCACCAATACCGCGAACCCACAGCTGGTACGTACTCACCCCCCCCCCCCCTCTCCCTCTTCCCCCCCACGGGAATCCACAGCCAACTAACCCAACCACCACACAGACCAAGACCACACCCTCCAAGCCATCACCCCCCACCACCCTCCTCCCACCCTCCTACCACCCCACCTCCACCTCCCGCCCGGGGATCAAATACCTCGACCGCGACTGGTGGTACCGGTGCCTCGCGCAAGACGCTCCCGAGACGGGCGCGGCCGTGGGGCACATTGACGCCCTCCTCGCCGAGAGCCAGGTCGTGACCACGCACGCCGAGATCCTCGACCCGACCATTGGCTCGCTGCTTGCATTCGGGGGCGCGCTCGACGAGCAGCGCAATGGCCGCTTTACGCCGACGGCGGTGGTGGCGATGGGGGCGGTGGGGAGTGAGGTGGGCGTGGGGAGTGTGGTGGAGGGGTGGCGCGGCGTGCAGGGGGCGAGGGGGTGGGGGTGGGGGTGCTGGGAGTGGAGGGTGCAGAGGGTGGTGGAGTGTGGGGAGGGTGAGGCAGGTTTGTACGGCGGCGGGGGGGGGGAGGGGGAGTTGAAATGTGAGTGTCGGGTTTTGCTGTTACTATTATTATTATATATCAATAAAAGCTGTTGTGTTGTTGTCCCTGTGCTTATTAGTGGTGATTATAGCAAACCTAGCCGTGCGCACGTCAAGCAGCACAATGCTCTTCCGCCAGCGGCGGCTCGAGGTGCCACTGCCCGGGCAGTCAACGCGGCTCGCGGCAATCCCGCTGGCGAGTGTGGCGGGCGGCACAGGGAAGCGGGCGCATGCCCATGTGGCGTTCAACCCGTGGTACGAGAAGCAGTTTGGCATCATTGACGAGGGCGGCCGGTGGCGCGTGTATGATCTTGAGGGCGCGCAGGCGCGGGATTGGCGTGTCAGGTCGGAGGTGAAGGTGGCGGAGACGGGGAGGGGGTTTGTGGGCGGTGGTGGTGGGGCGGAGGGTGGGACGGGGTGGGGGAGGATGTTGTGGGGGGGGGATGTGAATAGTGTGATTGCGTGTGATCGGAAGAGGGCGGGGTTGTTTGATATTAGGGTGAGTGGGCTGTCTGTCTCTGCTGCTGGTTAATATCTCTCCGCTGTTTCGAGATGAGGGGAGGATATATTATATATATATATTATATATTATATATATTATATATATATATATCTATATCTATTTACATGTATCCATGACACTAACCACACATCTCCACCTCCCCCCCACCAGAATATCCCCTCCACCCGCGCCGACATCGCCATCCCCATCTACCAAGGCACCGACCAAGGCTACCTCCTCGACCTCCAGCGCCCCCCCGACAGCGCCACCAGCCACCAGACCCACGACGTCTTCCTCCTCACCTCGGCCACACTAACATGGCACGACCTGCGCCACTCCGCAAAGCCCGTCCTCAGCCTCCCGCACTACCGCCACCAAAACGACATCTCCCTGTCCATGAGCCTCCTACACATTGACCGCACAACCATCAACGCCCTGCTCTACTCGCGCCTCAACAGCCTCATCACCTCCTTCCGCTTCGACCCCAACCCCGCCGAGAACTTCCCCGTCACCCTCGGCCGCCCCACCACCGTGCCTGCCCTCGTCGCCCGCGACGCAGCCGTCCCCGTGCAGCTCGGCCTCGCACTGCACCGCTCCCCGCTGAAGCAGCGGCGCGGCCGCGACACGGACGAGAGGGGCGAGGAACTCCTGGCGGACGAGAACCTCCGCTTCTTCACGGCCTTCAGCACAGGCCCGCAGCTGGAGCTCACGCAGCGCGTGTACAGCAACAAGGACCTCTCCATCACGCTGCACGCCCCCGACCGCAACCGTGAGGTAAAGAGCGCATACATCATCCCCCCCACCGCCGAACCCGACTCCGACTCCTCCGACAACGAAGATGCCACCTCTGTGCCCCGCGCCGAAGAACACAGAGTCAACTTTCGCGCGCTCTACAAGTACGCCTTCCCACGCACCACCGACCCAACACTGCGCACCGCGTCCGACGACGACCCAGAGCACTCCGTCGCCGCGACCACGGCCCGCCTCAAAGCGGCGCTGACGACCCGTCTCGCGCGCGGCGACCTCGGCATCATCACGCTGCTCAACCTGCACCGCCCCGCTATGCTCTACGACGATCTGGCCGCCCTCCAAACATCCATCCACACCCTCCTCACCACGGAGCCCACCCTGGCCCCATACCAGCTCCGCTGCCTCCTCCCCGCCGCCGCCGCCGACGACTTCCCCGCAACCACCACAGATACAGATCCACCCAGCATCAACATAGAACAAACATACACCCAAATCCTCACCTCCTGGGTGACCCCGCTCCCCGAGCACACCCCCCCGCGCGTACGCCTACGGCGTGAGCGTCTTTCGCGCGCACTAGCAACAGACCTCTTCCTCTCCAGCGTCGGCGTGAACCTGCAGCCGCAGCCGCAGACGGCCCCGCCAGAGCCCGAGCACCTCCTCGGCATCCGCACGTACGCCAACGTCTCTGCGCGCGTTGCGCTGCCCGAGGGCATGGCGGGCGTGCTGGGAAGGTGGGTGGTGGGTGAGGATCCAGACGAGGTTGAGTATGTGCCTGATGAGGAGGATGGGGCGGCGAGGGAGCGGAGGAGGAGGAGGAAAAGGTTGCAGAGGAAGGGGAGGGAAGGGGGGGATGACGTGGGGAGATTGAGGGGGGAGGTGGAGAGTTGGAGTTTGGGGGCGGGGGCGGGGTCGCAGCCGCCGGCGGTGGTGGTGGCGGCGACGCAGGGGGGGAGTAGTCAGGTGGTGAGTAGTCAGGTGGGGGTGATGAGTCAGGTTGAGAGGGGACGGCATGGGGGGAGGCAGCCGGTGGGGAGGAAGAAGAGGAGGACGGGGTTTTAGTGGTGCGTGTGCGGCAGATAGGGGGGTAGGTTGTTAATTAGAGCACTATTGCTTTTTTATTTTTTTTCTTCATGTATTTTGGTGGTCATCTTAGTAGCTTATACCAAACTCTCTTGGATTATCGATATCTTTTCTCGTTGGAATAATTATAATTATCGTGGTGCTGGCCATGGGGTACTTTTTGCAACCACTTTTTCTTTTTGTTTGTGCACGTGACGGGCCGAGTGATGGGTTGTGAAGTGACATGCGCACTCTACCTGGCTAGTAGGTACAATACGTACTCCATGTAGTAGTACATGTAGTCACCATGACGGGGCCCAGTCGTCGTTTTCCTTCAGGACGTAGTATTTCTCAGTACTGCTAAATACAGTATTCCGCACACCACCTAGCACACGAGCAGAGAGAGAGAGTCTAGAAGTCTCCTCATCTCTTCCCTTCGCGTTCCATCAAGAACGGGATTTAGAACTAGTGATGGGGGCGAGACTACTCGAGACGGGGCACACCATTTGTGAGACTTCTCAGCAACGATGGGCCCGTTCTCGTGGGCCCATGGGGACATTGCAACCATATTAATCCAGTCCGATCCGGTATCGAGTATACGCCACCGTAAAGACTTGGATGGCAAGAATTAACAGGCAAATCTAGCTTGAGGAGCAGTGCAAACTGGTTGCAAAAGTGTTGACACTTGGGGCCAAGATTCCGCTAGGTTCTCTTTCCTTTTCTTACATTGCAACAGACAGTGTTGTCATCAGAATGGCCCGCTTAAACATACTAGTATTAGGTACCTCGCTTATCCTAGTTTACACCGTCTCGAGACGTCTCATGGGTTCCTGACAAGTCTCTGGCTCACCCCCCATCTAGTAGATATGTATGAATAAGAGTCAAGTGAGTTGACTCGTTTATCGACAAGGAGTGCGGTTAGCTACTTGTGTATATAGTCACGTATTGGGCAAGTGTTGACATGGCGGTGGCATGTGTCGAGATGGCAATGACAGAGGCAGCTCGCGTGTACCTACATGTACGTACGGACGAGAAGCCAATGCGACGCCAAGCCCCGAGTGACATACCATGATCCTCACTCGTATGAACGTAGGTACGTGATTCAGCCCTCGACCATCATTCATCCACGGCTGTTTCTTTGAGTCTCATCGCTGCCCTCATAAGGGGGGGGGGGGGGGGGGGGAGGGGTGTTTGTTACCTTGAGGGGATTGTGCTGCGTTGCTTGCTGTATAGTCTGGACAGCTAGCTAGCTAGACGTTGATTGATGCTCCTGTACCTTTAGTCTTTACCGACAAATACACACTACAATACATCACAATTTACAATTCTGGGGCGGGAGGCTACAAGAATAATCTATCATGACCCAGAAAAAAGACTTTTATTCTACCCCATTTACTCTACCTAGAACCAACAAGACCAAAACACACAACAAAAGGAACAACAGAGAAACACCATCTACAGCAAGGCCCTAGCTTTTCAGCCCCTCCAACGCCTCCTTGAGTCTCTCCCACCCCTTACTATCCTCCCACGACTCCTTCCCCCTCCCCATCACCCCCCTCACCGCACTCCTCGCCTTGAACCTCCAATCCCTCGCCACCGGCTCCCCCGCGCCCAGCCCCTCTGTCCTCTCCATGCCTCCCAAGCTCTCATACGCGCCCACCAGCTCCACCGTAGCATCCACCAGCCCCTCCCACGCCCCCTCGGTCGAATCCGCCACCCCCGGCCTCGCCTGCACCGCCCTCCACGCCTTCTCCTCCGCCTCCAGCGCATCCCTCGGCCGCCCCCTCCACAGCGCCACCTTGCCCACGATCCGCCACAGCCGCTCCTGGTGCGTAATCAGCGGCGCAACCTCCTTCTCGACCAGCTCCACCACCATCTTTGCCAGCCCCGGCTTGCCGGCGTCCAGCTCGGACGTGACCACATGCCTCACCAGCATTTCGAGCACGTCCACGTCCACGCAGCTCTCGCCGGCCGTGTCTTTGCGCAGATCAATGATGCGGCGCATGGCCACCACCACGTCCGTCCACGACGGCGGAACAACAGATGCGGCGATGATGAGCAGGTTCTCCCAGATGCGCCAGCTGTCGTACTTGGTCGTGCTCGCGCGCTTCAGCGCCGCGAGCGCATTGCGCTTGTTGTTCTCCTTCTGGACGAGCTCGAGGTCGGCCTGGTCCTGCTGCTTCTGCGTCTCGTTGTCGTTGTCGTTGTCGCCGTCGGCGTGCCACTCCGGCTGTGCGGGGAGCTGCGTGGTGCGGTGTAGGAGCGCGCTGGCAAGGTTTGACCATGCCTCGGCGTCGGTCTCGTCGATGGAGACGGTGCGCGTAAAGGCCTCGACGGCGGCGTCCCAGTCCTCCAGCTCGAGGTGGCAGCAGCCGAGCGCGAACCACGACGCATGGTTGAGCGGGTTTGCGCGCAGTGATGCCGCATACGCGTCGGCGGACTTTTTGTACTCCTTTGCCGAAAAGTAGTGACGCGCCAGGGAGCGCTTCGCGCGCGCATATCTGCCGCCCGAGATGTCCCACGCGCGCTCGTAGTGCGCCGGGTCGCTGTCAATGTCGCCGAGGATGCACCACAGGCGCGGGGCGTTTGCGGGGGGCGGGGAGATCTCGTCGGTGGTGCGGTCGGGGTGGAAGAGTTGTGCGTGGATGACCTTTCGCGCCTTGTCCTCCTTCTCGGTGGCGGCCCAGCAGAGCGCCACCTCGGGCCACATTTGCAGGCGCTCGTAGATCTCGAGGGCGGTGCGCAGGCCGCCCATTGAGATCCAGCGCGAGGCGAGCTCGGCCTCGAGGTCCCAGCGGGTGGGGACTGTGAGCTGGTGGATGTAGAGGAGGCGGTCGCGGACGGGCGCGGCCTCGTCCTTTTTTGCGCGTGGGAGGAAGGTGGTGGTGGTGGAGTCGGTGGATTGTGTGGTGTCTGCAATGACTTGGTCGACGACGGCCTGCAGCTGCAGGAGGCCGCGCTCGACGGTGCGGGAGCGGTAGCCCTCCATTTTGGAGCGCACGAGGAGGCCGAGTGTGTAGACTTCCCAGTTTGTAGAGTGCTTGAGGACCCGCTCGGCGTAGGGCATCATTTCCTCTCTCGTCAGTCCCTCGGCGGGGTTTGTATTTTTGATTGTCTCTGCGACGAGCAGCAGGATGGCCGCATCAAGAGGCTGCAGCTTTGGCTGGTCGTTCGGGTCCAGCTCCCGCAGCGCCTTTGGCAGCCCCTGCGCATCCTCCACCACCGCCGTACTCTTTGGCGTGAACGCAATAGCCTCCAACAACGTATCGTCATCCAGCTTCAGCGCCTTTGGCGCACTCTCCTCCTCCTCCATCTGCTTCTTGCCCTCGCCGCTGCCCTCCTCCTTACTCCTCGCCAGCACCACAAGCTGACTCGTATCCGTCTGCTGGAACTTTGTCCGCTTCCCCATGACCCCCGTCAGCGCATACACCAGCCCCGTGCGCTCCGCGGCCTCCTCCAGCCCCCGCAGCGCCTTTGTGTCGTGCCCGAAATACGTGTCGACCAGCGCGCGCTCCACCAAGAACCTCGCCTGCACGCCGCCGCTCTGCGTCTCGGCCAAGTGCGCAACAGCCTTTGCGTCCTCGTAGATGACGTCGTGCAGCCCCGCCGCCGCCTCCGACAGCACGCGCTGGTGCCAAAAGTTGACGCGCATGCGCCACCACGCGGCCGTCACTACGCCTTTACTCGTCGCCGACGCGTTCAGCAGCGTCTTTGAGAGCGAGAGGAGCAGCGCGTGGGGCATGAGGTGGTAGGCGGTCTCGCCGTCGACCGTCAGCGCTGCGACGGCGGCCCGTTCCAGCCGTGTTGCGCACTCGGCATCATCAGTGTTGGGGAGGAGGAGGGCCGCGGGGGCGAAGGGAAGAGGCGGCCCGGTGACGTTGGCCTGGATGAAGGACCAGAGGGCTGCAATGCCGATCGCGAGGAGGGTGTGCGGTGGGGTGTCGGGGCGTGCAGAGAGGCATTGCTGTAGGTAGCCCGCGTAGTCGAGGGTGCGGTCGAGGTAGTCGGTGTCGCCGGCGGCGAGGAGGGACCGGGTTTCGGGGAGGCTGAAGACTGCGCTGAAGTCGCCGGCGGAGACGAGGGAGAGCGGTGTGGCGGTGGCGGTGGGCGGGAGGGCGAGGGCGGCACCGGATATTAGTGCCCATTCTTGGGCGGCGAGGTCGGGGTCGGTCATGTTGGGGTTGGGGTTTGGGGGGGGAGGGGAGGTGGTTGGGTGGCGGTGAAGGGAAGGTTTGACCCCACGGTGGGGTGGCTGACAGGGCAGGGTAACGGCTAGTGATATCTGGTGATGCATCTCATTCTATTCCACTGTCAATGATCAAACTCCCATCGCCCACAAACAAAATTGGACAGGGTAACCCTCCCACCACCACGGGACTGCTCTGCTTTCCCCACCACACTTGCACACCCCCGCCAACCAACCAACCAACCAACCAACCTCACATCGACCACCACCAACACTCACTATACCAGATATAGAAAAACATAAATAAATCCAGTCAACAATGGCGCCGCACAGCAACGCGAATGATGACGATGAGGATATTGATTTCTCCGGTTCTGTCTTTCCTCCCCCTCCCCCTCCCCCTCCCTCTCCTCTCCCCAACCCCCCCGCTAACAAAAACAAAAACACAGACCTCAGACAGCAACATGAAGTGCGCCTGGACGAGGGCCTCGACACGTTCGTCGTCGTCGACGGCTGCCCCGTCGTCTCGGAGGAGAACAAGCCGCGCCTCATAAAGTTCCTGTGCAAGAAGCTCGGCGAGGCCGGGCGCACAAAGCCGGATGCTGTGTTTATGCCGGTCAATGAGGAGAGTGGCATGACGGAGGGGTGAGTAGAGTGACTCCTGCCTGCCTGGTGGTTGTGTTTGAGTTTGTGGTTTGGTGCTGCGGTGCTATGCTTGTTCACTATGCTACAATGCTACAATGCTACATAAGGACGACGCTAACGCACCGCAGCTACGCCTTTGTCGAGTACGAAACCCCCGAACAAGCCCTCCTCGCCATCAAATCCCTGCACGGCGTCGCGCTCGACAAAAAGCACACAATGTCCATCAACAAGCTCACCGACATTGACCATTTCGGCCGCGCGGGCCGCATCCCCGACGAGTACACACCGCCCACCATCGACCCCTTTAGCGAGAGCGAGCACCTGCGCTCCTGGCTCTCCGACACCAACGCGCGCGACCAGTTTGCAATGTACCGCGGCGACAGCGTCGGCGTGTTCTGGAACCGCAAGAAGGACACGCCCGACGCCGACGTCGACCGCCTGGGCTGGACAGAATCCTTCGTGCAGTGGTCCCCGCAGGGCACATTCCTGACCAGCGTGCACGAGCAGGGCGTGCAGCTGTGGGGAGGCCCGACGTGGAAGCGCGTGATGCGGTTCGCGCACCCCGCGGTGAATCTGGTTGATTTCTCGCCGTGTGAGCGGTATCTGGTGACGTGGAGCAACAAGCCGATTAGTCTCCCCGAGACGCTCCCGGCCGGCTTCCCGCTTGGCCCCGACGAGGATGGAAAGAGCTTTATTGTGTGGGACATCAAGACGGGCGGGCTGCTGCGGTCGTTTGCCGCGATACTGGATAATCCGGAGGAGGACCTGATTGAGGTTGTGCGCAAGAAGGTGTCGTGGCCGGTGTTCAAGTGGAGCGCCGACGACCGCTATGTGGCCAGGGTGGTGCCGGGACAGGCGATCCAGGTGTTTGAGACCCCGTCCATGGTGCTCCTGGGCAAGAAGGCAATCAAGATTGACGGTGTCGTCGACTTTGAATGGTCCCCACAGGCCGACGCCGCCCCCACCCCCGCCAAAGACAAAGACGCCACCACCCAGTCCACCCAAACCCTCGCCTTCTGGACGCCCGAAATGAACAACCAAACCGCGCGCGTCACGCTCATGTCCCTCCCCTCCAAGACCATCATCCGCACGCGCAACCTCGTCAACGTCTCCGACTGCAAGCTGCACTGGCAGTCGAGCGGGAAATACCTCTGCGTCAAGGTCGACCGCCACACAAAGACCAAAAAGAGCACCTTCACCTCGCTCGAATTCTTCCGGCTCCGCGAAAAGAACATCCCCGTCGAGATCATCGAGCTCAAGGCCAGCATCGTCAATTTCGCCTGGGAGCCCGCGAACGGCGATCGCTTCGTGTTTATCACCGCCGACGACGCTGTTCCGGGGGCCGCGGCGGTGGCGCCAAAGATGGCGGTGCACTTTTATGCGCCCGAGAAACTAAAGGGCGGTGGTGGTGGTGCGGGGGGCGCAGGGGCGGTGGGCGAGTTTACGCTGGTCAAGACGGTGGAGCGCAAAAACTCGAATGCAATCTACTGGTGCCCCAAGGGGCGGTTCGTGCTGGTGGCGACGGTGCACAGCCAGATGTCGTTTGAGCTCGAGTTCTGGGACTGTGATTTTGAGGGCGAGAAGATGAAGCTGGAGGGCGCAAAGGCGGGGAAGGAGGTGGCGGCGAATTTGATGCTGATGGGCACCGGGGAGCATTATGGCGTGACGGATGTGGAGTGGGATCCGACGGGGAGGTATGTGGCGACTAGTACGAGTATGTGGAAGACTCCGGTATGTTGTGCTCTTTTTCTTTGGTTTTACCTTTTTTTTTTTTTTTTTGAGTTGCTCTTTATGTTGCTATTTTCTATGGTTTGTGCTTCATGGGCTATCACTCATGTGCTCATACACCCCTGTCGTGGGCTGCCACTCACATAATATCACTCATTTCCTTACGCAAACTACATACTACACAATCCCTTCATAAACTATCATTCATTTGACTTTATACCCCATCATTCATCCCCTTACACTCACCCTCTAATAACAACCCACCAAAACCCCAACCCACAACCCACAACCCACCACAAACCCCCCGCTCCATTCCCTGCCAATAACCCCCCCATCCCACACTAACACCCCCCCACCCACAGATGGAGAACGGCTACCACCTCTGGGACTTCCGCGGCGCCCTCCTGCGCGAAGAGCACATCGACAAGTTCAAGCAACTCCTGTGGCGCCCCCGCCCGCCGACCCTCCTCACGCCAAGCGCGCAAAAGGCGATCCGCAAGAACCTGCGCGAGTACTCCAAGGCCTTTGACGAGGAGGACCTGTTCGAGTCCGAGGCGGCCAACAAGGAGGTTGTCGAGGCGCGCATGCGCATGCTCGATGAGTGGCGCGCGTGGCGTGAGCGCGTCGTGGCTGAGGTGCGTGCGCAGCGCGGCGTGGAGGAGACGGTGGTTGTGGAGGAGGATCGTGTGGTTGAGGAGATTGTGGAGGAGGTGGTGGAGGAGAGGGAGGAGGTTGTTGGGTAGTGTGGAGAAGGGAGGGGGGAGGAAAACTAGAGGTGGGATGGGGTGGATGGTTGCGCTACGTTTTCTTCGTTTTCTGTCTTTGCTTAGGTAGGGCGGAAAATATATCAGGCGATGGGCGCTGGAAAAAGAAAAAAAAGTACAATGAATAAAAGATTACATCTGGAAAGCTGTGTAAACTGTAAACATCTCTTCTTGATATCGCCTTATTCCATTAAAGAAAAGAAAAGAAGAAAAAAACATAAGGACATCGAACCACAACTCCCTTCCTCAACATGACTGAAGCTCGAAAGTAATTCCCAAATTCAAATGTATATAGCAGTCCAACATAGCGCACCCGAGAAATCCCACCCAAGAAAATCCCACCCAAGAAAATCCCACCCTTCAAAGCCAACTTGAATGGCATCCATGAACCGTATCCAAAACTTCCCCTCCGTTTCTCGTCTACTCTAAAAAAAAAAAAAAAAACCATCTTCACCACTCGAAGAGTAAAAAGGGAGAGAAAGAGAAAGAAAAACGAAAAAGAAGAGAAATGAAATGAAAGGGAAAAAAAGAAAAAGTAGGATCATGAAATCGCACTCGAGCATCTTCCGGGACATATTGCCAGGATCAATCCTACCCCTACCCCCGTCGGAACCCCCCGAGTAGCCCATTACCACGACTACTACTACCACCGCCCAAAAATCTACTCATCAGCCGTTTTGCCTCTTCCGCCGTGTGTGTACGTGTGATATAGAGAGACGATGGTCTGCGAGGAAAGGAAAAGTCCCAAGAACTATGGCGGGTATTACTTTATGCCGCATGGTCGTTTTCTTTGGTCTTTGGCTGCTGAACCTGGGTATTGATTGAATTCTTAAGCAGCTCGATAATCACTGTATTGCCGTTGATTTCTGCCCAGTTGAGGGGCGAGAGCCTGAATCTACCCTGAGCTCTGGCATCGGCACCATACTCAAGAAGTACCTTGACCATGGCTTCATTGCTTTCACCCGCTGCCAGGTGCAAGGCCGTACTTCCTGATTTATTCTCAGCGTTGGGATCGGCACCATACCCAAGAAGGAGCTTGACTATGGCTTCATTGCCTTTATCCATTGCCACGTATAGAACTGTGTCTCCTTGCGGGTCGTGAGTGTTGACATCGGCGCCGTTTTCAAGAAGTAGCTTGACTATTACTTCAAAGCCTCCGCGTGCTGTGGGATACAGGGCTGTGTGTCCGCGTAAACTTTTGGAGTTGATGTTGGCGCCACTCTCAAAAAGTAGCCTGACTACGGCTTCATTTCTCACATCTATTGCCATGTACAAGGCCGTTTCTCCATATTTATCGCAAGTATTGACATAGGCGCCGCCCGCAAGCAGTAGCTTGACCACGGCTCCATCGCCTACACTTGCTGCCAGGTGTAGGGCCGTGTTTCCGAATTTGTTTTGAGTGTTGGCGTCGGCGCCGGTTTCAAGAAGTAGCTTGGCAATGGCTTCATCGCCTCCACCTGCTGCCAGGTGCAGGGCTGTACTTCCAAATTGATTTTGAGTGTTGAAGTCGGCGCCGGTTTCAAGAAGTAGCTTGACAATGGCTTCATCGCCTCCACCTGCTGCCATGTGTAGGGCTGTGTTTCCCAATATATTTTGAGTGTTGGCATCGGCGCCGGTTTCAAGAAGTAGCTTGACAATGGCTTCATCGCCTCCACCTGCTGCCAGGTGCAGGGCCGTGTTTCCCAATATATTTTGAGTGTTGGCATCGGCGCCGTTTTCAAGAAGTAGCTTGACTACGGCTTCGCCTCTACCTCTTACTAGGTGAAGGGCCGTGTTTCCGGATTTATCCTGAGCGTTGGCGTCGGCGCCGGTTTCAAGAAGTAGCTTGACAATGGCTTCATCGCCTCCATCTGCTGCCAGGTGCAGGGCTGTACTTCCCAATTGATTCTGAGTGTTGGAGTCGGCGCCGTTTTCAAGAAGTAGCTTGGCTATCGCCTCGTGGTCTCTGGGTACTGCTAGCCTGCACAGATCTATGATCACTTTCGGGTCCTGAGTCTTAGCGCTGGCACCACTCTCAAGAAGGCTTTTGTTGCTCCTGGATACTGCTTGATACAGTGGTGTGTTTCCGGATTTATCCTGAGCGTTGGCGTTTGCGTCATGCTTAAGAAGTAGTATGACCATAGCTTCATTGCCTTCACCTGCTGCTAGGTGCAAGGCCGTGCTTCTTGATTTATTCTCAGCGTTGGGATCGGCACCATACTCAAGAAGGAGCTTGACTATGGCTTCATTGCCTTTATCCATTGCCACGTATAGAACTGTGTCTCCGTCCGGGCTGTGGGTGTTGGCATCGGCGCCGTTTTCAAGAAGTAGCTTGGCTAACGCTATCTCGCCTCCCCATACTGCTTGAGAAAGTGGTGTGTATCCGGATTTATTCTGAGTGTTGGCGTCGGCGCCGTTTTCAAGAAGTAGCTTGGCTGACTCTATCTTGCCTCTGCATACTGCTTGATACAGTGGTGTGGGTCCGTTCCGGCCTTGAAGATTGGCGTCGGCGCCGTTTTCAAGAAGCAGCTTGAGCATCGATAAGTCGTGTCTGCATACTGCATGATACAGTGGCGTGTGTCCCTCCCGGTCTTGAATGTTGGCGTCAGCGCCGTTTTCAAGAAGCAGCTTTGCCATCGATAACCCGTATTTGCGTGCTGCTTCATACAGGGATGTGCATCCTAGCTTATTCTTATAGTTGATGTCGGCACCACTCTCAATAAGTAGCTTGAATATGGCTTCATCGCCATTTCTTGCGGCGATGCACAGGGCCGTTTCTGCTTCTAAATTCTGAACATTGGTGTGAGCACCGTTTTCTATGAGTAGCTGACAATTCGAGAGGTTTCGATATTCAACTGCCTGCAGAAGTGACCTGTTTAAATGTGATGTAGAGTAATGTGAGTCAACATCTTTCATTTGTCTCAACAACCGCATGACAACAGAGGTATTCCCAAGAAACGCTGCAACCTCAAGTTCACCACATTGAATACTATCCCTCCAAAGGGGATTCCAGGGGTCCAGTTGACACGTAGCGAGACGTATATAAAGATGGATGTTTTTCTCGCGCTGAACAAACCGACTGATAACCTCTACTGTTTGGAGCTCGTCACATTGTTTAAGGTGATACTGTAGTTCGTAGGCCGCATATATCAGCAGCGGATAAGCGAGACACAACCCCTCTTCGTGGACCCCATTTCGCGAAAAACTATCGTGTGAAAATATATCGTACGAAAGAAATGTCGCGCAAGCTAGAGCCACTTGCAAATCCGCGTCACTGGGGACTATTTGGTTTCTAGTGAGAAACTCCTGAGCCGTGTAATGCACAAATCTAACACAATCACTTGTTTCATCAATACTAACTAAGCTGGCACAAACGTCCAGTAGGGTCTTGCGGTCTGGTAGACTATCTTCGTCAAAAATGATATTCTCCTCCTCCACTGATACCGCAAGTTGTAGTTCGCGAACCGTAAGTACTCTTCGAGCTTTGATAAGCCATGAAATGATTTTTAATGCGAGTCTAACGCCACTTTTTTGTTGCATGAGGATATTCTCCATAGCTCTATGGTAGGTGGGGTCCATGGGGTACTCTTCGTTCGACGAGTTTTTGATCCTCTCAAGCTCCGTGAGAATCTGTTTCAAGCTTGTCTGCTGGCAGAGGCACTCAATGTGAAAATGAACGAGGAGAAACCTACGCAATATAAAATTAGCTCAAGCTCCTGATTTATACTAGTAAGGCAAGTATTTGAGGCTCATTTACATTCCATTAGCACACTGTTGGAGGGCTGAGATTATCTTTCCCTTCAATTCGGAATTTCCTTGGCTTATGAGACGTTTGGCTCGAGCACTATCGGCTATTCTTTGTTCAATATAGCTTGAGATATCGTCGTCCTTAGCCCAAAGCCTAAACTTTGTGATGTTTGCAAATGACTCTTGGATATCGTCTGGATGTTCACGACTTGTCAAGAACAGATTTATACCAGCCTTTCCTATACGATGAAACATCGGTAATAATGTTTCTCGTTGAAGTACTTTATCACATTCATCCAAGGCGTCGAAAATGATAAAGGTTTGTGCAAATGAGTTCCCAATTTCAAGGAGAATTTCGCACAACTGATCAAGCATAAGCCTTTTGTTGTCTTTGTGTGCTTTCTCAATTGCTTTAGGTAGGACTTTGGCTTTGAATGCCAGCTGCTTCACCAGGCTTGAAATTGTATCGATTGGTGTTTGTTGTCCTTGCTCCTGAAAATTGAAATAAACATACCCAACGCCGTAATTTGAATTGATCGCTTCAATATGATCAATCATCAACGAGCTGCCAAGTATTAGAGTAATTTTACACATGATAATTATAAATGGATATACCTCAGAAATGTTTTACCGGCACCCGCTAGAGATACATGTAGTATACATTAGTCTTGCTACTATTCGATTCAATTGATCTATCAGATGGGTACGCACGGATACCATAGCCCCACAGCAGTCGGCAACTCGGATTTCCTTTAATCCAATCCTGAACTTCTCGTGTTTTAAATATCCACTGACCCGTATTCTTTTTTCTTTGACTGCTGACTTCTATATGCCTTTTGTCGCACGGCGCTGGAAATAGCCAATTCAGAGCATCCCGTCGGGTTTCTGACAGATCACAAAGGGATTCCCATGACCCATATTAGCACTGAGCTGAGATATCTTTGAATTCACTTTCGATTGGAGTTGATCTTACCGTCTTTTTCTCTTTCTGCCTGACAACTCTGACTATTTGATATATTTTCAATCTCGATTTCCATCTTTTGAATACTGTCCGCAACTAGGTTTGTGCGAGCCCTACATCCACAGCCGGATTAAGTCATTTCAAATTTATTACACACAGGGCTTTACTCACAACTGTTCTGTCTCTAGGGCAAGTGAAAAAGAACTCTTAAATCTTTCTATTCGTCCTAGATATCCCTGAATATCTTTCTCGTCCAAGGGCCACCGTAGCCGGCCGAGGAAGTTTTTTCTAGGCTTCAACTTTTCTTGTAGTCCCAACATCTCCTTATGACACACATGCAAAGAGTTTTCTACTGTCCGTAAAGCTACTGCTTGTGGGTCTTGTGCACATATTTCCAAACGCGAGAGGATACCTATGAGTGTTTGAAACTCGAGTGTAAGTTCGCGAAGCGTGTCGGGCGCTCGTATTGCGCTATTTAAGTATTGATAACTCAAAGATGCTACCGATGTTGTGATTTGAAGCACCGCAATGATGCTAGCTGTGAGCCCTAAACCGTCGGCCATGGTTTATCGTCCGCGTTTCTGGATGATATCGTGTTGGCCGAGCTCCTAGTTTGATGAAGGCTAGGAAGGCGGGGTGCGCATGTGTGACACAACGGACAGAGGCCTTTGCAATTGACCAATAAGAGAAGATAAAACTGTGCTTGGCTGTTTCCCTTTACCCTTATGTCAGGGACTCAGTATCATATCAATCGCTGCAGGTTTTGCTTCCTAGCTAGCTGTATGTCAACGTCCCTAGAGAGAAAAACCCTATATTTTTGATAATAAAGTAGGTCGATGTCGATACATGCACTGGCTAGATAAACTCAGACGCTTTCCCGGATGCGTCAACAGGCCCTACCTCACCTACGTAGTAATGCGGTGATTTCGGGCTGAATCCTATCGGCGACTGGAATAAGACAATCGCGCAAATTTACTTGATCGTACAAAAGATTTATTTCGTTCAAATATAGTAGTCTCGTGCCAAGACTCCGCGCGAGAAGCTGTAATTTATCAATTCCTGCGTGCTCGCACCCGAGTCTGGAACACAACGGCCCCGCAAAAAACTTTCCATCTTGAAACTTTTTTTGCTCTCAAATCTAATTGGATTCTATTGCTGGGGTTTTATGAGGATATCATTCTTACCTACTTGTCTTATTGTTCCTGTAGAGGGAAATATCAATGGCCGATGATTTGGTATCGGCCGACAATCTTTCAGCATCGGCCACCAGTGCCGACAAGTGTTGATACGACCCCTACTGCAAGCAGTGGAGCTTCACACAAATGTTATATTATTATCCTACAGCCTAAGTATTAATCCTATAGTTGAAAAATATGAGCCGAAAGTAGTCATTTGTTCAATAACTGATCCTGATATATACTTATCATGAACCTCCCGATACTGTGTGTATTCACTTCCCGATTCCACCCATATCATGACAACCAGACTAGCTATGATGATGATTTTTGCACCATTGGAACCATACATATTAGCAGAACAATCTTCAAGTAAAAAACGAGAAGCCGATATTTTGAAGTTTTTTGCGGGGCCGTTATGTTCCAGACTCCGTAGGAAATGTAATTTATCTACGGAGTCTGCGCGAGACTCCAAATATAGTATAAATTAAATTAAGTATATGATGGTAAGCAATAATTCGGTGGTGGTCGATCTTGAACCGCCTGTGCAATTGGTCAAACACGATTACGTTAATCCAGCTCCGCAAATTGCGCAATTGAGTTCCGGGCAAGAGCTCACTCCCCCCTCAAGATGAACGTCGAGCAGTCTTCATTTAAATGTCTTTAATAATTCATTACTGGGGATTGCGGGCCATCATCAGTTGTGGGGGTAAAGAAAATCAATGCTCGGTGTGCAACCTGCAAGTTGATAAAACTACATGTATACGTAGGGAGTTGGACTATGGAAAAAAAGGTTCTATTTGCTACACGGGAGGGATTCAGCCCGGACCACCATACATAGTTACGTCATGTGTATATATAATGTACGTACCGTCCTATAAACACGTATACGAGTATATATACGCTTATAACAAGTTTCAACAAACAATCTCCTCTTTCTATACGTACTGCCTCTATAAGCTAAGCCTCTCAAAATATATAAGCTATTCTCCTCGATTTGCGAGTCGGAAAGTCTGTTTGGGACTTACGTAGGCCCCATTTGTGGCAGCTGTGATTGAGTTCTCGAAAATACTACAACTCCTTCCTCTTCTGGCATTTGTCTGAGGAATGTACACATCATCCCCTTTTCGCCGGTCTGTAATGACCTCAGGTTCCTAGCGGATATCTTGGTAATGACTAATAATCCATTCAGTATAAGTGTGTATACATCAGATAAAAGCGCCTAGACTTGAATATAACCTACGGATATATCTTCCAATTGGCGCAGGGAGAGTAGAGGGATTCTGAGTCTGCGTCATCTTTGCGTTCTCTCTCTTCGCTGCTCTTCCGGTAGGGGATCGACTTTTGGACGAGAGAGTATATGTATGGGGCCTATAGATTTAAAGGAGAGTTTGGAGGGTAATCAAACCTGCTATCTGATATATTCTGTGGGAATGAGAATCAATGATATCGCGTTGAACACATGAGTCCTAGAACCGGATCGTGATAGAGGTATGCGAGGAATATATTATATATACACCTATATACATGCACTTGTGCTTCTGGCTGACTAAATTAATCGTAAATTCAGATTATTCCTGCCTCCGAAGAGCTAGAGGCGCCTACTAGAGGCTTACGCCATAATAACCAATCACAGTCACACTTAAGCCTGCACCTCAAATGATTAATGCATCGCCTTCCCAACTGTTTGGAATGATTCAACAGATCTAAGGTCCTTGTGAGCATACCAGCCTTGTACTGATGACTGTTGACAGGCTGTAAGCTGGATCCTACTACGTGCAGAGTGCTTGGTTGTGGCCTTCACAAAGTAATCCTTCAACAGGTGAAATTCGATAACTAATCATGTAAATCTTTGAATATTGGCCCAAATTATCAGGGGTTTGGTATGGAAACAAGTCAGGGAAATCGCATAATGACCGATGCGAATTCAGAAACCTTAGACCATATTGTTATGCTTCTACCGACACTAATATAATATAATTCTTGACTTCAAGATATAAAATTTCATTGAGTACAAAACAGAATTCCATCAATTCATCCTGGCAATCGATCTAGTCATAGTCTCAAAGAAATCGAGATGTATATCTAAATTTCCTACAGCTACTGTAGACAGTACACCATAACACCATGAATGTTACACTGTTCTCAATAATTTTAGACGTCTGCTCAAAGTCGAACAATTGTTGAGTGGCCAGTGCGCACCTTATCTCGAGATAAGAACAAATTTCTTTTTGGACACGCACTGATCCACCACATGCACACACATATGAGGGGAGTCCGAACTTCCGGTGCCTACGTCTATAAGAGTTCGATCCCTTTGGTTGATGATATACCGTAAAAGTTGGAGCGTTGCACCCGGGTGTTAAATAAGATCCTGGTAAGTTTCTCTCACCAAAAACTGAAGGATTCGCCACAGTTCGAGCAATAATTGGTGCTTTTTACAACCAGGATCTTCTCTAACGCCCGGGCTTTACGCTCCAAATCTTGCGGTATGTTGTTTCAAGGGTTGGGGATAGGTTTTCTGCCAAAAGATCCGAGATTTCATTTTTGAAACCACAACCAGCGTCATATGCATCCCAATGAATTTCTTTGGGGCTAGATGGAAAAGATTATGAGACATCCCCTAAACAAAATGTCTACCCAATCATGTGTTAATCAATGCATGCCTGCAATACATAATAAGGCAACCTAGCTACATTTGTGCCGTTCAGGACGTAACACTACTTTCATAAATTTTCAACCATTCCGCCCTTCGACCGCGAGTAGTTCCAGTTACCAGACCTATAAATCTTCCTGTTTGGCTAACTTGAGTTATTTCTACCTAGTAGGATGCTTTCAACATACAGGCAATCGTGCTTACTATATCTTACATCGTATTAACTGGCCATGCTCGGCAGAAAGTAGTAGTATACCTGCTTTATTATTCAATGAAGAAAATACGGGCTGGATTCATTCCAGGAAAAGCTACAAAAGTGGTACTTGGCCCCGTCTAATCTCCGCAGATTAGATGGCAAAAGTCTTTTCTTCTGTGTCGGAATTAATACGAAACCCCCGATCGAGGCAACCATCTTTAGCATATTTATATAGAAAATAACTCCCTTGTGGCTTAGTTAGTAGTGTATGCAGAAAAAATCTTCAGGGAATCGGCCGTGGGTTTGAACCTCTTACTGTGTTGATTTTCGCAACTGCGGCGACGGCGGCATACCAGCGTATACCAATATAGACAGCGCTTTCTGTTGGGATCTCAGAAATGGAAAGCAGGCTGTTAATACCAAGGATATCACAAAATTCCCGGCCTTTCGATGACTCCCCTAGGCTCATAACGTTTTCGTAAACTACGCGTTCTTTTTTCTAACTTATCTTATTTCCACGCTTCAGAGCGTTTTAATTATCCTATTTGAACCTTGACATCTCGGTGCTAAGTCTATTCACATTGAAGTCTATGAATGCGACCCCTCCTATGATCTAGGGTCTCTGAAGAAACCAAACACATCTAGGCTCCGACACTATCAGCTTAGGAATTGATATGTGACTTGTGTGAAACAGTGGCGTCCCTTTAAGTGACATTGGCAGTTGTGTTTGGAAACAGACGTCTGAAAGAAGCTGCTTGGCAGCGATTTCTTGCTTTCTTTGACCTTGGCGGATATGGGCTGTCTCAAGATCTTTTTTTTACTTCTAAAAAGCCCTAATTATGCTTGCCTGGCTAAGATTTCCGTATCATCAACCATTATACCCAAAACACTTCAGTATTGCCCTCCTCGGTACTAGAGTATATATTATACAGGTTTGTTAGTTGGTGAGCGTAAAAGAGCTAATGACTACATGCCAGATTCTTTACTTTTTCGAGAAATTTTACTTCCTGATACTCTACATGTAAGGTCTAAGCGGCATCAGCTCAACAAAAACCACTACTGCTACCTCACGTCATCAAAGTTTGGAGCCTTTCTTAGTCTGTTGATTGTTTTTACGATCGCTCACATATTTTCCAGGTGCGTGAGAGTAACTTTTGCTATTCTAAAAACTAAATTAATTTCAGATCTTCTTTTATTAACTCGTGATTAGCTTTGTGGGATGTAACTTAGTTCAGCAGGCGGATCAGGCTTAAACAGCGGATTGGGGTAAAAGCGGGCGTTGGTATTTACATAGAATCATGGACGATCATGATTTGTCACTCGATTGTCTCCTCTCTAACCTTTTGTAGTTTGGTAGCTTGGTGGCATTTAACCAATACTGTAATTTTCAGGCAACAAGTATCAGATAGCGGTAAAGATTTAAGCCAAGGCTTAATCTGAAGTACTCCTCTTGAGAAGCCTTACTTATAACCGCTGCAACTCATCTCATAAGAGCCATGAGCCTTGTTATATTTTCACAGTGAGTCCTGATCCCTCCAAACTCCCCTTCGTTTATTTGATACTCTTTTCAAAGTAAAATCTCCAAAATTGATAGAGGAATCAAAGTCTTGCTTGATATCAGTACTAGGTATCAAAAATAGAGTCTACTAGCGACCGGTCGAAATCGATAGCTTGATGATCGGGCTACACAGTCTACACTAGGGACAGTCTACACTAGGGCTACAGTCTACACTAGACATAAGTTCTAACACTTGAAGACTATGTAATCAACTAAGCACCAATAGCTCTTGAGCATAATTAGAACTAAACGACACGTACATGTAGGTGCTCGTACTCATGTGGTGTGTTCTGCTGCAGCTGGTACAAATATTCTCGTATGACCCGCCCTAAAACCTGGGTTACAGCCCGCCCGCGGATTCCAAAGTCACAGGATGAAAAATGTTAAAATAAACCCATTGTAGTTCAAGGTAAATGATGTCTCGGTGCGCTGGCAATTGAGTGATAACGACATGTTAACAGCCTCGAAACTGCCGCTCGGGAAACTCCGCTGTTCCAAGTGATTCCATGAGCCGGTCGTGTGGGTAAGCCCTTGCGCAATTGTACTCTACTTTCGCTGCCGTCGGCTCTGGATTGACTAAAGGCCGATACTTGAACCCTCAGCGGGGGCATTCGTGATATGAGGAAACGGAATGAATGAACCTCGTATCGGGTTTTGCATGAAACTATCGATGCCCGCCCTCTTGGATGCGAAAAAGAGTTTTAGCACAGTCGATACCTCAAGAATGAATAGCTGGGCCAGTTTTCCGAATGTTTGATGTGTGTGGAGCACACGTACGTGGAGGGAGCCTAGAAGGCCGGATCACACACACTAGCATTGTAGGCATAAAGAGGCAGACGGGCACGCGGACAGAAGAAATTACCGAAGCGAGAGTATGGCGCACTCATAAGTGTCCTCGCTAAAGCGCCAAAATGCACGCCAAGGGCTGCCTGAGCCCAATTTTGACTTACCGCCCAAGCCCACGAACTACTCTGGTACAATTAGGTTCCAGCGGAAAACCACATATCCGTATTGAGAGCTTATTCCTGCCATGGTGCTACTTGATACCTGCCATTTTTTTTCGAAATTGGCAAGTTTTATTTTACTCATCGATTAATATTACATGTTTCTTTTCTTTTCCTTCTTTCCCTTCGATATGCATAAACGCCCTACATACATGTATGTACTTGTTACACAACGGAGAAACACTTCATCTGTATAGCCGGCTGTTGGCCATGTGGAACCTTAAAATTTAGATTTACAGTAGAAGCCATGTGGTAAAGCCGGCATGGCTACATGTAGTCCCTCGAGTTTCATTAGTCTGAAATCACGCCGGTTGTATTCATTCTTTTGAAACCAGTTACAGACATGGCTTTCATCTCTGTACATAATTAATAACTCATGTCTTATACATAGTGTACATGCACGTAGAGATGTGGGTTCGCCCCACGATCTGCTCTACCTTGCAATATACCTATACATGTTTGGTACCAGTTGTTATTTGTAACTGGCAAATCTATGGCCCCGATTCCCCACCTACCGCACCGCCTTCTAAGGTTTTGTAAGATTTACTGCATTGCATTTGGTGTAACTTTGAGATAATTTGCAGTTTCTTTTTGTGTCGTTATTATTGATCAAGTTAGAGTTTTTATATACCGAACTTTTGATTTCATGACGTCGTTATTCTAGTTCTGTTTACCTGGTAATGGCATATTTCCCGCTTTCACTTTGTCAGCCACGTCTGTGCGATCGTTGGCAAGCAAAAGCTGCATGTCTCGTGTTTGATCCCGGATATTATATCAACGTTAACATTTGAAGATACAGCTTAACAAGCAACAACCAATCAGTGAGTTAACAACTGCTCGGTGAGAAATCATATAACATACTATCACTCAAGGATCTTAATGATATCGATAGTAAGTAGGTTAACTACATTTAGTATTTCCGTAAAGCCTACCAAACAGAGTACGTCTTCCCGTTCCCCTGATCATCTTGAATAATTTACGTGCGAATAGCACTTGAATACGGGACGTATAGTTAGTTGATCACAGAATATCACTCGACACTGTATATGATAATTCCCTAAACCCTGATTTTATAATAAGTACTAATGCTATAAAGCGCTCAGTTATATACTAGAATTATTCCTCAGTTTTCAGGCCAACGTGTACGAGCTTGTTCAGTCTCAACATAATCGTAATGTGGATACCGTTGAGCCAGCAAGCTACGATAATCTAGATATAAACCACCGAGAACCCTAGCCCTATTCCCGGTACTCTCACCATTGAACGGAATCTACGGTAGAGGATTACCGAGCCGATAGCCTCGGGGGGAAATACGCTCTAGAAGATAGAAATAAGCTTTTGAACGAATCCCTGCGCGCGGGTCCGATGGTAGTACCTGGTGCATCCCTAGGATAAACAATACTTGCGTCGGGTAAAAGCCCTTCAAGAAACCTTAATCTCAGACCCGGCGCCTGTGCCGTATTTGAGCGGTGCTGGAGTCAAACTACGATAGAGGCCGGGGAAATCGCACCAAGTTTGCATGAAGGGAGAAGCTGTGGGGGCTGATAGGCCCGGGAGAACATACACGTAGACTCTAAAAGTTGACAGAAAGAGCCTTTGGAAAGGGCTTCGTATGTTGATCCCCGAGAAACCCTAGTACCGTTGAGTCATCTCGCATGTATCATAGCTAAGAAGGTAGTAGACGGCTTCATTCCACGCTACACTCCGATCGTCGAGTATGTACGAAGTAGAAGATGACGATATAGCTCAATAAGGGCATCCCGGCCAGCTGTTTACATGACTAAACAGATACGGCTTGGCCTGCTTGGCCCGCTTTGGTTGCACTAGTGCCCAGACCGGATTATGGGTAACTACCGCCAAAACTCGAAAAATTGGCTATCTCCGTCCAGGGATTACCGCTTGGGTGGTTGGTTGAATGGCATCGATCTGCTTTAGAAATTTCCCGTACAAGTAATTTTGATCTAGCCAATTTTTCGAGTTATGGCGGTACATGTATAGCGGGGCGTCTGTTGAACTAATGCGAGTGATATATCATGAAGTCATTTGCAAAGCTACCCTCGACATTATTTGCGGTTCTTTCTTGTATAGAGTGGCAACGACCTGACAATTAGCCAGATAAGGAGAGATAACAAAGAAAACCGTTTGTATTATACCTCCGTGTTTAAGAAAGCAAACTCGCATAAAACTCAAATCCTGACAAATTTACAGAAACTTTTGCATCGAACCGCTAATTTATTGTAGCCACAATAAATACTCACTCCCCCAAAAGAGAAAAAAAAAAGAACACACCCACCCAACAGGATTAAACACTGATTGTCTTGAAGACACTGAAACCATCTGCTCCCGTAGCCACAACTGTTCCCGGTGCCTGCTTCTGCCAATGAACCTCCTTCACATCCTTGCAGTAGTGGACAAACAAGAGCTGCGGGGGCACGTCCTCAACACCACCAGTATCTCTGCTCTCCTCGTCATCCAACTCTACCGACAAATCCCACAATGTGACTGTTGAGTCCGCCGACCCAACAGCAACGATACTATCCTCTGTCGGGTGGAACTCGATAGACGTAATAGGCTGCTGGTGGAACGTGAAAGAAGCAGTGGCAGAAACATGCTCGCCCTTAAGAGTATTCGGGAAAGTCCGAAGATCCCAAACACCCCAAACACCGTCGTCCGCTCCAGTCGAGAGAAGATGCGGTACCGCACTGCACCAAGATGCGACGTTCACATCGGAGGAGGAAACTGAAACTGATAGCTGGTGTTTCTTGGTGTTGGCGCGGGCATCGTAGATCTTGACAGTCCCGTCGCTTGATGCACTTGCAAATACATGACGCTCAGTAGGGCTCCACTGCAGCTCCTCGATACTGCCGGTATGTCCTCTGAGGGGATCCTTGCCGGTGGCCCAGGTTCCGTCTTCTTTGCGGGTGCTGACGAAGATCTTGCCGTCGTTGTCACCAGTGACAATTTTGCCCATCGACTCGCGTAGGTGTGGAGACCAGTCGATAGCGTAGCCCTCAACGTGCTTGTGCATGCGCAGGGTTGTGGGCTTGTTGGCGGCTGGGGTAATTGTAGTCCCGGGGGTGTCGAAGGAGGCGAGGTGTGTGGACAGATCCCAGATATGGACATCGCCGGTTTCTGCGAGAGAAGCAGCATGTGA
Source organism: Morchella eximia (assembly GCA_024713935.1). Lineage (NCBI taxonomy): Eukaryota > Fungi > Ascomycota > Pezizomycetes > Pezizales > Morchellaceae > Morchella > Morchella eximia. The sequence goes on from JAMGZG010000020.1 coordinate 1,114,909, forward strand.
AGAGTGAGGTGATACGCGGATACGATTTGTAGTTGTGGGGAGGGGGAGTGAGCGGGACTCGAGAATAGGGTCGTCTTCAGCTTCATCATCGGAGTCCGAATCTTCGTCTTCTTCTGTCTTTGCTGTGTGGGCATCAGCACAGGTTCTCAAATCCCGGAGAAAGGAAGGGATACCCCAAGGCTTAGAGAAAACAAGATATCAGTGGAGAGTCTTACTTTGATGCATCTTCTGTAATCCACTCAACTTCATGACTGTGACCTCATTATCCTTCGGTCTCGCCGCCTGGGTCCCAGTCACCAGGTACACAGTCGCCGGGTACCCTCTTCGTTCATCTCCAAGCCCATCCTGTAGAATATCAAAGCTCAAACAGGGCCAATTGACATTCATGCTATGCAACATGTGGTATGCGCTTGGGTCCGGCTCCAGAATTTCATCCTTTGCAAGCTGTCGTCGGGAAGGCATATAGACCTGCTGGTCCAATTGCATTTCTTCCACAGCCTTTCCCTCATCTTCACCAGGGTCTTCTCCGTCGGCGCCGGCTTCAATGACCTCGTCATCGGACTCGAATTCATCTTCAAAGTTGTCCTCGAAGTCGCCCATCTCCAGGGGCTGAGTCTCGGGGGTTTCGCGCGAGCGGTTCTTGAGACCGCCGCTGCTAGGCGAGGTGGGTTCAGCGGGGCGCTTCGACATTTTATTGATCTCTAGGAGCCTATGATTATGGATTCGTGGGTTTGTGAGAAGTTGTGGGGGATTTCATGAGGCTCTGTTGGGGCATTTGTCTTTTTTTTTTTTTTTGCTAGCCCCACTTAGTTATCAGTGTAGAATCTTATCTAATCTAGATCTACAGGCCTAACCCCTCATGGTTTCACTTTTGTTTATTTGTGCGCACAAGTGAATTTTCGATTTTTCGCATTCACTCTCAAGCACCTTCACACTCAGATACCGCCAACACCCCGCAATCACCACCACGTCCAATTGGCTTTCGGCTACAAAAATAAATACGCAAGATATCGGACATCGTGAACTAACCCAACACTATGCCGAAAGAAAGCACCTCCGGCCCGCGCCCACACCGCCGCCATAATCCTCTTCACGAAGAACTCCTTGAAGATTCTCCTGGAAACCTCCGAAAAGTTTCCCGCGCGAAGCGAAAGGAGCGTCAGTCAAAGCCAGAAGAATATGTCGACTCCAGCATGTCAAAGAAGATCCTCCAGATTGCGAGGGAACAGCAGGATGAGCTTCAGGATGAGGCAGCTGTCAGCGCTGCTATGAAGGGGAACTTTATGGGTGCTGCGGCACAGATGAGGTTTGATCAGGATGCGGAGGAGGATAGCGAGGGCGAATATGAGGACGCTGATTTTGGTGAGGAGGAGATCGTTGAGGAAGTGGTATGTGGAATGCGATTCTCCTGCTGACAATTCAATGAAATGGGAGATTCAAAGTGGGTTTTGTGGGTTGATGTTAAGGTTGTGTAGGAAATCGACGAAGCGGATATAGAGATGTTTAATCGTTTTATGCCATCAAACGGCGAAGAGCCCACCCAGCGAATATCACTCGCCGATAAAATCTTAGAGAAGATTGCGGAACACGAGGCACGCCTTGCAGGCACCCTGGTTGAACAGGAACCCGTCCCTTCATTACCAGAAAAGGTTATTGAGGTCTACACGAAGTAATAAACTCCTAATGAAACCCACTTATATTATTTGAGCCCGAGAAACTAACAATCCATCAGAGTTGGTCTCCTTCTCTCCCGCTACAAATCCGGAAAGCTTCCCAAAGCTTTTAAAATCATACCGTCTCTCAAGAACTGGGAAGAAATCCTTTACCTAACCCGCCCCGACACCTGGTCTGCCAACGCCTGTCTCGAGGCCACTCGCCTATTCGCCGCCACAAAGTCCTCCCAATGCCAAAAGTTCCTCAACACAATTCTCCTTGACCGTGTTCGGGACGACATTGCAGAAAACAAAAAGCTTAATGTCCACCTCTACAACGCGATCAAGAAGTCCCTCTACAAACCAGCCGCTTTCTTCAAAGGGTTTCTATTTCCCCTTGCGCAAAGCGGGACCTGCACACTCAAGGAGGCCCAGATCATTGGATCTGTGCTTACCCGCATTTCCGTCCCCGTGCTCCACTCAGCCGCTGCGCTGCTGAGGCTGTGCGAAATGGAATACACGGGTCCTACGAGCGTCTTTATCAAAGTGCTTATCGATAAGAAGTACGCGCTCCCATACAAGGTTGTTGATGCGCTAGTATTCCACTTCATGAGGTTCAAGAGTGCTGAAGGGGCTCTCCCGCTGCTATGGCACCAGAGCTTCTTAAGCTTCGCACAGAGGTATCGCAACGATGTGACAGAGGACCAGAGGGATGTGCTGCTGGATGTGTTGCTTGTCAAGGGGCACCCGGGTATTGCGCCGGAGATCAGGAGAGAATTGTTGGAGGGACGGGGGAGAGGCGAGGAGGAGGGCGTCAGGGTTGCCGATGATGATGTTATGTTGGATTAAACTTTGTTTCGCCTTTTTTCCCCCCACCTTTCCTTCTTTATTTTTCCTTTCTTTAGTGGTTGTGGTGGTTTGCGCATCTTGTGTACATGTATATAAATAAAAGCCGGGTATTTTCTTGCTTCATTATTTGCATATCTCGAGGTGCTGTGTGTGAGCGGGCTCGAGAAACCTTGGGATTAATGGGATCTGGTGTGTGGTGAGTGCTCATCAAATAAGGTAAGCCACCCTGAGTGCGTCCGGCGTTCTTTCTGCTAGTATTTATCTTTGACATATGAGGTTCTCGGGATTCTTTTAACGATCCTTCAGCTAGAGAAAGGAGGAAGATCAGGAACTCATAACACACACATATATTAACAAAATTAGCATCGTCCATCGTGTGTCAATCAAAGCTTGATAGTCGTATATATAACCAACCTTCTTTGGTATATCGACTCAAATAACCAATGCTGACGCCCTCATGCGCACTACTGAGACTACCCACTCGTATCTATGCATCGGTAATTGATTGGCCAAAAACCTCTAGAATTTTTACTGCTCATTATCGGGTAATAAACTGCAGTACGCGAAACTATACTAGATTGGATATCCCCGGAGGATTTCAACGCCAAACACTACGAAATCGGCAATAGGAGACAAAAAGGTACAGGCGATTGGCTTCTGAAATCGCCAGAATTTGTCGGTTGGGTTGAAGGGAAACTAAAATCCCGCTTACTTTGGGGTTATGGCATTCGTATGTAAAAAAAAAAAAAAGTGCCTATACTGGTTTTATATACTGATTATAACTCGTGGATACAGCTGGAGCTGGAAAGACATTTTTGAGGTACATCATCTTTTTGGTTACTCGAACTACTACCCAACGAATTGCTTTAACACGCTTCCTCAAGCTCCATTGTTATTGATCACCTAGGAGATACATCTTCGCGATCGACAAAACGCGGGTTAGCGCATGTTTATTTTTGATTATAAGGATCAAGAAAGGCAGAAACCGATTGAGGTTATATCTAGTCTGATCAGGCAACTCTCTAACCAAATCCAAAATGTCCCTGCTGCATTGGATGAAGTATATGAAAAATCAAAAAAGGAAGGGAAAAAACCGACTTTGGACCAGTTATACAATACCCCTATCGCAATCTCGATGCTATTCGACCAAGTATTTTTTTTTCTTTGACGCTTTGGATGAATGTGACCCCCAAAAACAGCGGGGAGAGCTCCTTCCTTTATTCATACGTATGGGAAGAAGTGGGATCAACGTTTTCGCAACCAGTCGCCCACACCCTCGTAATATAGAAGATAGTCTTCAAGAGGCTGTAAAGATCGAGCTATCAGCACAGAAACACGATATTACTATCTATATACAGGCAAGAATTGCGGAAAGTCCCCGGGCGAGGGACCTTATTCACCAGGCAAACTACGGTGGGGAAATCATTTCCAAACTTGAAGCTTGTGCGAATGGAATGTAAGTTAATAAAACAAAGATTTCAGCACACCCCCCCCCCCCCCTCACCTCCCTCTACCTCTCTTTTCTCTCCATATTTACCGATTTTACAGTTTTTCCTAAGTAGTTGTGCTAAATGACGATTAGGTTTTTGCTTGTGCAACTGCATATCAACTATTTGTGTCAACAGACGACCACAAATCAAATCCTAAATGCGCTCGAGAAACTCAAAAGTACAGCCATGGGAGAGACATCATTGTATCCTACGTACGATAGTGCGATTGAGCATATCAACGGCTAGCACCCACCTGAACGAGAGCTCGCGATCAAAATCCTCACCTGGTTAGTTAAAGCTAGGAAAGTTCTTTCAATGGACGAGATTAGAGAAGTAGTATCAATTGTCCCAAACCGATATGAAATGGACGAAATGGATTTGCCGGAGGGAAGGACGTTGATTGAGGTATGCGGTGGACTAGTAGTAACTGACAATCAAACCGGCTCAATCCGACTTGCTCATTACACGGTCCAGGAGTATCTTCTTAAGAAATCTTCCTTGATCTTGAAGCCCGAGGCCGAACTTGCTATCGCATGTGTTACTTATCTCTCATTCGATGTTTTCTCGGGTACTAGTTTCGAACCACGCCAATTCTTTCAGTATTCAAGCGAAATGGCGCTCTTCCACCTAAGGTCCTCTGATCAGAAATTGACATTTGAGCCTTTTCTGCACTTTCTTGGGAAACCCAATAATATTTCTTTTTTTTGTCGAATATAGTTTTCAAATGCACAAAATACCATTACACATCGCATCTTCTGCAGGCCACTTAGAAGTCGTAAAACGATTGGTCGAAAAGGGAGAGGATGTTTTGGTTAGCGACCGGTCCTCAAGACTTCCATTACATATTGCTACTTTTGAGGGCCAGGAGGCAGTAGTGAGCTATCTTCTTCAAACCAGACATGGAAGACAACAGTGGGTAGGCACTATTAAAGGAGACTATGGAAATACTACATTGCATGAGGCATCTTCGGGAGGTCATGAGCGGGTAGTCATGCTACTTCTCAACAAACGTCTATATCCCCATGGATTCTAAAGGTCCATAAGCTCGTAAATAAAGGTCAAAGCACTACGCTGTATTTAGCTATTTGCAACGGACATGAGGCGGTGGTAAGGTTACTTATCGACAAAGGAGCCGATGTAAACGCTGTTAACGCGTACGGCCGATGGAACGAGATTGCATTACACGAGGCAGTTGTGTAGGGATACGAGGGAGTAGTCAAGCTTCTTCTCGACAAAGGAGCCGATATAAACGCTGTTGACGAGACTGCATTACACAAGGCAGCTGCAAGAGGACGCGAGGCAGTAGTCAAGCTTCTTCTCGACAAAGGAGCCGATATAAACGCTGTTAACAAATCGAACGATACTGCATTGCACGAGGCAATTATGCGGGGGTACGAGGGAGTAGTCAAGCTGCTACTTGAGAGCGGAGCCAGTCCTCCCTCCCTCCCCTTATCAGTCAAGCTTCAATTCAAGAGGGCAAAATTAAAATACGATCTTCGCGGTTTTTAAAATTACCACTGCACACACATCTATTGTAACTTGAAGCCGAGCCAAGCACTTTGACACTGAACCGGAGCACTCATCTTTATAGTCTTGCGCATAACAGATCCGACTTGCCTTGTACGGCCGGAGGGTATGATCGATACGGCTCTCTTTATTTTACGAAAAATTGGTGAAGGTATTTTATTCCTTTTTGGAGTTTGGGAGTGAGTTTTATATGAATCGTAGAGGTTTGGATCATGAGCTACAAGGCGGGGGTCGTTAGGAATACTTGTCATGGAAGCTTTTGTCATCGAAATTTTGGTCGTGGAGGTCTTTTTCGTTGAAGTTTTTGTGATTGGAAGCTTTTGTCATCGAAAAGTTTTGTCATTGAATGTAAACTTTCTTTTACGTCTCGGGGGCTACAAGCAGGCCAGTATCAGGACGTCTTCTCGCTAGAAACACATGATCTGCGTATCGTATATCCTATCTGTTAATGAATCTTTTCTTGGCAGTTAAGTGGTCTAATACGTACGCGTAGACCCCAGTTCCTGTAACCATTTGTATCGATACTGACTCGCCAAGACCATGTCCCGAGTGAGAGAATATGACGCAACCAGGTGGACTACCTGATCACACCATCGATGATCCACCAGCGAAACGGCCCAAAGGTGGTCAAATATTTCTGTATCTCAAACCAGAGAGTTCTTATCCGGCCACCCGCACTCCCGCGATCCCCAGCCGACACCGGCCCACCCGGGCCGAAATGCCAAACTGCGGAGTACCTTGCCAGTCAAACTGTAACACCTCCCTCCAGCATCCAAACGAAATCCCAGCTGCAATCACCCCGGAGCTCAAGGAATGCAACACTGCTCCCCGTACCCTGGGAGATAGTCATTTAGGCAACTCTTTTTTCTTAAATCTTAATTTTTCTGCACGTGGAGATCGGATCGCTCCCATCCCTTCCGCCGAATCGCTGATAATTTCCGACCATTCGATTCCCATCGGCCTTAAGTGGCATATGGGCGATGTTTGTGGGTTGGCTAATTGGTAGCTGTCGGGTGAAGTTAAGGATTGGTGGCATGTAAGTGCATTGTAGATACATGTAGCCGTGAGTAGGACGACGTGGGTGCATGTCGATCTTGTACCTAACTACATGTAGTTGTAGGGCTCATTTGGGAGTGTTTCTAAGAGGTCAGGAACGAACTGGCCCTTTCTCTTCAGCAGGGTTTCCCCAGGAAAAATAAGTAGTAAACTATATCCTACATATGCCATGTCATAGCACCCTACATAACTTGGTTAGATATATGTTATCTTATCCTGAAAAGGTTCCGGTGCAGCAAATTGAAGGGAAAAATCCCCTCAATTGCATGCCGACTTACATGGGGGATTAATTGTTATAAAAGGCTGGACTAAATCCATCATATTCCAGTCCGACTAACCAGTACACAAGCAATTACGCCTCCACAATGCTTTTCCCCAGTCGTATATCCGCCGTTCTCCTTGGCCTCTTCGGAGCCTTGAGCACCTTTGTCGAGCCTGCGATGGCAGCGACAAAGATTATGCCTTTGGGTGACAGCATCACAGGATCGCCTGTAAGCATCGTGGCTCCTTCTCGCTGCACTAAGTACTCACAAACGGGATTCTAGGGTTGTTGGCGTGCTCTCCTCTGGCAGAAACTTATCGCCGCCGGCAAGACCAACATCGACTTTGTCGGAACCCTTCCCGCACAGGGCTGCGGCTTCACTTATGACGGCGAGAATGAAGGTTTGTCTCCCTCTACTCCTCTACCTTTGTACTCCATCACTAACTCGATAATCCCCCTTAGGTCACGGAGGCTACCTCGTAACCAATGTTGCCAACCAAAACCTCCTTCCCGCATGGCTCTCCGCTACCAGCCCTGACATTGTCCTGATGCATTTCGGAACCAACGACGTATGGAACAACATTGCGACCGCCACCATCCTCAGCGCCTACACGAAGCTCGTAGGACAAATGCGGGCCCAGAACCCGAGCATGAAGATCCTCGTAAGCTTCCTCTTCCTGTTTATATGTATGGCATGGCGGGCTAATCTATGGCATATGTATAGGTAGCGAAAATTCTACCAATGAACCCATCGGGATGCTCAACTTGTGCGGCGGGCGTTGTGGCGCTTAACAACGCGATCCCGAGCTGGGCGTCAGGGTTGAGCACGAGCGCAAGCCCGATATATGTGGTCGACCAATGGACCGGGTTCGTCACAAGCACGGATACGAGCGATGGGGTGCACCCGAATGATGCTGGGATTATAAAGGTGGCGGATAAGTGGTATCCTACTCTTAGTGGTCTGGTTTAACAGCGGATTTTGGTTGAACCTTCTAAATTTATTGGCGGGGGATATTGGTCAAATATGGTAGATGTATACATGATACATGTAGTATATGTAGTTGTAGAATCGATCAAACCTTGGAAAGCTCCTGTATTTACCTGTATTTGATCGTGGTTGCAACGAAGTATGCTCCCATGAATCGTTATAAGAGGGTTTTCCCTCAGGTTTACGAGTTTAGAATTTCAGTATACGCCCTTCACATTTATCACTACGCCTCAGCTCATGCCCAAGACCCCGAAAATATCCTATGAGCTTGAAATAACCCATATTTATCCAGCTCTTTAGGCCTATTCAGTCGGCAAATTGAAAATCTATCTAATTAATCTCGAGGTTGCATGAATGGCTAAACATTAATGCATCACAAGAAAGCATCGAATTACATGTATGGCGCCAGTAATACATGTAGTAATATTCTGAAACATTTGCGCCGCTAAAGCTCTTAAAATTATGCCCCACGCGAAATCGTGAAAAATACATTTACTTGGCAGAAGAAACATCCCTGCTACTCTCTAGCATGTGTACCGACTAGAATTCAACATCCCGCAAAAATATCAAGAAAAATGGCATTCTTGGCGCTCACCTCCATCCGATGGCTGTCAAGCACCAGGAGAGTAAGCTCGGGCGTCATAAACCCTCACTCGCTTCGGTTGTGTTACCCGAAGAGATGTCAAGCTTTAGGTACCCGTCTTGGCGCACCAACCACCACCCCATTGCTTCCCCGCAATTCCAGAGGTCTTTCCACAATAACTATAACCAAAGGGAACTCATCAATCACTCCTAGACGTATCAACGCAAAAATGTCCTTCCCAATCACCGTCCAATCACACCGTAAGCCCCCCTACCCCGCCTCACCGGCCAGATCCCCAGACGTTTCGTTAGAGCTAAACACATGCAGTCTACGTCGATTCCCCTCCAACAATCTGTGTCCTCGAGATTGCTCCGCACTTTGATTCCCTCACGCCTAAGCAGAAACTCTACGCCCACCACATCTCCCGTGCTGCATACCTCGGTACACGCGTTTGTGCACGCCAATGCTCCCCCGAATCAGAGCACATCTGTGATCTCATCTTGAGCCTCCACAAGGCCGTCTCTGGGGACTACAAAAAGCTCTCCTCTGCCACGGGGGTCAGCGATGAAAATGTCAAATACTTCCTCGAGTACGCGGCCATGGTCCTAACATCGTGTGGAAACTTCAAAAGCTTCGGAGACGCGAAGTTTATCCCTCGCATCCCGGAAGAGGAGCTCGCGAAGCTGGCAGAGTATGATGCGGGTGCTAAAGCAAGCTTTGAGAAGGTGAGGGAGGCTATTTACGCTACGGAGCCAGAGGCAAGGAACTTCCTGGGATACCCAGATGCTGGCCATGTTTCGACATACTACCCTGACTCACCAGATATCACAAAGGCCGAGATCGAAGCTGTGCAGGACTTTATGAATGACAACTCGCTTCTTTCTGAGAACACTCGGTTGCGGAAAGTCAGTGATACCGAGTTTCATCTGCTCATTGCGTCTGCACATGCCAACGATAATAAAGAGTTTACACTTCCGGATGGGAAGAAGCTGAAACTCGAATATGGCGACCATGCAGCTGAGATGAAGAAGATTGCTGCAGCCTGTAAGGATGCCTCCGAATCTGCTGAGAATGAAGTACAGAAGAACATGTGGCTCGAGTACGCCCGCTCCTTCGCAGACGGTTCCATCGAAGCCCACAAAGAGAGTCAGAAGCTCTGGGTGCAGGATCAAGGACCAGTTGTCGAGTCTAACATTGGATTCATCGAGACTTACCGAGACCCGCATGGTGTCCGTGGAGAATGGGAGGGCTTCGTAGCAGTTGTCAATCAAGAGCAGACGAAGAAATTTGGAGAGCTAGTACGGCGGGCTGAGGAGTTCATCAAACGCCTCCCCTGGGGCATCGATTTCGAAAAGGACACCTTCATCAAGCCTGATTTTACAAGTCTGGAAGTTCTCTCCTTTGCCGGTGGTGGTATCCCAGCAGGAATCAACATCCCCAACTACGACGATATCCGCCAAAACATTGGCTTCAAGAACGTCTCTCTTGCCAATGTTCTTAATGCCAAAGCTCCTAGTGAAAAAATCACCTTCCTCTCTGGTGTCGACCTCCCGCTCTACGAGAAGCTCCGCGGCAAGGCATTTGAGGTGCAAGTTGGCGTGCACGAACTGCTCGGCCACGGCACAGGGAAGCTCCTCCAAGAGACCTCCAAAGGCGTCTTCAACTTCCCCCACGACTCCCCACCAGTTTCTCCTGTTACCGGAAAGCCTATATCAACATGGTATAAGCCCGGCGAAACGTGGGGCGGCGTGTTCGGTGGTATTGCTGGATCCTACGAAGAGTGCAGAGCCGAGTGTGTGGCTATGGTACTGGGTGTTGATAAAGAGATTCTCTCAATCTTCGGGCACACGGACCAGGATGCAGAGGATGTCCTCTACATTGAATACCTACAGATGGCACGCGCGGGACTTCTTGCCCTTGAAATGTGGGATCCGAAGACATCAAAGTGGGGACAACCTCACATGCAAGCGCGCTACTCTATTTTGCAATGCTTCCGGTCTGCCGGCGATGGCTTTGTGTCCTTCGAGCACTCGCTCCCAGATAAGAGCGACCTAGTGGTTAAGATTGACAGGACCAAAATCCTGAGCCATGGTGTTCCGGCCGTCAGCGAGTACCTCACAAAGCTGCATGTGTACAAGAGCACGGCAGACGTTGAGGCAGGAACAAAGCTCTATGTTGAGATGACGACCGTCTCAGAGGAAATGAAGAGCTACAGAGATGTGGTCATGAGCATGAAGCAGCCAAGAAAGATGTTTGTCCAGGCAAACACGGTTATGGGCGAGGATGGAACGGTGGAGTTGAAAGAGTACGAAGCAACACCGGAGGGTGTGGTAAAGAGCTTTGCTGATAGGGAACTTTAAGCGGGTTTCTCTTATTGTTTTGATACCATGGTTTGAATTCCAGGGCTTTTAGTTTAGCTTTCAGAGATAGCTCAATAATAACTTATTGCCCGTACCCATTGAAGCAAGCGCTTTGAAAATCTACACTCAAACCATTGATATTCAGATCCTTGCAAGGATAATCTCAAATTTATGTGCTATGAACAGTCCTAGCTGTCTAGGCGCAAAGAAGACCCAACCCCTAGTCTAGTACTCAGAGATGATATCTCCTCTCCTCTTTCCTTTAAACTCATATTTACCCTATACACACGCCCTAGTCAGCACTCACAATTCCACGCCACACCGCTCACTCCACAAGCCTGCTGCTACCTACATCGGTTTTAAACGCCAACACGCCCAACGCGACGGGAATCGCAACCACGTAGATGAACGACAACTTTGCCGTGCGGTTATTCCAGCGGAAGTATCTGAAGCGGTTGGTATTGAGTGCTGCTCCCGTCAGTATGTCACACCCTCTCCTCCTGTCGTCGATGATGAATGCTTACCGGCGTACTTTGTCAGCGCCGGGTCCTTGTGGAGAACTGCATCAATGTGTTAGCAAGAGAGCTGCGCAAGCTGGGAGAGCAGAGGTAAGGGTTTACCATCGTGGTGGTGGCCGGCCATGGTGGTAGCTTTGTGGGGTGGGGTGGGGTGGGGTGGGGGTTAGTGTTTGGGGGGGTTGTTGAGGTGCGGCGTGCGGTTGACGTTGTGATCTTGGCGCCGTTGTGGGGGGCTTGGCGCATATCACGTGATGAGCTTTTCGTGGTCTGGGGACGAGTGATGGTGCGTGATTCGGTTAGTTTTTTTTTTCTGTTTAATTCATTAATTGCATGCAGTGATTCGGTTAGTGACGACAATAATACGCTCCAGTATCTAAATACGACGTGAAATTTTTTTATTTAGGCCAAACGGTACACCGTCCGTCAATTCTCAAACAATCCACTATCCTCGTATTTGTATGTTGTATATAACTTCTAATAACAGTGAGCAATTACAAAGACGACCTCAGAAGCAACGCCGAAACCTCTAAATAGGGCTCTGTGTATTATTTCGGATAAAAAGTACGTAACTACGTGTACTACATCACAAAGGCATCACAACGCCGTGATCAGCAGTAGATCAGTAAGGGAGAAATTTTTGTACTCGGTTTACTACTGGCGAGGCAACAACCCTAGTCTTACCGCTAGTACAATGGTATCCCCCATTCCATGGGAATTTGTACTTTATATATGGTGTTAAATGATTAAAATAGATTCAATCACAAAGAAATATTGGATATATCATCGAGTGATAACATATGATACTCGTTATCCACCCTCTCCTTTTTAATTTAAAATACGGAAGAAAAAACTCTGTTACGACGCGGACCACAAGAGAGAATAGAACTATGTCCTCAGCGAGAGTCGAACTCGCGACCTTCGGATATCCAACTCTGATGAATTGGTCATATTTCCTATGAGACCGACGCTTTAACCAACTAAGCCATGAAGACATTACAAGCTGCGATTCTCATACATGTTTTGTAATACGTGTGGCATGAAATTTCATCTTAGCGGCGGACTAAGATGGGAAAAGTCACTAGCTTAATTAGTCAAGCGGTGGGAAATGATCTTGAGACATCTTTTTCTGTCTGTCCGCGCCATAGGCTTCATCTAGGCCTTGCAAGCGCTGCGAAAGTACACTCACTTGAGATGCGGAGACGGATGCGGAGACGGATCCTGCCTGATAGTGGTTAGAGGTTTTAGGCTAATGATTACACGTAGTAGAGTTGACTCTGTGATGCCAAGGCCAAACTACTGTAAACACGGTCGTCAGACAGGATCTGCCGTCACCAGGTGAGCATTAAGCACTCGTAATACTAAAAGTGGTGCGACATTGGGCTTCGAGAGAAGTTGCCAACGTCATAACGCCCTTTCGATTTATTATTGACGTGATGACACCCAACGAAAAGTTTACTTCACCACGACTCCAACCCGTAGTCATTACAGCCGCTCTAATTTAATTTCTAATCAACATCACTTTGAACTTTCATGTCGCCTACGAAATTAATCGGTGAGAAGATTCAAAAACTCTTAGAATAGGATCGAAACTAACAGCAGTACAGGAGTAGACTGAGCTGCTATTTTTGGCATGTATTTATAGCCAGCCTCTAGCCGGTTGAGGTGCCTAACTCATCCTTTGGTCATTTTTATCGCTATACTTGAGATTGTCGAATCCCGTCTAATGCGTAACTATGGTAGAGAGTTGGACCAGCAACCATCTGCCGGACGACCTCAAATCATAATCTTAACCATGGAAAAGTGGGTAAAAATGTAGGTGCATCTTCAATTTATAGCGTAATCAGTCCTTATGCCAGGGAATCTCATGCTGACGTCCGTGAAAATTCTTCGATTACACCATCTCGACGAATTCTATTGGCTAAGGGATAATGTAGTCCCTTATTCGCTATAGTAGTCACATCTAAAAAATAATTGCCCGCACTTCTAGGGTTCAGGTAGCTTTCCCGTCAGTATAAAAGGTCCCAGGTACCTCTTCTCATTCACTTCCAATCTGTTTCCCATCCGTTTTCCACTCAATTTCAGAAAGAATTCCTCATTCGATATATATATATATATATATAATATAAATAAAACGAAGATGATACAGCCTCGTAGTAGGCCCGCTCAGCGTGACGAGGTCTCTATAGAGCTCACCGACCTCTCACACTGCCCCAGCAGAGCTCCGCTCCAGGGCATTCGCGCTGCGATACAAGATAAACGTGCCAAGCTAAATCGCGCCAAAATTGAACGAAGAGCTGGAGACGGTGTAGGTGGTGGGTCTGGGAACTATTTTGTATGTTAAACCTGTTAATGGTGTGTTCAAGGTGCTGACTAGGAGAAGAGGGTTTTAAGGTATGGAACAGCTTTTGACTATGCTCTGATGAGTGTTGGAGCTGCTGCTGCTCTGGTTACCGGCATTGCATTGTAAGTCTGACAGATCTGTCCTATGTGTTTAATTATGAAAGATGCTGACCCAGTATTTTAGCCCTATCATGATCTTAGTTTTGGGTGGCTTTATCAATCAATTCTTTTACTACGCAAACAAGGGGAATTCCGAAACTTTTGTGAAAGAGACATCTAGTTTATGGTACGTCAACCTCTTACTTACCTCCAATATACTTTATCCAATCAACAAACTCTGACCTACGAACTCCATAGCCTCAAATTCGTATATATCTTCCTGGCAAGATGGATTACAGGATTCATCTCAATGGTAAAGTTCCCTCCCTCCACCCTCACCCTAAACCTCACTAACAGGCTGCTCTTCAGAGCTGTTTCCGCATCTCTTCAATGCGTATCTCGTCTACTCTTCGGCTAGCTTATATTACCTCGATCTTCCGCCAAGATCTCACCTACTTTGACACGCTCGCCCTCAACCCCGTCGTCGACACTGGCACCAGCACCCATCTCAGCACCGACCATACCAATCCGGCCGTCCACAAGCCCGGAACTCCTGGTTCCGTAGCGGTATCAATCACATCGGTCACAAGCACTGTTCAAATGGGCATTGGCGAGCGTATCAGTTCAGTGGTCCAATCCTTCGCCATGCTCCTCGCGGGTTTCTCCATTGCACTTACGATCAACTGGCGCCTGACTCTTGCGTCGTCGGCTGTCGTTCCTGTGGCGATTATTATTTATGGAATCACGATCCCGATCCAGGTCAAGCACGACAAGAGGATCATCATGGCATATACCAAGGCTGCAGACCTAGCAGAAGAGGTGCTATCTAGTATCCGCACGATTCAAAGCTTCAACGCAGAATGGATGCATGCTAAAAAATACGACGAACTTCTGACTCGTGCCAAAACACAAGGTGTAAGAAAGGCGCCACTATCCGGATTACAGTGCTTTCTAGGTTCATTCATAATGTTTTCGGCGTACACAATATGTTTCCGCTACGGGGCCAGCATGTTCATGAGTGGTAGAATTGATAGTCCTGGTGAAATAATAGTGTAAGGATCCCTGGCCTTTTTTGTATGAATTTATTGGTAGATTTATCATTGACACCTACAGTGTTTTCTATGCGGCGCTGTTCGGAATAGGGTCTTTTGCGGCTCTCGCAAGCCCGATTCAGGCCATGGCTAAAGCCTCTGCTGCAGCCTCAATCATATTCCAAGTGATTGATCGCCCCCCGCTAGTCGACTCTCTCTCTGATGAAGGAGAGTCTCCCCTTGAACTCCCGGCAGGTGACATTGAATTTCGGGGCATCCAGTTCGCATACCCCGGTGGCGGGAACCGCGATAAGTCTGTGGTGCTTGGGGGAAAAATCGGTTCACCGTCATTAGATAGCCCATATTTAGAAAATGAAGATGGAAGCTCAGGTTGGGATGCTGAGGGGTTAACCTTGAGCTTCCCACGCAACAAGACAACTGCAATAGTAGGCCCCTCAGGCGCGGGTAAATCCACGATTGTGGCGCTGCTTGAGAGATGGTATGAGCCGCAGATGGGCAGCATCTCTATAGGGAATACAGATATCGCGGATCTCAACCTACGGTACTGGAGAGGAAAAATTGGGTTTGTGACGCAGGAGCCATTTCTTTTCAACGACACGATTTATCAGAATGTGGCATACGGATTGCAGGGAACAATGTATGAAGGCGTGTCTGGGAGCGGGAAAAGGCAAATGGTGCATGAGGCCTGCGTCGAAGCCAACGCGGCCGAGTTTATCAATGAGCTTCCGGACAGGTATGATTCACTGGTTGGGGAGGGTGGTATCAAGCTCTCCGGGGGGCAGAAGCAGCGAATTGCAATTGCAAGGAGCATCATCTCTAAGCCACCAATCCTGGTGTTGGACGAGGCAACCAGTGCCCTTGACCCAATTAACGAGCAAATAATCCACAGGGCTCTTGAGACAATCTCGAAGGGTCGGACAACGATCATGATTGCACACCGTTTGTCAACCCTTAAGAACGCAGACAAGATTATTGTCCTCGAAAAGGGCAATATAGTTGAGAGTGGCACCCATGCAGAGCTTATGGAGAACGCAGCCGGAGTGTACCGGGCATCAGTTGGCTTGCAGTCTTTAGTGATTGATACTCCAGATGAGGAAGATCCATTCAGGGATCCAGAAGATGAAGAGGAAGACATAATTGTGATTCCAGCGGAGGGGGCGCGCATTCTGGCCACAGGGGAACCTGTCACCACTAAATGGAAGAAGATGGGTATTTTTTCGCTCCTCTGGCTAATTTTGAGGGAGCAGTCGAAACTATGGCCGATTTATACGGCCGGCGTAGCTGGATCTCTTGGGTCTGGTAAGTTTTCAAGTCGTACTTGTACCCGCGAATATAAATTACTGATTTTATCTAGGAATTGCTCTCCCAATGTCAGGACTTCTGTTAGCGAGTTTCTTGATAACCTTTGATCTTGCACAAGCTGGAGAGATGACCTTATTCGACAAGGCCAGCACCTTTTGGGCGCATATGTTCATGGTTCTAGCGGTCGGCACTGGTCTAATGTGTTTCCTCATGGGCTACATGCTTACAAAATCCTCCTTTGTATGAAGACGCATTTTCGCTTTCATTTAACTATTTCTAACACTCATCAGATCTCAGGCAGCCATTACCGTTCAGAGTACTTCCGAAATATCTTATCTCAGAAGATCCCCTTCTTTGACAAGTCTTCCAACTCTTCCGGTGAACTCACCTCCAAGCTCAACATTTACCCCGGCGCCGTCCAGGAGCTCATCGGCACTCCCGCCGGTCTCGTGGTCTCCTCATTTGCAACCTTTGTCTCCTCTTGTGCAATCTCTATCTATATCTGCCCGAAACTTGCGGGCACCGTCCTCCTGGCCTGTGTTCCATTGAACCTCCTTGCGGGTTGGGCAAAGATTTGGATCGAGCGACGATTCGTCAGCGACTCTATGGAAGTGTTTGCGGAGAGCTCACAATTTGCAACTGAGGCTGTCGGAGCCTACAGGACCGTATCATCCCTCTGCTTAGAAAGACCAATTGTGCAACGTTTTAGGAAACTTCTGAGCGGCCATGTGAAGAAGCAATCCTTCAGGGTCTTGTGGTCCTCCGTCTTCTATTCGGCCATGGAGTCATCGACAATTCTGGCTTCGGCTTTTACGTTCTGGTGGGGGGGAAACTTGATCATACGAAAAGAGATCAGCATTTTTCAGTTCTATGTGGTATATCTAACCGTGCTCCAAGGAGGTGATGCGATAGGGAACATGTTCACTATCGCGAATAAGATGGCCCTAGCCATTCTTTCGGCAAACAAAATGTTTGAAATTCGACCAGCTCAAGGTTTTAAACCGTTGGGTAAGCGGTTAAATCCGCAGGAAAGAGGGGGTTGTACGATTGAGTTTAAGAACGTTGATTTCGGATATAACGATAGAAACCTTAACGTCTTTAACGGCCTCAACCTAAATATAGAGAAAGGGCAGTTTGTGGCGCTTGTTGGTCCTTCTGGGTGTGGGAAAAGCACAATCATCAGTCTACTGGAAAGGTATACCCTTAAGACCCGAAGGTATTTCCGCTTTGGCGAGTCTAATGAAATACAGATTCTACGATATCAGTAGGGGAGATATTCTCATTGACGGGCAGAGTTTGGCGCCAATGGACGTGGGGGCATATCGCAACGTAGTGTCGCTTGTTGCACAAGAGCCGACTATTTACCAAGGTATCTCCATAACCTAGACACTTTTCGATCAACAGGTGCTAATATAAAATTATCACTCAGGAACAATTCGCGAAAACATTTGCATTGGCGCTGCACCAAATGTTAGTGAGGAAGAGATAATTCAAGCCGCACGAGATGCCTATCTCCACGATTTTGTATCATCGCTCCCAGATGGCTATAATACTCTCTGCGGAAACAGAGGAATTGGCCTCTCTGGAGGACAGAAACAAAGACTGTCCATTGCACGTGCACTCATCCGAAAACCCCGAATTTTGCTTCTTGACGAAGCAACCGCTAGCTTAGACTCGGATTCTGAAAGGGTAGGACCGAACCCCGCATTCTTAGCTTGCTGAAAAACTTACTTAGCGTGAAACAATAGATTGTGCAGAGCGCGTTAGAAGGAGTTGATAGAGAAAGTCGTCAAATGACAATGGTTGCTGTAGCTCATGTTTGTCTCCTCTCCTCGAAGTAATCGTCCATTTTAGATAATTGACTAATCCGCGGAAAACGTATAGAGAATCTCTTCTATCAAGAACGCGGATGTGATATTCGTTCTCAATGAAGGGAGGGTGGTGGAAAAAGGAACCCATGATACATTAATCCGCAAGAGGGGAATGTATTTTGAAATGGTAAGAGTATTCGTAACCCCCACCTCAAATTCTGGAATTACTAACAGATATTTAATTGAACGTGAAATAGTGTCAGGCACAGGCTCTGGATCGTTAGCCTATCATATTGTCGGAGGGTTCTTTATATGATTTTCCTGTATTCCCTCATATATAATGACTTGTTGCCTGTTTTTGTTGAATACCTTGTAATATGTACATATAATTTATTTGTGGCGCTCGGCACTTTGC
The DNA here is from genome assembly GCA_024713935.1 of Morchella eximia. NCBI lineage: Eukaryota > Fungi > Ascomycota > Pezizomycetes > Pezizales > Morchellaceae > Morchella > Morchella eximia. Next base: position 1,133,213 of record JAMGZG010000020.1, read on the forward strand.
CTAGAACAAGATGCTCCAATGCTGTAATCCGGAAAAATAAAAAGACCGATAGTTATGTTGATTCTCCCGGAAGTATGTAATCATTTCGCCGAAGTTAATCCGCAGCCACGGTTAACTAGCTCGGTAATCGTGGCACTCAATCATTACCATGCCAAGAAGGTGGCCGTGATCGCTTTTTTGTATTTGGTAGGTAGACATGACCGGGGTAAATTATTAGATGTCTAGAGTTGGTACTCTGTAGTTAAGGTTTATTCTGTGAATACCTACTCTACTTACCTACTTAATGCAGCATGACTCCATCGATTAAAACGCCATTCCTCCTACCAGGCACATACGAATACTCAACAACCACCGGCAGAAGCATCTACGGCGCACCGACCTCCGGATTCAACTGATCATCCACCCTGCCCCCCTGATTTCATTCATGTGGAGATTTCCCCGCACCCGCAGAGTTCTCCGCACTCTGTTAGGTACCCGCAACTAGTAAGACAAAACAAGGCGAGTCTGCGACCATTACGGGTTAGATAGAGCTGGGCAGGTGGAGCAGGTAAATAGCCGTATACATATATCAACGCGGTCGCCTGCTCTCTCTTTCCCATCACCCTTTCCCACAACCACCCCTATCAGCGCAAAATGGATGTCAAAGGCAAAGACACAGGTGTATCGGAAGAGGATGCGGCGCGCATGGCAGCGCTTGCGAGCTATGTCCCTGATACAGATGAAGAAAAGAGGCTGGTTCGCAAGATTGACTTCTATCTAATGCCGATGTTGTGGATCATGTACATCATGAACTACATTGATCGTACCAACATCGGGAATGCACGAATCGCGGGAATGGGTGATGATTTATCGCTTGACGACCAAGAATATGCGTGGGTGCTAAGGTATGCCTTCCATATGGATCCAGAGGGATAGGGAGAGGCTAATTTGATGATAGTATATTCTTCTTTGGTTATCTTCTCTGCGAGGTGCCGTCAAATATGATTTTGTCGCGATCGCAGCCATCTATATTTTTACCGGGAATTATGCTGGTCTGGGGCGCACTCAGTGCCGTTATGGCCGTCAGTCATACTTATGGTGCCCTGTTGGGCTTTAGATTTATTCTTGGGTATGCCCGCTTATTGGAATTTCTTTTGCTCTCTTTTATTGATATTGATGTTGATACTGGTGGCGACTAGATGCATTGAGTCTGGTTTCTTCCCAGGAGTGCTGTATCTGCTCAGTTGTTGGTACAAGAAAGGAGAGCTTGGGAAACGCTTCGCGATCTTCTATTCCGCTGCCATTCTGAGTGGTGCATTCGGAGGACTATTTGCAGGTGCAATCACTGGCCATCTGGATAACGTTCATGGTATCCATGGCTGGCGCTGGCTTTTCATAATTGAGGGAGCCGCCACCGTCGGAATTTCCTGCATTGCCTTCTTCGTTCTCCTAGACTTCCCAGCTACTACCAAGAAATTCACCGAAGCCGAGCGAAACCTTGCGGTTATCCGGCTGCTTCATGATGGAATGGACTCTGGCCGAACATTGAAGAGGATGTCCCATAAAGAGGCTTTAATGTCTGCCGTTGTGGATTGGCGGACATGGGTGTTTACATTCTTGTTTATGATGGTTGCCGGAAGTGGAACAATTTCATATTTTATTCCGACGCTCACCAAGAGCTTGGGATATGATACTGTAATGGCGCAGTACATGACTGTCCCGTAAGTGCCCCCCAAGCACACAATCCCCACCCCTTTCTTAGATACTGACTAATGCCTTTACTCCATGATACAGTATCTATGCAGTTGCTACAGTATCCTGTAACGTTCTAGCCTATTCCGCCGACCGCTTTGCTGAGCGTCGATGGCACGTAACCGTTGCTCTTTTTGTGGGATTTATCTCCTGTGTATTGACAGCAACAATCCCTTCCAATACTGTCCGCTACGTCATGATCTGTTTCACAGCCTCTGGGATCTGGTCTGCTCTCCCTCTGCTTCTCGCCTGGACTTCCAACACCGTTGAGCTCCCGGCCGAAAAACGAGCAGTCGTCCTCGCAATCGTCAACGCCTGCGGTAACTTCTCATCGGTATATGGATCCCGTATCTGGCCGTCATGGAATGCACCGAGCTATTCAGTAGGCTTTGGATGCACAGCAAGTTTCCTGGGAGCCGGTACGGTTTTGGCGGCCCTGATGCCAATCTTGCTGGCGAAGTGGAGTCATAAGATGACAGAAACAGAGAGAGCAATCATAGAGGCTAGAGAAGATAGGGAGGAGCAGTTAGAGAATGCCGGCGAGAGTTCGAGGGCGGTATGATTGAATGGCGGATATAGCTATCGTATTCGATGATTTATGATTGATTCTAGACATGTCAATAAAAAAAAGGCCCTTGCAGCGAGTAGAACTGTGTCCAAGAATTATTGTCCAAGCTGTTATCCGTGATGCCGTTTCGAGTCGAGCACGCCCAGCCTTTTGTGAACCATGGATCAACTTGCCCGCTGGTGGGGCAGTTTATTCGAGAATCGGTCATATATGGCAGAAACCCAATAACTGGAATCTCCGGGTGGATCAAGATAGAATTACCCATGAGGCATATATATCACGAGCACGTGCGTGTTACTCACAGCTAGATTGTGTAGAGATTCCAACTATTGTTCGGGGGTTATGAACCGGAAGGTGGTGAGGTGTGTAATTGATTGAATGAACTGTGTGGTGTGTTGACATGAAGACTACATTTATGTGTTAGGTTTTCGCATGGTTGAAGAGTGTTGACTTGATGGTTTGATCCGCAGGTGCCTTTCTTTCTCACCCAACCACAACCCCTTCTCACTTAACCACTTCATCGATGTATGCTTCTCTAGGTCTAACTAGATATAGGGAGAGATCATACTGGATAGAAACCCATGATGTGAGAAAGCGGACCACGATGTTTGTCAATACCTTCATCTACCTCAAGATTTTGCAAGGCGAAGTTAAGTACTAGCGCTAGTTCTCGGTAAGTATGCCGGTCGGGCGGAAAGGCTAAAGTGCGTGCTAGGCCTGTCAGCGGATAGCTTCATTTATTGACGTTGGACGTCGACTGGTACTAATCGTCTATACACGACTTATACTTATATCCAGTTGAATCCCGAATCCTATGAGTTGACGCCGGTGATCGTTTGATTACTGTGGGCGCTTACTAAAATTGTGTCGACCAAGTTACGGGTCCGTTGGGTGCATCCACATATGTAATATCAGCGAAAAAATGATAATCTATGAAGTTTAAAAGTTGCGAAAGCGGGAATATACGTATTGACAACAGCCGTAAACCTGCAGCTGTGTATCTTAGCTAGCTATAGAGCAACAAGATACTTTCAGTCCGAAATGGAAAAGAGAAGAGGGGCCAGAAGATAAGCTCTTCTGACGGTTTAGAAATTACATGCGTCGCAGTCGATATTTAGACTTATACTCAGACACGAGAATAACCCAGATCGATCATAAATCGGTTTCTCAAAGAGCAAAGCCGAATTCATCAACGTTGCCTGGGGTATATTGAGAGACACGGTGATTAAGAAACCAACTAAAAGGACACCCCTACATATATACAAGTGGAATGCAGCCTTCGGCCGCAAATTCTCTAAACCTTAAGCTCAAAAGGGAGGAATAATACTGTCAAATATATGCAATGTCCAATCTATCTACGAAATCAATTATCCATGATATCTACTTGGACTATAGATCTATATTAACAGTGTAGACCACCAACTTATGGAAGTAGATGCTACATATATGTCGCATCCCTTCCGAACTCGGGAGTTGCTCTTTGTCCATTACACACAGCAGCCCTGGTAGGAGGAGGTCAACCAATGATAATACCACAGCGAGGAAGATTATACTATTTAGATGTCAAGATCGATACCAGATGACATTTGGATTTTCCAGATTCCTCAAAGTCGTGCTGATATAAGCCCGGCTCGGAAGTTGCGCTCGAAGCTTTCGGCTGATCACAAAACCCGAGTGACACTCTATGAATCTGTAGGGCTATGGCTTGGCACCCCCACCAACAGCGGCCCGGATCACACTAGTTCCGGCTCTAAGAAAAAAAATCCAACCTTTTCACTCCTCCCGCCTGCGTAATGAAGTTAAAGATACCCACAGGTACTCTACCGTGTGTAAGCATAACTTCCATGAAGATCAAACGTGTCACTTGGCCCCTCCATAAAAAGAAAAGGAAAGGAATGTTGCGTTGAATACGGACGGCATTGGTTGGGTGGAGTCAGCGAGTGAGAATTGGTTAATCTGCAGGGGTTGGTTGGGGTTGGACGGATGCCACTGTTCCGAGTGATCCGAGAAAAAAAACGAAAATGGGCTACTACTTACTGTATGGGCCATAGGGTTCCCCGCTTGATGCCCGGATTTCAAATCATACTTAACGGTGACTCAACGTCTTTTTTCCCTCCTCCTCCTCTTCCATTTATTGAGACATTCTGCTGCTGCCCCGACCTTAATCCTCCCTCTTCCTCATGCATCCCCCAGTGAATCAACTATTTTAGCTACTTGATGTTTAAAGTTATGCTACCCAAAAACCAAGAGCACCAGTTACTACACGCATGATGTACTTCATGTCGTACAAATTCTTCCCTATGCGATACTCGACAATCTGGCTTTTTCAACTGACCGGGGGGGGGGCATTGATGCATTATCAACCATCAAAAGAACCTTTAATCCCCCAAATATACATTCTAGGATCGAATATCGACATACAGAGGGACGATATATAATATTTGTTTCGCTCCAGTTATACCCACCGTCACTTCTCTCTAAGAACTCCTTTGATACCCCCCTCCTTTCTTATGGCATTCTCTTGTTTCTCTTTAGTATCATGACGTTCAAGCATCTTCCGCCGAGATGGGACTTGATACCAGCCTACAACCTAGCTATGGTAACCCTCTGGAGATCTTCACTTACCAAACCAGAAGCCGGCTGTGCGGGAACTAAAGCAAACACATGGATAATGAGGAAAGGGTTTAGGACTATACATCCATCCACGAGAGAGACTGACATTCGTGCCGCGAAGGGTACATGGAGGAACACGCAACAACGACGAACAGTGGGTGGATGCAATGTGGGCGAGGAGGTCGAGGAGGTTTGCCAAAGAGGATAGACAGAAGGGAGAAGGGGAAAAAAGGATGAAGATAAATAAGACCTAAGCGAAATTAAGGAAAAGAAGGCAGAAATTCTTCGGGTGGAGGTGGACAGCAGCACTTTGGAGGTCTAGGTGGAGAGAGTTGGGATCGAATAAATCGGCGGGAATGTGCAATAAGAGGGGGAAATCAAGAGACGGAAAAACACAGGAGAAGAGGATACCAAAATCTCATCGGATAATGAGCGGATAAGATCATCCACCTGGAGGGAGGGAAGGGGGAGGTGTATTTTCGCCGTTATAATCCGGAATAGTAAACGGCGGGGCAATCAGGCGGAACTAATCGACAATCGATCAACCCCCCAACTCGGACCGGACGGCCCATCCCATGGCAGGAAGATCAAGATGAAGATCAACATCAAATCTACGCTCTAAGCCTTTACCCCGACCAATACCGCCCAATTCCAGCCGGCGGAGGCTCTATCTCCATTACCCTAGCTGGCCACGGAACAATCGGAACTGCACATACATATATATAGCTGCGGATAAATGATTTTCCATCCAGCCGCCGCTCCCCCGTACATAAAGCAACTCTTTCCAAAAGAAGTGTAGAAGGAAACCGGAAGATTGCTACCTAGTATGCACGCTTCGCCAGCTGCGGGCGCGTAAAAAAAACCCGTGCGGTAAGAATCACGCTGTGTCACTCGGCCGTCAAACTACTACTGCGTGAGTGGGTTGATGGAGGGCTCGGATGATAATAATAATGATGATGATGTGCACGCACATACGTCACGGAGTAGGCGCGTGCGGTGGCAGATATAGGGTTATCTAAATTACATCGCCCGTGAACAGACAATCTGTAAAGCTAACTACATGTACCTAAGTAGGTGCGCGGTGGACAGCTGGGCAAGAGTGTGGGGGAAATGGCGTACGTAAAAAAAGACGGCCAGAGGGCTGAGACCACTGGGGAAAGGAACTCTGTGCTTTTTTCCTTTCCAAATCTTCAATGGCTTAGCTAGCTAGCTACTTGACGACGCGATATATATAAGTAATCAATCAATCAACCAGATCGGCCTAGGAAAAAATAAAAATAAAATAAAATTTGGTTCCTGACATGTTCCGAGGGGACGTAGGTGCTGTATATGCACAGTACATCTTGAGATCGTCGATACCCCCAAAGCCCGCGCCCTGGCCACCCCCTGGCTGATCTGGTCCCGGAAATAATTTTTTTTTCGTTCATAAATCGCCCTGCATTGCGTCTGGCAGATAGGCAGGCAGACAGACAGGACACATTACATACATGATCTCCTACACATCCACATCCAGTAGTACGTACATCAAACCCAGGGACCCGGTCTGGCACACATCACAGCGAATCACAGCCAGCTAGCTTCCCCCGACGTGTCACAACGCAACTCGTATAGTACGGTAATGTACTTTGGTTATCAAACATAATACACCCACCACCACCCACCCTACCGCTTCCTGAGGTAGAGAGAGGGCGGGATGATGATAAAAAAAAAAAAAAGAGAGATAAAGAGAGAGATAGAGAAACCAAACAACCCATCGATGTAGTTAGTTAGTTAGTTGTAACAAGTCAAGACACCTTCGGAATAAAAAAAAAGAAAGGAAGAAATAAACGCCGTCCGCCAACAGTAAGAAATATGAGTACTAAAGCAAGAGAAGAAGAAAACAAAAAAGAAAAATGAAGTAAACAGCTTTTCCACCCCCCACTCCCCCATTCCTTAGGCCATTCACCCCACCCCGTACAATAAAAACCATCGACCAAGAAAACAAGAAAGAAAAACCCAGGACATGACCAACAAGAAGGGATATAAAACTATAATGTTAGAAACCCACGCACAAACATACCTAAAGAAATAGCCCTGTGTGTGGTGTGTTTAGAAGAAGGAGAAGAAGAAAAAAATGTACAAAATGCCATTACTCAAAGAAAGCAGATAAAAAGGACAGTCAGGAATCCATGCTCCCCCCATAATTTTCCCCTGCCGCTAAAAAGAAGAAAAGTAGAAAAAGAAGGTGTCACCCATACACAACGCGTAAAAGTATACTTATAGACAGACATACCACCACTACCACTATGCCATCACCTATAAAACACAAAAAAAACAGAGAGAGAAAAACTCCATAGGTATCACATTATTTGCTTCCCGCCGCCTTCGAGATGCCAAGCCCAATCGCCACGGCGCCTATTATAAAAATGAGCGCGCAAAGCACCTTGATGATGATCCACTTCGTCTTCTTCTGCATCACCTGCTTCTGCATAAACCTCCTCGCGGGCCACACCGAGCACGCCTCGAGCTCATTCATCGACTGCCGTGGGTGCGGGTGCGTGTTTGTCCTTATCGGCATCGGGTACTCCTTGTGCTGCGGCACGCTATTCGTCGAGTCCGTTGGGTGGATCGTGATGACGACCTTGTCCGAAGCGTCCCGCTCCTTGTCCTCGCAGGCCTTGACCACAATGGTTGGCGTGGGCGAGCGCACATGGTGGTGCTGTGCGTCGAGCTCGTTCTCGGGCTCCTCGGCGATCGTCGTGGTTGACGAGGGGAACTTGACGAGCGGGGGCGGCGAGGGCGAGTGCGAGTGCGGATGAGGAGGCGGTGATGGTGAGATGCTGCCGCTGTCGGTGGTGCTGTATGAGGAGAGCTGGTATTGTTGCTGGTAGTACGGCTGCTGGCCAGCTGCGGGAGGGGGGAGCTGCGGGGACATGCTGCGTCTGTAGGGGTTGTTGGATTGTACCTCCACTACCATTGTGTACTGTTTATTGTTTCACGACCAATAGGGAGCCCTTCCTTGCTGTGGTGTTTGTGCTGGATGGATGGAATGTGGCCTTGCTTCGTTCGAGAAGCTTTACGTATGTAGTATCGGACCGGGGGTGTGTGTAGGGTAGGAGGGTGACAGTCGTTAAACGGTGGTGGGCTTTTTGTTCATGAGCAAAGCCGTCAGCAGGGGGAACCAGAGTATGTATGTAGGAGTATGTGTGGTGTGTGGGGGATTCGGCAGATACAATGGGATGGGGGGAGGAGGGAGAGGTTTGTAGGTAGGGAAGGGGACACAGCGTACATATGTAAGAGTAGTAGCCATTTTAAATTTCCAAGGGGAATGATATACATACAGATCCAATACCAATACCAGCAGTACCTACCGTTGATCAAAGAATGACCTTTTTTTCTCTCCGTGCACGCCCAATTGGGACACAACAAACATGCGAGAAGCCGAACAAGAAGACGGGTCCACGCAGATGGGGATGATGGTTGATTATGAAGGTTGAAGGGACAGTCGAAGATTATGAGGGAAGAGGGGGGGGGGGTGTGAAACTGAAGGAGGAGGAGGAGCAGCAGCAGCAGCAGCAACAGCAGAAGGGGAGACTGACTGTCGACCTACTACTACTACCTACTACTACCTACTCTACTACTACTGCAGAAGGTAACCAAGGGTATTGCTGGGAGTCTAAAACTGCTGGGACAGAGAGAGTGACTGGGATTTGGGGGGGGTGGGAGTGGCTGCGAGTAGCTAGACTCCTTATTCCACCTGATGCACTGCACGGACTGCCTGCAGTTACGCACACCGCGGGTGCTGCGTATGATAATCTCTAGACACTTTCACTACAACTGACTACTACGTTAACAAAAGCCTGGGGTTCATCCAAACCAAATGAACTGGAGAAGCTGGCGCTACCAGAAACCCTATGGCGCGTGTAGTGTACGTAGGTAGTAGGATTGAGGAGGAGGACGTCGACATCATCCAAGGGAAAAAGGGAACAGACATCCAGAAGAAGGGCACAAATAAGTCCCTACGTACCTCGAATATGCACTCACCCACTACCACCACCACCCTCCCTCACCCCCAATTCTTCCCTTTCTGCTGCTTCATCGGCCCTTGGGGCTTAGAGAAGGTAGAATAGGAAGGGAAAGAAAAAAAAAAGATCCAAAAAGTAAAAATAAACGGCACCAGATATCATGCACACCCTCTCCTCCGCCGCCCAGGGGAAAGAAGCCCGACCTCACTCACTTTCTCACTTCCTCCATCCATCCATACATCCACATCCTCACCATCCATCCATCCTTCCCATCCATCCACCTCTTCAGCCAGACCTGAACTGCACACGGTTCCCTTTCTTCCACCCAATCGCTCACTCTCAAAAGGGGCATAAGGTGGGCGTCGTCGAGACAGACGACACACTACGCCCTTATCCCCCTTCGGACGTCCTACTCTAGGTACCCTGTCACGGTCGTCCACCACCCCTGCGAGTCACCAAATTTCCCTTGCTTGGCCCCACGGTTAAGGTTATTTACGCGTTCCGCTAGCCCGTTTCAAGCGCGTCGACTGCCGCTTTCGGAAATCCGTGCCCACAGCGACGGGTCGGGCCTCCGGGGTTGTGGTGATTTCGATCTTGCTTTGCTTGCTTGCTTTGCTTCGAACCTTTCTCACTCTCTGGCTGGCTGGTTCGTCTACATACGAGAGAGTACCAACCTAGATGTAGAAAAGTCCTCTATGTCTAGGCTACGACATCGGAGGAGGAGGTTCTGTTGTTATCTCCCATCCATCTCTATCTCTACATACCAACGTGTTACTCTCTCTCTTAGTAGGTACTCTCTCTATCTTAGACATTAAGCGCACCCCCCATGTAGAAATCGTAGACATATCGACACCCAGAATAACCTGCTACATAGAGTACATACTCTAAAACCTCTCCCATTGCGCCGCCCCCGATACTCTCTCTACATCCTCTGTCATGCAGCCCAACGCACGCCCAGCCCCCAGCCAACCAGCCCAATTGAACGGAGTATCCCTCGGACAACGCCACGATAGCGCTGAAACAAACAGCAGCAAACTTGACCGAGTAGTAAGAATCTGGCTTAGTGCTAGCCACCTAACCTACCTACACCCCGCGAGAGGAAAAAAAACCCCGCCTCGAGCGACGACGCAAAGAGAAAAAAAAAAGGATCAAGATCTGCGCGCCAGATAAGGTGTGCTGCATCACGACTACCACCGCCGCTACCTACTGCTCTACACACCATTAGATTGTTTATTCCACTGCAGACGCGAGCGCTTTTTACCTTAGGTACAGTAGGCTGGTCAGTAGCAGCCCTCATCTACTCTAGCATGTGTATAGTAGCATCGCGGAAATGAACGGAAGGGAAAAAAAACCTTGTTGCCAAACCTTCAATTCTGGAAAAAAACCGGGAAGAAAGTGTTTCACTCCCAGGGGCTACATACAATTTGCGCGATAGCATGCATCGCATCATACTTGTGGTAGGAGTATATATTTAAATTTAATTTCTAGAATAGAGCAGGGTGGTTTCCACTCTTCGCGCGCTTATCACTCCAATTAAGCGCAGCATGAAACCCGCGCGCCTATGGTACAGCACCCCTCATTCGCACGATCCGCGACTCTCCTCTTCCCCGCCCCCACGGCGGTAGCGCAGTCCAGACCCCATCTTACTTACATGTATCTACCTAGAGATCTTCCTCGCCCATCCCTGTACTCTAGAACTTAACCTAGGTACTACCTAGGGACGGACCCCGCATTCTCGCGAGTACATACATAGGGTAGGCATGTAAAACCCAAACCTCACCGGTAACTAGACTTCAGTACATACGCACGCAGGTGCACACCAGCTGAGTAGGAATAAGCTTTCGTCCGGTTTCCTGACGATTAGTAGGGTACGATTGTCGGTGTTCATAGCGGAAGATGGTGGTGGCTTCGACTCCATGTAGGTAGGTACTTTGGCCAGCAGCGCCGCCGCAGTGCCTCCTCTACCATCTGCATGTAGTCTTCCGGTGTGTGGATCTCTGCCTCCACATCCACATCCACACAAACCCAGTTCCCGGGGAAGTTGTAAAGAGAACCCCATCAGATACCCTAGAGTGTATTCGGACGCACGGAAGCACTTCCAAGCGATATGACAGGTATCAAAAACAGTTTTTCCCCACATCCACATCGACAAGTCTAGAAGCCCTTTCTACATGTCTGTGTCTCTGGTTGGTAGAGAGTATGTATGTAGTATTCTAGAGTATGTCACCGCATGTGGGCAAAAACCCAGTTTCCAGTTCCTTGGGGAGGTATTTTTCCCGGCGGGTTGGTTGGTGGTGGCGATTCTGAGGCAACATAGAGTCGTGGTAGTTCGTCTGGTATTCTGATCAGATCGTGGTGGCTTGTGGTGGGTCGATTCAACGGGTTGGGCCGGCCGACCGCGCGGGTGAGATGGAAACTTGGTTTTTGCGCCAGAGAATCTAGGTTCTAGGATACGTAGCGGTACGTATGTTTGTAGCAAAGATGTGTATGTAAAATCGCTCACATCACGGCCTTCCACTTGCTCAACTGTCTTCAATGGTTAGTGTGGGAGGTGAGAGGGCGGTAATGATCAAAGAGACATCATTCCATGTCTCGCGCACTCTCGGTACCAGGTAGGAGACATGTTTAATACAACCCAAACTTAAGCAGTGCAGGCTCACGCGGCGCGTGCGTGTCTTGTGGACCACTCTGCTAGAGTACCTGCCCTATGACTCCAGCCCCGAGCCAATGCAGAATGCTCCCTTTGCTATCGCTGGTTTCTGGTTTCGGGCGCTTTCAGTTTAAAGCTTGTTTGCTCCGGTCGGGTCTGTGTCTTGGCGGGATAAAGTGCGGGGTTGATGGACGATGGACAGTTTTGACTCTCGGGATGGGAAAGGATGGGATGGGATGGGATGACAGACAGGTTCTAGACTGTTTCCCCACAGAGCAAGCCGAAGAACTAACTTTCCTAACCGACGACGTGCTTTTCGTCCGCTCCCCTCATCACGATACACCCGTGTGCATAGTATATCTAAGAGGGGCAAAAGTAGAGTATATTGGGCCGTGCCGTAACGTGCACCTGTAATTAAACTTCCCCTGGTCACGCTGCATGATAGGCAATGGATGATAGATGATTACTTGACCTTCTCAATACCAAACAGCCGTGTAGATTGATGTTCATCTCCCGGTTGCATGCTGTCCGGTAAGGGATGCTTCTTTGGTAGGGGTGGTGAATAACCCTAACCCTGCATATATCTCCTCGGGGTGACGGTGCGTGTGCATATGGTCTGTTCGTTTATCGATAGTGGGTGGTGTTAGGGCCGAGCTCGGTCTTGCCTGAACGAATTAAGCTTTCTGTCAGAGGAAAGAACTCTTGATACGTTAAATGGCAAGACAAGTAGCAGAGACCAGTAATCGATACATCAAGTCCCTTCCACACAACAGTCCCTTCCTCCTCGCTCTACACGGCACTCCCGCAAACACAAATGAGCTATAACCGGAAAATGCATAGACAAGCACTGGCCAGAGGAGGCCAGTTATCCATATGTACGGCCTCCTAGCTCCACATTTCCCCGGAGACTCGAGTTCTATCTAATTAACCTCCGAGAACCGCAGCGAAGCCGGGGCCGACACACACCGGCGAGCGCTTCTAAACACACTGCCACGAATACATGCAGTGCACCCCCCAACCCCGATCAACGGAAGCGAAAACTACTGCCCCGAACCTCATTCCCGCCTCCGATTTTGATTTTTTTCCTGCCCCGCGCTCACAACCCACCGACACGCTCTTGGCAACACACCCCACCACAAATGCCAAGAATTAGTACCGCATCCCAGAATAGTACCGCGTCCAGAATAGGCATCGGCCTGTACTGGTCTGGATTCTGGGACGACAGTACAAAGGTGTTGATTTCTGAGACATGTACCAGCACTGCAGAGCTGGAAGTAGGAGAGTGTTATTATTTGGTCTGTTTTCAGCATTGGTGATTGCGCGTGGGCCTGGTGACTGTCGGCCGGCGGTGCGCGACTGCCCCGTCGCGGCGAACCCTAATTACTCAAGACTTAATGCTTTCAACACTTTCTTTGCTCACACTGCGCCGTCTCTAAGCCAAAAGGCCATAGAGACCGGGAACAGACGAAGGGATAGATATTCTCCCCCAGTGCCTGGGATCATGAAGTATCACTCGGTATTTCGTCCATGTGGGGCCTACCGTGCTCCCGGCGCCGGCCCGGATAAGAGCAGAAAGCGACTCGCGGTGGATTCGAAGGGCCGGCCGGGCTATTACACCGCAACACGTGCACGCTAATGCTCTCTATCTACGCAGGAAGACGCCGGAAGTCCTCGGTAGAGCATTAGAGGTCCGGTTACTGTGCTCACTGCGCTCCTCGCGTTTGGTCGTGGGATGTGTTGCACGATGCGGGTGAGAGCGAGGGTGAGGGTGTCTAGTAGGGTGGCCGGCGTAGTGGGAAAGGCTTTCTTTGCACTGTCAAGCGAGATGAATGCGCTAGATAGACTGGAGGGTATTGATTCGGGGTACGTACTTGAGTGTTGTTAGTCGTATTCCTGTTTTAGATAGGTCGATTATCAGATTATCCACGACTGGTCTGGCTGTGTACATATGTGCGGCGGATCATGAGGCTGCAGCAATCATCTGGGGTGGGTCTGAAGTTTTTGGTGCTTCTGCGCCGAGTCTGGCTTCAGGGTTCGGGGAGGAAGGATGGAGGAAAAGTGGATGAAGGGAATGTACATGTGCATAGTTACGTCTATATAGAAATAGAATTGATGCGCGGTCTTTGGTACTGTTTAGATCTACTATTAGAAGCTTTCTTATGTATAGAGAAATTCCCCGAGTGCAAGCGTAATGTTGCGGTAAAATTGTTGACATATGTCGTTGGGTCATATCTTGTCACTCGGAAGACATCTTCTACGTTGCAATATTTCAAGACCAGCAAACACGATCTAAAACACCACTTATAAAATGCTGTTAAGGGTTAATGTTATCAGGTTAATTTTCAATATCGACACTTTATGGGATTACATAATGATGTCTTAATAGAAAGTGTTTTAATGGCACAGTTTTCGATATACATGCTCTGAAATAACACGCGCATGATGCAAAATGACACTATGATCGAAATAGAAAGTCTACCACCTCTCTATCATCCACTAGAAAAATTGAAAATCAAAATAGTCTCCTAATTTATTTCACGTGCACTCCAAATTAAAAAAAAAAAAAAGAGAAAAAAAAAGAAAAATCAGAACAAAAGGTACTGCAACGACTTATTGCTGATTGTGCGTTGCTACCCCCACCCCTGGTTTGAACCCAGGACCTTGTGTGTGTCCTGGATAAACACTCGGTGTCTAACCCGACGAGCAGTCTACCACTAGACCACTCGCCCATGGTGAATTCTGCGCCGGAGTGATACTTGTCCTTGGCAATGTGCCAAGATGAAGTAGAACCCCTAACCCTTTTTATCCATCCATAATGGTACTTGCTCATAACAAACTGTGTCATCACGCATCGACATGTATTATTGTAGAGCACTCCTAGCGAAAACTGTGTTATTTTAGACCTTTTCCGTTTTCTTAAATGATGGGATTTTTTTTTTTTTACACTGGAGGCTTTTAATTTTACAGGCTGATATCTAGGTCACAGAAGATTACAGCTCGTATGTTCCGAAAGGTCTCGAGACTGGGATTTTTCGATCCTATTTTGTCTCTTTTTTTGTCTTTTTTTTTTGTCTTTTCCCATTCATTCTAGCTATGACTTGTTTTGTCTTGTATTTCTGGACAAAGTCTCGAGACTTGTGCTCATCAAAAATGCTCCTCTATATCTCGAGCGTTGTTGGCTGCTCTCCGTGTTCACGTCTCGCGGGGTCCTTCTCTAACTGACGGAAGTAGATGTCATGTAAGGTGGGTGCAAGAAGGGACGTGTCAAGGCACTTTTTACGATTATGGCGGATGATGCTGTCAAGGGGTATGGTAAAAGGACGAGTTAGTACGACTGTTTAATATTATGACGAATGATGTTTTGTGATTTCTACTTTCTCTCTCCTTATATAGCTGTGAAAAACAAAGGAAATTAATCTCTGCTTTCTATGGCTTCCATTCCATAATGAAGCCATAGCTTACAGTACTAGAGGAAGTGAAAGGAAGTGAAAGAAAGTGAATAAAGAAATAATCTAAGGGAAAATTGTCTGATAAAGAAAAATAAAGAACGGAAAACCGGAAAGAAAAACTATTTTCCCGAAGCAAAGAAACTGATTCGTCAGCTTTATGCTGACGGGAACCCTGTTCCAGCAGATACTACGTGCGAGTCCGCAGAGCCTTCGCTGGCTAGTTCTAGGCTGTGTAATAGTCTTCGTAGGCGCTCTCCATTGTCCTCTATGGTGATTTTATCGTCTTCCTCTAGTATCGTCCACAATTGTACGGGGTCTTCGTACGCCTCATACCGGGCGTACATCCTGGCGTTCATGGCGAATAATATTAAGCCACTGGCTAGGAGCTGCTTATGCTCCCATTCCCCTCATTTCAACGCTAGGTATTTGGGGGTATAAGGGGTAGGGGTAGAGGTATCGGCGTCGGGGGTGCTGCTGGTCAAGGTTTCGTTTTTAACTGGTCCGGCGAAGACCGTGACAGAGCCATCGTCACACAAATCATTGAATGTATAGGTACCTGACGTAATACACCAGAGCCCCTCAATTTGGAGAGCTTTCTTTATGCGGGATCGCCATGTGGCGTAATTGGTGCCATCTAGCTTTTCTACTTCCGCTACCCAACCCGGTTCAGACATATTGGGGCGTGATTTGGCGATTGGGGCGTGATTTAGCGACTGGGGCGTGGTTTGGCGCTTGAAGGGCTTACAACCTGTCAAGGTGGGTGCAAGAAGGGGCGTGTTAAGGGCACCTTTTACGATTATGGCGCCTTTGCTCTTTTTCTATAGCTGTGAAATTATTTTATCAGATCTGTAGAGAGAGTATTTTCTAGAAACCGAAATATATCAGACCATTTATGAAAATATCCGAAATAGAAAGAAATTACACCCTGCATAATCTGACCGGAAGAAATGAGAAATAAAGGACAAAGAAAAATCAAATGAAATAAAATTTTCGGAAGGGAAAACTATTTTGCGGAAGGAAAAGTAAATAAAGAAAAGAATTTCTTTGCTAATTCGTCAATTTATCCGTCGGGAACCCTGTTTCAGTAGTAGATACATAACTTTAGCTCTAGATGAACCGATGCAGTTATGATGGTGGTTTGTCTTGTCTCGTACTAATCTAGCCTGCCTTATCCGTCCCGAGAAACCGAGTGAGTAATTATGAGCCAATAACCCAACAAAAAGCTTCACACAGTGATATCACTCAGGATATTGTTGTTCACATATCCCCTGTTTTCTTATTAGCTGTTGAAATGCCACCTGATAAATATGCAGCAAACGGTTGAAGTTTAGGCACTGCCTGGGGGGAGATTCTACTAACCATTCTGACACCAACACCTACAATGCTGGTATTCTGGCATCTCAAGCCGGTCTCGAGACCGGATGCTATCTCCGACGTCATTTAAGACGATAGTCTCGGGGCAAGCGGCACTTCAAGACATCTCGTCTCATGGAGAACACCATCCGACATGGCAGGATCTGGTGGCACATTTCGGTGTCGATGGTGTTTGCCTAGGCCACCTAGTGAGTATAAAAAGACGATACGGAATAATGAAGGCTTACCTGTTTTATTTTAAATGGGGATTGCGAGCCTGACGGCTCGTCCCGTGATTCTTATTACATAATGTAGAAACAAATTTCTAAAGGTACATTTTCGGGTGGATGTGCCGGGTACTTGCCCCAGCACTTACCCTCGCGATCGGCTTGGTGGTGTTTAACCTTCAACGTGGAGGACGAGCTGAGCAACTTCGGATAGCAGTCAAGCGGACTGCATATTATTCCAAACACGGAGCTTGTTTGGTTGTTTGAAGTTGAGGGAAGTTCGCTCCTTAAATACCATAATGTGCTACATATTATTGACCACGTATCGTTACTTCGTTGTTATCCGTTAATTGTTAATTTCGATAATTGATGACACGCGGTGGCCCAGGCAAGTTGACTGACTACATGTAACTCAGTTATGTATACGAGTAATGCGAGGACAAACGGTCGAAGGGTCGAAGGACAGGTCACAGCGATTCGGCTGTTTCATTTGTAACCTTTGACTTGCTTTTGTTCTATTCTGATCATAATCATAATATATCACTCGAGCTGATTTTACTTCCATGGACTGAGCTTATGCTTTCAATTCTTCTGTGATTCATGTAGGACCAAATCTATACTGAACTCCTGGTTCGCTCCAAAATGACGACTACCCATCCACTCAATACCAAACCTTCCGATAGCGGAGATATGGAAAACAAAATTTAAAAACGCAACTGACACATTAACAAGGTAGATCTTGACGACCGAAATATACCTAGCATATCATGACCTGGTTCGCGCGTTTCGTAATATAATCGAGTCACAGATTAGAATAAGCGCATACAAGGCGGTGGAGTAGCCAGGCTAGCTAGCATGAGCCGACGTTAATAATTTATCCGGGATGCCTGCCTGCATTTATGCATTAATATTGACCACCTCATCTAACGGTATAACAGCTAGCAGCGGGTTAACTGCGCCTGTTGACCGCTTGATTAAGCGCCCAATCGAAATCCCGCCGAAGCCCGTCTGCGGCAACTGATCCGGGGGTGTCGATATATGCGTGGTCATGGCCGAGAAGGAGGATTGATTGGTTCACGACAAGCAAGGCAAGATAGGACATTGCTGTAGCGCGGTTTCCCAGCTCAGCCTATATGTCGGAGAGATTTAGCACTAACTGACCCTTTTTTTCTTTGCTGAAGGAGCCCGGCGGTGCTGGGAGCTTGGAATGCCATTCTTTAATAGTACATATACGACATGAGACGACTCAGTTAAAGTTGTCTTTTTAAATATATAGTAGTTTGTGGGGATATAAACTCGAATGGTAACTTCTATAAAAGCTTAGGTATTCACTAATAGCACAGCAAAAATAGTTCTCCTCTGGGTAGGAGTAGCTCTAGCTACACTACTCTTTCTAAAGACTCTACTTAAAAAACAAGAGGTAAACTGCGATACATATACTCCCGCAACCATTATCGAAGCTAACAAACCCACAAAAGCCCATTCCAACCTCCTTCAACGGCCGTCCCTGCGAGCCCCTTAAGCTCCGAAAAGACCCCTACATCCTCGGAATTCACGGCATAATACGTGCCATCAAGTCCAACGTCGCTGGCCGTCTCCCTCTCTCATTCATCGACCTCTTCAATGATCTCGGGCACACCTTCGGCGTAAAGCGTTTCGGCGTCCGCTCCATCATGACCCGCGACCATCGCAATATCCAAGCCATGCTAGCGACACAATTTGATGGTATTGCGGGGTGTCAAAAATAATGGGACGCAATGGGGCAACGAACACCGCAACGACCACCCAACCCCGCCCCCAACGAACGTCGATATGGAACAAAAATGCATTTTCAGTCTCTTGTATTTCTTATTATCATTTGTCGTGTTTGTTGTCTCTTTCCGGTGCACGCGGTGGGCCATGGTTGAGAGATTATATTGCAATGAATCCTGTTGCGTCCCATTATATTTGACACCCCGCAATACATAGCTAGCCTCCGCGCAAGCATCCCAAACATCCAAGCTCATAACCACAGATTTCGGCCTCGTCCACGAGCGCCGCGCGCACCAGGCCATTCTCGGCACACGGGGAATCTTCACGCAAGACGGCCCCGAGTGGAAAGAGCCCCGCGCGCTCCTCCGGCCCTCCTTCGACCGGGGGAGTGTTGCAGACCTCAGCGCCCTCGAAACCTTCGTCACCCGGATGATAGCGAAGATCAATGCCTCACCCTACAGCGACGGCTACCATGAGGTTGATCTCCAGGCCCTGCTTCTCGAACTGACAATGGACGCTTCTACCGACTTCCTGTTTGGCTCCCCCATCGGCGCACAGGAAGGCAAGGTCTCCGCCGAAGGCGAAATGTCGTTCTCAGAAGCTTTCGACGTATCTCAAGATGTGGTCTCGATCCGTTTCACACTGAACGACCTGTACTGGCTCGTAAACCCCAAACGCTTCCGCATCGCCATCACCGTCGTCCACAAGCTCGTCGGACACTACGTCACCCGCGCGCTGCAAAAGCACAGCTCCAACAGCGGCACAGACAAGCCATACACTAAAGACACCTCTACCACTGGCAAATACATTTTCCTCGAAGCCCTCTCCCAAAAGACCCAAAACCCCCAAGTCCTCCAAGACCAGATCCTCAGTGTCATGATGGCCGGCCGAGACACCACCGCCTCAACTCTTACATGGGCACTCCACGTCCTCTCCCGCCACCCGGAAGTACTCCAGAAACTCCGCAAAGAGATACTAGACACCATCGGCCTACAACCACCCACGCAGTCTGATCTCCGCGAGATGGTCTACCTACGCTACTTCCTGCATGAAGTACTCCGCATGTATCCCCCCGTCGGGATCAACTCCCGCAGCGCTCTGCGCACCACAACCCTTCCATACGGCGGCGGCGCCGACGGGAACGCGCCCATTGTCGTGCGGAAGGGTGGGAGGGTCATGTACTCCGTCTTTGCAGTGCACCGACGGGAAGACGTGTATGGTCCCGATGCTGGGGCGTTCCGACCCGAGAGGTGGGGGGAGAAGGCGATGAGGAAGGTCGGGTGGGCGTGGCTTCCGTTTAACGGGGGGCCGAGGGTGTGCTTGGGGCAGCAGATGGCGCTGACAATGGCGGAGTTTGTGCTGGTGAGGGTGCTACAGGCATTTGCGGAGGTGAGGGATAATGGGGTGCCGGGGGAGGAGGTCAGGTATGCGGTTAAGATTATTATGGTGCCCGGGCAGGGGTTGAGAGTGAAGATGAGGTAGAGGGGTGGGATTTGGTTGGTTGCTGTATGGAGTTCTATTTGTGCTTTCGTTAAGATATGTAGAATAAATAGAAATTAAAAGGGTTAGGGGTTCTGCTTCATGTTGGCAGTGTGCCAAGCTTAAGTATCACTTCCAGCGAAGCACCCAGTATGGGCGGGTAGTCTAGTGGATAGACTGCTCGTCGAGTCCGACACCGAGCGTACCCAGGATACAACAACACACGCATAAGGTCCTGGGTTCAAACCAGGGGTGGGGGTAGCAGTCGCAAATGTCTTGATAAGTCGCTGCAGTACCTTTTGTAGTTTTATAGAATTGTAGAACCGTTTGTACTTTTCCTTTTCCTTTCTTAATTGTAATAGGAACGCTACATGTAGTCACGGGGTTGCATCGCAGATCGAATATTTACGAGTGATAATTCATGACCAAAACAACCCTCTTCATTCATATGACCGAAACCAACGGTTCCACAAGCAGAACCCACATCTTTGCACCACGTAACAACCTCTACATACACTATTATCATTGACCACCAACTTAGCAAAATATATTTGTTTTCTTCCTTGCTGCTGTTACCGTGACCGGCAGTGTCCAGTGGAAGGAGTTATATGCGGTGCCTACAAATATAACAAAGCATTCGCCGGCGGCAGCAGCGCAGTGAGTGGTCACCTCTAGTTCTTCCAAGCAAACCTTTATAAACCCAAAAACCCATTCCACCAGCTAACAAAACCTCTAGACCGTTGGCGTTCTCGGCGGCTATGCGTCCCCCTCCCCTCTTGCATTTACCAAACCCCACTAACGCCCTCAGACCTTCACTATGGCGGCCATTCCCCCATGGGTCCCACATTCGGTATAGCCGCCGATAGCTCCCCCGAATATACCGTCGTCCTTCTTACCACCGAAGCCACTGTCACCGCCAACGCTTGCACAAATCCCACCCTCTTCTGGGCGCTCCGGAGTGGCGGCGGCGGCACATTGAATAATCCAACCTACAGCCAGCTAGCTACCCACAGCCCCCACCTAAAGCACCGATATCCCCACCGACACTTTCAGCAATACCCTCAAACACCAAGACCCCATAAGATGAGTTCCATGTTACTTCCCCAGAACTTCTCCCGACACCCAGGACATCGTTCGAATGAACAGTTCCACAGCATGAGTGAAGCGACCTATAGCTATCTGGCCAGGCTGGGTGTCACCTAAACTAGGAGCCGGCGAAGGATGGAGGAACGATGGCAGAAGCAGGGACAGTGGGGTCCTGAGGTGGGTACCGGGTGGGGTAAGCTGTTCATGTTGGCTCGGTTGCTATGTAAGCCTTTTCAGGCAGGATGGTCATTGGTCGCCAGATTAGGTTTAGCGTGGCGTAGTGGGCGACATCCCTTCGTCTGTTCCCGGTTTTCACAACTTGCTAGACTGTGCGCGGCGTGGTGATGTACTCGTACAGAAATCTAACCGCCGACAGCTGCTTCCAGCTAGGAAGTGGATTTTCTGTTTACATCAAGAAATCATATCCTCTTCAAATATTGGTGCGGGATTCTGGATATATTTGCGTCGCATCCACCCATTACATGCAGAATTGTGAGTGAGGCCCCCTATGGTACAATTTTAAAAAGATAAGTTATCCGATATGTGAGGATATCTATTTAAATAAACCTATATTAACCTCTTCTCTAAAAAGGCAGAACTTCCTCTAAAAACCGGCATCTCGACCTAATCGCTGAGAAAAGATAATTACTGGTGGGAAGGCAGCAGGAAGCCACAGAGGCCGCAAGGGTAGGAGGACGGCACACCTACGTGACATGAGTACGTCTAAATAGAATATTCAGGTATCTCTGTCATCACGAAAGGTTTCTATTGGCTGGTTAGTTACCTCCCATCACTGGCGGGCTATAGCTGTCGATAGACAAAGAATTGGGTGCATTAAGCTAGGGAGACGACATGTATGTATGGTTTCCAAAGTCATCAAACCGTGAGTTCTGTCATTATCATGATATACATGTAAACTAACCTCACGCGAGCAGGGAGGGGGCCCAGCATTCCGCGCAGTGGCAGGCGGCCCCGACTGCGTGACACAGGTAGCAGGCTATCACCCAAAACCTATCATCATCATCATCGTCCTCACCATCAATGCATCGGTTTCATATGGAGGTGGGTATGAGCGCAGTATAGCTCGCCCATACCCGTTTTCGCCAGATTCATGTGCATATTATTCATTAAACAATTCTATTTCCTAACTGTTACAAGCCCATCAATGAAAGAGATGATCTGAAGATGATGTTATGGAATTGGTTGCTGATTGATAGATTTAGGGATGATTCGGTGGGGAGGAGAAACCTCACGATATATAATTGTGAAGATCAATAATTTTGGGCTAAACCATTTTGAGCACCCTGCCCGGGAGTTTTTGGCAGCAAAAATACGGATATTTTGGATACCTTCTCTTTTAGCCCAAAATACAGGGATTAAAAGGATAACTTATCCCTCTGTAGTGGGGTCTGATCGTTTAGCGCGCTCATGCTTCATCTCGCGCATTAAAAGATGCACAATGTTTGTATGGCCCTTCGAAGTAGCTAGGCGGATTGGGTTCCAACCTCTCGCGTCTCGCGCGCCTATATCCGCACCACCTCGTAGCAAAAGCCGTGCAACGAGTTCATGGCCCACCGAAGCAGCGCAGTGAAGTGGGGTCCAACCTCCCGCGCTCTCCACGCTCACATCCGCACCCTCGTCTAGAAAAAGCTGCACAATGTCTGTATGGGCCTCTAAAGTAGCCAGATGTAGTGGGGTCCAATGTTCCGCGTCTCGCACGCCCATATCCGCACCCGCTTCTAGCAAAAGCCGTACAATGTCTATATGGCCCTCCGAAGCAGCCCGATGTAGTGGGGTCCAACATTCCGCGTCTACCGCGTCTACCACGCTCAAATCCGCATCCACTTCTAGCAAAAGCTCCACAATGTCTATATGGCCCTCCGAAGCAGCCCGATGTAATGGGGTCCAACGTTCCGCGTCTCGCACGCTCATATCCGCACCCGATTCTAGCAAAAGCCGTACAACGAGTTTATGGCCCTCCGAAGCAGCCAGATGAAGTGGGGTCCAATGATCCGCGTCTCGCACGCTCATATCCGCACCCTTTTCTAGCAAAAGCTCCACAATGTCTATATGGCCCTCCAAAGCAGCCAGATGTAGTGGGGTCCAATGTTCATCGTCTCGCACCCTCATATCCGTACCCGCTTCTAGCAAAAGCCGTACAATGTCTGTATGGCCCTCCGAAACAGCCCGATGAAGTGGGGTCCAGCATTTCGCGTCTACCGCGCTCACATCCGCATTCACTTCTAGCAAAAGCTCCACAATGTCTATATGGCCCTCTGAAGCAGCCCGATGTAGTGGGGTCCAATGTTCCGCGTCTACCGCGCTCAGGTCTGCATTATGATCTAGTAATGTCTTCACAATACTATAATGGCCGTGCATCGCAGCGAGATGCAGGGCGCTATTTTTCATGTCATCCGTCCCTTGAACGTTGGCTCCGGCTGACAAGTAAATATGAACACGATCAATATGCCCGTCCCTTGCTGCTTGAATCAACGAAACATCATAATCTGGGGCGTATGATGGTCGCGAGAACCACGGGTCCACGAGAGCGGCGGCAGCAGAAATTCTAGACTTAGGATCAACGGCGAGGAATCGATTCACAAGCAAAATTTCTCTCTCGGCCACGCCAAGCGCTTGTAAAGAGCCAGTAAGAATATGATTTTCGCCGTTACAGTATTTGTAAAGGAGGCCAATATCAAGTTCTCTTTGATGACCTCCCTCGACACCAGTCGTCGTTTCCTCCTCGACACCAGTCATCGTTTCTTCCTGGACAAAAGCAGGGACAAGGAATGGGGCTTCTAGCGTGAGAAGATTGTAAATTATACATCCCAAAGCCCATATATCGACTGCTTTGGTGTAAGATTTTGATCCCCGAGGACGAAATTTTAGGGGCAGAGTCCCGAGGAGTTCAGGGGCTAGATAGCCTTCCGTCCCTACCTTAGTTCGTAACTCTGTGCCTTCTTCACATTTGGATACCCCAAAGTCGGCAAGTTTGATGTGAATAGGTCGTAGCGAGGTAACAAGGACATTCTATGAATGTATCAGCGCACCAATCTTTAGCGTCATCATTTCCAGTACAAACCTGCAGCTTCAAATCCCGGTGACATATACCCTTATCGTGAACCACTGTGAGCCCCTTGAGAATCTGGTAGGTAATTTCTTTGGCCTGTTCTAGCGCTGGTTTTGATCTCTTGAGATATTGGTTCAAATCTCCATGTTCGGCATATTCCATCGCGATAAAATAGAAAGACTGGTCTTCATACCAGCCGAAACATTTCACAACGTGTTCGCACTAATCTTGGGATTAGTATCTAGACAAAATGAGATACAATCGCTGGGGAACTGTTATGTTTACTTGCATCTCTAACTGTGATCATGGATCGAAGCTCACGTAAAAGCATTGCGCTCTTCGTTCGGCCCCGGTCAATCCTCTTAACAGCTCTAAATCTCCTATTAATTCCAGATGGCGCTTCTTTTTGCAACCAAACGCTACCAAACCCTCCGTTACCGATGCATTCAATATTTATCCACAGTTCAGTACTCCGACCCTCGACCTCCCCCACATCCGACATTCCCCTGACTACATCCCCTCCACCATAGGTATGCTCCACGCCGTCTTCCCTAAATGTTGTATGGAATTTATAAGGTGTCAAAAAATCAAGTAAGGAGGCTTCGTTTTTACTCATTGCGCTGCTGTGAGGTTTCTATTATATCAAGGGCGCTAGAATATTTGAAGGGCTAGTAGTACACTTGAAAGCTGTTAATTGATGGAGCCTGGTGCACGTAATTGAGGGGTTATGTAGTATGGTAAGGTGTGGTAAGGTGCCATGTCATACATGGAGAAAGCTTGGCTCCAAAGTTTCCTAAATTCGTGATTGGCCCTGTTGTTCTTAGCAACTGGAAAAAGCAAGATAATTCCCTTACTAAGGGGTGCACGGTCCAGGTAGCGAATTTGACAAAATTCATCCGCTCAAGCGATAGTTCTATACGGGGGCACGTTGTGGCGCATGGCGCGTAGCTAAGTCTAACATGTGGCTAAACGAGTGCGACTAGAAGAGACGTGTCTGCGAACACAACTAGGTTAATATCTCTGTACTTCGTAGACCACTACCAATACATCATCTGTCTCGGTTTTGCTATACATCGGTTCTGATTGATCGTCGTTCGTGATCGGTCGAGACAGGACTCTAGTGAATACAAGAAACAACATAGGCCAAACTGCAAAATCAAACTTCGGTGTGGCAACACAGAAAATTTATTTTTGTGCCTAGTTTTTTATATAGGAGTTCCCTACTGGGTTTTTTTTATATATGAGAATTCCCTATTAAATATATTGTGAAGTGCTGGGTGTAGATATACTGCCGGGATTTTTTATGTATGGGAGTTCCCAGTTGGGAAGGACTAGATGTGTTGCTGCCACTTCTCAATTATATTAGGTACCATACAATATCAGAAACACTCAAGTCATGACCTCAAAAAACTAGATCGAATACACCCAAAGAACGGACTTAAAATTCAAGAATTCTCTGGGCTCTGTCTTGAGATAATTTCCAAATGTCCTTGAAACTTTGACTTTTTTGGATGGGGTTGAGTGGTTGCTTCGGGTAGCTAAACATAGCTGCTTTGGCTGTAAAAATGAGTATACCAAAACTTCTGTCCTGGTACATACTATACACTTATACAAAAAAAAAAACCAGGCAGCAACACATCTAGTCCTTCCCAATCATAATTAGGCACCCTCATAGAAGAAAAAAACCTCGGCAGTATATATATTATTTTCCAATAAAGAACCCTCGTGCAAAAAAAAAAAAAAAAAAAAAACCTATCCTACATTTATTTCACTTTTTTTCCTGGTGCTATGTGGGCAGGTTGGTTGCGTTGCCGGTTGCGTTACCACGCCGAAGTTTTGATTTTGCAATTTGGTCTATCCCTTCGTTCGTTTTCAGGGTAGTTGGGATTTGCCTGTTAAGATAAGTATTGCTTTTAGTGAACCTAACCCGGACTTCGTGGAGCATTTTTGCCACCAATGTCACGGTTTGTCACACCTTTAGTGAAATTTTCCTTTTCTGGCAGCGTTACATTACCTCTCATGGTTAATTCATCGATTAGTACGACGCTATTTCTCGCTTAATTACCGTGAAACTCGGGCACGAACGAAGGGATACGCGCCCCCATAGTTCTAGTTCTAGGACACCTCCCGCCCCATCACGACTACCCACCCAGCAACCACAATTGATCCTTTGGAGGGCTGGTTTTTTGTATAGTTGTTAAAAGGTATTAGCTAAATAAAATAATTTGACATTTAATATCTTGTGTACCAACCCCTTGCCTTTATAACAGCCTCCAACCGGCATACCAAATAAATCATCAGGTAACAGTTCCCAGCAAAATTAGAGCTTCATCCATGAGGGGATTTAATACTTTGGGTGATCTAGTATCATATGCCAAATGGGAGTAGTGCTGATGGTAGAGCTTCTTGAGGTGTACCCAAACATGCTCAATACCCATATTAAGTAGGCGAGTACTCGCGCGTTCATTAAATGGTCGGAAGCCGTTGCAACCAAAAATTCCGACTTTTTAATGAACGCGCGAGTAAGTGTATCAATTAATACACTACCTGTCGTGAGTTGTAATTTCATGGTTCGTTTCCTAACGACATTACTCGATTTAAGCTTTTTTGGTTACGCGGCGGGCCGTGCCGTTTCTAGCTAGCTTTACCCATTAGCGCATATACCTGACGATTTTGTATCAGTACGTGACAACCTGTATATATGCTATTATCATTGGCTACCGATTAATATAAACAAGCCATATTAATTGGTAGCACCAAAACCATCACGGTCACGGCGAGAGAATTCAACCTGTCCTTTCAATTGCAACCAGCTAACTAAGCTCTCGACAGCACACCACCCAGAACCGCGTCTGTATTCTTCCGATCAAATCCTGCTATAGCACTAGCTAGCTAGATAGAAAGTGCTCTCCACGCCTTGCTGCCAATCTAACGTTTCGTTTTCTTGGGTGTGGAAATATTTAGTCTGTATTTAATTGTATATTGTAATCTGGCCTGCTAGAGGTTAATGTTTAGTTGCTCTCAAGCCATGGCTTGACAGATTTTGGTAGTTACCGGTGAATAGGATATAAGTAATACTGTATATCTGCATTGCTCGCTGATTAACCCAGTAGATATCCTCTTCCATTCGCCAACTTACAGCGAGCTACCCACAGCCCAGCCTAAAGCACCGTTATCCACCGACACTATCAGCAATACCCTCAAACGCCAAGACCCCGTAAAATGAGCTCCATGTTACTCCCCCAGAACGTCTCCCGACAGGACACAGGACATCGTTCGGATGAACTGTTCCACAGCACCAGCGTATTGGCGGCCATGAGTGAAGCGATCTATAGCAATCTTTCCAGGCTGGGTGTCGCCCAAACTAGGAGTTGGCGAAAGATGGCCGAAGTAGGGACAGTGGGGTTCAGGGGTGGGGTACAAGTAAGCTATTCATGTTGGCTCGGTTGCTATGTAAGTTCTTTCAGGCAGGATGATCATTAGTCACCCGATTAGGTTTAGCGTGGAGTGGTAGGCGACATCCCTTCGTCTGTTCCTGTAACTTGCCGGACTGTGGACGGCGTGATAGACAGAAATCTAACCGCCGACAGCCGCTTCTAGCTGGGTAGTAGATCTTGTGTGGTGAGCCACGAACTGCTACAAGTCTTGAAAACAGACGAAGGGATGAGTTATAAGTATGTATGTAACATAGGCCTAGGTACTTATGCAATAAATACTAATTCTCTTCAACTCGAGAACTATACATTCCATTGCTAATCTGATATCCTTGATCAACGACGATTTATCTCGAACGAGGGTGAATATATGTGTGCGCTCTTATAAGTACATGTAGTTAAGCCAAATCCGTTAATTATGCTCATCCCAATTTGTGTACATAAAGAAATTATATCCTCTCCAAAGAGTGATATAGGCTTTTGTATCGCGTTCACATTTTTTACTGACCCAATAACCTTTTACATGTAGGATTGTGAGTGAGATCTCATGGGAGTTCCCTCTATGTCTACTGCGCTCGCATCCGCACTATTTTTTAATAGAAGTCCAATAATGCCCTCAGAACCCCCTAAAGCAGCCGAATGTAGTGCTCCCAAATCTACACTTTTTCCTAGTAAAAGCCGAACAACGGCTTCATGGCCCCTATAAGCAGCATGATGAAGCGCGGTCTGTCCATAATTGTCCTTTGCGTTCGGATCTGCACCCTTTTCCAGCAAAAGCCGAACAACGGCTTCATGGCCCCCATAAGCAGCCTCATGAAGCGCGGTCGTTCCATCTTTGTTTAATGCCGCGTTCAAATCCGCATCCTTTTCCAGCAAAACCTCCACAACATCATGGTGGCCATTCTTAGCAGCGAAATGCAGGGCGCCGTCTCCCGCGTCGTTAGTCCATCGGACATCGGCTCCAGCTGTCAAGAAGGTACGAACAAGGTCCACACGCCCGTTATTTGCTACTTCAGCTAAAAGTGTGTGGTGGTCTCGAAGACTGATGGTTTTATTCTTTATCGGAGATGGACCAAGGACGTGTAAGGGCGGCAAAAACCACGGATCCATGAGCGCAGCTGCAGCAGAAGATCTAGACTTAGGATCAACCACTAGGAGTCGACCTACGAACGCAATCTCGCTCTTGGCCACGTTAAATTTTTTCAAAGAGCTAGCAACATGATTTTCGCCGTGACAGTATTGGTGAAAGAGGCTAAAATCAGTTCCTCTTTGGCGATATTCCTGGTCACTAATTCCCGAGGTGATCGATCCTTCTCCGACAGGCGCAGGGGCAAGGAATGGAGTCTCTAGCGTAAACATATTATAAACAAGGCATCCTAAAGCCCATATATCGACTGTGTTGTTATAAGAGTTTCCATTCGAACAGAATCTTTTGGGCAGAGTTCCTAGGAGCTCAGGGGCGAGAAAGCCTTGCGTCCCTACCGGCGTTCTTAACTCTGTACCCACACCACACTTGGATATTCCAAAATCCCCAAGTTTGATGTGGATAGGCTGTAACGAGGTAATAAGGACATTCTACGGAGGTGTCAGCCGCCCACCATTATATATAGATTCATTGCTTCCCAGAACTATGGAGTACAGACCTGCGGCTTTAAATCCCGGTGGCATATACCTTTACCATGAAGAACCACGAGCCCTTTGAGAATCTGGTAGGTGATTTCTTTGATCAGCTCTAGCGCTGGTTTTGTTGTCGAATATATGAGATTGTTCAAATCTCCATATTCAGCATATTCCATCGCGATGTAATAGAACTCCATGCATTCATACCAACCAAAAAACCTTATAAAGTGATCGCACTAGTAATCTTGGCATTGTTCTTTAGTATTCTGACGTAATTGGATACAATCGATGGGAAGGTTTTATACTTACATCCCTAACTTTGATCAAGGAGTCAAGTTCACGCGAAAGACTTCGCGCCGTAGTTCTGCGACGGAGAACTTTCTTGACCGCTCTCGTCTTTAATGTTCCAGATGTTTCTTTTTGTAGCGAAACGCTGCCAAAGCCTCCATCGCCAATGTACTTAATATTTTCCCACAGTTCAGTCCTCCGATCCTCCTCCACATCCTCCCCTCCCATGACCCACCAGAAGTATACGTATGCTCCACGAGCGCGCCGTTTTTCTTGAATGTCGTTTCGATTTTGAATTGTTTCGCAAAATCAAGTAGGGAGGCTTCATCTGTGTTCATTGTGCTGCTAGCTGTGTCGAGGCGCTGGGACTGGAAGTAAAGGGCCGGGGACACGTACTCTACATGTACGCTTGAAGGTTGTTGATTACGGAACGCCTAGCGTGATTGAGGGGAATGCGGATTAGTATAGCAAAGCCGGTGCATGTCAGCGTCTCCTGAGCCAATTGGAATTGGAGGCTGGTGCAACGTTGATTTTGCTTATTAATATGTACCTACATGCCCTGAACGAAGTGAAAGGTAACTATGGGGGTAAGTGACTAGCAACCCTAACCTAAAACAACATATCAATATTCCATTAAAAAAATTATAATCTGATCAGTCATATGAGGCTGCTGCGTAGCTGCTTCCTAGACACCAATTCAGGTTCGTCGTTCAGGGCATATGACTACCCGCGGGCCCAATAAGATAGGGTCAGAGTCTGGGGGGTATATATCGTGTCGAGTAAATCCAAGGTCAAGCCTCAGGCTGTAGCCCGAAATCCTGACTCTTTATTGGCCAAAAGAAGATCTTAACTTTGGTTCTGACTCTAGGTATAGCTCAGTCTGGTTACCATTATTTGACCGAACCAGATATGGTAGCTACATATATATTCTCTAATAAACGCATTTCCTGTTTATTCTGTCCTCGAGTTTCTTCTCACACGCCAGAAAGCCCTACCTGTTCCACTAGTACGACTAGTGGAGACAGGGGGTAATTGCGTTCAATTGAGCACACCCCAGCCATATCTAGCTCGGCCACGACTTCGGTTTAGATTGGCCGCCTAAAGGATTTTTTTTTGTTTAATTAATTAATTGCATGCAACCTTACAGTTATGGCAATTCCACTCGGATGTTAATAGGGTGGGTGAAACTGACTCAATCCATATCCCCTTCCTCTATTCAATTTTTAAGATACGGCTGTTTCTACAGATTGCGTATTCAATCATGACGATATGGATAGAGAGTCGAGGGAAAGAGAAAGATAGCGATATTCGCGCGAGCTAAGAGGTTAATCAGAATATAATTAAACCCCTTTACTTCCCGATAGAAGCTTCGTTTCCTCCTGCCTGAGATTCAGCGCGTGCGTACTACAAAACTAATAGAGAGACACTTCATAAGCACTGAACGTTGTTGTGTGGCTATATGCCAGCCGTCGACTTGCTTAGTGAGGTATAAATGTGACAACCGTGAGGCCTGGGAGTACGTAAGTAGTTAGTACTAGAAAGGTAGCCGAAAGGCTGGCAAGGAACAGATGTCTAGAAAGGGCGGCCTTTAGCTTAGATTCTTGTCACTCATAGTCTCACTATCAATGCACCATCATCATGATCCCAATGCATTGGGATCATCGCTTAGAATAATCAGGATTTCATCAGTTCGCTGAGAAGGATCCAGAGGTAAATATAATAAGCAGCCAACAATGTTATCCAATCTTGGAATATACTAAATTCTTTCTGCTTGTAATAAGCTTCGAATTTCAGCTTCGATTGAAATTAGCATATGCATAAGGGACGCAACGACTACGATGGAGATTCCTTATCGTCATGTCATCCATTACCTGGAGCACATTTCTAGCTACGCATACGCCGTCTTTACTCTCTTCTATAGAATTTTCTATCTCCTCGGCGCTAGTGGATGGTGCGAAAAACAGCGGTTAATTAAATGTGTGGCATCCCACGCAGTAACTTTCATTCAGCGTTTTTACCTTCAACCCAATATGGACCTTTCGAAAGCATACTATTCGATAACAGTTGATATGATATTACCTTCTGTTTTTCCGTATAGTTATTGGATATCATACGAAGTGAGTGACTCGCAAACCCAATGCAAGAGGACCTTTAATCCAGTCTTGTGCAGAGTGTGGTTACAGTCTGATCTAAAATTCTTAATTCGAATTCCTTTCTACATATATAAATACGTATACAGAGGCAAAACTTATGAATTGTGCAGAGCGAAAAAATCTATTCTGATATTTGGAGAATGGTTTAAAACCGTATCCAGATGGTATGTTTCTTTACGTAACCTCAAAGTTCGGAATTCTAGCTTATATCATTCACTCACAGAGCTTCCCTGCAGCTTCTTTTCTAAAAACTACTCCTAGCTATATCCTACGCAAAAGGCACGGTGGTTATATATATTCAAACGAGTTTACTTTAAGATTCTAGGTTGAAAGAAATCTCTGTGTCCTGCATGTACGCCGGCTATAACATACGTGTTAAGTGGGTTCATCGACGTGGCAATCAACCAGACTTATATTTCTCTCGATATGCATCCCAGCAAATTTCTGCTTGTTCAAATTGATCTCTTCCTAATGTGTGTTCGATATATTTTGCGGTTAAGCATGCTGACCACAGAGTTCATGGATTGGAAACCTCATCGGAGTCATTGTTCGCCGACATTGCTATAGTTTTCAGCTTGTGATATCTCGGCATTAGTTAAGGCGAGTGAGTACCTACATGTTCATCAATCTAACCGGGGCCGGCCAGCCACATGAGGATCGACTTCCTATTGATGCCAAGAGTTCTTCTAGTAAACCCCGGTCCCAGGGACGGGTTCCGACCACCCCTGCTTCCAGAGGCACATTTAACAATAAATGTTTTGAAAGTGGCAAGTACCGACATGGGCTTTCTAGGATAACTTCTCATAGAGGAAAATATAAATTCAATATTAATCAGGAATCACGACACGTCAATTGCGGAGTCGTGGCCGTATAATCGAAAAGCACGCACATATCACCAACCATGACGCGAAGGCGATTCCGAATGGTGAATACAGAAAGGATTAGGGTTGCCATTATAATTATATCCAAGGTTGAATTGACACGTTTGAAATCTATTATGTATTCCTTGAAACAGTCAAAGTCGATTTCGCATGCAGCAGATTGGAGAATATTGATTTCCTAGTCTGACAGTTTCCTGCGAATACAGCTTCAGTCTTTAGATTTATAAGGAAGGTTTCAACGAAGCCAATATGAATATGATCAAGCTAAGCATGAATGCCTCAATTGATCAAACTGGTTAATGCGACTAGAATCAGCTGATTTAGTAGTCTAAAATTATTCTTCACATCAAGAGACCATTCAGGACTGTCTAACCTATAGCTTTAATCCGGTTTTGGAGCCGGCAAATGGACATCTCCGATCACAGTTTCATGTGCATCTTGCAGCAGCAATAAGTACAATCACAATCCAATAGTCTTATATTGATGTCGAATTGTGCTATATGAGCAGATTGTATTTAATTTTCCAGCAAGAACACTACCTCAATCGAATAACCAAATTAAAGAAATACCACCGCGATTAGAGCTGGTAAAGACTATTTTTCAATACACCTTAAAAGAATTGAGAGATATGAATTGGGTACCAGGATAAAGTCAAAGGATTTCAATCTCAAGCATGGGAGGGGAATAGTATTGACCGCGCGTCTGTTTCGCACTTTGATATCTACATGTAATCGGAGGAAAATCCAACCCTAGTCACAGGAGGTGTAGAAGTAGATTACTCCATTTGACTCACGAAAGCCAGCATATCCATCAAGAAATATCTCTATTCAGCTTTTCAGGCCGCTAAGACGATAAAGTATCTCAGATGATAAAGTATCAAGTGCTAACAGTGGTATCTGACAACTATCCAATCACAGAGATCGAATTAGAGATTCGTCGGCTAATAACCACTCAGGAAATTAAAGAGTCAAGGCAGGTTTGAATTCCAATTGAATAATTCCTAGGGTCTAGATTATTGGCCACCAATCATGCAGATTGACATGGGAATAAACTCCACATATTCGCCAAGCTTAAATTTATCCTTGTGCCCTGCATACTCACAACCTCGAACAGATGAAAGTGCGTATGTGGCACCGGAATATGCCGGTAGACTCAGCGTTTCCACTGTTGATGATGGGGTCAATGCATTTGCTGCTGTTACAACTAACGGCCAACCCCACCATGAATTCCGGATGCCCAGAGGCCGTTCCGGACGTCTTTCAGCTCAAAGCACAGGAAGTACATAGCAGCTAGAGAGCCCCTTGGTTTGATCTATAATGCAACCGTTCTTATTTGTTGCGAGAACCAGCAAAAGCCCAGTCACACTATCAGAGTTTCGGTTTGGCCATCCGAACTATAAGCCTAAAGCTTGTTCCAGCCGGCCTGATGCCAAGAATCTCGGCAAATCTTGTCGATCTTGTAAGTTAGGTGAAAATCATCGCTTTAACCTTTATCAGAAGCTAGGGCGATACCTCTTGTGGCTGTTTAGTTTGGATCACTGGCGATCACTCGGTGCGTCCATTGGCATGCATCGCAACCACAACAGTCGTTGTCTCCTAACAGCTGTACAGATACTAGATCCTGGGACAGAAAATTTTCTCAATGGCGGTTATTTCGACAAGTCAACACGAGCGGTTTTGCGGGCGCGCAAAAAGTATTTTACCGAATTTCGAGTGAAATGGGGCACATTATTTCGGTGGACTCGCCGAAAGCACCGGCGGTCAAGAACCTACGACGTCTAGGGTCATATCAAACACATTTGCCAAGACCTCTTCCTGGTTGGTAGAGGCATTCCCACTGACGGCTCGGGTGATGATCGACACTCCGCGCGCGATAGTTAAAACCCATATATATTACTTTGGTTCCAGGCTGGCTTTATTACAAAGTCAGGAATTGGGGGCGGGGAGGTTTCAACAAGAAAGTAAGCAGGTACCCTTATAGTTTATCCGAACAAACAAACTTGCTTTCTCCACGAATCGGTATGAAATATATTATAAGGGTAGAGCTGACTGGCATTTAAAGCTGCAGACTCTATCACGGTGAATAAAGCTGGCTACATGATATGCCAGCTCCTGCCAATTAGATTGCAATCAAACAAGCTTACGACGTCTTGCCTCCCCCCTTTTACCCGCCAACGTATGTACCCCAATTTACGGCTCTATAGCCGCCTTGGGTCTACCCCGCGTTTTTTGCGAGTGTCAAGAGTATTGCATGCAGTTCTCCCATGGTAAAGTGCTATGTGCAGAGCATGCGAATTGCCTCCTACGGCCCCCTGCAACTGCAACTACCATGGAGTGTACCTGAGTGCGGACCCCTGCCACTGCGTCCCGAATCTCGATTGGAAACTTTTGACAGCATTTTCGGATCTAACCGACGCGTGTCCTTGGGACATGGATTTAAGCTCTTTTTCTTGGCATCGCTGGAGCTCGGCGTACCTTTATTCGCTGCATGCCTGCAGCTGGCACTATACTCTACTGCTACCAGATAGGCATTAACTCCATGTATGTACTGGATAGTATAGTACCCTGAGCACAACCAGCCTAGTAATTGCAACTCCATGTGCCATTGAAAATCCGGCAATAGCCTGTAATCTGTGTATGGAGCGCAGATCTAGTAATAGCATTAAGGTATTAAGCTTAATCTAGTACTGACCACACAAAAGTACTAGGAAGGCCTCCCTGCAGAGTAGTTTGGCAGTACAGGATCTCTACTCCGAGAGCGCCGACATTTACAAACATGCCAAGATGATTGTAATGTAGATTTCACAAACAACGATATCCAGAAAGTGGAGACCTCGAGCTTCTCATATATGGAAGAAAAAATATTTAAAAAGGGCGACCATTTCCTCCGTTCTCTCCTCACCAGCCAGCCAGCCAGCAGCATCTCGAGCAACTCAGATCACATCTTCTTCATCAAGAACAAGGAAAAACAGAACCACATCCGCAAACATGCTCTTCCTCAAGCCCACTTTCCTCCTCCTCGGCTCTCTCTTCTTCAGCTCCACCCTCGGCCACGACGAGACCTTCGAGCAGCTCGTCGCTCGCGAGAAGCACGTCGAGGCTGCCCGCCGCGACCTCGAGAGCTGCGCACACAAGCTCCGTGCCCGCGACGATATGAACTCCCGCAAGATGCAGAAGCGTGAGGCCTGGGTCAACGCGTATGCCGAGAAGCGTGGCATCACCCGCCGCAGCGTCCCGTTCACAAAGAGGCAGACCAGCTCTGCAGATGTTTCTTGTAAGTCTCTGCCCAGATTTGCAATTCAATTGAATAGCCATTATCGCGATATTTGGCCGCAAAAGGATGTAGACTAACCACAGGAACCACTAGGCATTCTTGCACCGGAGGTCACCATTGGTCCTTACTACCTCGATGGCATGCCCATCCGTGTCGACAACCGCGAGGATGAGCCAGGTGTTGAGCTGCTTCTCGAGCTCCAGTTCGTCAACGTATGTATCCCGATTAACTGCTATTCTTTTTTCTTTCCTTCTTTTTTCCTCACACCCACTATATACTGACCACGACTGGCAATACATAGACGAAAACCTGCGAAGTTATTCCCAACCTCTACATTGACGCCTGGCACGCAAACGCCACCGGTGTCTACTCCGGTTTTCAGGCCGAAGGAACCCTCGTAAGCTCCCCCCCCCCCCTTTATCCATCCCCTCTCCCCCCAATCTACACAAACACAAACGCAAACTAAAATTAACTTCCACCAGGGCGAAACCCAACTCCGTGGCCTTCAGCCCACCGACTCCGACGGGTAACCCCCCCCCCCCCCACAAACCCCACACCGGGTGATACTCCATGACGCCAATTATCCAGTACTAACACACATCTTCCAACAGCATTGCCCACATCACCACGATCTTCCCCGGCTGGTACCAAGGACGTGCGGTGCACACGCACATCCTTGCGCATTATGGTGGTACCGTCAGCGGCACTAAGTATGTTGGTGGCTCGCGCCCGCACATTGGACAGGTCTTCTATGACCAGAGTCTCATCAGCAGCGTTGGGCAAGTTTCGCCATATACTACGAACCGCAACACGTTGACCACCAATACTGCGGACGGCATCTTCAACCAGCAGAATACTGGATACGATGGTTTGTTCCCTTTACTACCCATATCCAGTAATATAGGCGAGTAGTACTGATTAGTGTGTATTATAGCTATTGCCGAGACCGAGTATATCGGAAGCACTATTTCTGATGGTATCCTGGCCACCATCTCTGTTGGTATCTCTATTTAAACGGAGATAATTTGGCCGTTGTCAATTCTTCACGGCCATATATATGTATACTGTACTGTAGCTAGCTGGACTATTTCTGAGGACCTTTTGAAAAAAATTGAATTCGTTTATGAAAACCTACCTAAAATACACATGAAAGAGAAATGACCAAGAAGAAAAAAGTGAAATGAATAGTGAAAAATGAAAAAGAGAAAGCAAAAAACACTAAAAAGAGGGGAATAAGCTACTTATTTCTGCGCAGCCTTGATCAAATCCGCCGCCTAAAAGCCACACAACCTCATTAGCAAAAAAGCCCACACAAAACCAGAGAAAGAAAAGAAAAAAAAAATAAAGGACCCAATTTCAACATACCTTCTCCGCAATCGCATAAACCGTCGACACAATATGCGTCGCCGGAATCAACGGAATAATACTCGCATCCACGACCCTCAAATTCCTCACGCCATACACCCTCAAACTCGAATCCACCACACCGCCCAACTCCCTCGGCATCATCGCCGACGTACCCGACGGATGAAACATTGTCGACGCACTACTCTTCGCATACGCCAAGATAGCCTCATCACTCGTCACATTCGCGCCGGGCAGCAACTCTGTCGGCACCAGCTCCTGAATCGCATCCGTAGCCACAATCTTACGCGCATAGCGGAACGCCTCGACCAGGAGCGTAAGATCTACGGGGTTTGATCCGGTGCGGAGGTCAACGATGGGGCGGAGGAGGGGGTTAGTGCTGTTTATTTCGACGTGGCCGCGCGAGAAGGGGTGCTGGACGGAGACGGAGAAGGGCATCTGGTAGCGGCGGGCGGAGCCGCTCTGCCAGATGAACTCCATTGCGGCGGTGTTTGGCGTGGCGAGGTGCGAGAGGAGGATGGAGCGCTGGGCGGAGAAGCCGGCGATGACGGCGGCGGGCGTGTCGTTACGTAGGTGGGCGGCGGCGGCAGCGTCGGCGTAGGATGTGAGCAGCGGCGTGGTCTGGTTGGTGTAGGAGGAGAGGGGGAGGAAGGCGACGGAGTTGGGGCCGCCAGTGGTCCAGGCGCCTGGGTGCAGTTAGTACCATGGGGTCTAAGTTCTCATTATCAGGAGGTATTCACCTTCGCGATCGTCATAGAAAAGCGCCTTTTGCTCAGCGTCATAAGTGGAATTGCGGTCAAGATCCCACAGTGAGTGCTCAACATTATCGACTAATATTTTTCTACGTTAGTCGAGACTCCTTCTTAATGATGAAACAGTTGATCATACGCTTAAGTGACAAAGTAGCAACTATTCACACAGAGAAATCAGTACCAGTCTTCTGATCATTACCAGGGTTAGGGTTATGCCTTACATGGATGATCTTGGAAGTTCTGACCACTAAACATTTGTTTTACAACCATCAGTGACACGTCTGATATTATGTACAGGGCGACTTGGACTTACACTCCGGGCAGATCAACCACCACTGGGATTTCAAGACGTTCTAGCAGGCTCTTTTGTCCGATTCCTGTACAATACACCACGTTAGAATCTGGGCAGTACTGGGCATGCATAGCGAACGTCTAGGCGCATATGAGACTCGGGTAACAATTACCAGAAAGCTGCAGGAGCTGCGGCGTGTGAATTGTGCCAGCTGAAACAATGTACTCTCTCTTCGCTGCAACCGTGTATGTGGTATTCTTGCCAACCTCGATGTACTACATATTTTACCAACGTCGGAATCAGTACAAATCCGTCTAGTCTCAACGCCCGGTGTGCGGTGGCCGCCCCGACCGACCGGCTTACCTCAACACCCGTAACCCGATCCTTGTCGAGGAGCAGCTTTGTCACATGCCGCGAGGTGATGACGTGGAGATTTGTCCTGTTTGTGAAGTTGTCGTAGTATGCGCTGCGCGAGTACGAGCGCGTCATGTTCTTCGGATCAATAGTGTTTGGTGACCAGAAGGTACCAATGGCTCTGCCGGCCTGGTCTTTGGACTGGACAATCCCGAGACTCATGAGGGCGTCCTGGAAGTTCTCTGAATCGCAATTTGAATAAGCAGAGGCCAATTGTAGAGGCGCGGAGAGGCCTAGGAGGGGAACATACTCATTTGTGGGAATATGAAATTCGGATATCCGGATTGGATGTATCCGCTATCACCATGCACTTCTGGATCATAGGTAATGCCAAACTCCTGCACATGGTCCGCATTCGGGGGCGTGAACGTCTCACTCTACAGCACCGTACCCCTCCGTTAGCTGCGCTACATCTCAACTCAAATCACTAGCCAAACAAACCTTCTTGAAATACGGCAGCATGCCCTTCCACCCCCATCCCGGATTTCCCAGCTGTTCCCACATATCATAATCGCTCGGTGAGCCCCTATCAAACATCATCCCGTTGAGCATGGAACTCCCGCCCAACGCGCGGCCAATGGTCAAGTTCTGGGGACGCCCGGAAAGGAACGTCTGTGGCTCGGTCGTCACGTTCCAGTCGTATTTTGAGCGCATTGTGTCGCCCAGGCATCGTTGCAGGATGGCTGCACACTCCTTCTGGTCTGGAATACCAGCCTCGAGGACGAGAACGCTGACTATGTACGCGCTTTCTTGTCAGTGATCCTGTACGTATGGGAGAAAAGGCGAATTGGTTTGTTTGGGGTAGGGGGATGGATAGTATTACTTTTGGGGTCTTCAGTGAGACGGTTTGCGACAGCCAGACCCTAAATGTTTGAACGAGTTAGCCACCACTCAATTGGTGAGAAATCTTGACTGGCGGGCTCAACATACGGCTGTTCCACCACCGGCAATGATATAGTCGTAAGTGCCATTGACCTGTTCCTGCCGCTCCAGGAGCTGCCCCAAGAAAGGTGCCGCAAAAGCACTGCCCGTAATCGATAGACTGATGACCAAGTGTAGAAGCATCTTTGCACTGTTACTATAGAGCCCGAAAGGTACATTCCTCCAGACCACGGCGTCCCAGAGCGCACTTTATAAAGAATCTCAAGCCGCTCACCCACTCCCAGTGCCTCCCCTCCCCCCACCACGACCGCCTCCAGCTCCCATGCGGGGCAGGGAACGGAAGAGGCTCCAGAACCACGTGCGATAGCCCTACAGAAACGGTACCGGACATGTCGCTTCCGGGCGTGCAGGGCAGACTCACGCCCGCGATTGGAAGCTCGAGTACGTACGTGGGCGTACTATTGTACCGATCCTCTGTTCTCCCTCCCTGAGGTGGGAGGGGGGCATGTTACACCGCATTGTGTACGGCCCCCTCCCGCGGGTGCGACTCAGGCAGGTCAGATCCACTTTGCGCCTACTGCGCTGCTGCTGCTGCTTGCTGTGCGTAGCCATTCCTGGGTACCATACATACGTGCATACTAGGAAATTATACCTGCGCTGGGATTTCCCAGGCGGCCTTTGAGGTTTGGGTTTGAGCTCATGTTGGTATCCGTCCGTGACCAACCAGCCAGTCAGCTAGCTAGCTTGACACAGAAAGTAACTTATCGCATTATACTGGAATACGAGAAACCAGTGAGTGCACTGCAGAGAGAAACCATGAACCCCCCGGCCCCATACTCCTCCTCCCCGATCAATCACTCAATATCCGTGATAGTTTGCAAAAACTGCATTCCCCCCCCCCCCCGTTGTGCTGACGAGAGCCTGACTCAAGAGCTATCTCTCCTCCAGGTCCCTGCGGATGATAAATTTGATACTTCTGGCACAAGTGTATCCGTCCCATGTTGCGGCGAAGACGGCCTTGGCGCACGTACATACATACGAATCTAGTGAGGATTTATGCTGCTACCGACGGTAGCACAGAACATCATTAGCCGAGAAGCAAGTACGTGATTTTGATATCGATCAGCATTCCAAGATGTTGTAATTATCAAGCTGCTATGTCAGGTACACGGCTACTCGGCGGGATTACGGCAACTTTTTTTTGTTTTATGTGTGATTTCGATCGGCTCTCCCCGACAATAGAGTAGTAATCAGCAGATAGGGTACATACATAGTTTATCTACGGCGTAGAAAAGCGCATGTACTTGTTTTCGACAATCACCTATCTATGTACCTACCTGAAATGATGCTACATGTATGCTCATGCTGGGGAACCCAAACTTATCGACTCGTGCAACGACACGAGATAAACCAAGACCCAAGGGGAGGTCGAGTGTTCTCAAACGCCATCCGGGGAAGGACAAACGTATGTATGTATGATCCTGCAGACCTACCGAATATTCCACCAGCCAGAGCGAGCGAGTGGTTCACCTGGTGGTCCCCCCCGCCTCGGTTATGAGGTGTTTTGGTACATGGCAAGAATTAACTATTCGCATCGCATCTGCCGGGATGCTGGGTTTCGGTAGTTGGGTGGGGGATATTAGAGACATTGTGGACATTCCTTCTGGGCCAATGAGAGAGACCCGTTGTCCTGCCAGATTGTGGGGTGGTGTGTCGTCGGGAGGACAGGACCCCTAATAATCCGTGTAAGGGTTATTTACTCAACTCGCTCAAAACGTGGGGCATGGATGATGTAGTAAGCCCTTGGCCAAAAATCGCAATTACCAGGTCAAGAGTCCTAGGTACGCATAATAAAAGTAGAGTACCCTTCCACCTTGTCGCCCAAAGTTTTTGAACACGGATGTCCTGTCCGATTATTGTCGTGAGAAGAAGCACTAGAGATAATATATAATGTATATATTGGGAGGATTGCGGTTAGGGCGGGGTAAGGGTCTAATAAAGATGCGCGGGTCTGATTGGTCGAGCGCACAAATACATATTTGGGTCGCCGCTAATCTCAATTGGGTTGTCGGTAGCTAATTAGTTATGTAGCCCGTGCCGAGAAATAGTTGGACCACGCCGAGAGATCAATTGCGGTGCGATAACAATCATATCAGATCGCCGCAATCCTCCGACGACAAACGTAACGCGTGACAATCTAACAAGCGGTCTACCCGGGGCCGAGCTTATGGGCCGGCCCGGCGATCCCCAACATGTTTTTGTAAGATGTGTTTTGCGCGGTATCGGGGCCATGCTTTCAAGATACGTCCAGAACTTGTGGCAATCCATGAAAAGAGACGAAAGGACCCGCCACGGAGAAATTCCTGACTCGGGGCAGCAATGGCAATTGAAGACCATACATCGACTGGTTCTCCAGAGCCAAATTAATATTTGATAAGAGATGTAGATATTGAATCCCGAATGGAATTGCTGTGAAGGGACCGGGTATGAAGCACGAGTGACAGCCGAAGCGATCCCAAGAATGAAAGAGCGAGAGAGCATTCATCCCGAATCTCACCTGTTGGCCGAATCGTCACCTTACGTCATCTGGCTTCAAGGCCACAGCATCCA
Organism: Morchella eximia; assembly: GCA_024713935.1. Classification (NCBI taxonomy): domain Eukaryota; kingdom Fungi; phylum Ascomycota; class Pezizomycetes; order Pezizales; family Morchellaceae; genus Morchella; species Morchella eximia. The sequence goes on from JAMGZG010000020.1 coordinate 1,175,159, forward strand.
CTTGAAAACCCTTTCCAATAATCACGTGGCCGATATACATGTTCATGAACACCTCAAAAACATATATACGCCCACTGTGTATTCCCCATCACAGCCCTTCTTTGTCGACCGAATGTCTCGCCTCCATCCCAAACGAACGTCTCAGGGCCAGAGACTCCACTCTATAATAAGCAACACCCACGAGCTTGAAAAACCCACCGCCTTGAAAACGATCCTGCCCAAAAAAACACATTCAAGACCACCATTCACAATGCCTACTAAACGTGCTCCGAGTCCACGCCTGTCTCCGCTCCACCATACATCACCGCCCCCCAGACTAACTATACACGGTACATGCTGTACTTTTGTTTTATCCAATACGTATACACAACAAACTGTCCCTACCCTGCATATACATCCAAACACACCACACCACACCACACCACATGCCGGCCATGCCTCGCTTCACGCACCTCCTCCACCGCCTCCTCTGCATCCCCCTACCTCCCCACCCGCCCCCAAAAACCGACCCCCACACCATAAGCCGCCCCTACAACGCGCACGCCGCCCCCCTCTCCTCCTACCGCCGGGCCACGCCGCCACGCCGGCGGCCTACCCGCTTCACCCGCCGCCACTCCGCCTCCACCCAACAACCCACCCATCCCTCCACCCGCCTCACGCACCGCTGCTCAACCCTCAGCTTCACCTGCGCCGGCCTACCCCCCGCCTCCTATCACGCCTCGACAACCTCCACCGCCGAACAAGACCAAGTCTCCGCCGCGCTCTTTGCGCGCCCCGACAGCGGCTTCGGAAACTGGCTGCCCGTGCAGGGGAGCGCGGTGTTGTGCCGTGAGTGTGAGCTGTTCCCCGCGCTCACGGATGGCCGCGGGCTGTGTAAGCACTGCGGCAAGACAGCTAAAGCCTGTCCGCGGCCGGTGAGTGAGGCGTGGACAATATCGGCGTATGAGCGGGACTCGTTCTGCGGGACGCGCGACTCGTTCTACGAGATAGATGAGAGGGATTCGTTTTGTGGGCCCGGGACGTGGGGGCTGGAGGAGGAGGAGGAGGAGGAGGAGGAGCAAGGAGAGATGGGGGTAGGGGAGGGGCTGGACTCGCCAACGCTGCCATATGAGCGCTTTTTCACGATTGGATCACAGCCGATGCCGCCGCCGACGCCGCCGTTGGTGGTTGTGAAGCGGGGGCTGCCGGAGGAGGAGGAGGTGGGGAGTATTGATTTCAAGTCGAGTTATTATGCGAGGTTGTATCGGGACTGGATCTCGGTATTGTAGCATGGCCAGCTTGAGCCTTTAATTTTCGTCAGTATGCATTTCATGGCGAGAGCACTGCACTGGTGTTCAGTGCATCAGTCAGATATCATACCTAACCACCTAGCTGGTCTATAGCTAGAGTTAGAGAACTAGATTCATACATTTCATAGCATAGAACCTAATAATCATAATGATAATACTGTAAATACCTACAGCCACTCTGCAAAAGTGTTCGTGATTCCGATTTCGGAGTGTGACATTTCTCCATATGTAACCGTGGCGGACCATCAAGAACCCCGTAAGAGAGACTTTCCTAGTGACTAATGGCGCCCAAATTAATTAAGAATAAGATCAATGGCCTATCTTCATTTTATATATAGTCACAAACTATATTATATATTTTTCATTGTTTTGAATTTCATCTTTAATAGCATCAGTATTCCGGGTGCGCCACACTGCGCACTGACATTAAAACTATATACGAACACTTTTGCTGAGTGGCTGTACATATCTTGATCTCAAACTTCCTATCATTCCCGTTGTCCGTCACGCCAGCCGAGTGATTCCCCATGACCCACCCACCACACACATCCATGTTCTCCTACCAATGCATCCCTCCCCTCTTCCCGTCACGGTCATCCCTACATCCGACCGGCCAAGGATCACCCCCCACCATCCATCACCAATCACCCCATACCCCCCACCACCATCCAAAGCCGACCCCCGAGCCTTGGCTCCCAAGATCTTTATTTCTCCCCCGGGCACCTCCCTCCCACGAATCCCAGTTTCTAGCCCCTCTATGATTAGTAAACTCTGACACCGAGTGACGATCCATGAATTATGAAACACCCGCTGCCTAGCATTAGATTGCAAACGGATTGTCATTGTTTGTAAACAAATCGTGTGATACGATGAAACGGAGGCTTGTGGTGAAGGTGGCGGGGCCGCGGGGTGGATAGGATTATATTATCGGAGCTAAGTGATCCGATAGCTGTTTCTATGGCTTCTAGTAGCTAGCTGATATTAGTGACCAAGCTCTTGAAAGTATACCACATGCTTGAATCAAATCTTGCTTTCTGGATTTGTTGTGAAACTCTCACATGTCTTCTCGACATCTGGTATCAGTCAAGGGCATCCATATACATACCATTTTGCCGCTACAGGAGAATGAGTGATCCATACCTTACCGTCGAAACGCATACAATTTTGAGCCTTATTCAGTCGGCTTATCCAGAACGTAGGCTCACAATAGCCTTATGAATCCAATAAGGTTCAAATAAGTATTATTTAAGCGTGTTTTAAGGATGAAATAAGGCTTAAAAAAGGATTTTTGTACTGATAAAGCTATTGTAAGCCTACGTTCTGGATAAGCCGACTGAATAAGGCTCAAAATTGTATGCGTTTCGACGGTAAGGTACCCATCAACTCATACTCCATGGACAGTCTCCCGAATTACAATGAACTGAAACACCTTCTGGTCAGTTCATCTAATGCACAACCGTTTATTCACCTTCGGTACTTACCGTCCGATCTCTTTGATCCAAGCTCGATCTTACGCCACCCGCAGCCGGTAACTCCCGAGTCATTTAGAGTATCCCAACCAGCTCCCCCAATTTAATATATCCCTAGTATAGTCGCTCACCTACTGACGGAAGATCCTGTGTGATGGCTTTGTTTGCAGTAATTTGCCCTTGGCGTCCATAGCCTAAATCTTTTATTGGGCTCAAATCCCTGACCGCCATCAGACAGGATCCGCCTTCACCCCGTGAGTGAGTGTACTCCATATCAAAACAGAGCCCATGCTGGCCCACCTTTAACCAGCAACTTGCAGATCGGCACGTTTAATCCATCGCCCACCCTGGCCATCCGCCACGTGCTGGCACACAGTTTTCATAGTTCCGGGGTAAGAATAGTTTTGGCGGTAGTTTGGGTGCTGATATGGTGAAATTGCAATGTCCTGTGGCCTGTGAAACGATGTGGGGTATCGGGATTTGTAAACATCAAGCTGCGAGGAAAGAAGGTGACTAGTGCTAAGGGGGTGTTGGCTCATGATAGAAGTTGTAGAGGGGTATCCCTCTCGAGCTAGTTTGAGGTTTGAGGATGAGCCTAGACCTTAGACGAGAGGTGCACGAGGGGTGAGATTAGTAGGATCATGAGCTGCAAACAGATGTTGAAGGGAACAAAGAAGATAAGGGAGATGAGAAAGTCGGAATTGAGCGCTCCATGAGCATGGATGAAAGCAAGAGTTCAGAAACCAACCCTTTACCTCAATTAGCCTTCGAGGCAAGCCCTAAACTCATGGAGACCAGACAGAGCCAGGCTAAGTGATCAAATTATACCAGACGTCCCTCCAGCTCAAATGGCCCCGGGGGTGGAATAAAACGTTCAATCTATTCCAACTCTTATTTAATTAACCTAATAAGGCCCTAGAGAAGAGCGCACGCACGTCTTTTATCGAGCAGTCAATAGATAGACTCATGAATTATCACTAGCCTGTGCGCAAATTTCCTGTGGCTTTTAGACCCCACTGAAAAGGGCCAATCTTGACGAAGCATGGGATAGTGTGGTTTAGAAATAATGTTTGATGAAGAACCCCAAAAGCGTCTCAGAAACTTAAACATTGAACCTATTACACGCCACTTATTGTGTAATAAATCGTGCCAAATGTAGGAAGTCTAAATAGGTGATATGATGGATGGTTCTATTGTCGAGGATGATAGGAGCCTCTCCGCTTATACATATGATGGTGACACGTCTAGTTAAGCCAGATCGACTATGGATACCGTTGCTGAGACCACCTTGCACCAAACTCAGAAATCACTGCGAACACGAACCTACATTGATTTCGACCCAAAGCGGTACCAAGTGTATTAAACCAACATAGATTAATTCTAGATCTATAACCACCAAAACGATTCCATAATCCCTTAATTGATGGATTTAGAGTGGTCAAGTATGTATCCCACCAGCCTTTGATTAGCCAAAGATCCTAACAAGTATCAGCACCTTCCCCGCCCCCTCCCGTCGGAAAGAAAAAAACCATTGTCGTTAAAAGGTTCCTACTTCCAAAATCCCTGATTAGCACATACGACCATATTTTAGAGACATTACACCACAGATCCAAAGACTAGTACATCCATCCCAAGCTGGTAGCGAGTTGTCCGATATCATCGCAACTTAACGACGACCTGCATGCAATAGCTTGCGCGCGAGCTCTCTTAAGACTAGAATGATTAATCCGGCCTGTGCATACCCGATTTTTCTTGATGGCAGGGCGGCCACTTTACTTATCTGGATAGTATAACTCTTCATCTACGAACAGCTTCTTCGTCTCTGGATTAAATTTCTTTTTATATTTGTTTGCCGTTCGCCGGGAAAGGTTGGTGGCCCCACTATAGAAGAAAGTTCCCAATAGCTAAATAGACCGTCCCACCACCAGTGAGCATTACCTACTAACAATTTACATACTATCCAGACGAAGGAACGGTTGCTACCCACCAAAGGTTTGTTGGCGCTCGCTGACAGTCCCAGGCCCCAGAATCCAGTACCAAGAGCACCCAAGAGTGCCCCAAATCATGCCGTAGATGCAACCCCTAATATCGCTTACGAAGAGCCTCATCTACAAGCGGACTCTAGCAGGTTACCCAGTGATTAATATGGGTTCCATAATCGAAACCATTTAAGGGCCGATCTAAATTCATGTCGTAATGATCATTGATACCAGAGTGATAATCGGTGACTCGGTAGTGGCATTACCCAAATGACCACACCGGCGTATGATCTTTTGTCGCTCTTCTCAGTCACAGATACGTAGATCTATTCGTCGAGACGGATGATCAGTGGTGTTACCCAATTATTCGGAACGTCCTCGTCACGGGCGGTCACTCGGTCGATACACACTAGTAGGCCACCAACCCCACACGGCAGCACGGCAGCGCGACCAGCTGCTTGGTACGCTGATCTTCATGGTGGTGAAAGAAGGTGAGAATAATGTCTTGTGCCCCTAGTTGTGTGGTGCGGTGTGGGGCACGGGAAGAAGAGCACTTGCATCGACGAATGATTCGCGATCGGGCCGGCGACATATGCAGATCTACAATCGGAAACCTCGGCAACAGTATCCACGAATCTTTATGAGCACGTAACTTTTCGGATCTGTATCCTACCAGTAGAGCGCTCCTACTAACGCCGATGAACCAGGCTCTCCGGTGTTCTAGACCTCCCGGCCGGCCTAGCTTAAGGTCTAGTATCTTGGTTTCATGTAGCTGGGCGGCGCTATGTCGATATTACGTACTGCGTCATTTATTTTGAGTTCCCGCGTTTATGACACGTATACTTCCACAGAGACACAGTAGGTTGCAATTGTTTGAAGTACGACGCGGGTGTTAATTAAGGGATCTCCAGGGCAGCCGTCTTTACCCTACCGATCTCTGGGACGGCGCACCCAATACAACAACCGGAGCCCACACCACAGCTCTTACCGGTCGACGTAATTATTATGGATGAGGATCCTCCTACAGGAGTATTCCCGGGTTCGGAGAAGTCTTATAACACTGGAAATACACGACTCAAATTACCTGTTCATAGACGTACTTCCCTGCAGGTCTTCTTACATGAGCCTGTAAACAAATATCACCAGCCACCTGTCCCCGTCTGCCACCAGCGCGGTTCGCCATAAACTGCCGGTTGCTCCGGTGTTAGCTTCCGTCCACAGACTTATATAAACCCACGCCTACACACCCGTCCCCTACACCCCTCTTGTCCTTGTCAACTCCCTTCTCAACTCCGCCAAGAGTCCGTCAAGTACGGGGTCGCTCCTCTCTAAAGACTTCTCTTCGTTTGCCAAGATTGGTCTCTCTCCTCCACTGGGGGGCACTTTCATACAGGGTCCCTCCTCCTCCTCCTCCTCCTCCTCCTCCTCCTCCAAGCCGTCGTGTTCCCCTTCGGACCCAGGTCGGCAAACCTTTCACCCCCCCCACCGTCTGCCCTTCGAGGGGATGTGCGGTTGGTGGCATACCATAGTCACTACAGCTGGGGTTTTAGGGATATTGTGATCTTTTTTCTTTGGTTACGCTCTTTTCCTTTGTGTTATCTTTATTTTTCTCCTTTTTTTCTTGGGCGGGGGGTTCCTTAGTCATCAACCTTGTAAGAGGAGTGCGGTTGGTAGCGTACCATAGTTACTATAACTGGGGATCTGCCATTGGGGATAGGTCTTTACGCCATAGTTTATACTTCATGCGATGATTGTACCTAGAAACAATTCAAATGACTTCACACACACACACCCGTCCCCTAGATAACCGTCTCATTGGTAGGTGCTGCGGCAGAGGCTTTTGAGCAGATACAAGCCGATAATTACCATATCTTGACAGAGGTGCCTCTAGCGGAGTTTAAACTGAGGATTGGTTGAAGCCAGGCCGTTCGATAATGTTCTAAACTAGTATTCTTTCGGAACTCACCAGTCCAAAAGATAACTACTAGCTCTCTGTATTCTTTGGGCCGTCATTCTGAGCAAACTGCGTAAACTCGAAGTTGGGATAAATTTTTTTAATGAAAACCTAGTAGTAATATATCAGAGTGGTTTCTCAGCGGTGATCATTACATGTATCCATACAACTTGAGATAAAAAGCTGCAGATTGAACCAACAAAGCTAGAGCCACCAGCCACCAAGCTCACATACGTTGCGGTATTTGAACAAGTATAATCTTCGAGACTGGTTAGTTGAATCACGCATCCTAAAGGAGGCTAGCGCAAATTAAGACCCGAGTGATATTTCATGATCAAGTCACAGTACATGATGGATTGATTGATTAATTGATAATTCATTAATTTCCAGTACATGATTGATATTAGAGAGCGTAGAATGGTGGATTTAATGCAACTTTTATTTCACCTAAATTATCCCCTTTCCACCATCTGCGCCCTCCAGCTCGAAAAGCCAGATTCAAACCCACATGAATCAAAGGAAATATGGGAAAAGATGATTAACCTCGACACCAAAAAACCGAATGAAAAATAAAAAAGGAAAAGGAAAGTCGGGAATGTGATTAATATCCAATATTATACATCACATAATCTGTCAGCAGCAGAAGCCCGAGAAGCATCGATCAACACCTCTATTTGTGGCAGCTTCCGTATGTGTAAGATGGGCGGTTGGGCACACCACATCCAGCAACAGGGTAGAAGACAACAGAGTACTCAACAACAGGCTTAATAACCTCGACAACCTCGACAACGGGCTGGGCAACCTCAACGACCTCGACAACGGGCTGGGCGACCTCGACGACCTCGACAACGGGTTGGGCAACCTCGACGACCTCGACAACAGGCTGGGCAACCTCGACGACCTCGACAACAGGCTGGGGAATGGTCTCGAAAACCTCAGTGACGACAGTCTTCTTGCTGGCCTGGATGCACTCGACGGTGGTGCAAGCAGGGACAGCGACCTGCTCAACAACGGTCACTGGCTCGTAGACTTGCTCGATGACGGGCACCTTCTCAATGACCTCGACAGTCTCATACTCGACCACGGGCTGATAGACGGTTTCGACGACTGGAACGGTCTCCACTACAGGGACAGTCTCAATGATTGTCTCGAACTGGGGAACCTCCTCATTGGTGTTGTAGTTGGTGTTCTAGTGTTCACTATTAGAATTTTTAATACCAGATAAGCATGCTCTAGATCTGGTTACTTACGGAGTTGTAGTTTACGTTGCTATTCCCGTAACCACAGTTTCCTGAGTCGCACCGCTTGGACAAACCACCATTTCCAGAGCCAAAAGTCTCAATGTTTGTATCAGGATTGAAGTTGAGGTTCTCGTTCATGGCTACATCCTCGAATCCGCCAAACCCGTCGCCGAATCCGCCGAATCCGCCGAATCCGCCGAAGCCTCCGATGAAGCCGGGGAAGAAAGGAACAATACCGACACCATCGAACCCGAATCCATCACCTCCACCTCCGAAGACTCCATTGAAAAAGTCCTCGTTTAAGTTTTGGTTGTTGTTGATGTTCTGGTTGATGTTCTGGTTCTCGTTGTCATCAAAATCGCCATCGCCAAAGCCCCCGAACCCAAACTGGGCATTACGCTTCATCTTCTTGAAGAAGGTATCGTCTTCAAAGGCAACATTGTTGTTGACATTGAAGTCAGTGTTGTCGTTGATGCCAAAAGCCAACCCTCTGAGGCCAGCCGCAGCGGCAGCACCGCCGCTTCCAATTGCACCTCCATTACCACCACCGGTACCGAAGAAGCTGTTGAACTTTCCGAGGTTGGCCATCAGGTTCTGATTGGCATTGACGTTCTGGTTGATGTTCTGGTTGTCGTTGTTATCGAAGGCGCCGCCGTCATCGAAGCCTCCGAAACCATCAAAGCCTCCAAAGCCTCCAAACCCTCCAAAGCCGTATTGACGCTTCGCCTTGAATCCGCCGAACCCGCCGAACCCGCCGAACCCGTCACCGCCACCAGTGACTTGGCTATCATCTAGATCGGTGTTATCATTATTGTTGATGTTCTGGTTAAGATTGTGCTTGAAGGTGTTCTTGACTTGATCGAACTTGTCGTGGATGTGACCTGTAAGATCTCCACGGTCACATCCATCTTGGCAATCATTACCTTCATATCGCTTTCTCAAAGCAAGGCTAGGGTCCTCCACAATAGAGAAGCTTTGGCAAGCTGGGGAACGCTCAAAGATGCCCCTCTTCTTAGTTTTTCCGTCGGGGGAGAAGATAAGTCCGTTGCGGCATGCGGTATCGGCAATGAGCTGGACATTGGCAAAATCCGTGAAATCATCAGTGCAAGCGCAATCAGGAACAATCTCCCTAACGGTCCGGTAGACAGTCTTGATGCTGATGATTTCTGGCTGAGGGCATGTCTTAACGACCTCAACTGGAACTTCAATCCGCTCGGTACATCCGACAGGAGCAATGGTGCCAGTTGGGCTCGCCGTGGCAAAGATGCCAAGGGATACGACCAAGACAACAAGACTGTGAGGGATTTTCATCTGCATTTTGAATGCTTTTTTTTTCCTAATAAATTCAGAACACAATCGAATGATGAGAAATCGGGGAGTGACAGGCTTACGTTGGCGTTTAAGCTGTAACGAGTGGAGAGGATGAACGAATTGATGAAACGACAGGTGGTCAGGTGGGAAAGAGAAGAGGATTTTTAGAAGTTGACTATGGGGGAGGGCGAATGAGGACTTAAATACGGATTAAGCCTGAGTGTTTGTCACGGCTTTAAAATTAGGCACATTTCCTCTCAAGGTTCTCGATACCAAGATACTTTGTGTGGAGAAACTACCTGTTAGTATGCCTATATCAGTACTCTAAGGGGGCTATAGTAAGCATTCGATGAAAACTTTCCATAGATGTGACGATAAAGCTCCTTATTGGTAATCCGAGGGTAAATGGTTGACCAGTTACTGGGAAACGTTCCTGCTAGGTTCTTGTGATAGAAACAGATGGGCCTTTCTCGATCCTAAACTTTGGTAGAATTTTCACAAAGTTTCGTTCCAGACTTAACCCATATCCATAGCCCATCCCCCGGAAATCGTTCGAGTAATCTTAGGGTCCCAGTGGCGCGTAGAGTAAAAGGTCCAGAATAGAGACTCGAGATGCTTATCGAGTTGATCGATGTCGTGAGCTTCAAGCCTCGAAGGTTGATTAGACGGGCATGTCCGGGCGGTAAAGGAGGCCCACACAGTAAAAGCCATGATAGCTCTATAGATGCTTTGAAACCGTCGAAATAAATCCCCAACGATAAATTCCCGGATACAATCTCCAATACCTTTGTTGAGGCCGGTCGGAGGTTTGGTTTGCCAGGTGGAACTTCTCCTCGCGGATTCTTCCAAATGGAAATCTTATCCCTTCCTCTCTTTTCAAGGCATGAATGTTTAGCCATGATGGGCAGCAGTATTGCTGCATCAAGGTTCAAGTTATTGCTAACAGCACTTTCGGTATCACTATCACCCCTCTAGATCTCGCCGTGAAGCGCTGTGACCTGTATCAACCTCTTCCGGGAGTTCTGATTTCCTGCTTGGTACGATCGCCAGGCCTAAAAAGCAGCGAGGCTCGGTACAGTTTAAGGGATATCCCTCAACGGTCAGGCCCAATTAGTATCTGTCAGGTTAACCGCATATGGAAGCTGTGATATTAAACCCGTGGGAACGAATAAATCTGCACATTCATTCACATCTGATAAGATTTTGATAGTGTATTAGCGGATATCTCTGATTTTAGGAGTATCTCAAATCTGCCTAATTCTCCGGCTAACCTGATATTTAGGCCTGACTGCCGAGGGGATAAGCGGTGAGGAGATGGTTATTCCAAAGAAAAACCCGGAGAATATCGCCCAACCTTCCCTTCGCCAAACCCAATTAACTTGTTTTTCCTTCCTTTGTATTGTGAATATTGCCTCCCGAGCCTCATAACTTGATCCTCTTAGATAATGAGGTCATCCAGGCGCCATGGTGATGAGGATATAAATGGCTGCCAAGAATCGCCCGATCGAGCATTAGCCTGTCCAAAAATAGACTCAGAGTTTTGAAGCTAGAAAGCTTCTGTGACCTCTAGAATAGGAATTTCTTCCTAGAAGATTCCATAATGCAGATTGCAATACATCGGCCGTAGTACCAGTTCGTGACATCAGTGTAAGGAGGGTTGATGGTATGTAGTTCCTTACAAACATCCGTGCAATAGGTTCTTATCGCCTCCACATCCAATATTTGGATTCAAACAATAGTCTACTTTGACACTGATCGCAGATCGCCACTCGCTTCCCTAAGGCTATTTCTCATGTTGAGACCGTGAGCAACGTTTTTGACCGAGTACCGTGTCAGACCTAGATTCGAGTCGTATGGCAACAGCACTAAAACTTCACATGAACTTTGGAGGCGAAAAGGCTCGGCAATAACCACAACCAAATTTGTGTATGGTAACGACCCGATTCCCAGCCTGACACGGTAACAGGGCGAAAACATTATTCACAAAACCCCGGGGAAACTAATCCTTGAAGAACGATTTCATGGGCTTCAAAGAGTGCAGAAGAAGAAGAAGAAGCGCTGTGGCGATTTAACGAATCGAGAAATCCTGTCTCGGGCCCCAGGAACATTTCTACCAGCTAGGAACGAGCGGAGAACTATCGAACTTTAGAATTTGAACTCATAATGTGAAATATCGAGCTGAAGGGAGGACGAAGGAGCGGTGCCTCACCTAGTAGAACGCTCACCTATCCCTGGTTGGGGTTTTAGACCGAATATTCAGATATTGAGACTTGTGCCCGAAATACGAAAGGGTACGTGTAGTGCTTTATGTGGTGTTGAAACATGTGAATTCAAGGATTGGTTCCTGTTGTGGGGGTCAAGTACATGTAGGTTTCGCGTTGTTGCGGGGGATGTGCATTAGGGCTAGGGCCAGCCATGCCTACTTGGTTGCCATCGATTGAATTGAACACTCTGGCAAAATAGCTACTTACTAGGATATAGTATCTAGTGTCACCGACTGACTGGGACGATTGACAAAATACATTCCCGAAAGAACATCGTTGACCCCGCAAGAGCTAGAGTTCAACAGTTCAACCTTTGCAATTTGGGCTTTCCAAAGTTAAGACAGTGATTTCGAGCAATGTCTTTGGGACAGTCTTTGTGGTTTAGTCACCATGAATATCTCTATGGATTGCAGGGATGGGCTAATTGGACAGTTGGCACCCTATACTGAGGCCCAGAGGGCGATCTACCACTACCTACCTACGAACCGCATATCTGCAAGGGCACAGCTAGAACCCTTCCTTCGTACCCTATTGCCCCGATTTCCGACCGCATCACATCCCCGCCGTGTCAATAACCGGGTTTTGAACCGAAGACCAATTAAGCATTACCGAAACCCAGAAGACATGTATGTAGCAGCAATAGAGTACTCCTTTAAATTGTTATCTCTCCATACCTTTGAATTCCTACACGTGTGCAGAATTAAACGGGCCTCGCAACCAACTTAATACCTCTCCACCATGACCAAAAAGAATCTTACCACCGATGATGTTTCCAAACATAACACTCAAAGCGACTGTTGGATGACAGTTCGCGGAACTGTATATGATGTCACTGAATTCTTACAGCAACATCCTGGAGGACCTCAGGGTAATAAGCTTATACCCCTGGCCTAGTTGGTTCGATTCATGATTGGAGCTCTAATCCACCCCACAGCGCTTCTAGCTTATGCCGGCGCCGACGCCACGGGAGCCTACGACTCTATACACACCCCCGAACTTCTAGAGAAGGATGCACCAGCGAGCATAAAGAATCTTGGCCCTATCGACCCTCAGAGTGTGGCTGTGGCAGTAGACCTTGGCACTCTCAAAGACACCTCCAGCACAAAGCCACCCTTAGAATCACTAATTAACACCTATGACTTTGAAACCGTCGCAGAAAAGACAAGCAGTGCAAAGGCATGGGCGTTCTTTTCATCTGCAGCGACAGATCTCATATCCATGAGGTTGAACAAGGAGGCATTTGATCGCGTACTGTTGAGGCCAAGGGTGATGAGGAACAATAAGGAGGTAGATACGACTACAACCATATTGGGGGTTAGGACGAGGTCGCCATTCTTTGTAGCACCCACCGCTATGGCAAAGATGATCCATCAAGACGGTGAGATGGCGGTATCGAAGGGTGCTGGTGCAGAGGGGATCATTCACATTGTGAGTAGCAATGATGAAGAAACAAGGTTACCCGCAGAATTATAGTTAACCAGCCCATACAGATTTCGACCAACTCCTCAGCCCCCATTGCAGATATCATATCAGCCGGTCTAGGTCCAGAAAAGCAAACCCATTTCTTGCAACTTTATGTGAACACGGACCGTGCAAAAACCATAGCCCTCCTAAAGACTGCAAGAGAAGCGGGTGTAAAAGCTGTTTTCGTGACTGTTGATGCGCACCTTGCTGGTAAGCGGGAAGCAGATGAAAGACTGAAAGTCGATGTCCCAGTTAAGAGTGCTGTTAGTGGCGCTGTCAGCCATAATGATAAAAAGGGCGGTGGCATGGGAAGGCTTATGGGCCTGTACGTTGACAGAACCCTCAACTGGGAGGATATTCCTTGGCTTAAGAGCGTATGTGGAGGGTTACCTATTATTCTTAAAGGCATTCAGACGGCAGCAGATGCCCAGTTGGCGCTCAAGTATGGAGTTCAAGGAATAGTTCTCTCGAATCATGGCGGGAGGTCTTTGGATACGTAAGTCAATTAGAGCTCCGACCATTATTCACGCAGCTGATCAAATAATTTAGCTCTCCACCTTCTATTTTTACGCTTTTGGAGCTTCATAAGGTCTGCCCGGAGGTCTTTGACCACCTTGAAGTTTATATCGATGGTGGTATTCGTCGCGGTACCGATATCTTCAAGGCGCTTTGTCTGGGAGCCAAGGCTGTCGGCGTTGGAAGACCTTACCTCTACGCTCTCAACTACGGAGCTGAGGGTATATCACATTTAACGCAAAGTAAGTTTTTCCGCGCCACATCTAGTTAGTAATTAGCTAATTGCAATTGGTCATAATCTTATAGTTTTGAATGATGAATTGGAGACGACAATGCGGATGTGCGGGGTGACAAACTTATCACAGGTTCATCCGGGATTTGTCAATACGGCAATGATTGACCACTTGGTCCCTGATTCTACTGGGCATCCTTATGTTAAGTGGAGGCCTAGATCTATGATTTAGCCCTTTTATCTGGCCATTTATACAAAGTTATTTGGGAATGATATATAGCCGTTTGCGACAGATACATGTATTATACTATCCCCAGGCACCAACTCGAAGTTGAAATAAATATCATGACTACCTCTGGGTCTCCTTTAAATTGTTATACTATTTGTTGTGATAATGAATTTCAATGCATAAACACATGAAATCTCGAAGAAAATAATGGAGTCCATTGTATTCGCAAAACATAAACTATCACTCGGATCCATTGACGTTTCTCTTGGCGAGATTTCCCGCAAAAAATGGGCCTTGGCACCTATCATCGGCTGGACTCAGACGATTTTTTTTTTTTCTTTCGTCGCATGACCGAGTGATATCTGGTGCTGTTTACACGTCTATCGGGGCGAGGTTAGGTACAAAGTACTTCTTAGTCTCCAATTATCGGCCAGATTCTTTTCAAGTTCTGAATTCAGAGTCCCACGACTAAGGTACATACTTGCTTAAAAGGAAAGATACGGGTGTTTGGTGAAAATATTGGCGATAGATCCTTGTAAATGGTTTCGTGGTGTAGTTGGTTATCACACAAGTCTAACATTGGTTTCACTTGTGGTCCCCGGTTCGAGCCCGGGCGAAATCATTCTAAGCAGGCGCAGGTGTAATGTCTGGGCCTTCTCTTTTCCTTTTTGAGCCTTTGGTCAGGGAGCTGTACTCACCTCTTAATATGTATTATTGACCTAGACCTTTTATCTTTATTTTAGACAAAATAGTAAATAATTCAACCGTAACACTTGCGAAAGCTTAATAAAGATATCAAATATTCAAGTATACACCAAGTAGTGGGTGAATCATAGGCAATCATTCGTTTAAACTCAAGAAATAACAGCTCTTTCGTTCAAAAGATACGCGATCACCCCAGGAAATATTGATCCCTCATAGTAGCCTTATTCCCTCAATTTTTATATACCCAATCCCATCAGTATGCAATACCCAGCACACCATCCCAGCATTTAGAGGCACATTGAAGAAAATGTTTCTCACGAGAGATTGTCAGACTGCATATCTGATGCCCTCAAGAAAAGTGCATCACCACATATGCACGGTGCCGCCGTGATCACATGACGTCCCCTTTTTTCGAAGGAAGAAAAAAAAAAAAAAAAAAAAAAAAAAAAAAAGGAGGGCCCCGGCGGCTCGTCAATAATTATGATTGATCAAAAGCCAGAGGTGTTGGCCACACTCCATTTCGTTTGGCCAGAAGAAAAATTTGAAAATAACCACCCATGATGATGTGGCAGTATTGGGAGAGAGAAGGGGAGGGAGAAGAAAAAAAAAAAAAGGAAAAAAAACAACCCTCTACCAAAACTATCAGAAGTGCCCCTACCCCGCCCGCGGGTCCGCCCAGTGCAGTATGCAGCTCATCAGATCAGAAGTTCGTGCCCTCAGCTAGCTAGTTATCTAGCCAGAACCGCCGGTGTGGGAATATTCGTGACGCAATTGTTAGGGCTGGACCTCTCGAAGGGAGGTCTATGGAAGATCGACTATCAATGTTCGGTTCCGAACATTATTTCTATTGGTACCTTTTCTCTTTTCTACCTACGTAGAGCAGCGGCACAGCATGTGAAAAATTTACCCGCCGTGGAATCGCCCAGTGCATTCAGAATTGCTTTTGCTAAACTAACCGCTTGACATTGACATGATTTCTTTTTTTCCCCTGCGGAGTCACGGATAATTTCGTTGGCCGTTGGCTTTGGAGCTGTGGGCGAGTGATATGCTGTGATCAAATCCATAGTTGCAAAGCCGGGCCGAGAATAACTGTTGTGTGCTAGTGTAATGTGGCCGTAAAGGTTATGTGCGGCCTATTATGTACTACATCCTCTGGGCGGGTAGAGACATATACACGTACCTCATGCCATCAAACTCCTATGAAATGGTGATCTATGAGGAGAAATCGTTAGACCTGATTAAAATATCCGTATAGATTACATCGAAATAAATTTAAGCATTTAGCCTGCTTAATCGGGCGGCCCTCTTCCAGAAAATACTGCTTAGTATAGAGGTCCGTTCCATATTGAGTTTGAGGATGTTTGGTGAATATCCTAAAGGGACAACCGGTATGTTAGGTGAATCTAATGTGTGCATATTTTTCTTTCTTTTGAAATGACAAAAACTTGACCTCATTGATGCTTAACGAAATGCAGCAGGGGGTGTGGTCCAGGGATTTTCATAAAGCCTCAGATAAAGGGCTTCATCACTTGACCTAAGTCATACAGGCGCTGACAAGGAAATTCGTATCGAGCCACTGATCGATCACTGCTAATATTCAGATCCTCAGGTTGTTGAATAGCAGCAAGGGATTTAGTTAGAAAATGAACCTTTGTTCTTTCTTCGAGGCCCGTATACCGGTAGTCATTTATCACTGCGCAGCTAGGAGCTAGTCTAAAGACTACCCGGTTGATCATAAAGGTACATACATGTATGTACTCTAAATAAACGCCCATTCTAGCGTGCAAATATCATTTCCATAACCTATATATATTTACCTGCATAAGTTAGGGGGGCATGAGCGCCAAGCTAGCTATCCCCCAATCCGTCAAGACATGCTGGCCGTTTGTCGTGGGGGCCAAAATGGTGGCCAGTGCTAATAATTACTATGCCAGAAACGACCACTATTGACAGATTGGGACAGACATATCACGGCCTAGTCTCACACCGCGGGCCTTTATTAGAAGCCAAGGAAGTTGAGGTAGGTGAAAACATCTATCAAACATCGTGAACTGCCGCTGCACGTAAAAATCAGTGTTCATAGCCGAATTTTGCTCGAAATCTTACTATTGAAATCCCTGGGGCCCCTAGCTACCTTCGACTCGATGATAATCATACCTAGCGGCCCAGGGTACATACGGTTTAAACGCTCGATACTTACACTATCAAGCGTTGCAAGTCATATCCCGATTCCAACTGATAACGCAGTAGATCAACGTATTTCTTCTTGCCCCCGCTCCAACACTACACCGACAAGGAGCACAACTCTAAGTAGTAGTCGCACTGTGCTTGTTCCTCCCAGGTAATCCAGAGCACCATGGGCAAATGAAACTCTTGACTCCGACTCTTCCGTCTAGTAACGACTAAACACTGCACTCAATTTGATAAATTAAGGGTCTTTGTTTGGCTGTGAACCTGTGCGACCACAAATCACAGGCTAACACACATAAATGCATGTTACAAGAAAGTTTGACAGCTGATATATCTAAGCCCAACCAAGGCAGCAGTCTACATAGCTAGAGTAAACCTGCCGATAAAGAAAGATCTGCTCACCGGGTTTTCTGCAAAAATTTGTTGGGAACCGCCCCGGGTCCAGGCTACCATCCTCAAATGTTTTGAGCGGAGAAGGAGGCCGACGGAGGCCTAAAAATGTATTCTTTAAAAAAATAAAAATACCGCGCGATATGAGGAAACCATAATTGTTGCAGTACTTCCCCCCACTACATTCACATACCGCGCGATATTAGGAACGATAATTGTTGCAGTGCTGTTGACTTCCCCCCAGTGCATACGCGCTCTATCATGATCAGCGCGTGAGGACCGTGTGGATCTTGATCAAGTCAAGTATCTTTGAATCACTTCATACCGTGCTCTCGAACGCTTGAAAGATAGATCCGTGCTAGTAGCATGAACTAGTCAATGCCCACGTGTTTTGTTTGGCCCCCTTCCTACCCATTCAAGCGGGTCGGTCGCTTGTTTCAGTCAATGCTCGGTTCCGAAGAATCCTTATATGTGATTTCCATTGCATATTACGCACTCGGGCTGGCGCTGCTATTGGTGAAGGCCGGAGTAAGGTTTGAATCACAATTCTTACTCTGCCCATATGATGATGGTGTCCTTATGAGGCTCGAAAAACTTGCATACGGCGCAGTATGAAGCGAGACTCAGCCAGGCGGAGTTGAGCTATCTTGATAGAGCACATTGGCTAAAGTAGTTGATGCGAAAGCGATCATGAAAAAGCCTAGTATAGTAAAGAATGGATAATCCATCGGGTACAGCTGCAATGTCTTTCGTGTGCGGAGTACACATGACATATGTTTCCTTGAACTACATACTATCCTCAAATTATTGGTTTGTTTCCCACTTAGGCACCATAGACAGTACGTACATGTATGTACCTACTTGTCGCGGTGGTACAAATCAAATATATTGTACGACGAATGTGACCGGGCCGGCAGGTAGTAATTCCGCCTAGAGTAATGATATCTCTTCTATTTGTGCTGGCATGCAGAAGATTTTTTTTGCTCTCCCTTAATTCAGTACAACGTCAGTTTATTGAAATTCACCAACCCATGCACTCGCGAAAAGAAAAGAAATTAATTATTCAAGTAGAGTGAGGAAGCGAGCCCAGATCAAGCATGTATGTATGCAGTACCAGCACCGCGCGCATTGGTTCGTTACCGTTATTAGTGTAGGCGCGCGGTATTGTAAGCACACCACAAAAATACCCGGCTCATTCGGTGGTGGCTCACAAAACCAGTGATAGCGAGGGTTGCGCAATGAGCAACAACCTGTGTCTAACCTGATCTGTCTCCTTGGACGCAAAGTGCCAATCAGCTGTTGTCGATCAATTCATATATATTCACAAAGAAGTGTTCCCGCGCGCTGGTATTCACACACTTTGGCGCCGACAAATACTGTCGCGCCCCCCCCCCCCCATGTTCCTAGCAACAGCTAGTTAGATACATGTATGTGTACCCAATAGATACATACTGTGGAGGTACATACATACGTTTTTTCTTTCTCTCTGGGGTAGGTAGGTAAATGGATATTCCCTGCCCTCTCTTTTTCCCCTCATTCTCATTCATTCGCTCGCTCGTTCTTTGCCTCTGCTGTCCTTGTCTCCCGTTCTCGCCTTCCCGTAAGCTCTTAATTACCTTGCAATTCTAACCTAACCGCTCAGGGGAAACAAGAGCGCCTGTATAAGCCAAACAGATATCAATAGTGTAAATTTTATTTTGACATCGTCTCGTTCTTTGCTCCATCCGTTACCGAGCAACGGGTTCGTGGGGAAAGAAGAATTGAGGGTTTTCGTAATTAACCATCCTACTATTTGCTTTTCTGATCCCTGCCTGCGCTTCATACCCCTATCGTTCAGCCGCCCCCCATTCGTTGTAGCCGTCCGCTTCGATCGTGCTGCTAGCCCCCGACAACCACGTTTTTAAAGCTGCACGGTGTGTCCTGGAATAGCCATCCCCGCAGACCACCTACGCGCGATCCTCGCTGTTGGTGCTGCAGCCATTTATTCACTGAGCCCTCCAAAACCCATTTTCGCTCCCACATAACATCTAGACCCCCCCCCCCCCCCTCATCCTTTCCCCTTGTATAAGAAAGGCTCGTCCGGGTTTTGGAAACGTTAGTGTAGCATCTCGCCTACTTTCCTCATTCACTGCGCATCTCTCTCATCGCAAGTCCTTCTGCAGACAAGGTATGTACTCACTAAGGAATTTCCTTTAATAATGCCCCCCCCCCCACCTTCATTCATGCTAACTATCCAATGTCGAAAAGATCTCACAACCATTTAAAAGCCCCACCAAACTATACCACGAAGATGTCGACACCAACTCTCAAGATTAAGACCACCCACACCTCCAGAGGACCATTCTCGCCTCTCCCCTCAGAACTCCCACGAACCCCCATAGTCGGCCATTTCGATTCTTTAAAGAGCCATGAGGAGTGCCTGAAAACACCTATAACCCCACCAGCGGCATATACCGATTTCTTGAGGAATACCGCCAATAGCCCGGCTCTATGCAAATCGCCTGGCGCATTCTTTCCCCCGAATTCGGCAAAGTCATTGCTAGCAAACACACAGGGCTACTATACGCCCACGACACCGTACTCTCTAGCACCGACATCGGCCGCCAGGCGCCTACGAATTCCTTCATCCCCCGCCTCCGCGGCTAATTACTCACCTTCTACTGAATCACCGGCGTCGGCAACTTCGCGATCTTCGGAAGAGGAGACCGAAGTTGAAGCTAGAAGTCCTCGAACAGGGCCCCGAGTGACGGTGAAACAAGTTGTGACGACTACAGTTACTTTCACCCCTCGAATGAGCCTTATGCCTGCACCCAAGGGGAAGAGGAGACGGATTGAGTAATTGTGTGGGTGTTTGATTTGGGTGAAATAAATGTTTCCTTTTTTTTTTTTTTTTTTGGCTACTTTGTTAGGCACGGCGTCCGTCCTTTTTTTAGCTTTTATCCATTCTCTTTTATTTTTCCTTCCTTCGATGGGTTCTGAAATGGCGTATATTCCTTTTTTTTCTTTTTATTGCGACGGGTGGGCGGGGGTTGTTCCCGCTGAGCTGGGTTTGCACGATCCACTTTTTCCTGCTTTATCATTTCCCTTCATACAATGATCCCTGGTAAACCCTTATTTTACTGGAATGGTGGTAGTTTTACATCTTTCTGTTTCGCCCTCTTCTGTATGTATATTGTTCTTCTAGTTGCAAGGGGGCAGAGGCCTGTGTACAATCTCTGATCGAGGCGTTTTCCAATTGCCTGTTCGCTCCTGAGTATCTCGTGCTTCATCGGCTCTACCGAGATTATCTTTTCCTTCTTCTTCGTTTTGTTTATATTGATATCATATTCACATGTCCGGGGTACCGGTATACAACATATTTTTTTTTTCCAAGCCGCCGCTTTAATCTCCCTCCCTCATCTCCTAAAAAAGAGAACAGGGGGGGGGCAAAGGCTCAAAGCAGTCAAGCAAGTTGAGGCTCCTGCCGCCAGAACCAGTGTGTCGGGATGACATGGGCTGTCGTGGCACTATTTTCAGACACCACCTTTAATAGCTTCGGCGGCTACAGGTCGAATCGGACTGCTGGGATGTTGTGGGTGTGGATGGCTGTGCCACTCCCGAGCTCGAGCATCGCACGTCCTGTGAGTTTAAAGATTTGTTTTGCGCCGAAATTGGAACCGCTGCATGAAACATTTAATTTCTCGAGAAAATGTTTGTGATCATATCACTCAACCCACGGTCTTCTAGAAGCCAAGATATGGCTTTGCGGGCGCTATTTTGATCGCCTGGATTTTTGTAATTTGGTTTGGGTACTGTCTCGCAGCAATTGGTAAATTATGGAGGCATGAGCGTCATGGCTATGTTGATGATGACCCTGTACTATTTGAAATTCTTTTTCCCGCTGGATTGGAAGAGCGCACGTTCTCCTTGCCAGTTTTGCCTAATTGATGGAATGTGTATGTAGGTATGTAAATCCGCTATTTTTATCATCACGATCGTCCATCCCTTGTGAAAGATGTTCAGTCATTTCAGACATGATAGTACGCAAAGGAACTAAACACGAAAATCGTGACTATTTATTTGCCTCCCAGAGATTGCAAGGCAGCAGCAGCACCTCGGGAACACTGATATCCGGAGCTTTACATGTTGCCCTCATCCCTTTTTGTCGGATGGATAGATTGAATATTATATAAAGTATAATCATATATATATATATATATATATACCATGTGGTGGCTGACAATAATAGGGTAGAACGCTACTCATAGTCCTCAAATTAGTATTGCATCATCAACGTCATCATCATATCCGAGCAGCCATCGTGTAAGCAATTCAGGGACCCATCGCTTCGACGGCTGCCCGGCTTTGTCTGACGTGAGTGAC
Source organism: Morchella eximia (assembly GCA_024713935.1). Lineage (NCBI taxonomy): Eukaryota > Fungi > Ascomycota > Pezizomycetes > Pezizales > Morchellaceae > Morchella > Morchella eximia. The sequence continues at coordinate 1,196,754 of JAMGZG010000020.1, forward strand.
GTGACAAGCGAAGCCCTATGTAAAGAAGGAAGAAGGAAGGTGAAAAAACGATTTCCCGGGTTTCTTAGCTAGTTCCAGATGAATGGAAGCATCCGTCCCGCTCGCGATGATTTTTCCAACACAGTGCCTGTGCGTTGATGCGATGGACGTAATCATGGATCCTCACTCGTTTTCTCTCTGGGTCGACGACCCAACCCAACCTGACGGTATCCGAGTTCTGGTTCCGAAACTTCAACCTAGTGTATCAGAGCGACAGCTTGCTAAAAATTTCATTTCACAAGTGGGCCCCTACCACTCACTAGTAGCCAACTTATGACCTAGTTTTGCCAAGTCGTTCAAGTGTTGGGTCAGTTCAAGGGTAGGATCATATGATAATGAATCTAGCGGTCATTTAACCGTGGAGAAACTGTTTTTCGGGGTATCGACGGGCAAAAGACAAGAGAGACAGCCAAGCTCAAGCTCATGTTTCACCTTCTATTGGTCGAACCACCCCTGTCTGTACACCCTCTGGAGTAGTGTTCGCCAATGCTCCGTGAAAGTGCGAGTCATGACTAATGAAACCGGTGATAACCATCCAACAATTATGGCGCAAGCTGTGCCAAGGAAAGCGGTTATTGGAGAAGTTGGACTATATCAATTATCAGCTGAAGTATATATCTAGAATAGGAAATGTTACCCTTGCGCGCGCAGTAAACCGTTATGGAATCGGTGTAACCAAGCACACACAGAAACTGGAGGTGACACGAACCCGAATTCCACTTAAATATACGTAATAGAGGGCCCTAGGTTTTATAAACATATTTCATTGATTTTCCTATTGATGAATTCCAAGTGGGGGATCATATTAGAGAGTTCTATTATGCTTACCCTACGTATCGGCATGCTTCCCGACCCACATGTAGCAATTTTATGATTATCCTCCGACAACCCAGGGACACAATCTCAAACTGTTCAGAAATTAGTCTCTTGAAGGGAGAAAGCTCAACGCTCACACATCTAGCAACGTTTCCAACATCGTGATTCAACCCCTTCAGCCGGCAATTCCCGCTAGTAATATGTTATGATCTCCCTATTACAATCGTTCCACATAGAAGTATGCCGCAGCAGATATAGGTAGCATGTGTTCAGGGTCACCCCTACATACATGCGCGGGAATTGTGTGTTTTGTGTTCCCGCCAGGTTGGTTGCGTCTCTCGCTAGTGCGGTCTTGGGACATCATCAGTAAGGCGTAACTTTTATGCAGGTATGATAAATTAAGAGCACCATATATATATTTCGGCTTCGATGAACATTGTTAACGCTATATCGATTCCTAAGGGTAATAATCATCAGTTGCAATAAGCGGCGGGGGTGGTACTGGAGGTGGGCGTACGACTTGAAGAAGGCACGAATGATCCTATGTGCGTTTGTGTGTGTGTTGTGTATTGATGTTGCTGTTTAGGGCGGCGTTGGTTCAGGAAGAGGTGGCGACGATGAGGAGATGGGCGATTGCCCTTCTGGAATATGAACCCTCGTCATGCTCTTTGGTGTGTGTGTCCTATACTGTGTCCCTTCGTATCACGCTCCATAGGAATCCCTGCATAGACACATATATAATCGTATTCGTCTCAGAGTTGGTAATTAATTTGTTAGAGATGGTGTGAGAAGGTTGGTACGTTGGAGGGTGGGATGTGTAGGGTGTCGTTGCTCAAGAGTCTGAAAAAGTATCGGGACTGTGGTGATGTCAGCATACGTATGTGTAAAGAAACAAGCGCATTTTCTCTGCGCGCGTGTTGAAGCTTAAGATGAATGACCCACCAAGAAGAAACCTTAATTTTAGCTTTCAGTCAGCCCCAGTGGTTTGTGTTAAAGTTTAATGCTCAGTGGGATGAAAGAATAGAACGTCGGCCGGGGCAAGAGAAAATAGGGTTACTTGTAAAGTGTATTCTAGAAAACTTGACTAGAGATGGTTAGCTTTGATAAGAATATTCACGACCATTTTAGACTTTGGAATTGATCATCAATGGTGTTCTCAATACATTTTGAGTTTTTTACTCGCTGCAGGAATTCCATCATAGGTTATCACTCGCATAGCTGTTGTCCGTCCCGGGAAATGTTTTGTTGTTAATCCTCCTAGGAACCAGTTTGCCGGTGCCAAACTCGTTTGAAATTAACTAGTGGAACTGTTATGGACCAGCACGGGCATCTTGATAGTCCTGGATATCTGTATTTAATTCCTCAAGTGGCGGCATTGAGCGGAGGGAAGAGGAAGCGGAGTACACGAAAGGAGTGATTAAATAGGACTAAATAAAGGGATGAGTTGTATTTAGTGACGGAAACGAGAAAGGTTCTTGCGCAAAACGAAACGAGATCTGGAGGCTGACAAGACACAAGACCAAGTCTGGAGGTCTCGAGACCTTTCCACTTTTCTTTCCCACCTAAATGTTCTCTCCAGCTCCAGGTCCGCAAAGGATAAAGGAATTATCAGTCATAGCTTCCAAAAAGGAAACTGGACTTTTTTATTTGCACCAATTAGAATAACTACAAAGATTTCCTCGCCGTAAGGCTACGTGACGAAAAGTCTCGAGACTTCAATTGACGAGATTAGAAAATTGTCTCGAGATTTCCAAGACACAATTTAGCAAGACGAGACGAGAATTTATCAAATTTTGTCTCATCTTGTCTCGTAGTGTGGTCCACGAGAACGAGCGTCTTTGTATCCTTGCCTCGAGAACCCTGAGGACAATTTAATTCTTGGCTACGATTTACACTTAACGTGTCCGATTAAGGCGAGACCAACGATAGTGTTCTTTTTATTTGAAGTAAATACAGCTCTTTCCTTCGGAATCGCCTAATTAAATCATCCTCGAGAACAACATGTTCATATATATCCTCAAGGTTCGTTGAGGCACTTTGAGGACAGTGTCCGAACGTCGAGGACAGACAAGGACAAATATGGGCAGAGGTTGATGGGGATGAGGGGCCTCGAGGACACACTCTCAAACATCGCCTTGAGCGTCCTCGTGGACCAAACTGCGCACACCATCTCTGGTATGCCTGCTGCAACGTTGTCCAATCAAAGTATTGTGATTATTGTTTCCGCTATCTGACATTCTAGTCTATCTAGTAGTCCGAATAGGCCCTAAATGAATTATCAATTGAATTAATCAATCAATCAATGGGGGACGTTGGGCCAAGGCACACTACTATCGAGAATATGCCATTATCAAAACTACAATATGCACATTCTAACCTACACTTACAGCAAAACCACACCAAGAAAAAAAAAAGGATCCGCCTCGTTCCAAACCCACGCTTTTCAACGCAGGCCAGAAACGATACATCAATCCTGATTTCGCCCGGGCTCGAACCGGGGACCACAAGTGTGTTAGACTTGTGTGATAACCAACTACACCACGAAACCGTTATTTTCGCAAGCTTTATCCTCATTTTCATAGTTTGTCAAATTCCGATCCTAACCGACCGCCCCATGTTTCTTCCCGCAGTTACGTAAAGGCATCCTGGCTTCACGGTGACAGTCTTGGCAGCGAGTATAAAGCGACGCGGATCCTCCCTCCCCCTCCCCCGCGGCCCCGCCTTTCTTCACAGTGGCATTCATGTGTCCTGCAGCGCCGCAGGTAGCAGCACCCACTGAAACTCGCAACCACGGCAAGTGGTGCTCCAACCCCCCCCCCGCCCCCCTCTCTGCCTCTCGCATTTCCCTTGATACACTCAAAGAATCGAATGATGTAAACATGGTTCCAATCAATCCTACTTTTTTCTGTGGGGAAAGAAAAACATTTGCTCTAGAATTATCCTGACTCGATCTTTGTTTTTTTTACTTTTTCAACTTGATTACCGTCGTCTGTTGTGTTTGACTATTGGTGCATTCGCTGATTGATGCATGGTGGTTCTGGAGCATGTAGGTTGCCAGTCGATGTTTTGATGGAAACTCGAGGTGGCTTACAGTAGTGTCTGGTGGAATTAATGCGAAAGTGGGTTTTCATCGATCCGATATGTTAGTCCTATTCCATTGGCCCTTGAAGGAATTTTTGCGGTGAGCACGGAGCAAGAAACACACTCTTTTGGTTTTGAGTTTCCAATGATTCTACCCGAGTCTGTATGTGCAGTGTGGTGGGCCTTGTTTCGGTTGTGATTGGCTTATTTGTAATTATTAGCGAGAGCTTCAATTGCGCTGTGCGCTTCAATGGAAATCTTGTTTGCACACTCGTGCACCAAATCTCACTCGTTATTTTTGATCCCGGTCCTATCAGTGTATATGTTTCATTTGCTATTCTAAGCTATGATATCTACCAATCTTAGGCCTTTCCAAGTCGTCATAAATCGTCAAGTCAAAAAAATAGTCTCCATAGAACACAGGGCCTGCCCCGCTAGGTCGGCCTCGTCTCAATCTTCTCATACCCCTCAATCTCCCTCTCCTTCCTTGCGATCCTCCGCTTCGGCCCCCTCGTGCCCCTCAATGTCCTTCTCCTTCTCCTCGGTCTCCCTCTCCTCCCACTCGGTCTCCCTCTCCTCCCCCTTCCCCTCCGGCTCAGTCTCCTCCCACTCGGTCTCCCTCTCCTTCCCCTTCCCCTCCGGCTCAGTCTCCCACTCCTCCTTCTCCTCAACCCCCCCCTCGGGCCCCGGCTCAACCCCCAACCCCCTCAACCTCCCATTCCTCCCCCCCTTCAACCCCCGTCGGCCCCGTCTCAGTCTTCTCATACCCCTCAGTCTTCTCATACCCCTCAGCCTTCTCATACCCCTCCATAATCCCCCTCTCCCTCCTCACAACCCCCATGCCCGTAAATACAAAGAACGCCCACTTCCACCGAAACGGATTCACCGCCACACACTCCACAAACCACCAACACAGCTCGCCATACGTCAAAAAGTCAAACGCGCCCGCCGGGCTCCGCGCCTTGAGCCACTTTGTCCACCGCACCCAGCGCCGCATCTTGTCCGCCGGCGGCACCGTCACCAGGTCGTTCAGAAACATGAGCAGCAGCCGCGTGTAGACGCCCGTGTGGAAGTGGCCCACCGTGCCGATCGCATTCACATATGTGCAGTTGCACGCACAAATGTCGACCGCGCCCGGCGGGAACGTCTGCAGGTACCAGTTTGGCGGCTCGTAGCCCTCCTCAAAGCAGTCCTCGGGGAGGAAGCTGAGGCTCGGTCGCTTGAAGCCCGTCGCAAACACGATGATGTCTGCGTCGGCAAACTTTTCGACGCCGGGCCCGCCCTTGGGGACGCCGGGGGAGCGGTGGTTGTAGCGGATGCCGTATTCTTCGATGCCGAGGATGTCGGCGTGGAGCCAGCTCGCGCGGCCGGTGCGGATGTGGTAGAGGAGCTCGGGGTTGACGATGGGCGTGGATTCCCAGAGGCCGGTTGTCTGGGCCGGGGGTGCGAGAGAGGAGAGGGAGCGGTAGAAGAGGCGGCGGAGGAGGAATTCGGGGAGGTAGGAGATGAAGAGCTCGGAGCCAAAGGGGTTGAGGGAGAGGAGGATGTCGACTAGGGGGTTGCGGGGGATGATCCATTTGTCGGACTGTGAGAAGGGGGTGTTAGTATGGTACTTGTATGAATTTTAAGTCGGGGGGGGTTGATCATTGGCCTTTGGTAGGAAGGACTGGCTCCGGATTTCGGGCGGTCATTGGCCATGATCGGGATACTTGACCCCCACAGCAATCCCACTGGAGATTATTGCAATTGGGGGATATCCGCAGGCACCAAAAAAAAAGCCACTCACCCTCGCCAACATACTAACGCTCTCCGCCCCCCTATTCAACGCACACTCCAACGCCTCCACCGCGCCCGCCCCACCCCCCAACACCACCACCTTCCTCCCCTCCACCTCCACACTCTCCAACTCACTCGAATGTATACTCAGCCCCTGAAACCTCCACAGCCCCTCCACGCCCGGCAACATGGGCTCCCCACACGTCCCCACGGCCGCCACAACCCCATCAAACTCCCACTCTGGGATCCCGTTCACCCGCCACTTGCCCGTCTCGGTCCTCTCGATGGTCTCCACCCTGGTCTCAAACACCGTCTTGTCCTCCAGCCCGTAGCGGCGCCACAGGGCGTCGAGCTGCGCGAGGATCTCGGAGCGCTTTGGGTACGCGCTCGGGAAGGTGATGGACGGGTGGAAGCGGTACATGATGCTGTGGATCTGCAGCGACGAGGTGCTGTTGACGCGCGCCCAGATGCCGCCGATGGCGGGCGCGCTCTCAAAGATGAGCACGTCCGAGTTGTGGGAGACGCAGTGGGCGGCGGCGGAGATGCCGGTGATGCCGGCGCCGATGATGGCGACGCGGGGGCCGGTGAGTGGGGGGGGCGGGGTGCGGAGGGGGGGTGGTGAGAAGAGGGTGGTGAGGAGGTGTTGGAGGAGGGTGTAGAGGGCTATGAGCGGGTGCCGGAGGGCGTGTAGGAGGATGGAGATGACGGGCATCATAGTAGGAGACAAGGTGTTGGGGTGGGGTACGGGGTACGGGTGATGGGCTGTGATGGAGGTCGAGTGACAATTGATGCAGGGAATTACAGGGGCCAAGCCGAGTGAGAATGTGAGAGTCTCAAGACAAGGTGAGAGCCAATGCCTCGAGCTGTCAACGTTCAATGCCAAAGTTCAATGCCAAAGTCAGATATGTCTCACAACCCTCGAGCAGAACCACAACCACCAAACACCCCACCATTTATATAACCTCCCCCCCTTCCGTCGCAAGCCAGCTCTACCCAGTCCATTTCCCCGCTCTGTAATAATAATAATATTTTCACATTCTCTGAGCTCCTCCGCCCTCCAAATCCTGTGGGCCAAATCGCAAACATCTCAACATTATAGCACACACTCGTCCGCGGCCGCTGCATGACGTCACACACCGCGGGCTCCATCGTGCCAAGCCCCGGAAGTAGCCTCCACGGCCATCGCATGTGAGACACCTCCCATCCCTTTTTTTCTGCTGGGCGGGGTGGATGGGACATCTGCACGAGAGCGAGTGACAAAGACAGGAAGATGGCTGTCCCTTCTTTTCTCGGCAGGCACAGGCACGCCTGTTGGCTGTTATTGCTGTTGCTGCTTCTGTGAGACAGCGATCGTGGATCTGAGTTGAAAGACACGTGTGGCAGCTTGTGACTGAGCTACATAGTACATACATGTACAGCGGTTCACAGGCATTTGGCGAATACAGTCATTTGGCGAATGCGTTGGATAAGGAAGCCAAGCAAGCCGATCACAGGTGAGTAATTGCTTTTTCCCAACTACATCCGTTCCCTTCGCTAACTCAGATGTACAGGCACCTTCACCCAAGTCCCCCAGTGCGAGTGCATTCACTGATCAGCCGGCCCAAGTCCCCCAGTGCGAGTGCATTCACTGATCAGCCGGCCCCATGCGCCGAGTGCTTCATGGTGATCAGGTTCGCATATCTAAACTTTCAGAAATGCGTCTTTACTTACAGATGGGTTTAGATATCGATGCGGGTCCTTTCTACTTTACAAACACGACTTTCGACTTGCAGATTCCCTGCGCCAACGGGTTCGAATGCTTTCTTCTTCCCTCTCTTCGAATCGCTTCATCTTTTTCCGCTTCAATTCACGGTTGCAAGATCACCTCTCTCGAATACATGTTTTATGGAGCTCAACTTCGCCATGAAGATCGATTTGCTTTTCACAATTTGTTTTATCTCTTTCCTTAAGTCCTTCTCTCGCTTCACGATAATACCCTCGCTACACTCTTTTCTAATCCAGATTTATAATAGAAATCAACAGATTGACGACTTCAGACTACTAATTCAAGAGTAAGAGAAAGACTTTCACATAGAAAGAATTTAATCGAAATGGCGAGAACAGAGTGTTTTGGTACCGACAGATAAGAATTCATGAAAGTGCTGCTCAGAAAGAATCGAAAGAGCATGGAATGATTTCGAAGGCCCGCCGACAATAAAAAGAGTGATAATCATTCAAAGATAACACGTCAGAAGCGCCATATTCCCGACGCAGAAAACCCAACAAGAATGCTTGAGCGAGTGTGAAAGTTTTAATACAAGACGCGCTTATCAGATCCTGAAAGCCGCTTATTATCAACGCCAATGCCATTTCGCCAGAATATTTTCAAGAGAGAAAATACCCTACATCTAAAGGCCAGAATATTACGCCAAGATGCTGCAGAAAGATAATCGTTATAATTTTCCTATCGGCATAAAGACTGATAGTTTCGCGTAGAGACGCGACTCAAATCCATCAAAATTAACAATACCACTCGCCAGATTTATCTTAATCATTGAGCTAATTGCTTTTATTAAAAAGTGATAATTAAATTTCAGGGTTTTATGCTGTTTTATCATACCTCTCTCTAGTTTCTGGCACAAATATTTTCTTCATATATTCAAAGAAAATTTCGCTATTATTATATCCCTTTCGTAACACGCATCGTAAGCTTATGCTCCTTCGGTTTCAGACTAACCCGCTTAAACGACACGCCCTCAAAATTATTAAAGCGAGAAGACAAAGTTCGCCGCGCACACTAATTCTACAATCGCATACGATTCTCGACGGTTTTTCAAGACGCGATCGCTGGATATCTCTAAGATATTCGCCATGACATCGCCAACTCCCATAATAAAGCCTTTCTCGTCTAAATTATATGTATCCCGAGGTCCAATTTTATACTTTTCTGTCAGACGCTAGTTTATACACAATGAAATACTGTTACATTAAAATGTAATATCATATTTAGATAACAAACCTTCCAAAAGAAATCATCCATTACATCTGATGATTTGTTTATTTGGACGACTGATGATCGCTAAGCAATGAGCTGGATTATGAGTGCTTTCCATCGCGTTTTTTGCTTCGTTCTATTACAAGGAATATTTTGATTAGTCATCGCAGATTTTCAGATAATTGCGCCTCGCTCGCTTCGCTCCTTCCTTCTTCTTTCTTTCCTCACGCAACGCCTTCAGACCTTTCTCATTATACTATTTCCGTCTGCATTCTAAGATATCATACCGCGTGAGACCACCGCTGCATTTACACTAGCTATCAATACCAACGCCATATTTCTTCCTTACGAAGACCTTTCAGACTTCGCTGACTAACTCGACAAATTATCGTCAGATATCGCACTTCGCGAATACTCGCTATCGCCGCCAGACATTGCATTGCCATCCGCACTGCACGCCACGCCCATCGCCGACTCCATTCTCCGCGCTTCCTCCCAATAACGCGAGGAATTCAAACAACACCAACAAGACTTCGCCGCCTTATTTGCCCACTCGCCGAAAACTCCCACCAGATCGCTTCAACTAAACGGTTTCGCCAACAACTCGCCGCTTAACGGTTATCGACAACCCTAAGAAGAATAACGGCCAACTCCACCTCAACGCCGCCGGCCACCGCCAGCCGCCTCCCGCTGTTCGCTCTCGCCGCTTACCCAACGCCGCTTCGCTTTCAGTCCGAAAAGTTTCTGACCAGAATTGACAGATCGCTTAAGCCCTGCCTATTACCCAACTCCGGATGAAACTCGAGGCCAACGACGATTTACGTGCTCAGAACGGCAAGAAAGCGAATTTACGCCAGCAATGAATTGAAGCGAAGCTTGTACTGCGCCGTTTCTTTGCTAACGCTTAACCTGGCCGACCTTTCTTCCTTCTGTCATTGCCGCCCACTTCTGAAGATTCATTCGGCACCTGCACTCGGCGACCGCTCACGCCAACTCGTCAGCTTCGCGCAAGAAAGCGAGATTTCGCCACGATTACTTTCGCCTCCGTGATTACGCGCTTACCATACAACGAAAAAGAAAGATCGACGCCCTACCGGGCTGATTATCCGGCGACCTCGCTGACGCTTAATAGCCATCGGACGGACCGGTCTAACACTGCGAGTTTTACGCAACCACGCCACGACCATCGACAATCTGGGGATCCGTACGCAGCGCCATCAGGCGCCATCCGTACACGACGCTAATTTTACCGCATTCCCGCCACAGACACTCCATCCCACACCACGGAGCGCCGCTTCACGGGACCTCTCCGCCTGCGCTCGCTTCGCACGACCAACAACAACGCTACACCTTCGCTAACGCCAACGAAAACTCCGCTGAGAAGAATTGAGGCGGACAACAACTCGCCAGACAGATCGCTAACTCCCGACACGTTTTCGCTTAATCGCCTTCTCGCCAACCGCCTCAGAAGAATCAATCGGCCATGATGAAGGCCTTCGTGACCTGCTTCAAGACTAATCGACGACTTCGCCCCCGCCGATCACCAGCCCGCCTCCTCGAAATGGTTTTATACCCGGCTGATCAATTTCGCCCTCGACCATCTAACGCTTTCTCCTTTCGCTCAAGGCTTCTATCTCTTCTCAGATCGTTCGCGAGATAAATCGGACGCGATCATTTTGCTGCTTCAGAAATCAGAACAATAAAACTCCTATTCAAACCCACGCGATCGATCGATCTTGTTCCGTTATTCAGATTCATTGATGAAACATTCGCCATAACAACTTCCTCCGCTTCCTCTCGATCCCTCAGATCCTCGGTCATGACGGTCGACCCATATCCTCCTGGGCCAGATCACCCACCCATGCTACTTTACCAACGCCCATCGACACCCACTTAAACGGTCCCTTTGTCACCAAACTCTTTCTACCCTCAGATTAGGAATCCCCAACAAGATGACGCCACCCTACTTGCTCAAGACAACACTATACGCTTTGATTCCGAAGATCAGAAGAGCAACGCCTCCAGATAGCCTGTCAAAGTTATCGCCACCTCGCTTCCACCTTGTCACCAGCCTTCATTGCCGGAGGCAAACTCCAAATATTCAAGACCACCTCGAGAACCTGACCAAGCCATCGACAACGCATCAAGACCGACGGTAATCCGCCAAACGACGATTTAAAAGGTTCCACGTTATGATGGATGAAGACCTCGCCAACGGAACGCCCCACGCCAATATATACCACAAGATACCGCTTTCGAAGAAAGAATCACCCTTCGGACCACTCTATAAGATGCCCGCGATTTAACCTGGTCGTCCCGAGGAAATACATGGATAACTTGGAGAAAGGTTTCACGAGCTAGTTTCTTCACGGCTTCGTCTCTATTCAGAAGAAAGCCGACGGAACTCTCCGTCTCTGACTACTGCGCCTCAATGAAATTAACGATAAAGAATCGACTTTTACCACTCATCCTAAACACTAATCGATTATCCAAAGACACCAGACACCGTTGGATCTCCGCCAGGGGTATAATCAAATCCGAATGGCGAAGGAGAAGAATGGAAGACAGCCTTCCGCACCCGACACGGTCACTTTGAATACACTAGAATGCCTTCGCCTCACCAACGCCCGCCACCTTCCAACACTTCATCAACGATCGCGAAGATTCGACATATTCTGCATTTACCTCGACGATATCCCGATCTATACGACACTCAAGAACACTGCCCCACGCGTCGAAAAGTTCTCCGGCGCAAACGGAGTCTGCTGAAACCGGAGAAATGCGAAGTTCACACGCAAAGACCACCTACCTTACTTTCATCATCGAACCCAACGGCATTCGAATGGATCCCAAGAAAGTAGATACAGAACCTGACGGTTCCAAGACGGTTAAGACGCATAAAGATTCCTGATTTGCCAACTTCTATCGCCGGCTTCATATACGGATTCTCCAAACTTGCTGCATTGAGTGGCCGACGAAGAAGACAAAGCATGGGCGACAAGCGGCGTCAAGATTCAACGCCTCACGAAGATTCACTACCGCGTTCATTCTTGCCCACTTTGACGGTATGAAATCATCATGAACGACGCTTCAGACTACGCTCATGGCAGATACTCTCCCAATACGACGATACCCATACCCTTCGACCGCCATTTCTCCAAGAAACACCGCCGAACAGAATTCACGAGATCTACGATAAGCGAATCATGCGATAATCCGAAAGATTCGGCGAATACCGAACTCGAGGTGCAAGACACCCAATCGCTGTCATATCGGACCATTAAGAACCTCGAAGATTTTATGAAGTAAAACAACTTAACCGAAGACAAAGCAATACCGAATACCTTTTCACGATTCAACTTCGTTATCAACATCGACTGCGAAACAAGGCGTAAACCGGACGACTAACAAGGAGATCGGGAGATCTCGCGGAGAGGATGAAAGACATTTGCACTGCAGCGTGGTCTTGAAGAGAACGCGAAACCGTTTAAGTTTGTTGGCGGGTTCTTTATCAAACGAACCCATTGAAAAGAACGCCTAATTGAATACATTATTTAACGAAGGATACTGACCCATTTAAAAAAGATATTGGAAATCTAAACAAAGCGAACGACAATCGGCTGAAATTCACTCATTAACGACCGGAACGGCGACGATCGCTTACCGGTGAACTTATACGTCTCGACCACGACTCGAAACTCCAAATCGTTTTACCACGACGCCTCTTCACGGACACCCCGGACGCCGAAAAGACCTTCGAACTCATCACAGGACTTACTCTACCAGATGGAACTTGACATCGGCCACATGTCGAATCGCCACACTTGTCAAGAAGAAACCAAGACGGAAAACTCTACAGATTCGACCCCTACCAATACCGAACAACCACAAGAGAAGTATCAATGGATTTCAACGGACTGGAGAAGCGAAGGCCACGACGCCATCGTAATCGCGACCGACTGACAAAGATGCGACACCTCTTACCCTGCAACACCACTGTCAACGCGGAGGACGTCGCCCAACTATATCTGCGGAACGTCTGGAAAATCCATGGTCTCCCTACACATATCACCTCGGACCGTGGTACACAGTTCACCGCCAAGTTCTGGAACATCAGCAAAAAATGGGTTTCGCCAGGACGAATCCGCGCGTCCAGATGTCCAAATTCGTCTTCCGCGCCCAAAACCTCGTCTATTGCTCACAAAACCTCGTCCTGCAGCCACCAAAATGTGACACGTCGTCTTTTGGCGCCTAGGAAGCATACAAAATGTGACACGTCGTCCTTTGGCGCCTAGTAAGCATACAAAATGTGATATATCGTCTTTTAACGCCTAGTAGGCGTCCAAAATATGACATCTCGCCTCTTGACGCCCCACCGCCTCCCAAAACGCGAGACACAGTGGCGAATATGTGATATTCTGCCTAAGTCCTGGCGCTAGCCCTGAGCTCGCTAGCAAATGACGTCAGGTTTGACATCTCGAGGATCCCCACCTGCTTACCTACCTGCCTAGCTGCCTACCTGCTGCCTTCGTGCCTACCTTCCTCTCGACACCTACCTCACCTCCTACCTCACCTCCTACCTCACCTCCTACCTCACCTCCTACCTCACCTCCTACCTCACCTCCTACCTCCTACCTGCAGCGACGCTTACCTCCTACCTGCAGCGACGCTTACCTCCTACCTGCAGCGACGCTTACCTCCTACCTGTAGCGATGCTTACCTCCTACCTGTAGCGATGCTTACTTCCTACCTGCAGCGATGCCTGGATACGTATTTACCTACCTGTATTTTGACGCCTGTACTGACACCGCTACAGACTGCTAAATAGCAGCAAATTGACGCCCAAATTGACGCCCAAAACGACACCAAAACGTCGACTAATTGCACCAAGTCGACACCCTAAATCAGCATCAAATCTACGCTCAAATCTACGCTCAAATCGACGTCTAGCGGTGCACGAAATCAACGTCAATTAAGCTCCTAATAGGTAGGAAGGTAGGCAGCGAGGTGCGGGGGTAGGAAGGTAGGCAGCGAGGTGCGGGGGTAGGCAGGGAGGCAGCGCGGAGGTAGGTAGGCAGGGAGGCAGCGCGGAGGTAGGTAGGCAGGGAGGCAGCGCGGAGGTAGGTAGGCAGGGAGGCAGCGCGGAGGTAGGTAGGCAGGTAGGCAGCACGGAGGTAGGTAGGGCGCCAGCAATTATGTACATAGAATTAGGTAGACAGATAGACGAATATATGTGACTGCCGCGCGGAAACCATGTCCTAGTCAATGTACCTTTTGCCGAGTGATCTCATACTGCCAGCAAATACTGCTAGCGAAACCCGTTAACCGGGCCAAAGATACTAGTGTTGAGACGGCGTTAGGCGCCAAAAGACGAATTTGTGTCTTAACCTGTCGCGACGACGTCCTTTGGCAAAGAGGCGCACTGGCTCCGTTTTGGTACGCCCCGGCGTCGGTCTACAGGTAAGCAAAAGTCTTGGGGCATCTGGGGCGTCTGGGGCATCTCGGGCGCCCAGGTGCCCCAAGACGACACGTCATTTTTTGCTGATGAAAGAGTTGTGCAAACACCTTGGGATTGAAGCAAGAATGTCCACCGCCTTCCATCCGGAAACCGACGGCCAAACCGAAAGGCTCAACGCGGTAATGGAACAATATCTACGAGGCTACGTGTCCTATCAACAGGATGATTGGGTTAAGTGGCTCCCAATGGCCGAGTTCTCCGCTAACAACCAAGTCTCCGCCTCCACCAAAGCTTCTTCGCGAAACTTCGGTTTCCACCTCGGTTCACAGTAACGGCTTTATCCGACAAGACACCGCTTAGCCTCGATGCCTAAAGATTACGGAAAGATGATGGAACTACACGAATATCTACGCACCAACATCCGAACGGCATGCGACCAAAGAGGAAGAGCCACCAACGCGGCGCGAACCCCCGCACCCCAATATAACGCTCGGTGATATTTTTGCTCTGCCAAGAATATCCGCACCACCCGCAATTCCCTGTTTCGACCGAAGAAACTCTGACCGCTTCCAATCAAAGCGGTTATCTCCCCATACGCCTACCAGCCGACCTCAAGATGGCGTACACCGCCTTCCACGACGTCATAATTCGCCACAGACCAGACTCTTAAATACAACCACCCCGCCACCCATTATCGCCGAACGAGGAAGAATACGAGGTTGAGCGAGATTTTGACTCATGAGACAAGGAATAACGGCTCGCACATTCTGTTGGGACAGTGATACGCCGATCTTACCCGAACCCGCCGCCACTATAACGATATAGCCAGCCGATGTCTTCCACGCGACAATACCCCTGAAACCCGCCGAGATTTAAGAAGAAACTCAGGCCGCAGGAGTCAAGGCTTGGCCATTTTTCATGGACGTGATGGGATCGTGATTCTGTGAGTTGGATTAGTCGTGAGGTTTCCATCGCGTTTTTCGTGCTTGTCGGCTACAAGGAAATATTTATTAGTCATCGCAGGATTTTCGTGATAATAGCGCTCTCCTCGCTTCGCTCCTGTTTTCCTTCTTCTTTCTCACGCAACGCCTTCAGACCTTTCCTCATTATACTACTCGTCCGCATTCTAAGATATCATACCGCGTAGACCACCGCTTTACACTAGCTTACCAATACCAACGCCACATTTCTTCCTTACGAAGACTTTCAGACTGCTGACTAACTCGACATACTACATCGTCAGATATCGCACTCGCGGAATACTTCGCTTATCGCCGCCTCGAGAATTTGTTTCATTGTTGAAATTGTTTTTACGAACATATTTGCACTCGGATGCTACCAAGAAAGTTCAGAATCCAATTCGCCCAACGCTTAGTAGGATCGCGTCGTAATAGTTTATGCGTCAGAAAGGCTTTACGAACATTGGAGTCATCTAAAAACAGCACGCGTTCAACCAAAATTGCTTCCTCTGCTGGAGTAAGAACTTGCTGCTCTGCATGAAAAACTGCATGGGTCCGCTGACCAGGGGTTTTGATATGGCGGCGAAGAGTACTTTCACTAACGGCATACTGTTTGGAAATTTTGAGGACTATGGGCTTGGGATTTTCCGGGTTTTGTGGATCTTGATTATACTTCTCCAACTCGGCATAGTAGTGTCCTAATGCGAACATCAACCGCTCATATTTGGAATATTCCACGTTGTTATCAATCACTGGCAACCGGCTCACATTCATTGTTTTCACTGAAAATAGCGGGGAGTGTTCAAAGAGATGGTTACCGGCCTCAACTCACCACCCCTTTTTTAAGCTGTCATCTGAGACAACTTCTGCACGCTGACTTTTGATATGTGGTTGAGCCGCAACAACCCTGTTCGCCAAATGACTGTATTCGCCAAATGCCTGTGAACCGCTGTACTCTACAACTTGATATGTTGGTTAGAGAAAATATCAGATGAATTCTGAAGAGTAGAGAAAGAGGTTCACAGCGACCAGAGTACAGCCCATTTCTTGCCTAGCCAGCGAGCGCTTTCCCCATGTACATACTACACACTCTACTCCACTCTCCCATCCCAGCTGTGCCTCCCAACAAACAACCACACTTCTCTAATTTCGCCCCTGCTCTCCCCGGGTCCCCCTTGGCCCCGACTGCATAAACTTGTGCCCAGCCCAGGCTAACCCCGCCGGGTAGCACAGCAGCCCATGCCCATTGGCCATGTTCCAGCACGGAAATCATCGTTCTGACATGAAAGCATGGGCCATCACATCGCCGCCGCACATCAAGAAACAAAATTGCGAACGGCAGTGCGTAATTTGGCCTCTATTGTTGGCTCGGGGAGTTAACTCTTAGGGGCCTTAGCTGGCTGGGCTTCTTGGGGAGCACAGACACTATGCATGTAGGTAGATCTAGTTAGCAGATCGGTTCTCCAGGTGGTGGCTATAGGGAGTCTACATACCACGGAGAGTTATGAGTATATAACCCCCCCGACCTCCTCGTTTTCGCTCTCCTTCCCGCCCTTCCTCTTCTGTAGATCTTCTCACCACCACTGTCATTACTGTGAATATCTTATTACTTCTACTCACCCAATACGCTCCCTCACTCCCTCATCCAAAAACCCCTAAAACCACTTATCAATATGCACTTCCACCCACTCCTCGCCACTATCCTTGCCCTTCCTCTGGCCCTCGCGGCCCCTACCCCCGCACCGGTTCACACTTACGTCCTCTCTCCTCTCGCGGAGAATCCAGCTACAGCTGCTACCGCTGCAACAGATATCCTCCCCCGCGCAGACGCCGCAGATCCCTCCTTCACCGACGACGCAAAGTTCCAGTCCGAATTGCTCGCCCACCATAACCACCTCCGCGGGGAGCACACCGCCAGACAGCTTGTCTGGGACCCGGAGCTGGCACGCGCGGCGGCCGAGTTGACGAATACGTGTGTTTATGAGCATTCGGTAAGTTTAGCGATCATTTGATGTTTTTTTATACATCCATTGTTCAAGCCCCTACCCTACCTACCATACGATACCCTAACCATGCCCCCAATGCCGTACCAACCATCCCCCCAAATCCATCCCTCAAAAAACCAATAATAACAATCCCCCAGCACGCAGCGCGCAACGGCGGCCCCTACGGCGAAAACATAGCGCTCGGCTACCCGACCGTCCGCGACACCTGCTACGCATGGGGCGAGGCCGAGCGCGCGTCCTACACACCGGCCGAGTACGAGCACCCGTCATACAACAGTCGCATGGGCCACTTTACGCAGATTGTGTGGGTGGGAACGCAGCGGGTTGGGTGTGCGCGAAAGCTG
The DNA here is from genome assembly GCA_024713935.1 of Morchella eximia. Taxonomy (NCBI): domain Eukaryota; kingdom Fungi; phylum Ascomycota; class Pezizomycetes; order Pezizales; family Morchellaceae; genus Morchella; species Morchella eximia. The sequence continues at coordinate 1,214,207 of JAMGZG010000020.1, forward strand.
TGCGACGGCCGGTGGTTCGTGGCGTGCGAGTACTCGGCGAGAGGCAACATAAGGGCAGAGGACTATTACAAGAAGAATGTGTTGCCCCCGGTGGCGACGGCTTAGAGGCCGGGGTGCTTTTTTTGAGAGGAGGGTGTTCTTTGGATTCTTGGGGTGTTATGGATTGATGGGATTAGCCTTTTTATTCTTCTTTGGGGATGTAGATGTTTGGGGATACGGACGGGTACATAACTTACTATACATAATTAGATTCTGATGCCCATGATAATATTATCACGTACTTTTTATCTCGGGTGAATCCTGTTGGTAAGGTGATCTTCAGAGAAGGAGAGCTCGAACTGATGGGCGATGGTCTAGTGTTGTAAGAACTGATGATTGAAACAAAAAGGAAGAGGGAGAGAGGGGCTCCTCTTTATACATTGACCCAAAGACAAATGTACAGATAAGTTAGAAGCTTAGAGCACCTAAACTAACGAAACGTCAGCTTGCCGCAAATCGATAATAGATCTACCACCTGGCTAGCTTGACCCCCATAAGAAACAAAACCACACCTAACTATACCTGGATCAGACGATCAATTGATACTACATGTAGCAGTGATTATTTCTACACTTGTCAAATTAGTTGATTTAAATACTTTCGTGGCACATGAGTACTGGAGTACTAGCCTGGATACAAAACCCTTCCGCATCCGTCAATGCTACAATTACTTGGAACCTCAAAGCGGTAACGTAACAGCAAAACCGTGATTTAACTTGCCCCATAACCCTAGCTATCCCACCACCAGCCAGCCCCCATCACCCATAGAAACTAGCCAGGGACAGACTTCAACCTAGATATCATAGCATTCACGTAGCGCTCCTGCTTAGTAAAAAGAGGCACGAAAAAGAAACGTAGACTTGAACCACAGACATAGTTAAAGCCCCACGCGGGGGTCGAACCCGCAACCTTGAGATTAAGAGTCTCACGCTCTACCGATTGAGCTAGCGAGGCATGGTAGCAAGAGCGGTAGTGGCTCTTTTCAATCTTCATTGTGGATCCTGTCTGCGCTACTGGGCCCCCCTGGTGAACTTCCTGGCTTGACCTAGTTAAATGTGGTTAAGCTAAGGCTTGGCTTGGGTATTGCCGCCTGCCCTTGTTGTTTGGTCTCTGTATGTATTTGCTGTAAGGTACAAGTTGAGTGACACCGGATGATCGTTATTGCATTGGAATTTTAAGTATTGTGGTGACGTTTGTTAGCATGTTCTACCAAGAGTAGCGGGCCTCGACGAGCTGTTGTAATGGCTTAGCATTCTTTCTGAAGGAATTCGGTTTGATACAGCCAAGTCCCACTATCATCGTTCATTTCAAGGATGGTCCTATTCCCCCTTAGTACGTCTTGGCGAGACTAAGCTTGTCTCTTGAGCTTCAACGACTCGGTCAGTGCAAACTAAAGCGAGTTGAGACGGGGCGTGTGTCTTTGAGTATTCTAGGGAGAATACGGTTGTGTGTCAAATCTCGGTATTACTGATGTGATGAAAATTGTGGTCCGCATATGTGGTATCCGTACGTGGACGTTACGAGAACTAGTATTGCGAATTAGTAACTGAGCGCAAGAGAGGTATCCGTATAATGAGACGAAGAAGGATTGGATCATGTAATATCACTCGGAACATGGATCACCAGTATTCCGAATCATAAAGAATCACTCAGCATTGACGTCATACGACTAATTAATTGCTCCAAATATTCACCGCGATCACCTTATCGCAGTGATCTCTATGGGCAGTGAATCTTTCGATTTGGGAGTCTTCCTCGGAAAATGGCCCTTATCGACCACTGCCAAGAGAAACGGCGAATATCGAATATATCTATATAGCCGCAGCCTTGCATGGTATTATGTTTTTCGCCCGAGCGCCGGTGTAACATATATATATGACGTTGGCTGGTCTGCATTACATGTAGAGTATTGACCTCCGATAAGGCAGCAGTAGGAGTTTGCTGTGCCGAGGAATATAAGGCGCAATCCGTTGGATTTCCTCTAACTAAGTACTTAAGTGTGTACTTTGACTATGCACATCGTATATCCACCAGCTACATGATATTTACTACAAACTACATGTACACGCACTGAGCATGAGGTCCTCAGTATCCCGATAAATAAATATTGGCCAATTTTCAGGCTCTCTTCAAGCTTCCTTAGCCCATTTAATTCTCCGGCTGGGAGATACTGTCCGCCAAATACCACGATTCACTAGTTGAGAATCTATCTCCGATATCGGAGTTACAGAAGCTAATGGATTAAAGGTCATTATCCGAAAGGAATACATCTCAAAATATTATTAGCCTTGCATCTTGGCTTCTTCGCGCAGCCCATCTGAGAGTGCTAATCTGACCACGTGGCTTGGATTTAACCACATATATCTTAGGGGCGCAACATGCAAATTCTGCACATGGTGTGTGTGTGCTCTAGTCCATCCAGAAATTTCCCTCGGGGTATTGCCATCTAGATCTCAGAAACATCATTTGTACACTGAACTACCTACATGTACTTCTCGGGCCATTTAGGAGAACGGTGGTTCTTTCACGCGCAGAATGCGCGGATATCTATCATTGACACCTACAGTACCTACACCGACACCGACACCGACGCCGACACCGACACCGACGCTGATCCCACAGGTTGTTCAATAACAAGTCTCCTCATGTATTACAAGCTCGGAATCCAACAAAGTATGTGTATGTACTAGGCGGCCTCAAGACTCCCTTGACACACCTACAGAATACTGCATAATCAAAATTCAATAATTTGAGTATAAGTATCTACTCTGGTTTTTCGGATTCCAGGGACAAACATGCCAAGTGGAACAAAGATACAACTCAATCCCGATTCCCACATGTACAGAGAAATAGCCGTTGATAGCTTTCTCAGGTGGGTCACCTGGTTGAGGAACAGGTCGGATTCCTGAATAGACCAGAGCATTGGTAGTGGGGGCGTCGTTGGCATGGGTCGAATACTATACATTAGTTGGGTCTCAGTTACCTCTAGATCTACACCCGCTATCTACATGTATCCTATCGATAAACTAAAAAAAGTCTCTGTTTTCAACAAGTATACGTATGTGTGTATTCTTGGCTACAGTTTTCCCTTTCTCCAGGCCTACCATCTACTACAGTTGAGTGGAGAAGAAACAGGCGATATCCCCGGCATCCGACCCGCCTTGAGGGTATTTCCTACGGATGAAGCCGCCAGCTTTCATCCAATGAGCATGAGCAAATGCGTGAAGAATTGAAGAAAAACAGGCGACGTGGTGCCAGGAGCGGTATGACACTGTTTTGATAAACTTTGGAAGCCAGCTCTGATAGGTTCCCTGTCCGAAGTTCCTTCTGTCAACAGCCTCACTTTCAAAACGTCGAGCGGTAGGGTTGGGGTTTGACGCAGCTAGGAGACACGACAGGTTTGATCACTACTAATCGCCACCGGACTTAGTAGCTGCTACGCTTGTCGTGTTTCTACTGGTAAGTATTGTTACGCGGGGTAGATAATATTGGTACATGCATTGCAAATGTGTTTATTAGAGATGGTCCACAGCCTACTAAAGTACTGTACAAAAAACAGTGTGAAACATTCGCAATGGCGACAAAGAATTGAACAACAATACCCCCAGCCGTATCATCCGGACAGGTAATGCAAAAAAGAAAAACAGCAATATTGCAATTGGTTCCCGCATTTGAGTGAGTCTTCTCACCGAATGTCGACCAATCCGGATCCATTCACGGCCGATAATTAAGAGGGGTACATTATAAACGTATTATTCGGGTGAGCAGGGTAGGCATCTTTCTGCATGAACCTTAGTTCCTGAGCTCCTCCAAGTGCGGAGTAGAAGAACAAGGGGAGGACTTGAACAAACACAGCTCTAAGCTGGGGGCGGGCCCAATTCAAATATTCACCTTCCAGGTCATAGTAGCTCCTTCTAGCCACGAAGCAGTAGATCCACTCCCTCAGAGAGTGTCCAATAAATCAGCGCGCCAGCCGCCGGGATTCCTAATATTTGTAATTAAGAAAAGAACCCCAATGCCTATGGCGCGCGTTAGTACTGCAAGAGTACATGTACCGTTCCCCGGAAGCCATCCATAACTGTTGAATTGACGTAATCGTAACTGCAAGCTCTTGCTATATGTACTGTGGTAACAAATCAATACCGATGTAATTAGCAATGCAGGCGATTTCGAAACTGCTGTCAACATGACCCCCCCCCCCCCTTTCAAGATTTTGAAAGGTCATGTGAGGGCCAAGCTATCTGTCAGAGTTCATCGTGAAGTTGTGTGCAAACGAAATTGGTTCGCCAAATCAGTTTCAAACAACAGGAACTTGTACCGCTCGCCGGACTCATTGTCAGCTACGGGAAGCTAGTGGGGAACTAAGTTGCCCTTTAGGCGGTACAGCTCTAGCCGGCCGGGGGAACTGTGTCAAGAACTACATGTAGTAGCCAGTATGAGCCACAGAAGAAGATCCCTTTTACTTTCTTCTCCTAATTCATCTTTCTCTCCATCATCAATACACCTGATCATCCTTCAATGGGAACCCACCAGCAGAGGCGGGCATTAAACGAGAAGTGCCATAGCAGCGTGAGGAACGCCTAGGGGTCCAAGCGCAAGCTGTTACAGACTCCAGATCTCGGAGTCCATCTGGTCTCGGTTCGTTTTATTCGTGGTAAGGAAGTACCTCGGGTCGAGTCAGGTGCAGAATGTGTTACATCACTGTCTGTTGCAGAACGGATACATGGCTTTCCCCTGGAATGTTATCAGTATGTACTTTTTATCGTTCGAGAAGCTCACTGAGTTTAGTATCTCCAACGGGCTTGACTGGGTCGAGTGTCGCTTCCACCTGGATCAACTCACGATAGTGAGGCCGCCTGACCCGACCTACATAGTCTGTTGAATCATAACGCTGGCTTGGTCAACCCATGAAAACCTGGTCTGGACCGACCGAGAGTTTGGGAGCGTTGACTGAGTCCTGTACGTACAGTAGATCTCGTCTCCTCCAGCAGATCTAGTTGCGGGGAAATCCCAATCCGCGTTCGTATACCACCTTCTCACTCGGTGATTGACATAAAGCCTCCACTGTAGTATTAATAGACAGCTGAAAATAATCGTATACTTCTGCAGCTCTGCTATTAGATAGACAGAGAGATGTGTGTACCCCGCTCTCCAAGTGTCCTGATATCCCTCTTTCTAATGTGCTCCATGAACGTCTATCGTGCACTTGCAAATTTTGGTAGCTGAGCTGAGCGATTAAATGAAACCACCGAGAAAAATCAAGCTAGTAAGGAGATCCTACTCTCCCTTTCTATCCGCAAGTGCAAAAGAATGCGTGGTTAATTATATGACCTGTAACTAATACTGAACATTGGAATGGGATGCAGCAGCTGTGGCGCAAGTGCCAAGCCGTAACTAACCTGAGACTGTAACATGAGACTCGGGTGAAACAGTAACCTTTCCCGCCACGGGGCTGAGACCAAAGGTCGGTGAAAAGTGCGCGGGGAAGGGTTTCCTATTTTGACATGAGCACGCCACAAGGAGAGTGAGAAACTGTGATTCGGAAAGAAGTAATATTCAGCTGCGCTGTTGACGTTTCTTTTAGTAGATTCCTCAGACTTATCTCACCGAGAAGGTGATACATAGGGTCATACGATTCCTGTTTGACAGTTAGAGTAGTCCTACTACCAGTGCGGAATCACAGACGTGGTGACGTTTCACTGACTCGTGATCATCAATGGTAAAGTCAGGGTCTGACCAAGTGCATAATCCACAGTCAGGGTATTACAGAACCAATTGAGGGTAGATTTTCATTAGTCCATGCAGCAATTGCTCAATGGGGATTAAGCCTTTGGTTAGCTTAATAGTAAAGCATACTTCTTGAGCGATTTATCATAATCTGATGGCGTTGAGAAGAAAGTGCACATTATTGACACTCACCGAGTGATGGTATATGATTCACCAGCATGTCTTAGCGGTATCAACTCGTTCAGGCAAATCTGGGGAGATTGCGGGGATTTACAATCAAGTGTTTCGATTTTGCCTATCTTGGATGCCTTTTCAGCATCGTCTGGCGAATGAAAACCTTAATTCACGCTGATAGGGGGATCTAGCGATTCGTCGTACGGGCTTCACTATTATTTGACCAAATTGCTTACTTGCTTCGACCCGCATTTGAATTCTTTGTAAGTACCAAAAATAAATCTGTCATGAGATAACTAACATAATCAATCATCTGCAGTGCATGCACCAGGTCATAAGTTCATGGATGATCCTCACTTACAATAAATTCATGCTGCAGTTTCTACATACATAAGAGCTCAGAGTTCGTATAGGAATTCCAGCCGGGTCTGGCCAAGCCAGTGTTTCAAACAGCACCATACGGCAGTTCATTGAACAAATACACTCGCATCTGGTTGGGCCTCTCAATGATAGATTCTGCGTCATCTCCCGTGATGTCTACCGACGGCGACTCGGTTAACAGCCTCGGGGAATTTCTCTATAGTTACCGGCCTAGTGTCATTTATATTACACGTAGCTTGATGCAAAGTAGGTGACTCGATAATTATTGCGCGAAGGACTGATCATGACTGACTATGTTGCCTAGAGACACACTGTAGTAGTAAATTTGCCAACAGATGCGTTTTCTTCATTTTTTTCATTGATTCTCTTCTCCTGTTTAAATACTCGGTGCGTACCTACTACTTATGTACACACATACTGATCGCTACATGTCAGGTAGGATAAAGTGTGATATGGTAGTGATAGCCACATCATCTTTTTTGGCCTGCGGGACGTCGACGCGTAAAACGTGGCCGGGGCTGTGATCCGATTCCCGCAAACAATGACAGCTAATAGGTTTCTTTGAATGATTTTCCCCTGTGGCGCGCAATGCGCATCCTTCTGAAGTGGGCTGGATCTCATATTTCCTTGGGGGGGGGGGGGGGGAGAAACAGAGCAACGTGGAAGACGAGATTTTGTGGCCAGGATCTTGCCAAGACCCCCTGTGCGCAACCGGCTGGCTAACTAACTACATGTACCCTGGGGTACCTCTGAGAGTAGGATTCTGAACACAACTGAGCTGAATTTTACTTGCGAATTTCAATCTGGTGCACATACATGAGCGCTACCTAGATCTTTCTAGATGGTTTGCACCTTCAAGGGGTGCACTAGCTACATCCTATTCTCAAACTTCCGGTGCCAACAAATAATTGGACCGGAATCACAAGGTACATAGATGTTTTGTTGGTCCCAACTTATTCCGTCATGCCCCAGTGCTGGTCTCACGAAGATTCCAGATGTCGGATTGTTTCCGTCTTTGGGACTAAAACCAACAAACAGAAAAGATGGGGTTGAAACAAGAATATGGAGAGATCTCCGGGCTAATTGACGACTATGACTTTGTCCCAAATAAGCGCGCGTTGAAGATGAGGTTATTTGCTTCTACAATTTCAATGTAGCGCGGTTACCAACTAAGTTTCACAAGCGCGGTCGGCGGTCGCGGAAGACACAGGAACAAGCTTTATAGTTTAGTGATTAAGTAAGGGAGTAAATATTACTTGTGTGGTTTGGACCTCTCAGAAAAACAAATTTCTTACTGCAGCAGCTGTCAAACCCCGGATTGTGCTGAATCGCCGTCTTGGATTTTTCGGTTGTTTTTTTTTTCTGCGAAAAACGGCGTGATCTCACTATTCCTATGTGTAGGCAGAAAGATTTTGTACTTTCACTTTTTTGCAAGCGCGTTACACAGACAGACGGGAAGGGAGAGAGTGAAAGAAAAAACACACCACCCACGTATCCGCTATCAATCGATAAGATTGATCAATGGTAAAGGCCTGCTAGTGGAAACGTCAAATAACGTCTTTCACCCAATAAGCTCTCCAGCGCTGGCCCGCATTTACCGGAACGATGTTTCAGGGCCCCCTGACCTTTAGCTTTCGTCTTTTATAGGCGAGACATGGCTCGGGAGAGATCATTGACTGCAGTAATCTATTTAATTTTTGCAGGCTAGAAATAAACGTGGTAGGAATGGAAGCGATGAGCTTGCATGCGTCGACGTCGAATCGGTGGAAGATGTAGGTACTTTTACTCTTGCAGGTACCGAATTTAGTGTATTCCTTTTATAGATTTAGGATTTTTTCACCCTAATCTTACAGCCAGCTTATCGTGATTTTTCGGGTGCTATCTACTCTATGCTATGGTCATTACAAGCCAGAGATATCGGTGGGGGATATTCGCCTATGAGGGGCCGTTTGCATAAGTTTTTCAAAGAGGACTGCATATCTCTGTACCTACATGTACCAACACCAACAGTGCCCCTTGAGCTTAGAGATGTAGTACCTACTCACGATTGCTGACCGGAATGCATATGTACTAGTAGAATAGGTATTGATGTTACAAGTTGGTGCGCGGAGCGCTGTGCACAGCCACTTGTGAGGCTCTGGGATAAGGCTTCACTTAATTGAGTTCGCCACGCGCATCGAGTTACTCAAGAACAATTTGTTGGTATTGGGCCCTCGCTCTCGAGTGGAGAGACCTCGTTTGGAGTGGGCGGCTCCGTTTTCGCGCGCGTACTGTAACACCACCACCTTACCTGGGCTTGTTTATTTGGGTACTGCCAAAAGATTAAACTCATTTGGGACTACGCCACACCCGGCACCAATCCCACTGTGGGGTAGGCACTCATACGCACACCAAGCAGTAAATGTCTGACACGAATTACTGCACATCCGTGTCGCAGGATGCTTTGGTAGCGAATAGAATCTACTTCCACTCTTGCCAGGGTATTAACATCCAACTATCAATGCATCCGGCACTGCGAGCATGCAGCTTTGCAGGTTTAAAAAGCCATCAATTCCTGCCTCTTTTCCACTCGGCATCCATAAACGAAATCTCTTCTTTAATACGTCCTTCTTTTATTTTTCTTTTTCTTTCTTTCATTTTCATTTCTTCTCCCCGGGTTTGTTCCCACCCTCTCTCTCTATTGCGCTGCAGTATGGATATCATTCGATGAATGGTTTCCGCTGCATGAGTACTAGTAGTGTGCCTTAGCTGACATATTCCTCTTCTTAGGCTGTGCCCTTATTCTTACATTACCTTTTTCTTTCCTTTTTTCTCGGCCCCCCTAACCAGCTTTTCGGCACCTCTAGACGTTGTTCGCGTTACATTCATATACCCTTCACTTCCCACAATCAATCTATAAAGCAACTTCACCTCCCCGATCTTACAGCCTTCTTTTCCCATACATACATACACTCACTACAATCCAAAGATCTATCAAACATCATACACCCTAGCGGTTCATCATCAAAAAAAAACAGAACACTACTTCAAAGCCTTATTTCCTCAAACAAAAACTAAGCATACCCAACCCACTCTAATTACAAACATCTCAATATGTCGTGTCTCTTTCAACTCTTCAAGTCTTCCAAGTCCACCTGCGAGATCGATTACTCTGTCCCCCCACGCATCGTCATTACAACTGATGAGAAGCACCCCCAGCGCCGTGCATCCGTTTCTCAACCGCGGTCGCCATGCGTCCGAGCCCAGCGCCGGAATACGATGGCCTCGGGTGGACCGGAGAGAGCCTCGTATGTGTCTTCGAGAGGAGCTGCCTACCATAGATGCAATGAAACGTTCTTCTATGGACGGGATAGCAGTGAGCCGCTATTGAAGTCGGATTCGGATTCGGACGTGTCTTCGACAAAGTCAGCAAAGTCGGATACTAGTACGGTCTGTGGTGCTGTGGTCGTCAGGTATTAGGGAGTTGATAATTTGGGAGTTGCTGGGACTGGAGTTTTAGAATTTGATTTTGGGTTTTGAGGTTTTGGATATATTCATACACCCGGCGTGTAGTCTTATTCTGGTTTGATACTGTCACTCGTTTACGTTTTTTCATTCCTTTAGTTTCTGGCCGCAGGAACATGAGGAAAGGTTGGGGTCTGGTTTTATTTCATTTCCTACAAGGGTGTTTAGAAAGGAGCGATTTTTTTTAATTTTGTGGTACTCTTTTCTTCTTGTGTACTCAACGATACCCTCTATTGATACCCAGACTTACGAATTTATGACTTTATGATGCATTAGCGGATGGATAGCGGGTGTTTTAGTTTTGTTGGGTTTTTTTATTTTTTTTCCCCTCTGCATCTGCATTTGAATTTTGGAGCGCTTGATAGTTAGTTAGCTTATCACTTGGTATAATCTGAGAGTTTTCTGATGACAACCATATTCAAATTCGATCATTGCCACGTTTATTATTGCCTTGATACTTATCGATGTGATCATGATCGGCCGGCCCGTCTAACGCTCGATGCAGAAGAAAATTCAAGTAAACTTGTTAGCCAATAAACCATTGACTTGTCATTTGTAAACCTAAATGACACTTCTGCAAACAAAACCGGATTCAACGAAACGAAAGATCAGTGGTCGAGCTGTCAATGATCTGCAAGCAGATAATAAATGATGTAGTTGGTGTTTGTTACCACAAATAGCTCACCGCGGGCCTCGGCGCCACACCGGAAGTTTCCGGGCCGGGGGGGGGGTGCCAAAGTGAATTTCAGATCATAAACTATCACTCGGCCACGTGGTTGGGCTTTTTTATTCGAAAAGGAACCAGAAAAAAGAACTAGTACGGCTAGGTCCGGCCCAGGGATCTAGACGTCACTTCATCAGGTATTGATGAGCACGCAAGCAACGTCAAAATAACCTTTGGAAGACACCACAAGGAGAGCGCAGATCCCTACCTCCCCACATGTGCTGAAGACATATTCGAATCATGAGACGTTCACGCTTATAGAGCGCAACGTCAGAGTTCTATTACATCAATGGAATCATCATCATCATCATCCTTCCGAGAACACCACAAAAGTCCCTCAAATCTCTCCCTCGAGAAACATCAGCACCCATAATAGCCCAAGAGCCTGTTTCGTATCAGTTTTACTTTCGGGAACAACAGCCATGCGGAAAAAGCGGAATCTACTGCGACGCTCATCCTATTCACAATACAACGGTCATTCGGTTTGAATAACAGCTTCTATGCGGAATTTAATCACTCACGAAGGAGCACGTCTATCCGATTTCAGCATGTGATAGTCAAAACCAGCTTCGGGGTTTGTGTTACAAGACTGAGGAGTGGATTGAAGATCTTGAGGAGTGATTTCATGACTTCACCGATATTCTAGTTTCACCTGGAGTGGTGTATCCGTGCGGGGGAAGGGTGGGGTGCAAGACCAACTGATAATGGTTTTCTTGAGCACCGGCGAGCAATGCTGGGGAATGAAGAGACTGAAAGTTGGCCCTAAAATTGTAATGAGACTCAATCGACAGCGGTCTCATGCATGGGGAAAGTAATGGACTTTCAAGAGGGAACTAGTTGAAACATCAGAGGTACGTCCTATTCACCGGTAAGCGAAAATGACGCAAGTCAAGTATTTATGTAGGTATACATACTAATTTACTTAAAATCTAGGCTCTGGCCCAAAGTTAAATGATTCTCAGGTACCGGAAGCAATTAGGGTAATCGACCAATTCATGAAAGGAATATATATGGGGGATTGAGACATAATGATAGAGGAGGCACTCTATGATCGCATGCAGCTTGATGATAATATTAGGACGTACTCATATTGATTGATATGCCGCTCGACCGGTGAGTGGGGAAGGATATAAACCAACTGATGGGATGAACATTTCGGCGAGGCCAGAGGACGCTTATTATTCCGATATTGCCCTAATGAGAGCAGTACGTAAAGTACGGCGGAGAACTGCTTCCGGTGCGTTATCAAATAGGTACTCGCAGGAAATGGAGCATGTTGCCAGGCTAGGTGCGGGATCGAGATAAACCCGTGCCGCCGCTGGGGGACTGAGGAGAGTGAGGTTGTGATCAGATCTCTCGAGATGATACTCCGACTCTGATTCGTCCGAACTCTTATCGGTACTTAGGGCTGCACTGCGGCTCCCCGCGGTCGGCTCATGTATCCCCTTTCTCCCTGGCGATCCTGGGAGATGATACGGTGCAGCTGGCCCACGACAACAGCGAAACCTTATTCTCGCATTTCCGAAACCATTTGTTTCACTTCGGGTTTTTACTGTGACACCACAAGTACGGCCCTTATTTTGGCCTTCTTTTTTCCCGAAAAGATTCCGGATGCTTGTTATTGGCTGGTGGGTGGTATCTTGTGTTACTATGGAAGCATGGCAGTCTTCATTGGGCTTGATGTGCCTGATTGAAGAGGCGACACTATGTACAGCGGTGGGTAATAAGTCATCGGACGACCTAGCCACGATTTTGCCCGCAAACGCGCATTCTAGTGGCGTTCCGTCTGATGACTTATTACCCACCGCTGTACTGCAACTACTGCAGTACTTATATGTGGGGAGAAACATTGATAATATCGATGCGATGTGCGGAAGCAGTCATTACCTTCTAGCATTTCCCGTCATTGATAGATGGGCTTACCGATATACTCCGATTTGCTTTGCTCACATGCACAGTAACAATCCGTGGTCTTATGTAAGTACGGCGACTTCGTTGATGGGAAATGTTCAATTTATCTTTTAAGTGATACCATGCGAGGAAAGGTATAGACGCCTGTCAACAACTTACAGTTAACTTGGTAACTACACCCACAAACGTATCTGCCGAGGCTGTGTGCGAAGTTGTGCGAGTTCCCAGACACTCATACCATCGTGGCCGTGGAACCTATAACAGACGAACGATACTGGATATCGGGAGGTTGCATGAAAAGGTCGCCGACGCATATCAGTAATTTGCATATATTCTAACCGAAGAACAAAACCCTGAATAAATCACCGATCGATGCTGCGAAGTTGGTTACAAAACTTGATCGCGGGAAGGGGGAGGAATCAAAGAGGTGAAACGCTCCGAGGAGATATATTTGGGCGGCGACGGCGACAACAATCTATTTTTGTACAGGACTAGATATATACCGAATGGAATTCCCGGTCGTTTCCTATTTATTCAAAGGCGAATATCTATTGCGTATGTATGTATGTATGTATGTATGTACTGGAACCCCCCCACCCCCACCCCTCCTCGAAGAAAAATCATAGACGTGTTCATGGTGAGAGCTTGATGGGCTGACTGGTTCAATCAATCAGCAAGAGGGATACTGGCCCACATACAGAACCTACCCAAAAGCCATCTAATAAGAGGGCCGAATGTATTAGATTCAAGGCTGCAGAATAAATCGAAGGAAACACTTTAAAGTCGTGCTCCCTTGGCCCGCTGTGATCTGCGAATGGAAGCAGAAAGGCCGCAAAATCAAGGGACATTATATCTGAAACGTATCAGAGAGACTTCTTGTTCATCATCATCTTCTCCTGCGACTATCGCAAGGATAAAGGTAGTATCACAAGCCCTAGTGCGTGTGGGGGGTCAGGTCAATGGATTAGGAGCGACAGGTGGCGCCATTACCAGTGCTATACATGAGTAGCTATCAGCAGCTCGTTTCTGTAAGGAAAATGGGGTTAATGATTCAGATGCACAGTGAGCTGTTGCTAGCCGGATGATGGGGTACTGGGGGCTGAGACAGATGTCAGTATGTCAGCTGATCGAGTGATAGTTTATGGTTTTAATTGGACGCAACATGGCTCCGGACCAAATATGTCTTGCACAACCCAGGTACCCGGGTAGAGTATATTACTATGGTGAGATTGTGGGTAATTTGTCTAGTATCATCTTAGAAAAGTACGATTGGGCCTAGTTATGGGCCCCCATGCATGTTTAGTTTGATTGAGACTTTATTTATTCTGAACATAACTGGGGAAAGCGCATCAGATCCCTCCACACAAACTAACGAAATGGGAGTAAAATTAAATCCATGCATTCATGATACAAAATCCATCTTTTTGTGTAACTGACAAGTTACACCTTCTCAGGATGTGAGTAGGAGCTGGTAACTCTTTCAACCGCGCCCTTCTCCTCAAGTGCGCCAAGAGCTTGCTTAGCGTACTCTGGGGCAGCATCTCCACCAACACGGGCCTCTTCGCCATCAAAGTATTTGGCAATCTCCTCAAGCGGTGTGTAACGGGTTTCGACAAAAAGCTATTAGGAGATTAGCAATGTTTGTTGCAATAGATTGGTTAAGGGAGCTTACAAAGTAGACGATAGTGAGTTCGACAGCCAGCCAGCAACAGTATACAATATAGTACTTCCAGTTGATGTCGGCGAGGGCTACAGGGTTGACATAGTTATTGAAAAACAGTGCCAAGTTAACGAATAAGAACATGACTGCCATTCCTCTAGCACGAATCTCATATGGAACTAAGTAATCAAGTTAGTCTTTCATCTCAATACTGGCTAATGATCAATGTGACTTACGAATTTCGACCGTGTACCCAATCAATAGCCCAGACCAAGCCATATTATAACAAGTGTAATAGATAAAAATCATGGCCACAACTGCACTCCCCGCAGGACCACTCTTCTGCTCAACTGCAAACTTTGAGGCAATGGTCCAGGCGATGAATGTAATCATCATCCCAAAGGTCGACCCCAAGAACAATGGCCTCCGACCTGCCTTATCTACAGCGAACGCCATAGATCCAGCGACAATCATATTCCAGATCATCAAGATACCATTAATTAAGTTCTGTGTCTCACTATCCTTGATACCCACCTGTTCTAAGATATCACCGATGTAATATGAGACCAGCGAGTTACCAGACAGTTGCGAGAACAATCCAGCGCAGATACAAATTAACATCCTATGACGGTTTCCCTTGGTCGCCCACAGTTCAGAGATACCACGCTTCGCAAACTCGGACTCGAGAGCAATGGTCTCCTTGATCTCGGTGAACTCGAACTTGACGAGCTCGTCGTTGCGATCACCGTTTGCATGGCAGCGGGCGAGGATCTCCAGGGCTTCATCATGGCGGTCTCGTGAAATGAGCCAACGTGGGGATTCGGGAACGGCCCAGATGCAGGTCAACATTACGGCGGCGGGGGCGGCTTGAAGAATGCTGGGAATACGCCAGGACCAGGTGTTGTCAATACGGAAAGTACCATAGGTGGTCCAGGCGGCGATAATCTGATAGAGTTAGATATTCGAAATTAATTAAGATGGGTATTTGTATGAGATTGGGGAACCTACCGAACCAAGATACCAGGTAGTGTTGTAGAGAGATGTGATACGAGCACGGTGCTGCATATGAGCAAGCTCAGTTACCAAAAGAGGAGCAGCACCATGTGCAAGTGAAATTCCAAAACCGATCTAGAAGCAAAATGTTTAATTACCGCGTATGATATATTAGAATAGGCAAACAAGGGAGAGGTCTACCAAAAATCTGGAGAAAATAAACATCCCTAACGCCACACTCGCAGTTTGAAGCGCCACACCGACAAACATTATCAACACACCAATGATAATGGCAACTCTTCTGCCTCTCCAGTCCGCTAGCCATGGTGAGATGGGAATCGCACACATCGAACCCACAGACATGATCGCATTGAGAAGCCCTCTCATAGCTGGGGTTGGTTTGAAATCTATTGATCCCATTTCAATTAGTATAAATTAGTAGCCAACCAGCTAACCAACCAGCCAATGATAGAGCTAGCAGAACATACACTCCTTCCAATTATCAACAGTCTGCAATCCGTTCATCATGCTCCCATCGAAACCATTGGTAGCAGAGACCAGAATAACAGTAGCAAGCAACGCGTAAAGTTTACGTAGGCCAGGGTCCTTGTACCAAGTAACCAGCGGGAAAGACTGGCCCCCGAGAACATTGGAGGTGGGTGCAAATGCGCCGCCAGCTCCCATCTTGAAAATTGGAAGCTAGGTTGACTAGGAAGAGGTAAAGTGGAGAAATAAGCTTTGGAGCCTCTCTGTGTCTGATCAAGTGATGGGGGTAGAAGGCCATTAAATACTGTTTTGAACTACCATCAGGTGCATCTATAAAGCATGGATCCTGGTACCAAGTTTCTTGATGTATGCCTTACCCTGGACTTCCGCTCTTTCCCGGCTGAAGTCACGATGTGATGGGGATCCGTGGCAAATTTTCCGGCTCACATATAGTAAGTCGGTGGTCTCACCATCATTTCCCGGCTTTGGAAGATTTTGAAAGGTCATGCTCACTGATTCCCCGCTACTCGGGCCTCTTATTTTCTTGTGCCTTCATTGCCGATATTCGGCTACAGTGGCGGAATACAGGGTGGGTCTGTCTCTAGTATGATACTTGTAGTGACTGGTCGATATCAGCTAGTATACAGCCCAGAGACACAACACCAAGTAATCGTGCCGCAACTTCGACGGCCGCCTTGCAGTTTGCATCAATACAAGAATATTGTAGGTATATACATACCTAACCACTCTTCCACATATATTAACTGCTCACAGGACGACAGTTTATCTATCAACCAGGCCAACACCTTTCGTTATCTCACCTACGTCCTTGTCTAGAATTTGTATCACTCAACGTTGAATTAAATTTGCATGCACCCCACAAGCTTACTAGATGTTCTTCAATATGCAATCACACCGGCACAAAACACCCCACAACTCCACAAAATCTGATTTCGCCTGAGACGAGGTTAACTCTAACCCCACAGTTCAGCTTCCCTTTCCCCGCTTTATCCACGGGGTGTCAATTCCATGTTATCTACCCAGAAAGTACTCCCACCATTCACCTCTTTGGTGTCCCAAACGTTGCACTTGCCCCTTGCAGTAAGGAACCTTAGGCGGCTCTATTTATCCAAGTCTCGGCTAAGCCCTCGTGGTATCTACCGAAGAGGCAGAATGAGAATGTCTGAGGTGATGGCTTCTTTTTTTCTTCTTTACGGGAACAAGGGTTATCTATATAGGTATGTTCTCATTCGTGGTAATTGCACAATACTAGGAAGTTTAACCGGCCGGCAGGGAGTTTAAGATGGGTGTGTGGGAAATGGATCCTACATATCATATAACGTAAGGCACAGATGTCTCGATAAGTTAAACTCCTTCTTGTAAAAGCATCTAACTACTGTGGCAATGGATAGTAGTGTTTCTATATGCTATAGCTGATCATGAACTAAACCCCCTTCACTTGTATGTATTCTTGTCGGTGTAATGTCTATTCGCCCCACACAAGCATGGAAAAAGTGAACTTCCCCAGTAGCCCGGCCCGTAATCCACTGTGAGCTCCTCATACATTGCAATATTCTTACGTGAGACATACACTGCATACGTCTTCCCTCGATATTCGTGATGGTCAATACTACAGTTCGAAAACTCGTAGCACGCGTGGTTGACGAACCTTGTCCAATTTCCTAAAATAGTGTATCTCCATTAGTATTTTCGGAGAATAAACGTCTGCAAAAAAACCTTATCCACCCCAATCGACCCAGCGGGGTTCCTAGCTACCTTTTCTCTTGGATGTGACATAGTAATTGGCCTCTTTTGGACGATTCTTGTTACCAAGGTGTCCTCTGAGCATATAACTATCCGGTGTATACAGGGCTTGTCCTGCATTTACAATCTCGCCAATATATTCTCCGATACACTGTTTTGCCTGAATGTTCTGTATGCATGCCCGTGTTAATCAATCGTTGTTTATGTGATCACCTTAATTAATTTGGTTACGCCTCGGTGGTATCAATGTCCAAAGGACGTGCTTACCTGTAAAGCCCGGACACCAAATCCTCTCGCGCCAACATTAACAATCTCTACCAAACAGGGCGCCCACACATGTAACGGACAATCACAAATCGCCTGTCCACAAACTACACAGCGCTTTGTATTCTCCTCTTTTACCAAATCTCTCGGGTCTAGACCAAGCGCCCCTTTAAGACCCGTCCGAATTATAGCCTTCTCGATGACCTCATAGGTTACTATCTTCTCCGCTTTCATAACTTTATCATTTTCAATCGTGAAGCCCCATAAGTGGTGATGTCCGTTATATTCCACCATTTCTTCATCCTCCGTAAACCGTTTCATATCAATCCCCCCCAATCCCCGCTTCAAGATGTCGCGCCATGCAGGGCAGTAGAACGAACCGAGAACCTCAATACTCAACCGTGCATCGTCGGCGTAGTTGAGCCACTCAACCCATTTCTGCTCCTCGGCTTTCAAGGCGTACTCCCTGAACCTGTTTGAGAACGCAAGGACAGAGAGATAACGCCATCCAAATGTATGAGCAATTTCATGGTACCGCTGCCATTGCATGACGAGGTCAGCGGCCACCTGATGAGGACTGGGTCCCAGACAACTGAAGAGGAGAGATATTATAGGATCTGCGACATTCGAGGTGAATTGAGGATCTATGTGGTCTTGTTGATATGATATCCAGCGTGCAGCCCCTGGTTGTGTTAATGATTGATCCGTCACAATATATTTCGGCAACTGCAGCGACCAAACCAAAGAAGAGTGTACAGCCAACTTACGAATTACCATAATTACCTGCCCGTTGACTGTTCTGGCGATGGTGCCAAGCAAGCTGTTTGTCATTGTATCCATTTTCGAACCTGGTCTCAGATATTCCTTATCCACCAGCTCCGTCATCTTTGCCTTATATGCAACCGCCGCGGCAGCAGCCTCCTGATCGTAAGTCTTTGCCGGTAATTTCAAATTATCGTGTAGATTTTTGTATATATCTTCCATGACTTTCAAATACTCCAGCGGCGTCTCATTCGTTCTTTTCATGGCGCGTTTCGGCATGCGCGTTCTTTTCTTCTTCGCCCAATCTGGGCCAATATTGCCTGTGGGCTTACTTGATGTGCCGTTTGTCGCCATTTCTGATCTTTAATTTTTTTTTAGTACAAAGGCCCAACGAAGGTAGGCCACTTCTTTATACATTGTGTTGTCGAGGCATCAACCCTAACCCTGGATTGTCGCCTTTGTTCTATGCCTTTGTTTGGATGTGCATCGTTTGAAGGTTGTTCAATTGGCTTGTGTTCGATGCGTTTAGTCAATTAGTCTCATCATGTGTACGTGTGTGCTTTACATGACACAGTGTAAGTAAGAGTCGGACAGGTACCACTCTTGTTTCCGAGTATCAAGGATGCGCAACCCGTCATGCATCACCTTAAACCATTTGATCGGGAGCACCACGAGGTCAGCTAGTGTCAAAAATATTCATCGATTATTCGAGCTGATCGAATCAATCTCCGACAACTTTCTGATACGGATATGCTGTGACTTGATTGGTATCTCTGTTTTTTCTCATAAGTTCTCTTTGACACCTGGCAGGAGTGACAGATTCCCGCTATCAGAGGGTTTATATATAGATCTGAGATATGATGAGGGTGAACAAATGATGTTTTCCTGATTCTGGCCACCGTACAGTTAAGTTAGGTTCGATCAAGAATTTTATACACCCATATCAGCATACCCACGCACACCCACCCAGAGGACAAAAACAACAGGAGGAATTCCCCTCAGAGAGTTCAAGAGATCAAATGCATAACGTACTGATACAAAAATGATTTCGCCCGGGCTCGAACCGGGGACCACAAGTGGAACTTTTGTTAGACTTGTGTGATAACCAACTACACCACGAAACCATTGATTTCCGGGATTGTTGATTGCACCTCGGCGGGCAATACAGGTGCGAAATGTTGCCAAGAATCGATGAACCTGTTGAAAGAAAATTTGCGCCTTGGGGCCAGCTAAAATACATGGGGGGCCCAAGTAACTGAGCTGCTAGTCTTGAATCTGTTTTCAAACTTAGCATCATGAATAACTAGGTAAGAGGATATGTGAGTACTCCTAATTGGGCTGTAAGCAGATCCAGAAGTAAGCCACTTTGTGTCGAATTCGAACTACTCGTCAACAATATTGAAATTCAATTCCAAAGGGAGCTACGAACTACTTGTGGGTTTGAGCTTCAAATGGTAGTAACAAGGTTTACAGAACTTCCATCCCTAAGGGAGTGGTATAAAATCATTTCCACCTTATATCATACACTAGTAAGTTGACCGTAAGCATGTTTTAATGCTTTTATAAAATGTCCTTGTGATATCTACTTTCAGATAATAATAGAATAGGTACGTAGATGTGCCCATTAATAGGCTAGAAAACTTATGTCTAGTGGTATGGAGCGGTCCTAGTTGGGTAGCACCGTGCGTGTCTAGAGGAGAGCAATGCGAAACTCGCTATGAAAGTCATAATGCTTTGATTTATCGGGGAGTCCTGTTATATTACCTGCATTATTAACATTTGTCCTCGTTGTACTTTCATTATAGCATTCCTTCCGTAAATTTAACCAACAAAACGCCTAAACGAAATGATAGCATGATCGTAAGTCAGAATCAAAGAACCATCTCCTAGCATTTAAAACGAACGATTGGCCCAATAAAAAGGCGACGATACTCCTAATCATGTAACATATTCTTTAACACTTTGTTCACGATTTCGCCGAACCCACTACAAACTGTTGTTAGACTTCATATGATAACCAACTACACCATTAAACCACGCGAACGCGACAGAGGCAGATAAAATTCGATAAGATATTGCCGCGATCGCAGCCCAAAGATTCTCACTACATTATACAGATGCAAATTTAAGAAAGATAGCTTACAGCTGCTCATCGGCTTGTTCGAAGCTAGATTAAGACGCTTTTGTCCACACTTGTGAAATTACACTTAAGCATAAGTGCAAGTAAATCCGCTGACGACGTTATCGCAAGACAGGATTACAAAAAGATACGAAATTTGTTGAACGTTTCGCCTTGCCATGGACTGAATTTTATAGAGAACATTTCACCGCAAGGTTCCTATTTCGCGTGGACTTCCGGCGCAGAGTAGAGAAATTTTGGTAAGAGGATGTATATAGACAACCAAGGCATAGGTAAATGGCAAATCCACCTTCTTCCCCGCTATTGATTCGAATTTTTGAAACTCACCACCAAGTTTTCCGTTGCAACCACGTTACACGAAGCCAAAAGTCTCTAACACTCAGGCTTCATTCATCATCACGATGCCAGTTTCACCCCGTAAATGCCAAGAACGCCACGGACATTTACGCCATTGAACCTGGATGAAGACATCCTCCGCGACCACCAAAGACCACCACCTCGCTAACCACGCCGGTGAGCCCATTCCTCCACGAAAGTATTCTCCCATCTTGAGAGACTCTCCTAACAATCACCATCAAGATGGCCAACCAAAACGCAATCCTCATCCGCCAAACGGAAGCCAAAGAAGAAATGACCTCTCTGCGCCGAAAAGACAACCTCCCACATCGCCAACAAAGTGACAGAGCCACGATCAAGATCAGCCTCCCTGTAATCCACTCCAAGCCATACCACCTCAAGACCCACCCCCCAACAACCCGCCTCTACACAACAGTTCTCACAGACCTGCAGACATCCTCGCCTCAAAGAACAGCCTCCGCGACCACCCCACCCGCCATCACGTTCGACAGAAATATCATCCAACAGACCCCCTCCTACGCCCAGATTGCCCAAGAGAACCTACACCATTTTAATGTTCTCCCGCAAACGCACCTAAGAAAGAAATCCAAGACAGCGAACTGCGCCTAAAACACTTCCTCATGCGTCCAACGCCGCTTCTTCGCAACCAGGCTTACCCCTGAACCCATCGAATCCCCGGACACATTGGCCGAAATATCAATACCTTCGCAGTTCACAGATCCTGTAACTAAGTCGCCTTGGCCACCGTGACTCACCGTCACTATCAATCGAGGGCGTCACAGTCCTCCCAGCCCCACTGTCCCTCGCCCACGCGCTTCTTCGTTTACGCATCACATCCTAAACACAGGATCAACCAACACAACCCTTCAACAACTTCAGACTCGCTTCACCGACGCCGATATCGCCATCCACGGGATCCCACTCTTCGACCTCGTGACAAGAGAGGATCTGAACACCAAATTTCGAATTTTTTTTCTCGCCCGCATCGCCTAATCGCAACACGCCTCCACCTCAACGACTAACGCAATAAAGCAGGAAAACAGAATGCCAGAATAACGGTCTCGTGATTCGACGCCGCCTCATCGCCCTCTATTCGTGATCCTCTGCATTCGCAAGAATGCACATGCCATGGTCCGCCTCCCCATCACTAACGCAAAGCCATAAAGTTCGCCACCCAGAAGAAGCGCCAGAAGCAAGAAAGACTTTCACCGCCTCTACGCGAGCGATCACACCAAACAAGAACACACCGCTTCGCTAACTGTAACGGCCCCGCTCATACATCGGATGCTGCACGCAGTCCGCCTTTGTTAAGATTAATCTGCGACGGTAAGATGACGACGTTTAACGCCGTCCCGCCTCACCGCCTCATTGGTATCAACAAACCCAAGCCGAAGACTTGCCCCGCCTCAATCCTCGCCGCCCCACCAGCTGAATTACCCGAGACCCATGCCGGATGCCAACACAACCAATTCCGCCCTCAAGCAGACCAGTAGACGATGAGGCTACAACCTCGCGAAAACTCCTTCCACGATCATACAACATAACCGCAATAACAAAGAATAATGCCCTAATCTCCCTATTCTCCATCCCCACAGACAAACCGCACACGCCGTCAATCCAAGAAACACCCTCATCAAAGAAACCCCCTCCCATCATTCACCCCGCCTATCCAACTCCTACCTCCCCAAATGACAAGATATCAGTCAAGACCTACATCAACAACAACTACCTCGAGAAAACTCTTCGCAAAGATCCCTCCACAGAGAGACATCATCACAACCAATACGTTTCTGCCACACCGCCCATCCACCCACACCACCATCACCATCACCAACGTTTATATTGATATGGGACGGCCACGGTCCGGCCCACCCCTCACTTTTCTCGACCTCAATGGATAACCCAAGACATAAAGACTCCATGACATTTAACATCCACAACCCCGCCATCCGATCCCGCCAGCCTTTTCACGCAGAAATTTCAACCTTTCACAACCCTATATGGACACCGCCATCATGCGAAAAGATACTCCATCCTCAACACCCCTAGCCTACACAAGATACGCACCAAACCAATCGAAAGCAGAAATTGCCACATCGACCGCCAACCACAGAAGAACACCGCTTAGTCAGAAACGGCCCTCACTAACGCCAGGCAGACCATCGGATCATACCATCTCACCTCCCCTAACAGATTTCACACCCTACACAACCCCCAACCTAAGCTCACAACCTAACCTTCTCGCTGAAGAGCTCAAATCTTCCACCTCCTCCTCGCAAATAAGCAAATTAACTCGATGACTGGTCGACAAGCCCTACCACCATGCATCGAAATAAGACACACTCGAAAACAATCACTAAATTCATTAAAGAGCATGGACCCTGACATCGCCTAACTGAGATCCATTTTCCACAACGCATACGTAGCCTTCCGAAAAGCGAAGTTCTCCATTCAAATGAAGAGCCCGCAATGCCTATTTCAACGCAATAAAAAGCCAAACAAAGCCAATTTGAACACCTTTCGCCGCCGACGCCACCAAAGCGACGCATGAGATCAAGAAAATAGGACGGAGGATAGAATTCTCCTCCCAAACTCCCCACCCCAACGCCTCCTCAACGACAACCTTATCCCCTGCAGAAGACCTGCCCCCGCCCACTCCGCTTTCAAACACCCCCATAACCCCAAACGGCAGTTCGCTTTTCCCCACCTCCAACCTCTCCGCCCAGCCCGACTCTATCCCAGACGGCCTGAAAGATCCACCGAAGAACCCACCTCATCCCCGCTTCTCCTCAACCCCTAATCCAAAGACGGATACCACCCACTCTCTATGAAACAAGAACGCTGATCCTACTAAACCTAATAAGTTCGACTACACCCTTCCGTCACTTTCAGAATCATCGCCCTCGCAAACCTTTCCAAGATCCTCGAGAAGATAAGAACTAATCGCTAAAGAATTATCAAGGAAGCGACCTACCATACACAATCACTAACGCGTTCAACAGGCCTCTCAATGCTGACGAATCACTACCTCATACATCTAGAGAAGCACATGCAGCATGACCTCAAAACCTCAACCCTCTTCCTAGACATCAAAGGCGGCTTCGACCACGTCCTAAAACAGCCGCTCGCCAAGAACCTCGCATAAAAACGCCCCCCTACATCATCACCGGCCACGTTGCTCCTTCCTGACCGACATACATCACCCTCCTCTTCAAAGCGCCCCCAAGATCCCTCAAGAATAAGAAGTAGAGCTCCGCAGGATCCCCAATATCCCCCCTCCTATTCATAATCTACATCAACTTCCTTCACCAACAGCGACCCCCACCCCTAAGATCTCCTCTCATACGCGACGACCGCAATTACAAATACGCCCACATACGGCGAAAACATCTCCATCCTACAAAGCCACTACACCAGCGCCACCACAATCGCAGAACCCCCATGAACGTTACATTCTTCAAGAAGATCGAGCCACGACCTGAGAACACCTGCGACGTAACCCCCAACGCCTCCTCCCCATCACCTCGACAACCAAACCTTCCCCAGTGATGGGTTTTATTATTTTCATACGCGATTTCAACCCTAACACCCACTTTATCCGGGCGACGGCAAGAAGAAGACGCCAAGAACCTTTCTAAGATCCTCAAGACGCTTTCCTGCAGAAAAGCGACTATCGCATAATAACCGCAGAATCAAGACTCTAAATTCGCCCCTACGCCACATACACGGAAATAACGCCTTCACACCAACATCAAGACTCAAAGAACGAACACCTTCTAACTCCATACTGCGACTACGTGACGCTGTAGCCCACGAACAAGCCCTTCCAAGAAGCAGTGCCCCCTCTCACTTTACCTCCAATACCGAAATGCAAATTGCCATCGAATCCTCCTCTCTCAAACTCGACAGGAAGAACCAAATGGCCCTTCCCCACAACATCGCCAGAAAGAAGTTTACTCACACCTGAATCGCTCAGCAGCACTAAACCCCCAAGAAATTAACTCGAAGAAAAAGGAGCCACACGCCCATCGAACACCCATGCTTCCCTACCTCCCCGGAAAGAAGAATTAAAGACATTATGCAGGCCAAACAACAACTTCTAGATAACTTACTCAGATGAGACGCCAAATTACTACACCCACCCACTAAACACCACCCCACTACCCTTCACACACTGAATAAGCTTCATCGCAACCCTGGATCCACCAACGCGCTAAAGTTTACCCACGCTACCAAAGAATCCTTGATCAACCTCCACCACCCGCCCACGTTGCCGCAATCTCGGACGGCACCCCACACCACGCCATTCTACAACGCAATACCAAATCGCACATACGCCCGCACTCTCTAAGCAGACATCAGCCTTGTTGCTAATAACCACCTCCTTACACTCCATCTCGCAACATACATCATCAAGATCCGTATCAGCCTTGGCCACCATGACCTCACCTCAACTCAGCCAGAACCTTGTCTCTACCACTATCCTCGCCTCCTGACAACCCCACACGACGCCTAATACCCGACATCTACGATCTTAAGAAAGACTCATCGAAGAAAACTACCACGGCCAGAAGGATTTCACAGGGGACGGCAGCTAGCCCCCCCTCCAAATTGTTCACTGCTACTTTTATTGCGATTGCCTTTCTCTTTACATATTTCATTTGGAATTCTGTTTTTTTTTTTGCATTTTCAAGGGGGTGCGCACTACGTTTTGATAGGGGATAGGTCTTTTTACGCCATAGTTAGCAACTGCATGCGATCATTTTGTACCTAGAATCAGAAATTGAAATGACATAAAAAAAAAAAAAAAAAAAAAGGTAAATGGCAAATCGCGACATTTCACATCATCAAACCACACCCCCATGCATTCCCACAAAAAAAGAGAGATCCACACAGCACAAAAATCCCGATCCCCAGCTATCTTACATTAATTCTTCTTCTTCCCTTTATTAATTCTCTTCGCCTCCTCCTCCAACTCCATAACCCTCACCTCCTCGTTCTCCTTCCTCTCTGCATACCATTGTCCACTCTGCAGTACCAACACGCCCACAAGCACAAGTGCCAGAATCACTTGACTCGCCGCCAGCACTCGCAGGGTGTCAACTCTGCCGACCTCCTCACCATACTGCCCACTCTCAACTGTTTTCAGTCCGCGTACCACGTTTGTGGCGTACATGATGAGCCCAATCATGTACAGGACCAAACTAGCGCCGTCAAACAGCATGTTTGACTCGGATGGTTTGTACAGCTTGGTTATAAAGCCGAGGAGCCCAACGGCGACGATGATGTGCAGCACGCGGATTATGATGGGGGGTGAAGAGCTCAGGAGCCGGTAGTGCGACTCGATGGCAGCAAGTATGGGCTCAGAGGGAGCGATGCCGTTCCAGAGAGTGTGGTGGTCGTAGGACCAGTTTGTGAACAGAATCCCGAGGAAGAAACATGTCGCTGTGTTCCACGCGCAGTGTTAGTATCGCGTACGTCAGTGCATGGGTGGAAGGGCAGAGGCAGAAACTCACGGCAGATGATCAGAAATGTCGCGAAAGAGATTTTCGTCGACATTGCGCGGCGGCGGGGCTTGGGCGGGGGTGGATCTGGCGCTGCTTGCGACGGGCTGCAGGTGTGTTGGAGACCAGCGTGTCTGGATCAGAGTGGTCAGGGAGTGGTGCGCACAGGAGTTGAAGAGAATCAGGAGAAGGACTAGGGAAGAAGAGGTGTCAATTATATACTTACCAAACTCGTTTGACAAGCGAAGAGTTGCAACAAGGCTGAAGATTCAAAGCACGGAGAAGGGGGGGCGCAGAGAGGTTGGTCGATTGGTACAAATACTCTGTCCTCACAATTACATACGGTCTTGATGCGGTGAGCGTAACTCCAGAACAGGCATGTGCCAAGGCCAAGAGTCCCAACACTCAGCGTGCGTAACGCTTGCCGAGGCGCTGGGTGACAAGGCTGCTGCTGCGAATGGTACGTCTGGGTTTGCGCCTTGTGCCTTGCAGCAAATGTATCTGGTTATCTTCCTATCTGCTGGCTGGCAGCGGTCGACGAGATGTATAGAGCATCCAGTTGCTATTACACACTGCCAGTGCGATTAGCATCATTGGCTATTTTAACGTCTAGCTGGAAGCCTCACCCGTATCCTGGTTTCTTGGCGATGAAGTAGTCGTCCCGGTATCTCACTACGGAGAGTAATAGGACTTGTTACAGTTATTACAATAACGATTACTGATCTGGAATTGACATAGAGTTCAGTTTACCAGTGGTGGTCAACACTCGATAAACCTAAATACTCTAGAGACTTCGACCGAAGTCTGGAATACGTACTAACGTACTTGTGCCGAATGAATGGTACGCCTTGGACGGAGGCTGAGTAATGATGATTTACTGATAGGACGTACTACGTAGTAGCTAGTGTGGGCGAATCATCAATCAATCAATCGAGCTAGTGTGGGCCCTATTTACACTTTCCCCAATTCACCATGTTCTTCCCGCCATCACGCTGAGCCAGTGGTCACATTAAGCTTTTGCGCTTCACGGTGACAATACCAAGGAGAGAAAGGGTAGTGGCGGCGTTTAAACCGTTAATTTCAAGCTTAAACCCCCCTCTGCCAATGTGCTAAACTCCCTCTCCTCGGAATAACAAAAAAGCTAAACTCTATGCAATGAAATAAAAAAAAACTTACAACTTGGATTGCCAGGGCAATTGAGCTAAAGGATAACGAAACGACCAGCAAGGGACTCGAATCCTCAACCTCGGTCTCAGGAGGACCACGCGCTACCATTGCGCTAACCAGCCATAGCATATAAATAAAAATCATAAAACATCAGAGAATAACGAGTGATCGACCATGACTGTAAAGAACACCGTCTTGCTCAGGCGTTAAACGTAAACGTATAATGTACATATCATTTAGATCCACTAGAACAAACGCTAACCAGTCCATGATGACAGTTACAACGACTACATTTTCCTTCTTAGGTATACTTTTTCGTGTTCCGGTGGAGGGGGAAGGATTCTATATAAAGGAGTACTTGTATCAACCCGAATGTGGTCTGCACCTCGCCCCCGCCGAAAGACACCGACCCGTATCATCACAATCAAGGGTTTCGAATCAAGGCCAGAAAACCTACTTCTAACAAACTAAGTCTAGTGCCATAGAGATGTATTTACTCACACATATTTATTTCAGAAAGAATATGTCCCCACCGCCGCCACCACAGTTAATTGTGGTGCCATCACTACACCAAAAGTTACATAGAAAACCTACTATCACGGCAAAAATTGTTCAAAATCTACCCTTGAGAATTCTGAATCGTACTTACCACCCGCACACAACACTACTCTCGAAGCACTCCGAAGTTGTAGTAAGACGCCGCCAGACCGCATATCTGCGTTGACCTGTGGAACCGAGGCAAGAGAATCGTGCGGGTGATTAGAAAACACACAGGATTCCCCCCGAATATTAGCGTTGCCGGTGATCTTGATGATTATTAGACTGTCTTCAGCGGGCTGGTGAAAAAGAAAGTATTCATATTCATGTGTACCGTCCTTCGGATATAGACCTACAACACAACTTTAAAGTTAGTAGTGGCAAGAATAGTTAGTAGTGGCAAGAATACAAGGATTATTTAAGAGTTAACCTATCCATATCCCTCTGAAAGGGTGTGACTTATCCGGAGTGTATAATCGTGAACTTAGGGCCATGAGATTCTCTGAATTTAGCTCATCAAGATTCAACGATATTTTCTCGCTACCATATTGCAATTGATCCAGAAGCTCGACTGGATACCCCGAATGTGAGGTATATCGTAGAGGCGCTCTGTAGTCAACACGCTGCGTACTCAGGGAGACGCCTTGATCTCGATGATAGGGCTGTGCAATCAGCTGATAAAATTCCGCTGCCCTCCCCGTTGATAATATTAATCTGCCGCGATCACTAGTCCAGACATTAACCCGGGTTTCTTGGGATTGTTCCCGACTGTTACTGTGAGTACTTGAAGAGCGCCGGCCACATCTTTCTGGGGCTTCAAGACTTCCCGCGAAGTGCACCCCTAGCGATGGAGAAGGATCCCTTCTAGCTTCTTGTGTCTCATGTCAGCGAAAAAGACTCTTGGCTTTAGATTTATCTGGATCAACGATGGGAGATTTGAGTGTCTACCAGATGGCGCCGAAGCTCGTATTTTTAAGTCTCTTTCAAACTCCTGGAGGTAAAGTAAAGTACTCGAATAAGCTTGGTTCTGCCTATTCTTGAACTTGACGATCTCGACATTATCTGCATCAACTGGTATTTTCTTCTCGACTGCTGCACCAAGATGAAGTAGTGCTGAATCGGTATCGGCTGTAGTCATGTATTCTCCAGTCCTTGCAAAGTCGCCGAATACTCCCTAAAACACACTATAAACTTCTGTAGGGAGTTTCAAGGTACTGGGTTTCTTAATTACCCACCTGGACTAATCTTCGAGTCTTGAATCGCTCGTAGAAGCTGATGATACGTAGTTGCATTGCAAAATCAACAAATCTCTCTAGCTCCGAATGGAGTAAATCGGAGCTTTTATTGATCGAGTTGATAAGCTTGACTCTGTCAGAATGCTCTTCGGGATCAAGCATACTAAGGATATCGTCTACTAGTAATCCACGATGTGAGGTTCCATAAAAGATCACGCCGTGGGTTGCCTGATGTATAGAATAAACGCCAGGGTCATCATTCGGGTTACACTCCTTGCTTCTAACCAGAGACTTCACCATTATGTTAGTTTTAAACCCATCAATCAGCCTTTAAACTTATTGAAGGATAAAGATTTGAGTCTAGCTAATGACGGGTATCCTGCGTATATATCCGCGGTTTAAATAGATCTATCTGGAATGAGTATCGATTTAGAGTAAGGGATTACCTGCGCAACGATGATACCGCCAAAACTGTGCCCTATAAAAATAATTGGCCTTTTTCTTTCCTGAAGACACCATAGGTTAGGATCATTGGTAATAGAGATGTGATATCGATAAAAGATATGGTAGTATATATACATATGAGGGTCGGATGAGATATCCTTAATAGTGAAGTATTGGGAAGAAATGTTGAGATAAAACCTCAAAAACTTACTTCTTCTGACATTCTGGCCTTCTTTAGTTCCTCCAAGAAACCACGGCTATAATCCCTGATTTGGTGGACTCCATGGCTACGGATCCTTGAGTAATAACCATATGTCATGGTCCTACAGTTTGGAAGGTCGACGGAAAGAAAGTCGCGAAGCCACATCCTACCCAGTTCGCCTTTCCCCCTCCATGATTCAAACGCATTACCACTAAGTCTTGTTACAGCCACAATACTAAAGCCAGTGTATACATATTAGCTCTTTATTCTGATATAAAATAACTCGTAGAGAATCCAGTGCAATCCTACTCTGCCGTGATATTGTCGGTCTTTGTGGGATAGAGCTGGGTCAGCCCGAAGAAGTTCTTATCTATGGTTATATCGAATAGTTCCCCCGCATCTGTCTCTATCTCCATGTCGTAGCTATCCCAATCCTCATTGCTAGAATCCTTCAAGTAGCTTGGGAGGGGGTCGAATTCCACAAGAGCAGTTTGTGTCCTGTTATAACATGAGGGAGCAATTGTTGCTTTTATTTTCAATTCCTCGTTTCCATCCACCCTGGAAAGGGTCCTTTTCAAGGCGTCGAGTGTCACTTCCTCGGGTATACCGCGAACCCGGAAAACAGTCTTGAAAGCCATGAAAAAGGTGATAGATGACAGAAACCTCGAGGCTATCGTCTCAACCGTAAGCGAAATTCGGTGGGCGGAGAGAGAATTATAAAACTGGTGGTACATACCTGCTCAAATATGCATTCTATACATGTGACTCTGTGTCAGGCTCATTCGCAGAGCGGGGCGCTTCGCTATGCAGCTGCATATAGCGCCAGCGCACTGCCGGCCAAGACGTTGATTTAATTTGCAGTTGAGAATACAACTTCAACTTTGCCTTACACCATAGCCGCAGCAGAATTAAGACTACCCCAATAACCGCACAGAGTCCAGGCTTTCATTACAGGCTCGAGAGTGATTCTTTCAAAACTTTATTGTTAACATGTTATGGCCGGGCCGTTTACTTGCTAGGGAGGCTTATTCAAAAAGACAGTTATAATTCGCCAAGTGTATTACCTAAGAAGCATGTTATCAAATACATGTAGTGTTGATATTACTCGCGCGTTAATTGAGTCCTGAGAAATTTCATGGGACCGTTGCTACCAAAGCAAGGTAGTTTTATAAGTATCTCTTTCTAATATTATAGCACATACCAAATATATGAGACGGATGCCTAGTCTTTTTCTTTCGTCTAACGTAGTAGAAGACAATCCACTCTGTAGAAGCCTAGTACTATAAGATATTATCGGGGCTAAGGTTTCAACTCGACGTACCGATTTGATATGAAGGCGCTAACATCAAACACGGATCAAATTTTGTATTAGCCCAATCATTGGTATACATTGTATTTTGTGGAGAATATAGCTCTATGTTTGCATCTGGAGTACTGCGCCTTCAAACACCACGAAAATCTACTCATCTAGGGTGTTGTGTTGTTGAATACTAATATGTGTTCTTAGTGTGCTGTTTTTAGAGTTATTAGCTCGAGAGTTGCATTACTTGGTGGCAGCTTAAACATTTATACCCTTAATCAAGACTTTAAAGTATGCAGCTTCTTAGGCTTATTCCCATCTTGGGTTCAGGAGCATGATATCTCGATCTTTCTCAAATTATCAGCCTTGTACCTTTGACGGGCAAGGTCAAACATATAGCAATATCAATAATCTAGGATAGCCAACGGCGTGACTTCGCGAACAATGAACGAGGTGAGAGGAATTTAATACTCACTTTTGATATAGATCTCTCCTTAGTGCTAACCATCAATGACTTGACTAGCTAGTTAATTTTTCCGTAGTAGTAAAGCGATAGGCTAAAGTATCCCAATAGAAACTAAATCCAGTCCTAGTCCATATGCATATTTAGTAGTATGTACCTGTTATAGGTTATCAAACTTATCTAGACGCTCGTGTCGCAACCACACAAATTAGCTAGAATAACCAAATCCTAAAACCACCTCAATTGAACCCATATCGAAACCCGAGATAATAGAGGCATGAGGAATCACAGGAATCAAATCTCTTGTCTTCTCGCTTTTCCCCAGGGGTTGCAACAAGCACTAGCGCTCGGATAATTTTGACAACTCGCAGTACCCACGTGTAGAGCTCAGTAGGGTTGATATTGACGCCGACGCGAATGAAGATATAGCAGGGAATTTAGCAATCTAACACTTCCTTAAAACCCCGAATACTGGAAATATAACAGTGATTTTTTGGTTGGCAAGTATATACCAAGCTTCTCATGTGCCCAGGCTACGGAAGCCAAGACCCAGCATATTGAGCCGAGTGATACCCGATGAGTCTCTATGAAAAAGTGATATTCTGGCCCGGTCAAGAAATTCAGACACGCCAGAGAGTGAAGCAAATATGGACCGGAACGTAACTAGGCATTTAAGGCCCATTCAGAAAGCGTTTAAGGGATCTTTCATGCTGGTTATTCTATGAGAGTATTGCAAGCTGATTAATTTAAGCTTGCTGGCTCTCTTAAAGAACTTGAATTGGAAAATCGGTCATCCATTTGTCCATAGAAATATTCTCTATCTCTTGATAAATTTTGAAGTACACGGAACGCCCAAAGCACCCTGGATGGACATCCTTGCCGGGTAGGCCGACTTCCTGGATAATACAGACCAAAGATATAAGCTCAATTTCCTGCATTCTCTATCTGGGAACGTGAATAATAGGCAGTTTTTTTCTTCTTTTTCTGAGATAGGATAGATCCCTGACTACTGGGAATGTTCTTTGTAGTGAATCAATGATAAGTACCGTCGGGATATGATTTATCCCAATCTGCCATTAATTGAGATATCGAGGGTAACCCCCGTGCCCGATTGATCCCACAGCCGCAGGCTTCACTGGCTCAAAGATCCCTAGTGGCTGGCTATGACAATGAAAGATTGTACCATCCTTGGCTGATCTGGTGTCCCAGTCGGGGTCGCTCGCGACTAGATCTATAGAACGTGTCCATTACTAGGGCGGTAGAACAGCAAGATTTAGCATAGAATAGTTGATCTAACAAATCTATAGATACGGCCACAGCGGCTATGCAGAGGTTGTATCAAGTTCTCAACAAGAACAAGGGTATTATAGAATAATAGGCATATAATATCCGAATATGGGACACGATTTTCGGCAGTAGAAACACGACATTATAAGCCCTCAGAATTGGAAAAATAGTGGTTTTTAGGGTAAAATATCCTAGTCGTAATACAACAAACTGTTGAATACCCATATCAAACGTCGAAGTTTCCAGCGGTCTCGGCATATTAATGACCGATTCCGTAATCTATCCAGTCCAATACTATCATTAGCGCAAAAAAAATATCATACGCTGTTTTCCGATCCAATTTTTCCTACTGGATATAGGTTATGCGTGGTAGTTTACCGATAATTTTCCACTTGTTATTGAGCCAGAAAGCAATATACCCTTATATCTGAAAGAAGAAATTGCACACATGTAACTAGTCGGAGCATCGATATCCTTATATAGACTATGCAGCCGAGCATTTCAGAAACCCAATTGGCACTCTAGACACCATAAGGCAGCCGGGGGACCTCGGACATTAAACACCACCCCACAGTACATGTATGAATGCATCAGTGAGAGCGAGTGATATCACATGATGCTAACAACACATCCCACGGAGAACTTGACAAAACAAAGTACCAGGATAATATGCAGGCCTCCTATCTTATTTCTCTGCATATTATATTTCAGTATATCACTGGTTCCATTCCATCATCGGCGGGCGGGCGGTCCACCGGCCCGTAGGCGAATGTTGTGTCGTCCGGCCAGCTGGCACAAGACCAGGTTTCAGCGTCCGTAGTTGTGGAACTCCCGCGGAGACCCTGCAAACTGGTGCGCCAGCGATAAAACTCCCCGTGCATACAGCATACTTACAGGTTGTCTAGGAAGGAGCGAGTGGGTGGTGCTCTAGAATGACCGTGCTCCACCACTCCATGTCAACGTCAAGGTGACAACCGCGGCCATGCTCTCATGCCGGCCCTGCTGGAACTGGCAGGGTATTGTACTGGGCAGCAACGTCAATCAACGTCTTTCATCTCTGATGCTCTTCAGTGCCGTAGGTCTAACAGTACGGCTCCTGCTGCCTACGCCATCTCGATGGAAGCGAAGGACCTCAAGGATTCCCAAATCCCCCGACACATATATGCAGATAGCTAATAAGTAGCCAAAAGGAGCATATTATATCAATCATCATTTAAAACTCTCGGCAGATCCACGCTGCGCTGCACTGCACTGTATCATCAAGTAAATAAAGCGTGCCTGCTTATATAGACTCATGCAGATACATACATACCTATAAGATAATTGCTCCGTTTGGCTACCAACTCACATATCTAGCCCCACTCAGGTGAGCATTTAAAAACCCTCCGCCGCTGCAGCTCGAGATGCTGGTGGTGCTCTGTTCATTCGTTTCATGCCGGTCTTAATCACTTGCCGAAGCTGGGAGAAAGAAATAACCTTACTGCCTGCGCACCGCCACAGGCATGACAGGCATATGTAGCCACATACAGACAGAGCAAAAGATCTGCACCCAGGACGGAAAAACCACTGCCTCGGGACTGAGTTTTTTTTTTCCTCCCCACCTCTCGCGGATTTTCGGTGTTGAAGAGTCCGGGCGATCTCGTTTGGGGGATCTGGAGGAAGAGAGCGGGTGATTTTTTTTTTTTTTTTTTTTTTTTTTTTTAAGTCATTTCAATTTCTGATTCTAGGTACAAAATGATCGCATGCAGTTAATAACTATGGCGTAAAAAGACCTATCCCCTATCAAAGCGTAGCGCGCACCCCCTGAAAAGCAAAGAACAAAATTCCAAAAGAAATATTTAAAGAGAAAGGCAGTCGCAGTAAAAATAAGAGAGAACAATTTGGAGGGGGGGCTAGTTGCCGTCCCCTGTGAAATCCTTCTGGCCATTGGCCGTTTGCCTTCAGTAGGTCTTTCTTAGGACGCGTAGATGTCGGGTATTGGGCGTCGTGGGGGTTATGCAGGAAGGCGAGGATAGTGGTAGGGGGACATGGTTCTGGCGAGTTGAGGGTGGTCATGAGGAGTAGCACCATTACAGATCTTGGCGATGTATGTTGCGAGGTGGAGTGTGAGGAGGTGGTTATTCCTGCTTAAACCTTAATGCTAGGCGTGGGCGCGTGTGCGATTTAAGCTGCGTTGTAGAGATGGCGTGGTGTGGGGTTATGATCCATTCTTTGGTAGCGTGGTAACGGGTGGATCCGTGTTGCGATGAACTTATTCAGGTGTGTGAAGGGTAGTGGGGTGGTGTCTAGTGGGTGGGAGTAGTAGGCTGGCGTCTCGTATAGGTAACGCCAGTTGTCTAGAAGTTGTTGTTTGGCCCTGCGGGCCATGTCTTTTGGCGCTACTCCCTGCTCCAAAAGGGGGAGGAGTAGCGAACATAGGTGTTCGATGGGTGTGTGGGCGACTCCTTTTGAAGAGAGCGGGTGATCTACATTGCTTTCTTATATCGGGGGATGGCTGTAAGGAACGCGGCAGGAGCATCGACGGTAACCTTCGGGGTAGAGTAAAATGAAAGCTCCGACGAAACGAAACAACCAGCCGCAGTGTGGATTTCGAACTGGCCCATCGGTCGGGTGATTCCGGAGTCCAGCCTTCTCCATGGCCAGTGAACGCTTGTTTGTTTTGATTTCGAGAAGGGCGGCTTTGAAATCGGCCTATTCAGTTGCGAGGAAGGGAAAAGAAAGACAGTTATGCATAAATAGTTGATATTGCAGATTGAGTTTGGTAATGGGGGGTAAAGTACTGACATGTCGAGGTCAGAGCAGAAGATCTTGTGACTGTCCTAAGAATGTATGATAACTCGAAATCCCAATGTAAGGTTTTGTTTCAACTACTTGCATGCTGTTGGTGTTGTTTCTCATCGTCAAGTCAAGCTGCTCCGCGTAAAATTTGTTCCAGATGTCATATGTAGGTAGAGTATGTACTCTGCCCTGCCACCTATAGCTATCCCAATGACACGTTGACCGAGATGTCTGCACCGTTATCAGTGCCGGTGCCAAAGATGGTTACCCGTCGGTGGGGAGGTGTGCTTATCCATTCGGTTGCCATACGTACGTAGGCAAGGCGTTGTAGACCTGTGCCGCATGAGTTTATGTGCATTAGAATTAATCGTGCGATGAAAATATCATGAGCTATCACTCGCTTTTTTTTTGGGGGGGGGGGGGGGGAATTGATGGCTCCTCTCAACCCAGCATAAGCACGATATTCAATGGCTCGGAATACCGCATTCCTTGCTGTATTTTACCAGGGTATCTGAAATTATCGTTCATCCTGCTGCGGCCCTGGTACATTTGCTATCTCGGATTTCTTAGTTATCCCGCACAGAATTCCTAGATATGTATTCGAGAGAGTTGCTATTGTAGGCACCGTTGGTACGATATGAATATAGAGTAGAGTGCTTGATTCAGAATTCTTTGCTTGTCTGGTAGATCAGTAATCATCAATTGGTTCGGCCGGGGGGGGAGGGCTATATCACATCCCTCATATGAACCTCGTGTGCATCAATCGGACTCCGAGGATCGAGGTGTCAACAATACTGTTGGGGATGCTGCTGCCACATCTCTCGATGAGTAAACCAATAGATAAGTTCCTAGCAGGGTGATGACGGTGATGGTTTTTATGCTTCTTCTGAGATCCTGTGACTGTGCTCCCCTGCAGTTCGAAATAGAGGCGTCGGATTGGCCGGGCGGCACGTCGGGCCATTGCCATGACATCTCGTGCTCGTGCCCTACAAGCTCCCACGGGCCGGCCGTTGATAAATCGGCAGGTCGGCATCGAGTTTGACAGTGCTAGCATACAAGGAGAAGCTTGTCTGTCTGCCTTGCATCTCATGGTTTCTCTAGCCTTCTGGGTATCCGTTTACTTACATGAGCTGTTGTAGAATTCGCGAGCGAGCAAACGACAAATGGCTACCGCCGCGGGGGCCACGGCAACGGCAACGACAACGGCAACGGCACAAGATTGCATTATTTTCTTACTCCTCCCCTCGAAGGGCTTTTCGCTAATTTTTTCTACAACGGCGCGTGGCTCTCTCTTTCTCTCTCTTACCTTACACCCTTGCTTGTTGGGTCGCGATAGGAGGACATCTGAACATGCCCAGCATATTCTTCTAGAAAGGAAATAACGCTATTGGATCACTGGGAGAAGACAAAACTGACAATCATCACAAGCAAGCCAATCCACACATGCCGATCGCCCGATCAGAGTCAAAATCAGATCAGACAACCCTTCCATCCGCTTATTTGATTCGTTTCGCTAGTCACGGTGATGATGTTATCTGCAGTCACCAGTGCCGAGCCTGTCTTTCTCAGGACAAAAAAGGCGAGTGAAGAAAGCTTGACTGGCCAAGGCCCCCACGTTAAACAAGCTCTTGCTGCAGCTGGAAGGGAGGGGAAGGGAAGGGAGGTTGGATGGGAAAAACAAGCATCGCTGGGAGGCTTGGCGGAGCGCTAACGGGCTGTGTGCCGGTAGGGAAGGGAGTGGGGGGGGGGGAAGGAAGAGCAGGGTTTGGGGTGATGTCACTTGTCATTGCCGCGGATGGATTGGCGGCTGCTGCCCCATAAAAACGCGCGAGAGAGAACGAACGGCGAGCTTTAACTCTCCTCCGAGATGATCTAGAGATGGGAATGGAAGGGGATGTGTCGATAGGAATGGTCATACTTTAAACACAAAACTACTGACTGGCTCTAGCTACAGGCCTTGTAGGCAATGTTTGATTTGCATTTTTCTTATTCATAGCGCTTTTGGCAAAGAAGTCCCCGAGACGGCGAAGAGCGAAAGGACTGGTGGGCTGGAAAATTGAAAAAGGGAGGGATGCGATGAGAGGGGGTTTATTTACTGAGAACAGATTGGGGTTGTTGATACGCTATGTCCTTTTCGGCTGTGTGAGTGCTGCGGATGTGAGGCCGCTAGCGAAGTAGGGGAAAGTGGGAGGAGAGGGAAAGGGAGAAAACTCCCTTCTTGATCGGGGAACTGGAATGTTACATATTGAGTTCTTTGTTTCGAGTGCGGTCCCAGCATCACTATGTATGTGCAACAGCACAGTATGGAAGGGATGGAAGTAAAGAGACTTCTGAGAGGAGGGTCGAATGTGTGGAGATTTGGGACTCTTTTACTTTTCCCCTTCACCTCCCCTCTCTCCACTCCTCCCTTCCGTTCCCGTTGAGCCCAGACACGCACACGGAAAAAATATGCAAGCCACAAAAAAAAAGCAGACAGAAAAAAAAAACAAGCCTTTAGCAAGAAAGCCAGTCCCCAGTCCCAACTGTTGTTACTCGCGCAGAAGAGCGTGGTGAGCGTGGTCGGTGCAGTGCAGAGTGCAGCGCGTGGTGTGCGATAGGTACTCGACCGACTTTAGCGTCGCTGTGTGAGTGTGAGTGTGGGTGTGAGTGTGTGTGGTTAGGGTGGGTGTGAGGAAAGAGATGGTGGAGAGTCAGGGTTGGGAAGGGCTCATAAATGGGCTGTGGACCACCACCTGCCATGCTGCCGAGAGAAAGCTCGGCGTGGAGCAAGCAAGCAAGAAACGGGAACCCAGGGATCGAATTGCGAAGGGGGTAGACACAAGCATTTTCCAAGACTTCGACAGGTTCCGCACCCAAGAGATCCACAGACAGGAAGTGTGCAAGTTCGTCGTAAGCATCCTGAATACCAAGGAAAAGGGAAAGGGAAAGAAACCGGAGAGATCCAGCGTAGCCGTTCACCAATAATTTCATCCACACAAGTCAAGTTAACTCCGGATCCATTCTACGGTCAACTGTATCCATTCAGGCCTCTGCGCTATATTCCCTGTTGCTGTCAGAAAGAAAGAAAGCAAGTGCCTCAATCCAACACTTCACCCAGTCAGCTTGCTGCGAGATCGGTCGGCATTTGTTATTGCTATTATTATAATCGATTTTATCGGCACAGCGTCATCTCACAGTTCACTTTTCTAAGAGAGCCCGCGTTATTTCGTTCTTCGTTCCGTCCTCTTTCTCTCTCTCGCTTGATCTCTCACTCTAAACTAAACTCATTCATTCAACCCCCTTCTCATGC
This sequence comes from Morchella eximia, assembly GCA_024713935.1. Taxonomy (NCBI): domain Eukaryota; kingdom Fungi; phylum Ascomycota; class Pezizomycetes; order Pezizales; family Morchellaceae; genus Morchella; species Morchella eximia. The sequence continues at coordinate 1,253,299 of JAMGZG010000020.1, forward strand.
CCCCCCTTCCCTTCCCTTCCCTTCCCTTACATTTATTTTTTCACTTCCTTCCCCTCGTCCCCACCACCCCTTCCATCCACACACACATATCCCCCTCCACCTCCACCACCACCACCACCACCACCACCCCAATCTTTCCTTTCCTTCCATCTCTCAATCCCTCCAACAGAAAGGCTTATCATACCCCCCCCCCACCAAGACTTAGCCCTGGAGTAGCCAAGCTTTCTTCCCTCCCCTATCTGTCAAAGACCTTGACTCTCCTTCCACCCCCCCGACGGGTTGCTGCCTGTGCCTTTACTTTTACCTCTGCCACTTCCTGCAGGATTAAGCCTTTTGGTGTTCCTCTCCGTCGGATTTACCGAGGATCTTGCCCTACTTCCTCTTCCAACTACAAGTATAGATCATATAACTCTTAGTATTCCACATTCCCCCGCCAACTATCTGTCTACCTCGTTCCCCATCTTCCCACATCGCCTCGCCATATATAGCCTTGGTGGCCCTGAGTACATCCATCCTAAAGCCCCTTCGCTGCTCCCCTTTCTTGGCAGCAGCTGCCATCTTATCCGACTCGTTCGATACGGTCGGAGCTGTATCCGATCTGAACGCGACATCACATTCGTCGCCGATAGTCACTGGGGAAACCTCATCCCCCCCCCCACCCCCTTCCCTAGGAGCAGTATCTCCACGAACATCCCTCTACACAAAAAATGACATCCAAAAGTTCCTCCAAGCCGTCGCTGCTGAATCGTCTTCGTTCAAAGACTTCAACACTGTCGCTGCCCGGACTAAGACCGTCGCGCCGTACATTGGGCGATTTTCACATCCGACTAAATGACCCCCATCGTGTATACTCACCAACAGAAACTGTCAAGGGATCGGTGTGTCTTACTGTCGAAAAAGCACTAAACTTCACTCACCTCGTCGTAAACCTGGTTGGCCGCGTGGACTTGAACTTGCAGTCGACAAAGGATGCGGGAAAGAGACGTAAGGAGTGGGATGCGGAATACGACGATGGATCAGGGGGCGGAATTGTACTGTGTAGGGACGAGAGTGTACTGTGTGGTGAAGGAAGACTAGAGCCGGGAAAGTACGAGTTCAAGTTCGAGTTGTTCTTCGTCCCGGTTGGGAAGATGGTTGGAGGTCTGCCGAGCTCTTTGGATGTAGGTAAACCCTTAATTCGTACTCGTCCAATATTTATTGGCGCCGCCAAGCAAATGTTCTTGTGTTGTGTAGTTGAGCCGAGCTGACAGCTGACTGATTTGATTGTAGTTTGAGAAGGGTTCAATATCGTACACAATATCGTCGACCCTGACGCGGCCTACAACGTTGTCGGCGACTACAACATGTACAACAAAGATCAATCTTCTAGAGACTATTGATATCGCCCATCTACCAAAACCAAAGCCACACATTATCCAACTGGAGCCTATTGTATCTCGGCGGTCACGGAAACGGCCTTCATCGCCGGCAACTACACCGTCGGTCGCATCATCACCAAACAGTTCTCATGGAAATTTACCACCTTCCTCGGACCCAGGCTATCTATCACCAACATCCACTCCGGCATATATAAAATCAAAAACTATCACCGCATCTATCGAGATGGCGAAGGGCGGCGCTCTTCGTGGCGACAATATCCCTATAAAGATATCAGTTCACCACACAAAAGCAGTCAAATCCCTGAATGGCATAATATTAACTCTTTACCGGCAGACTCGTTTTGACCCAGCACATCGCCCACAACCACTGAAAAAGGCGCTTTCTACGACAGCTGTAGGCAGTGGTACATTCCGGAAGGACTTGTCACAGACTGTCATGCCGCTAATAATCGACCCTAAAACCCTCACTGCTGTCGTGAGAGCCAATCTTAGAGTTCCCGAAGATGTATTCCCTACGATCAACTCGGTTCCCGGAGGAGAAGTATCATTTAGATACTGGGTTGAGGTTGTAGTAGATCTCGGTGGGAAACTAACCGGAAGGGATGATATATTCATTGGCGGCGGAACAACAATACCTGGACTGTCTAGGCCAAAGAGTGCAGGGGAAGGGGGTGTGCGAATAGCAAGCGAAGGAGGGGTTATGATTGAGACGGAAAGGATAAGAAAACGGGAAAAAAGCATTATATTTTGCAAAGTTCCGGTTGTGATCGGCAGTGTGGATTCAGTGACCGGAAGGGGAAGAAGAGCTGGAGCTCGGCAGATCTCAATACCGCAGGTACTTCAGGTAGAAGAGCAGATGAATAACGTGGTGGAGGTAGAATTGGCACCAATGCCAGCGTCTCCAACAATACAATTTCACCAGGAGGAATCAGAGATACACGGCGAACGCCAGGAGGGCTGGGGTGAGCAAGCACCGGACTACACACAGCACCCAGAAGCATCACATTATCAAGACATGTCACTACCGCCGCACGAACCTGAACAAGAAAACGCGGAACAGCCACACGAAGAAATGGACGAGAAAACACGAATACGCTTTGCCGAACAGTCGCTCCTGCCAAGTGCACCACCCGGGCTGGAAGCAGGTGAGAGCAGCGCTAGTGCTCCGCCACTTACACCCTCAGAGATGCCCGACTATATGTACTATCCATCGGCTCCCCCGATGGAGCCTTCAGATCAGCATCACGAAGATGCACAAGAAGGAGTGGACGACAAACAGGAGGCCGAAAGGCTACGATTGCTGGCATCAGCGGGCAGCCCTGACGATAATGTAGGAGAGGGTAGCAGCAATGCGCCAAGTGCTCCTGTATTAGATGAACATGATCTTGAGGGCGGACTGCCAAGATATCAACGATAACATGCATGAGCCTTGAAGAATTCGAGCGTTTTTCTTGTTTCATATTCTCTCTCTTTTTGCCTTAACTTGGGAGTTTTACCATCGCTTTATTTTGATGAGGGCGGGAGTGTCGAGGAGTAAATACTTTTTTTTTTATTTTGCATTTTTCTGCACAAAATTTGCGACGGAGCAGAGCTTTTTTCTTATTCCTTTTATTATTTTACTTAGTGTCTATTTTTATATCACTCGTTTCTGGTTGATTCATCTGGACTTGTTCATTCACTCATCAATCACATCTTTTTCTTATGTTTATTTTCTTATTTGAACCAACTTCTTTTGCCCGATCTCCGGTTGAGGTGGGTTGTGTGGTTGTAGGGATGTGCGTGCAAAAAGGGGGGCAAAAACGGAGAAGGATCCGGATCATTGGGATGGAGTCTATCACTTGTTTTTATCTGTTTTTATTTTTCCATTCGCGCTTGCTTGTTTGCGTATTGATGTTATGTTTTGAGAGCATTGTTTCCTTATTTCGTTTCTTGTGCATTTTTGGTTTTCTCCTTTTTTTTTTTATCTTTTTTTTTTTCATCTCCCAAAAAGGACGCGATCGAGACTTTTGGTGTCCGTCCACTCTAGTACTGCGGCGTTTGGTAAATACGAATTTCTCTGGACAGAGTTGTCCCCCCCCCCAATCTCATCTCTTCTCTGATCTGGGGGGGTAACAACTACAACTACTACCGCCACTATTACTACTACTACATACGTGCTTTCAATCCTTTGGGGATGCTCTGCTCTACCTGTGTACTACTACAGTGCCTACATACTTAAGTACTTTTTACATGTGCTTGCTGTACCGCGATCGAGAATGTGAATCTGATGGTGCAGTGAGTGATTTTTTCTGCCTTGTCCTTCTAAAGTCTTCCTTCTCTCGATCTTCGGAGAATTCGGGGTGTGCTACTATGGAGACCCGGGGCGCGAAGGGCGGGGGAAAGCGCCGGTCGCACACGACCCCCCCATCCCCTGGTTTTTTTCGTATCGGCGTCTCCGGCTGGGGTGTGTAAATGCGCATGGGATGTCACTCGTTGTATTGTTATGCGGTGGATGTTGTGTTTGTAATTACATAAACGAGATGTTGCAGGATATGGAAGGATGACCGAGTGGTTAAGGTGTGTGACTCAAGAATTCAGTTCTTTCTTGCTTAGTAAGCGAGGTTTCTCATGGGCCTAGCCCGCGGGGGTTCGAATCCCCCTCCTTTCATTAAATTTTTTTTTTTTGGCTCTTTGTGGTGGTTGGTCAATGGCGGGTGGAAGTGTTCTTTTTTTTCTTTTTGGCGGCGGAGTGGGTTGTGGGGACTGGCACGACGGGGTAGTGGGGTGGTTCATTGGTTCATTGGTTGGTTGGTTTGGTGGGGCGGTGGAGTGAGCGGTGGGGTGGTAAGTCATGCGCCATCACTCGCGGGATTGTGCCTTGGCTGCTTATTTCGAATACAGACATGCAGGCTTCGGGGTGTTCCAAAATAATCGCAACGGGAAAGACTGTCCGCGCTCCGAGCCTTGATCAGAGATTTCAAGGCCCTTACTTAGTGCAATGCCCTAAGTGTACAAGATCCCGTCGCATCGAGAATAGTGGATACCTGATCGCTCCTCCAGTAGAGTATGGATGTGTAAGTACATAGGTAGAGTACATCCAGTCCATGGGCGGATAGGCCACCACGTTTCACCTCTGGCATATGAAGATCCACTCCAGATCCAAGTATGTAGTCATGTCAGTCATTCCATCTGCACCGCTGGCAGAATAGTCTTTCCAGCTCGAATCTGCCTGTGCCTGTGCCTGTGCCTGTGTGACAAATTGCTGTTCGGAGTTTTGTACGCCGTACGCCCATTACATCCCCCCACTACACCCGCCCCATTTTCGTTTTCCTGCGCCCCGCCCATAAATAGCGCCGTATGTGTGGTACGGTAATACGGTACGGCATCGAGGTGCTCCGGGCTAGCTGGTGTGTTGTTTGGGTTTGGGTTTGGTTTGTTCGGGCCGGCCCGGCACAGCCACTATCCGATCGCGAGGCTAGCTAGCTGGCATGCTGATTCGCCTATATTGTGCAGCAAATGGGAAACCGGGGATTGAGTAGAGGGGGCGGAAAGATGGGTTTCCGGGCGGGGTGGTGTTATGGTTATGGTTATGGTTATTAATTCGTGCTGTGGGGGGCAGATGTAGTGCGTATAGGTGTCGGTCTTCGGGCGAGCGGCCGCGGGGTGCGAATATCCGGGCTGAAAATTTGTTCGCTGGCCGGCCGTGGACCTTGGAGTTGTGTGGAGTAATTAATTGGAAATGCTTGGTAAGTGGTCAGGTATGTGGCCTTGTGCGGACCAAGGCTGAATCGACAGACAGACAGACAGTAGCACACATACACACATGAGTAGTACAATGCAGAGTGAAACATGGCCCAGATTTCCGTATATGTGTTTGATCTTCCTTTTGACACATTCGAGACACGTTTTAAAACCTTAAATTGCAACAGATGTGTCCATGAACCCGGGAAAAGAGAGAAGCTTATCTGGCCGAGAATGTATACCTCATCCACGTGTATTTAGATATGTTGGGTATATAAACCCACGAGCCATGTCCCTCCGTCCCTTCTCCTCTCTCCATTATATACTATTCTTCCTCGATCTCCAATATGAACCCCTCTTCCTCCATCTCCATCGAAACCTCCATCGCCTCGGCACGGGAATGCCGCCCGGCTTATTGCGCTGCACCGACGGCTGCTATAGTTGATATCATGGGTCATCGAGGCCACTCCAACTACTTATGTATGTCGCCCTTCTTTATCTCCATAGCAAATGGTAATTAATATCAGTGTTGCTAACGGTCGTGCTTGTGACAGTGGAGAGACCGGTGAGACCACCAAGGAGTATGGCAACAATGAGGATTGTACATACTACAGACCAATTTCAATCCCAGAAAATCATGCGAGGAGCCTCGATCAGCGGACCATGGTATCCTGTTTCCATCTCTTGTAGGGCGGATGTACTGTCATTGAAGTTCTCTGGCAGGGTCGGGAGATTTTAGGTATGCCCTGCTCCCTTCATGTGCGTTCTGCCACAGCAGCAGGATGTAAAGTATGCACGAGGTATCAGGAGACAGCTGACGAGTGGAACCCCACTATGTGTATAGTCGATTCTCGATATAAGAATATGGTCGGAACCGAAAATCTCATCGTTAAGGCGAGTATCGCTATAAGAAGCAAGGATGGACAGGTAAAACAGCAGCCCGGGTCCGCTGGCCACTATCCTATTAGGAGAATATCACTATATACAGTATCACTATCCCTTAAACCGTCAACAAACTGCTGACCCCAGAAAAAAGCAATATGGGCATTAAATTGTATGGGAGATCTCTTGTTTGATAAGAAAGATAAGAAGATCTGTTAGTAAAGCCACACCAAGTTTGCTTTTTTTTGGTGGGTCAGCATTTTGTTGACGGTTTAAGGGATAGCGAGTTGTACAGGAACGGGAAATCATTAGAAAGGAAGCGCAAACGTCATAGCATTAATAGCGCAGAAACAGATGACTAAATACCACAATGGAGAGCACTCCGAGCCGGACTTCTCATCTGGATACGCTTACATCCCTTCGTCTGTATTCAGGACCGTATGTGGGGAGGTTAGGGCTCGGAAGTCGACCTGGGGCCATCAGTTGAGCGGGAACTTAGCGATGGTATGTATCGGGCAGCGCACGTTGAATGAATAAGACTGACATCTTGATTTCTCAGAAAACATCATGGGCTCAGAAGACGACCTAGAGTCATCAGAGACAGATGAAGCCCGACATCCCCAACCAGTCTCAAGGACTAGGGACATCAAGGGACTCAAAACCCGTTGCAGGCGAGTGCGGGACGAGGATACATGTATGTATCTGACAGATGAAGAGGATGGCAAACATTCTATAGCCCCAAACAGTAACGCCGAAGAATCACTCTCTAATAATGCTAACATGGAAAAATTGAAGAATTTCGAACAGAAAGTCAATTTATTAAAGTTCCGGTCAGACCTGATGGTTCGTATGGGTATCATCGGATTAAACGCAAAGGAAACCCGGAGGATAAAGAGGGAGCGCCGCGCCTGGGTGCTTCAGGCGTGTATTACCCAAGGAATGGATTTGAAGAAACCTTTTTCCGATTGGTCGTTTGAATCCTAAATATACCCCACCATAAAACTGATTACAGAAACGGTATCCAGGGTGTGGAGGTGGGATAGGGTGGTGACTCGGGATGTTATTAGGACGTTATGTTGGGACCGTGTGAGGACCCGTAACCGTCGCAATAAAGAAAGCGCTCAATAGGCAATTGCACTCGCCATAAATACTGTATTGTTCGTCTGTATTCAGGACCGGGCGCTATGTATGGAGGGTATGCCAGTCGAGCAGAACTTCTTGTAAATCCTCCAACAACACACCTAACCCTGACTCCGTGAACCATATTGGTGTCCACAGTCACGCTCACCGCCCCTACTTGAACAGATGTTTTCGTTTTGAGCGAGTTCGATCTCTTTCGGCAGCGTTACAGTCTCAATCACAGCTAGCCTGCTGAATATCATAGCGCCGTCTGGAGGCTAAGAAGTTGCGGGAACAGACGAAGGGATATGTCTTAGGAAAGGATACACACTCTTGACAAATGGAACGTTGTTGGGGAGGTCCTGAAGCAACTTATTGTTTCAGTAATGTGTGCTTGGGGTTTCCATCGCTCCCAGACAGTTTACCTAGGGAACAAAGGCCAACACTTTGAAAAACTCAGCTCCAGATATGTTGCTCCCTTACTGAGCCGGGATGAGAAATCAGAACACTATTGTGATACGGATGTCATCTCTCTAATCTGCCTCACAAGGTTAAAGGGTTTACAGTAGGAGATGTGGCCTGGGCGGTATGTGGTTTCGCTGTTTGTTGGTGTGGTGTGTGGTGTGTGTGGTGTGTGGTGTGTGGTGGATGTTGTGGGTGGGCTAGAGCATACTGTTTTGTAATAGCTTTGTGGTCTGGTGGGGGGAGAGTGGCGGGTGTGGGGTGCTTTGGGGTGGATCTGGGTATTGGGCTATGAAAGCTTGGTGGCGTGGGTAGCGAGGTTCTGGTTGCGTGGTTAGGTGGGGACTGGGGACCGAGTGATTGAATGTGATCCTGAATTTATAGTAGTCAAGTTGATGGGCGCTTTGGGCATGTTACGGTAGTGGTTTTGTGTTGTGCTGAGTTTTTTTCGGTCGTGGATTGGTTCTGAGTGCCTGGAAGTGATTACTTTGGTGAAAATTCGAGCAGATATGTGATAGCGATAAAAAGCTAAATGATTGACATTCATCTTTGGCTATTCAGATATGTTGTTAAGTAGCAAGGTCAGCTTGTTTAAACATATTCCAGATCATCTTCCATCCCAAACATCTTTCTGCACGCCTCCATCTTCTCCCTGTCCCCGCCGGTTGCCTCTTTCACATAGCTCTCGAGCGTATAGAGATTGTCTAATATATATCCCACCGCATTAGCACGCAACCGCCCCCAAAGCAGGAAACAAAATATCCCAACCCACCGTTACACATATTAATCTCCTCCCTCATCCTCTTCATCTCATCCCTCCTCCTCCCCTCCACTTCCGGATCACACCTCCCCCACTCCTCCTCCAGCGCCGCCCTCACCGCCGTCAACGCCTGCACCCTCTCCGCCAGCGCCGCCCTCTCCCTCACCTCCTCCCCCTCCAGCCCCACGCTCTCCAGCTCAGTCTTCACCTCCTCCACCGCCTTTTCGAGTTTCTCGAGCTCCTTCTCGAACTGCGCGAGCAGCCGCGCCTTGGCGTGCTTCGCGTCGCTCGGGAAGCTCCAGTACCAGTTGCCGGACCCGATCTTCTCGACGCGCACAAGACCCTCATCGGTGAGGGCTGTGAGAAAGTCTTTGACCACCATGGGAGAGATGCCGGCTGCGGAGGGGAGAGACTTTTCCAGGTCTTTGAGGGTGTGTGTGGTGAGGGTGGTGTGGAAGTGCGTGAGGATGAGGTTGAGCTTGGCGGGTGGGGGGAGGGTTTTGGGGGGCTGTGAATTGAGGGTTAGTTGGTGGTGTACATGTAGGTAACATAATCTGGGATATTGAGGGATGGGGGTGGTACCATTGCTGTGTCTTGATGGATTGTGTATTAGTAGGTTGGATTGAAGGTTTAGAGATGATGATGATGATAGAGAAAATTTGATGATAGAGGCGATTGGATGATTGGGGTATGATGTGTGGTTCTATTGTGATAAGTCTTGAAGTGAATGTGCTGTGTAGGAATACATGTAGAGAGTTCTGCCTATCGAGCGGTTCGTATACGTATCCAGTTCTGAGATGATGTAATACATGCACCTATCCTTCCTGTCCTCTAACTCCCTTGTCATACGTGTCTAATTAAATTCCAATCCACCGTCCATCTCTTCCTGTACTGCATATCCAAATTCCCCCTGTTTCTCTGGCTACATCCAATTACACCATCACATCCTCAAAACATTATTATACCTCTCCTCAAAGCATCATCATCCGTGTTCTCGAAGCAGAATCATCCTCATCCCTCATTCCGATCAAGCAGACGATACTGCCTAGCTCGTTAATCTAACATTCAGATTGCAGGCATCTTCTTCCCCGTGAACTCAGTCTTCCTAGACCACGACCTGATCAATTGACGTGTGCAGTCTAGCTGCCTTACCCGCTACGCTCAAGGCTATGGAAGAGTAGATAAGTACGTGGGTCGACTGCCATGATGATTCCTATAATCAAGACTGGTTATGTTTTTAGTCTTCTACTAATACGCCGTGTTTCTATAAATTTTAGATTACCGCCGTTTGCTAGAGTCCCCGCCACTCACTTAGTTGGGCTCTTATGAATTATCAATCAATCGATCAAAATGAGTTGGGCTCGTGATGTATCACTCGAGGTGTGATCTCGCTTTGGAAGGCTCTGAAATTACCTCGGGCAGTCGAACGACGGCAAAGCACATGTTACTCAATCCCGGTGAGTGGACGAATATTCCGTAGTGCTGGAGGGAATGTTAATAACTCTTTCTAGTGTTTCTGCTATTTTTTAAATACATATGTGGAACCATAAAAGACAGCGTATAAGTACCTGCAATGCTCGAAAATTAAAATTTAGCTATGCCGATTCTACCATCATATTCGACTGTGACACGGGTCCCGGTTAGCAACGGGTCATATTTTATCACTCGCATTTCAAGGATTATTTGCTGGAATCTGAGAATGGAAAAACCAATATGCTTCATGAGGGGTCACTCGGTCATCGTGTCAGCATTTTTCATGTTATCTGCCTCTTGATCCAATTAACCAAGACAAACACGCGATCCAGTGTCAATATCTTATGGAGTATGTGGAGTATTCTGCATATGGCTTGTGTCCTGACCAACGACAATTTGTTTTTGGCGGCTCAAATTGTCGGTTGCCTAGAATCGACGCCGGCGCGCCTGTTATAGCTAAGCCATTGGAAAATCCCTCGTCCTGAAAGTTTGCATCTTCTTAATTTATACCATGGTTACACCACTCAAACCCATATCAGACAGAAAGGGAAGGAGTCTAGCCATAGACGACTTAATTCCCTAGCCACTCGAACACCCCCTCACTCGAACATTTAACGCAGAGTAGAAAAGATCTCCGTTATAACCGATGTCTATACCGCTATTTCACCAATCATCATCCACTATTCGAGTGAGGGGGGTCTAAGACTAACAAACACCTGGATATGCCCTCGGACCCGAGAAAATGCTCTTGGCGTTATATCGTTATATTGATATCGAAGATCGACAGTTGCTGGGGTAGGGCGCTTCGCAACGGGAAGATTCAGCGCAGAGGAAGATCAGATGGATTAATACCGCGCATAAATAAACGCGGTATATTCTTCAAGCCAATCAATTCGAGATACTAGGGTGTATCACGCTGGTTTGTCAATAACTAAAAGCCAATTGTAAAGCCGGGCTGGGGAGTACACAAAAATACTCCACATACTCCATAAGATATCGACACTGGATCGCTTGTTCGGCTTGGCTAATTAGATCAAGAGGTGGATAACACAAAAAACCTCTGGTACGATGACCGAGTGACCCATCATGATGGACATAGGTTTTTCCATTCTCAAATTCCAGCAGATAATCCTTGAAATGCGAGTGAGAAAACATGACCCGTTGCTAACGAAAATCCGTGTCACAGTCGAATATGATGTAGACCACGCACTGCAGCGCACACTGCATAGTTCTATCTGATTAGTCTACGTACATAAATGTACCCCAACCAAATTTCCGATCCCAATGGTGCGGCTCCCATATTTCACCCCTCCATTCGCGTAAAAGAAAACAAATAAGTGATGCTCCAATACATATGTATAGCCCCACCCACCCCCATAGTGGCATATCCAACCATTAGAGTTACTTTGTCACCCATAGTTACAACGCAAGTCTCCCCCGCTCATGCTCGACTGTAACTGACACCAAGTCCCGACCATCCCACTCACAGTCATAGGACCTATGGCTACCTAAAGCGACATACATATACCCACCTGCATCGACAGCATGTTAAGGCAGACCACGGAAGACCCTTGCTCACGTAAAAGAGGGGAACCCTTTCGAGGGAAAATATACAACAATATGTCCGCAATGGGGTCAATTAAGCTAAAAATGGCCGTTCTAGAAAGAACCCACATCATCGTCGGCTAATAAAACAGTGTCTCAAAATCTCCGTCAGCCGTTCCTCACGACTTTCCCTTGCAAACCGTACCTAACAGTTCATCTGTTTGTGCTAGGCACGTCCACCGGCCACCACCACCACCCCGCCAGAGTAATTATAATCCATTATAGTATATATTCCCAAATACTAAACCTCAAGACAGAACTCTATGCGAAAAGCTTAGAACGGCAACGACGGAAATACCTACTCCTCAATGCCCTCCCCTGCCATTCTCTCCCTTCCTAACGAGCTCTGGCTTGCGATAGCAGAGCCTTTTTCTCCCAGTGAACTTTTATATATACACCATACCAATAGAAGGCTTAATCGCCTCTTTAGGCATCTGTTTATCGACGCCCTAATCTCCGAAGATGGTCCTCACGGCGCCCTGTTCTGGGCCATCGCCTTAAAAGATTCAATCCTTGTGGAGACAGTGCTTGAACTCTGTCAGGAGGGAATTCATGTGGCCGTCGATCACATGTCTGTTGAGCCGCCACTTCCGGTGTACGGAGGAGACAGGAGACTACTCAAGTACATTATGGATTTGAACGTCGCACTGGAGGTCCGGGAGGGGGGCGCGACAATTGGGCCGCTGATGTGGGCGGTCAGGAATGGTAGAGCAAGGTTGGCACGGATGTTGATATCCAATGGCTTCCATATCGACACCAGCGACTGGGGATACCCCCCTCACCTTTCCCAGATAGAACCTCACAAGACAATAATCGACCAGGCGCTTCTCGAAGCTTGTAAGCTTGGGATCGAGTGTGTGGTGAGGATGATGCTGGAGACCGAAATGGACATAGATATCGAAGCGGTCGGAGCAGATGGGCTGCGCCCGTTACAGAAAGCTGTTGTCGGCGACCATTTTGGGACTGTCCAAATCCTCCTCCAGAAGGGGGCGAAGGTAGAAGCATGCGCGTACAAGTTTTTAGAGCCCTATTGTGCCATCGACATGGCGATTAAAGGAGACAAGGTAGACATGTGGAAGCTCATGCTAAAACATGTGAATGCTGAGTTTTACGATTATCAAAAGCGACCCGCACTTCTGATGGCCGCCAAAACGGGGGATTTGGCACTTGTCCGCTACTTGCTCGACAAGGGCGTATTCCTGGCTGAAATGGACGTCAACGGTCGCACAGCGCTCCATATAGCCGCAAAGCAGGGATGGGCGGATATCTGCGAGGTTCTGATTGAGGAGGGTATAGACACCGAGGCTCGCGACCACCACGAACGGACAGCGTTACATGAAGCAGCGGCAGACGGACCTGAGGCGATAACAGCACTTTTGGATGGGGGCGCCGACGCAAAAGTGGCTGATTCCTGCGGGAGAACGCCGCTGCATCTAGCAGCGAGGAATGAGTTTGCGACACTGGACGACATCGATGCGTTGATAGGTGCAGGGGCGGAGATGGATGTGGGGGATAATAAAGGTAGAACACCAGAGGGGGATCTGGCGGCGTTCGCAAGCCCCAGGAGGCGCAGAGTGAGGCCGAGGGTCTAGTTAGTTCTTACGGAGTTGTTGGGGAGTTTATCTGTTCTAAGGATATATCAAGATTGTTGTTGTCACCAATAAGGTGAAAAAAGAGGAGGGTCCTTCTCCGATGATTTTGGACCTGTGGCGGAGAATGTTCGCCTTTTCTTTTTTCATTTTTTATTTTTGACCTTTTTCTGTTTCTTTGATCCTTTATCATGACGGACAAGATTGACGACTCGGCCCCTCCGTACTCCAGTGTGCTTACCAGGCCTCTGGCTCTGAATCGCAAAAGGCATGCTTTTAGAATTCTGGGGCGATTTAGTCCAAGGTTCGATACGCTGTGCTTTAAACTTTGGTATCTTATTTAGTTGAGCTTTAGGTGTTTGTTCATTTTTGAATGTTTCGAGGTTTTCTTCTTTTCTTCTTTTCTTTTTTCTCTTCTTCCTTTTTCTTCTCTTCTTCCTTTTTTTCTCTTCTCTCCTAAGCACACATATGGTCATTCCCACTTTTTCCTGTTCTAGAATTCTTTCCTTCTTTGATTCTGGTTAACTGGTTCTGCATAGTTACTCTGGTCATAGGTGTGGTATCGAATTCAAGGTTCTTCTTCTACTACTTTTCTTCTACTTTTCTTCTTCTACTACTTTTCTTCTTCTTCTTCTTCTTCTCCTTCTCCTTCTTCTTCTTCTTCTTCTTCTTCTTCTTCTTCTTCTTCTTCTTCTTCTTCTTCTTCTTGTTCTTCCTCCTCCTCCTCCTCCTCCTCCTCCTCTTCTTCTTTTCCTCTTCTTCCTCTTCTTTTTTCCTTACGCACACGCATAGTATGTCACTATCAATGAACTCCTTTACCAACTTCTTCTACTAACGGTTGCACTGTCTCTGCAGGTAAACAAAGTGAAATTCCCCACACTGAAGCACTCTGCACGGCATGGGGCGGGCCGAGCCGAAGGTGCATGATGTCTGCCTGTCACGTGTGGCTTGCAATTGGCTGCGTTGCCGATCGCGGCTGCAACGGATTGGGGCGTGGTCACGGCCTGTCACTCGCGTGCATCTCCAGTGGCCCGTATCACGACTCGGTGCCGCGTATACACACATACATACCTGTTCACATGGGAGACAGGAGGACAGCAGAACACACTCCGGCCACGAGCCAGCTGGATATAATACAACTGTCCCTCTCTTCCCCTCCTCCCGCAGCTGTGCACATGCACACCACAGCACAGCGTAGCATCTAGTTATAAACACGCCTAGCTCCTATACCCCCTCCCCAAACCTAAGCCGTCCCGCGCCCCCATAATTACAACCACAATCACAAGCCTCTAACACATATATCACGGCTACAACTCCACAACCCCACCCCATGCAATCCGCACGCACCCGGGCGTCTCATGAAACACTGCGATGTGATCCTCTCCACGTTCCCCAGACTCCATTTGAAGCAGCTACATACGAAATCTGCGCGTCCCTCGGCGTGGAGCATGTGCGTATCCGACGATGGCATGCGGGGGCCCGTCCGGTTGTCGCACTGCGCGCGGCTGGGGGCTTGGTGCAGGCCCGGGTCGGCCCGTGGGGTTGGGTCCGCAGTGGGCGGTTGGCGTGCGCTCGTTAAGGAGCAGGAGCGGGGTAGCCAGATTGTCTGTTGGAGTAGGTGTAGCGGACTAAAGCGGATCATACTGGACGTGGTATGATATCGATTATACCTCAATTGGTGCAGCAAAAGCATGCTGGAGTTCCACGCAGTGCCGGGCGTAGAGCATCGGTCCTGTTCACTAAGAAAAGGACCGGAGTGGGCTGTATAATGCATAGTACCCGGGCTCGATCGTCCCGGAGGCCTTATGGAGCTCTAACGCGTACGCTAGCTAGGTGGAGCGGGCGATAGAAAACCGCCTGGTTGGTCCCGGTGAAGAAATTACATGACCGCAAATGACCGTTGGGGCCCCGCGCTCCCGCCTATTCTGTATACATTGATCTTTGGGATATCAGGATCCGCCACCAGTTATCGGCCGCTAGCTATAGGCTAGCTTTTTCGGTTCTCGGTCATGAGAAATGACTCGTAAATGGCGGCCTTACGTTACGCATATGAATACGAGCTCAAGGCCAGTCTTGATTTGAGAATATCTGTATCCTGGGCCGGCACATCCCCCGGCACGACGTTCTTGACCGATATTTTTTTTTCATTGCACGTTCATCAGCTTCACTTCTCAGGCTCTTGTCGACGGACGGATCGGAGGGGGGTCCTGGCTGTCGGGAAATTCCCCCAGCTAGCTGTATGCCTCCGGATTCTTAAAATCTGCTTAATACAAAAAAAAGGGGACTCGAGTTCTGTAACTTTTTTTTTTTTTTTTTTTTTTTTTTGGGGTGGTTGACGGGGTGCCCCATTTTTTTCGTTCTGTGGCCCGACATGTTGGGTTGGTGGCTTGTGGGTTTGTTTCCGTACTGTTGGCTAAGTACTTAATTGAGTTATAGTAGTGCTTTCATGAGACTACATAGATGTCTTTAAGCTTTTTCTGCTCGTGAACAGCTCGAGATCGACTAGCCGCTTCAATGTCAGTGATATTTAGAATTGTTAATACATAGTAGAAAACCCCGAATTCATCGCATGAGGCGTCGCAGCGCCCAGGCAAAGTTTGGTTTTTGGCCTATGAACAATGCAGCTATTAGTGGTTCTATTGCCTACTCGTATGATGCAATTAGACAGTATTTTTTCGGTCGTTGTATAAAACTGTTAATTCTGTTGTGTTGGGATTTGGATCATAGATGCTCACTCGGTTTTCGCGCCGGTCTCTAGTTAGATGTCAGTCAAAATGATCATCAGGCATACTATACCGTCGGAATGGGTAAAATAATAAAGCTTGCAGAAGGCTCAGGAGACGTTGATGTAAGCCTAAGATAAAACTTTTATTTGATATATCGCTTTTTTGTAGACAAGCCTACTGCAATAAACTATGGGTGGAAAGTTCTATTTCGAAATAAAACTTTTCCCATATTTTAAGACTTAAGCATTTTGTAAGGCTAATATAAGACTTATTTCCAGATAAGATTGTCCTTGGTGGTTCAAAAAAGCAAAGGAGGGGATTTGAACCTAGAGCATTGTAGGTAGCATGTACCTCACGCTACCAACTCTAGAGGACAACTATAAATGACTACGTTATTTAGCTGAATCACTTCGTCGTTTAGACTGCCAAGGATTTGAAGATAAAATAGCTATAGCTATAGAGTTCAGAATTTTCCACTGTTCACTTTGTCGTTTAGGTTGCCAAGAATTTGAAGATGAATAGAGCCCAGAGTTTACCACTGTTCAGCTGCTTGATATAAAAGCACAACCCCGGGTGGTCTTCCTCTTCTTCAACACCAACACTTCAACACCAGCAACCCTTCTATGATAGTCATAACAAAGACTTCAGCATCATTCCCTTCACCCCAATTTCCATCAAGTTTATCTTACTAGATCAGTGTCCCATCTGTTCCTTGCCTGTTCCACTCCCCTCTGCTCCTGTTCTCCTACGTTCTCCCCCTGTTCGCTACATTTCACACTTGTTCCCCTAATTTTTCACTTCTGCTAACGTAGTTTACTGCTTAGAGGCACTATCACCCTCACCTGTATTAAGGTAGGTCATATGCAGCCAACTGATCGGCATAGCCATTATTAACTGACAGAGGCGGAGACAGAGGTAGAGGTAGTAGCAGCAGCGGGACATGTAACAGGGGTGCTACAATGGGGCACGACCGTGACTTCAATCAGGTAGGTAGATAAAAAAGAACGAACGAGTTATGATGGACTCATTCGAGAAGAAAGATAGAGTTTGTTTATTTGATCATTTTTTAGGTCTAGGAACTTAATAACTTTAAGGGGTCTTCTCGCTAGAAAAGATCCGCTGATGATGAGAGGCCAACCTGGGGCAACACCAAGTTCTTTATAGAAATAAATTATAAACCTTATAGACCAAAAAGTCTTTAGCGAAAACAAAGATTTAGGATTGTAAGGGCCAACTAGGAATACCCAACACTCATGGGGAGGAGGCAAACGTTGGCGAAGGAGCCCCTCACATCAATTCCGTGTTTTGGCTATGGTTTAATTTACGTAGGGTTTAGATTAAACCTGGTTCGGGTGGGCGGTAAAAAGTGCTCTCCTATACGGGTTTGACGTTAAACGTTAAGGCAATGTCACCACATGCAAGAGCTTGGTGCATACAAGTACTTGTAGCAGCTTCTGCAAGGATCACCGGTTGACTGGGTTCAATTGTGCCGAATACTTTAGTAATAAAGTTTGTGTTTGTTGGATGCATGATATTTAGAGAGCGCTCCACTCATGACAGACAGATGTGTGTTCGGCCATTAAGTATATAGAACGAAGAGAATGTGGTACCCCGTAAGCCAGACCTGCCTAACCCAAGCTTTATTTGTATCACCCAGCTAGTACTGCACTAAAAGACGAATACTGGGTGCTGAACTCTGGTTTTTGTCGGAGTCCTACTGTTGGTAGCCAGCTGGGAGTTTGAAAGACGCCAAGTCTTGACTCAATATTTTTTTCCCGGATTACATAGCAATTTTTTTTTTTTTTGTTTAATTCATTGATTGTATGCAGACCGAAGTCTATGACAATATCGCACTGCTCCGCAACTACCCTACATCCACCGCCATCTCAACAAAGGAAAGTTATTTAAAAACAATTTGTACCTTCCTCCACATCATTCCCTTCGCCGGAGTATACGTCTTCTGCTTTCCAACTATATATTTCCCTATATATCGTTCGCAGATGCTGATCCTATCATTGACCTCCACTTTCGCGTCTCTGATTTCAACCGTGCCTTCCTTGCTTTCGATTTCTCCGGTCTCGTATCCGTCGTGGCCCCGGATTACATAGCTCACTATGGCGCATTCGGAGGACTGAACAGTGATACTTGTCTTGCGCAGTTACTTGTACTTATAGCACTACAGGCTTTTTATGTATTTATTACAGTTTTTATAGCAGGAGACGTCGACCAAAGATCGGTGTTCTTATCAAATATTAGTAGGCACGGGTATTGGACCTACTGACGTGTTCGGTCATAGAACGGAGAAAACGAGGGATCCCGTCAGCTCTTCCATATCTAAGCCCCGTATCGCCCAGCTAGTAGTACTGCACTGGGAGACCATGTGAGAATTCTGGGTGCTGAACTCATAAGTTTCTTGCTAGAATCCTTCCCGACAGAGTATGGAAGTATCAAGGGCCGTCTACTTAGCTTGGCTTTTAATATTCCAATTTTCAAGTTCTCAGGCTGGTCCATATAGACTGTATCATCAGATCATTCAAGTTCAAGTTGCTAAGCACATCTTGTACTTGTGTTGCGAGAATCAAATCTAACAGTCTTGGACTAAAGCTTGTACCGTGGAAGACGAGCGGTACTTCTGTCACATAAATCTACAGAAAGTGATAGTATTGACGTGTTCGGTCATAGAACGAAGAAAATGGGGCATCCCGTCAGCTCTGCTGGACCCAAGCTTCGTATCGCTCAATTAGTACTGCAATGGGAGACCATGTGGGAATCCTGGGTACCGAACTCTATCGTTCTTTTATTTTTGCTACACTCTTCTGGGTACTGGCCATCTCAGAGCTATAGATATGTAGGATTTAGTAACTTCTTGTCCAGGTAAAGCCTTGAGTACATTGCCCGAATTGTTTCATGGCCCTTTATTTAACGGGGCATAAGTACTACTGAGATATTATCTTTATTTGGCATCTGAACAGTGAGTTGTTGAATCGACTTACTTACTTATAATTGTAGTTAGCGAACAAGAGCCAGCTTAGAAAGTAGCGGATTTGCCTTTAGCTGTAAAACGCCAGCTGAACTACTACATCCTACTACTAATGTAGCATATCAATGATCCTGCCCGATGACATATCATTCTGATCTTGATAATCCTCAAGTGTTACTCGCAATCTCTAATATAGCACTTCACTTTTATGCCATTGACCCTGACTGACGATCCACCCCCCCCCCCCCCCAAGCAGATCCCCAGTGAAAAGCGTGACTGATGCGTGACACCGAGCGGGCCACCTCCATTATTCGACACGGAAATCTCCCCCACATGCATAGGTGCTGAAAAGACGCAATCCCCCCCAACCTCCGAATATCATCATCGTCATATAGCAATGGAGAAAGACGCCGAACAATCACATCACTGCTCCGAACCCCATCTAGCCCCCGACGGTCCAGCCCTCCCCCCCTCTACCTACCCCTACCTTCCCCTAGATAGAGTACCATCCCCCACATATTGCACAGTCCAGACCTCCGCCCTCGCGCGTCAATCAAAATGAAAAAGGCCCGTGTCTGGTCCGACTGGTCTGTGCGTGTGCGACGTCAATCGGGGGGCGGGGCTAGAACAGTCTCGACTGTTGCGTAATGGCTTGGTCCGGGATGTTTCATTTGCAAGTCCTTCTTCTTTTTCTTCTTCTTCTTCTTCTTCAGATCTGCAGAGCTTGCTATAGATATATGCGCTGATATAGTATTAATATTTATTACACTCCAGGCAACGCCGCGCTCTGCTCTGTATAGAGCACAGCTACAATTAAACTTGCAGTGATTGGAGCTGTCGCAATCCCCTAGATATATCGCAATTGGCAATTGCCAATCTCATCTCTGCCCCAGCTGGCACAGCAACCCGCCGTCATGTCATCAAAATTAAATCCACTCCACCGTACCGCGCTCCAATAAACACTCCACAATTTTGCAATCACCAATATATACATTGAAAAAATAGAGTGCCAGCTACTCGCCCACCTACCCGCACATCATCTCCCACCCATGGGCCAATGCATCCCTCCATCCCTCCATCCATCTCCCCACAGCTCACGCACAGACCCCATCCCAATATCTGCAGGTACATACTCTCCATGTACCTACAATTCACCGTCGGAAGCCGTCGCGTCGCTCGGTCTGTCGGAAAGGGGGTGTGTCCGGTGTGCGCTTAGCTTACTAACCCACCTACATACCCTCCCCCCCCCCCACAAATCCCAACCCTAACCCTGGCTGAACATGGGGAACTTGCAGACCGACCGAGTGCGGGGAGATGACTGCATGTGGTGCAGGCAGTGGGGAGGATGCATTTGTCGGTGGAGGGCCTGGTATGGTATGGTTGGGATGGAGATAAGTTTTTCGTTGACGGTTGGTTGGTTGTGCGGTGGTGTGGGCTGGTGAGAAGTGTTTGGTCCAGCTCTGAATTTTTGCACAAGGCTTGCTGTGCACAAGGCAGGCCTTCCAGGGCATTCCACCGTTCATCACCAAGAAGAATCACCATCACCAGTAAAAGTTGGGAAGCTCGTAATATCGAAAATAATTATTTTTGAAGAAGAACAATAAACCCTTTTTGATAATTTTTGTCTATCCCCCCCCCTATTCCTTTCCCTTTCCCTTTAGCTACTCAAGTAGGTCGCCCTGCCGCCATTCTATGCTATGCTAATGCTAGGGTATTGAAACAAACCACAAAAAACAAAGAGAAAAAAGGAATAGGAGGGGACAAAATGATGAAAAAACCCAATGCTATGACCCAGTTACCACCCCCCAAAAAAACCCCGTCCCATAAACACCGAGTTGAAAAACAGAAAGCCCCCCCACCGTACCCCAGCCAGTAGAACAATAGGAAAAAAAAAAGGAGATGAATAAAAACAAATAGCAAATATGATAAAAGAAATAAGAGAAAGAGAAAGAAAAAAAACGCCCCAAGAAACTACCTAATACAACTTATACTTACACTACCATGAAACCAAGCCTATATCATTTCCATCTCGACACCAGCAATTCTCAAGACTAACGCCCCCGCCAGCTTCTTCTCCTCGCTGCCGTCGACAGGAGCATTGAACGGCACCGGCCACTCGTTACCGCCAGGAATGATAGGCGACAACGACGCCTGTGATGAAGATGCAGAGTGAAGAAGCGCAGGAACCGAGAGACGGTCAGAGTTGTAGCCATCATCATCATCATACTCGGAATCAGAGTCGTAGCCATCATAGTACTCGGAATCATAGTTGTATCCATCGTCAGAGCCGGCCTCAGACTCCGAGTCCGAGTCGTCGTCGAACGCCGAGGTGGTAGGAACCCAAATGAACCTCCGCTCCTCGTGCGCCGGGATTTTTGGCGACTCGACTTCAGGCTCAATCACTTTATGTTGGAACACCTCAAGGATCTCCTCCTCAAGGATCTCCTCCTCAAGGATCTCCTCCTCAAAGATCTCCTCCTCCTCCTCATCGTCACTCTCCACCGCACACTCATTATCCTCTTCCCAGTACTGCTCCTGCACATGTGGTGCCATCATCTCCGCCTTGATGTTCCCCACCATAGCCTCCACTCCACTCAAGACTGCCATCACCCACTTCTCCTCCAAATCCTTCACTCTCACCTCCGCCTTTGCCAACTCCCAATTCAGAACGTTAACGCCGACCATATCCCTCCTGTAGTATGCCTTCTGCACCATCACCACCAACATGTCCCTCTCCTTTCTCGCAATCACAAGCTCCTGAGGCGGCTGTCCTCCCAGCGCGGCCATCAACTGCGCCTCCAGGCCCGACAAGGCACTATCAACTCTTGGTGGCTGCATCGGTGCTGCTGCTGCTGTGCTCCAAGCTGGTGAGTATGGTGTTGAAGGAACGGTCGGCGCACTGGGCATCCCGTATTGTGGAAAAGCTGGTGTGTTTGGGCCGGGGGAGAAGACAGGGAGACACCCTGGCGTCCCGGTTGAGACACTACAGAAAGATGGAAAGCGGGCTGGGACCGCTGGGCGGCTTGGGACCGCTGGGGGTGGGCCTGATGGTGGCATGCTAGGGGGGTATGCCCATGAAGGGCGGCCGCGCGGTGGAACTGGTGATTCTGGCTCGTCGTCTGACTCGTCGTCGGACTCGTACTCGTTGTCGGTGGAGAAAGGTGAAAAGCAGGAGTAGAGAGAGTCGGGTGACTCGTTGAAGGTGTAGGGTGGTGGTGGTACGGTTATGGGTTTGAGGGTTAGTGTAGGCTTTTGCTTGCGAGGAGGGGTGGTGGTGGTGTTGGGAGTGGTGGTAATTGGGGCGAACATTTTATGCCATGGTTGTTGGGGGGTATAGATTATTAGGTCCATGATGGTGTTGTTTGTGGAGGTAGTTGAGGCGGACATTTTTGGTTGTTGGGTGGTAATGATTATTAGGTCGGTTATTTTGTGTTCAGGATCAACCTGTCACGTAGTAATAGATAATGGACCTGCCCGAGAATTATAGATTGACCGTCAAGATGGCCTTTCAAACTTCGGTGGAGGTAGATGATATATAAGACTTTTTTTTCTTTTTACTGTTCGGTGAGAGCAGTAGTAGTAGTAGTAGTAGCTGTTATCGCTGAGTGATGAAAAATTGAAAAACCAGGATGGTTAGAGTGTTAGGGCCAGGATTAAGTATTAAGGGACGAAACACTGGTATGAGCGAGGGCTGGGAAAGAAGCTCGTTTATGTATACAACCGAGCCGGTCGATCGATATTTCTAGTATTCACTTGGTTGGTTGATGGATATTGAGGATGTGGTGTAATTAATTAACTGAACTGGCTTGACTGGTTGAATTAATTTTGAGATGTGGGCGCTGGGGGTGGTTATTATACATTTTACATTTGCTGCAGGTAGAGCGAGGCAGGTATGTATGTATGTAGGACGACGGGGAGGCGGCTGATGGCGACAGGTGAAACAATAGCTGTTCGACCACTCGAGTTGCGCTCTGGGGGGGGGGGGGGGGGGGGACTAAACCAAATGTTTCTCTCTTCTTTCTTCTGCCTTGCTCGCTGTTGTGTGCTGTCTGGTCTGTCTGTCCGATGATGATGCGCAGTGGCCATCATGGGTGTGGAGGATGCACTCAGGAGTGGATGGGAGATGCACAGCAAGCAAGGCTTTTTGCTTTCTTCTTTTCCTTCCTTTCCTTCCTTCCCTTCCTGCGCACTGGAAAGGAAACGGCAGAAACAGAGCACCAGAAAGCCAGGAAGGGAAGCACTAGAAGGAAAAAAAAGAAGAAGTTGCAAGCCAGTCAATCAGAGAACTCCCCTCGAGATGGAGGGGGGCGGGCGAGCGTGTTGCTGCGCCTCCACTACGTAGGGTACTAGTACTGAGGCCCTCACCGTAAGCAAGCAAGCAAGCAACGAACGCGACGTAGCCGACGATACATACTGCTGCTTCTGCGGTAGATTCTGATTCTGCTGCGCGCCCCGCCGCGGGCGCCGGCCAGAATGAAATTTCTGTACGTAGCAAAACAACGAGTGTGCGCATTCACTCCGTAACGTATCCCTCCTCGTCCTCACCAAGCGAGAGAGATGATGATTGTATCCCAAGCCAGGGATGGCCATTATAATATTGAATCGCGAAATGAATCCCCGCATCATCTACATGCTCTGCTGTCCTCTGCTGTCCTCTGCTGCTAATTAGATGTTCTTTTCCACATTTTCATTTTGTGTGTCCTTTTCCAGATCTGGTCACGTGTTTCTGGACAAGGTTTCTGGTTTGGTGGTTTGACCAGCCAGCCAGATGCGGTGCGCAGGCGGGCGTGATGGTGATGGTGTTTCGCATCTCACTTCTCGCCCGGGCGTGACATCAAGGCCTTGAAGCAGGTACAGAACACAGACAGACAGACAGACAGACAGACAGGTACACACATACCTACCTACATCATGGCGCCTAACGCAGGTACAGCATCTTCTCCTACACTTCTCCTCCTCCCCAGCTACCCGACTCGTTACCGTTCGATCTCTTCCCTCACACAACATATCGACTCTATGGATGGATGCACCCCCCAAATAGACTGGCAACCAACCAACTACCCATCATATCGCGAGAGAGCCCACTTCAAA
Source organism: Morchella eximia (assembly GCA_024713935.1). Lineage (NCBI taxonomy): Eukaryota > Fungi > Ascomycota > Pezizomycetes > Pezizales > Morchellaceae > Morchella > Morchella eximia. The sequence goes on from JAMGZG010000020.1 coordinate 1,277,085, forward strand.
CATGTCTCCGTATACGGGCAAGTGTCGAGTTGCCATATATAGCCATGTTCCCTATTTTGGGGAAAGCTTCCCTCCCACCCCCCAGACGAGTGCCTACAGCTAGATTAATTTGCTTGACACTGGCAGCGGACATATGTACCTGGGAATAGCTTCTTTCCTGTACTTCCAAACAAACAAAAGGGAAGGTAACACCGACACAACCCTTCAAAGCACTCTATGCAGGTACACTCCTACCCTCCACTCTCACTCTCACCCTCACTCTCGGTGCGTGCGTCTCAAATTTACTACTCCCCTCGAAATACGCACTCAGCGCGCAAACACCAAACCATGCCCCAAGCTCCCTCCTCTGCCCCCCCCCCTAACTAGCTCTAGCTCTAGCTCTAGCTCTGCTCCCCCATAATGTAAACAGACACTCTCTCGTGTCAATCGTAGACCCCCCCCCCCCCCCCGGCCCATCCATCCACAGCCGAGCTATCCTCGAGCTCGCTTCTTTGCTCCCGTACTTCCACCTACGCACCGTGCACCCCCCCATGACCGGGGACGCTCGGAAACAGATCACTATATAGTACCTGTACCGTACATCTTCTGAACGTGCTCACACACAAATCATCTCAGACAAACCCTCCAATTGCACGCACGACTAGCCCGCAATTGCACCCGGTAAACAAAGCAAAAAACCACCGCCGCACCGGCCGGTGAACGCAGGATTAGGGTTAGGGTTAGGGTTGCGCTAGTCCCGAATTTGCAACTGCTCGAGAATGACATGACATGTTGTTCGCTGGTGGGGCGCAGTCAGATACACATACATTACATGAACCACATATGTACATGTGTGTTTATCGCGTAGACACACGATACAATACAAATGTAATATTAAATTATAATTATATTGAAATTCATAGGGTACATGCCGTTTCCCTTTCCTGCTGGAGTGAGATGATCAATTTGCGAGGAGTTTCGTTAGGCGCTGACTTAGCAGCAGACATTGAATGTAATATGTAGGTACCTTGGCCTCAATAGACGCCCCGAGCTAGCTAGCTAGCTGAGCATATTGTCAACAGGTGGTATCTGTAACTGTAGCGGTTTGGGGAGGGCAGTCGATCTGGGGGGGGTTTTCTCTCTTTTCAGAAGTATATTTTGAGTCTCTGTTTCTGCTTCTGTTTAGTCGTGCTGATGCACTGCATGCTGGGCGCCGTGTGATTGGCTTGTTCACCTTGCGGCTTCAACATTGTAGGGTGGTAGTGTAAGGCGACGGCGCCGTGGCGCGGCATGGGTACATACTTTTTTCGGTTCTGTCTGTCTGTCTGTCTGTAGATCAGATACAAAATACAAAACACAAAACACCCTTCCTTGGCTTAATGGGAAATATTTTTTTTCGATAGCGCCGTCTCGGAGATAAAATTCAATGGGACCGGGTTGGGGGTGGGGGCGCCGCACTCATCATGATCATGAGGATGGGAAACATCGACAGTACAGCTGAACGAGCCGACGAATTGCGTCAGGCCGAGTAAACAAGTACATAAAACAGAGTCATTGATCATGATCAGACTAAACTCATCGGCAATTAACAATTAATGGGCAATCGCAATCACAACATGGCCTAGCGCGCTGGCATGGCATGTAGAAGCGCAATTGCAATTGTGTCAACAATACGTATGTACCTAACGCACGCTAGGTGAGTAGGGGTTTGCCAAAATTGCAATGAATTAATTGAGTAAAACAAAAAACAAAACAAATACAATCCCGAGAGAAAGAAAGCGAGAGAGAGAGAGGGAAACGCCATGCAATTCCCCAGAGTCACGTCAATGGCATTGCATCGGGGGGCTGAGTCGTAGGGGTTGGTAGGTGTAGTAGTGGAGTAGATCGCCGCTCCCCGTGCTCATTGGCTGTAGGCATGCGTGATGGGTTTCGGCCGTGTGTGGAGCGTGACAGCTAGACGGGGTGTTTCCTAGTCAATCTATGTGTGGCGCTTATTAGCCCTTTTTTATTGAACACTTTGGGGCGGTACGTATACAGCGTCGGGGAAATAGAAGGTTATTTTGTCTTTCTACGCCTTACACAGGCGTGAAGACTAGTGGGTACGCGTTTAAATTATTGTCTATTTGATCGTGATGATATTCGACAATATCATCCATAGCCAGCCCGCCACGACATAGCTACATGTAGCTAAATCCACACAAAACATATTTCAAATCAGTTATATGGCGCCTATCTAATTATTCCCATCTCCGATACCGCGGTTGGTGGCCGACCAGGTTTGGTTTTTTTTTGATGTCGATCCGGATTCATTCCGGAGTGATAGGATGTGTTGCAAAACATTGGTATGAACAGTGCAACAGGGTGCGTATAACGCAGGATGGTGTTTGCCAAGTCGAGTTATAATTACCCTGGACATTTCTTTTCGGGGCGCTAGCTAGGGTTGACTGATTTGACGTGACATTGACAGGTACCTGCCCACCAATCCACCGTACCGGTGATGGGAGAGTGTTTGATTGGGGTGCGGCCGGTGGAAGCATAACAGGACGTACATACGCCTCTACCTAGCTTGCTCATTTCGGACGAGCAAGAGTTGGAGTACATACAACGCCTCAGCTATACAAAATGTTTTGTTTGCCGGTTGTGGAGAAGATACAGCAGAGTACAACACCAAGATGGACGCGGTCGGATATTAACTAATCTGCGCCTTATTCGGGCGTGGGGTGGGACCTTTGTGGCGGCGTTGCAGCCAATCAGAGGCCTTGTTGGTGCATGCACTTGTCTCTGGTGAGCGTGACATTTGTAAGTAACAATACAACTACTTCAAGATATATAACAACCTTTGAGATATTTGTACTGCAACATGATCGGTAGCCCAAATTGGTTGAGATTAAGCATCCATACATGCATACCTATATTTGGAGATATCCCTAATCTTTCAATGCATTCCCTAACTAGCTTTGTAGCTAGTAGATTGATTCATGTCCGCTCATTGATGATTTGATGTTGGTTGAAACTATTTTCTTGTGCTGTTAGTAGACATGATAATCGAATGTAACTACTAAACCTACGCCTCACCCGGCATGAGATGACACTACAATTAATTTCGGCAGTGGATCAAATGCCTCACCCATCGTGACAGTGCAACATGAGACGGGCACCTTCTTCCAATTGGACGATTGTCTCCTGTACTGATACGCTAGGTTTTCCTCAAAGTTCTCCAGGGCTGAGTTTATGTTGGTAAGTTGATTGTTAATTGACTTAGCAGGCATTCCCCCTAGCTGTGCGTAAGTACCATGTTCTTCTCCAGCGTGACAATATGTCGTTGACCCCCGAATGTTTCCTCACTACATGCAACAGCATGCAAAGATTATCAATACAATATCTGGATGGGGTAAAAACCTTAATCTACCGATACCCCTCGAGTCATTTCGGGGAGTCGGTTGTTGGTGAAGCCGATCTACGCCTCATTCATTATCAGCTCAATTCTTCTCTGCAGAATCCTCTCTGCTGTGCGTCAGCATTCCCATGTCTTGCTTTAGATTTGTTTGTGCATTGATCAGTTGATAGTTTTGAAGGATATGTCTTGTTTGAACATGCATGACCGCTTATCTCAGTACTGCATCAAGCAGGTTCCATCCAGCGGTCCTCCCGCAGCGCAGCGTGACAGCTCTTTACTATTCACTATGTGAGACGTTCTCACTCAAAACTTGGGCGTTGCACGAGCGATCATCTCTATCTGCAAGGGGCAATTTGGCGGCGGGGGCGGATAACTAACGTTGATATGTGCCCTGAGCAATATTTGGCACCATTTCCTAAAGCGTTGAGTGGTCATTCATTGGTTCGCTATGTTGGTTTCAACGGTGTTTAGTATTTCCTTGAGTTTCGTCTGCAGCGTTAAGCTTTGATACAGATGTATGTAGTACACCCCCTCTCTTCCTTTGAATTTGGTAAGGAGAGGACGTTGACTTGAATGTTGCACCCAATCATACTGATTCCGCTAGCTCGATCCCGTAATCCGGTGGTTTCTCTAGTGTGTTGTCTGACTCGCAATACCCAAGTTCCGTTTTGGTAAACTGGGGCTTGGAACTGTCCTTATACAGTAGGTAGTTGTTCATACTCATGGTCGTTCGTCGGTGCATGCCTTGTGATGCCATCAGCTCAGATTAGAGTGGAGTTTGTTCAATGATTCGGTTTCAGTGGGCACAGTGCGTGCCACCTGCAGTAAGCTTCGTTTAAGCTTTGATATCTCCTTTCTGCTTCAATAGTCAATAGTCCGCATTTATTCTTCAGAATCAGATTAATCAATACGATAATTGACTGACACGGACCTCAGCGAGGTTGCCCCACTCCGCATCACTTCGACCCTTGCATTGCCTGACCCATAATCTTCCTACACGCAAGCGGAAATACCTAACGAGAGACCTGGGGAGAAATGATAATGTGGGGCTCTTTCTGTCTCTATCAATGTCTCGGAGCACACGCAGAGAATGCCGATATATGTAGTCAGTCGCCTGACACAGTGTCTTGGCGGGGTTGAGCGATGTTTCGTTTCTTGTGCCCTCATGGTGATGATTGCTTTGGGAGTAGCATGTCGAGGCGGAAATGTGGTGTGTCTCGCGTCTGTGATTATTACTGCTATAAGATGTATGGGAGTGTCTTGAGCACAGAACGGTTGTGTAGAAGCTGGGTCAAAGTCTCAGAGCTGTGATGACTTTGATGTAAGGGGAGGAGTCATTGACGATGATTAGACCGAGGATGTATTTTAGCGTCACATGCCGTTGCAAAGGGGGGAGAAGAGAAGTGGACGTTGAATGATTCATTGTGCGGGTGCGGGTGCGGGTGCGGAAAGCTTGGTTCGCACGTAAGCTAGGCTGGCTGTCACGTCAGAGATGTCAAAAGGCTGATTAGAGCTTGAGTTTGATTTGACAGTGCAGATCTTCTCTGTGAGGATAATGACGATGTGATAGGATAGAGTATGAAGGTACATGTAGAGTGCATGGTGTTGTTAACGTTTGATCTGATAGCAGCACGTGATCGTCATATCATAACTCCAATCTCCCAGCCGAGATACGTATTCGGCAGGCAGAGATAGAGAAAGAGGTGCTCATTAAACACTAATGTTCAGCGACGTCATGATATCATTTCCCAGCAAGACAGAGATCAGCACTCAACATCTCAATATGGCAACTAAAAGAGAGCTCTTATCTCTAAAGATATGGGTATCTTTAGAAAAAGCTTTGTTGCAATGGTACCTCACTAAACACTAATATTCTTGTCGTTTATCGAGTAACAAGATCGATACGACGTACCTGGGATAGACGTTACTGGGTCGAACCTTATCACCAAAGCTATATATAACGTCTCCCGATATGAGACCTTCCACCGCAATTTGGCCCACCGTGTTAGGCTGATAGTTGCGATACAGAACCTCACTACTCAGAACAGTTGTCACGCGAATTGCATCAGATGCCGATATGAAACCTCCCGGCACAAGCATTGGGGTTACGTTAGAGTTCTGTGCCTCAGCCGTCCGGAGACTTGGAATGAGATACGGGTAGCCATTGGTTGGAACTCAGAAAGGTTTGTCTCATTGAGCAGCTGGACGGTGGTGACGTCGCTTCTTCATGCGGTGTTGGTCTGGCACAGTACCGGGCTTGGTTGCCGTCATGAGACTTCCCGCTGTCAGTGATGCCGTGGGATTGGGATAGAGTTTTGTGTTGCAGGGGGAAGTATTTATGGACGTAAAGCTTGCACTTAGGACCGAAGCTCCTTTAAAAATACTTGGTAGTATATTTAAGAGATTTAAGAGAATCGTAATAGGATCGCTTGCTCTAGTACGTACACCTTGGCCAGAGGAATTGAACTATGTGAGAATGGCACCGTTACACATGTGTACAATCCATGGTCTAGACTCGTATCAGGAATAGAGGACAAAACCGGCCCAACGGTCAATCCGACGTGTTCGGTCATAGAACGAAGAAAATGGGGTATCCCGTCAGATCTGCCTGACCCAAGCTTCGTATCGCTCAATTAGTACCGCAGTGGGAGACTATGTGGGAACATTGGGTGCCGAACTCGAGGATACTTTTCTTCTTTTTGAATTTTTAAATCCTCTTGTACCATACTGAACAACTTTAAACTAGCTCCTGAGTCCGAGCTTTTCTTTGTTATTTCAAATCAGAAATTGTCTTCAGGACTATTTCGCACTATCATTGCGGGTTTGGTAACTCCACCTGATCTGAGTGAGCCTATTAACAAGTCCTTATGCCTAAATGAGCCTAGTGTTTGTTAATATTTACAGATGCGCTAGTCCCAATGTAACGTTGTAACACTTGAAGATTTCCATTCAGGTACATGTATTTAAGCCTGCACCACAAAGTCAAACATCTAAACCCCCGATGAAGATTTGGAATGACACGTAGTAATCTAACAAGCACAAGTATATAGATATACTTACTCAGTAGATGTACGATATAAGTCTTTCTGGAGCTTCTAATTTGTTATATGCACTGGTTGCTATAAATCCTAATTAACCGGCTAGTTGACGTTACACAGTTCACTGTAGACTCTACGGTGTTATATTCACCGCTGACACTGTATGAAACACTATAGGCCTAGGCTCTACAGTGTTGTTTAAACTACTCACGCGGTATGAAATATAAGGTGTTATTTTCACCGTTGCTGCTATAACTATCCCTTAGTTTTTTTTTTTTTTTTGTTTAATTTATTAATTGCATTAACTATCCCTTAGACTCTATGGTGTTGGATTAGTTAATTAGGGTTACTAGCTAGATCTTTACTGCATGCAATAGTTGCTATACATGGCACCCTAGAAATATATGACAAAAAGCCGTGGCATTTTACCAGTAGTCTCTTGGCGTATAAACAATTAGCTACCCTAAAAGAAACCCTAACCCACCGTGGTTCACCCAACCCTAGCTTCGCTGGCCCCCGTCTCAAAAATTGAAAGGGGAAACCGGTCAAAGAAGTATGGTTTCCAATTCGAGCCGGGAGCGCACTAGGGGACTCGGAGGAGGAATTGGTATTGCTGATGAGTGGCACTGACTGGTGACCAGATACCAAGCCCCGATGCGGTACGCATTATATAAATGACCTTGATCTGTCGATAATGTGCTCAAGTCGAGCCCTAGAGATCACCCGACTTGTGATCCTGCACGCCTGCTCGGCCTTGCTCGAGAATAGAGCAGCGCTAGTAGCTCGAGCTATGAACTTAATCCTTAGTACTTACATACCCAACTCATAGGCTAGACTACGTGATGATGATCAGGGAAATGACTACATCGAAAGGTTTCTACAACGTTGCTCTCATTACTGGGGTGTTATACCCATAAACAGTGACGTTCTCCACGAGACCGTTGGAGACAAGATCGACCAGGTAGAGAAACCGAGTGAGTAGCCATGAGCCAAGCCCAACCGAACGTTTTGCGTAATGGCTTAAGCAGTAGTAAGTACTTGACGGACGAACTACTTGTGTACAAATATGATTTCATTGGGCAATAGAACCGCCAATTTATGCATGTTTTATGGGTTGAAAACTAGTGATGGGCACGAGACAAGTTATCTCGAGACTTTTGGCAAAACAAGACGAGACCTTGGGGCCAACAAGACGAGACAAAATAACTAGACTGTTCATAGATGTCTCGAGATTTGTCTCAAGACTTTTTGACTTTTTTCTACCACACAATTTGATATTGCAAACAAAGGACGAGACGCAGGGTTGATTTCGCTCAGAGGATGGGCATGGAACTGCGGGACAGGAAAAAAGAAGTATTAATCGGAAAGGGATGGGGCCGTGACGCATACGAGGTTGGAGCAATCGAGACCAAAAAAGGTAAGGTAGAAATCAGAGACGCGAAACTGGAGGTCAATGAGAGGATCAGTATTTGTGAGCGCTATATAGGGAGAGTCATAGTTGGGAAGCAGAAGACGTGGAACTCAAGGGAGGGAATGGTGAGTTAGTTCCACCTCTTTTGTTGAAGATGATGGCGTATGGAGAGGCGTTCCGGGGAGAAAATATTTAATATTGCCATAACTGTAAGGTTGCATGCAATTAATGAATTAAACAATTTTTTTTTTGGATATTGCAAACTCGCTTTTTCTGGCCTTTTCTGGCCTTTTCTGGCCTTTTCTGGCCTTTTCTGGCATCAAAGTCACTCGAGACTTTCGAGACCAGAATGAAAAATTTAAGACAAGACTTGTCCAAGTCTCGTCTCGTCTTTTCTCGCGCCCATCACTATTGAAAACAAGGCGTTGACTGGGCACTGCCCCATACAGTATGTATATACGTGGTAAATTGGATCTTTTTACCAATAATTTTGTCACTAATATTACATTGATGGTACTTGTAACGACGTAATCTGACAAATCTCAGCAGAGAGAAGCTCAAAGAAGTCTTTCTCATGAGAACACTAATACAAGGTTACTTGAGGATGTACGTAATCGGACGAGTCTCATGCCCAAATTAGGAAGAAAAAAGATAAAGTGAGTTCAGTACCCAGTATTCCCACATGGTCTCCCAGAGCAGTACTACCTGGGCGATACGAAGCTTGGGTCTCGCAGAGCTGACGGGATGCACCATTCTCTTCGTTCTATGACCGAACACGTCGATTGTATCTCCCTTCGTGGATTTATCCTCCAGAGATGCTCTGAGTATTTAAACCACCTGTCTTAAGAAACTTTATTCTGACCAGGGTTCATATTAGCATGTTAAATCTGAAGGTTTCACATCGCACAAAGGTAACAGGACTTGTCCAGACATGATCCAACCTCCTCTCAACGCAGGCTTGGTCCCAAAGGCTAAACGGTAGGCATGTTTCCTTAGGAGTCTTTAGTAGGATTCAGATATTCAAAACCGCAACCAGATTCGCTATCCCCTGCATCGTAGTTGGTTGATTTGACTGACTTGAGTCAGTGAATAATAATTTAGTTACAGTATTTATGCACCATTGCAAACTACATTAATTCAATATCTGAGAAGAGTCCTATGAATTTCTGGGATAGGATATAGAAATCAGACCCTTCTGAGTGCAATAGGCCTGTAGGAGTAGCCAAATCAGTTGTGTTTCACAAACTATAGTATTTTGAAATCCTTCAGATTTTGCTGACTCCAGTCAGGCAAAATCTACGATCCAGGGGATAGTCTCCCGAAATGCCCGGCCCAGAACAGGCGCAACATTCGAAGCTCCTTACCGAAAATCCACTGGTCTCTGCTACACAAAGTAGGTGTTTGCTTTCTTCTATACCAAAAACCAACCTCAACTATCAGCCATAAGCGAGTGTTAAGTAGGCAGTTCTGCTAGGGCTAGTATTGACTCGTCTCGCTCATTACGAGACAGGCTTAAAAGATCGAGTGAGTATCCGTGAGCCAAGCCCGACGAAAAAGTGTCGCACAACCAGGCCCTTACTTATAAAGCTGTCTAATTAGGCCATGTACCACTAATGAGTATATTACTTATAGTTAAAGATCGGGTAATACCTAGATACTGCCTCCATGTTGAAAGTTCAGTGATTAATGTCACCAGCACTGATGACACTTCTATATCTTGGAAACATATAGGCTGGACTTGAGACTAATTAAGAGACGAACTCACAAAATATCTCGCCTCGGAGAAAACATAACGTCGGAGACACAACAACATTACCTCAGACAGACCCTGTAATATTCTATTCGTTCATGGTTCGGTCGGTCTTGGCCTTGGTTGGCCTTAGCCGCTTGTCATAAAGGCGCCGTTGTTCTGATTGGACGGCTTTATAACCAAGTGGTTACAAATCTTCAAACTGGTTTCAAAAGCGAATGGATCAGGCATATAAAACCAGTTGGAATTTCACAACGTTATTTAGTGTTAGATTCGGCACTTGGGCAAGAACTGTGCGCCAAATTTATTCCAACATTTGGTAAATTCGAAACAGATGTATCCAAAGGCTGAAACTAAGCCTATCGAAGCAGAAGAAAATACTTCTTAAACCAGGAAAATTTTACCAAACAAGGGTTTCGCCAGATTTCCAACCTTTGGAATATCAAATTACCGTGTACCTGAATCCTTTGATGTATCCCAACACGTAGCTGTTGCCTGTAATATATATCCTCTTTAAAAATTTATTCTTGCATACGATATAACTTGTCCTAACAGAGCTCTTTCCATTCAGCCGAAAGCTCTCCTAACCTGACTGAAACGGTCTTTTCTCGCGGGGTTTAATCGTGCCATACCCTTACTTGTTTTAAGTCTATCTGTGTACAACCGTACCAGATCTATCGAGGATTAAGACTGACACAGCTGCGCTGGCATGGCTCTGCTCTTAAATGTTCCGGTTGGCGAAACAGTTCCCCTAGATTTTCGAACCAGCTAAAGGCCAACAAAGTCTCCTCCACGCGTGGAACTGCTTGGAAAATAGAAATTTTAGACGATATAAGATCTCTTAAGGCGATTTCTTTTGCGTCAACAATATTATATTATCCGTCTGCAAAAATGTTCTAGGCTATTCATCCACGGAGTACGCCAACCACCGATAAGCGCGGCCGGGGCCCTTATTGATTCATCTACGTAGCTCATGCTATATCGGTAGAGATTATTGGAATAGTACCGCGCCATCCATTCATTGGACGGCAAACTGATCGCTGCCAAACGCCCCAGACTCTAAGGGTTTTATATACTGTAAACCCGGTAATGGTTTGGTACCTGACTATTTCCACAATCAGGCGCGTCAGTTATACATAACTTACAGTTGATAAAATGGGGAATATATAACGAAGAGATAGCTAATGAGGGTTTAGCTTACCGCAAATGGCATTTAGAGCCTACGTACTAAGCTTGGGGTGCACGGAGCTGGCCAGACGTCCAGTGTTTCGGCAGTGATGATGTTGGTGATCGATCATGATCTTGTTGTCGCGCGATTTAGTATATGTATGTCGTTGCTAGCTGGCTTTTGTCTCGTCTGGGTAACTCTCATTAAGGAATGAAAAAAATAGAATGGGTTTCCCTATTTTCTTGGCACGACCGAGTGACCACCTATGACTAAATGTTCGATATCGCCGATAAGGACACAACGCAACACGTCGGTCGGCGCATAAGCAAAGGGCTGATGAAAGTCTAACGAAATTCACTAGAGAAGTTGGTTGAAAATTGGTATTTATGTCATATTGCAAAGAAAAAAAAATCGACACGGCACACCCCAGGCCCAGCCGAGATAATGAATTAAAAAAAAAAAGAAAAGGCCCAGCACGAGACTGAATTAAGAGTTGACTAAAAACAAAAAAAGCCTTGGTCTTCATTTCTATAAAAGCCCCCCCCCCCCCCCCCCAACTCCCAATCTGTTCCAAAGTTCCATACTTTCGCCAGAAAGCAAAAGCTCCATTAACACCGTTCCTTTGCCTCCACCCAAGACTCGTATATCGTATCGTGCCCGAGGATTGGGAAATGAACCTCATTTCGAAGAAGAAGATACATAACTCCAGCCCCTCTCCATAGGCCTCTCACGGATAGATACGTATCATCTCGCAGCTCGCAGCGAGTACCTCAATTGGCCGTCAATATATGTGAAACACCCAGCAGATTCTATCCGTGATCATGATCATTTGAAACCGTACTTCTTTGGACCTTCGACCTTAGCTTACAAGATCATTTCCAGAAGATTATCTATAGTTGTACATCCTATACCCAGAATAATAGGTATTTGCTTTACTCAGAACTACGGAGGGCAGGCCAGTTAATCTTGCATAATGGTCATTGGCCCTGATTATACAACTCTGCATAGCTAGAAATTCTTGGGCATTCATTATTACGAACCGCATCTCACGTAAAGTAGGAAAAACGCTATTGAACCAAGACTGTTCAAGCCTATCATCGAACCAGACCGTTTTATTCTAGGATTAGTGAACTTTGAGTCAAATAATTGAAATTTGTGCTTCATCGGGTCGTGTTGATTTACGACCTTTTGATGATCACGAATGCGTAAGAAGTAATTTGGAGACGATAGAATATTATCTGAATAAGTTACTATAGTAATATGAGCCTGTTTCGTAAAGAGATATCCCCTTCCCTTCTTTATTTTGTTGGTGTAAGTTGCGTGCAGTCTTTGACGCCATCTGCTATGATTTCGTTGACTCATGTCAGGTGCGCAGAGGATATAAACAGAATCATATACACGTTTGCACTATCGGGGGATAAACCATTACTTGCTCTAAATCTATACTTCGTAAGTGGGGGAGGAAGTGGAGCTCACGGTCAAGCCACATGTCAACGGTCGAAAAGCCAAATATCTCTATCTCAAAAGCCCATCTAGCATCTCTGCTTGAAGTGTTTTCACTTTATACCTTTTATCACATCAAATTGGACTTGAACTCATTTTTTTTTAAAAGATCCTTTTATTCGGCCAAACTACCAGAGCTACCGAAGCCATTCTACCTAAAAAGCAAAAGAAAACACCAATTTCCGGCGCGAGCCAATCCAATCTTTTTTGTGTGTCCATTCCATCTGTTTTTCTTAACTACATCTCTTCCATCGTATCGACCATCGACCATCGGCCATCCACATCCACATCCAGTTACATACAGAAATAAATAAAAGAAGGGAAAAAAAGGGAAAAAAGAATAATAAAAAAAAGCTAGGGGGTCCAAAAAAATGAATAACCAACAATGCACAGCTAGGATCCACCAAACCATACACGGTAGAGCAGCAATAGTTGCGGTGGAAAAAAAAATCAATAAGGATATATATAAAAAAAAACACCATAACTAAACGCTCGAAAATCAAATCGTCATGAAGAAGGAGAAAGATAAATACTGCAAACCGACCAACCAACCCACCAACCTTCGTAAGCAAACAAGAATAAACGCCAATAAGGTCCTCCAGGAGAAATCAAAAGGTAAAAAGAATGAAGTAAAGAATAAAAAAGGTGAAGCTAATAAAACAAGTGGAATGTAGAATGAAACACCCGCAGAGGGGTAAGTGGAGATTTGGAAGAATGGAAATTAAATAAAAAAAAGTGAAAATGAAATAGAAAGAGACCCCTCGCTATGAATGCATGATAAGGAAAAAGAAATCAAAAATCAAACCCATTCTCGTACGTTCTGACATAAACAAATAACAGACAAAGGAAATATTAATCACAAAACTAAATCACATTAAACAATTTAGACCTTCTCGCCATTGACCGCAACCTCAAAACCCTCCTTCTTCTGCTTGATTGCCTTTGCAAGCATCAGCTCTCTCATCCAATCGATTCTCTCCTCTCGGCTACCAACAGCAAAGTGGTGGACCTTTCCGATGGCGCTCTTTCCAGGTTCCGGCGCAGCCGGTACAAGCTGGAAAAAGAAGGCGCCACAGTCACCGTCCTTGCCGCCCTTCTTATTGCCAAAGAGCTTGGAACCCTTGAAGGCGGCAGAGAGCTTGTGGCCGGCGGTATTGGAGCAGGCAACAGTGTAGTTGTCCATCTCGATGAAGCCATCTTCTTTCTCCATATGTCTTGCATACCCAAGGCGGGTACCCTTGAGCACAAAGTGGTAGTCAGGCCACTCGTGGCGGAACCAGTTGGTTCTGCGCTTCTTTATCCATCCTGAGTGGGTTCTCTGTGGAGACGGGGCAGGAGCCATCTTGGTACCTTCCTCGTCATCCTCGACCAACTCCCACTCGGCGTTCTCGTCAACAGCGGTCATGATAGGCGCGGGCCTGAACTGGGATGAAACAGTTCCGCGACGTACAGGGACGGGAGTAGGGGTAGTTGGAAGTGGGGTAGGGTTAAACTGGGCGCGATCAGGTGTGGCGAAGCGCCTGTATCGCATGTCTGGGGGAACAGACTGCGATTGGTTGCGGTCATCGGGAGGAGGCGTAGTGGAGTAGATGGGGACATCAGCCTCCGAGAAGGGGGTAGTGGTCCTCATCATGCTCCCGCCACGCATGCTCATGGGTGGCGAAGAACTCTCAGGCGGGCAAACACGCTCCATTCCCATTGTTCGCAAACTCATTGGGGTCATTGAGCGAACGGGAGGAGATGCCATGGGAGGAGAGTTGCTAAGACCAATGGGAATAGAAACTGAGCCATTTGAGCTGTGAGAGGATGTTGGGGGAGGCGCAGACTCGCTCCTTGAGAGAGGAGGGCTGGTCATGGGTGGCATAACTCCCCTGAGGTGAGCACGTGCCAAATCTTCAGCGGACTTTGTTGGCACTGGGGGAGGTGAGTGTCTGCGCTCCTCGAGATGCTGGAGGTGCTGGAGAGTCAAGAACTGCTTGACATTCTCCAACGGGTCCATGCGGCCAACATCTTTAAGGGTGTTCTGCTTAAGCTTAACCTCACGCCTCTGGGAAGGTCCCAAAACATCGCTGGAAGCAATGATGCTGGGTGCAACCATTGATGTAGGGCGGGAAACTCCGTCAAAGACTGAAAGCCTTGGAAGGGCTGAGGCATCAGCAATGCTTGGGGTGGTGGCAATGAAAATTGTTCCATGCTCGGCGGGAGCTCTGCGTCTCCTCTCACCCGACTTGCTGGTAACTGGCTGGCCGTGCTTTCGGCACTTTTCACCCTTGGAACACTTGTGGAGCTTGACTCCCTTTGGCTTTTGGTTGTTTGGGCCAAATGAAGTAAAGTCCTCAATGTTCTTGTTTCGTCTAGTCTTGCTGACGACAGAGATGGAATCATTGGGTCCGACGGTGTTGGTTCTTCTCTTGCGAGCCAGAGCCTTCTGGCGGGCACCCTCCTCGACGGCATGGATGGAGGGCATGTACTTGACTTGATGTAGGTAAGCAGAGTCAGCATCAGACATGCCTGCAGATTCAGAAGCCATTGAATCGTAATGCTTCGACTTTGGTACGCGGGCAGTGGTCCTGCGAGCACGCTTCCTGATCTGGGTTCTGAGTGGCCTTGGTGCACGCTCTTCATCAGAAGAATCCTCACGCTCGGTGACTTCCTTCTCCTGTCTTCTCTCGGACTGAGGAATCTCGTTTACACTGTGGCTGCTTCCGCGGCCCATTGGCGTCTGAGGAATTCTGGGTGAAGACTTTGGTGTAGGAACTGGCGAGGTGCGAGGCGACGATCTCCTTGACGTGCGAGAGGAAGCACGCGGGAATGGCTCTCCTGCCATAGGCGAGGAAGCAGTGCGAGTGCGGAGATGGTGAATCTCGGACCAGAGCTCAATGCGTTTGCCAAATGATTGGATATCAAGCTGTTGTCACATTAGCACAGGGTTAGGTTTTGGGTTAGGGTTGTTGTTATTACAAACCTCTTTGAGATCTTCCCACTTCAAGTCTATCAGAATGGCACCAGAGATGTCATTTCGCTCAAACTTGTCCACGAGCTCTCTCTCAACACCGAGGGCGGACATCCAGGCGCAAACTTGTCTGGGTGTCCAGCTCCTGATCTCGTCAACGTCGTAGTCGCTGACAACCTGGGAAAGCTCGCTCATTGGGCGAAGCTCTGGCTCGCGGAATAGGTATGGAAGGCTCTCGTCGATTGCTGAAGGTGGCTGCTGGAACTGAGATGGTGATGGAAGTGCTGGAGGCGAGGCTGGAGAGACTGATGCAGAAGGTGTCGGTGGCATCACAACGCTCAGGCGGGGAATGGTGATGTGAGGCAGCGAGTTCTGGTGGGAGGTGCTGAATGAGCGGAAGAGATGAGGTCCTTTTGGCCCGATAGTGCAGATGCTGTCGTGTGACGATGCTGGCGGTGTGTTGAGTGAGTATGAGCGGAACATCGAGGGAGACTTCTCATCGGAAATCTCAACCATCTGGAAGTTTCCAGCTGAATACTCTGGGAGTGCTGGTGGAGTCGATGGAACGTCGTAGGATTCGTCGTACTCGGATAGCGAGAATGTGAGTCCTCCATCGATGCTTCTCCTGCCTATTGACCCATCACTATCACTGAGCATCTCGGTCATCATCCTGGCCCTTGCACCCAATGAACGAATGCTCTCGGACTCTGAATCCTCAGACTCGTCGTCCTCAGCAGCACTCTCCATGATAACACTCTCCCTTGTACGCCATCCATTCATCGATCCCCGTCTGTGGTCCTCATAGTCGCCTGAAGTTGAAGAGTCGATCGAGGTTGCTGTTGAGACTGGTCTGAATTTGTTTGACATTGGTCTGCTGAGTGCGTATAACCGCGAGGTGAGCTGTGCGTGCTGTGCGTAGCTGTTTTGCTGGGAAGAAATTGATGAAGGCTTTATTAAATACACCCGTTAGCTTTCTTGTGTTTCCCTCAAAACGATTATGTATTTTTGTTTGCTTTCTACTACACCACGCTGACGCTGCAGGGAGGAGTTTGTTTAATTTCAAGATGATATTTATGCTCACCATAGCTGCTGTGTGTGAATTTGCCGATGGATAAGCCTGATCACTTCCGGCTGCGGCTATGCACTTTACTGTGAGGGGAGGGTAGATTGTATTTTGCTTCACGAGATGAAGTGAAGAAAGTAAGTATTTAGTTGTGGTGTGGGGGGAGGGCAGAGGGTAATAAATAAGAAGAGCGATGATCTAGCTGTGGATCTAAAAAGGAAAAACCAGTTAATACACTTTTTAGGATGCCTGTTGTTGGGGTGGGAGGGGGGGGGGTGGTTGGATTAATATATGAAATGTCGAGTCGAGATCGAGGGGGAGGGGGTGTATTAAAGAACGAGGGTTAGCGATCACTTAAGTAACCGTTCACAAGCAGATGGATGCCGCTATTTTCCTGGTTTATGTTGCAGGGCAGTTCTGGGCTCTCACTCTGGCTGTGTGGGTGGTAGGAGTGTAGGTTGTGATCGTTGGCTGCTGGCTGCTGGCTGCTGGCTGCACGTACTCTACTGCAACCGCTCGGATGGGGGTGTGGGTGGTAACAACTTGAGGCAGTCTAGTCTTCTACCTCCTACCACTGAAAAATTGGAAGGATGAGTTCCAGGCAAATGGAGATTGGGGTGGGCGTGTGTGGGAAATTATTTGGCGATTTCTCTAGCGAGAATCAAACCAGTCCAGACATCAGAATGCAAATCAGAAGGAAAGAAAAGATCCAACTAAACCGATTCTGCGTACTTGACTGTTTGACGGATTTAACGTTTCCGAAGTGTTATGTTACTCTCTCCCATATTCTGCCTACTCCAACTCACTTCTTCCTAGGAATTAAAAAAAAAAAATGAAATAATGAAATACTCTATTTCCTGCTTGCTTGATCCCAGGCCGTCACTCATCCTCCTCCTCATCACCAATATCCTTTCCTCTACCAGTGGTTGGGCAGCACGAGAATACTCTGCCTGCAACCCGGGGCCACCAAACCAACAGCTGTTGTTTTTGGGTCATGTATCTCCTCTCCTGCTCTGCCTACACTACGTATCCTCTCCTCCCCGCCCGCCCAACTCTTAGTTAGTGCACATAAGTATACATGGTGACATGGGTGGGTGGTTGGGTGACGGAGCAGAAGCGCTCTCGCATATCACACATACGCGCCCACCGCATGAACGGCCACATTCTGCCTGCTCCTACTCCTTGGTGGTGGTGGTGGTGGTTGGTTGGGCTGTCATCCCTAATTATGATCGATATCCCAGGGTAGGTTAAGTACCTACATGAGAGACTCTACGAATAGAGATGGGTGGTGACCATGGATTCGAAAGGGAAGCAGACATGAAAAAAAATAGGCAGATCTAAAATAAGAAGCACTGTAGGTAGGGTACTTTTTTGCACCTGCCTGCACACACACACCACCACCACACACACACAGCAGCAGTAGCAGCACAGGGCTGGTCCTAAAAAAGTGGTGCACGCTGTCCCAGATTGGAAGGGCGACTGTGGGCGATTTGGATCTCTTAGCGATTTCTGGGGGCGGCCGTTTCTACTTTGGGAGCATGCCCTTTCGGATTCAGCACCACCACCCTTCGCTCTCAGCTTGCACACCCACCTACCCCTGGTCGACATCTGTCTATTCTCAACCATCTTTCGGGCCGAAAAATAGAGTAACGAAAGAAGAAAAGAAAAAAAGATATTCGACAAGACAGGAAGAAAAAAAAGAAAATATGGCATACATATACTTAGAGAGAGACAGCCGAAAAGGAAAAAAAGTAAATAAAAAAATTAAAAAAAAGTGTGTGTCGTCGTGTCATCGATAAGTTACGTCTGGACGTGATACTAACAGCAGCTACGGATATCTATCTAGCCTTCGTCTCCCTTAATCCTTATTTTCCACACCGCCGCCGCCCATCAAATATCGTTGTGGTCCCTTGGTACGGGTACGGACGGGTCCATAGGGCTAGAGCGCGTGAAGGGGCTCTAGAGCTCGAGCTGTTTGTAAATCTAGAATTCCTTCCATGACCTCCTGGAGATCAATTGAAGGTTAGACGTTTCGAATTATTGGCTTCATGAGCTGGTCGACTACGAGCTACTAATATTACGCTACATTGGCCTGTCTACTCTATTTTGCTAGCCAGGCCTTGCGCAATGGTTGCGCACGGCCACTATGCGTCCAAGCTTTCGCTCGCTCGTCTTTTAAGATCGTCATCCTGCGCTGCTTGCTTGCTTCCTCCGAGTGCTCTGCGCCCCCCCTGGCCTGCCTGGAGTAATGCAATTGCCGTGGATACTCTGGCATGTAGATTACATACCATAGATTAGCCGAATCTGCCCGCCGTGCGTCTATCTGTCAGATGGGAAAAAAAAGAAGAAAAGAAAAGAAAAAAAAAGAGCAGCAGAGGTTTCAAGGTTCACTTCGCCGCACGCTGAACCTCCCTCAAGTAGAGTAGCAGCAGCTTATGCCATTGGCTGCAATCGAGTAGGTACATGTTAGCGTACGCTGCACTAGAGATGTACATTGTCATCATCAATTCAATCTGATCATACCATGTGTGCTATGCGTCCATCGACGTACCTACACGGTACGGTACGGCCAGCCCGAATTACATCTCCACGGCTATGCGCTGCGATGGGAGGATATGCCCGTGTTTGGGGGGAAGGGGAGGGGTGGTTTTCGGGGATATCGACATGAATTACCATATTTATTTATTTACTATTCCTTTAATTCTGCTGCTCCTCCATGCCTGGCTGGGCCATGGGAAGTGAAATGCATATCCGGGACGTACTCACTTCTCATGCCATCACGAGTCACGACATCCCCCCATCCCCCCCCAGGACGCCGGCGCCTCCCCCATGATATCAATTGACCCAACAAAAAAAAAAATTAACTAAACATGACCGTATGCTATGCCTCTTCCCCGGATGCCGACGCGAGAGAGAGCAGCGATTGATTACCGCCGACCAGAAAAGCATTAAGCGACCACGAGCGAGCGAGAGGGAGCACGCTGCGGTGGGCGCCCGCATGCAATAGCTACTCTGGAATTGAGGTGTAGAGTATATACCATCATGTAGGTGTGCAATCTGGTATCAGATATGTAGCTCCCATAGCGGTACTACCGTTACTACTACTGCAATTGCAATACGTTGGTTGGTTGGCCGCCGTGCCCCACGCTTTCATTTCACAAACAACTCAATAAACAAAATTACCGAGCACGCGTGGTCGATTGGTTTTAATTTTTTTTTTTTTTTTTTTTTTTTTTTTTGGTTCCCCTTCCGCGCACTCTAGAGTATGTACTCTACCTGCTGTAAATATCTCCCTCACGTGTGCCGGGGGGTTACTTGGTGATTGATGACGATATTGAGGAGGAGGTGTTTTTTTTTCTCACACCCTCCCGATCAGATCACTGAGGAACCAACGGTGGATGCGTGGTGTGAATCCCTGGTTATACGTCTCGCGAGTATTCCTTGCATGCATATGAGCATTTGCAAAACCGTTATGAAATTCCTCAAAACGCCGCATCCTGGCCCATGGGCTTTTTTTTTTTTGCGCTCAACCAGGGTTTTGTTGTTTATTTTTTTTTTTTCCTTTCTCGCTAGCTAGCTTTCCTTCTCGCCGCCGCCGCCTTCTCTTTTTTTGTTTCCGGGGGTGGGTGGTGGAACATCCGGGTGTGTCTGTATTGTCTGCTCTGTCGTACAAGTCGGATGTACCTTCTCCTCAGTTACGTCTCTAGATACAGACAGTAGCCAGAGCTCCAGCGAATGGGTGAACGGTAGACATGCTGTTCTGGCAATTGTGCTCTGCCAGAGTAGTTCGATCCACTCACACAGTATCACACACACACACACACACACACACACGTGCCAATGCCCATAAATTATTAATGTTTAATTAACCCACTGTTGATCTGATATGATATCCACCACATAATTATACAACACGAAACGAAACGAACCCCCCTCCCATATAACAGACTGCTGTGCCATTCCCGCTCCCCCCTCTCTTCCAATGGCGGCCTGCGTAGCAAGCTTATTTCTCGCTTGTGGCCTTGCGAGCCTGTACTACCTGCCTGCTCTATGTAGAGTAATGGCACGATGGAATGGAGGGTGAGGGATGAGATGATGTTATGTGCGGCGGGCCATGCTTCCTATCGATATCGCTCATGCTCTGCTCTCTGCTCATCCCGTCATTCATCCTTATCGTGCGTGCGTGCGTGCGTGCTTCCACATCCATAACCTACATTTATGTACATGGAGGATGGCAATTGCATTGGACCAATTGGCTTGTCCGGGTGTTGTATGTTAGGTATGTGATTGCAATTGTTGTTGACTTGGGGACAAGGCAAGCAGGACAGGACAGGACAGGAATTAGGAAAAAAAAGTATTCTACCTACTACATACATACATCTGTACCTACCTACCTACTACGACCGATTGCCGGCCGTGGCGACGATATAGTAGTCTACATACCTACTCCTCTTCTCCATCTTCCTAGCTAGCCATTGGAGAAGTACATATCCTCTTTCCAGCATTAATTCTACTAATATAATATTGCCGGGCGTCGTGCAGTACTATTCGTTCTCGCAGGAATGCGCATGCGAACCCAACCAATGCAACCACTTGATTGGCTGCCCGGCTCTGGAGGTCCTCGGCAGTAACGTATATAACAAGACTTCATACAATACTGACTGTGTTTTTATGCGTCCAGATTGAATTCAATTCCTCATCAACGCTGACTGTCAGGGGAATTAAGGAGGGGTAGAGTTCGTTTCTGACATGCACCCTCCCTAAGATCGATCCTAGCCCTAGTATATGCTAATTCTCAAACTCAATTCCTCGCAAAGGAAAAAAAAAAAAACTAAAACTAAAACTAAAACTCAAAAACTCGAAACCGAACGGTACCATGGTAAGGTGTTTTTCTTTTTTATACTTTTTACGCCATCAGAAGCGCAATTGCCCACGAAGAAGTCTAACTGTGGGATCGAGCGCACCACTCCCTAGGTCTGGACTACTCAATGGACCCCCCATTCTCGAGTTCTAGAGCAAGAGTTTCCTGAGGACCTCAAAGGGCTGGATTGACAGGGGCTGGGCTGGCTGGCTGGCCGAGATCTAGAGCACCGCCGTTAATTGCTTCCCTCAATTGAAGGCTAGCTAGCTAGCCAGTTACTTACTGTAGAGCATTGTGATTGTGATTGTGATTGTGATCAGCACCTACGTACCTACAGTATCCCCCAGCCCAGGATATACTCCTCTACGTACCAGTGCACTCTACCAGTTAGCAGCCTATAATCCGTGACATGTATGATCAGCACGTACCCATACACCCTGACCCTCCTCCCTCCCTCACCCCCTAGGGCCAGATCGCGACTTTATGACGCCCGGTGAAGAGCTCGTCCACTTCACCGCTCTTCTCCCTCTCTCTCCCCGTCTTCTCGAGCACGGTCCAGCACTGGTAAGCGCCGAGCTATCTAATCAAATCAAAAACCCGCACACACACACACACGACACCGCACGTGAGGGATCGCGCATGCGGGTTTCCCGTGCGCTAGGCCGCGGTGGGTGGGCGTGCATATGCAGTCCCACCGTTTCCACACTTGTTCTTCCCCTTGATCCTTCTTTCTTGACGAAACAATTTTCGGAAAGTCGTCCCCCCCGCAGCGTATCGTAATCTGTAGAAGAGATGATAGGCTGAGAGGGGGGGCAGGAAGGGTAGGTTCGGAGTTATAGTTTGTGGATCATATTAATGATTTTTTTCTTTTCTTCTTCGGATGGGGGGAAGCGGTGCAGTGTGGTATGTAGGTTGTGGGTTGTGGGTTCTTTGGCTTGCGATTGGCTGCGCCGTCATGGATGCTAAGATATCGAGGGTGCAGAAGTGTAGCGAGAGAGTTTTGAGATACAAGTAACTATCTACGTCTATGCAGGCAGGGCAAGTAACGAAAGAGAGATAGAGTATGTAGATGCACGGGCCATATGATGTCCATCCCTCCATTATCCTCCACCATCATCATCATCATCATCCCTCCCCTACACTCCTCACTCCCCCTACCCTACCCTCAGCACCCCCCCCACCTACCCACACTACACCACCTACCCTACAACCCTACACTCCGCATGAGGGGTTTTGTTTCCCTTCCCCGTCACCCACCCCCCCAATCTCAGCTATCGTAACCTGGAGACCACTCAATCTATCGAGGGCTGCATACAGCGGGATCGGAAAACAGGCGTGGACGTGCCTGTTCCTGATCAAGATCATCAAGATCAAGAGAGTGAAAAGAAAGAAGAAGCTAGTAAAACGAAGGTACAGCCGCGGTCTCGGCTGTATGTTTCTAGCTGTGGGGTCTTTTTTTTTTACCGGAGGAGGGAGGAAGGGGAGGGAGATCTAGAGGGAAGGAGGCTTGTGAGGGTTTGTCCTATCAGACCGTTGGAGATCAAGTTTCTACACTATCTACTCTGCTCTACTCTGCGACCTCTACTCTATTGATCTCGAGGATATGGACATGGAGAGCTAGCTAGCTAGCTAACTACCCTATTCGCCAATAGGCAAGATCTAGACCATCAGGAGGGGAAAGAAGAAGAAAAAACAAAGTGAACCGCATATCTCCCTCGAGCTCCGTGACGATCCTATTGCACCATCCCATCCTGTTCCCTCTTGCTATCGATCCTAAACAACCTCCAATACCCTCCCAGCCAGTTTAGTAGTTGCTGTGGCCATTGCCATCCTTGCCCTCGTATCGTCGGCACACTCGAACAAGCGTCCGGCCGGTAGACTAGACTACAGACTTACCTACTCTAGGGTGGTGGTGGTGGTGGTGGGCGATCATAATACGATAGCCCGAGATTCTAATGCAGTTGTAATGCGTGCTCTGCTTGATCATCATCGTTGTGGGTATGGGTATGCAGCATGACCTCTTTTTCGAATCGGTTTTTTTTTTCTTCTTTCTTTTGAAAGTCAGGTAGGTTGTCTTGGATTGGATTATACCTATTTCAATAGTTGTTGCTTTTTTGGAAGGACACGTCGATCTAGATCTAGAGCAGTACATAGAGAGTAGCTAAGGAAGAGTGTATCATCACCCACTCTACTCTCCCACCCTCTATCTCGCTGGTGTTTTCACACTGCCACCCTCCTTCCTAGCATTCTGGCTCCCTCACATGTACACTTGACGAGCGAGACAGCTGGAGTAGAGTAGAATTGATAATGCCATGGCGTACATCTGTCACAAGGGAGAATGGAGAGAATGGGGAGAATGAGGAGAATGGGGGGATGGGGGGTGGGGGGTTTGTGCAAGATTCATATCACGTATACAGGTCTCGCAAGCGAGCGTAGAGAATTAATTGTCCGTGTCTCGGGTGGTGGTGGTGGTGGTGATGAAATATATTTTTCTATTTTCCCATCCAGGTGGTGGTTGGATTGATTGGATTGGGTGTATCTATTTCGATATATGAGAGGAGGGAGATCAGAAGCTCTCCTTACGGCGCGGCTAGTTTCGGTGCGCTCCATCCGGACGCCAAGCTAGCGGATCCATCTCTCTGCTCCTTCCACACAGACAGACAATCAACCATATCACTGCGGGTGTAAGTAGGTACAGTACCTACAGCACTGTAGCTGTCGATAACTCCTCCGAGCTCCCCCCAAGTGTAATTCCAGCGCAGATCACACTCATCCCAATTAACCCAATTGCCAATCTTCACCGCCGCGCCCACAATAAAATCAACCAAGGGCTGTGCAAGAGAAACCTCGGCCTTCCAGACATTATCCCACCTCACCTCAGGGGGGAAAACACGGTACCGGTACCGGCACCGGCCAAATGTCGGAATTGTTGGTGGAAACTACAAGAAAAAGGCGCCATCCAACAGCTCCAGATCGTTCCAGACGTGTCATAACAGCCGCTGCTATAGGTGTCCCCGGGAATGAAATAAGGCGGTGGGCGGTGGGGGACGTGGGATACCAACAGCGTCGGCACTCGGGCTGGCTGGCTGGCTGGCTGGCTGGCGAGGGAAACATGGGCTCTCACTCACACTTTTGGTTGCTCGCGACACACACACTAGCTTCAATGCCCCCTCTCACCTCTAGGCATTGAACCAGGGTGAGCGAGAGAAAGAGAGAAAGTGATGTAAAATAAGCGATCCCAAACAACACCCGAAAAGCCACTGTAGATACTCGCGATAAGAAGTGTATCTTCTATATTTGCATTCTGGGTTTCTCATTGGGCGGGACCAACGGCTTTTCGCTTGTCCATGAAACTATTTGGTGGACCGGTTTCACAGTGCACCATCGAGTGAGTGAGGGGGGAAAAGGGAGCGTGGGATCGATAGAAGAAACTATGGAGAAGAAAGCTGAGAGGGAGCTCGCAATCAATTGCGCAAGAAAGTCGTACCGTACCGTACCGCACCGCACCGTACCGCACCGCACCGTACTGTACCGTGGTCGATCCCGGCCGAGACGAGACGGTTGCGTTGCGTCACAGCCGCTCACTCGCGGCGCAACACTATGTACCTACTGGAATGCGGGGTGGAATGATCCAGCCAGGCCCATACCTATCATACACCTACATCTAAATCCTACCTACCTACCTGTATATACATAGCACGCACAAACGGAACAAGTAAAAAAAAACAAAAAAACAAAAAAAAGAATACACTGGGGTGAAACGTAACCCGCTTTCTCTGTACGTCTTTACTTTTCTTTTTTTTTTCGCAGATGCGGGAATGTGGCATAGACATGAGTTTGGCTTCTCGCTCCGAGATTTGGAGGGGTGGCGTAGGGTGGGGTTACTGAGTGTGGAATTAAGTTTGCCACTACTTATTAGACTGGACTGGACTGGGTGTTTCTATCTCTACGTAGTACCATTACTCCACTGTATCTTATGCCTCGGTCTCGGTGCGGGAGAATACTGTACCTACTCTACCCAGTGCGGGGGCTGACAGGTGCTTTCCCTGGATAGCTATCAAATGACTTGCACACCGCTCGCTCCACCACCAACTACGTATAGATAGATAACATTCTAGATTCTACGTAGCCAAAGAAACCGGCCAATCCGATGCCAGTCAGATCTAACCAACTGCCCCATCGCGAATTGCCACCGTCAATGCGAAAGAAGAGTGTGTGCATGAATTGATAGGCTCCCCCCATTTGTCTTGGCGGGGTTGGCCTGCGCAAATATCCTAGCAGCTTGGGATATCTACCATGATCTGTAGGTACAACAGGAGGGATATTAGATAGTGGCTAAGCCGTTAAAGCCAGCCATGCAGCCAGCACATTTCAACGAGCCTCAATGTGGCGGTGCTGTGTGTTTTCGCTTGCTTGCTAGCTGGCGGGGTGCTGTGCTGTGCTGTGCTGTGCTGTGTTGGTATGTAGTAGACGCCCGGCGCCCTATATTGTATACGTGGAGGATCGAGCCAGCTAGGAGCGTCGGCGGTAACTGGCTACGTGTGTCGTTTTGGAAATTCTGGTCGACCTGGTAAGAGCTGTGTGATGATGAAACTGGGGGGAAGGGAACGTTAGGCAGGCAGCGAGGGAGCTCCGGATGAACGGTTTTTTTTTTTTTTGTTGCCTACTTTAATTTGTTGTGGTTGTGGTGGTGGTACTTTTGCAATTTGATAATTATTGTAGCTAGGGTTGTTAATAGATGCATATACCGTACCTAGCTAGCCAATCTTAACGAGATCAAATACCAATTCGCGTGCATGACAGCTACAAGCTAGAAACCGCACCGGCCGTTTCTCGAAGCATTACATTCCCCCCAATTATCCTCCACTGCCAATCAATCAATCATCCAATCCACAAAACTACACCTCACCCACTGTCTAAGAGCTCGTAAGATGGTGCCGATTACTAATCCACCGCGGCCCCTCGCCAAGAGTCAACCCTGCGACAACAGCAACATCCCAAAACGGCACGCTCCGTCTCCAGCGCAGCCAGTAACAATTCAAACAATCGATCCCCCAAGATCCAATAGAACAACCAACTACGGAATTCGGAGTCCGAGGAATGCCGACGCACAAACAGTAACCAGTCACTTTCCCGGCTTTCCGCGAGACCTGGAAATCCCGACCGTTTGTTTTGTTTAATTGTTTCAGGACCCGCGGTTGCATGGGTGGTTTGGGGAGGGGGAGGCAGAGATGTTGTTTCTCGGTTGCGCTTACGAGGTGGGTTTGTTTCCTGGGGCTCGGCAGGATGGTGGTACCTTGCTTCGACTGTGGAGGGGAGGGATTTGCAGATAGTCGATGTGGTTGTGATTTGTTTGGATGAACTGCTGTGCGTGGAAGCGAGAGATCTATGGGGCCCGTACCTACCTAGAGTACGTTTGCGTTTTGCGGGGATTTTTTTTTTGTGTGTGTGTTTGATAGGATAGGTGAGTTTTTGTAGAATACACTCACTCACGGGGTGAAGGCGGATTCCTGTCTGAATGGCCAGTCAGGGATTTGAGGCCAGTATAAAAGAGTTAGGTTATGGGACGCCAAGGGGGGGCAAAATTACAATCAGACAGGATCCGCCGTCGATAGGTGAGCGACTGTATGTATTTTGTTGATGATTTTAATCCGGTTTAGCTGGTATACATAGCTGGTAGTTTAACGATACTGACTGAGGCGCACAAAGTAGGAAGGTTAGTGTCGAATCCCAGGAATCCATAGAACACTGTTATATCCGCCAAGACACACACAACACAAGCACACGCAAATTGGATCCAGCAATTACCGCATTTAAAGGGTCTCCCGCGAGAGGAAA
The DNA here is from genome assembly GCA_024713935.1 of Morchella eximia. NCBI lineage: Eukaryota > Fungi > Ascomycota > Pezizomycetes > Pezizales > Morchellaceae > Morchella > Morchella eximia. The sequence goes on from JAMGZG010000020.1 coordinate 1,304,046, forward strand.
AAAAAGGGAAATGCCTCAACAGGGTTAACAGGAGGAGAAAAAAAAATGCTCTGTGCCTATTTACGGGGTACGGTGGGTCTTTTTTCTCTCTTTCTTTCTTGTTTGTTGGTTTGTCGCGGGGTGGTGGTGGTGGTGAGGGTGATCAATAGTGAGTGAAATTTTTCAGATATTATTAATGAGAGAGGCGCTTGAATAATTTAACTGGGTATATTAATATCGTCTGGTTATTGAGATAGGTATTTAGATAGTTATCCCTATCTATCGATCACCGTGTTGGGTTTCTGGCTGGCGCGCCTAGCTATCCGTCCCATCTATGGCGGTAGCAGTCGTGTAGAGTAGTCATACACCCTCAGCTCTTTTGCACGGGAAACTGCTATTTTGGGCATATTGGCCTGGGCACATGGGGGGGGGGGGAGAGGCGATCGATTGCTATATCTGGCCCTGGGGGTGGCTAGAGTGGTTACTGTTTTAGTGTGCGGGTGCACCGTGGGCGTGATTGGCTCGGTGCGAGCCACATTTGCGCCAATGGCGACGTACATGGGGGCATAAAGTGGGCAGACAAATATGCAATTCCATCCTTCCTATCCTATGAGAAGAAGCAGAAGAAGAGAATGGAGGCTCTTGGCGGCATAGGATATCGGATGAATGATGATGATGATGATGATGATGCCAGCACTAGCTACTCTACATACATGTAGCTCTGGGAGAAATTCTGCTAGATCTAAACTACTTTACTGCTACTGCGCCAATGTTCGAGGAGGGAGTCGAGTACTCTAGCTCTACTTCCGTGATGAAACCTAGGGCTCTCTAGCTTCATGTGAGTCATTGCGGGCACGCAGAAACGGTCTTGTCTTTCCTTGATGGCTCTTGTCTAGTCATGTGTGCTGGCTGGCTGTCCTATCTGTCTGCCAGCTATGAACCCGGACGCCCGAAAAGAAAAGAGGAGAAGAGATCCACTCCCATCATCTAGCGTACTGCAGAAGGTGCAGATATCGCAAAGTAAGAAGAGTAGGTACATACATTGGTAGTAGATTCACACTAGGTATCTACAATCATCCAGAGTACGTAACTAGCCACGCTTCCTATTGGTTAACTAAATCATTGGCCCTCGTCCACCCCCTAGGCCTACCATCCCTTTTTCCGCCCACAGTCCAATGGGACCGTGGTTGTCCGCCTTGTAAATCAGGCAAATAATAAAATAATAGAATCCAATAAAAAATAAAATAAAAAAGTAGGCCGCCAGTAAGAACCTTATCCGTGCCCCCCCTTTCCCCCCTTATCAAAAAGAAAAAATCAACCCCCTTAGAGTATTGAGTTTGGGACTGGCAAAAGCGGGGAAGCTGGATGGAAGGTGCCACTCGACATGTATGGAAGACGTGGAGTGTAGCGTGGTAACTTCTTTCGAGTGATGGCCAGTGATGCGATGAGATGGAATGAGCCGGGGCCGGCAGGGCAGGGCAGGGCAGGGCAGGGCAGTGTAGGGGAGATCGAGCCATGAGAGGGCTAGGGATTGCGGTGAAGCCCCAAAGGTAGGTACAATACATAATCTCGACGGGAAGTGTAAGGCGTGCGTGGGATCACATGTGGTATATTGTTTGGATGAGGTTGTTTGTGGCCCTGGCCCTGGCCTGGTCTGGCGATCAGCTTGAGCTTGGGTAAAGGGCGATTTTTGGTGTGCGGGTTTGTGAATGGCTCTGCGGGTGAAACGGACGTTGCGGGATCGATAGTGGGCTGTTTCATGATCCTCTGGGATTGCCGGATGGCGGACTCGAGAGGTCGACTTTTTTTGCGAATGTGTAGAGATAGCGCCTTGGAAGGCCTGATGATCAGATGGCCGTGGAGTGAGTGGGGTAGCTAAGCGGGTGGGCAGGTGGTCGATGGCCATCTGCGTAGATATCGCATTGTGAAAAGGCTGTAAGTGACGAATGGCTAGATGGCGTTAATACGGGTATATACATGTACGTATTGGAATTATGATGGTAGGGCTTATGTTTCATCAGTTAGACATATTGTTATATCAAGTTTTTTGGAATCCACCCAGATAGCGCCCTGGTGGAGGAATCAAAGCTATCCATTAAGTGATGGATGAACAGCTATGTACCCAGCCCCCGAAGCTGCTGGAATTCAAAGCCATAACTCACGAATGGCTGCTTGTAGCTTTATCGTCATAAATTGAGATGGCAATATGCCGTTACGTACGTTTCATCTAGGATATTCTGGGATGAAAATAAAGCTTGTCGAATATACGTTCGTCTAGGTAGCGCCCCGCCGGCGCGGCCCCTCTCTGATAGAAACCATCAAGTTCTCTAACCATCTACCTAGCTCTGCGACCCTACAATCTCATACGCATATAACTCGAACTGTAGTTCAAGTGACAAATTACTGATCATAACCGCGACCCCGTACGTGCGTCCGCGGCAAACAGAACTCAAGGAGGGGGCGACCCATAACGCCCCCGCTCAAACCGGCTTTTGCGAACTACATCGGTTTGTGCACATCGGCTAGTAGAATGTGCATTTTGATTTTGGGGCCGCAAGCTCTTGATTCGAGTTTGTTGGTCGGTTATTAATGCTAATGGTGGTGGGGGGTTGCGGGTAGATATTATAGTATAGATATCTATTTTTATAATTAACCAATATCTATGGGTACCAAAAAACCAACGGCAGAAAAGAAACACAGATCGAACATGAAGTATTTTCTTTATCTGTTTCATAGCCGTATCATCATGCCGCATCACATTTAACGTTTGACCCCCAGAAAATCCCCCACGGGTACATTTGGCTTTTGATCGATCCGGCTGGAAGTAAGGGGTGGGTGCGTGTAAGTAATTAGTATCCTCAAGATGCGATGCGAGACATCAGATCTTCATCCAAGAGCGGATATACGGTCATTTTGAGGCGTCTTGCAATGCATATGGAGCACTGACGTTCGAGATCGAGAGTGCCCCCCTTCCGGGCGTGTTATCAGCCATGAGTTGGTTCGCAAATAGTCGGAAGTAGCTAAGAGATGACATCCTGGAGTTTAGGGATTCTGTAGAGGCCAATGAGGACCTAGAACTCTCAAGCCATGGAATTCAAGTCCAGATTAACTCGAGTGTGTGTGTGTGTGGTGTGATCAGCGCTAGTAGCCATAGGAGAGAATGTAATGATAACGTATAACAGCCACATATCAGCGCACTGTTCTCGTTCTCAAGACAAACTGACAGAATCCTGTCCACCAGCTCAAAACAAAAACAAAAAAAATCAAGGCAGTTGCCGAATATACACCGGCGCCAAAGCGGTGAGAATGTACTTTTTCGCATGGTTACGACGTAAAAAACCCAATTGGCCCAAATCCAACGAGCAAAGAATCGGTCAAAGTCACAGCCACTCTAATCAAAAAGGTATTTCTGGGTCTGTCCCGTGGTCAGCTGGTGATTATCATATGCACAGGGTTCTCATTTATTTTTTCTTTTACCATATCCGTTGAATCTATAGCTATATATGGCGTTTATTAATATATCTAGATATGTGCAATTTCCTCTCAATTATGGATAGGATATCACTCTGAGTATGACTGTATTCGTATAATTAATAGCCTTACCTTCTTAGGGGAATATTTACCTCGTCACGTGAAGATTTAACAACGAGTGATGCTTTGAGCAACGAGTGATAGTGTATGAGGATATAATTTAATTCTGTTAGGGTGCAAATGTAAAGTTATAATTACAGCCACGCGCAGATGAGAATGACCAGGTTACGTCAGTGCACTGTGATGTACGGATACGTATGTAGGTCGGACTGTCTCAAAGTGGGAACAGTTCTAAAACACGGCCGGTGTGATTAATGCAGCTGCACTAGATCTCGTTCTAGATCTTGACATATTCCATGTTTCAAGATTGCATCTTTGAATCAAGGCCCCCCACCCGAGACTTTGGGAGTAAGAGATTGAATTTAACAATATTCTAGTCTAGTCCCGCCGAATTAAACGAGCGGGCTTCATGAGTGTCAATACACTTCCCTTATATCATATCATCTATTCATTATAGAGGATAGGCTACTCTTTATATCACACCACCTCCCTAACAGTATACGCGCGTAGATCCTTAATCTAGGCGGATATAAGCAAAACCTCCCTATTCCTTTCATTCTTAAATTCCCTGCGTACCAAAACCTAGGACGTCAAATCACGAACCATCACTCGGCACACCTCCACTCAGCACACAGAACCTACCACCCAGATACAAAAGGGAACAATCCACACGTCTTCAATACGTCTAAACTAAAAGCAAAAAAACAACCGAAACCCATTTAACAAACTGAAAATGAACATGGATGATTTACTCCGATGCGGGGAATCGAACCCCGATCTGCTCGGTGAAAGCGAGCGATGCTAACCGTTACACCACATCGGATTGTGACAAGGTAGGACCAGCATTACTTGAATTCAAAATTAACACTGTTTAGAAAGAATCGTTCCCGCTGGAAAATCTTCAACTCCGTCTACTTCTTGTATTTATTGGGCCGGACTTGGCTAGTCTGATCTCTTGATATTTTGAGAAGTGACGAGGATCATGGATGCTCCACGAGAAACTCACGTGACAGATCTCTCCGAGTGATAGACCATGATTTAATAGACACACAAAACCCGATCCTTCCTAAACCCGGGCTCAATACACCACAACCCTATAAGGTGGGTCGCTAGTGGTCTGGAGACTATGTGTAACATAAAGTCCGCATCCACTATCTTGTTCGATACTGAAATAAGCCTACAATCTCATCGGCCTAGGTTCTAACTTGGTAAAAGAAGAGAGAGAGAGTTCGGTGCTCAGGATTCCCACATGGTCTCCCACTGTAGTACTAATTCAGCGATACGAACTTTAGGCCAGGCAGATTTCACGGGATGCCCCGTTTTCTTTGTTATATGACCGAACAGATTGACCAAGCCAGTCTTCGCAGTAGTGTGCTCCACGAGGCTGCTCGAGGCAAGCAGAGACAGGTGCCTCGAGGTGCCTCTGCCTCGTGTGGTCCATTCCTTTGCGTGCTCATGAGAAATAGGCTGTGCCTCTAGGTGTTTGAGCCAACTCGAGGCAGACAATTACTATATTTCGGTTCGTCATAGTCATATCCTATTGCAACACTGGTATGAGGATGTAGGGAATACTTCCAATGTCCCCATCGGAAACATCAAATCTACTGAAATATATGCCACTATACACGCTTACCTAAACCCCGAACAGCTCGAGGCAGAGGCCTCGAGCTTCAATGCCTCGTGGACCATACAACTTCGTAGATTTGAAGGTCAGAATAGTGGTCTTGGTAGTCGTATTACTGAGAAAAAGACTTACTAAAGTCTTATCCAGAGCGAAGTATTACAAGAGCATTACCGGAACAAAAACACTCTCCAAACACTTACCAAAGGCTTAAAAAGCATCATCCTTAGAGAAGCCTTATCAAACCCTTACCCGTAGAAAAGACTCTACCCAACGGTAACGCACGCACCCAAAACCAGAAAAGAAAAAAACTAGAGTTCAGTACCCAGGATTCCCACATAGTCTCCTAGTGCAGTACTAACCGGGCGATACAAAGCTTGGGTCAGGCAGATCTGACGGGATACCCCACTTTCTTCGTTCTATGACCGAACACGTCTTCCAAGCTAGTTCCTGTGCATTTAGAGTTCTAAACTAGCTAAAACACTACTGCTACCGGCCGGTTCACCTTTCCTGCGGCGCCCGGACTGCGGCCCCAGCCGGAGACTCACGCCTGATAATATTCCGTTGTCAGTGATGCCACATCTCAACAAAGACCTATCCAGCAAACGTTTCTGGGCCACAAATTACCAATACGCCAACCACAGCCATAAACTCATCACCATCCATAATTTCTCCTGCCCAATTACCCCCCCTATATTCCAGAACCCTTCCAGAACGTTACAAACCAACTTCCCGATCCAGAACCCGACCCGACACTCAGGACCTCGGAGCTGAAAAAACACTTCTAGAACCATCCAGTTCGTTTCCCACGAGCTTTCGATCCCGAGCCAGCCAGCCAGCCAGGCAGTGCTATGGAATCTATCAAGGTTCAAACTACCCAGTAAGGCACCATGGCCCATCAATACTAAGTTGTATTATAAACCTACCATATATACCTCAAAAAATCAACACCTCACTCAGGCTAGCCAACGTCTCCAGCCCCCTTTCGAGATTGTTCCCCCTATCTCACTCTCAACCACTCACATGCCTCCTCACTCAAAAAAAAAAAAAAAGTGTAATTTTGTTTTTTTCCCCCTTATAACTAACTAGTAGAGTACACCCTATCATTTCACAGACAACGTTGCAACGTCTTTAACGTTAAAGTACGTTAACAGCAAAACGTCCGGACGTCCGTACGTACGCTGGCAACCGGTGACCAGAAATACTCCCAGCCATGATTACGCCTTGGCACACAGCCCAGCACATGGGCGGACTTTCCATCATGTGTGCGTACCTCCCAGCCCGAAAATAGTCTGGGCGCGCGCCGCGCGCGACGACGACGATCACTGATTCAAATACTTATACCTACCGCCAAAACTCAAAAAATTAGCTATTTCCGTCCAGGGATTACCACTTGAGTGATTGGTTGAATGGCATCGATCTGCATCAGAAGCTTCCCATACAAGTAATTTTGATCTAGCCAATTTTTCGAGTTATGGCGGACATGACTTAGACGCCGCATCTGATTACGTCCGATTTCATATCCTGGCTGTGACATGCAACTTGTTTGGTAGCGCTAGCTTACTTTACTGCCATTTTCAGATGTGCTGATCATGAGATTAAAACTATTATTTGGTTAATGAGTTAATTTGAATTCTCACTGGAGGGCGGGCGCGGGCCTGTTCTCAGATGTGCGCACATGCATGGCTTGGATGGAATGGGATGGGATGGGCCAATGATCATCCCACCTCACCTCATACTATCTCGCCTGTATGTACGTGCAGTAAACAAAAAAACGTGAGTAATAATAGAATTCCAAATCTCTTACAAGATTTGCTGCTGGAGAAAGCAAAGAAGTTCCTTTCGGACTGCGTACCTACATGCTCGTCATTCAAATTTTCCACCCTCTGCATACAGCTGATCATCACCACCACCACACACACATGCACACACACAAACAATCTTTTAAACGCTATGGTTGGCTGCAAGATATATAGCCGTAAAACAAACAAAAATGAAAACACAAATGAAACAAATGCACGCTCGCTTTGCAAAAAGAACCCAGAAAAAACATAAAAAAAGAACGCCAAAACATGCTGAAAGACAAAAGAAACCGCTGGTATAAAGACTGACAATAATGTAATGATCCCACACCAGATGCAATAAAACCCCTGATTAAAACAATACTCGCTCAAAAAAACAAAGTAAAAATAAGAATAGAATAAAACAAAAGAAAAAAAGGATAAAGGACGTGATCCACTTCCTTAGAAGCGGTTATCGTCCCATCCCAAGCCTCTTCCTGTCAACCCTACAGGTTGCAGTCCTCCCTTGAACCTCAATGGTGGGACTTCCTCTTCATCAACGAATGGCGGATGGCATAGCCCCTCACCTCCCTGGTAGAAACTGGCTGTGTATCCAGTCTCCAGAGACAGCGGGCGGTTCACATCCATGACTCGCGCCTTCATCGGCTCAGTAAACTCATCCAATTCGGGCCTATTTCCACCTCGTAGCGCTTTCGTTACAGCGGCGGAGAAGTCGGAGGCGGTGGCAGACGAGACAGATGAGACTTCACGCGAGCCTGGTCCAGGGTTGTAGGCGGAGGGCTCAGGAGAAGGAATATATGGTGCCGAGGTTCGCGAGATGGTGTATGGAGCTGGGGCAGGCTTTGGTGCAGGCGTGAGCGGGTACGGAGCAGGCGATCGGGAGTTTGTAGATGATGCGTTGGTGCTTCGGCTCATTGCGCTGCCTCGGCCCTCAAGGATTGGGTTGGAGGAGCCCGAAAAGTTCCGCGGTTTCCATTCGTTGGTCATATCGCGGGGCTTCCACTCATTTGTTAATGCGGGAGTGGGGTTCACAATCATGGGGTTGTTGTTTGCGCTAAAGAAATTGCTTGAGTACCGCTCCCTCACGTCTGCTCCAATCACCGGAACCGGTGGTGGCGGCAGCTTCTGTTCTTCAAAGTCCTCGGGCATGGCGGAAAGACGCCCGTTAAAGTGGATAGTCCGCCGGCGAGTTTTTATCTCCACCGCCTTGATATATACCAGCATTATCGCAAGTCCAATGGCAATTCCCGGGAAAAGGCCAACAAGAATTCCTTCCCAGGTAAACTTAGGGCATCGAGACACCGGAATCTCGTCACTAGTTGCAGGAAGAGTGATAAACTGTTTACATGTCTCCAACAGCGCTTCATTAGTAAGGTTCGCGTTCTTCCTGCCTTCACGGTTCTCAACGTAATCCGCAGGCAGGTTCGCAGCTTTCATGATACAACGATCCTTATTCGGGCCACATTCATAACCCACTGGACAACATTGTGTCCCACAGGTGTCGAGCTTTGGTTGTGTAGAGAGCGTGCTCAAGGTTGTTGTGGAACACGTGATGGGAAAAATCTCGTCGCAGATTTCCCCGACTTTACAACACACGACCGAAGTTGCATTTTCAACAGGGATACAGCGAGTGTTGGAGGGGCAACAGAAGGATCCGACGTTACAGGTAACGGAGTTGGTATCGGACCCGCAGGTTTCTTGCCGGGGGAGGAGGTTCGAGAGGCTTTGGCTTCCGAATGCGTTGTTGAGAGCCGTGGCGCTGCTGAAGAGGATGGCGAAGAGGAGTAGAGTAGTTTTCGTTAATCGGTCCATGGTTGATGATTGATATGTGCTATGGTAATAATAGTTATGAAATGTGTAGCAGTGGCACAGAATATATGGGTAAGTAATTAAGAGCTTCAAGCCCCGTAAAATATTAAGAAATGGTAACAATCGTCCTTTCAAAGGAACTTTAACGACAACAAAAAGGAAATAAAGAAAAGAAGAAAAAGGTATTGAGATCAGCTCAGTACCAGAAAGAGAAGCGAAGTAGGGTAGATAGGTGGACAAGATCGAGGGAGAGGAGGAAATGGAGAGATACATGAAGAAGAATTTCCCATGACCAGTCGCACAATTTCCTTCATCGAATCAACAATAGCAATCTATTGCCTCGACGCACGAGGGATTGCTGGGCGCCTATGAGTTTCCATAGTTACATCACACCCAAAACGTTTCCCCTGGATCAATGACTAGATCTCTAGTTCCCCATGCCTATGCCATATATGCACTCCGCCGCCCTATTGGCCAACAGCCGAAAGTGAGACATTATTGGTTGAAATTGTACCCTTTCGGGGTATCAGGATGTCTTGCATCCTTGTCCCCGCGGCGCTCATTTGCGAACATCATTTGTATTTTCAAGAGTGATAGGATAGGATGGGCCATTGGATGGCTCATGGTGGAGATATCTGAGCTGGACAATGAAAGTCGCAGTCAGGGGGAACCAATACAGGGTGAATGGCGACAAATGGCACTAGTGATTGTGGAGCATCATTTCCAGAGCGCCACTTCCGACCTATTCTATATCCCCATTCTTTCCAGAAGTCACATAGCCAAGGTATAGTTTGGAGTTCAGTCAACCTCGCGTATGTATGTAGGCCCCTATGTCGTGTTCGCTGTCACAAGTCACAACAACAAACTATCGGTTGATCAGTTAGTCGGCCGGTCGGTCGGTAAGCCGGGAACAGTTCATGGTAGTTCGTTTGTTGGCAGGTTGGTGACGAGTCCAGGATAACGTACATGTAGAATAAAGATGGATAATTCCCGCCTGAAGAATTTTTTTTTTTAATTCATGTCCGTAGGCGCCAGTTCAGGAACGTTAGAGGAAAGACAGATCCTCCGCCGGGATTGTATTTTTGGGTGGAAAACCTAACCCTGTCGCTACGGAGGCTAATTAGGCAACATACGAATTTGGAGTTTTATCCTAAACAGGGGAATTTGCTACCACCCGTGCCCCAAAATTAGGCCACTTCGACCAATCGGTAGGGCGCGTCTAAACTTCCCGGCTCTAGCGCTGACATAACCAGACCGGGTGGTTTCACGCTAGGTAAACCCGCTATTTGTTTCTCTTCAGTGATATTGAATAGGTCAACTCGATGTGTTGATCGGGGGTAAAGTTGCTTTCTTATTTTCAATATATCTCTCCTTGGGATAGATGTTGAAACAGGCATGCACAGCCCCAGGTAAAGAAGAAAGAAAAGGCGACACCTCAATGCTTCTAACACACATGACAAGAGTGAAGTATGAGTAGAATACGCTATCGATGAGTCCAATTCCAATGAGTCGTAGGTGTTGTAAAAGTCTAATCAGAGGAGTAGCTGGTTGTCATGATACGTGTCGTCGACCTCAGCCACTGTATGAGTGCAGCGCGCCACACCAAGGTAAAAGTGTACCTGGTTGACGCCACTTTTTCAGCCTGGTGCAGTAACGCAGGGGTATGACATGTGCATCCCAAATGTACGCAAGCGTGATGTATGCAGGTATGTATCTTGATCCAATGGGCTGCCGGGTGGGGGGCTGCAGTCGTCCACAAGCATGATGCTCACTTGATCGGTTGGCAATTGCAACGATATTTCCCAGGCCAAAGATGTTACAGAGTAGTTGGACTTCTGTGGGGGTACTTGGGAGATAGACAAGATATTCCATCTATTCTATGTCTTAAGAGCTGTAGCTATAATTAAGATGTATATATGTACGTATACGTATGCAATGTGCTTGGGCCGAAGGGGTAGCCCGTACAGTAGCTTAGCCCATGGGCGTCTCAACGAAAAATACGGCCCTGGATCATAGAGATCCAGGCAACTTTCCAAGATCATTTAGATGCGTGGAAATCCCGGGGCCCCGTACGCGTATGGGAATGGCTCTTTTCGTGGGGGGAAGGCACAAAGAATCCGTCTTGTAATTTTCTGCGGTAGTGAGCATTCTAAATAGTCAAACAACACCTCAGATGGAACAGCCACTTTCCTGGGAATATATTCTTGCAAGGACAGCGCGGGGTTCTCTGCCTACTGAAGCCGATGTGTCTGGCCCTGCTTTTCGGAGGTAGATGTTTAATTATGGGGGTTTAGCTCATAACACTCCGTTTCTGGAGCACTTTCAAATAGGCTTCAGATATTTGCAAGCTTGCACCAGTTCCGGTAGAACCCGCGTAGGCCTTTCTAGCGCTGTGGTGTTCAGAGGATAGTGAGGCTACCTCAAGCACAAATCTTTAAATCTATTTATCAAAAGAATTTTAGCGGCATCGAGAATCTCATTGTAATAGTGATAATTTTCTCCTAGTGCAAAGTGATGTTGTTAAAGGAAAGGAAGCGGGGGATGAGAGCAATCAAAGTCAGAGTAAGATAGCGATAACGGGGGGATGGACGTATAGATGATTGAGGGGAGGAAAAACGGAAGATAGTATGGTAGAAGAGAGCAGAGGTAACGGTGTCCGATGGCACAGCGAACACGTCTGGGCTGCGATAAAGTTAATGTCCATAAATTTAAGGTTTGCCGCTACCTCTAGATCTTAGTGCCTCGATCTCTCTTGTAATCGAGGTATAACATTCGGCGTCACAATTGTCATTAGCAGCAACGCCATTAAGACTCCTCCCCTGGGAATACCGTATAGGTCTTTATCGACAAAGTAACAATTCATAGCACTACATGTGGTGACTACAAAACTGCCTGTAGTAGCGACAATAGGGACGAAAGCTTACGTCCTGATTTCACAATAGCCCCAAACGATAGCACTAGGGAGATGAAGTGGTGCGTAATAGGTGGGTTACTGATACATCTCTAGAAGTGAAAATTAAAGTTATCAGGCAAGCTTGCAGAATGATCCATGAATTGCCATCTTGTCCTTTGGTATGTCTGGTCCACATAAGAATTACCAGCTCTCATCCACACATATCATAATTGTGAGTTTTCTACGGGGAGCTTTTAGTAACCGTATTTCGGATTCTTCATGTTTCTTCAACCCTCATGCAGATCATTGACCCCGCTAATCTTATCAATCAATCAATTGAAACAAAGCCCAATCCCCCACACCCCACCCGATCAAGTTACCCTCCCCAGCGCTCGGTTAGCAATCCACGCGATAAGCTCCAACCAAAGCTCAGCTCAGCAGCTCCTCAATAATGCCCATATCCGAGATCGTAAAACCGCCCACCGGAAGACTGGACAGCATCCGCGCCAGGGGCGACCAAGGGCTGCCAATACCTTTGAAATTCAAACCGAGGCCCGTACCACGGAGGCCAAAAGAGTACGTTTGTTTGTTCGCTCGGGAAGCTGGTGGGAGGGGTACCGGTCTGACCAGGCCGCCGGAATTAATATCGGAGCTAATGCTTTGTTATAAACACGCAGGGAGAGAGATGCGCTAGAGAAAAAGTACGAAGTGCCGCCGGCCGCTAGTAGGGGAGCTTCTACAAGGCGGAGCAGAGGAAGGGGTGGTTTCGGAAGTCGTGGGAGACGATGGGAGACGGAGACGGCGGCAGTGGGTGCGTCCGGGCCCTTTGCACTCGGGAGTGTCTTTACTTCAGGTTTGTCCTCTTTCTCGACCCCTAACTGTACCGGCTAGCTTTGGAAGCGCAATTCTAACCCCCTTAGGGCGAGCTCAAAAGGTTGTTCAAGAACGCGGCCGAAGCTCAAATACAATCGATAGGCGCCGACCTGGGTTAATTACCAGAACAACGCTTAGCTCCGAGACTTCAAACACTACCACCGCAACTCCTGAAGTTAACGATAATGATGGAAATCTATCTTCCTCGTCTTCAGATGACTCTGTAGGCTCTAGGGTGGATGTGGAAGACATAGCCCTAGTTAATAGTGCAAAGGACAATAGTGTGGAGGGGGCTGCGGATGAAAGTAATTGGGGTGCTGGCACTGGGCCACCTGTTAGAGTACTAAGAAGGGCACATGTGGATCGCATTGCGCAGGTCAACACAGACAGTAGCCTACTAAAGCGCGGGCGCAGCTCTCGCGTCGCGGTATTTGAGGAGACGATCGCAGTCAAAGAAGAAGCTTCAGAAGATACTCCTGGGATAAGGCCACATCCGAAGAAGGACAAAAAAGTACAGAAAAGGCGGAATAATGAGAAGAATCCCAAGGCGGCAGTCGTATTAGGCAGCGTCGAAGTCAGAGAGGAGGCTGCAAGGGAAGAGCTGGATCGTGCCATCACTTTGAGAGAGCTAATTGGCCGCGGCGGTGGGGCTGATGAGGATGGAGATGTCGATATGAGTAGTGAGAACGCTGAGGTTGATGATCAGATCTTCATCTTCCAATTTCCGCCTATCCTGCCTCAACTTGTTGCCTCTGTCTCTACAGATGAAGGCATTGAGAGGCCAGTCGATGTCGACGATCCTGCAACTGCTAAAAAGGTATCGGGCATTGCAAAGTACAGAGCTAAGGTATACCTCAGAGCACAACAGGCACTGTTGGAATCCTATCCACCCCCTGGAATCGCAGGTAAACTGCAGATACATAAGTCTGGGCGGATGACTATTCTGTGGGGTGCCTCAGATGGCGTGGCTGATAATACTGCAATTGAAATGGAGGTTGCCAGGGCTGTGCCGTGTGACTTTTTACAAGAAGCTGTGGTTATGAAGACGCAGAGTCCATGGGGGGAACAGGATATTGACGAGATCGGAAAACGCATGGGAGCGGCGTTTTCACTGGGGCAGGTGAAGGGAAAGTTTGTGGTGAGCCCGGACTTTGGGAAGTTGCTAGAAGGAGATACCAAGAAGGGGAAAGGCAAAGCAAAGGGACTGCACAGGGGCGCTAGCAGTAGTAATAGTAAGACGAAAGGGAAGGAGAAGGAGACATGATGGGGACGAACATCCAGACGGCATTGCTAACTTTTGATGAATGATCCACGATTTTGATTTTTCCTGGCACTAGATTGAGGTTTTGTTTATCTAGTTTATAACTGGGTTAAGAATTCAATACATTCTCTGCCGCGGGAGTGGATGCATCACGAAATGCATCCTAGCATAGTAATATTTTATATCACGGCGTCTCACCACTTGACGTATGTCTTTCCTAGGTTCAGACTTTCTTTACCGGAATAGCGATGTAACCAGACCGCGGATAGCAATTGGACGACCGGCCCGCCAGTCAGAAATCATCACTCGATTAGCCCGAGTGATGCCTTGTGATCGCGCCCTTTAGAAAAGCCAATCTTTCTTTGACTAATAGATCTATTGCAAGGATGCAAGTATGAAAGTCCTCTGTCAACTTTTCCGAGTGTATAGTTTGATGTACAAAACCCAAGGGCTATACACCTGTTGAGATATCGGACCCGGTGGTGTATCTACGGGGTAGGCTGAGCCGAAGCCGGAGCGATCTTGTTGCAGGGTTATGCCACGTTCAGATTCGATTTGGGCTAGCCCCCTGGTATTGTTACCCGAGTGGCCGAGTTTCCGATGACAAAACTTTGAAACTGATAGAGTTGACCGAAACTCTAAAAGTAGATATTGTAATCGAGCCGTATTGACTTTAAGAAATCAAACAACCCAGTCCTTGTCGCAGCCTTTAGGTGGTCTATTCCAGCCTGCCCAAAGAGAGTTTGTATCTCGTACAATCCCGTCCTGTTAGATCTAGTCGGTAATACGTCTGCCTTGTAAGTTGTACATGTATACGTGGTATACCGGAATTCCCTGCGGACTCTCTCCTAGAGCGAGAGGTCTAGCCCACCGTTTCCTCACCATCCCTTCTCTTTGCCAGTTTTACCTCCATCCTAGGTATGATTGGTTGCTTCCCTATGGGTAATATGATAGGTCGAGCCGTCGATCGCGAAGCTGAGTGGTGAGTGAAAGGCGAACAATGGGTTCGTCGCGTTCAACGTTTTTTTTTGCCCCGCCAAAAAGACTAGTGTCCTTTCGCCCACCTTAATTTTCGCTAACAATTCTACATGCAGTTTCTTATTGCTGAAATAGATATTTTGCTGACATTCTTGCTTTTGCGTCATGTGATTGGTCATGTGATCGAGTGATAAACTATGATCTTCCTGTTTCCACATTCTGAAGAGAATCATCCCCTTTCCCTCTACCAAACGACTCCTAAGTTAAGTGGGAACATTTCTAATTCTATCTATTCGTATATATTGTCGCCTGGTTGATTTGTATCAATGGACTTCTTCACTTGTTCGTGGTAGCAGGGGAGGCGGACCAAGCTATTATAACGCTAGCACTAGCATGGCTTACTTTGTTCAAGACAACATTCATCTTCCCGAATTCGATCTACATACATGTACTTCGCTCAAGGAATGCGCTAGGACTTCATCAACCTCTATACACTCAACATATTCTACTTGGTGGTTCGCCCTCATTCCACAAGGACTGCCTTTCAGGAGTCTAGTAAGGAACGGATCGGTAACCAGTCGACATCGACCTTGATAAAAAAAAGATTAATATCCAACATGGCTCGACAAGTCTAGAATTAGCACCAGCACCCAACCCCCTATTCTTCCCCACTCTTACCGTTCTTTAGATGACTATATGCATCAATCCAGACCCTCTTGGCCCTTCGTTTTTGGTCTGGGTGTGCTAATTAAGGAACACTCACGAACCATTCTTCTTCTATCACACATCGACGGCAGAGCTTGCAGGAGGTTCCACCCCCACATGAGTGACCTCATTGTATCATATTTGGGATATCTCAAGATAACCACCCGTGCATGTGCAGCCGCTTTTCCTTTCAGGTACATAGACCTCTACATCTTACCCGGATGCCGGTATGCAATATGCATACACACATACAGAACCCCAAGGTCAACAAATCAGAATAGAAATCAGATGATACTTGGTCTTGCCTACCTACCTGAACAATCTGTCACGTCTACCACCCTTCGACTATTATATCAGCATAGTTTTATAATGCGCATGCGCAGCCTTTGAAACCCCCAAGACTGAAGATCGACACTCGCAATTCGGTCAGTAGAGGGTCGCACAATGGAGCAATGAAATCGTGTAAGCTTCACAGCGATTATCCGTATATACCCAGCAGTACAACTGATAACCAATGACCAGACCTTTGCCCCTGCTGTACAACAGAACTGCATCTCGAGTCCCAGTGAACAATTTCCGGTGGCTTTGGAAGCCAGTCAGCACGTGAAGAAGGCAGAGCGAAGAAACGAAGAAACGAAGAAGCGAAGAAGCGAAGAAGCGGAGATAGTCCTCTATGTGGTTCCTGCTGCGTAATTACATAGAAAAGGGGTGTGTCAAATTCTTTTCATTCTCGACATGAAACTTATATCTTAAATCTACAGTGTCGATCAGAGGCTTATTAAAACATGGTTATGGTATGATTACTGTCGATCGCATAGGGCGACGAACCAGACTGATATCGAGGACTCTATACAAAAAAGAAAAAGAAAAGAAAAAACGGCGTGAGAGGCATAAGCAACATGTGCAGTGCCTCATGTGGTCGAATGATGGGACCTCGACCTCCACTCCACAGATCTGCCATAGTGGGTAACACGGCATATTTTGGGGCTCAATAAGAACTGCCGAGTATAGCCTTACAACCCATGATGCTGCTGCAGTACAGAGTTTTGAACGTACGGCTACGGCTGAAGTCGTAGATAGGGGTCAAAGCTTTTGAAGAAGGTGCTTGATAAAGAGTAAATAGAGTACACGTACCTACTCTATAGGAATTTAAGAATGGATTAAAGGATGCTATTGGATAACTAGGGAAATTGTTTTCGCCTCATCAAAGAGCCTCTTCCACCGATAATCAGGCTGATAAGACTCCACCCAAGATTTTCTGTAATCGGCACATGAGACACCTTCCTGATTAGGTCGCTTTATTAAAGAGCCGCGCCAAGGGATTTCATTAGAGTGTAATTATTAGGATTTCCGTTTCGGTCTCGCTTATGCAGAAAAAGTAATTGAGAGATTGATCAGGCAAAGGTTCAGCTTGACATCTGTACGTAGAGCACTCCGTACATAATGTAGGTACAGTATTCCATACGTGCACCTACTTTAGATTACTCGATTACTCTAGGCTCCAATGGACATGCGCACAACTATAATATGAATGCTATGCAGGCAATCGTATTTCTTCGATCGGGATGAATTTCATCGGTGTTCTACTCTACCTCCTTATCGTTGATCCGGGATTCCCCTATTCCGATTAACCTGTTGCGGAACCCGGTGCGTACTCCTCACCGGCCCACAGCTCACAACTTCAAGATCCCCAGAGGATACATTATAGCCGTGGTCCAGGGTAATAGCTTGCCAAATATACCAGGTTTTGAGCAGCGGGACGATATATGAGATGGCCTTTCTCGCCTTCAGCCGATGTTTGGGCGGGAGATCACCTGGCTCTAGCCCCATCAAACTTTAGGACTCGTTCTAGTTATATGTGTGCAGTGGTATATTCTGATTCAAATCATCTAGGTTTCCGCGATTGAAGCCGAGCATGGTAATTATCCCCGGGAGAACATGCATGCACGCATGAATACTTGCATAGCATGTATCCTGCCTGTAGAACAGGCAGCATCGACACATAATCCCAAACGTAACCTCGCTGACCAAGGGTATGGATCGAAGCACAGAAATACAATGCACAATCTTAATGCACAAAAAATAAACTGGGACTATTACATGTGCATGCCACAAAAGTAATATGTGATTCTTCAGGATCATGATTGGTCTACACAATCGATCCCTCTCCCGTGAGGCCTCGCCTCTATTTATGACGGACCATGGATACACATGCAGGTGGTTAGGTACATCCATATGAAAATAAAAGCTATAGTAGCATGCTTATCACCATTATGCAAGAGTTGAATTACTATTCTGCTTTCACACCTTCACGGTGATGACTAAATCTTTTAATTCGTTCCCAGATTGCCAGTGTCAATGATTAAATGCATTGAAACTCTGGACTAGATGAACTGACATAAACATTTATAATTATAACTCTCAAACAATCCATATCCCTCCCTTATAAACGAACTAAAATAACTCAGATCAAAGCCGTACGATATGTCCCAAAGGCACGTGGAGCTGGCCAATGGTATCTACCCCACAAATTGAGCTGACAGCTACTGGGAATACTCAAAAGGGTGTTCCTTGTTAGGATTTTGGACTGTAGCGAAAACTACAAGCAACAGCTATTTTTTTAAGATTGAGCTCCGAACTCTCGTTGTGATACAGGCACTTGGAATGGCCCAACACGGTTCGGTTCTCTGCTTAATCTCCATGTCGAAGTTCTGTCCGGTCATAATTATCGATATCACTGTGTTGGTCGTTACGCTACGACCTGATTGAGATCCTTGGGTATTCATTATGAGGTCTAGTGGATTGGGAAACTGTTCGCTTCTGTAGCCTCCGTAAGAATCAAGACCGAAACCCCTCCCCGTACGAGCTTTTGCCGAGTGAAAGATCCATGATTCTCCGTGCCACCGCCGGCCGGGATATCGATGTACCCGCCGGATAACTTCCGAGAACCGTTTAATATTCTATTTCGCTAAACAATGTTGTAATGTCGGGCATATTTCACTCTGATTCGTTTCGGTTTGATGCGCATGGTTAGATGCCTAATTCATTGCAGTTAAACATCAAGTCTCTAGGTTTAACCATGAATGTCTAGCATCCTCTAAAAGTAGTTCACCAACAAGATTCAAGGTCGGGGAACCATGTTGCGAACATGTTCTACGAATGTCTTAAAGTTAAGATGTTTGAAACATTGTGTGGATAACCGGAGGATCCCTCTCACTTAGTAAGATCGAATGTCTCAACCAAGACATAGACAAAATTCATTCAGGATAGATATCTATTATCTTGCGACCCGTCTCAACCATAATGATGTCGGGCAAAAGAGTTGACTGAGCTCATGCTGAAACACGGCATAAATGTATCCTAACTACATAATTGTATCCGTTCATCGTAATATACAACACATACAACCGAACGTAACCTTCCGGGATAAAAGTCAGTTTACTATAGCGACATTCGAGGATCCCTTGGTTACGACGAGACGAGGCTTTTAATTGAAGATCATGGTTTTCTTCATCCATGGAGCATGTGTTAGACAAGCTTATATATAAACGGGTTTTCCCTCACGAGACGAATACCACGACCCGTCCCAGGGCCATGTTATATACATGTACCCGTTGATCCATGTATAGTGGTCCCAACATATCAGTACCAAAACGGACAGAAATCTACTAGAAAATCTCTCTGAGTAACCCATCTCCTCACGTGGGCAGAGGACCATACGGCTATCCGAGAGAGTACAGAAACGGGAAACATGTGGGCTACCGAGATACACATATCCAACTCATGAGGGTTTGAGCCAGCAACATAGAACATAGACATTGATCATATCATAGCCAGAACTATTGTATAGGAACCCGTAGCGATGCAGTAATCCGGAAAGGACCACTGCATTCAGTCGAGAGGATGAAGAAGGAGCCGATCAGCTGACAGGCTCGTTTGTCAATTGTTATGCATCTACACATGCGCAGAGCGTTTTTGTTGTCGCCGTCCCGATGGGAAGGGAGTGAAAAAAGGTTGCAGTTTTGGGTCAGCGACGAAACACAGCGGTGGGAATGGTTTTTTTTGCTTTTAGTGATCGTGTTACAGAATGCACAGGTAGAGTAACGCAAATTTTGAATTTAGTTATTGCCAGCTTATGAGAGAGGTGTTGCAATTACTATCACTTAGATACATACTCGAGTGCACACCAATAGTTCGATGACCCTCACTCTTGCAATTACAATTAATTGAACCCTACTCACATCTCAAAACATTATCCTCGCACCCGATATGATCTGCAGACACATACCACGTACGTTACGTTTCTGAACTTTTCGTCTAACCCCTATAGCCAACCCCGCCAATTAAACACGCAATTTGGTCGTGGTTTAGTGGTTGAAGATACCAATGCGGCAAAAACTTATTTCCCACCTTCCGAAAACCCCCTGATTTTTACCTAACCAGTATCTGGCGTGATACATGAACTCAGACTTCCTAACCAAATCTAATCTATATAGACAGTAGATACAGAATGTCTTTTATCGGATCCGGAGTCATACTAGCCGATAGACATTATTAATATTTCTAAGTAGGATATAGATCACAAATAGTGCGCATGATGGACTATCAATGGCAAAGAGCTCTTGTTAAAATCAGATCAATCTACCTATCGGTAAATAAACACAATTAGTCAATTAGGTTCTAGAAGGCCAGAATCCTATTACCTAAGGGTGATATTGCTGCGCGGAGTAATAGATGATAGCCTGAAGTTAACTAACTCAGTATGCCCCTGGTTTCCCCCTGGTTCGAGATGCTATACTGCTTTTTTTTCTTGTGAAGGTCGAGCTCAATCTAGCTCACCTATCATATTACGTCTGCCCTGTTTTCAGATATTTAAAACGACGACATTACACACAAGTGAGTGACAAAGGCATCTGACCACTTACCTACGTCTGAGCCAAGAGGGAACATCAATAGGCCGGTGTGACTATGGCAAATACAAATCGAAATTACGATTCCCACTAGTGGGGCGTGTCTCGCGGAGAAATCTTAAAACCTATCAGGCAACCAGCTCGACACTCACGCAGGCAGGCAATAAAACCAAGAAACACAAAAAAAGGGAGTGGAGCCAAACTCAATTGATACATATTAGACTGGAAAAACGCAGCGCGTTGTTTAGAAACAACACATAGCTAGTGTCTATCCATGGACCACCCGCCACCTCCACAAGTCAACTCAACGAAAGCGTACCTAGGTACATGTAGGTACCAAGTATGTATCCCAGCGATACTTCCCTGCACTCCACACTTTGATAGCACCCCCCACCCCTCCCCCTCCTTCCCTCCTTCTCCACCTCCCCGGTCTCCCCCGGCCGCTAGGCGGTGTAAACAAATGTTCGAGTTGGAAACAACTGAGCACACGATTTGACCACCCTACACACCCACCCACGATCTTGTAACTCGTTCCCCTTTTTGCTCTCCCTCCTCCTCCTCCTCCTCCTCCTTCTCCTCCTTCCTGCCCCAGTCTTTTTCCTAACCCGGCCCTCCATACAACTCGCATCCGCGGACACCGCCTCCGGTCATCATATCACGATAAAGAACACACCCAGAGTACCTAGCTAGCTAGTCCCCCTGCTTTGCGAATCTGTGTTCGAGTTGAAGGTTGGCCCCCAAGGTATCTCTGTGGTACTACCCTCCAAGCCCTACGCCTAGCTAGCTAGCTAGCTAGCTAGCTATGTCGTATGTCCTCCCTCCCCCTGTACACTCGAATCGCATCCAGAAACGACAATCTCATCTCGTTATCCATCGTCCATTAGATACTCCCATAGGCTCCCATCTCTGCCCCTCAGTAAAGTGACCGAGTGCATTTCCGGAAATTAATATTCGCAGCTGATGTGAGACCCCGAGTGTGACTCGATTTTTTTTTGAAGGGGCAGAGTCACGACCCAGCGGAAAAAAAAAAAAAAAAAAACCTTACTAACCAGTCACGGCAGCGTATGCGATTGGCCAACAGGTTCATCTTAAAAACTAGTTTAATTGGACGCTCTCTCTCCGTGCGACGAATAAACTCCTTTTTTAATTCTTTTTTGGGGCAAACTTCAATCTCGTAAATATGACTGAACTGAATTTGAAGGAAACTAGAGATACATTGCGCTCATGATCGATGCTCATGAAAATAAAACCAACTTTTTTTACTTTTCTCGTACTGCTCGTAATATGAAGGATGACAAAAGAAAACTAGCTATTTGGACACAAGGAAAAATAAAATAAAATAAAATATACATCATCCCATGGCTGCCATCATCTCATCACCGCCAAAACAACAAAGGAAAAAAAAGGGAAAACTAACTAATACAAAATAGTACAATAAAAAACACAGGCAAGTAAACTACTACACACTTCATATATATAATATGTAGTATATATCAAATTTATAGTATACAGCTTGGCTACATAATCCCTATCCAGCGGTTTTAAAAAAATCTTCTCGTCAAAAAAGACAAAGGAAAAATCGTTATACAAAAGAAAAAAAGACACTCTCGAAAAAACATAGTAAATAATTGAAAACTCCTGATATCGTGCGTAGACCCCATGATGAATGAATTAAAACAAAAAGAAAAAGAGGGAAAAAAAAAAAGAGATAAAAATGCGGATCAAAGAGGATCAGAAGAAGCGAAAGAAGAACGCCAGAACGAATGCTATATACAACCCACCGCCGCCCGCCAAATAAAAGAAGTGACAAAGGAAAAATGTAATAGAGGAAATTTATAGTAGCGAATGTTCAATAAAAAGTCTGTAAAGTAAAAAAGGCTTTTGAAAAAGAAGAAAGTGAAGAAAATCAAATGAGGAGGAAGTCCCAGTTTTCGCTGTCCATAACCTCTCTCCATGTGATGTTCTCGCAAGCCACCTCCCTGCGCTCCCAGAGAGTCTCCAACAATCTGACCATGCGCCCAAAGCTCCCGTATCTAGCGTCCTCTCCCATCAGCGCGCACCTGCTGTCAAAGAACCTCCTGAATCTTGAGCCATCCATGGCCACAGACCCTCCAATCAACATAACCCACACAAGACTCTTGTCGAAGCCATCCGGACCCGCCGGGATGTGCTCCAGACAGTGAGTGAGCTTGTTCAACAGATCCTCAACCTGTGGCTGTGTGCAGTCGAATCCAGGTACAAGGCTGCACAGGTAGATCCTGGCGGCGTATCTGAATGCTGCGGTGGTAGTGCGCGTGAGTTGGTGGTGGTCGATGTGGCCTGTGGGGGTAATTATTGGGTAGGCGGGCTCCTCGTATTGTGGCTCGGTAAGATCCATCTGGTGCCCGAGTGCCTTGATGTGTTCGCACAGCTCCATCTCGCTGAGCATGTTGTCGTTCTTGAGAGCTTCGAGGCAGGCAATCTCTGAGATAAGGTACATGACGTGGTCGTCGCAGCCCATGAGCTCGCGGAGACCACTTTGGCCGCCGCTGAGATGCTTCTCACGGTATGTATCAGCGAAGTGTGGGGCGCGACCGCGCATGGTGGCGCCGAGGATGTCGATCCAGGCAGTCAGTGTCATGTTGACTGATGGGGTTGGGTGTACGGTCTCTGTAAGTGGTTGCAAAAACCGTTGCAGGTCGAGCTTTCCGACGAGGGAAGTAATGGCCTGGAAGTGTTGGTGCCATGGGATGTCAGGGAGGTCGTCGTCGGGAGTTCCCACTGAGCATTGGAAGAGAATCATGCCGATTGTCGCTTCGAGAATCTCGAGGTGATCGGTATCCTTCTCCAGTGCTTTGCAGAGCCCTGAAATGGTATTAAATCTGTGGCGGGTGATCTCGGCGTCAATCCATTCACCTTGCAGTCCCTGAGTGGCTTTGAGGTGAAGCGCCGCAATACTGAGGCAGCAGCTTCGGTAGCACTCGTTGCTAGCAAGAGCTGGCAAAATCACATCTCTCCTGACTGCGCCATCCAAGTTCAAATCCAGAACCGGGTACAAAATAGGAAGAACGTTGTTAATAAAGTGGTCGAGGAGATGCTGGTCGTGCTCGTCCACTGGGATGTATGGAATCTGCTCCTGCACTGCCTCGGCCTGTCCATAGTTGAAATCGAAAAAGTTGTAGTCCGCAGTTGCAGGGTGGCCATTCTCTGTGTGCACGTGGTGGGAGATACCCGTCTCCAGCTGAAACGCCTCCGGGAAGCCCACCGATGACATCACTGTCGAATCCCTCCTCAAGCTGCTAGTGTATGAGGCTGTGCTGGTTGAGCTCCTTCGCACGGGCATACCATAGCTGTTAATGTAGGTCTGCTTCTCTGTCATGATGTCAACCTCGAAAGGCGGGAACGGGTGGTGTGGGTGGTGTGGGTGTCCATGGTGAATCTCGGGGTAAGCGCCATCCTCGGCCTCGATATCGTACTGGTCGAGTGTGTATCCCGACTCCATGCTCAAGCTCCTTCGTCGTGCGAGTGAATCTGAAAGGGTATCGGAAGTTGGGAGTGAGCGCGATAGCTCAGGTGGGGAGTCCGCGCTCATTGGTGATGCCTGATTTACTTTCTCCGACAACTTGGTCCTCTTGATCAACATCTTGATTGTTTCCTTCTGGCGCTTGCGCTGGTCAACGTTGCCCCACCAGACTGGACGCTTGTACTCGCAGCTAAGGCCGAGATGCTTGCAGGCCTTGCAGAGTGGCTTTCCCTCGTCACACTTCTTGCGGCGAAGACGGCAGGTGAAGCATCCTATCCACCATGTCAGTAACCGAGCAATGTAGAAAGCTGATTGTGGGGTTAGTAAGTACCTGTCCGTGAGCGACGGTGAGTCTTTGTAGAAACTTTTGGTGCCTTTGGCTGCATTGTTGTGGATTGATTGAAGATTGTTGGAGTATATAGAAGTGGCAACCAAGCTGTTGAGTGTGTTGGGTGATCTGGAGAAGGAGTGGTGGAAGGAGCGGTGGTTGAGGTAGATAAATAAATTGTAGATTTGTTGTGTGGGGATGGGTAAATGATTTATTCGACGTATATATACCGATGATCGCAAGCGACTAGTCGGCTATGTTATATGCGTGGAGTAGTAGTGCTGACCAAAACCATGTAGATGAGATGGATGAGGAGGTGTGGGTGAAAGATCGGATGAGCCGTTTTATTGTTGATTGACTGAATGGGCAATGCTACTTGAGCTGCTTTCTGCTTTCTGACTGCTGCTGTTGAGAGTGTGGAGGTGAGAATTCTGGAGGGACGACGAAGGTTATGTATGCACAAACTCTCGTGCTAGAAGTCCCCCTGCCCTGGTTGGTTGGATAGGACAGGGGTAGGCGTCCAGGGGGGGGGGGGAGGCAAGACACCCAGCACTCTCGTCCACCCCTCCCTCAGTCCAGAGCGTTTTTTGTTTTTTGAGAACCTGTATCTCATCACATCAAACGTTGCCGCCCAAAAAAGATTTGGGGCCAGTCCTAATCAGGGCCCGCAGAGCCTGCAAGACTCCAAATCAGCCCGAGAAAAGAAAAGAAAGTGAAAAACATTAAATAAAGCTAATCCAGTAAGTGAACTATACCGGGCAGCAAAGACATGCAGTACAGAAACGCTACTCTCCCTCGACATGACAAAAAAAAAAAAAAAAAAAAAAAAGTACCCATGGATGAGTGCTAGAGGTGTGGTGCAGTACTGGTGCATGGATGGGAGGGAAAATAGAATAACCGACAAAATAGAGATGACTTGATTTGTTTTGGGACAACCATCCATCCATCCACCGAAATGGATCCCTCATATTTTTAAAAATATAACTGTTGTCCCAATTAGGATGCCTACCTCGAGTATCTATGCTGTATGTACCACACCTGCAGCCTACAATTAGCAGCAGTAGAAGCAGTGAGTGCTCAAAATGTATGTAGGTGTGTAGCATCCAACCAACCCAACCATAACCCATCCCATCTCCCACCACCAACCCATCTCTCAATAAGTTACGGAACTGGCTAGCCCTTCTGCTGGTAGAGCATGTATTCAACTGCGTGAAAGTGGGTTTCCCGATGCGTGGATGAAGTCCTGGGTATGTGAGTGGTTGAATCTGTAAAGTAACCACAACCATGTCTCTTCTCCTTCGTCGACCTCTCCCCTCACTCCCCCTCACTCACGGCAATTTCGAGATTAGATCAAGCCATCCAGAAGCCTTTCCTCCTCCTCCCCCCCCAAAGGCAAGAGAGCGAGAAAGGAAGAATGAGAAAAAAGCAAAATCCGCCGTGCACGTGGCAGCAGGTGCCAATCGTCCCTCGAATCACAGCGCCGGCTGCAGTTGTGCCTCATTTGGCCAAGGCATAAATGCCCATATCTAAAGTAGAAGGCCTATATCGAGTACATTTTTTCTCTTACGCCCCGATTGCTTTTTTCCTATTCTGTTTATATTTGTGGGCAAAAATAAGTCCATGCAGGTGGCAGGGGTTCATCCTTACCCTACCTGCTACCCCGTGCAGCAGGCAGGCAGGCAGGCAGGCAGCTTCCCTTTCCCTTCCCTTCGTGCAGCAGCTTCCGAGTGGGGTGGGTGATCTGCCTGCTGGCAATGGACGGGGGACAGGGTGCGTTTGGCTGCCGGACGTACGAGCGTGCAACTGCAGGCGAGGGTGTCCGAGTTTCTTAGTTTATTTTACTCTAATCGATATGATATGATATCGCTAGAGCTACCTAACTAGTTAGTTTACAGACAGGGAAGCAAAATAAGTGAAAGCCAGTGCCAGCGAGTGAGAACGAAAAGACCGACCGATCGACTTCGACTCATAGCGGTCCTGTTCTAGGCCCTGCCGTAACCTAGGCCATATCCTCATTTTCCTTTTGTTTGTGGTAGGGTGGTGGTAGTAATGTAGGTAGTTCAACTAGTTATTTCCTTCTCTCGCGAGATTTCCACCGAGGCCTCAAATTATGGTTGGTGGGATGTTTGGATGAGGATGGCTCGTTCGTTCGCATCATTTCGCAATCTCACATCCATACACACACAAATATCCTTACCCCGTCCAGGCCCTTCTACCTAGTAGCACGTAATAAGGGTCTCGGCTTGTTATTCTTTTTTCTTTTCTTTTCATTTCGCATTGCTTGCATTTGGCTTGACACTCCCGAAGCGAATCCGATTTCCGCTTTGTTGATCTGATCCGATTTCCGCCGTGTGAGACAGGAAAAAGAAAAAGACCCTGTGTGGTCGTCATAGAGCAGGAGGATGAACCTGTAGGGAGGGGTGTTGAATTGAGGGGGGGGTGGAGGGGGCCCTGTAATTTGCATATGGCATGGCATAGGCATGGCTAATTATCAGCCGCACTTATTATGGGTAGCGCCTAGAGGAAGAAGAATAGAAGCAACCGCGATTATGGTGTATGTAGGTACACCATGTAATATGTACGTACAGTATGTACGTTGAATTCCCGAGGCCCGGTAGCTGGCGGCAGACACGAAACGACTACCGGTGTTTGTTTCTTCGGGAGGGGATTGGATTGTAGATTATGCTTTGTTGTTGCTTCGGGTTTCGAAAGGGGGGAGGACGCTGAGGATGGTACATGGTGGTTGGCCATATTCTGGGAAGTCTATTCGTGTAGTACCGCGTGGATACAGTACAGGTGTCAAAGAGATGTTAAAATTAATGTACGGTACGGTATCTACGTAGTAGATAGTACCACTGCTACCTACTACTACTACTGCTACCACTTCTACAACTGCTATTATTGTTGCTACTACTGCTACTGCTACTACTACTACCACCACCACTACTGAGTGTAATTAAGCCTTAACGGTGTTCCGTTTCCAGACGAAACGTTAAACCATACTTGCTGTATGGAGATACATGTATACACGGGAAGGACCTCAGGTGCGGTAAGGGGATATACTCTGACCTGGATAGTGGTGGGGGGTGGGGATGGGGGGGTGATGGGGGAATAAGCTGCAAGAGAAAATATTCGTTACCAGGAAACAGTGAAACGGCGGCGAAGGGCTCAACTCAATTCTCGAAACATGCATCAGTCAAGAGAAAAGCGTACCTGACTGACCAGACCCTCGACTTCTATCCATGGACCACCCACCACCCATTTTACCTCCTTACCAGGCAAGGCAACCCTCCATTAGTTTTTTTTCCATCCACCCATCCTATGACGACTCCCGTCTTAGCGAACGAACCAAGATTCCTCGCTTGTGGACCACGCTCCGTCTGTGCGCCCGCCCACACCATGCCATGCAGTCGAAGGGTGTGCCGCACGCAACGCAAAATAGCAACACACACACACACTACCCACACCACACCAAACCTACCCATCACGATGCCCATCGCCAAGAAACCCTGCATGCATGGTTGTGTGGGTGGGACGGGAAAATCCCCCCATCAGGAAAAAAGACCCAACAGTCGAGCAGAGTGTGGCTATTTTTGCGAGTAGGACGAGTGATCGACATATGCCCTCACTCGATAAGGTGCATTTTTTTCGTCCTATGGGCGGCTTGAGGTGAGTGATGAAGCTAATTATTCCCAACATAGCTGTCCTTGTCCTATATTAAAACTAATTGACCCCTAAATTTACCCCGCTTCGCACCCCCTCCCCCCCCCAATGTGGGAAATCAATCTGGCCAACCATCTGCAAGTCCAACCAAAATATACCGACATAACATATCACCACATATGGCGTATTATGCGGGATTAACACACCATAACATCTATTTTTAGTCTCGTCACATTTCCTATTCCCACCCATTTTACTCCTCTCACCCGGTGCCTATCTACCTAATTAACTCGCAACTGCTATTTCGGTCTCTCGAGAGGGGTAGGCAACATGTGCAACTAATAACTCTGTTTTAAGCTACATCGGCCCGGATGACATGCAGCAACGCAATCTGACCCTTACCCCTCAAACATGTTTCTCAGGAGCCTCATGCTAATTTTACTAATTTGGTGAAATTAGCAACAATACCTATTGACGATGGGCGCTAACCCAGCATGGGGGCGCAGAACTACTTAACGGAGGGCCAGAAGCTCATTTTGTCGGATTTTGGACTTTTTTTTTCTTCACCGATGGGTCTCACTTTTGCACTCGGACTTTGACCGCTTTGCTGTGGTTTGCGGGGGTGTTGAAGTCAAAGTCTAATATATTGGAGATGGGGATCACTAACTTGACCTGAGGTGTGGAGATATTGTGGCACCCATCGTGAGGTTCTGCGCGGTGGATTAACTGAACGTAGCTCTAGATCTCCCTAGGACTGGAACGGAAACGTTTCGTTTAATATGATATTGGCAGTACGTACGGAATAACTAGCTGGAGGACAGTCAATGGAGTCCAGGAATGGATAATTAATATCCGTGGAATAGAGCAGAAAGAACTAGACCTCGAGGAAACGATACTGTTATTATTCGATACCTAAACTCTAGATTCTTTCCCCACGAGGAAATCAATTTCCATGCATACCTCCACCACGGTACCAAACCCAATTCCACGAGAAAGTCTCTTTTTCTGCAGCCACAACTCCCGGCACCTCAGCTACGGCACCACGACCACGCGCACCACTACCGCCCCAAAGCAAAAAAAAAACGCTACCAGACCAGTGACAACACGATGTTGCAACATTAACCGAAGAAACTTCACAAAAAAGCTAGCTACTGCTCTGCAGGTATATCCTGAAAAGAAAGAAAGAAGGGGAAAAAATAAGTTGACAGCAATTACCACGTCCCGCGAATTAGCACAACCGAGTGAGATAAGGTGTCCCACCTGAGTAGTATGTAGAGTAGTAGTTTACTAGTAGTAGTACTTGCTCACTCTAGCACCCTTCCCTTCCCTTCCTTCCCTTCCCTCCCGCCCGTGCAAGCAAGCAATTTCAAGGTCGTCATTTCGGCCCGGCGAACGGACCCTGAGCTAAACCTTATGTGACTCTGAGCGTTACCGTGGTAGGACTAGTGCGTGCTAGTGCCCGCCGCCGGCACGTAACGCAACGGACGCAGGTTAGTGACGCTTAGTGTGGTAGTTATGATTTGCGGTGGGCGTGGGGGCTTTTTGCATGGCTTTTTGATGTCGATGATGATGGACAGAAGTGGGGGAGAGAGGACGCACCGCAGTGGATACCACGAGGATGAGGATGCTGGGAGGAGCAAGGGAAAATGGGACTGGCAGGAACGGGACTTGGATACATTGGGGAATGAGAGACGACAGTTGGGGGCGCGGACGCTTCCAGTAGCAGGGGGACAGGAAGACAGAGGTTGGATTGGACGGTTGGACAGGTGGACAGGTGGACGTTGCTGTGGATCTGGATTGGAGCGACAGAGCGTACGAACTCGCTTGACCTCGCTGTTCATCACAGCGAGTAGGCGATTGAAACAACTCGAAACTATGAAACAAACTAGCGAAATACGAAAATCAACACTTCCATGGCCAGGACTAACACCTATCCTCTTGGCGCACCTAGTAACCAGCACATATCATATTGGTTTTCAAAACAAAACAAAATTGCGGACTAGGACTTTCAAAACGAAACGGAACGAAACGGAACATGACTCGGACCGCTATTTGAGATATTGTTTCCTTGTTTCATGGATGGGGTTCTCAGACATTGAATGGCTTGACATCTGTAAGTCTAGAGGGGCCTGGTCCATGTGCACATCCTTTTTGTGGGGGGCCTGGAACGTGATGCCATGTGTGTCGATCTATTTTGGATTTTCTGACATTTGACAGCTGAAGGAATATGACTGGTCTTCTGGAAATGGAGAGATGATTGCGTAGTGCATAATTGCTATCTTCGGGGATTAAGGACTAAGGATTGAGGAATTAAGGAAATAAGAAATTAAGGAACTGGCGAACTAGGCCAGAGCTGGTCTGCGCAGCTGCTGATTTATGCATCAACTATCTATGAACCGATAACTGATGGAATCGGCAAACCGACAACTAATGAGAATTGACAAACTAATTAATAGACTACAGAATGAATAATTGCTATCTATTTACTGATGTAAAGGCTAACAAACTGACTGAAGCTTGATTATTAGATGAACTGCTCTCATACTTACAAAGCTCCGAAAAGCCTCTTCAGGAGGATGACAAGATTTCAAACACTGACTGCCACCCATAATTGCCTGAGGACATAACCTACGATCTGTCATGGAATCACTGATGTCAACCAGGCGATCAGGCACCAAGCCCAGGAACCGACAAGGCCATCAATCACGTACAGCCCTCAGTACCATGGGTAGCATGTACCCAAGAACCGGAGTATTAATTCCTCTACTATCATGTACCCAGGTTACATGTAGTCTAGAACCAGATATCATATCGCACCCCAAACTATAGCCTAGAACCCTTTCACATGTGTGATTCATCACAACCTTATTTAGTTTAGATGATTACTTTAATTAGCCCCTCCCCCCAATTGCCTATCCTCATCCCGGAGTATTAATTCACCCCCTCTCTTCTTCTTCTCCGCCCCCCTCTTGCTGCTCCGTTAGTGCCCACCGCACCGCGCACCGCACCCACCGCTCGCTCGCTCTAGAGCGGGAGCCGAGCCAGCTGCCAACCTTAACCCCTCGATCGAATCCCGATCCCCGGTCAGTGTCTGTTTCTTGTTCCTGAAAGCCCAGACCGGAGTATTTATTGTTATCCTGTTTGTTGTTCTCTTTCTTTTTTTCTTTGCTTTTTTTCTTCTACCCTTAACGGCGCGGCGTCTAGGAGGTCTAGGTGCGAGGCGGCGGTTATTTTTTTTGATGTGCGGTCAGTTATTGGGCGGAGTTAGGGGTTTGGGGTGGATATAGGGGGAAAAGGGTTTTTTTTCTTTTCGAGAAGGTGCAATTGCTCCGGTAGATCTTGGTTGATTATGGTGATGATGGGAGTGTTTTTGTTGTTGTATGTAGTTGTAGTTAAAGCTACTTGGTGATAGTTGATCTTGAGGTTGATGTTCCACACACTTGCGTAGTTAGTGTGGAGTACATACAACATCTACTTCCTTGGCTAGCTAGCTAGCTAGGGTTATGAGTGTCAATTAAGGTCACAGAGTGGTAATGTTTACATAAGGAAACAACTCGATGTATGGCTTGAGCCTGAGTTTGTGGGACAATAATGCGATATGAGATTACCTAGCTCCTAATACGATGAATGTGAAGATCTCCATCGACTCCACAGTTCAAATCCGTCATCATTTCATTTCAATTCCGCGTGTGACGTTTCGTTTCGTACTGCGTATTTCAGCACACGCAGGGGTAAGTGAACGGTCTGATATGATATGTTTGGTGTTCCTCAGTCAACAGTTTTCCTACATGTCACTATTTCGTGAGGCGAGAAACAAATCTCGTGTAAACATGGAACACACACACCACACCCACACACCTACAACACACACACACACATACAACACACACCCGCACACACAAATTTCGGGCTGTGCAGGCTGGTGATATTCAGGCACGTGGCTGAATTGGAATTCCCTTCAGAGTACCGGTCCGAAGTTCCGCATTGGATTGGGAGATCGGGCTCCCCCGAATTGCTTCATAGGGAGAAGAAGCAGAAGGGGAAGGGAAATTCGTCTCTATGTAGGTACCTACATGCCCACAGAAAAGTCCTGCCTATATCAATGGACGTTATAGTTATCAGGTACTAATTTAAGGTACAATTCGTGCGGTGCGTGCGATTTCATCAGCCCTGTCTGAATTGACGGAGATCAGGGGGGCCTGTTGGTTATCCAGATTTGAAGCAGCGCGCATCACCACTCAAAAGTCTGGACACGATCAAGCCCATAATCGCGTAAAGCATCCCTCCAAAAAACAAAAACCACAAAAGGGCCATGCTCATTCATGTCAGGAACAAGTCTGGAGTGCCTTGGCACCGGATATCACATCAAAAAAACCCCGGCCCCGTTTAGTCACGTCAACTTCTTTTCTCTCCGACCTTCCTGCAGAAATTCGAAAAGAGGCCTAGAACTCTTGGGCAATGCGCTGTCAAACTCCCCATCCCCGGCCCCGAAGGCTGTAGACTCGGTATCAACTCGGTAATGAAAAGAAATAAAACTGTCAAGGCTCTATAATTGGTGACTCCCGATGGTGTTGGCAAGTTCTTCACACGGACTCACACAACTCACGTAACCACATCGAACACCAAGACTTGCACCTTCCCCCCTATGTAATGTCTCGAGAATGTAAAATAGATTCACTGCGAACGACGAAGCTTTTCGCAAGAGGACTGCCGACGCACATATCCTTGTTCCTGCATTAGCTCTTGCAGCTCGGTTCAGTCACGGGATGGTAATCGATCTCCAACGTAATAGGTCAGCCAGCGGTCAGCCAGAGAGAGAACGGCCGTAAAGCTCCCCGGCTTGTCCCTTTGTTTATTTGGTTGTTTGGTTTCGGCCATGACTGGAAGGAAGGATATGACCCGTATACGTATCGACCGATGCGAAAAATAGTTCCCCCCTCCATCTCCCATTCTTCTTGATAAATTTGGCCCGTTGATCGGCAGGCGGAAATTGTTCCAAAGTCCAGGCCCTGCCCTGCCCTACCTACTCTATTCTACAAGCCAAACCAACCAACTGAACTCTAGAGAGCGATCAGTGGAGTGACAGGTACAAGTTCAGTCCAGGAACGCATAGGTTGAAAGTGTTTCCTTCAAGGGACCGGGCCGTTACATGTTGGGGCCGTGCTGTGCCATAGCTGTGATCCTATTTGAGAACGCGATCATGAGCGACTTTCCCCTGAGGAAATTAGAAAATAAATTCATTTAAAGTAGTAAGCTTAGGCCTGATTGCTTTATTTTCTCCCCACCACCACGTTCCGCTCATCGGTTCGCCTCAGTCAATTAGCCGGCGAAGCATGTAGTTTCTATGTAGGTACATAGATAGGTCGATAGAGTATGTACCCCAGGCTTCCTATCGTAATCTCGCTGCAAGGTACACTTGTAGTATGTCCAATATCTCGATGACGAGGCTTTCATCGGATGGGATAACCCTCTAGTAGAAGGTGGGGGAATCAAAAAAAGGACCAGTCCAGCTATCGATATTTCAGAAAACCAGATTTGATGGCGGCGGTGAGGGGGAGGCCCAGCATCATATTCCAAAGACTGAACTAAGCTGGGGAGAGGGCGGTAAAATTTTATCAGGTCACAAGCACGCATTATCATAATCGATAGATACGCCACCCAGCTGGTTTATCTTGTTCTATATGAGTCTATCATTTCTCCCCTCTTGGATATGTAGGCATGTAGGCAGATAGTTGGTTGACCTTGCCGGGGGTTCAGGACGCCGCGAAATTCCTCGCGTAAGTCCATTATGGGGGGGTTGTACATGCCCCGTACGGTGAACAGCGAGTGGGGCGTAAGCGAAAATCCAAGTCCAGAAACCGTGATTCAGCGATTCAGCTTGAAGGCTCTTGTCACGAGCGCAAGGGGGGGGGGTTTTAAGAAAAGATTTTTCAGGCGGGGTTTCTCTCGATCTCGGTTTGCTCCCCGCTCGCTGTTAATGGGATTTTTTTGCGCAGCTAATTACAATTCTTTCGGTCGGTGAAAGGTCGTTTTACTACCGAGGGACAAAGCGAGGTTTATTGGATGGCGATTGATCTCCGTCTTTGGGGCTAATCCAACTAATTCTTGGCAACTCAACCACTAAAGTTGATGGCCTGAACAGGCTAGAAACACGACAAGGTCAGGTGACTGTGAATCGAATCATGATATATCACTCTGAATAAGAGTTGAAGACTCACATCGAGTACTGCCTAGTCGCCGCTATGCTATTCTTATGCATGGCAGACGTGCAAACAGCTGGACCAAAACGTGGAAGCTGTTGAAGTAAGCCTGCGCCTGTCCTGGATGACTGGGTCCATGGAACAAAACCAATTGAAGTCTCTGTATACGTAGATGAGTGAGCTCGAGTCAAGGGATGACGATGATGATGTCAATGGTGGTGTTGATGGTGATGGTGGAGTAAAGATACAAAGGCACTGTTTCGGTGGAGAGAACTAGTCTTGGTGAGTGTAACACGTCGTATTTTTGCAGTTTAAAATGTGTCTTTACACACGTCACTCAATGCCACACCATGAATGTGAACGTGGCGTTGCAGTATCATCTTCACGATGATACCTACATGTAAGTTATCACAAGTGCGTATATGAGAAGTCCCAATTCAGTAGATCTGCTACAGTAAAAAATAAAAGAAGAAAAGAAATACATCATGCAACTAAGTTGCTAGGCCTTGTCACTAGCTGGAGATGCCACGGAGGGACACAATTCAATGATCGTTTTTGTCCCCGTAACCGATAATTCTGCAACTCAAATATTCCCTTCTCAATATCTTACGTGTGTAACGTGATATAAAAATACCCTATCATGACTCTGGCCTTATATTGCAATATATCAATCACTTTCGCCTCCTCCATCTACCCTGCGCACATCCCGGGAATGGACCGAATATGAAAAGCCATTTGAATTTCCCCACATAAACCTTATACAGCAGTTTGTATCACATCAAATCTATATCCGTTGTTTATCCAAACAGCCGTACATTCGGCATCTCCCACCAGCCAGGGCATGCATGGTGCCAGAACATTGACAATCAGATGTCTGTCGCGTGCAGAGTCTAGTAAAACCTTAACTGTTTAATGCCGCAACGCATTTATGTAACATTTCGCTCGGATTATGCTCGGCTGTACGGGAATGGAAGACAGCATGGTCCCTTGCAGGTGCTACGTGGGGGTTCGGGCTTGTTCTGCATGGCGAATGCAGGAACTTATGTGCACAAATTGTACTTATGGCATATTGATAACTCCTCTCCGACTTCTCGAAGAATTTATGCCAGAGATGTAACCCTGGTTACGCTTTTTAATTTGTAATACAGAACCCTATGCATACCAAGGCCAATAGTTTCCGGGGGCTTTGGGCGCTGGGATTTAATTAGAATCCACGGTGGCAGGACGGCAGTTCATTCCTCGGGATCAGTTTGGCCAGTCATGGCCAATCACTCGCGGCAACATCAGATTCAGATCTAAACATCAGGTAAAGTTTGGAACGAGCTGCCTTGAGATGAGAAGGCTCGACCTTTGACTCGTGTCGCCACTTTCTGTAAAGTATTAGGATCGAGACATCTGGGATTAAGGTCTGGGTCGCGAATTGCGATAAATCCTAGGTTAACGTCGCCATCACCATGCGCTCCAGTGCTATTCGCCAGCGCACCAAGGTGAAACGGCACTTGCGCACCCAAAGAATTTTCGTGGGGAAAAGGAAACCGTGGGGACATATTAGGTAAAATAGAAGAGCTGTCTACTAGCAGAGACGTTATTCGCCTTTCTTGTTATGTATATAAATAGTAGCCTTCGACCCTTTTCCGGGGTCTCGGTAGCCTCAAAGTAGATTGTCATAAATGGAAACACAACCACTCCCAAATCGATAAGACCACCCAAGTACGACTCGTGAGCAAAATCCGCCGAATGTAGTTTTTCAAGGCGTTACGCATTCGGGGAAGCCTAAGTGGCTTACGAACCCAACTTGACAGTATCGGTCTAAAACGGGCGTGATAATCCTACAAAGAAGGAAAGGTTGTGTCGCGCTTTATTAGTAGCAGCACAAATCCATTCCTGTTGAGGGAGACTAGTACTCCTGCTAGTACAACCCTAGCGCAACTAATTGGGGTTGTTACGACAGGCTGCTCTAGCTAGTATGACGAGGAAATGATTCATTTTCCTAAATTTTTGGTCTCTAGCTATAGTCATGATCACGTGCTGCACTTTGTTCCCATAATATAAAATCCCCGACTTCGATCACAGCTCTTGGATATTTCTCTTCTCCAAATTTTCTCATTCTTCGAGTCCTACACGTCCCCTCAAACTTTCACATTCGTTTACCGGCCAACCAAATATCTGTTTGACAGTTCACCACTATCACTCTACTTGATTACACACAAACCCCAAAATTCACTATGAGAACATCATTTGGAATCATCCTAGCCGCTAGTGCTGTCGCCTTCACTGCTGCCCAATCAGGTACTAGCGTACCAACACTCACAGGCACTGGTCCCCTCCCAACAGTCATTGCCTCCGCAGCCTCCCCCATTGCCACAACAAATGTCAACATCAATGTGAACCCCACCCCCTCCGTCATCGCCTCCGGATCCGGAGCTGGCCCTGTCCCTTCTGCAACTGGCGCGCCCTCACCCGCCTCATCCTCCGCCGCCGGAGGTGTCGTAGTCCAGATCCTCCCCGGACCTAACGGTGTAGGAGCTACCCCAGTTGTTCAGGGCCCTAACGGCCCGGAGCCAGTACAGCTAGTATTTGGACCAGGTGGAAAGCCCGTTATCCAGGGTGCGAATGGGTTGATTCCCGTAGCGAGCATCATTGGTCCCAACGGACAGCCTCTGCAGCCTGTGCAGCAGAGTGGCTCTGGCCCTAGTCCTACTGGTATGTCACGTGTATTGGTTTAAATCTACATTATACGGAGCTAATATAATTTTTGTATTCTAGGTTCTGGTGCACCAGGGGCTCCAGGCACTACAGTATCGCCAACAGGGCTGGTTGGACAAGGCGCATCCGGATACTACGATTCTGGTGCGTCGACAGTGAAGGGAACGAGCGTTATCGTTGCTGCAGCAGCTATGGTGGCCGTATTCATGATGTAAATGCATGATATATTAGAGGATATTTTATAGAATTTAGATAGGATGGATGAATAAGTGTATATATGTTTATGTATTTGTAAATATTTATAATTCTCTGAGTTCAAAGCGATAGACAAAATAAAATCTTCAGTCTAATTACTGAAGATAAACGTCATGCATGAAGCCAACGAGCCACAATCCCAAGGAGGCTGCGCTAGGGCACGTGCAAAAAGTATGTACATGTATACAAGTCTACAGTATAGGAGTAGGGTTAGGTTAAGAAACGGGCTAAGAATTTAAAAGTGTAAAAAAGGACACTAGCCTATTCGAGAGTGCACAATTTCTCCAACCACCACCACCAAGGACCATCCAACGACGACACCAACCACCACAAAAGACCACCATTTCATCACCATGCATCACACCAACAACGCCTCTATAATCCCCATTGAGTGAAATGAAAGATCTTGTGAGAGCGCCTTGAGAGTCAACTGCCGCTGGCTTTTCGCACAACTCATAGCTGATAGCAACATATCGTCAGGTACATTAGGTTGCATGTTCCAACTCCTGAACCAACGCACAGCGGATGGACACATCACTACTGCCTCGGAGTCGAACTAGTTTCGGCATCAGACTGAACAGCTGTTCCTTCTGTTCAAACAAAGGAATTAGTGGCCTCTGGCATGAATCTTGCTACCTTATCGTAGCATCACCGATGCGTCTTTGGATCTGGCCCGGAGATGACTGGTTTTTGATCCTCTTGTGGACTGGACTGGGCTAGAGCATCAGGTTCCTGGTATTCTCCGGAGGAAGCTGATACCTCATAGACGTGAATACTGTTTCATGAGATGTGAATTGCTTGCTCAATTGACAGTTTTACTGGCAGAGGTACTATCACTTAGCCCAGCTCAAGTCAAGGCTTTGATATATGCGCTAGTTTAGGTCGAAGAAATATTAAAAACGGTCAAAGCAAGATAAAAGTTCTCTGCATGCGTCAATGGCTAGGGAACTCCATGTGCAAGCAGATTCTTGTAATCCCTTGCTTTATATCACATGAACAAGCCGGTGGTGATCCTGGCCTAAATCTTAAGAAACATATCGGATTTCTATACTGCCAGTATATTTCCTCTAAATTGTAATCATATGGACCAGGCACTTTGAATACTTATTTTCTGCAACCAACCTTCAAATTTAAAAAGAAGGTTACAGCTAGTATGTACATGGGTTTCAATAACGCATTCTTCGGGAATGCCTCTCGCTCAGCTTCTCCGGCAGATATCAATGGACCTTCTGGACTGAAAAGCAGCCTATCGGAGCTACCAAATGTTCTTGGTCCAAGGCTAGAAAATTCACGGGGATATGTCATTTTGAAAGTGGTGTTAGACCACATGGAAGGAAAGGACCCCACTTTTACTGCTAGTGCACTAATCTGCCCGTTACTCTGTTCCATTGAGTGAACAATGAACATTCACTTGGCAGGGTAGCCTAACCATGGACGGTGCGTCTCGGTGAGCGCGCTCATACTGAAACCAACTCGAAAAAGTACCCCGTGTGTAGGATGAGAAAGAACCTCCCTCTAGTCTATTCGTCTAGACATATATGGAATTGGACTTGACGACTCAAGAAACGAATTGGTGGCAGATACGCACTATACTTCTAACGGGAACGAATTGCTACCTGTTTGCTGTTGAATGGCGGTGTACCTCTCTATATGATAAGTGATCTTAAATGTTCGCACTATATGCGCGGTGTCTAAGAACCTACTGTGAACTTCAAACGTTCGGTGGTGGAGGTGATACACAGCGCCAGCAAGTGGATCGGGCTACTGATAGAACATCCTTCCTGGCATTTCACGTATTTTCCTTGTGAGACCGGAGCTGATTACCAACCTACTGGCTT
Source organism: Morchella eximia (assembly GCA_024713935.1). Classification (NCBI taxonomy): domain Eukaryota; kingdom Fungi; phylum Ascomycota; class Pezizomycetes; order Pezizales; family Morchellaceae; genus Morchella; species Morchella eximia. Next base: position 1,342,960 of record JAMGZG010000020.1, read on the forward strand.
GGATTAAGCCCAATGCTTGTCCTGATCGAGAAATTTCTATTTTAAAACTTTACCGCAGGGTGAATAGCTTGATTCAAGCGTAAGCATGTTTATTTGGTTAGGCTACACAACTAATCAACTGCAGTTATCGACCATTGGACCCATTGAACGACATTATCTCAGACCTCAGCGTAGCCAATGCTTACAAGCCAATAGAAAAACAGATCATATATTGTCACTCGCTCGTTACTAATACATACGAGCACTTCATAACCCTAACCCATGCTTAGAGCCGAGACTACTTAGACAGGCCATTACACTTCACAACGCTCAGAACTACATGTAGCTATGTGTGAGTCAGGGCCAAATCACCTACGTTCGCCCCTCGTCACCCCTGGGATTACAGCATTACAAGAACAAGGCTGTCTATCTAGACCCGGGGCGAACAGGACAGGTGTAGTGGCGGGGTCACAGCTAATCCCTGCTTGATTCGCTGGCCGTGTGTTGCTCAGCCACACCACATGCACCCCTGGGCCTTGCCCGCACGCTTGGTTGACAGAAAACGTTCAATAGAGTTTCAGCTCACCAGGCCAACCAGAGAGCACCGCCAATAGCCATGAGAATCTCCGCTGCATTAACGGTACCTGAAACTCCCTCATGGGGGCTGCGCGGGGTCGCGATGAACAGCGCATGTGTAAATACCTATAGCCCTACTACTCTTGGGGGCCGCCCCGAGATGAGGCCATTAACCAGCGATGACCTTGATGGGATTGAAGCTGAGTATTCTGGTTGAGGCGGTCTATTGTGCGGGGGTCGCATATTAACTGGTTCATCATCTCAAAAATTGGTGTTTATTTGACACAGATTGTTTAGTCCAATCGCCAAGACATCGATTATGGAGATAGGAATTGTGATGCATTAATATGTACGGCTGGATATTTACAGTTATCTTTAGCCTCCATTTGACCAATTGGTTTAGTCCGATATCGGAGTTCCAGCGCTCCACTCCAGGCACGCCGTCTACCGAAGTGTTCAGTAGCCTCAGAAGTCTTCATAGAATAAACGAAGGCTTAGAGTGCGGATGCGTTGTAAATCCTGTCATTAACTGACGATCAAGGCGTTGTTTCGTGGATGCACCTTCTCGTCAACTGACCAGATGTTCAATGTCTAATCAGCCAACTCAATGGCCCAATTTACGCTACAGGTACCTTATTTCAAACCCGTGATAATTCAATGTTTAGTATAAGCATGCGCATTGCAAGCAGCGGGTACGTAGCGAGCAACGAGGAACTACTACAGATGATCTGCCTCATCTCTAACTAGACGTCATTCGTTTAATTCATCCTAAAACGCGTAATCTGGTGCTCTAATCCGATCTCACCTTCTTTCTCATACATACATCGAGCACTGCATTGCATTGTGTTTCATGGAACGGTATGTGTTCATTCGAAAGTTCTGTTCCTGGAGGACCTGATCGGCCTTATATTGCTTTTTTTGTACCCCTTGCATAATACGCGGGGAACAGCCAATCGAGTGAGATCGCATGACCAAAAGCAAACTCTCCACTCAGTAGTGTCTGAGCTGTGAGGTACACAATGCAGTACAAATCTCCACTTTTCAAAAGAGAAGGGAAAAAAGATGAAACCTGCAGTCTCACTTCGTATTATCACATCAGGCTTCCCCTCCAAATGATTTTCCTTCGTTCCTGCATTCGTCCCGTCATTGCAGCTAACTAGCTTCGAGTAGAGATATATGCAACGCTTAAGGCTTTGAAATAAAAAAAAGGCGACCCATGCGCTAGCAACAGCCGAATAAAACACTGCGAGCTTCACGTACTTTGGTTTATTTTCAGATATCATGAGGCTTTCCACACCTGCGCAGCTACGTGTATTGAGTGCTGTGGCATCATCTGTTCCATAGCAGCCAGCTACCTCATTATCAGCTGTCACCAGTCTAACTTGTTTCGAATTCCAAGGCATACATCAATTCCTCTCCAGACAGAGGGAGGTTTAATTTCCCACTTATCGAGCAAGTCCCGAATCATGAAGCTAGTCTCACTTTTATCACGGCGGCAGTTTTTCAGGGCTGTAACGCGTGTACGCATGGTGATCAAACTGCGGGGGGTGTGTCTCTGAGATCACTGCCTTATCTCAATGGATGCAGGGTGAAATGTCAATTGTGCTGAATTGTGGTAGTTTGTGCTGTGAGAACTGTTGGACTCAGGCACTGCAATCGGATGGGCTTAGAAAGTTGGGGGGCTGTAATACCTAGAGGGGCTTGGAGGTTTGGTTATCCGTATGAACCCTAACCCTGATATAAGGATAAACCCTAACCCTACGGTTTAGTTATGCAATATTTACAATTTTCGCGTTGAATTGATTAATAAATTATCCGTGAGATACACAATCTCTGGTCCCGGGAGAAAAATTGATATTTTTTGAATTTTCTTTTTTATATTTGGTTGGTAGGTTCTTAATCATGAGATATCACTCGGACATAATGACTGGTGGTTTATGACCACGTTAACACTAGAACGTGGGATTTATATATAGGCCTGCTATATACAAGAGATCATTAAGCTTAGTATTGTGTATATGTAGAGAAACATTTTTTTTAAGTTTGAAGTTGATAGTTTAAAACCTTTGGTTATCAAAAATTCAATAGTAGCTTCGTTCTGGTATGAAGTTAATAGACCAACATGACAAGGGTCAATCTTAATTCTATAAACAAGAAAAAACCAAATGTAGGTTGCTACCTGTATCCAAAGAACGAACACCTCCAAAAACGCAAAAAAAAAAAAAAAACCGAACCAAAACCGCAGAACAAAAGTAACCCAGGCCGAACAGCTGAACCGACATGAGACATCCCGAATTAATACCTCGGTGCAATCAAACCACAAGGCGTCAAACGACTATCTCGGAGGCTATAAAGCGGGTTGGTTCGATTATAATTAGGCCTGTTGAGATTGAGATGAGTGTGTGTGTATGGTGATGTTTTGTGACCTTGGGTCGAGGGCTTCGGGGAGGCCTTATATTCTTGTAATTGGAAATATATATCGGTGTACTTAAATCATGAAGATGCTATATAATATATTTATGCAATAATATATTGCAACGTGAGACTTCGATCGGGTGCGGGGACCGACGTATCGGTGTATTTGCATGCGTTTTGTTCTGCGGACCTTTGAATTTTAGAATACGTCAAGTAGTGATCGATTGCGTGAACCTTTTCGGGAAATCAGGACTAACCGCTGGTTTAGAAGCCGGTAGTTCACCAAGAATGTTTAGCCTTTTTTTTTTTTTTCGATTTTACATGCATGTTCTACTAGATTCATTCTCAGTGCGGTCGGTGTACGTAGGTGGATTCGGGGAGCGAGTGACTTTATGTGTCCAAGCTATCTTTTACCCCTCTAAGCAACCACCACAACCCAACCAACCAACTCGCAGACCCAGACCGTTCACCTACCCAAAATCACAATCAACATGTTACAGTTGAATCTCGCTATAAGGGTAAAATCTATAAGGGTAATCGCCCTATAAGGGTACGGTTTTGTGATCCAAAAGATTTGTGGGTGAAAATAAGGGTAAATGACCAAATACTTGCTATAAGAATATTCTTAGACAATTGAGCTTTTTTTTTTTTGTGCATAACCTTATAGAAAAGGTACGATTAGGGTCAAATCCCTACAATTCGCAAGTTCCATTAATCCATAGCCCCTCAACCCATTATTGGACCGGAAATCGACTAATAAACCTAACCCTAATTTTCCATACGCTCTCTATCCCATGGACTGTAAGCGGATTCGGGCCATCAGGGCACCAAATCTTTGACAACGCAACCAGGAGAAAAAAATCTAAAGAAGATAAATTGAATCAAGATAATACAGGAGGAGTGTAATACAATTATATCCCATAATGATACTTTTTTTTTAACGTGTGGTTGTCAGTTGCGTAAACATGCTAAATAATTCGGTACACGGTTGAACCACAAAACGGTTGTTACAGTCGATGGGATAGTAAGGGTAAGCTGCGACCCAATTTTTCAAATTTGCGTACCCTTATCCCTTCGTCTAGCAAAAAATGCTGCCCACCCAAAAAAGCAAATTTTATATGTGGCTTTACTAACAAATCCAGTTATCTCTCTTATCAAATAATAGATCTCCCATGCAAATCTAATTCCTGTGTTATAGAGTGGGCAGCATTGCCTGACGAAGGGATAACGAGATTCGACTGCAGTACCAAGCTGAAGCAACACGTGCGCCAGGACTCAACCAAGAAACCCCCCCAGCAAAAAAAAAAGAAAAAGAAAAAGTGAGTTCAGTACCCAGGATTCACACGCAGTCACCCATCGTGATACTAGCCGGGCGACACGAAGCTTAGGTACGGCAGAGCTGACGGGATGCCCCGTTTTCTTCGTTCTATGACCGAACACGGCAGCTTGGTCAGTTGGGGGAATGGTCAGGTAGTGTGTGGTTGGTGCGACTTGGGTTAGTGTGATACAATTAATGAATTAAACAAAAAAAAAAAAAGAATAGGGACCTTAGAGTTAGGTGTCGGCCGAGTCGAGTGATAATTGGTGAGTATAGTTATCCGAGAACATCACCGCCCATACCAACTTGTAGTTGTCTCCCAAGAAAATGGGAAAGACTCGACTCCTTTAGACTTGGTTCGGCTTTTGCTACACGGGTGCAGTGAGCTCATGTGGCTGTGTTTGTCCTTTCTTTTGAATCTCGCTATAAAAAGTTTTATCTCATGTGACCAAAAGGGCAAATCTAGAGACAACCTCTGCTTATCATGACCTGATATAAGGTCATATTCTATATACAGTAGCAAAATGCACCTCAGAAGGATCATGTGCTATTTACGTACCCGAGTAACTAGATATGTGATTCGTCTCAAAACTGGATCTATAAATCCACTCAGAAAGTTTTTGTGAAAATTCAAATGGCTATCATAACGTCTGTCACAAGTATAGGAACAGAAGCCCTTTATTTGTTTGTTTGTCAAATCAACCCCATAAATTCTCAGTATCGATATTGTTAAATAACAGATCAAAGAATGAGCGGAAAAGCTGGTGAAATAAACAGAAAAATAGAAAATATAAAAGAAATTACTTAGTTATAAGCGTAGTAGTATACCCCCCTCCCCCGTTATGTTTACACAAGTAACGAGGGACAAGAGGTGAGTAATGTAATTCGAAAGCCCGTTTAACGGTTGCAAACGAAACCTTTCCCGCCAACCATCCAATTCAATCCAATTCAATCCAATCCAATCCAATCCAAAGCTCCAATATTCCTGTACAAACGAAACCCTCCCTCTCAAAGCGAATGTCCTCGCCCCCCCCCCCCCAAATACCCTCAATTCTCCCTCCTACTTCCTGGCCACATACTACCTCACCTCCTTCTCCAAATTCCCCCTCCCAATCGAACTCGGCACCCCCTCCAACGGATCCCTCCCCTCCAACCCCTCCATATACCCCGGCGGCGCCACCACCTTCTCTATCACCTCCACCCTTATCCCTTCCCCTCCCTCCCCACCATCACTACCACCACCAGTGCTAGCAGCACACCTGCTCCTCCTCATCCTCATCCACAAACACACCACCTTCGCCACCAGCCCGCCCGCCACCACCAAAAACGCCGCCATCACAAATATCAACACTGGTACCGGCCTGCGCATGGCCGAATAATTAGACAGCGACAGCAGCACGCACACCGCCAGCGCACCTGCAAACGCGAGTGCCGCACATAGGAGCATCACGGCGATGAGGATTGTGTCGCGGCGGTGGGTGCATGGCGCCGCGGGAGCGGGGGTGGCGGTGGTGTTGAGCGGGATGGTGGTGAAGTCGCCGTAGGGGTGGGGCTGGTGGGCGTGAAGGGTGTACTGTGGCGGTGGGCGGATGGGGGTGGTGATGCGGCGGGGAGCCACGCGGGGTTTGCGCGTGGGGAGGTTGATGCGGCTTTCGACGAGTTCGAGGTTGAGGACGGGGGGGTGGTAGGGCGTTATCGGCGCGGAGGTGAGGTTTGTAGTTCCTGATTCAGGTATTAAGCGGTTTGGGTATTCCATGGTGGGCAGTTTATTGGTATGGACTTTGGTGGGAAATATACACCGGTGCTGTGAGTGAGATGGAAGAGATATGGCAGATAGATATAGTAGACAGGTTTATTATATTACCCCAGTTCCAACACAGTATTCTGCACCCACCTCTTGAACCCCCCCCACAATTAAATACTACTCGGTCCACCACTACATATCACAAACTACGTATCTACTGACTGGCCCCGAAAATAGCACCGCCCCGATAACGCCCATCTCTATCATGACCGCCAAGACAAAGCCTCATGATGTGAAGGATGTGAAGTGGAACACGTATAAAGATTATTATTCCTCTCTGGGGATGTGCAAAAAATTCCTTTGTCCGATTCACTATTGTAGCTAATAGCCGTTAACGTAACGTTGGGCGCAGCAAAAAATAGTAACGAAAAGTTTAGCGAATCCAATCATGAATGACCTTCTGTGTTGCTATAAATAGAAAACGAGTAAGGAAACCACACAAGGCTAAGTAACCCTCGGGAAATTTTTTTTCCTCCACGAGTCTTTACTTGGGCCGGGTCGATCAGGATCTGGATCTTGCTGCTGATGCGGGGATCGAGGTTTCTTCCACTGTGTAGGCTGTGTGGCTGATTGGGGGGTTGGTGTGGGGCGAGTGAGATCTGGTGATTCTACCATCTTGGAAGTAAGCCACGGCAAAAATAGAAAGTCGGCCTATGGCGTGTGATATGTATGCATGTATGCTGGGGAGTCGCTGCTATGAACATGAGGGCGGAGCAAGAAGGGGGTTACGTGGTCGGGCTGTAGGGCTTGCTGCGCTGGAAAGTGCTGGGGTTATCATTGACGGCCTTGGAGCGGGGGGTGCGGATATGTCGGGGACCGGGGAGTATCGATGATTGAACCAAAAGTGTTGGAATACGAAGGGATTCAAATGTGATGTTCTTGAAACTTCCACGACTCGATCGTAATAAAATCGGTGTCTGGTATCGTCGCCGAGTGGATTTCGAGGCTAGTGGTACTGGGAGTGTCGGGCTCTAAAAACCCTGTAAATCAATCGGTCAGCAAATTTGTCAAGGAATGTACCAAGTGGTTATCCATATGACGTGTGATGGATGATTTCAAAAGTGCCCAAAACTGCTAGAAGACTTTCCATAGGTGGTAGAGTCGAGTAATTGAGAGACTTTACATGAGACTTTGCGTACACCATGTAAGCACTAACCTAACCCTAACCCTAACCCTAACGAGGATACATGTATTGAGTTTTTACATCTGGAATTGAACCGTACGACCTTTTATAAACTCCGTTAAACCGCCACACTATATATCCTATGAGTTTCGGCTTTATCTTAATTTTCGACAATCTTTTCATCGACTAAACCTCGGGACTTGGAACATTCACGAGTTCTTCTAGCAAATCGTCGGTAGAAGCATATTGTAGGAGTAATTCGACAGAAAGATGTATCCTGGATGATGTTTTAGTGAGAAGGTTCAGAGGGTCATGCTGATACCACGTTTCCGCCACGAAACCCTTAACCTCTATTGTATACATACATGTAACTGTAACTACATGCACTATAAACATACGCGCATCTGTAGACTTTTTTCTGGTAAAAGGGATAGATGATTCACTCACTGGACTCCGAGAGGGTGTTTCTTAACAGAGTTCGGTACGTACCTCCTGGCTACTAGTCTCAATATCCTGAGAATATCACTGGAAATGGAAGGAAACAAACTGATTTTCTGCACCATTTTATTAATTGCATTCTTCGATCAACTAATTCTCTAAACCCATCCCATCCTTTTCGTACCGCCCACTTGCAACAAATACCGCTCCATAAACGGGTCGCGAGGCTACAACAAACCACCTCTCTATAGCCAGCAATACATTTTTCCATATCATTCCCTCGCAACCCCCCCAATAAGCCAATACTCGACAAAAACTTACCTCTCCTTACCCCTGCCTAGCCAAACCAACAATTACTCTTCAAACTCAAACTCCGGCACGCCGTTCAACTCCCTAATCATCTCCTCCACAACCGCAATCGCACACCCATACTCATCCGCCCAGTCTGTGTACGTCTTCTCGTTTGCCTTCAGCGCCGCCCATTCCTCGGCCCCTTGCCGCGCGATGGTGCCTTTCTTGAAGAGCGCCGCGGCTTCGGGGCTGAGGTGCTTGCTGTAGATGAGGCGGCGGATCTTGGCGCGTTGCTCGTTGCATTTGACAACTTTGCGTTGTAGCGTTTTGAGCTCGTTTTGGAGGATCTCGAGGGGTGACATGTTTTTGTGTCGTGTTTGGTGTTTGGGTGTGGTTTGGTATGATGATTGATTGATATGATGATTGATATGATGATTAATCGGTGTGATGATGGATATGATGATCAATCGATGTGATGATTGATGTGATGATTGATATGATGACTGATATGATGATTGATATGATGATGGGGTGGATATTAAGGAGATGGAAGAGGGGCTTATAAAGGATGTCATAATTTCAAGTTATTCTTAATGAGCCATCATGATAAAAGTTATTTTCAACTTCCTACGATCATCTTGCACCAGACGATACTTGAAATATTGAGGTAGCTCTTGGTACCATCGAAAACAAGAAGTTCAGGAGAGAGACCGTCGTACGTTTAGTTCTAACTATCCTCTTGAAATAGCCAACAACATTTTATAGCGAACTCCCGGCGCGAGCGAGTGATAGTTCATGATTGTAGACCTCAATCTATAGCGAGGAATATGAGTTGTATGTATTGCCACTAATGTAATTATATTTCACCCGTTCCGGGAAGGTGGTATGCTAGTAAATACTTATTGTATTTCGATATTCTAAGCTCACGATATGGTACTGGCCGCCAATAATTGGTATTGGGGGCTGGCCACAGTAAGTTTAGCCGAGAGATTTCTTCTTGAGTATGTAGACCGTACAAGTGGTGAATAAACATATCATAAGTATCCTACTGTAAAGCGGTCTAGCCAGTAAGTTACTATATATAGTAGCTGGGCGGGGGGTTCCAGTTAATCCCACTATCCCATCAACCGTAGCAACCGAGTTAAGGACCCAATTGGGTCCCACCTAAAATAAAGTGACCTTTCTCAATCCACAGCAACACCAGCTCCGTGAGTGCTATATTAGGAGCTGTTATTGGGATCGCTTAATAACATTTCCCACTTCTTTGTTATCAGTGAACAGAGTTGAATTATATTGTTTTTGTGTTTTTATCGAGGTTGGAGTTGCAAAGTACCCAATTGGAACCTTAGGCCTCTACGGTTCATGGGATAGAGAGTTGAATAGCGGATCTGTCCTGGCGCTTACATATGTATACTTCGCTTCTAAGCTAAGATGCTATCCCTTCACACCAGATTTGCTTTTTTTTGGGGTGGCAGCATTTAACGGATATATCGATAGACGAAGGGATAAGCGCACAAGTGTTCATGAGGGAACATGTGGCGCCTAGTTTGAATCTCTTGTAGTGGCATCTTTCCGCGCGAAGAGCCCTTTGACCTTTAAGAATAGGATGGGTTTCAGCAGTTAACCTCTTCTCGGAGCCATTAGCCTGGCCGGTACGCGCCGGACTCGTCTAGTCATATATGAAACTTGCCGACTGAATTCATGAACTACTTTGCGGCTAGTCGAAATTGATATGGGAATTCTGATAATTCACGCTTGGTCACAATATAACTCACTCTTTCCTGTCTGTTGCAGATGTTAAAGTAAGTGGATTACTCAGCTAGGAGAAATCACCGAGACCTTATGTGCATGTATGTAAGCCTAGTACCTTCATGATCTGAGCGAATTGTTCATTGATGTACGTATATTGATGATCTGAGCGAAATGTGCATTTAGAGCACTGAGCCCTTTTCAAACGTCCTGGAAATACCAGTGGTGTATGTGTAACTTTACCAGTTCAATCGGTTCGGACAACATCACTACATGTAATAATTATTCCGTATATCGTACATGTACAGACTCTGGTGAGGCACTGGCACTGAAGCGACCTGTCAGGTCGCCACGCAAGCTATGTAGTCAGTACATGTAACCGCGGTGTGGCCACTACCAACCTCACTCTCGAACAGTCCCTCGAGCAACCACTTCCTATCCCCCTTATTTTTGGCCGAGGAAAAGATCTTCTTTCCATCTAATTGTCTATCATCAAGGAAAGCACCCAGTCTCACAATATCCGGTTAGAACAGCAATACCGGAGGTCAGCGACGACACGACTGCTTAAGTGATGAGAGCATTTATCTACTAAAAATGAGAGCAATCTAAGAATCCTTATCCATGGGAGCTAGAGAACGCCTTCATCTCAGGGTCCTCGTCTATAGAGATGATCCTATAGAGATAATACCATTGAAATTGATAGATCGCGTGGAAGCCACCCGTGGGAAACGTCAGGGAGTACTAAACCAAGTATCATGTTGGGTACATGTCTCCTATTCAGAATGCTTTGACTATGTATTTTTTTACAAATTTATGTGCTCACATGAATGTAGGATACAGCAGTACTTGAGGTATTGGTGAAATTGGAGATGAATATGGTGTGAGTGTGGGGGAGGGGGGCAGCCAACACAGGGGTATGATATTTTGCTGGCTCTCATTGGTCCATATACGTCAATTAATCATCGAATGAGGTTTTTAACGACTTCATCATATTGGGAGAGTTTCAGATCACTAACAAAAAGTATAGCGCGCTTCCTTCATAGTCTCTCACTCGTGCTCTATCAGTTTGCCGACAGGCTTCCCAAAAACAGAACACCGAAGGTATCGCATTGAATGTAGCATGGCCACAAGAGGTCATGTGTACGCATGTATTATGAGACTGATACGGTATGTGTCGTCCCCTTTTCTTGCTTTTTTTAAATAACCATCATTATGCACTGAACGCAAACCAAGATGAAGTCCGAGATCGAATTCATCCGTATACCTTAATAGTTAATTCTTGAGGCATCTATATTGTCGGCATCTCCTATAGAAATTATAATCTGTTTCAAAAAAGGATATGCCAAATGTGTTAAGCACGGGTCCCCAGGCCCAGCCAAATCTACCTATCTGCCGAGAGCCAAACACATCACACCCGGCACATCTTAATTTCTTGATCGACCCTACCCACCCAATGGAACTTATATCTTGACAACAAGCTACGGGTGAGCATATTTTAGCGAACAGGCACAGACCCCTGTCGGTTGTCCTAACTAACCAGCAAGCATCTAGTACTCTACCGATCCCCGGGAGCAGTTCCTCCAAAAAAATCGTTCCCGTGGTACGTACTGTCCATAGAGAAGTTCGATGTGCGGGACATGCTCAAGCGAAGTTGGCTATAAAATTAGCTTAAAGTGGGCAGAATAAGTTTTTTCGGTGATGAGACGTCCTAGCTTCGCTTCTGCGGGTACAGGTATGTACTCGCGGCTTTATCCCCATTAATATTACTGATCACCACGTCCAAATTTCAAACATGTTATGTTATCATTTATTCTCGTATAGGCTACGAGATTAGGCATAGTAGGCCTCTAAAGTATGCATACGTGCACCTACTTTACCTAAATGCAGATCTAATTATCTCTTCCACCTGTCAACTCTAAGGTCCGTACTCGTACTTGCTCTAGAGATTTATCAAGTGACCTAGCAGACGTATAAGAATTGTTCGGATCGGGGTGCTTCCACATGTGTATCGACGGAATGGGTCAAAGTAGCCGGCCTGGAAACTGGTGAATTTGCTTTGCTTAAACCTGTGAAGTTTCGATCATATCCAGAACCTCTTGGGTTAATTCATTCTGAACTCGAGTACGGCTCGGGCCGTGTGTAAGCTAAGTTCTCCCTATATTTTCAGTCGGGTCGAACCCAAGCCCGAGCCAATGGTTCTAGGGTATTTTAGAGTTGACTACAGCGCTGATCATTCTCCAGTTATCAAGGCACCACTCAATCCCACTACCGAATGAGAGTTTCAAGATCTGATGCTTGCAAATTACACAAGCTTAGTCTCAAAGATAAATCCTATGCGCCAGTATTCAACACAGGCCACTTCAAGTGGTTGAGAAGGAGCGGATATGTAGGCATTGAAGATCTTCCTAGCTGCAATGTATTGTTATGACACCACGACAAGATAGTGGCCCCGACGCTTTGACAATATTACAGAGCTAGGCCTATGTCAACATGACGGATAGAACTGCATTTATGACATTAATAATATGCAATAGATAAAAATCATACCACAAACTTAGGTACTAATGTGACTAATAAACGGCAGAACCAAAACTCTGGTTCCTAAAAATGGGGTGATGTCCATGTCTAGGATAAGATATTGGTGTGTCTGTGTCTCTAATCAATCAAATCCCACTTTTGACTAATGGGATTGACGAATAAAACCAGAGGCTTTGGGTCATGCAGTTAATCAAACTACAAAGGATACATGATAACATATTAACCTACCAATAGCCACTTTCAAGAATCAATGTCTTAAGTCTCGGAATTGCCGCTACGGTCTTTCGCCACAAAGTACAAGAGGCAGAAATCACAAGTTCACAAGGCAGAAAATGCCCCCTGAGACATACGACAGCTCAAGTTTCAAATTGTCCCAGTTTAAAGTGAGTTATCTCTAACCGGGTAAATCAAACTCCGCGGTTGACCCCGAGGGATATTTTCCCCAGGTTCGGCGGCTGCAAGTCGTTAGGGGGGTGTATAAACTGTTTTATGTGCAGGGCTGAAAGCGACTCCCCAGGAACCCAATTTGGTTTGACAGTTCTACTATAAAGTAGTTTCTGGTCTCATTTCTGGGCATTTCACTTAAGCTTACTTGAGCCATGGTCTGAACCAAACCTCTCGGTAATCCTTTTCTTTGCTACACCTTCTTGGCAGTTGAATCCATGAATACCTAACCTTCATTTTTAACTCCAGGGACCGTAGTAGTATTCAAAATGCCATTCATTGCTAGTCTCTAGCTCTTTCAACCGACAAATGTCACCTGCTCTTAAAGATATCAATCACGCAATTATGAATGTTTCGTGGTCCCACAAAACCCAGACTAACCTCATAGGAGTCTAGCCACTCGCGCCCGCACAGCCCTGATTTTAGGTATTTTAGGTTGAACGAGAGCGAACGCCAGGATCATTCTCACCCCGGCTTCAAAACTTTGCACTAATTTCTTCTTAGAATAAGTTGGTACGCAAGGTGGTATCGGGTACGAGTTATAACTTGCTGTTGAGTTTTGACAGCCTCAATCATAATATATCACTAGCTCCACTTTGGACAGCTACCGATAACCCTAACCCTTATGCGGTCTGCACGTTACGTTTCATCACGGCCACGAACCAGGGCGATACTCGAATTGGACATAGCGGGCGAGGCGGACAAATCGTCAAGAATTGAGATGTTTCGGGGCGGAGCACTATATCGGTGAAATTATACTCCGTGCTTTTGAAGTCTGAGCGGGCTGGTGTTTCCCCACTCCACTAGCTGGTTAGTGCGGTGCGGGGGAGGTCAGAATGTGGGGTTGATAAGCCTCCTCAACCAGGTGAACGAGGTTCTGGTCTTTAGATGCCGTGGAGAAGTACAGTCGCACCTCGTTATGTCGTTAGCGTATTTTGGGAGCCAAACCCCTACGACATAGCAAATATACGAGACAGCAAATAGTTTTTGGTGGAGAAGGGCAGTACCTGTCCCGCAAATCCGTACGAGACAGCAAGAGATCCGAGATATCGAATTACGAGGTAGCGAGGTGCGACTGTATGTGAGAGGATATGGGCCGGCCGTTCTTTTCTTCCCCGTATATACCCCCGGGTCTAACTACTTGAGGTAAATTTGAATCCTAGTAATACTGTTTGCATGCGCATGCGCAGTCTCCTGGGTTTCTTCTTCGATTCGGAAAGTTAGTAGTTTTACATTTTCATTCCATGGCGGGCCAGGAGTAGGAGAGATAATGCCAGAGAACAAGATTCGCTTCGATACACACACGCCAAGTAAAAAAGGAAAATGTTTCCTTGGGACGCACATTAACTCCCCGGTTGTCAGTGTCACCAAACATACCTATCGATATCCAATATCGCTTATCAAGATGCACAGATGGCATCCATGTTCGATCCGTTTAGATGACCCCCACCTCCGCGCTCTTCGCTGCGGCTTAAGCTCCAGTTTACGTACGGTGAAGCGCCGACGATCACGCGAGTGATTGTCTATGCGGCCGAGGCACAATTGTTGATGTGTCGAATGTCGATCGTGGTGCTGCAAACCTCAAACTATGAGGTTTTTCACCGAAGGCCAACTACCTGGCTGGTATGTACTCTAGGTGATTGACACTAATGTCGGAGAATGGTTTCCCCGTCTTGATCATTGCCCGCTTTGCTGACCTTATATAACAATTCTCCTAAAGCTATCACCTCACTGCATGGCAACGCCCCCACCACCGAGCCAAAGGACCCTTTCCAAGAAAGCACAGACCAACCCCGACCACACCTCCCATCAGTAAGTCAGTAAGCCCAACAAGACATCACCGAACCTCCCCGATGATATCGATCGCGATGTCGATATCGATTTTCATGGTAAATCCCAGTCTGTGGATGTGTTTGATAAAGTTTCAAATACTTATTGCAACTGTGTCCACTAGACGGGATTCGCGGGTTCCGAATTCAAATAGTAAGTGCACTTATCATCAGTAATTCACCTGTGGCGGTCGGAGGCGGCGAGAAGTGCGGTCTCACCCCTCGTCTTCAGCTACTGCATCCCGGGGGAGCGCCTCCCTCGGTCGGCCCATAACAAAGGCTTGACTAGTCCGCCAGATGCGAGCGAGTGACCACCTATGCCTTGCCTGCATATTTTTATCTGCTGTACTCACCGCCTGACTAGACTAAAAACGCTCTCTAGCTGCGCCTGACCTTGGTACTGGAAAAGTGTAACGGTGCCACTGGTCATAGCTGCCGGGTCGCGAATAACTAAACATGAAATCGCGGGAGAGAGAGATAAAGAAAGGGATGGAGAGGAGAGGGAGAGAGTAAAGTAGAGTAGGTACTGACGGTCGGATATCGCGATCGCTTGCAACCTCCGTTAACGGCTGTTAAAAGTCGCCACCCAACCTGGTATGTAGACAGGTCCCTTTGGCGGGGATCAGGGTTTAGCTGGTCCCTGGCACTGGCAGGTGAGTAGCCCTAATTAACCTGGCTGGCAGCAGTGCGACAGACATACAGACAAGACAGCTGTATGTACAACACAGGCGAGCTAGCACCCCGCAATCGAGTGAGAACTCATGGCGAGCATTGCAGCTAGACAGACGGACGGCATTGGAGCCCAACCTCTTCCCCCATCCATCCCTTTCCAACGAGCGAACGCCTCTGCGGGCTGGGAGGAAATGGATGCCATGTGCATTGGTGCAAGCATTTCTCTACGGGCCGCCGCCGACTGGCTGCATGGGGCAGCCACCGGTGCGCCCAACAACAAATAAAGCCCACAAGAAGTGATATGACAATATGCAAAAAAAAGATCAGAATCTCCCCATTCAATTGACCTAAATGCCACCTGTATGTAACTACATGTACCTACTGCTTCCTTGTTCGCGACACTCTCCCGTGTGTACATATTCGTATACATAATCAAGTTAATAATTGACACGCCTTCTTTATTTCTTTATCGCTGCTGCCTGGGTATTCCCTAAACTATCATCCTAACTAAACTGAAAGTACAGCCAGTAACTACCATGTATTGCATGTAATCAGAAAATCGACAACCCATTTGTCCCTTGCATTGCATTCCCTAGTCTCCTCCTCCTCTGTAGTAGGCGCAAAGAGCGGCGAGAAGATAAAAAGATAAAAATGCGCCTGAACATGAAATAGGTATTAGATATCGGCCATTACCGAAACCATCCACTGTGTATACGGGCTCCCACAAAGAGTTGGTCATGCTGGAATCTGGGGGCGGGCGTATCCGAAATTTCCCTTCCCCTCTCTCCTTCCCCCCCTCCAAAAAAAAAAAAAAAAAAAAAAAAACCACAAGAAGTCCAATGGGGGAAAAAATAAAAAATAAAAATAAAAAAAACGCCCAACTCCTTCCTCCAAACCTCTCATTTCTTTTACAAAACGGTCACAATCTCGACATCTCCTTCCGTCCCATTGTCGTATGTGATCCAGTTTTCCTTCTGGAGCCTCTTCTTCCACCTCTCACCCTCTCCCCTTCCAGCAACGACGATAAATCTTCCGGTTGGTTCCCCATCCCATCGCGCATCCTCGCCATCCTCCCTGGATTCGACCGTGGTGTTGATGGATGTCTGAACTATCACCTCAATGCGGCGGTTTCCATCCGACATTGTTGGGCTTGGTGGCGCTGTCGAGGAGTTGGAGGCGGATGAGGAAGATGGTCGCGTGAGCTGTGGTGCCTCGATAATTGTCGAAACGCTTGATTTCTTGAGCGCAGTGTATGTCCACCTTCCGAAAGCCCAGTTCAAGATGTACCTCGGGGATGGTGAAAGCGGGGTCTCGAATGGAGGGGGTTCGTGAGACCTAAATGTGCCCTTAATTCTGTAAACTTCGTCCTTAGGCGCCGTCCTGAGGAATCTTTCCAGCTGTGCAACGTCAAGGTATTTGCCTGCGCCATCGATCTGGTAGGGCAGCGTGATCGACAACACCTCAACCTCCCTCGAATGCTTGTCATTGTGGACATCATGGTCATGGTCATTGCTGTTCGGGTGCAACAAAAGCTCCTTTGCCAGGCTGCTGTCAACCCCAAAGATGACGTCTTTTGACACGCGCCCCTTGTCGCTCTTCACGACCGGAGTCTCCTCGTTGACATCGCGGATCCGATCCATAACCTCATCCTCCCTTCGAGAATCGACGTTCTCCCATTTGTTGAGAACAATCAGGTCCGTGTACCGCGCTTGGAGCTTTGCCGTATATGATGTGTCGCAGTAGCCTGCCCAATTCTCGACATCGATGACGACAACCACGCCATCAAGGACAAACGCGCCGTTAGTTTCGGAGGCGATGCGATTGACCTCCTGGGGGAGTGTTAGCAGGGATTACCCAGATTCTGGGGGGAGCCGGGGGAGAGCGAACCATCGCAAGGGTGGCCGGGAAAGCACTCCCGGAGGTCTCAATGACTATGCGGTGGGGCTTAAAATCATCGCGCAGAGCAATTAGGGCTTCGCCGAGCTGTCCGACAAGATTGCAGCAGATACTAAAGTCGCTCGGTGTCAATTGCGATGGTCAATGATATCAAGTGTGGGGGGTGGGATGGGTTAGGGAGGGGAGGGAGGGGAGGGGCATCTCTAACCAGCCATTGAGCAATTCCGTAACTCCGGAGATTGATGCCTGCGAGGCAAGGCGAGAATCAATTTCGACATCGCCAAACTCGTTTTTGAGCAGGCAGAGGTTATATGATCCGGGTAGCTGGGGAAGTAGGGAGAGTAGCAGGGTTGTTTTGCCGGAACCCAAAAATCCAGTGATAATGGTAACGGGAATAGGAGGGGTAGCGTTAGTCATTGTGGAAGATATTGCTTGAGTTTGATGAGGTAGCAGTTGCAGTTGCAGTGGTAGTGGGGGGTAGATTGAGATGAAGAATACTGTTGAGCCGAGTGAGATGTGGAGAGAAGTTTGGTGTTTGATGAAAGTAAAGATGGCAACGAAGACGACGAAGAGGAATCTCAATGTCAAAGATGATCAACGAGAGAGAAAGATAATTGGATTTCAGCGAGAGGTGGGGGGGGGATGATGAGTGGATAAAGTAGTGAAAGAGAAGGAAGGAGAAGAAGGGAAGGAGAAGAAGAGGAGGAGGAGGAGGAAGAGAAAGGATGAGCAGGAAGAGAAAGGATGGACAACTAGAGAAGATGGAAAAGAAGAACAAGAGCAACAACCCCAACAACAACAACAACAACTGGATTAATTCGATAGGGATCAGATCAAAGAGGTCCCAAGCAGGGCCAAAGCGATCAGATCAGTGGAGCCCGTGTCCGGCAAAGTATAGCCAGCAGCAGCAGCAGCAGCAGCAGCAGCAGCAGACACAGCTATACCCTGAAAAAAAAGTCCCGATGTAGATGGGAGGACAGGCGTAGGAGTAACAAATGGGCAAATGAACAGTAGGCGAACAACAAGGAAAAAAAAAGCGAAGCCTGTGAATTAAGTGTGTGAGAGGGACAGAACGAGTGAGCGGGTGAGTTACTAGTGGGCAGCCAGACAGACAGACTAACTAACTAAAGGCGATGAATAATTAGAAGAGTGGGAGACGAGAAATACCTAACTAAAGGTGACAATAGACAGTTAGAGTGCAGCAGGCAGCAGATACACTTACACACATTCCTTCCCATCCGATACACAACCTAAACAGGATCTAGGCCAAGATGTCTCAAATATTTCGCAATTGTTAAAAATGGGTGCGACAAGCATCAATCAGAAGGAGAGAAAAAATGCGAAAGGATTAAAAAAAAAAAAAAAAAAAAAACGATTATCGCTGTTTCTAGCACATTACAGATACAAAGAGAGAGAAAGAGAGACAGAAAAAAAAAAAAAAAAAAAAAAAAAAGCAAGTCAATAGCACGGGACAGCCACTGGTCTTTTCACTACCATCACCCCCTCAATAATCCCGGACCACCGCACCCCCCTCCCCCCAAGAGAAAAAAAAAACCTCTTCTCCTGGCCATGGACCATATCCCCAACAGATAGACTCAAAAGTCCTCTGGAACCCTGCTTACTCGGTGAGTGGATGGATTGGGGGCGTGTTTGAATGCAGGGCGAGGGACACAGGAAAAGAGAGTAAGAGTAAGAGAGGGTCAAAAGAGATCGGCCACATCGGCATTTGCCGATCATTCTTCTGCAACCCCCGAATGGGAACTCGAGGCCCTCAATTTAATCCCCCGAAAAAGAGGCTCCACCGTTGCAACCTCACATCGAGTAAAACACTTACGAGTACTTACACCTGCAGACAATACCTGTACCCATGAGTAGGTACGAATTAATGACATCTAGAGCCCCCATGCAGCTACTCTACTCTCTACTATACTACCTCTCTCTCTACCTACAACGAACATCCTCGACTTGTAGATATATGGATATACGTACGGCCATGCCCTCAAGGACTACACATAATATGATAAAGCCTAGTACAGCATGTCCATCCACCGCACCTCGATCTCCCACCCCACTCGCCCCCCTCACGAACCGCAGGAGCGGAAGAAGTAATACAGTGGCCAAAAAAGAATAATAATACATGCTCCACACCTCCTATCCCGTTCGTGCCATAAGCACGCATCCACCGGTAAGATCGTGAGCTGTCCCGTTCCCGTTCCCGTATCCCGTCCTACGGGTCAGGTCAGGCTGTCTGAGCGGTGTATGTACCTATTCTATCTTCCCTCATCCTCCTCTGCTTTCGCAAAAATCATGTTCGACATATGCGTACTCTTCTACGGGGTTACCAGCTAGCTTCTCAGGCATATGTGGTGTCTATATGGTTACAGATGTCCACCCTGAATCTCCTCCTTCTGTTCCGGTCGAAAGTCCGAGAGTAAACTAGCTAGCTGGGGATATCGTATATTAGGTAAACTGGGGCAGGTATTGGGTATTGGGGGGAAGTTACGAGAAAATAATAATTTCAACTTTGCATGCGTTTAACCGGACGAGACCTGGTGAACCAATCATATGCGATATAGGCAGGTGCAGGTCACGTGGGACTGGCTCGTGAATATGTCTAGGGGTTTGAAAACGTACTGTCTGGATATTCAATGCAGCCCCTACCTAAATACTATCCATTAGATAACTACATGCAAAATGCTTGTCGTGAAGGTTGCAGTTTCGCAACGCCTCAAACATGAGATATGTACTAGTGCTGTAGGTAAATCGAGTAACGGGATTCTCCTTTTGATATACACATTCTACCTATTATTACAGGCCTCTAAGTTACAGCAAGAACAACCAATCAAACCCCCATTCTTCGGCTCTACCACTCTTGATTATCCGATTTCGTTTCGCCCCCGGATTCATTACCATTCAATCTCATCTATTAAAATGCAATTACTACCCCCATTTATATCCTCAAGTCTCGTATAAATCTTCCCCATTTACTCCTCAATCGCAAAGAAATCCTCCCTCCTAATCTTACTCCTATCACACATCCCCCTAAATATGCCACCTTCCTTCTCAAATAATGCCAATGGGGTGTCCATTTCAGCAATACGCCCGTCATCCATCACACAGACTCTATCGTATTTGATGATGGTTCTGCAAGAGAGAAAAAAGGATTACCGTTAGCCACAAAGTCCTATCAAGGGTTTTAGGTATGGGGTCCTGGGATGTGGATTTCCAAGACATTCGGCGCAATACATGGTTGAGGTGAAACAGCCTGTAGCAGTACCCAGTACCGTGGCACAAATAAAGTAGGGGTACACTTGTACTGAATGGGTATATAAATGCGGGTGAAACAAAAAACAAGTCCCGCAGACCACAGAGGGTGTAAATGGCCAAAAGCAAATAAAAATATAGGATTTTTCAAAAGGAGTGAAATTGGCATACCTCAGCCTATGCGCGATGCACAATAAAGTCCTCCCCTCGAATCCTTCCACAATCGTTTTCTGGATTTTCCTATCTGTCTCAATATCCACACTACTTGTGGCCTCGTCGCACACGATGATCCTGCTGCCCCTCACCAGTGCCCTTGCTAGCGCCATCAGCTGCCTCTGGCCCAAAGAGAAATTCATTCCCTCCTCCTCCACAATCCCGTCTAATGTGATTCTACCACCGCTGGTACCGTCGGCTAATTCTTCAACCAGATTGGACTGTCGGAGCGCACTCCAGAGCTCTTCATCTGTGCGTTCGCCAAACGGATCTAAATTACTCCTAACAGTCCCGCGGAAAAGCGTGGGATCCTGCGGGATAATCGCCAACTTGCTGCGGAGGTCATGGAGTCCGATTTTGGAGATATCGACACCGTCAATCATGATGCTTCCCTCGCTGAGCTCTACCAGGCGGAACAGTGCACTCATGATTGAGCTCTTCCCCGCACCAGTTCGGCCAACGATACCGATTCTTTCACCTCCCCTGACGTGCATGTCGAAACCCTTGAGGACGAGTGGCAGTCCATCTCTGTACCGCATCTTCACATCTCTCATTTCAATCTCTCCGTGCTCAGGCCATGCGGGGCGGATTGCACCTTTGTGTAGCTCGGCTTCTGACGGGAGGTAGTTCCCATAGTGATGAATACGCTCAGTGGCGTTCATGGCGTTTTCGACCTCTGCGAGCTGGCGAATCATCCATTGGAACATCATAACGATTTGGAGAATGTATGATAGTACCACCCCAGAGATACTAGGGTTGACATCGAATCGGGATGTTACAACGAGGATACTTGTTGTAAAGACAAGCAGGTTACCAACCACATCAAGGCGAAGGGATAACCAACGCTGATTGGCGAAGGTAACAAAGTATGCGGAGTTCATGCCATCAATAGCCTTGTCGATTTCGTGCTTGAAGCGCTCCTGGAGGCCATAGGCGCGGATGCTGGCGGTTCCCGAGAGGGCCTCGCCGAATTTGGCGTAAACAACGGAGCGGAGCACAGATTCATGGCGCTTTACTTCACGTGCAGAGGCGCGGTAGTAGGAAGAGGCGAATAGGAAGAACATGGCGAGGGGAACAAGGGCGATTACGAAGTAATGGAAGTAGACAATAATAAGGACGAAGACGGACAAAATTACTAAAAAAAAAAAATGAGTTAGCAAATAGACATAACATGTTTCGCCAAGGGCAACATACTAGCGATAGTAAAGAAATACATCCGAATGGCGTCTGTAAGATTGTTGTCCATAACGTCGACATCCTTTGAAAACCGGTTCACGATTCTACCGATAGGAGTCGTATCGAAAAATGACATTGGGGCTCGTAGTGTCTGCCTCATCGCAAGGTGCATAAGGACTCTGCTACTCTTCGTGCCGGCAATCGTTAAAGAAAATGAAAACAAAAACATGAGAAAGCTTTGAGCGACTCCCAATCCCGCAAATACACCAATCTGATCATTACCCTTGTTAGTAAGTGCTATCATTGGTCAGGGTTAGGGTTAATGTACTTACATAGGTTCCTCTTGACAGCCCATATTTACCGCTTGTCCAGTATCCAAGCCACATCGTAGTCATGATATTTGTTGCTTGCGAAAGGCAAAGAAGAAAGATAATAAGCGGGGCGACAAGAATACTTCCGGAGGCTCTGATATATGCCTCGTAGACTTTCCATGGAACACTACTAACATTACGCTCCTCGGCCTGCATCAATGCTTTCGGTTGCTGGGGGGTCTTCTTTTCCTTCTCGTCCACTTCTTCGATCTCTTCCGCCTCTTCATTTTCTCCATCCGCGGCTTTCTCCACTTGGTTCTCTGTCGCGATCTCGCCCATCATCTTCGCAAATGCTGGATTCGTCTCCATAAGCTTATCGTATGTACCAACAGCTTGAATCTCGCCATCTTCCATCCAGATAATCCTGTCAACCTTGTTGATAACATGTAACTGATGTGTCGCCAAAATCCTACATTTGTTGTTGAGGAGCCCGCAAATTGCTTTGTCGAAGAGATGCTTTCCGACATGCGCATCAACCGCCGACAATGGATCATCAAGCAACACGATATCAGCATTGAAGTAAATGGCTCTTGCAATGTTCAGCCGTTGTTTCTGCCCGCCAGACACCGTAATTCCGCGTTCTCCGATTTCCGTAGCGTCGCCATTGGGCAGCATGTCGAGATCCTGCTGCAATGCGCATGCCTCAACAACTTGTTGATACCAGGCCTCGTCGAAATCGCGGCCGAAGAGAATATTATCTTTGACAGAGGCGTTTTGAATCCAGGCGTATTGCGGACAATATGCAACTGTTGCTCCGCGCCTGATGACTCCACTGGTCTTCCTCATATCTCCTGCGAGGGCGGCAAGTAATGATGTCTTCCCACTTCCAACACCCCCGACAATAGCTACAAGTTCATTACGGCCAACTTGGAGATCAACATTTTTGAGTTTAAACGGTTCCAACGTACCAGAACTGGACAACGACGCTGTTTCCGGGTGTGCTTCACGCTCCTTGTCTTTTGCAGCTTCTTCTTTTTTATCTTGTTTCCGTTGTTTCCGATCTATTCTCCGTTGGGCTTTTGTTCTCTCGCCTTGAAATTTCTCCATCTCGTTCATGGATTTCTCCCACGTGAAGTCACCGCCCGAGATCTCAATTGCGTGCGTCGAGTTATTGTCGATCTCCGCTTCATCTTTGATCTCCTCGGCGAGGAGATATTCTTGGAGTCGCTGCAACGAAACCCATGCATCGATGGCCTGAGCAATGATCATTGGTAGCAAATTTAACGGCATTCTCAGCCCGTTGAAAAGTGCCAACGAAGAGAAGATAGAGGCAGGATCAAGCGAGTTGTCAGTGAGCGAATAGGTGATGAACGCCAACATACTAGCAAAAATAGGTAGTGATAATCCTACAGCTGTAACACCACTTCGAATACCAAGTAAAAACTGAATTGCGTTGATTTCACGACGACGAAGCTCTTCGAGACGTGATAGGAATGATTTCTCCCAGCCAAAGTACTTGACGAAACGAACACCCATTAGAATTTCCTGCGTTAGGGCTACTCGTTTATCCGTGATCTTTGTCATTTTGCGGCGCCGCTTGGCAAGGGTCTTGACAACCATGGAGAGGATGGGAACCCCGCAGCAGAGAAGGGCAAACCCGGCAAGTGCTGAATATGACAAATTGATGATAAGGAGAACGAGCGTGATGATAATTTGGATAGGTGAAGTCCACATAATGTGAAACCACGCAGCGCATTGATCGATTCTGTATGTATCCGTACTCATCAAATTCATAACCTTTCCATTAGACCAACCAATCTCATCATCACGGGTCTTCTCCTTCTTCATTGCCTTGAGCTCCTTTGCAGTCGGGGTTACGACCGGCTTGCTCGGGTCAATGCCACCAGCACGAGCTCGACCGGAGATTCTGAGAGACTTTGAATAGACCATCGCAATTATTCCTGCACGAGCTTGACCGCCAACAATCATACTGTGATACATGAACTGGTTCACGGAAAGTGAGGCAACACATTGCATAAGTGCGATACCGAAAGCGAGGCCGACACCTTTTCCGATGTGGGGCCCAGCTGTTCCATTTTCTTTAGCGACATAAGCATCTACGGCAAAGCGAATGAGATATCTATGTCAAAGTTAGAATATACGTTTCTTAAGTCTCGGGATAATGACTTACTTTAGGACAAACGGTGCAAGAACTAAGATGATATCTGCTATCATCCTACAAACTCCGGCAAACCAAAACTCCCGCCTGAAGACATCGTTGAGGGACCAGAGGAGAGGGTATTTGTCACCTCTCTCCCGTCGTTTGTTGAATGAAGCCGTAAGTTTCTCTGTAAGTATCGCTGATGACCTATCCGGCGCAACATGTGGGATATCCATAGGCTCAAGAGGTCGTAGATATCCAACCTAAACACCAACGTCAGCGACCACTAAAACAAAATTTCAATTCGAAGCAGAGGTCAGACCTTCATCAACGGCCCAATCCAGCTTAAGGTAAGTTTACTGAAGAAGCCGGCAGCTGCTTCCCTGCTCACACTCTGCTTCTCTGGCACCGGAGGTACTTTTTGCCATCGCAGCGGGTTCAACTGCCTTTTCTTTCTCCACGCGCTGTCCTTCTTCGCCGCACCGGCGCCCTCTATGTCATCCGCCGACGCGGGTGGAAGCCCAGCTACTTCCTTTTCATATGCATTTTTGCTCCATTCGTTGGAAGAATTCATAGAAGAGCCATCGGGGGATCTGGTGGTTCCCGCGACATGAGCCTCTTTATTTTCTGGTGGTGGGATGTTAAAAGTGTTACCGGCAGAAGTAAGAGTATTGTCAGCCGGGGGAGCCACAGCTTCCGCGTGTGAAGTAGGTAACGACGCCAGTTTGTCGATTTTCACTGGTAGTGATCCGAAGCCGGAGGTCGGAGTATGTTGGTCCCGAAGAGCTTAAACAAGTGAGGCGAATCCAAAATTTATCATGAAAAAGCGACAAAGTTACACTCTAGTGTCCGCGGTGATGAGGGGCAAGAGGACGGCTAGAATTGATGTCGAGGAGGACAGTTTATTTTTTCCTATCGACGTTGGTGGCGCCCCCGATGTTTTTATCTTGGCTATGATGATATAAACTCTCTTGGTCTAAGGCGAGACAAGACTCAGATCTGCCTCGGCTAGCTTGCCAGGATCTGTATTTCTTTGCTATGTAAGCTTTTTGGCGGTATCGGGCAAGGATTTGGCCGCTTGCTATCGGCCGATAAAGGAAAAATGAATATTTTTATTTTGTTTGGCTTGTATGTGTATCCTATTCGTTGAAGTTTTGTGTCAGGCCCTCGCTCGGTGAATTAGAATTACCCTTGCCAGCCAGTAGCGTAGCTGGGGTGGTAGTTAATCAATTGTGACGAATTGTACGCACCTGCTAGTAGAGACGTAACCTTGATATGTTGACGATGCAAATACGGTACTGTATCCTGATACCTTTCTGAATCCCTTATGACTCAAATGCACGATCTGCTGAATCCCTTTGAAGTCCGCTGGCCTTGACTCACTAGCTGATAGAGCAATTAACTGGTGGAGAAGGACGGCTCTTTAAAGAATATCCAACACGTCCAGGATTGACTCGAAATCTATAAAACAGACAGGCAGATCCTAGTGCATGACCGCCCCCCTCCCTCGAATAAGGCTACATGGGATCCAAATGAAGAGTTCATACAACCACTGAGCATGATGGTTGAACCGTCGTCCTTCTCGATCATTCCCAGTGCACCGGATAACACGGCAACACAATGGAATGCCAAGTTAAGTTGTTGCTTGCTTGCATCTTGAAGAAGGGGGCACGGAGTCCGGACAAAACACTCCGGGAGAGCGAGTGGCTTGAACCGAACGACATGGCTGGCTGGTGTGCGGTACTCGCTCTCGCTCTCGCTATGACCGCTGTTCGATGAGGTGAACAAAATTGATTCCGGTACATACATGTAGTTATGTATGTACACACTCCGTCATGTTGGAAAGTAAAGCGTTGGGCTGGGCTTGGAAGATTCGTTGATTCGGCATTCTAGCGAATAGATGTAAGCTTATTTCATTAGATTGGTTCGTGGGCCTGCACTTTGAACGTTTTGAGTAGATCTTTTTACACTTTTTGAGTATTTTACTCTTGGTACTGCATGTACTACAAGAGTGCAGATATTGTGACGAGATTAATCTTTTTGCCTACTTTACGAGTCCTCATAAATGACACTTGGCAGGGAATAAACGTACGGAAGCGCGGATATGCAGTGGTGCCGTGAGTGCTCTTTGTGGCCAATAAATAGAGCAGGTCCATTCGGCCTGCGAGCATCGGATCTGAGCCGAGTTTCGCCAGCATAAGACTTGGTTCAGTCCGTGGAGTTTCACTGATTAAGTATGTACCGCTGCTTATCTCCGCAATTCCAACTAGGTGGTGGACGGAGGGGCAAATGGGGGGTTACAAGTGCACGTAGGTTGAGGTTGCGGAATTCGCAATGACAATGTCAGGGTGTTGGAAAGACTTGTAGAGGTCGTGGGTGCAGGAAAAAGAAAAGACCCGATGTAACGGCACTGGATCAATGGATATGACCGATCGAGGCTTGGTATCCGAACCCCGGGATTTGTAGAGTACCGCAACGAAAGTGACAGGTTACTCGCGACCAGCAACAAGAACCCGAATATGCAGCTGCAAGTCTTTGACTTCTACTCCAATGGAAATTGTAGATTAGGACGTGCATTTTCGGGTTCTTGTTGCTGGTCGCGAGTATGTACAGTATTCACCGCATTTTGAACATCATGATGAGCCGGCATTTCGGAATAACGAGATGTCACACAGCAACTGAGAGATAGTTTATTGATAAAGCCGAGAAGTCTATGCATTTTTCACAATCTAGAACTATTACACCCGCCAAAAGCTATTCTCCGAGTAGAGAGATATGTACACACCACCGTGCGACTATAATTATGAAAATGACATGTGAATTTCAATATGTATATCCTGATATTCACGGCGGTAAATGCAAAAACAATAACAATTCGTGGATATTGAAGTTCAAGCGTTGTATTTGCCCCAATACATGAATGCCGATCGTCCCGATAATTGATGGGTTCATAGATTTCGGGTGCGGATAGAAAAAATCGGCCAATGACTTCTGATTATGAATGTAGCTGAATTTCATTGCTTTACACTGCCCATGGATCAAGTACCTTAGGCATCCAATATGATTCTCTACACCGAAATATGTGGCTATCCGGCTTCGAAAAAGATCAAGCTGAACCGGTCTGTATCACGAGTCGTTGCGCGTCGCCACATCATATGTTGACCAGCTCACACCGCTAAACTGCCATTGACTGCAATCTCTGACTCGAAAGAATTAGGATTTTTCTAGATTGTGGGGGCCTTTAATTAGATTGAGTAGATGAAGTACTTTGATTCCGGTTATAAGAAGATGTATATACGATCGGTTTTAGAGGTTAATTCCGTGAATAATGTGAGTGAGAGCTCATGACTGATGCTGGATGATGTAATCCAGGTAGTTATGGGCTTGTTTCTTGTGTCATAACCCTAAACTCGTGCTTTGTGCGAAGTAAGTACATGCATGTACTCCACCTATCCTCCACTTGGCACTGAGGACCACAGCTCATGTCTTTAACAGACTATCCTTCTCATCTGCTAAATAATCGTGAAAACTCAGCAGAGCAGATTAACACGCAGTTTGGATACAGACATCCAGCCATTTATAATTCATTGAGGTACGTAGCGTACCCCAATCCATCATATCATGCGCAACATTCCAGTGCTGCCTCAATCTTACTTATGCTGACTAGTACCTGTATAGGACCTTCCGTTAATCATTTCACATGTCACAGTTCAGCTAAAGCGTGCACAACGCCTTTTATTGTATAATAATTGCGGAGAGCCCATGGATTCTTGCCAACTATGTCTATTTAAATTGCGGAACGCAAGTACTCGATCGATCGACCTATGAAGAATTCATGTCCAATATATACGGGGCATCTTGGACACGCGTTGATTGATCGGGGATCCCTTACCTCTGAGTATATCTCCACCTCCAGAAGGACAGGCTTGGCAACACTGAGGACTCTGCAAGGCACGAGTCTATGAAGATTGTTCCTTGCATAACGGACGACGATCACCAACTCCCATAAGGGAATTCACATTCTTTACATAGATTTGTCATAGGTCTCCCTTACTATTCCAGAGAAACATACCGAATGAAAACAACACATGCCGTGGTTTTCAGAACCCATAAATGTCGCGCTATTCCGCACATCCTCTGTTGCAATCTCCTCTCATCCATTCGAACAGGCACTGGCAATTGCATTCTCTTTTAGTTTTTCTTCATAGTCACTCTTTACATTTGCTCTGCAATAACTACACTCACTTATTACTCCAGAATCCTCCTCTCGATTCAAGATGCATTCTTCAATCATTACCATTCTCGCGGTATTAACTGCTGCCGTCACCGTCACTGCCACCGCTGCAGAACCCGAAGTGGGTTATCCTTATAGCGAGGAGGACTATGACTACGGCTACGGGCTCCCATATGCACCCCCGCGTACTGTAACCTCCCCCGGCAAAACTGTCACCCATGAGGCCACTAGAACTGCCTACTACCCAACCACAGTGCCAGTGCCAACCTACTACCCAACCAGTGTCCCATACACTACCAGCATCCCGTACACCACCAGCGTCCCATATACCACCAGCGTCCCGTACACCACGAGTGTCCCATACACTGTAAACTACACCAACACTTACAGCTACAGTTCATTGCCTTACACTGCGTGCTACACCACGGTCTACGATGCGATCTGTAAGACCGGGATGTGTCACAGCACATACACAGTCACAGAGCACTGCGCAACAGCCTGCCCGACATACCGCCCAACTACGTCTATTCCGAAGGGCTTCACGACCACTGTGACAGTGTGCAAACACTGTGGGCCACAGCCGACCACTGTGACGCTTACTTACTGCCCTACCACTTACCCCACAGTATCGCCGAGCTACACGACAACCCCATCGTACACGACTATGACACACGTGCCGACTCATACTCCATGCTACAACTGCACTTACCACACAAGCATGACGATGACTTCGTCATACACTCGCCCAACTGCGAACACGACTACTCCATACGCAACACCATCGCAGCCAATGTTTACTGGTGGAGCTGCGGTCGTGGGTGTCAATGGTGCAGCAGCTGGTCTTATGGCGTTGGCCGCTTTCTTCTTGTAGGTGTGTATCTTGGGGGGATTAGTATACTAGTGGTGACAGGGGCTAGAAGAGAAGAGGACTGCCTATTTTCGTTTTAATTTCTTTTTCCCCTTCTTTTTATAAAGTACATGTGTCAGATGTTTTCATCATATTTTTGTTGGTGCTGTCCGGATTTTCACGGGCATGGTCCAAGCTTATAATTTGTTTCTCTTCTTGCTAGTGAGTTGCGTGCTCAGCAGTAATTAAATGCAGATAATAATATAAGGGCACGCCGCCAAGCGGATGAAGATTGGACATGGCGTTTCGCTTATTCCATCCTCGTCCTCGTTATATCACTCATAGCTAGTTTCTAGGATGTATAATATGGTCCTGAAATTAACTTTAGTAGGATGTTGTAGGTATCCTGTGGTGTACTAGTAGTGCCAGTGAGCTCAATGGGCGCCGATAGCACTGTTCATAAAATGGTGATTACTTATTCTTTTGAGTCACTATTCATGAGATATCACTCGAATATCAAACTCTGCAGAACCACAGGATCTATCGTTGAAATTGCAAGATACGAGTGATCAGTTGTACTAATCTAGTCAATCCAGTTGTGTTCCGAATTAACATACAAGTGCATACCACCGCTCAAGTCGCTAACCCAAGAAGTAGTGCGGGTTTCCACAAGTAAGCGAACATTGAGGTGGTAACCATACAAACCACCTAACAACATCAAAATTTCAAATTCGCCCTCTCGAACTGACATTTTAGCTGTAGATACTATCACTACCGGAGAATCCATATCTAAGATTCCTTTGCTCCATCTCCTTGTGGTTGTGGAGAAATACGCTTTTGAAGTTGCATTCCCATACAAATTTTGGTTGCAACGTGAATGTACGCTTACTTGTGGAAACCCATAATACATTCAAGAATCAAGAATCAAGAATGATGGACAGTCTACTACCTTCAGTACCGCTAGATAGGGGGGATGAAAATTTCTTCAAGTTAACCATCAGCATCATCTTGATACCACAACATCCGTTAAAAGGTCACTTTCCGCCAACAACTGAGAACCTCATCACACACCTACAATCACCACATCATCACTACAACCACAGCATCTCTACCAAAAAACTTCTAACCACTAACTACCACCAAAAACATCACAATGTCGCCCGTCGAGATCCTCCAAAAAGAGCTCCGAAAGCTCTATCACAAGCTCCACACCTGCCGCGAAGAGCACGCCAGACTTTGCGCCATCGTCCCCGGTGATCACCTCAGCCTCGAAGCTGCCGCGCTATTTAGGCCGGGCACCATTGCGCGCCCAGAGGAATGGAGGAGATTTAAGGCGGACCGGAAGAAATATGAAGAATGGGCAAGTGAGTATGAACGCACTATTGCGGCGGTTGAGGCGTTGATTCGTGAGTTGAGCGCGGTGCCGCGACATGTGAGGTGGGATACGACGGTGACTGAGTATGATTATTAAGCTAGTGCCGGATTTGGTATTAACCAACTACATGTTTGCGACAGTTTGAGGGTGCCGGTGGTGCAAGAGGGAAAGGAGATTAGAGCCTTATGTTTGACCGTTTATGAAAATTAAGTAATGAGAAAGAAATGGCGGAATAGCTTGACTAGGCGTGATGAAGCACGAGTGATAAATCATGAAGGAGATCGTCCCAGCGGTCATTCATACAACTTTTGAAGTCATCCGGCTCCAGTGGCTGTAAAAGCACATAACTACAAAGATGAAAATCTAACAAAATAACGATTCAGAACCAAGTAATTTTGATTTGTAGTAGCCCCCATGCCAGTAAGACTGAAATTCTTCTTATTTTTGGGTTTTTGGTAAATCCTCAAGATATATTACGGACGCCCATGTCTACAGAATAATTGATCCACTTCTCAATAGTCTTTATTACGATTGCCCTTCTAATATGTACAGCCTCCTCTTACTGATGTTGATTTCATATATGGTATTTTATTAATTTGTTTCTTCATCAATTGTATCCATGAAGCTGGCAATACCCAACCGTTGCCTTGTCTAAATAGAATAGTCAGGTATCTCTGTCATCACGAAAGGTTTCTATTGGCTGGTTAGTTACCTCCCATCTCCGGCGGGCTACAGCTGTCGATAGAGAAAGAATTGGGTGCATTAAGGGAGACGACATGTATGTATGTTTTCCAAAGTCATCAAACCGTGAGTTCTGTCGTGATCATGATATACAGCCACTCTGCAAAAGTCTTCGTGATTCCGATTTCGCAGTGAGGCATTTCTTCATATGTAACCGTGGCGGACCATCAAAACCCCTCAACAGGAGGCTTTCCCAGTGACCAATGGCGCCCAAAATCAATGAAGAAGGAGACTAATGATCCACTTTCTTTTGTATATAGTCACGAACTATATTATATATTTTTCGTTGTTTTGAATCCAAACATTAATAACATCAACTTCACGGGCGCGCCACACTGCGCACTGACATTAAAACCAAATCACGAACACTTTTTCAGAGTGGCTGTACATACATTATAATAGCCCCTCTGACCAGTGCTATAATTTTCGTACTTTCCATCAATAGTTCTTCTCTCTTTCGAAACTAACACCCCCACGCGAGCAAGGAATCGTTTTATTTCGAACCTTGCATGTATAGAGCTGTAGGTTCAATTCGAACCCTAAATTTGATATCGGAAGTTCCTCGAATTACTGATGTTTAATTTTATATGCGGCCGGAGGCCGCTCCTCACTAGTTAAGTATATACACCGCCCTAAATATTTCTCTTAATATCTGTTGGGCCCTCTCAACGAACGCCTCAATTCTGCGGACTCGGTCACACTCTGCTCTCACCTGTTAGCGTATTTCTAACGTCCCCGTGATACCGTTTTCTATGCGTACTTTTACTTACATAATTAATTCATTATCCGTATGACATCGTTCTTACTTAATCCTATGCAAAACTTCAGAGAAATGGGTTAGCCTCTAAAAGAACATAAAAGAGCACATAGCGGGCTAGACAACGGTACCTACCCTATCGAAGGTAACATTTCCCGAAGTGATGTTCCAGGTAACAGGCAGCAACCACACTAACCTATAACGGACGTCAGTGTTTTTTCTATCTTTTCCAAACAGTCTCAGAGCTAGAGAGTAGTGGACAATACCAACTTCTTCATCTTGGCTGTCCGCCTTCTCAAAACGAGAACTAACAGATAAAAATATGAGGGGATTATGTCGTTAATGGCTATGTTTGCTTCGGAGATCGTGCAAAATTGTACGAGCTGTAGGTTTCGGGAAGCTTGAACCCCAAACTATGAATTCCCCTTGTTCTTGAAACCTCGAGAGTACTTTCACGATTCAAAAAGGCCTCTGAGGACTCCCCCATGAAGGAAAAAAAAATCCGGTGACTCCCTTATGAGGGTGACTAATGATTGAATTCCCGAATGAACCGCTGAGGTTCGGGAGGGGAAGGAGGAGTAGAGTGGCAGTGAGAATTATCTTGGTACTTACGGCCGATGGTAATATCGTAGTCTACGCCTTGGCCCTTTGGGATCTCTAAAACATCATTAATCCGGAACCGGTGCGGATAAGACCTTCGAGACTCTCTTATAAATGGGAAGAACCCTAAATCCCTTATGAATGACAGAGACCCTAACAATTCTCTTATAAATAATACAACATCTAGAGTTAGGAAAAATAGGATTATACCTTCAAGGGGTGGTGGCTATCTTTTGCTCGAAAATGATGCAAAATGGGTACCTTGCAGGGCTTCGGGAAACATGTCGATATGTGAAAATCGAAGCTCCTCGCCAGTTCGGGAATAAGAAAAATTGTGAGGGCAGCGGTTGAGGAAGGTTAAGAGGGGAGCTCCCATAAAGATCACGCTCTTTGATACCAGTAGAAGCTGTGGTCAAACTTGAGTTTGCTCCTTAAAAAAATCAGTTAAATTCATAAGCCATAGACCAAAATTTTCCTACAAACTATCATGGAGATCATATTGTTTCCTCGTGTATCTGTGCTGATGCTGGGGGGAGGGGATGTTCATATTCACCTGTAATTACAGACAAGCTCTTAACCGTGAAACTCTGTCTACTACTTAAGCTAAGAGCTGGTATCCCAACAGGCAGACGCCCAGAACCTATGGGGCTGTGGGCCCGATGATGTCTATAGGGAGAGGATGAAAGATGAATGCTCGAGTCTCCAACCGGTACTGTTGGCCTAGTGATTATCGAGCAGGAACTGGCTAGTCCCGAATTTTGCCTTTGTACGCTGTCTTTTTCTAAGACAGAGGCAGTACAATTGCCCTAAAAGAGATTGGCCAATCGCAGACTCCAGGAAAAGGGGTAGGAGATATGATGATTAGATGGAAAGGATTGGGTTGAAGATGAACCTACGATGCGAGTACATGAAGAGAAGGATGAGAATATGCAGATAATGAATGAATAAACCCAGAGTTACATGTAGTAACTAAGGTTGCTTAGTTGGCATGCTCTATGACAAAATGCACTAATCCAAAAGTTGTGTACCCTTATTATTGACGATATGTACGCTAAGTATTCAAGCGACCCGGTGCTGTTACTTTCATTCTAAGCGGAGCAGATTTCATTCAGGCATTGGTAAAGGCCGCGACGTTTCTTGGCAGTACGTGGTGAAAAACCACATCCCTATGCTACTTAAATCTATCTATCAATCAATCAAGCAATCAATCAATCAACCAATCAACCAATCAAGCAATCAATCAATCAATCAATCAATACATGTAATCATCAATCAATAATCAATAATCATCAACCAGCCCTATGCTACGACTGTCTGACGGGCTTTAATCAGCTCCATTGGTGCCTTGTACACGAGTAATAGCAAGTTCAAGTACATGTGTCTTGTTTTCATATTACTTACAAAATACTATTTGGGGGTTTGGTTCACGAGATATCACTCGACCCATGAAGAACTGTCGGTATCAACCCCAGCGGCATTATATCATCTGCCATGGTATGTACTAGAGACTTGCGAAATTTGGAGTAGCTGAAAGTGTAGATGGGGAACCTCGATATTGCCTGTGGCTAAGCCATGGCCAAGCAACAATAGGTTTGGCGGCTACAGATGCCGATCCGACAAAAGATCAATTACAAATTCTCTTCTTTCAGCCTAGGATACGCGGTCCCAGGCTGTGAGGTAGAAGCACATTTCTAGAGCACATATACAGGTAGATGTAGATTGCAGGTTCTTGGATTAATTATGCGAGAGGTATGACTCACTACTTTTCGGTTCATCTGGAATAATTGAGTTCCGTCATTTGGGGGTTATTGCAATCAACTTATTGCACGGCCAGCCGTGATTTAATATGCGAGAGCTTAGCGAACCAGGCCCTAATGTATGGCATAATCCGTTATCCCCTTTCCTCCAATGACCAAAGATCTAGGTAGGTAGAATCGCTCATGACCATGAATAAGTTCTAGGAACGCTGGGGGGATGTATTTTCTAAGTATCTAGCAGTTAGTATAAGCTGCTGGTAGAGTTGATATTCGTCTATGAACAGATCGCACGTCCTGTTATATCCTGTTTCCTATGAAATCCATGTCGCCCCAGATGTGTAAAATTCGGTATAACGGAAGGTAGGACGAAAACATGCATGAGTTGGTGGTCGCAATAATAATGATCACTCTCTCATTTCCCAAGTAGGAGGGAGTCACCCAAAGTTAAGCTCGAAAAGGTGTCAACGGCTATATCGGCAGCTTGTACCTTGCACTCGCCGAAAAAGCACATTTTTGGGCTCGGTTGACATGGCAGGCAGGAGTCGAACGAAGCCTTCGCTTGCACGGTAAGAACTCAAATCATGAAGACAGCGGCGAAATTAATCCATCAGATGTTAACTTACTTGCCGCGAACACCACAGAGAGCAGAGCCTCAACTGGTAATCTCCTTCGAACCTTTGTCAGCCAACATCTCTACTCCACCTTCACTGTAACCGACCAATTGCAAGCATGTAACGCGTTATGTCACTTATGTGTTAGAGTAGGGTACTCCACTCCAATTGGCGAATATTATGCACCATGGGAACTCCAAGGGCCGCTCTCACACCCGAAGCACAGCCCGTTCGAAGCGAAGGTTTATTTTAATCCGCGAACCCCAAACCAGTTAAACCTGTCGGATTGAAACCTCAATAGCGTCAAGACACCGAAAATAATAAGGCTAATCTCTATCTGACATCTTGGGATGCGATAAGTGTCTTATGGGGAAAAGCTTAAGTGAGGGCACAAAGGGCTGCAGAGTTCAAGCGCTACATCTCGTCTACATCCAGGTATCAAACATCAATCCGTTCTAGCAGAAAACGATATGCGCGATACATCTTACCTAACCTAGGTGGTTGGGAGTGTGATTCTTCTGCAACGCGTAAACCTGAAGCAAGACTAATACTACTCTGGCGTAGTAAGTAAAATGCACCTCTTCATGGGTTACAAATTAGGAATCTCATGTTTCATGCCTGATATAACCTACTAATAAGTTGTCAGGATGTATTGACCATGAAGAAAAAACCCCACAAACCTGCTGTACCGGTTGATCTTGAGGGGGCTGGGGCCTAAAGGATATTTTTATCGACATTTACAGAGTATATCTGCACCCAGCACCGAAGAACCTGCTTCTGAAAAGAGATTTTATTGGATATGGGCATGCATACGGTATAAGAGAGGGGGTGGACTCCCGGTGTCCAGTTATAATTACACCAAGTACATCACGTATACATATCGTATCGATCCTCAAACAAATCCGCTGATCGTTACCCACCTCATCATAGGATAGCTTCCATGCAGGAGCGGTGTGCCTTGATGGCAAGGATACAGGAATATAGGGGCCCGAAGTAGCGGTATATCATCACAGCCCCTCGCTCGCTCGCTCGCACCATGTTTTTCCTCTGAGGATTTCCCCTACAGCTTTTTGGATACCACTATCCTATCCGGCCAGCTTAGTCCCGGGTAAAATTTGCCGTATAATAATAATAATCGGTCCGCACGTACTACTGGCCGCCGCTTTATATTCTTACCATTGACTGGCCCATCAATAGCAATAATAAGCCCGTCTCTCCCAAGCGCTTTTGTTCACGGTTCACCCGCCTCTCACAACAGTATCGATGTCGCATTACGCCCAGAACGGAGAGGGGATGGAGGTCGATACGACAAAGGCCGGTCTTGGTCGATCGCCAAGTGTCAACCAGAAGATTCACTATGTTGGCGGCGAAAATGCACCAGAGGTGGTGCCTCAAATGGAGCAGCAGCATGGAATGTATCAGGAGGGGGTTTATGAGAACGCCTCAGCGCCGTCGTATGGGCAAGAACAGGTGGAGAAGAGTGGGAAGGGGGGCACAATTTGTGGAATGCGGAAGAAATTGTTTTGGATACTACTAGGAGTACTGGCGTTGGTGGTTATAGTGGTGGTGGTGGTGGTCGCGGTAGTGGTGACGAAGAATAACTCAAACTCGAATGACGGGTCAACCTCGTCGGGATCATCATTGGGATCAGGGTAGGCATATATATATTATAAATGCGTAATGCGATCTATTCTATATACTGACATAAATACTTATAGATCTGGCACATCAACCGCAACATCTAGTGGAAGTTCATCTTCAGCAACAGCAACAGCAGCAGGCGACATTATATCAAATGGGTCCGAATTCGCGGCAATAAAATCCGGAAACTCAATGCAATATTTCTACCAAACCAACAATGGAAGTGTCTTCTATGAAGTCCAGACGGGAGAAAGGATCACTAGTGGGCCTAGTATCGTGCCTGGACTTACGGGGGCCAAGAGCGGGACACCGTTGGCGACAGTCAGCTGGGATGATGGAGCTCAGGTATGTGAATTTAAAATCTATATATAGATTATACAAGTACGGCTTTGCTGATTCTCGAGAATATGCACAGATCCGACTATACTATCTCAACAGC
The DNA here is from genome assembly GCA_024713935.1 of Morchella eximia. Taxonomy (NCBI): domain Eukaryota; kingdom Fungi; phylum Ascomycota; class Pezizomycetes; order Pezizales; family Morchellaceae; genus Morchella; species Morchella eximia. The sequence continues at coordinate 1,380,159 of JAMGZG010000020.1, forward strand.
GACAATGAAATTCAGGAACATGCATACGACAACAGCACTGGCTGGTCTATTGGTTCCCTGTCAGGAGAGGGTATTCGTGCTGTCGACACCAGTCGGCTCGCAGCGATAAAGTACGGCGACAACCTTGAGATTAGACTTTATTTCCAGGTCTCTGGAGGAGTAATCCAAGAGTACACCTGGAACGGAAGCTGGTCAATATCACAATCTCTACAAGTCGGAATCACTGGAACGGGCCTGGCAGCACTGTATTATCCGAGCAATAATATTAGAGTTTACTACCAAACGAACGAGACGAGTAAGGTAATTCACGAAATATCATACGGATGGCCGGATTTAACGGGATGGAGTGAAAGTAAGGCCCCCCCCCCCCCAATTGAAAAATGAGATATTGCACGCGTACTGATATCTCCTCCGTTTAGCTGGTTTTGCACTTGACAGAAATGTAGTTGCGACGGTAGGGAGCATAGCGGCTGTTTCATGGGGCGACACGTCCGATTGGCAGATGCGCGTGTTTTACCACCCTCTCGATTCACCAAGCTCGATAGCGACTTGGGCATGGAAGAATACGACGTGGGTAGGCCCCAAAACTATAGTTTCAGATACGACAATCAACAATGGGTCAATAAGCGCAATGAGCCCAGCGGTCAACCAGTACAGGATTGTGTACCAGGATTCATCCAACTCATCCACGGATTTGCTTGTTCAAGAGTGATTTATATAATGGGAGTTGGGGTCAAGGGCCCCTCGCGGGCCAATTTTCAGTACATACATTCCTTCATCAGAGACGTTTTCTTTTGGCGCTGGATCTTTTATACGATTATTATTATTCTTTCTTTTGCCATCTTAATTTATGAGGACGAGAACGGACACCCTGGAGGTTGTGAACTATGTATACCATGCCTATTTGTTCAAGGGGAATCTATGTGAAAAATGTACGCAGGGGCTCGTTTGTCCATGTGGCTGTGAGCTCGATATGTCTACTAGATAGGTAGCCTTCGCTTTATTTAGAAGTTCCGCATAAACTTTGGAACCTTCTTAGTTTCATAAATGCGCGCATATTTCAAATTTTATCGTGTGTACCACCTTACTCTAGGTATAAGAGAGGATTTGAAAACCCGAGCTTCCCCGAGTCCCCCGTCCCCGTCCCGGTCTCCCATGAAGCTGGAGGAGCGAGAAAGACGAAGCCAAAAGTCACTATATCTACAGAGAAACCCCCTTGCGCTCTGCAGCCGCACCCTCGCGAAAGGCATCTACGTATGCAGCAAATATAATTAAGCCTCTGCCATCAACGGGCTCGAAAGATTCGACAGTCTGCATTGAAGAATGCATCGGTGGTGGGATAGCCGCGGGGTTCGGGGATGGGGGTGGCATTGTGGGCTTGCGAGGCGAGAGCATCAAGAGTACCAGGCTTGGGGGGTTGGGGGTGGGGTCTCGGTTGTGTACTAGGGCTTGATAGTACTTTCCGGTACCAAGACACCTACATGTACCTACTTTATGTTGATCTGAGTACATATAGGGTTTTCATGAGGACTTGTGCCGACCTGCGCGCTGCTCTGTAGCGGCCAAGAAACAAGGTTTAACAGGTGCCTGAACTAAACTGCTTTCTGTTCGTAGTGTCGTGCCCTGTTTGCCAACGTTTTCATCGCGATTGACAAATATTTGGTTACATGCGCACGCCACAATTCAAAAAATTACATGGCGCTAGCTGTCTCAGATCGAGGATTGGGCGGATTGTGTCGTCGGGGTTCAGTGTGGGACGCTCCGGGAGCAATTAACCTTCAGCGATTACATACTAAATTTGAACATCACAAGTGCGAGGACAGATTAATTAAATACAAAGATACGGTATCTTTGTTAACTTGGGATGGTCGCGTATCCCGAGCTTAATACGTGCACACAGGATAAAAGCTAGAGTCACAAAACACTTGACGACACAACTTGGAAACAGGACAGAACCGCTTCTAAAAATCACACCTACTTAAAATGACTCGGGCAAACTCGCAACACAAGAATACACATGAACCTGGACACAAATAATTTTATTTCCTCATCCCTTCGCTAGCAGCCAGGAGACAATGAAAAAAAGATATTCGCGTCAACTGGAGGCAGTGTAATACCAGTGACACAGTGGGACCACAGATGTGCAAGCACAGAGCTGTGGTCCCGAGGCAAACAAAAATAAGTATAATCAATAAATGGTTCCATAGAACCGTTTCAGAGATTAAACTGAAAAGAACAGATACTACACTTGATCTAAGCCACTGTGAGGGGGTTAGCAAGCATTCACAAGACATGATGTATGGTGTTGAAAAGCCAAATGTTGGGGGTAAACTTACAAAGGCAAAGAGAGCTGGGGATCTAAGAGGGTGCGGGGACGAGGGGTATATATACTCCCAGAGAACTTGGCGCCCAGCGGAAATTTGGCCGATGATTATGAATCGTGTTCATGGATGGGAGCCAATTCGCCAAGTGATATGACATAAGCATGCATGTGCGGTCACTGCGGTGTGCTGAGACTGTAGTGTACCTACGGTACTGGCAACCTAACGGTCTGTCGATAAACTTGACCCACTGCGAGTATAATTCTTATTGCATGTACATGCAGTAATTTGGATAGCTTTGCTATACCAGGTGGCAGGTGCCTACTTGTAGGGAGAGTACATATACATCATAAGCACTTTATTATCTTGCCGGCATCATCAGCCGTTTCTCCAGACTAGCATGTGGGGAAGTCAACACCACTTCCCCGCGATCCTAACCTTCTTCCTTCCTAGATGACTTCGGTTGGCAGTTTTGTGAAGGGATGGCATGCACGCTGGACGTTCCGAGATAATAGCCACTAGAGTACAATCATAGCCTAAGCAGTTGCTTAGGACGCCACTCCCGTACGTACTTGGCTTCGAAATGATCGGCCATGGAGCACGAGGAATTCTGAAGAGATCAGGATGAGGATACAGCCATTGAAAGGTGAGGGAGTGTTGTACTGCCTGAGCTTGCACGAAGTTCAATGGCCTGGAGTTTGTCTGGTGGTACGTCTTGAGTGCAATCAGTAGTTAATAATATCAGAGTAAGAATTGGGTTGGCTAGCCTTCACTGCCTTCACTCGAAAACCGGCCCTTTTGAATTGTAGGAAGGAACGGGGATCGAGTCTATTCATCCTCTGGGTCCGTATACAACTATCCCCGGTTCAAGTGGGAGCATTGACAACGGACATCGTACAACCTGATGCATAAAACCGGAGAAATCCTGTATTGGGATATAGCCTGTGGAATAATATCCATTTCACACCAGATTTCCCGTAGATCCCTTTTGCCAAACCGGGATCTGACATTCGGCTAAACAGTGTAACGTGCTACGGTACCCCCGAAGCCTGGAAATGACATATTTTTTTCCGGGCTTGGTAAAGAGATTGATCGATCACCTCGGTGGAATGTTGTGGGGGATAGCGAACGATTTGAATGGTGATGCGGGGTTTTCTATATTGATTTTCGGGCTCGCCATTGTCCGAATAGAAATATCGAAAATTATTCAAATTGCCCCCAAGGTGGCAGTATAAAGTCTGTTGTTGGCTCCAGCAATTTAAGGTTTTCCAATCCTCGTGAGCACGGTACTATCGGTGCTGTCTTTATTGGTGAAAATGAAACTCTCAATGCGGAGTCTATACACCGCGGGATGCCTTTTGGCTCTCACTTTGGCCACGGTTGTGATTGCTTCTCCGACTGGTCAGTCAAAGAGTCTTTTTGGAAGGAAGCCGAGTGATTATATTATTCAGAGAGATGACAATAACCTACAAACCATGGTAGGTCAATGTTTCGAAAATTGATTGAATTGTCCGCTGATAATTAGCTTGCTACCAAAGGTGACATGGGACGAGCATTCTCTTCTCTTGAATGGTGAAAGAATTATGATCTTCTCCGGCGAGGTTCATCCATGGAGGTAAGAAGGACTGTCCAGCCATGCCTTGCAAGATTCGATGTTGATTAGTCCCGTAGATTACCCGTTGCTTCACTCTGGCTCGACGTCTTCGAAAAGATCAAAGCCCTCGGCTTCAACGCCGTATCCTTTTATGTGCACTGGGGTCTTGTTGAATACAAGAAAGACGATTTCAACTTCGACGGCATCCGTTCATACACTCCATTCTTCGAAGCTGCTCGCAAATCTGGTATCTACCTTATAGCTCGCCCAGGACCATACATCAATGCCGAGACCTCCGGTGGTGGTTTCCCCGGATGGGGGATCCGAGTTGAAGGTGGTTGGAGATCTGAGAACGCAACATACCTGGCAGCCATGGAAAACTATGTGCGCGTGATTAGTGAAATTATCGCACCGGAACAAATTACGAACGGTGGACCTGTTATTCTATTGCAGCCAGAAAACGAATTTTCAGTCGGGAGTCCGTGGGTCCCATGGCCCCAGTCGCGCTATATGCAGGTTCTGCAAGATTGGTTCAGGGATTCCGGAATTGTGGTACCAATGATCTCCAACGATGTATGGGGTGGGTTCGCGAATTATGTTCCTGGCTCTGGAGAGGGTCAGGTTGATATTTATGGTTACGATTCGTACCCCCAAGGTGTGTCATCTGTCCTTAATCTCGAATGAGCATGTAGAAGCTGACCCTATTAAGGGTTCGATTGCGCAAATCCCTACAAATGGATCGACGGCAAGATTCCAACGGACTTCTATGAAACCCACATGAATGTTTCTCCCAACACGCCAAACTCGATCCTGGAATTCCAGGGTGGTGCTTTCGACCCATGGGGAGGCCCTGGTTACGAAGCGTGTGCAATCCTTCTGAACCACGAATTTGAAAGAGTGTTCTACAAGAACATAATCTCATTTTCAACCACCATCTTCAACATCTACATGGTGTGTTCTAGTAACCCTAACCCTCTGGCATCGAATAATCTCTAATCTCATTTCTTTAGACGTTTGGAGGTACCAACTGGGGAGGAATTGCATACCCTGGAGTATACACCAGTTACGACTACGCAAGTGCCATTTCCGAGAACCGTCGCATCAACCGTGAGAAATACAGCGAATTGAAGCTTCAGGCCAACTTCCTCAAAGTCTCGCCAGCTTACCTCACCACTGTCCCTCAGAACCTGATTCCGTACACCATTAACGGGTCCTTTACCAACAATCCCGCACTTGCTGTTACAGAGACTAAGGACGTCGTCGGAAACAAGACTGTTTTCTGGGTTGTGCGACATGCGGCGTACAACTCACTCGAGAAATCAACTTACAAGCTCACCGTACCGACGAGTCTTGGAAACCTCTCCATCCCGCAGCTGGGCGGAAGCCTCACTCTTGATGGACGTGATTCTAAGATCCATGTTACCGACTATGCGTTTGGGGATAAGACGATCCTTTACTCATCTGGCGAGATTTTCACCTGGTAAGTCTTTTATTAACCCCGACCTTACTAATATTGAAAGAGCGCGACTGACCATTCATATCACAGGAAAAAATTCGGCTCCAAGCATGTTCTCGTCCTATACGGCGCTTCGGGAGAAACCCACGAAACAGCTATCGCATACAAAGGAACAGCACCCACGATCAAGGTTGCCGATAAGAAGTCCCTCAACAAGACTCAAGCCAAGGATGGTGTACTCATCTTAAACTATGTGACCACCGGTCAAACTGTTGTGGAGATTGGAGACGATTTGCTTGTATACTTGGTTGATCGGAATGTGGCTTATAGACTGTGGGTTCCGGATCTCCCATCAGACAAGGGTGTTCCGGGCCCGGCGTTCAGCACGGATGATGCAGTTATTATCAAAGGGACCTACTTGATCCGCTCAGTAGATATTGATAGTAGCACTTTGCAGATTAGAGGAGACATCAATGCTACCGAGACTATCGAGGTAGTAGCTGGGTCAGATGTAAAGAAGGTCAAGTTCAACGGTGAGGATGTGAAGGTTGAAAAGAGTTCATACGGAACATTGTTAGGAAAATTGGTTTACAAAGAGCCTAAAGCATCATTGCCAGTTTTGAGCAAACTTACCTGGGTACGAGTTTTGCTTGTCTTCTTTTCTGCTGGATTCTAGTGCTAATATCATGGACTTGCAGAAATATGCAGACAGTTTACCAGAAATTGGCGACAAATACGATGACAGTAAATGGACAAATGCGGATAAGAAGAACACTACCAACCCTAGAGCGTTGACTACACCCGAGAACTTGTATGCAAGCGAGTATGGTTACCATACCGGAAATATCCTCTGGAGAGGACACTTTACCGCAACCGGAAAGGAAAACAGCTTTAATGCTTCTCTCATTGGTAGTTCACCGCACACGAAGTTTTTGTTTATTATACAAGGTTTTAATTGGTTCGATTTATAGGTGGCAATGCATTCGGATTCAGTGTCTGGCTGAACTCTGACCTTCTTGGATCGTGGTATGGATACGACTCTGGAACTTTTGGAAACAAGACCTTCACTTTCCCCACACTCAAGAAAGGAAGCAAGAACGTTATCACTATCTTGCAAGATCATCAAGGGTTGAGCGGTGACTGGAATGCCGGATCGGATGAGTTTAAGACCCCAAGAGGAATCTTGTACTATGACTTCAAAGGAAGCCCAGATACCACTGTCTCCTGGAAATTGACCGGAAATTTGGGAGGTGAAACTGTAAGCATTGATCACAAATATCTATGATTGAGCTACACAAGCTAACAAACTTCAGTATATCGATCGCACCAGAGGACCTTTGAACGAAGGTGGTCTTTATGCGGAACGTCAAGGATGGCATTACCCAGGATTCAACACCGATAAGTGGACCAAGAAATCTCCTTTTGAGGGCATCGACAAGGCTGGAGTCGGATTTTTCAAGTAAGCTTCCAATGGCCTTTCCGAGTGTGCCCAAGTACTTACATCCCTCACAGGACTGAATTCGACCTCAATCTACCCAAGGACTACGATATTCCTCTTTCATTCAAGTTCTCCAATTCAACCTCGACCCCCAATTTCAGAGCCCAGATCTATGTTAACGGGTATCAATTCGGTAAATACGCCAACAATGTCGGTCCACAGCTTGAGTTCCCCGTTCCAGAGGGAATCATTAATCATCAAGGAAAAAACACCCTTGGTGTTTCACTCTGGGCGATGGACAAAGAGGGCGCGAAGATTGATAGTTTGGAGCTTGTGGCAACTGCACTTATCCAAAGTGGGTTCGGAGAGGTTGAAGCAAGTGAACAGCCGAGGTGGAAGGAGAGGAAGGGGGCGTATTAGACCTAAAAATCTCTTTATGAGCTAGTCTGTATATACTTTGAAAATATGATACAAGTAAGGTACCTTTATGCGTGAGAAATTGTTTTCTGGTTGTGAAACGGACCCTAAGGCTTCTTTGTACTCGATACTGAATTATTCCCAAACACAAGTCAATTCACGATCATAGTCATCTTGAAAGTTAAGAAGCTTCTTGGAGTAAACCCCTTCGGAATATAAGATGACCACTCATGGCTAGATGTCAATCTTAAAAAATTCAAGTATAGGTCAAAAAGTTCATACTGCCAAATCTCTAAAATCGAAACAATCCAATAACCACTGCTACATCACGCCATATATATTATATATATCATTTTTTACTAAATTACGATGGGCTGCCGCCAAAGCAAAGCTACTTCTTTCTCCCCTCTACTACCAAATCTTACAAATACTACTGCCAGACCACGCTTTAATGGATCTACAGCCGCGAGTCAAAATAGACCGATCAGCGAATATCCTTATGCCGGAGAAGAGTGGAGGGAGTACTATAATAAGCAGGCTTTAAAAGAGGGTTATAGGTCACGAAAAACCACTAGTTTATATAACAATTATAGCTAAGTATTTCAAGGGGATCTGCACATATAACGCATACAAATGAGCTACTTGTACTGCTGGTCATGCTGGTGGGTATGGCTATCTTACTAGCTTCGACTGTGTTTCTTTTATTGTTTCTTCCTTTAGTTTGATATGTTGATAGGTGATTTGGCAAACGGATTGCATATTGTGAATTAATTTCTGGCCATGGTAATACGGTGCGGGTATCAATATTACCGGTCATTTCGGCTTGACTCGATGATTCGCGATAGAGATTATGTAGTAATATATATATATATTCGCTGCAAATATATATGCAATTCCCATAAATAGAATTAATATAAGCGCTTATCAAGTATATACGTATACGTAGTCGGGTTCAATCGCTAGGCTACATTTAGTGAATAACTACTTAGCCCATTTTGCCCCTATTCAGATATGCTCTACATGTAAATACATGTACTCTACCTACCTACATATATAGAGAGCCCGCCTGAGTCCTAGTGTGGTTATGGGTGTCATTTGGTTTCTTAGCACCGAACCTGCCGAGGGGAACAGAGCCTCATCGCACCTTCGGCTTTGGCACGGATATTCCCGCAGAGCCCCATCGCCTTCGGCATGGCACGGACATTCCTATGAGGAGGCCCAGTTCTAGCGCTTTAAATTTACACAAAAACCCGATGAAGTACGTCGATAGATGATAACTTCTATTGATGATGATTCTAGGGGGAAGAGTCCGAAGCTCTCGCTCTTAACCTCCTTCCATGATGAGATTCTGGCTCTCTGCCAAGACTACACTCTGTCCCCGCCTTACTTATACACTGTCCTGGCAACACCACACCCAATCTTTCAATCCCTAAGTTCTATCAGTACAGTACCTACACCCGTGTCAAGAAAATTCCCGGATCCAGACCACGACCCAGTATAAAATGCAAATACCTCAACAACCACAGATCGAATAGACATGAGATTAAAAATATAGCATAATCAGATAGTAAAGGAATGAAATATGAAACAAATATCATTTTGTGTGACCCCCATTTGCCTCATAACACTGATTCACTCTTGGTATACTATCAACCCGGCCAGGCATCAAAGGTCTCTTAAGGAATATCTTCCCACTCCTCAGCGGCAGCTCTCCATAACTCATCTACACTATGAGGCCTTCTTTTTTTCCCTCTTGTACCATTCTTTCCTCAAAATAGATTTAAATAAACCCTATAGAATTCGTGGTGGTGGCTAGTCGTGGTCTAGTTGCTATGGGGCGAAATCCAGGAATTTTCTAGACACGGGTGTACATAACTAATAAAAGAGTATATCAAATCGGTTTATAATATATTTACTAAATAAATATATAAAATTAATGTTATGAGAATTGCTAATCCTCTAAATTAGTTCTCTACTCAATATCAGATTCCGACTCTTCTTCGCTATATCTATATCATCTACATCTCCAAAGTATTCTGGAACTCCACGCCTGCGGATTGCTTGTCCGGGAGACTAAAGGCTACTACCAATTGATTTATTTCCGGTCGTGTAAATATATCTATCCAATATCTTTTCTACTACGAGGCGGAAAGCTACCAACCTAAAGTGGTTCCTCCACACATTATCAGGAATTGTATCGATTTATCCGTTCTTCTGGCCTCCCGGCACCTCTCCTGGTGCTGGTATTATAGGCCGCTGCCCGTAAGTTCTGCAATCTCCCCACTCTTCTCATGTGCCGAATAATAACAACTTTTGCAGTCAACATCGTATTCTTTGCTGGACCCTAATCACACTCGCAACATTGAAGTTCAAATCCACCTACAGCAGCCGGTAGGGTTGGTGGTGGTTGATAGATCATGGTTCGTTGATCATTGACAGGAGCGGGAAGAGAGTTGTAATCCTCGTCCTCAAGGGGGCTCACCCTAGCGGGTACCGGGTGTGTTGCTGTTTCTATCTATTCGTGCCAGCAGTGGTGGTGTTGCGAACTCATTAGGTCGATTCACAAGCAATCACTGCTTGGCAGCGACCCCTCGCTGAACGGGGAAACGATTCTGCGCACCAGTACGACATCTTCCTCAAGTTTACACACCCACCCACTATCGAAAATTGAGCTATGCATACCTTACCTGTAGGTGCTCATAATTTCATAGCGTTTATGAACATAACTGGGTGTGCATGCCCGCAAATCCTGCACGAGGCTCCAGGCTTTGGTTCCAGCTATGTCCTCGCACTCCAACAACACGAAGACGAAGTCTATATCATTAAACAACCACCCGAGGGATATACCGCATTAATTCTTCTCAGCGGACACTCATATTGACGTCGAAATTACTTGTTCTAGTCATTTGTCTTGCAAACGCCCCCCATAATCTTCCCTCATACGCGCTGTAAAAGGCAACTTCGACGTCTGTGTAACCATCCGCTGTGACGAATTACTGCGTATATCCTGCTACCCCCTCTTTCATGCGAAACCTGGCGCCATCTACTTGCGACTTCTCGAAGAATAACGAGTTGGTCGACGACCTAGGGGTATCTAAAGATGGCAAAGCTTTAGTATGGAATATGCAGAGTGTACGGGGTAAAGAAGCCGGCGACGACGAACCTACTTTCATCCCAGGCCAACCACTGTATCCGCTTGAGCCCCAGCTGGAAGTCACGAAATTCCTTGAAAACGACCTTAAAACAGAGCGACTAGATAGAATGAGCCATTTCCTCTGGCTGTTATCTAGTAAAAACAACATCAACCCTTTACACCGGCAAGCGATGAGGAACCGACAGATCCTGATAACTGAAGACCCTACACTCCATCTTGTCTGGTACTATGACCAGATATTCATCAAACCGATTCCTCGTTACCTCCTCAATCATGCCTTTTTCAAGAAATATATATATGTATCCGGGACCACCCCCTCAGAGATGATTACACACACACGCACCCCCTCAGAGATTAGCAAGGAAGGGATTAGCAAGGCTGCGAACGGGTTTCTTCGTACCTACTCGCGGCTAATAGTCTACGAGTCTGATTTCGAAATAGCAAAGGAAAAAGGGCTATTACCGAAGGACGAGCGTATAACTTGGCTAAAGTGGTGCAAGTTTATTCGAGAATTCCGAAACCCAGGCACCGATAAGGTTACTAGTAGATATGTGTACGGCGAGTTGCGACTTAGCAGGCTCAATTTTTATACCAAAGTTTTCGGTCATGGATGGAACTATTTCGATACCTACACGCAGTATTTGCAGTACTTTAGCCGGTTTATGGCGCCGTATTTGTTTTTCTTTGGAAGCGTTTCTGTGATCTTGGCGGCGATGCAAACATCTCTAGCGGCGGAGTCGTCACCTGAAGATATGATGTATCATGTATCAGTAACCACTTTTGCGAGTTTTACTGTTTGGGCTACGGTTATTGGCTTGTTGTTTTTTCCGGCGCTTTATCTGTTCTTCCAGTTACGAGAGTTAGTTTTTGCAATTACCACTGGCAATAACACATGTAAGCAGGGGTGATCGGTTAGGTATCTTTTTTCTTCTTGTTTTCTTTTTCCGTTGCGCCTTTTCAGGTTTCACTTTTAACTAGCACTGTACTTATTTAGAAATCTTGGGTTATATGTTTTTGTTTAGGAAGGACTTCAGAGAAAGTCAGGTTATCCACCTGTATTCTCATGTTTTTAAGGGTAAGAGACGTGATGAAGGTAAGTAAGTTATACGGCCATTTATTTACCCACTCGGATTAATTACGCCCTCCACGGGACGAGAAGCAAAGACTTTGTTGTGCGGGGCTTTTATTTGGGGCTTGGCTCATAAATGCTCACTCGATGTCTCGAGATATATGAGTGAGACTAGATAGGATTGGGCCTGTAACTCGCAATATCATGAGGGCGGGACTAAACTTGCATGGTCTTCCTCGAACAGTTCCGAAGATAGAGATATCAGGTCGCCGCCATCGCTGCGAATGGCTACTTGAGAAGTATTCAGAATTGGAAACACTTGGGAGATTGTATTAAGCTTGAACCATATTCCACAGCTTGTTAGCAAGCCCTAACCCTGTAACCTTTAATCACACATTGCAAAATTTCGAGATGCTAGGGGATTACCACCCGGAAAAACCACCGCTACTCTTAGAACATACATATATGTCCTCTGACATTGGCTCCCTTAGCTTAACCTTGTACTCTCTTGTAGCCTTTTTTACAATTTGTAATAGACTACATGTACAGCTATACAGGAGCTATATATAAGCTATATAGCTTATACAAGTGGTTTCCGGCCTTCGGCCGGTACTACATGTATATCAATCAGTCCAATATACAGGCAAGCCGCTTTGCGGCTTATTTTCTCTATTTGCCTGTCAGTCGGGGCTCTCAGGCCGCTGCGCGGCTCTCGACCCCTCCTGGCAGGCAAAGTCCATCACTATATCTGCTCTGGTCGATATGTGTCAGACAATTTTCAAGCTGCAAGTATATCCCTTTAACAGCCACCAAGCCGCTAAAATCGAACTACTAATCGATTCCCAGAACCAGTAGAAAACATGTTAACAATCTAACACCACTAAGCACAATACCCTATGTTAATATCCAACACAACATGTTTCAAGTGAAACAAAATCCCTCTCAATGAGCCAATCAGAAGACTATAGAAGTACATTGCATATGCAGGTTATAATTATTTTTATTACTCGTAGCTTCATAGCGTTTCCGAACACGACCAATATTGCATGGCATGCAAAAAGGTGGATTTAGCGCTTTTTTATATGGTATGCAATAGCAGTCGTGTTCGGAAACGTCATGAAGCTACGAGTAGATATAGCTCCTTTCAATGATGAGGGCGCTAGGTCTGGGGTTAGGGTTATAATATCGAAACGCTTCACTTTTCCTGACACAGGCACACTATATTCTTTTATGTCTATAAATACACGGAGACACATATTATATACAGCTCTCAGCCGCTCTTGTTTGTGGACAAGACCAGTAAAACGACATGACAATATCTTTGTAGGAAGTACCGAATGATGCCATGCTTTTAGGGGGTCTAGAATATATAGGGTTGAGTAATTTTCTTTTATCTTTCTCATGACTCTTCTAGTTCAGAGGGGATGATGAGGAGAGGTCTTTTTTGTAATATGTGGAAAAGGTAAAGGATTGAAAATTAGTCAAACATATATAGATACACCTGGTCCGGAGCGTATCAAGCCATTCGCTGTAGGTTTCATCTGGGGACAATTGAATAACGCCATATTCAGTGACGGGTAGTCGTATCATGTGTGTATGAGCGTTTTAACGAAAAGAACACATGTTCTCTACAGGGTATCGTAATTTATCTATTTATCAGGCGGCGTTAATTTATGTCTTTGTCTTGACGCCACTTGTCCATTTTAGGTGGTAGCCTCGATCCCAGGCTCTGTGTGGCTAGTAAGTTGCGTTACCATTTTTAGACGTCAGGTTGAATGTGCTGAGGGAAGCGAAACTGAACGCTGCTGTAGTTCTCTAGAGCCTAGTCTAGAATGATCACAAAACGACGCTACGATCGATCAGAACTGATGTAGACTGAAACCGAGACAGAGCATGTATTGATGATAGGCTAAGAAGTACAGAAAGATTAATCTACTCGCAATTTCACAGCGTTTCCGGACACAACTGCTATTGCATGCCATACAAAAAATAGCCTTGGCGGGTTTTTTCTGTGTATGCAATAGCAGTTGCGTCCGGAAACGCGAGTAGTGTGCGTTTACCTACTCTAGCCTTATCCTGCGTCACGCGCCACAACTCCACAACTCCACAACTCCACAACTCCACAACTCCACAACTCCACAAGCCACAACGCCACAAGCCTGGATCGAGGAGATTTAGGTGGCCTCATCCTGAAGCTCAGCTTAAGCATATAAAACCCCCCGCGCTCCCCCCGATTAAACATACAAAAAACAAATCAATTCGTTCGTCCATCATAATCGCATCATGGTTCTCATCAGAGACGTTACTAGTGTTGTAGCCTTTTTGGCAATGGCACAAAGTGCCAGTGCCTTTTATTCAAAGACAAGTGGAGTCTTGAGTCTTGACCAAAAGGACTTCAAAAGCGAGATCCTGCAGTCTGGACATGCTGCTGTAAGTCTTCGTGGAAAATCCAAACTTGGGACTAGAAACTGATCTGTTTTGGCACGTAGGTCGTAGAGTAATTCTCACCCCACATTGCCACCTTATGCAAACCCAGATACAGAGAACTGACTTTTTTGCGATCTGGCAAAGGTTCTATGCGCCATGGTGTTAGTGCCCCTCTATTAGCTCTACCCCGCCAAGCTCCTACAACTACTAACCAGGCGCCTTTCTTCAAAAAATAGGTGGACATTGCAAAAATCTCAAGCCTGACTATGAGAAGGTTGCAAAATCACTGAAAGGCCTTGCAAAGGTTGCTGCAGTCAATTGTGACGAGGATAAGAATAAGAATTTGTGCGCGGAACAGGGAGTTCAAGGTTTCCCTACGCTTAAGATATTTCAGCCTTCGGGGAAGAAGGGGAGTCCGTCTGTTATAGGTTTGTTTATCAACTCTTCCGTCTTCAAAGTTCTGCTACTAACTAAATGTAGATTACAACGGCCCTCGAACTGCAAAGGCCATTTCCGATGCTGTCGCTGAGCGTATACCTAATCATGTTACCCGTGTCACCTCCAGTAAGCTTGACGATTTTCTCGCCAACAAGAATGAGACGGTAAAGGCGATCCTATTCACCAACAAGGGCGTTACCAGCCCGCTCTGGAAAGCTCTAGCCATCGACTTTTTGGGTTCTATCACTTTCGCTCAAATTCGTGACAAGGAGGCAGAGGCTGTCGAGGCTTTCGGGGTCGATAAATATCCGACTGTGGTGGTTCTCCCCGGAGGAGACAAGGAGTCAATTGTTTATGAAGGGAAGATTGGGAAGGATGATTTGTTCGAGTTTTTCAAGCAAATCGCACCTCCTGTGAAGGAGCCTGAAGCTTCTGCCAAACCGAAAAAGGAAAAGAGCAAGAAGACCGAGGAGCAACAGCCGATTGTCGTAGAGGTTAATGATGATGCTCCAGTTGAAAATAAAGTTCCCGAACCGGAAAAGCGTATGAACCTTAAGTCTTGCTTACTCACGTATATTAAGGCTGACAACATTGAGTAGCAAAAGTAGAAGTCCCTGTTCTTGCCGATAAAGCAGCCCTGACTGAGGCCTGCCTCTCTCCAAAGTCAAAAACTTGCGTTTTGGCCATTACTCCTGCCGAGTCAGAGTCTGAGACTTTTACTAGCATCTACAATACGCTTTTACACAGGACTGTCAATGCGTTCAACGTTTATAAGCTCGCATCCTCTTCGGAACACGCTCAGGAGCTTTTGGAAAAGCTGAGCTTGGACAAGTCGCCCGGCGCTGTCGTTGCCGTGAATGCACGAAGGAACTGGGTCAGAAAATTCGAGGGCGACATTACGAATGAGGTCGAGATTTTGGCGTGGCTAGATGCTGTTAGGCTTGGCGAGGTGAAGAAGGAAAAGTTGCCGGCGGGCTTGGTTGCTGAAGATAAGGAGGAGGAGCACGATGAGTTGTAAAATATTATTTCTTCTTTTCCTCCTTTGCATTTTGAGCCAAGTGTGATGAGAGCAACAGACTCTCTGTGGTGGTGATCCAATTTCCTTCTAGGATTTCTGCATGTTTCAATTGCAATTGACAAGTGGTGAAAGGAAGGGAATTTCATAAATTGCGACAAGACCTTGATTTAAGTGGGATGTAACGAAATTTCCAAATCACTTTGGTCTTAGTCTTACAATTTATTTACATTTATCCTTTAAATATCATTTGAAGTAAGTAAGCTTTTGTAGTTATGTATGTACCTGTGTAGGCGGATCTTGGCATCATTTCATTCTTTACGGCACAGTAGGCACTCTAGTCCTCAGGACCCAGGACATATGCAGGTATATGTAGGTACCGGGTGTTGAGGGTTAGTAATTCAGCAAGAATACGGCATTAGAGTACTACGGTACATACAGTATCAGAAATGAGGGTAAATCTGATACCGCATCAGTACGGTATTGTAGTTAGTGGTACGGCAGTGGTGCGGCATTGTCAAAGACTGCGGTAGTCGTTTTATCCATGTTTTTGTCACTGTATGTATTCTTTCTGTGATGCTGCTTAATTCCGTATTACATACATATTCACTAAATCCCGTAGTCATACAGTGGTTTCACCCCGTTTTTTTCGTACTATACATGTCTGTACCTACATACCTACAGGCACATGTAAGCATGTTACTAAATCTAAAAAAGCCTCTACTCCAAGGTTGCAGGGCTGAAACGGCCAAGGGTGCAGCGCCCCAATCCCAATTGAGATCTACCCTGGCTACATGTGAGTACTCTGCTCTAGCATTCACTAGAGCACTTCATCCCACATAGATTGCGTATCATAACAACTACAGTCCTATTATCACAGACATGCTGCCACGGGTCGTATCCTAAATCTGTAATCTAGTTCCGCAAACACCCTTAACCAGCAAACCCGAGCCCCCATCTATGAAGGTACTCTACATGTAGGTACATAGAGCACTTTTTATAGTGAGCAAGTCGATCCATTCCTTTCTCCTCATCCTAACGAGAGTGTGATTCGCTGCCATCCTACTCTTGGTACATACCTGCTGGTAGGGGGTCGGACCAGGGGTCGGACCAGGGCTCCTAGTTGGGTTAAGCCAGGTAGTTTATAGAGTACTCTCCCCACGTTACTTGCTCTCTGACCCTCTTCCTCCAAAAACATCCAGCAAATCTGGACTCCGAACCTATTTCCACAGCAGAGAGCGATCAGCAAGGTACCAAAGAGTTAACCCCACCTCCCCCAAGCTGATCTTTTATTGCTACTAGATTTAATATTTAGGACAAAACTAAACTAACCGGATGATGATTGACAGAGGAACGATGGCCAAACATAACCACACTCCAGTCTCTACAGTCGATACGGATCTGCCATTACCACCTCCAAAAGACAATATCGACAGGACCGGGTCTGCGGTGCGGGTATTAAGACAACCACGGGTAGCGACCTGGTTGAAGAGGACCGTAAACAAACTCGGCTACTGGCAACTGTCTGTTCTTGTTCTCGGGGACATTGCTATCTTTTTTGCAGTCGCTGTTCTTTGCTATCTATGGGCTTCGGTTAGTAGACAGAGCGCAGAAGGGAACTCTGTCTGGGAGATGGTTGTGTTCTCAGGCTGGACCCTGCGGGTCATAACTCTGACTTCCATTATCATCCGAACGGCAATGACGATGCAGGCGACGATCTTTTGTATGGTTCTGGCTTCAATAACACTACAGCGTGGCGGTGTCCTTATGCAGGATGCCGCAGCTGTGTCGATATACAGATTCACAAACTCGGGCCCACATAGCATGATACTCCCGCTGTTTTTTGCCCAGAGAGGATGGAAGTCGGATATTGCAATGGTTATGACCGCGCTGCTGTCCTTAACAACAGTGTGCAGTCAATTCACGTCGACGATTCTCCTTATGGATCTTGGTCAGGCATGGATTCAGACACCAACAAGGAAGTTCGATGTGGCTTACGGCGCCAATGAAAACCAAACTATGCTTTCGGGAGAATTCTACGTCAGCTCTTATACCAACACTTGGACCGAGAGACCGTCAAATCTACCGGTTTTTGCAGAGAAGACTAGTGAAAATATTCTTCTTCATAACCGGGACAATGACGGTGGTCTCTATGCAACGGGCTCCACCGTTCGTGCATTCTTACCACTCGACATGAAAGATCGCGATGCACTCGCCGAATATAAAGGGCCAGCGGCGATTATGGATTCAAGAGTCCTCTGCATGTCTCCTTACATTCGGGGGCTAAAATATTATGAAGCGGGGTATAGTGTGATAAACGAACGTGGCGATAATTATAGTTATCCGTTCATTGAAGCAACAGTTGGCATAGATACTTTTCTCGAGCACCAAGATGAACTGTTGTCCAAAGGTTTTCTGACTAGCGGGGTTGATAATCCGGCAAGAGATATCAAATTTTACTGCAAAACCCCTCGCATCTTGTCCTATCCTCCGCCGTTCTATGAATGGCCACTCTCGCTCTGTTCTCCAGTTTACCCCGGGCTTCAAAGCCTCAATAGCTCGGACGAACGCACCTTCGACGATACGTTCCAATATACCTGGGTAGTATTGAACATGACAGGCTACGACTGGCTCTGGGCAAATTCTACAGTTATGAATTCTACAATTGTAAATTCTACAGCTGACGCTCAATCTCGTGGTTACGGCGACAGCGTCGACGGCGAATGGACGAAGTTCTCATTTCCGAGCCCAGACGTTGAGACGGCCGAGACACTAGACATGAGTTTAAGTCTTTGCTTCAGCGCTGTCGCTTCTAGAAACGCCATCGTCACAGCAAGGGCTAACTGGAACCTTACGGAGCCGACGCTAGTCAAAGATGCCGACAAGGTCCGCTACAACTCAACTCTAATACGAAGGTTCCTCGGCGTGGAAACCGGAACCAAGGATGACCTTGATCACGAGAGCCGTCAAATCGCTGACCTTGTCAACATAGATGATGATGGCAGTTCACTATTGGTGACCGATAATTGGATCACACCTTCCCTGATTGACGCGTCATTAAATCAGTACAACTTTGCTGCTGCAGCGGCTATAATGTGTATCTGGTGTCAACTCGATGTAAGCGTTCACGAAGGCTATATCAATCTTTTCGAAAACACCTTAAGAGAAACTAGGCATCCAGCGCTAGCCATCCAAGCACTCTTGACCAGCCGCGCCCTGCAAATCTACGAAGGCCGCCGAATGGACCTCACGACCCCTGATACTGTTCTGTTGAGTATCATTGAACCGTTTCAGGTCCCAATCAGGATATCTGGGCTCTCGTCTATCTTGGCGCTGATTGCTTTCCATATGTTGCTCATGGTATATGTTATGGTACTGTTCTTCAAAATAGAGGGACCTACGTCTTTGGGGCAGTCCTGGCAGGCAGTGGCGCAGTTAGAGGGAGGGGAGACAAGGGAGGCAATGGAATTTGCCAAGAAGGCGACGGATATAGAGGTTGAAAGATGGTTGACGGAAAAGGGTATCGATAGGGAGAGGATGGTCATCAGAAAGGGGACAATTATGAGGAAAAGCCTAGGACCAACAGGAAGCTACGAATATAAACGCGCACCACATTCTGATAGCATGACGTGATAGCCTGTGGAGCATATCTTGATGACTGACGAGCTATATAATGTTTTTCTTTTTCGTTTCATTTTTTCTATATTATATACCCGTGTAGTATACTATTTGTTTATATTTTATAGCAATAGATCCCCTATTCGATCACACACATATATACTGACTGGACCTTTCGATTTAGGGTTCGAAACATATAACATGGCTGAGAATGGGAACTGTCCAATGATACCCCATTGGTTTATGGGTTTAGCCACTCAAGTGCCTATAAAGGGTTTATTGGTACTTTAGTAGGCGATTAGCTAGAGGCTGGAGAGCTAAGACACATAGAATGAGCCCAACAGGCCTTTTGCTCAAATCACTACATAATACGCGAACTGCTAAAATCAAACTCAAATACAATCCACGAAGTCCCACACGATTTACAGGCCAGAAGAATACCACACACATAAGTGAATACTGCCATCCTCGAACTACACACCCGGCCTCACTATCATAAGCACCTCCACTAAACTCTCCAGAAATCACCTCAAAGCACACCACCTACCACGATCGCACCCACTGCACACACAATGGAAACAATCTACACCATCGAAGAGCTCGCCCAATTCCGCCTCAGCAACCCCGACTACGTCTATTCTCTCCGAAAGTGCTATATCACGCAGCAGAACCTGCTTCTGCGCCTTCGCTTGAAGTTGATCAGCAAGAGTCCATTCTACGGCTCGGGGAACACGAAAGAGCTAAAGGATCTTCTGAAGGAGGCGAGAGGCCGAGAGGCGTTGGTGTCACCGCGGAAGGATGATGTGAGGTGGCATACGTTTACGACCGAGCAGCATAAAGAGGCGAAGGCGTTAGTGGGGGCCATGAAGGAGGGGGAGGGGGAGATAGAACAGATTGTAGAGGAGTTGGAAAAGTTTGTGGTGGATTGTGGGTGGGGGGATGAGGAGGAGGAGGAGGGGAATGCTGTGGAGAGTTGAGATTTTTTTCTTTCTTTCTCTTTTCCCCCCTTCTTCCGCTTTTTTGTTGGGCTTCGTGGTTCGGATTTGGGTGGTTGGTTGGTTGGCGCTGATTTTATGCTTGCCTTGTTAACTTGGGCTCGTTGGGTATATATATTCAATGATTAATGTTCTCATAGAATTCTATTATAATACTAGTGAAGCAGTGTGTCCGTTTTTAGTAATGAAGCTTTAGGTGAGCTATCAGAAATATATGCGGATATCATCATTGTTGATTCAACACGCAGACACCAAGTATCAAACACATTTTCCTATTTCAAGCTCTTGGTCCTGCTATACCCCGTAATGTATTGGGATTGGGTCTCATCACCGTTGTTTGTTGAAGTAAGGCTTCCGAGACTAGAATCAATTACGTAGCCAGTGTCACTATGCATATGGTGTCAATAGTAGATGATGTCAATAGCTGGATAGTCCGGTATACCACGAGTTGAATGGGGGTAGATAATGACACTTATATGTTCACTGTAATTCTGCACGTCCGTCTCCATATCTTTCAAGTCAATGAAGCAGTCAAGAAAGTCTATGCCCCCACTCCGGACCTATTTCTAACTATTGTTCTAAGAGTCTTTGTCGAGTGATAATACATGACCAAAGTTCCTGGAAGCAGAGGGCTACTGGAGCCTCCTCTGAGTGTAGGAATAACTTTTTTGGTCAAACTAAACGGTTTTGTGAACTACTGAAGGTTCATTAGTTAAAAAGAACATTGTCTACGATAGATTCTGAAGAGAGAAACCTTCTCGATGCGAATGAAGCTGCCAAAAACTTCGAGGAGAGAATTATTATATACACCCTCTCACTCAAATCGAAATAGTATTTCTTCTTCATCTTGCATGAACGGCTCTCGGAAAAGGGGTGCCAAACCCCAACTCAACCCCCCTCAAACCCAAGCTAGGTTGAGTAGCTAAACCTGGGTTATGGAATCAGGAGGCTTTTGGCACTTATGACATACATGTTAAGATTTATCGGAAGATTTAAGCTAAGTTGACTCCTGAGCCGGGTCAAGACTCCAACTCTTCATCATTATCATTATCATCTCGTATCTTTCCTTACTAATATTTTGAATAAAAGTAGTAATCAATGTTTGGTCAACAAATTTGTTTTATCATTTCTTTTTACATAACAGACTATTTAACAAACCCTCCCCAATGATTATAGAAAACGCAGTTAACTTAACCAGAGAACACGGCAGGTCCTGGGAAAGTGTAGCTGGTGAAGGCATTATAGATGTTAACCGTGATACCAGGATCAGTCGCAGTGATGTGTCCTGGAATCGAGAAGTAGCTCGGGCTCGCGCTTCCGCCTCCAGTAACCTTAATCTGGGCACAGGAGATGTAAAACTGAGGAGCACCGCCGGGGTTGTGGAGCGCGATTTGCTCGATACGGAGGAGGTAGTCTCCGCTAGGGACTGAAGAGGGAATAGAGGCAGAGTATGTCTCTGTATAATATACATTAGCATCTAGCTGTTGTGAAAGCGAATATGGTTTAGGTTAAAAGGGGACGTACGGTACATGGGCCATGTAGCAGAACCACTGCTGAAGGTGGGGCCTTCCTGCTTGATCTTGATCCAGTTTGCGCCTGAACCGTCCCAGGTGGCGGCAGTCTGGCCTGAGGGGACCTTTCCAAGATACCAAAGGATAGGTCCCTGATGGTAGACTGCTTGATCAAGATCAAAGGCAACCTAGAAATAACGACATTAGTAAAGAGCTAGATAGCAGAGGGAAGGTGGTGGACATACACTTGATCCAGCGGCGACTGTCTTGATGGTGGTTGCAGACCCAGTGGCGCCGACATTGCAGCGGATATCAGTCGAGGTAGTATCGGTAACTGGAGAGTTGTAGTTGGTGTTCGGACGGATATTTTCATATTCAGCACCCTTGGTTCCTCCGGCGGTCAACCAAGCGAAACGGTCTAGATATTATTAGTGTTAGCATACGAGATCCTAATATTGGTATTAGGCGGAGAGAGGTATACAATGAGCGGAAGCGACATCGCTGAAGGCAGCAACGAGCACAGCAAGAGTAAGAGCAGATAATTTCATTTTGAAGGAATGTAAGAGGCGTCTGGTAGAAGCTGTAGAATGGCGACTTGAGATTCAGAAAAAGACGGAGGGAATGCCACCGTTTTTATACTGAGGATATCTCCATCTTGCTGGTGCCAATATATATTCCCACACACCCCATAAAGTTTACTCTTCTCGGAGAAGCCCTTTAGAGTGTGTTCAAACAAGGTTTTAGGTTTATAATATAAACTAAAGGGTGATCCTTATAATTTTTGGAAGGAGTTCCTGCATCATTTATTCTCCGGGATGCCTAGTCTGCACAGGATACCAAAGCCGACGGGTGGGGATCCGATATGACATTAAAAGTTTCCCACACTTACGAATGCTGGTGCGGGGGACCGGGAGAGAATCCGTTCGGGAAGGACCCTCTAAGGATTTATAGATCTTCTCAATATGCTTACTGGTTGCTCTGGGTTTTCTCGCCCTATGACCGAATTCAAACCCCGTGATTATAAGACCGCATTCTTTTTACGGATCGAAAAGTAATATATTCTAGCTAGATAGATATTCCAGGGCCGAGAATCCTGATGCGCACGAGGCAAATATTACTGTTATATAGACTATACGCTCCAACGTAACTTAATCAACCATTCTACAAAGTATACTGCTTATTCCGACAATAATATCGTCAGATGCTATTAGCGATAAATCAAAGGTGTTATGCTTAAAACCTACTAGTTGTCATGTCTTAATGAGCTTAATCAACGGGGATAGCTCATCCCCTGTCGTTCTCCCCTGATATGGATGAATTTCCGGATATGGGCAGGGTATGGTCTATATACCGGCACCACGGACCGGATGTCATACTATTATAACACCCGTTGACAGCCAGTTAAGCTTGTTATACTCAGGAACGAGTGTAGTCGCGGGGCCGGATTGTGGGAATATCCTTGTTCGGATCCTTCATTCCTATGGAGCATGTCGGGAGCAGATCCGAGCGGGGGTAATACAGCGTCCGTTTGTCCGTTGTTAAATATCTTATGGTGAAATTTTGGAGAGTTCAAGCGCGATTCTTCATATGTCTCCAGTGCAGTCTAGGCTTTCGTTATTACAAACGATAGATTATCTTCTATCAAAACGCCAAGAAAGACGTAGAATATCAGAGATATATACCTATAGACATCATCTTTCTTTCTGGTGAGGATGACTTGCGCATTTGATTGGCGTGGTTAGAGAAAGATAGTCTCATGGAATGACATGATCCGTTGTAAGCTGACTATGCAAAAGGGTAAAGATGCATAGATGTGAGGACCCAAGCGACGATTGGATATTATTCGAGATGTCTCCCTCGAGTGAAGATCTCATTTGGAGGTGCGAGGCGTTCCCACGCAGTACGTGGAAGCAAACGTTTCTAGGGTCACGTTTCAGCATTACACGCCAAGACTTCAAAGGAACGTTCCGTCTCCAGCTTCGGCATGAAACCCTGCACGATCCGCCGCTCTCCAGAAGCCCAGACTAGATTTTGCGATATAATAATTTAATCTGCGTATATGTACGCGTAAGCATGGAAGCTCCAAAGTCAGGAATTACTGGAGTACTAAAACTTTGCTTACGGCCTCAAAATCTACCAAAGAAAAGGGAGGGAAAATGGTTATACGTATTATGTAGTATCCACCTTGCTCTCACTGTTTATATAGGTTAATTGTGAAAACTTCTTATTGGTCTCATGATATCTAGTTGCGGGTGAAAATACCTAAACCCCTTCATGAGCTACAACATAACCGGTTGAACTATCTCAAACTCCGAGTGATAATTCATGAATACCACTACCGCGAGATCCATGGCCATTATAAACACTTTGTTTTTTTTAGCCAAGAATTGATTGACAGTTATATCGTATCTTATTAAATTTCAAGAATTATTGGACTGTATCTCTATTTGAGCCGTAGATCGAGGCGGCAGTCGTCGGCTAGCTCTAAAATGCCTCTTAGTTCCAGTCCTGCTCATTGACATTTGCTTGGTTAATGAAAAAAAAAAAAAAAAGAGCAATACTAATAAATATAGCTTTGCTTCTCTCCATTTTTTACGTTTTGTTCTTAATAAAATCACCCCTGGTTCGATTGATACAACTTTATTATCTTATATATAGGACATAATGGTTGGTCATTGTGGGCATTAAGACCATAGAATTCTCGACACATCCCTCAAGAATTTTTCACGTAGGTAAGAGTCGTACGTATCTCATACAACTATTTCAATGAATAGTAAATTGAATCTCTCAGACTCTATTGGTACAGTACGAAATATTGGGAACTAAGTGAGGGTTCCGTACCAATACACTGTTGATCCATAAACAGAAGTACATATAGCATCAAACCCACTCTGGAGACTCCCTACTCTATTCGGGTAACAACCATAGCTAAACAAGATTCATCTTCCTACTACTCTAGAGCAAGGGCATCTCGCACCGAATATTGCGAAAACACGAGGCTCTGAACGCAGTAGCCCAACCACCCACGGCGCCAGGCTCATTGCTTCCCTGGACCCCCAACTCCTCCGCCTGAAAAGGATACCCGTCATAGTTCATGAGCGCAGAGCGAAAGCCCGGCGGGGGAATCCAATGGACACCACACGCATTTCCGCGGTGAGCACAAAACATCACACCGCCGCCCAAACTTTCTTGAGGCTTACAAGGAGTGACGCCTTTGGTGATTCGGTAGGTTTGCGTGAGACGCAATTCCGGATCTCTAGCTAAAACTCCATAAGACGTGATGGCAAATGTCAATGGAAGCGCCTTGAAGGAAGTGAGCATCAAGCACATTCCAATCTCCAAGCGAGTGACACCAGGTCTTGACCCCTCATGGTTCTCTCTGTCGGCCGTTTCGGTTTGTACCACCCATGAAGGGCAAAGAGGCCTGACATCATCCGAATAACCAGGCTCTGTAAACCAGTTCCGATTCTTGCGTCCAAAGAGCTCCACGTACAGATGTTTGAGGTGCCGGAACTGACGAAACTTTGAGGGTGTGTTCCTCTGTGTAATATTAATATCCGTTAGAATTCAGTTTGGTCGGCGGGAGATCTAGGGAATGAGGGCAAAGGGGCGAAGGGGCGAAGAGTCAAGTAAATAGTTATATAAGGAGGTGAGGACAGTCACAACATACGTATTCTTCCATTCTCACGCCAATTCTAAGCTCCTCCAATTTTGGACACACTTGAGTGAGTTTCTCAATATCGTGACGGCCCATAGTGAGTGTAGATGCCTCGTTTTCATATCCCTCGCATAGACATAGAGTCTTCAACGTACATCCATGCTTTCCTACTGCCTCGACAATATCTACCGCATTGATAACGTTTGCATTCGGGTCGGTCTCTCTGCGATATAATACGTACAATTCCCTCAATCTATCACATGCACTTATAATCTCTATCATTTGATTCGGGGACAGGGTAGCACTCAGAGTTGTCAGTGCTTCAAGGCGGCCAGTTCTTAGTAGGCCGGCTGGAAGACCAGGACAAACGGATTCATGTACCAGTTGCAGTGACTCCAGGGCACTAAACCTGACGGCCTTTCCTAGAGCTACTATAGTGGCCAAATCAAAAAAGCCAAGGCGAAGATGCTTCAACATAGTTATCGATACAACATCCTTAAGCATTTTCACGGTGTGTTTGTCAGCGTTAATAACACCAACCCTGCGAAACGACAGATGCAACGTTTCAAGGGTTCCAGCAGATGGGAGTAAGAGATTCCTTTGGCCACCAATATTCTCCCTTTCGCCGTCGTCGGTGCCATCACAATACACCACAAGTGATTTGAGTCTAACGTCTTGAAAACTTGACTCCAAATGTGGGGCACACATAGGGCCATTTGCGGAGCAGGAAACATGAAGGAGGTTCGGGAGTCCGCCGATTATATTCGCTAAATAAGTGCTCCCATTCGACGGCTCCCAAACAACGTTCTCTATATTTACCATATCCCGTGCAGCTTCGTTGAGAATCGGCCATAATACGGCCGCCTCTGGTGTTATGTTATAGCCATTGAATATTCTAAGCTTCTGCACCCATCCTGGATCCACCATTCGATCCGCCGGCGTGCAGATGAGCTTATCGAGTCGTAGGGTTATTGGGATATCAAGCTCAGCTATCGCTATGCGCACTGAGCGACGCTGTATACGGGAGAGTAAGGGGAAAAGTTGGAGGGAAAATCTTCTATTGCCGCTAATGACGATCTCGCGGTAGAGAACTGGAGCTGATAGTGCATAAAACATTCTGTTGACGCGGCAGAGCACGGCGAGATTACGAGACATTTCAGGTACAACCATTATATCTCTATTTGTTAGAGCCATAGGCTTCTGGATCGGAGGAGAGAGTTAGACGGCTCTAAAGGTATGGTGAGGCGTGGGGGAGAGGCGGAGAAGGGGGGGGGGGAGGGGGTTGTGCATACGTTGATTGCATGTTCGATGCATCTAGCAATGATCTCTATTGGTAAGAAAGGTATCATTCTTTACTTCTCAGTACTCGAATCGAGGGTATGTATATTAGGGGTGCGTGATAATTATTGGGATGTTGGTAAATGTGAAGAGAGGATGTTCATGGGGCCGGCACGGGTACGTTGAGTGTTTTGATTTTCATATGAGTAACTGGACAAGTAGTATGGTTACTACAAGAGATCTATCAAGAGGGACTGCTGCAGCAGGTAAATTGCAGCTCGGCTTTTCGGATCTGTGTAGATACAGTGGCTCTACATGTATATATATGTATCCTCAGCGGACCCAGGAATAAACCTGTTCTTTACGTCTGGATGCCATATATACAAAATCAAACTCCTCCACAATACAACGTAAACGTAAGTTGACTCAGCTGAGTATCAATCTTTTCCTGAATTTTTGTTGTAGCTTCTGTAGCTAAAACCCAGAATACATCTAGACATGATGTACCGACGTACCGGGGAGCTGCCTGCGTGTACTACCACTGGATAGCATATGTATAGTGTGCACACCTGGCTTAAAAGCTGTGTTTCTTCCAGAGTCTTAAATATGTACACATATACTACGATACGTCTCTGTCATGTATAGGTCTCGTTGCGATTGTCCCTTGGGGTTAATGCCAGCAGGGAATGTTGTGCCATGCCTCCTCGAGCTTATGTGTCCCGATAATCGACCCCCGGAATCCCACGAGGCCTCCGTGGTTACACAAGCGCCTTAATCCACCCGGTGCCATGGTAACTTCTCCCACCGTATTATTACACATCCCCTTCAAGTGTCACCTAAGGCAGGAGGTGATACCGCCTGCCATGAAGCTTATTGAAGCGATGAATTCCCATCTAGCCCAGACATATGTTGCGCGCAGTACACTCAGTGACTTCCCGCACAAGGTACACTTAATTCTAACTCGGTTCCAAATATAATCTGGCTTTATCACTGACAGCCCTCGCCGGTATTTTAGACTTGGATGAATTCGCGAAAGGATAACTCGGCCGACTGTGACTCTGAGTCGTTGAGGAGGAAATGTCCTCGCGGACTACGTACGCATTTTTATGCTGCGGGCTTACATGGCTTTTATCTTTGACCAGAGAAATGGATATGTCGTTTCTTGTTTCATAATCGATAGGCAAAACCCCTATATACCGAGTGATATACGCCAACCAGACATACAACCGTTTGTGATATCATACCAAATTGACTACAAGAATCGGATCTCTACTGGCTTTCTCGGCCAGTTGGGCCAAAAGGTAACGTCGGCATACGTCGAAATAAAACGCGCCAGAAAATCTCAAAAGTACAGACCTTCATCGATGTCAGAATTGGCAGCTCCCAGAACTCTGTTAAAAGCAACCAACTTTTAAAAAATTATTCAAACCCGCACCCTAAGCTACCGCATATGTTCAGCCCCTTTTCCCACTACTCTTTGTTTATTTGGCAAGCTTAATTTCTCTTTTCCTGCGTTGACGACAATCACAGACCATCACTCGATGCAAGCAGATCCCCAGCACACACTTAACTTTGATGTCCCGCTTGACAAACCAAGCTTTAGACTTTGCTCAAAGCGTATATAAATACTCCAAGAGTATATAGATACTCCAAGAGGAGTTTTCTAGACTTGCAAGTAAAAACTCGATAAATACCGCCGGCAAAACTAATAATCAACGATAAAGATCACAGCTATGTAGCCGTTTCGGCGAATCCCCGCACGTCTATCTACAGACCAGCACCGCACGCAGGGCCCTCTAGTCTTGTGTCCTGCCTCCCTGCCACCCGGTACGTACCCCTTTACCACTCTAGATGTCGAGGTCATAATACCGACATACTATAACATCACCGAGTGACCGTTCATGGCCGTCGCCACCCCACCCCGTAGCACCGCAACCCCTCTGGCCACTGCCAATATAGCCCGCCCAGAATAACGTATAAATATTGTGGCGCGAGGCCAGAGATCTACAGAGTACGTGGCCTAGGTAGTTTACCGAGACCCTTCGTCCCGCAGCTGGCTAGCTGGACCGGCTGGAGATTCCATACCAGAAGCAAGGTGAGTGGAGAAATAGGAGCAGATACCGGGTCCGTCCCATCCCGAATTAAACTCGATACCTAGGATCTATGTTGAAGCCTCTATATACTCACGGGGATGTGAATCTCGACAACAAATGAACGGCCGGACGTCCAGCGCAGCTGTGGGTCATGGCATGTCACTCGGTTGCGAGCTCTGGCTCGGGCGGGGGTTCGACAGATTTTGTGCAAGGAATACGGCTGTAGTGGAAGATGTAGAATCGTGTCAAGTTGGTTTTCTTATGGAATGGGATGTTGGAGGACTCGGAAGAAGAGTTGGGACTATATAACTAGAGGGTAGAAGATATGCAGAGTGCTTTTGGAGCCGTGGCTATAACCATAACTACATATGGTAGTGATAACATAAAGAACAAGAAAGAACAATGACCGAAATTAAGAAAAAATATTACAAAAAGAAATATACATTGTAAAAAAAAAAAACCATTACCACCTCTACACCCCAAAAAGCATCCAATCCATCCCAACCAATAGGTGCCATTAATACATATACAGAAAAGTGCCCCCCCCCCCCCCCAGGACCTCCAACTAATTCTTCATGTTCCCGAAATCCCCCGGAATCTCCACCGGCCGCTGCACATCCGCCATCAACTCTACGTGACCCGCCACCGGCCCCCGCACCACCTCGCCGTCAACCCCCATCTCCACAATCGGCCTCCCATCCGGCCCCATCATTCTCTGGCTCGGCGATGGCGACGTCGCCCTCGTCGCATCCTCCTCGGGCTTCTTCCCACGACACAGGTAAAACAGCAGCGCGCCGATCGCCAGCGTCCCCGCAAGACCGCCGACCGCAGCGCCAACAATAGCACCCGTGCTCACACCCCCGCCGCCGGAGGAACTCGGAGGTGCAGGCGTACCTGTTGCAGTAGCCGTACTCGTATCCGTGCCTATTGTGCTCGTCCCCGTACTCGTCGGCAGCACCGTCGCGCCCGTCGTTGTAGTGCTGGTCAGGTTATACAGACACTCACCCGACCACCACGTATCATATGTCTGCGCATCAGTCGTTGTACAGTTCCCGCCACACGCCGGCTGGCCTTGCGAGCAGAGACAGTTCTTTGTGAGGTCGTTGACGCACTTGGTGTTTGCCTTTGCGAAGCAGTTTTGCGCGCAGGTGGGGATGGCGCCCGTGTTGACGGGGGGCACGGACGGGCATTGCGAGGCGTACCAGGTCTCGGCGAGGGCCCAGCAGGTGGGTTTGACCTCGTTGTCGGCGCTAGTGGCGCAGAGCGAGTAGCAGCACAAGAGTGGGCTTCATGGCTGATGATGCTGGTAATGCTGATATGATTTGGGGGATAGATGATGGTGTTGGTGATAGTAAGGTTAATGTGGATGTGATTAATTTGGTAGAGAAGGAGGAGACGATGGTGATGATGATGATGATGACGATTCCTCTGTGCTACGGACAGACGGTCCCTCACTCCTTCACGGGGTCAAGACGGGATCCTGTCTGATGGCGGTCAGAGTTGGGACATGTATGTGTGTATATACACAGCTACACAGCTACATCCCTGGCACTTTTGATGCAACTGGGCGAGTGACTGCCGCTAGTCCGCTCTCAGACAGAATATTAGGCGGTGCAACAACAACGAGTGAATACTGCTTGCCAAGACCTGTTAAGGCAGGCCCCGTGGTGGCGGTTATAACTGGATTTGTGCACCTCGATTGTTTTTGCACTTGGACTCGAACACGGTCTGCTCCAAGGAGCAGATACACACACCACTGTCTAATGTGGGTACATTTATCCTCGCTCTCGGCCTCTCCGTGGACAAGGCCCCGACAGCTTCCTAGGAACCACCCCCCCCCCCTCGCCCTCTCCCCTCAATTGATTGTCAGGCCTACATATATAATTGACATGACCAAAGAACACTGCCATGAATGCTAAATACCTGGTTTCCCCACAACCATCGGTCAAGTGTTTCGTCTCTAATTCCTTCCTTGCCCCCCATATCTTCGCATCCACCCGGGTCCGCCTTGTCTTGCCTGCCTCGTCAAACAATTCCCGATCCGACCGTTGCTGTGCACCTGTCGCACCGTTGTACAAGAAAAGTGTCTGTACTACAACTGCAGCTACGCCAATCGGGCGAGGGTTGTGTCGGTACACCGTTGTGTCGGTTCACCGTTTTACCTAGACTGGCTAGCTGGGAAATCTTTCTGGGGAGCAAGGCTGTCTCGTAGAGCAAGTACTCTACACACATGTAGAGAGTACATACTTTGCGGAGTGGAGAGAATAGTAATCGAGAATGCGCTGTTTGTCAAGCAATCTTCTTTACGAGCCTCCTTGATTATGATTTACGACGGCTCCTCCTCGAGGCACAGTGGAATTCGAGAAACCTCGATTGGGATTGGGGTCATGTATGAAGGATACATGTATGTAGAGCAACAGAATTAACATTGCACGCGGGATCCCACTGGTCTCTCTTCTTTCGACCCACCAACGTGTCTGACCTGGATGGCGTGACGGGAGAGCGCCCTCACCTTGGCGTCGACAAACGTGGTCATGCAAATTCGAAAGGGTTGCGTTACATACAGCGCAGTGGGCACACCTCTGACTCTCTATTACATACTGAGAAACACACACGCATCGTGAGATGAGGTTTATATTATGTACTCTGCTCTAGCTGTCGACAAATCACCATCATCATATGCGTCAACATGCATTATTAACTGCTCTACTTGTCCCCCACACAAACTATAGCCTTTCGTTACACAGCGACGTGGGTATAACATACAGCCAACAGCCTGAACCGAGAGAATCCCTGCAGGTTTGTGAGACCCCCGTCCAAGAGTGGATCCCTGTCGCGTCTTATCTTGACTTCAGCCCTTGCCAAGCTTAAATTCACTCCATGTCACTTCTCTCTCTCTCTCTCTCTCTCTTTTCCCGCAGAAAATACCAAAGTTTAGATTCCATTTACATAATGCGTGTCCTGACTAAATTAACATCGTAAAACGTTAAAGAGAACCCCCCCCCCAAAAAAAAAAAATATAAAAAAAATAAAAATGTCAGAATAGAAAAGCGCACTAAAAATATATATATGCCCCAAACCAGGAGTTGCCAAGACTATCGAGTCGCATCATCGCCAGGGAGCTCATGGGCAATGCTTGTCGGTGACGTGCTCTCCCCGTGCACTTCCTGCGGCGCTTCTTCAAGGTTAGGGAATACCGGTGCTGTGTAGGTGGGAGCTGGCGACTTTGATCCGTAATTCGGGGGAGCTGTCGAGTAGACAGAGTCCCTGTTGTAAGCTCCGGCAATATCGCAAGGACCTGTATATGGCCCCGCATCACGGACTACGTTGTCCATGGGTGGTTGCGGGGGTGCTACCTCCGCCGCCGCCGCCGCCTTCTGCTTCTTGCGACGTCGCATAAAGAGGAAGCCACCGAGGAGAAGTACACCTGCTGCCACGCCTCCTACTGTCCCGCCGACAATTGCAGCGGTGGGGGTTTTCGTGCCACCTGTAGAGGAAGCGTTATCATCTGCACCGGGGGTGGTGTTGTTCGTCTTAGTGTCATAAATATACTCCTGGTTCCATGCGGCTTCGAGCCCGCTCACATAGGTGGGCTTAAGTGTTGATCCTCCAGTAGCGCTATAAAGGGTTCAGAGGTTAGCAAAAGAGCGCAGCTCAAGAAACGAAAGATCGGGGACAATTACCCTCCGCCAACATCCTTCAGGACAAAATCTGGAATCTCGTATGGAGAAGTATCATCGACACCAAACTCTGTCGTGACATTTCCGGTATTCAGATCGACAACTTGAAGCAGCTGCACACAGCTAGTGCTAGTGGCGGCATATCCGGCGGCAATAAGCATCCGGTGGTTCCCGAGCAGATTACAGCTTGTACCGCTGCGCGGGTCTGGGATGAGCGGGCCTTTAGTCCACACGAATTGCGGGACGCTTAGGATCCAGTAGTTGTCGATGAGAGGGTCGTATTCTTTGTCCAGCGGGCGTGTACCGCCGTATACATGGATCTAGGTGTTTCGTCACGATAAGTATTTAATATTACTCAAGAGGCTGGCCGGGGGACGAACCTGGTGGCTGGAGCCATCACTTGCGGACGTGACTACCGCGCAGTTTGACTTTCGGTCTGGAGGGGTTCTCCCTGTGGTGGGCTGGAGATACCATTTATCTTCTGCAATATCGTACACATGGATCTCGCCCAGCGAAATCTGTTGAGGTTAGTCAACAAGTGACTTGAGTCATCAAGTACATCTTGGCTGTATGCAACTTACGGGCGTCTCCAAGTCCGATCGCTCCACTCCTCCAATCATGACCAGCATTCCCTTTTTCCCTGCTGGAACGAAACTTGCAGACGACCACGATTTGGCCGGCGCCTCATGCCTCGTGACATCTCCGCTGGTAAAGTTATACGCAAAGACTTCATTCGGATTATCCTTAGTTGTCGAGGGCATTGGGCCAGAGATATATGTCATCCCGAGCTGAGGAACATTTGCAATTGCTCGCGCACCGCCGGGAATTGCCTCTTCGGGGAGGTTGGACGGCCAATCGATGGTGCTCATTTCCCATGTGGAGGGATCAAAGGTTACCAAGTTTGAGCCAATGCCGGGGGTATTGAATTTCTCGCGGTATTGACCTTGGAAGACGCTGTAATCTCGGAGCTGTATCAGTATACCACGGCTCTGGAGGATTTGTTGTTGCGCCTTGGAATTTGGGCTTACATTTTCGAGCCATCCCCACCCAAGAAGTAATCCTCATAGGCAAAATTTGGAGACACTTTCCACTCAATCTCATAATTGTCGGTCTTGAACGCAGTGCTCAGAGGTATCGTACCGATGAGAATCTCAATCTCGAACTGGATGTTGGAGCTATTCGAAATATCATTGATGTTGGTGAAGAGGTGAATATTTTTATCGGTGATGATACCTACATGCGCTTCTTGTTAGTATGCGTCCTAGATATTTCTTTCCCTCGTCCCTCCCTTCTTTACTTTTTTTTCCTCCCTTTTTTTATCTTTTTTTTTTTCTTTCCATTCTTGATGTCAAGATACTTACTTGTTGCAGAGATATTCAACTGTAAATCCAAACAGCCACGCTCATCTCTCCACTGGCCGCTGAAGTAGGTTTCGGCGACGGCAGATTGACTCACAGCGGTCCGAACAAGTGCAAAGAGGGCCAAGGCCTTCGTGAATGTTGAAGCCATCGTGGTGTTGGAATTTGGATGGACAATCCCTCACTCAGGTCCGGGGTGTGTGATGATGCTGAAGGAGTTTTTTCAGGCGAAGATAAAGGTGGTGAATGGCAGGCAACTTTAGAGGACCAGCACGGCTTGTAGCGTGCGGTTGAGGGGGGCAGTGTTATGCCTGCCTACAAAGGTGCGGCTGACTGTTTAGAAATTGCTAACAGCCAGCCCCCTTTGTCCTGTAGTACCATGCTTTATGTTAATGAACTGGTGGCTGTTAAACCTGTTTGTTTTTTTTCATTTCGCCTGTACGGAGACATCCTATCCGTATGGCGGCAGTGAACGACAGTATGCAGCAGCAGCAGCAGAAACTCTACATGATTGCCAACGTGATTTATTCGGATACCCACCAGACCACACTTTTAGGCTTTGAATACTGGCCTAACTCCTGTAGTGCGCCAATGCCTAAAGTTTAAGATCTCGAGCAATGAAGGAGGCTGGTCACCCTTTATACTGAATCTTGGTCCGAACGAGTCTTGGGGTGATCGCATACCTACACGATATCTAGTTACACCCGTATTCTACATGATCTTCTCTCGGGTTAATGCTCGTCATATTGGACTCTCAAACACCCATCTAAAATAAATATTGGAGAAGACTCGGACATGTATGTACAGCCCAAGATTCTACTTCTCCCTAGCTTTGTAAGAATTAGAGCTGGTCGCAGGTATGTGGATAAACTGCTGATATGTAGGCTCCAAGAGGTGTTAGGTGCTAGCACTATTGGGGACCGACAGGGATGTGCATGTGTAACCATTCTATTAATCAACTCCCGCCTTGTTTCAAATGTGGTGTTACACAGGGGGGCTTGTTGGATTGGTTGCATGTCTTGGGTTACTTGCATACATAGAGAGTCTAGAGTGGGCACCTCCACGTATCGGGTCTTTGGTGAATCCTTTTACCCTCAAAACCTATTTTAATCGAATAACCGAAAGCTTACACAGTTAACAAACTGTTGAATAAAAACATGTTTTCCTGGATAGTCACTGCCAAGGACGACGCTAGGGCTCTTTCCCATAGTCGCATTATCCTTATATTCTTTTCTCTCCTTCATTCTTCGCTCCTACACTCACTCATCGTTGACACTGTCACAGAGTGTGTTGATAGGTGCTGACCTTACAATGTTGACGACAATGATGAAGACTGCCCCGCTGCTTGGGAGCTTGATATTTTCGACGCTCTCATCCACTTCCCTGGCCGGTGGCCTGATTAACAGGCGTCAGGACTCGACGGGAGATGTCTGTCGCATATGGGATCATCGAAGTAAGTACACACTGGCTCCATTAAATCCCCATATTTCCTGCTAACGGCTGTCAGCTGTGATGATTGATGATTGGATTTATGTTGATTTCGGTGTCTCAACGTGGACCGGCGATAAAGACAAGGGGTTTATGCATTTAAGTAAGTTTGTCTCCGCTAGAAACACTTCTGGATGTCTTTGGCCGAGCCCACAGACCAACGGACAGGCGGAAGATCTATTATTGTTTAGCGGAATATGGGATCGGTTTTTTTTTTTTTTTTTTTTTTTGACGAAGAGCCTGTGGTCATGATGAAGCCATTGCTAATCATGTGCAGTAAGTCCCTTTGGTATCAATCTCACACAAAAATTCGATACCAAGACTATTGGTTACGACAACGATGCATATACAGTGATCGCAACAAACCTAGACGTACCCTATACAACTAAGAGCGTGATCTGGGTGGATGAGGATCAGAACATCTACAAGTAAGTACTGATACGGGCTACGAGGTATTCCACTTCCCCCCACTTACACAAGAATACAGGTATGGAGGTTTCTATCCATTGAAGGCATTTTGGGGCAATTATTCGCAATATGATCCGCGCGGCTCGGAAGTCTGGAAACTTGATAAGAAAATTGCGAACTGGACTCAGCAACCCGCACCGACAGGGGGTGCTGAAGTTTCTGGGACCAGGAATGCAGCTGCCGCTTACCTCCCCGAATTGGGCCTAGGATTTGCCGCCGGTGGACATGTAAGCAATGGGACAGATAAAAAGTTTGCCTCCTGGACTGATGGGCATGCGGTCATGTTGGACTCAATGGTGACATACAACATGGCAAATAACTCTTGGACAAATCATACTACAGGGATGACTCCCTTTACTCTGAGTGCTCTTGTACATGTGCCTATTGGTGAAAAGGGAATACTTATTTCTATGGGTGGTATTGATAATCTCGGTGGATATTATGACCCGGGCGTCACTGAGATAGAGGCGGTAAGCTGAATAGTTTCCCTTGTCAGAATATTAAGGGTTATGGACTGATTTTCTTTTTTTCCGTATAGAGAGATTTTGACAGTGTGAGCCTTTATGATGTCGAAAGAGGAGCTTGGTCAACTCAACGAACAACTGGAGATACACCATCAAACAGGCTTTCGTTTTGTGCCGTGGTGGCGGTTGCTGCAGACAAATCGTCCTACAACGTCATTGTTCATGGTGGAGCTTCCAATGATGATTACCTTTCCTTCTCAGACACATATGTGCTCTCTTTGCCTTCTTTCCAATGGATCAAAATAGATGAAGGTGAAAAGAATATGGAACGCTCAGATCATACCTGCCATTTGTCGAAAAACAAAATGATAATAATAGGAGGGAGGGGTGAGGATCAAAGCAACCCACAAATCAACCCGCTCCCAAAGAACGGAGAGTGCGAACCCACTAGCTTTATCAACATTTTTGACGTAAATACTTTGAAGTGGGAGACAAATTGGGATCTGGAAGCAAGAGAAGATTTCGGGGTTCCAGCTCCTGTCGTCGACGTAATTGGCGGAGAGTAAGTCCCGCCCACGCATTCCGGGTAGGCGAATTGCTGCTAACATATTTGGTTTCCGTAGCAAAAATGGATGTGCAACTGTGCAAGAGCCAGAGGCTGGCTGGAAGTCTGCGCGTATTCGGGAATTATTCAGTAATTACACAGCCGCGTCTGATTGTAGGATAAACCCACCAACTAGAACTTCCACCGGCAGCGGGGCATCAGCTACCAGTATACAGGAGGACTCAAGCAGCATGATCAGTCCAAAAGATTCGCTGGTCTATCTTGGGCTCCTTTCCCTGGTTGCATATCTACCGTTTATTTGATACCCATATATATCAATGACTTTCTCTTTCTCATGTTTCCCTCTACGAACACATAATGCACCTGTACGTATATACAAGGCTTCTTATACTAGGATTCTTGTCTTTTTTTTTTCTTCACGATAAACCAACCATAATTCATATTGGACCAATAGATAATTATTATCTGCTGCGTCTGCCAAGGTTTATTTCGGCCTTGCTTGAGTTTTTAGAATTACACGGTAGTTAAGAGTGGGGTGGGTGGCGAGGAGGGACCCGACCACCCCAGAACTAGAAATCACTACAAGTTGAAATTATAGGGAAAGGCATATCCAAAGAAATCTCGTGCAACGTTAAATGCGTATAGAGTAAAAGTATAGACTGATATAACGTTGCCTGAGACACATGCATAAAGATGATGTAGGGAATCAACCTGGGTATCGATTAAGAGTAGAGGGTCCATGGGTACTAATTAAGAATTTTAGAGTTTTGACTGAGACTGCAGATCTCCATGGTCTGATAAACATCGACTCCGGTGGGACCCTATACTTAATTATCAGACGAACTAATAATTAAGTATAGGACCGGCCAGATCCAGCAATTCGCTCACCGAGAATTTTGGCTCAACGACCACGCAGGTAGGCTGTCCCTCCACATCTCTCTTAGCCACACTACATGTTATCTACACCCTTGGGTGGAAGGTGAAAAATAAGATGCGTGATCGACCGTACATACGTATGTGTAACATACATACTTGTCTCGGATACCCAGCAGGAAACAACAAGATCTAATATAGTAAGATCTCCGCCCGAGTAATATAGTCAAAACCATATCTCAACCTCATTATCATAAGTCGGGTGTGTAGTTGCAACGGCCATCTAAGGTCCGTTGGTGGAAGAGCCATAACTAGAAGATGGTGGGTGTTTTGGAATAATCTAACTTTGGGCAGCATGTCGAGTGTTTGCGTTCGGTTGCGAATTTGATATTTTTCGACTCGTATTACATGTGTGGGGCGGAATAGAAGAAGTGGGCGATCCATGTTGACCAGTACGAAAAAACGGGGTGAAACCAGTACTGTATGACTACGGGATTTAGTGAATAATACGGAATTAAACCAATATTACAAAAGAATACCGTAGTGATGCCGTATTCTTGTTGCATTACTAGCGCATCAAGGGGAATAACATAGCGAATCCATATCTTTTTTCTGGTATTGTTGTTACGCATGAGGTATCACTCGGTAGCTAACCCTAACCCATATCCCAGAACCCTGAGTCTGGGCTTGGCGCTAGTTCCTGAGATACGTTATGGCTGCAGTTTCCGTTCGTCCCGGAATTCTTGCTATCAATTCAGGGCTGCGAGACTAAAGTTTAAGGAACCGACACCTAATCCACTGGCACTACAATCATTTAGGAGAAAGTAATCTTAAGATTTGCTACACTCGAGACTTGTGTAAATTGCGCAATGAAACCAATACACGTGCATGAAACTATTATTCGTGAATTTTGAATCGTTACCCCCCGTATCCCGTCTCAAACAAATCTCCAGCTATAAGAACAGAAAGAAAAAAAAAACTCAGACAGGTATGAAATGAAACACAGACACGGCCCGCCCCCACCTTATTTTCCCCCCCATTTCTCCCCATTCCCCCCCCCGGTTTCCCCCCGTTCTCCTTCTTGCCTTTTTATCCCTTCCATATCTCTAGAGCATCCTGTAGGCATTTCCACCTTTGCGGACCACCGATCTCCGCTGGTCGTGAGTGTTCATGTGCAAATCTTTCCACGCCGCGTGGGTTGTGATACCACACAGGTCGCATTTCCACGCCACACTCCTATGCGACTCGGTAGTTCGCAAAACCTCCTCCTGGCAGATCCCGCACCACCCCGTCCTGATATCCTTGTCCATCTTCAGCACATCCACCACCAAATCGCCGTCGACCTTCGTCACTTGCATCTCGGTGGCTATGTTTCTCGGGGAAGACTGGCTGGCGGCTCCTCTTGACTTGGCAGGTGCCGGCGCAACAGGAACGGCATTGCCATTCTGCTTTGCCTCGTTGTTTCTGTGTTTCTTGCCGTACTTGTGGTTCTGGTACTCGGCCAGGGTCATGGTGATGTTGCAGGGCTGGCAGTGATAATGAGTCTGTAGCGGCACTGACTCTGGCGGCGAAACCACAGTCAGAGGAGCGATGGTGCCGCTGCTGCTCGCGCCAGAGTTCTGGGGACCAGCCCTGCCTTGGGACATGTTGGCGACGGCTTCGCCGTGCTTGTTTCCACCGAGATGGGTCTCCTTGTTATTGAAGTGCATGCTGATCCCACATGGCTTGCAATGGAACTGCTCTACCCTGTACTGAATTATTTGAGGAGCGGCCACAGGCCCACCCGGGCGTCCGGCTCCTGGAGTCGGGTCCCAGTGCCGTGAGGCGGGGCTGGAGTCCTGGCTGCTTGTCGATCTGGCCACATTCGAGGTGCTAGCAGACTTCCGGTGGGTTCCTATCGCTGATTTTTCCTCCTTGTCCTTGTGCGTACGGCCAGCGACGTGGTATGGCCAGGCGTTCACACTGATGGTTCTCTTGCACGCCTCGCAGTATATCGTATCGGTCACACGCCCCGAGGAGGAGGCAGAGTCTGACGGAACGAGTTGCTCCCTCTCTTTTGCGGCCTCGCGCTCTTTATGCGTGGGGCTCGCGAGATGGGCGTCTCGGATGGCCAGGCTTACGGAGGTCTGGCACAGGGCGCAGTAGTAGTTTTGCGGAGCTCCAAAGACACCCAGGAAGCCGCGGGGGGGTTCGGCCCTTGCCTGGGGCGCGGCGATCGGGGGGGCAGAGGCTCGACGCTGGGCCTTCCTTGCGGCGTGGGCGGCGGCGAATTCTTGCTGTTTGGCCTTGTGCTTGCTGCCGGCGAGATGGCTTGCCCGGGAGTCTGCGCCCATCGTCTTGTCGCAGAGCTCGCAATGGAAGCGCAAGGGCTTCGGAGCAGCAGCAGCAGCAGAAGCAGGAGCAGGAGCAGGGGGAAGAACAGGAGGAGGAGGAAGATATTCAGCCATGGGCATTGCATGCATAGGCGCATATCCATGTGCTCTTGCGTTTTCCTTGTGGTTCTCGCTGGCCAGGTGGGCGGCATGTTCATTGGCATGATATTCCTCGTCGCAGACTGCGCACTCAAAGGTGGCCTCCGAGTGCTGGTTCTGCTCGCTGATGGGAAAGTCTGTGTCGCAAAGGTCGCAGTAGAATGTCGGCACCTGGATGTGGATGGCGGTCTGGGAGTTGAGCGGGTCCTGCGCTTGGCCGTTGCCGCCGGACATCTTCGAGAGGTACTGGTTGTAGCGTGGCTGGGACGGGGGTTGCTGCGGCTGCGGAACGGGGTACTGTGTGGCTTGTTGAACCGGTGGATGCGGCGGGTACTGCGTTATGCCCGCCGGTGGCTGCCTGAGATAGCCCACGGCCGCCAGCTTTCGGGCCGGGTACGGCACAGCTGGGGGAGGAGGAGGAGGAGGAATAGGAGCCCTGATTTGGTTCTGTCGCCCATGGAACCCCGAACGTTGAGATTTGTGAGATAGAGGCCGGTAGACTTTGCTGTCTTCCACTTCCCAATCCTCGTCTTCCTCTTCCTCCTCTTCTTCCTCTTCCTCTTTCTTTTTCTCTTCCCCTTTCTCTTTTCCCGGCTTGAAGACTGCGCTCTCTTCCAGCTTTTCTCCACCATCAGCGTTTCCATCGGGCTCCCAATCATCGTAACCCTCTTCTCCCTTCTCTGGCTTGTACACTGCACTCTCCTCCTCCTCATACACCTCACCCCCCGCCGGATACTCCTCTGTCTCCTCGTCATCCGCTGCTAGAACCTCTTCTCCCTCTGGCGGCTTGTACACCGCCCTGTGCTCGATAAACTCCTCGGAGGGCGGGATGTACTGGTAGTCTGCGCTCTGCCTGAGCTTCAGGACGTGCTTCTTGCCCTTGGCGTGCTCGGCGGTGTAGAAGATGTTGACATCCTCATCGCACAGCTCGCAATGCCACGTTGGCGTGTTTGCATCGGACTCGACCTTCTTCTTCCTCGCCCCCCGTGCGCCCCGTACCTTCCTCTCTTTAGGTGGATGCTCGCTGGCGAGGTGCTCGGTGCGGAGGGAGATGTTCATCTGCGTATCGCAGACGTTGCAGGTCCACAGCATCGACGACGGGCCCTGGTCTGGGATCTCTGGCCAGTCGCTGATGTTGGCTGCCGGGTCGTCTTTGGCTGCTACTTGTTGCTCCTCTGTGTCCTCCCCCTCGTACCCCACCCCCACCACCACCCCCTTCCCCTCCTTCTGCTTCTGCGTTTGCTTCTCGGATGCGGATTTGGCGTGTGTTGCTCTGTCGGTTTCCTCGTCTTCGGCGGTGCCCCTGCCGGCCACCCAGACCTTCTCAAACAGCTCCATGTTGTTTTGCGTGTAGACGTCGCTCTGGCGTTCGGGTTGGTCGTTGCCGTAGATTGTTGAGTAGAGGTCTGCCGTGTGGTCGGCGTAGGATGTGGTGCCGGAGGAGGACATGGCGGAAGGGAAGGGAAGGCTGGCAGTGGTGTGCGGGAGGCTGGCCAAGAGATGAGTGATAAGAGCGGGAAAACTTGAGGGGAAAGCAAATCAAAGCAAAGAAAAAGAAGAATTGGCGGGGTATATCGAAAGCAGCGGAATAGCGAGACTACATAAACATTCGTAAACGATAAGGCCTCCAACCCTCCAGATGTACAAAGGGGAGGAGGAAGAGGAGGATTCACAGTGAGTGTCCTCGGACTGCTGCTCCCCGCATCATCGGACTGTGGTGGGATGCCTTAATCAATAATCGATAACAGGGCGCGTGCCAATAGCAACATAGTAACATGCAGCCCTGCACAGCCCAATCAGGCAACTGTCTTCAGCTTCAATCGTTGCCTGGTGCCTTTGTTTGAGCCGCATCCACACTTTGTAGCAGAGACTGCTCTTCGCGGCGTGGGTTAGGGTTGAAGCAGACCTTGCATGCAGCAGAAGCCGATAAGGATCGTCAATCGTTACCGTATTGAAAAAACCAGTTCTGAGCAGACCGGATTGACACAGTCTTGACCTTAGAGTAGCCTTAAACGCATAGGTTGGGTAATCACCAAATATCACTCGGGGTCAGACAAGACCAGCTAGGGCCATCCTTGGAGTTCTACCTTACATCGGCTCTGTTCAATTGCGAGATGTGGAAATTGAGAACTAGAGAATAGTAAGTTTACTCGTGAGGAGAGGCAAGGCTACCGCTTATGTGGGCCATATATATGGGAATATGGGTGAGTACATGTATGGCTGAATGGGTGTGTCCATGGCCATTAATCCCAGAGTGGGAGCCCGCCAAAATGATTACATGCACGTAGCTTCTTCCGGTTACAGGGCCTCTGACTGAATGAGCTGGTTTACATACATGTACGCACACTCCCACAAGGCCTCATACTACGTACGCCGTCCATCAACCCTTCTTCAATCTTCCGGGAGGAGCTGTTGTTCTTAAAGTCTTTTGCTACCTGTTATTATTGATGTCAAGACAACAAATGTGGTTGTTTTGGCTATATAAACGTGTTTTTGTCACAGTCAAGTTGGTTATATTAAAATGAGTCTGTTTAAATCAATCATATCCTTCTCTTCCGTCTGTTGTAAATTCGCGGCCTGATCAACATTAGCTACGTCGGGAGGTGGACGAGCCCATTGAGGATGCTTGCAGTCTAGTCTACATGTGGTCTTTTTGGTGGTCAATACCAGGGCTACATTAGCTAAAGTGGAATATAGACAAGTACTTTGGTACATCAATTCTTACATGTACAAGTATCTTCCAACTGATCTATCCTACAACAAGACATACAATATGTACTTCTTAAGCCCGCCGAGAATCAAAGAGATGTATCAATCTTCTTTGATCGGTAAACCTTGGAGTCTGTCCAATCTTCTCCCACAAGTGCAGCAGGGCCTCCACATCTGCCAGATACACCGCATCCCTCTTAGGCCACCGCCGGGCATGCGTATGGAGAAAGCCGAGAATATGCCCGGCGTCGAGCAAACGTTTATACCTAAGCTTCTTCTCCACCCGGAACACCTTCAACCTTCTCAATCTTGTCCCGAAACCCGCGAGGATCGTGGCCCACGTTCTTTCCGCCGTGAAGCTGCGAGAACATGATCTTCGACAGAGAGAGCTCACGGAGGTGCTTGAAGTGCATTGCGTCATAGGGGACAAACCTAAGATCGGACCGCATGTAGAACTCTGACAGGATCTGCAGCATCTCCACAGACCTGGCAGGGAGCACCCAGGTCTGGAAGGAACTGGCGGAGGAGAGCGGCGGCCCTGTTGCTTGTTTGTGGCTGGTACACCTCGAGGAAGACGAGCTTCAAGGACTTGACACGCCCAAAGTGCTCTCTGAAACTTGGCTCCAGCTCGGGGAACCGCCATGCGTGGACAGGATCGATCCTGTCGATGGTCAGGGAGTCGGGGGCAAGAGATTCTCTGCAACTTTTGTCGATCTAGGACATGGCGCGGTCAAACATCTCCCGACGGACCAGATTGCGCTCGGCGCCTCTGAAATCCTTGTGCTCA
This sequence comes from Morchella eximia, assembly GCA_024713935.1. NCBI lineage: Eukaryota > Fungi > Ascomycota > Pezizomycetes > Pezizales > Morchellaceae > Morchella > Morchella eximia. The sequence goes on from JAMGZG010000020.1 coordinate 1,423,504, forward strand.
CGGATGAAGATCAGGCTCGGTGAGCGTATCCCTTCATAGTTGTCCACATGCTTGAAGTCCTGTAGCCGGTATAGAGCTTGTACGCGACCTTGCGACGGAATGCTTGGGGGCTGAGAATAGCGCGAAAGTGGCGGGAGACGGAGGAGAGGTTGACGATGTCATGGCGGGAGTGGGGGGGGGGGGGGATTTGAGCAGAAATGGCAGAAGTAGGGGGGAGATGGAGGAGGAGAGGTCGACGACGTTATAGCAGGAGGGGAGATGTTGGGCAATGGCGAGGATAATCTCGGCGGGGCAGGAATGGAGCGCTGCATGCCCGAAATATCGGTGTGGGACATGTTGATGTTGAGTCTCACAAGTGCCCAAGCCTACGAAGATTCCTTAACTGATGAGTATATGCTGGTGGACGTAGAGTAGATCAGTATTGTGTTAAAGTTATTAGATTTATCCTCATAATATCATGTCGAATGCCAATTAAGCATACGATTAAAGTGAATATGAAGGGGGGTGGGGGGGGGGGGGGGAAGGAAAAAAAAAAGATTCAACTTGTGATACAAAGTACACTTCCATTCATTAATTCATTCCCATGCAAGAGACACCCATAAACACAAAATACGTGTGAGTATATTCAAGGCTAGTAAAGTACAAAAATCTACCCACGTCAAGGAGCTGTAACGATATCCGCCGCGGCCGGTGAAATCTCATGCATCGGTGGCTGGTAAGGCAGATGTGCAATCTCCCAAGCCTGGTACACTACTATGCCGCAGATACAAGGGTCTGGGATTTAGTGAGTGAACGGATTCTCACCTGTCAACACCCAATTTTGTTCACTCACTTAATGCCAGAGCCTTGTACATAAACCCTGTGGTACAAAATCCGAATAGATAAGTAATCAGGGAAACGAGGATAGCTTTTAGTGGCGAGAAATCAGGAGAAAGGGATATCCTATCTTTTAATTTGGGGCAACTGGTGTACTTATCCCTTCTCTCACGGTAAGGTTATCCCTATAGTAAACGCGGCCTGCGTGACAGCCACATGAGACCCCCAACCGACTCATCATCACCACCATCACCACCATCACCATCAATACATCAAGAGTGGGCACATGCTATGCCAGCTCCCGCTAGATTCATATACATGTTATTCTTTAATTGTATTTCCTAACTTTTACAAGCCCGTCTATAAAGGGGATGATTTGAAGATGATATTCATAGCAGTGTTTGATGGTGAATTAATTAGAACATATTTGTGTGATGAAGCCGTGACTAGCTGGGATACCGTGACGGCCTGGATAGCTTATCCCTTCTCGGCTGATTAACTAGAATTAATTCCTCATGATATCCTGTCACTCCTACAAGTTATCTTTTCCTTCCGAATCATGCAGAAATTGTCATTTACTACCTATACAAAAATTGATAACTTATCCTGATCGTACCAAAGTCGATGTACCACAGGGAAACACGTGAGTAATAGAATGACTAATAGGAGATGAGTAACAGAGAACGAGCCAGAATCCGTCACTCATGATGACAAATGAAATCCTCCAATACTGAGTATGTGCCGAGCGTACTATTTCAAGATAAAAGACCCTTTGTCTAGGGCGACTCCTTTTCTTGTACTGGTTTCGTTGAACTTGACGAGGAAGAAGAAGAGGAAGGAGAAAAGGAAGAAGAAGAGGAAGAAGAAGAAGAAGAAGAAGAAGAAGAAAAAGAGAGATCAAGCTCGCCCGGATTCATGGTGAGTTCAATATGCTGCGCTCGAGCACGTACCCAATACTTATAGACTATGTTTGGGTTTGGACGTATGTCCGCCTGACTCGCCGTGGCGTCAAAATCCTCAAATGAAAAGCATAAAGGGACAGGGACGTGATCATCATCCCCGGGCTAGATAGACTTCAGTTTCTTCTCGTGATCAGGCGAAACGGGGGAGATAGCGAGCTTACACTGATGAATTCCTTGATTCTTGCCATCTTGGCGCGCTCTGGCTGCTGGCGGTAGCTTTCAGGGAGGCATTCAATGACCATCTGTTCTATCTGATCAAAGACGCGTCGGTTGTTTTTCAAGAGACGGTCCAGAAAAGCTATTATTAATTGTTCCAGGTGTATGTTGAGGTGGATGGATGTAGATTGGCCAAAAAGGGTGGAGAGAAGAGTTGAGCAGAACTGGAACAAGGCATAGGCCACCTTGTCATCCAGCTTAGACATCAGCCTTGCCGGTCGTTGCTCCGAATTACTGCCTACAACCTTTGTGATCGTTGTGATGTGCATCTGTTCCCATACCTGGTATACCATACAATGAGAATCATATCCCCTGTGCAAGGTATGATAGACCATAAGGCATGTTTCCCAGAAGGTACCAGGCTCCGTAGACAGCGGAGGAAGCCGGAGGGGGGGGATTGTAGCCTCTGGCTCGAACCGCTGTAGGTTGAAATGAACGTTTGGTCGGACGTGGGGGTCCTCCGACAATTGCTTTGCGAGCGGTGCGAACTTGAGCTTTATTTCATGATCAAAATTTCGGTTTTTGGCAAACTCGTCCAAGGTCCTGAGGGCGGCGTCTTTTGAGTGGAACGTAATTAGGCCCTTCTCCCTGACATTGCCTAGGATGATTGCGTTGATGGCATGGGTGTTTTCTGACGAGAGTACAGATATCTGAATTTCGAATTCATCATCGGGATGGGCGGGTGCGGCTCCAGCATTTCCGTGAAGAACTATAGTATTTCCTGAAGAGAGTGGTTTGTTTTTGTACTTGACGCTTGCTGCTGGATGGGGAGCGTTCAGCAGCATGGACATGCTGCGGTGTTTCTCACTCAACTGGAATGGGTTCATATGATTTATATAACCAGGCAGATGGCGGGTATCTTTGAGGCCTGGATGACACAGAACAAGAACGATCCTAGGAGATATGACATAGATCCAGTGGAGTGGTCCAGCTTCCTCGCATCGTCCTTCGTAGAGGCCAAATGAGTTATCTGACATTAGAAACTCCTCGCCGGGGGCGGCCTCCCAGATGACGAGGAACATCTGCATATTCCTATAGTACGGGAGTGACTTCCACTCTTCGAGCTTTGGGTCAACTTTAGTAGCTTTAGACGCAGCCTGGAAGTCGCGAATCAGGTTCTTGGAAAAGCAATTTGGTCCAAGTTTGTCGAATATACTTTCCATTCTCTTGGCTTCAGCCTTTCCACCTTCCTCCATAAGGTCATCATGCCCGTTCCGGAGGTAGTGTTGGAGGACATGGAGCCATATGTGCATATCCTTTGGGGCAGTCGAAAGCCCGTATTTCCCGCAATAATCTGCAATCCATTCCTGCAAATTGGCGTTCTCGGGATGTGTCTCGTTGTAGTACGTTTCCCCGACAGAGAGCTGGTGATAATACATGACAAACATGAACTTGCGCAAGTCATACAAATACTTTCGCTTCTGCTTTATGCAAACTGTTGGTTGGATCGCGACTGCGCTCGGGTTTTCTTTGCCGCGCTTGTTGAGAGCATCTTCGATTTCCTGGAAGCATCTTCTCGCCTTGCCCTCGAGTGGACTAAGTTCCTCCTCGAGATGATAGGTGGCGCTACCTGGGGCGCTATCGGGGTCCTTAAACAAACCTTCTTTCACATAGGCCTTGCTGACGGGAGGATGGGTAAGTTTTTTTTTATCCAAATCGAAGCAGTTAATTGTTGGGTCGTTGGAACGGCAGGATCTATGTGAGAGTCGATATAATGTAAGCCTTAATTTAGGGACACCACGGAGGCTCTCCTTCAAAATAAGGGATAGTTTCTCACCCCTCCTGCAAAGCAAAGTTCTTTAATATCCACCGTGGCACGAAATGGCAGTTGGGGCCCTTTGAGGCTGCTGTTTTATTCTTCGGTTTGCCGGTGGCTTTGGTGGTGGGGGTGCTACTAGTGCTGCCCTGTCCTCCTTGAGCTCTACTACTAACTGGCGCGGCAGTGTCACCACTGGTACTATCCGTGGTATCAGTGGCGGGTGCCTTAGCTGCGGATTTGGCGTCTCGGCGGGGACGTTTTTTGTTTTTATTCCCTTTTCCCATTGATGCTTGTTGTTCTATCGGTAGATGTTGCGATCTGGGTTGAGTTGGGCGTAGGGACTGTACTGAATTCAGGCATCCAATATATATGCAGCAACCGCATTCGGATGTGGAATATTTGGCACTTGGTAACAAAACAATTGTGGTCTATATGTACTCTATACACATTTGTTGGTTTGGCAGGACAAATTCTAACGGACCATTAATAGGGGTTCCATTGCATGCATGAACATTGAGAGCCTCGTCAGGCAAGTTACAAATACGCCTGGACTCTGGCGATTGGTTTGATTGGTTGTTGTTGTTGTTGCTGCCAAGGTTCATGAACTCTCACTCGATCGCCAAGAGCGGGTTCGCTCGTATCCTTTGTTGGTGTTAGGGTACAGTCGCTCCCGGGTCAACGGCGAGCCTGGTTCGATGGCGAGTAGGCTAATCAAAGTCAATAAAAGTCGACAAAAGCCAACAAGAGCGCATCGGCCCTTTTCCTTGACTGACTATCAGCCCGAAAAGCCGCCATTCGCCATCAAACCAGATTTGCCATTTTTGCTCAAGAAACGACGGTAGATTATAGCCTGAGCCTTGGCGCGTATGGGTGGCAACTCATGAAATAGTGTGGTTAGATACGTTGTGTTGCACCGAGGCCTGCATGTAGCGGAAACTCCTCGAATTAAAGCCTGAAAATCTTTTTTCGCAGGCGATGAGACTTGAAGTTATCCCTTGATTCCCAGTGGTCGCTACCCAAAGATCGATAGGTGAATTGAGAATTGGTGGGGTAATCAAGGTCCTAGGTTGGTTTCAGGCTAGGAATGAATTGAGTCTCACCAGGTAATCGGATTCTGTCGCCCGGGGCCTCAGCCTGGAGTGTTGTCCACGAGACGTTTTAGCTCGATCGGGCCTTTGAGGCCAACTCTATGCAACAGGGCAGATCCAAGCCGATAAAAAGGCACTGTCGATCGTTGGAGGGCATAGTGTTGAAATGCGACGACAGGATGCTAATGGAGATGAAGACTGCCCCGCATGGCGCCTATTATCTGGGATATATACGCATGTATGGAAAAAAGTGTAGTCCATCAATCCGAATAATGAGGGTACCGCGGTGAGACAATATCTTAGGGGTGGGTTTATGGGCCGCCCATGTTGCGCATGGACATGATTCTACGCTTGTAGTGTCTGGTAAGAGAGCATTCTGTTATTGGGGAGTTTATGAGCAGCAACCCGCCACATATTTTTGTTTGGGGGGAGTGGCTATTCGTACATTGGTTAAGATATGCCCCATGATGAATTATTCCAGATAACTATAAACAGAAAAGATACAGGGCAGAACTCATCCCTCCGATCCTTGACAAGCAAGCCCCCTTCTCAACCCCGCCAGAGGTTCGTAAAGTGCGGGGTCACCCCTCTCCAAAGACTTCTCTTCGGCTTCATTTCGCCAAGACTAAGCAACCTCCTCCTCCTCCTCCTCCTCGGTCTCCTCTTCTCTAATGAGGCCTCCTTCTCCTCCTCTTCCTCTCCGCCCTGGCTTTTTTAGGTCAGATTCGGTGGGGGGCATGAGACGATTGTCGAGATGCTTCTTCGTAACGGCTTTCAAATCAATATGCAAGCCGGAGAGCACTGTACCACACTTCACCTTGCTGCTATGCATGGTTTTGATGAAACTATTCTGGTACTATTATCTCAAGGTGCCAATGTGATGGCCGTGTGCAGCCGTCACGGGACGGCGCTGCATGCTGCACCGTTTACGGGTTCCCTCGCACCTGCGAGATACTTCTTGCCCACGGCGCTGACCCGAACGTTCAATGTGGAGAGTATGATTCTATGCCTCAGGCACTTACAACAAATGAGAGAGCGAAATCGGCCTGTGATGCCCAAATGTGTTCGCCCGAGTTGGGCGGTTGGACCTACGGTACCGCGCTCCAGGCTGCCGCCTATATGGGACACATGGACATAGTGGATCTACTTTTGACCAGTGGTGCAGATGCCAATGCTCAAGCCGGAATTTACGGCACGGCCCTTCAAGCAACTGCTTACGCTGGACACATTGAGATTGTGAATACCTTGCTTGACGCAGGGGCAGATTTCAACTTGGAGGGAGGGGTTTACGGAAACTCTGTCCAAGCCTCGGTGTCTATGAAGTATTCGAAAGATGGTGATCCGGAAGTTCTCCCGCTAAAAGCAGATATCCTCAGGGTTCTTATTGATAAGGGTGCCGATGTAAATCAAAAAGGCGGAAAGTATGGATGTGCTCTAGCCGCTGCCCGGGCATGGCGCCATACCACTAGACCCAATTACCCATGGGAGTCGCCCATTTCTCAAGAGGAGCGGTACCCAAGGGGCCATGAAGGACTGGTTGAGATTCTTCTCCAGAGCGGTGCAACGAATATGTAAGTCGGAAGGGATAGGGCCAGTACCCAGTTTAGTGGTAGTCACCTGAGCGGGTATGCATCCATCAATTGGCCTACTAAATAACGTGGAATTGTTGAAGTCTGATGTTTTTGTGGATTAGGGTATAAACGTTGGAAGATATTTCTACTCCACTGCCTCATTGGGATAGGTGGAGCGCAGTCAACGCTTATATTTATAATGTGACCAGAGCACTGCGCAAAGTAGTTTTTCTTTTGAAAATTCATCTATTGAGTCTGTTTGGCATCCTATTCATGGTCTGTTATGTTTTATGGGTAACTGCTTTTCTTGACCTTGGTGGGTGCTACTTCTCTTCCCGCTCGCGATGTGGGTCTCATTATACGGATTGGCCAATCTATTTATTGTAAATGGTGGGTTTTATGTGCACCGTCAAGAAGTGTTGATGGGCCTATCGAGCCTAAAAAAGGTCTCGGACCAGTCAAGTCTACTTGAATTCACTCTATGACCAGACCGTCCAGTCCAAATAGGATCGGCCCGGGCCAAAGACGGATTTGATGGGCGAGGGAGTGTATGTTGAAAAGAAGATGGAGAACACCTTTTTTTTTTTTTTTTTGCCCTTTTCTATTTCAACGTTTTGGGGAAATCTTTAAAAAGAGTGCTAGGACCGGCCCAGACCAACTCATTTTGGCTCTCGTCTAGTCTAGCCCACCACTTTCTCGCGCCGGGAAGGTCCGCTAGTATTGAATAAGCGGCCTTTCAGAGCCTTTGTGTGCACACTGCAGCGATCTTACTTGTAATAGTCTATAGCTGCCACACTAACGGTCAATGTTGGTACGACTCCCAGAAGGGCTTATTCCACAAGATTACTATTCTGCAGGGGTCTCGACTATTACAGAACAGATATATTTATTATTAAACAGTTGTGGGTTTCCGATTACCGGTAGAGTCTCAAAATCTCATTCTATTCGCCTTTGGTATTTTGTGAATATGTGCTTTTGAACCATGACTCAATATATAGAGGCTTACCCTTCAACAGAGAGGTGCCCATCGATAGGTACCTTTGACAGGCAGTGAGGTCCATTCCTATACCTCCAACATCGATATCCATCCAGCGCGCAAAAGCAAGACTCCCGAGAAATTAACATTCCAAATATAAATACACTCGCAATTGCAGAGACCCAAAAAATCTCCCAAGTACAAACAAAAACCGCGTGTCAATTAACAACACGGATAATACCCCCCAGAATCATATTAGCGTCCTACACCGCAGCACACACAGCGAAAACGACCACGAAACCCCACCCCGCCACCGCCACCGATAATCACCTCAGCTGCAGCACCGGGCGCACGGTACTAATTATAGTGCCCGAAAACCTCATCATGAACTGCAGAGCATCGGGGGAGGAGGATGTATCTGCTGCGAGTAGATGCGGCTGTAGTTGGTCGCGGGCAGGCTGCCGATGGCGGCGGATGGGAGTGCGGCTGGGGCTTGTGTCTGTGCGGCGGCTGCGGCGGCGTCTTCGTGGTGGTGATGGCGGTGATGGGGAGCGAGACGGAGAGGGAGATGGGCAAGTCGATGGCGAGCAAGAGTTCTTGGGCAAGTGCTCCCAGTCGATGGGCGGGATGTCGGAGTTTGGGTCGGTGCGGGGGTCGACGAGCTGGTCGTAGGGGTGGGGATGGCGGGCAGCATCGGCGATGTGGGCGAGATTGTGTAGGTGATTGCGTAGGGCGATGATGGCCGGGGCGGGGGGGCCTGGGGCGGCGTGGGCGGGCATGGTGTGGCGCATGTGGCGCATGAGGTGAGATCGCGGCTATATTCGAGGACAAGCCGGATTGATAATGTAATCACCGACTAATTATCACGTACTCCTAGGGCTGTCTCGGAGAGCTATGGATATTCCCCGAGACTGGACCGAGATTGGTGCCGTCATTCGCGGGGGCGCTTTGTGTGTCTGTCTGTGGCACTCTGCCCCCACCCTCTTGGCACAACTCAAGACCAACACCATGAAATATCACTCGGTGGTTCCCCTCCGCCTCGCACTCCGACAGAAAGCCACAACCTCACTGCCATCGAAATCCCCGCATCTCGACCTTCTACAGCACCCCTCCTACGTGCGACACCATCCGCCCGCTCTCCCTTCACCGCACCAAACACGGCCAAGACTTGACAAAGTACAGGGTCACCGCACAACTAAAGACTTTACTTGCTTTGCCTTCTTTTTGCCAAGGCTTGTCTCCACCACACTTTCTCGACCTCTTTACTGAAATTGGTCGAAACTTTCCGGGTAGTACGTCCTTACTAGAAAGTTGCAGATAGTGACGCCGACGAAACTGGGGAAAACACTAAATTCGGCCTTCTCCTCCTTCTCCTCCTCCTCCTACTCTGAAAATACCTGGAGGATCTTGGTTTTATTGGGGATAGGTTTTTATGCCATAGTCTATGACTGCATGTATGCACCACCCCACAGTACGCGCTCTTCCGGCACCTCTAGATCTCCTACTATAGATTTTAATTAAAGATAGCTTTACTTTCTCTATATGCAGCCTCACCATACGAAAAATCACTAAACCCCGACCTCCACCTTAACCATATAATCTCACTCGCCCACGCTATTGTATGTAAGCATACCCAACACCGACCCGCTATACACGCGTGCCGAGCCTACAGGTGATGCAACACCGCCAATCAGCATAGCATTAGGGATATCATGACCGTAGAGTCTATTCCGGAGCGTTGTTCTTAGTTTGGTTGTGAGTGATGAGGGGACTGTATGTACAGCGACAGGTAATAAGTGATGGAACGCCTTGAGAGTACAAACACCAATTGTTGGTGGCGTTTTACCAAAACAGGTATCGCTGGGTTTCATCACTTATTACCTACCGCTGTACAGAAGGTGGAAGGGAGGGGGGGAGGTTCATTTTGCCAGAGCGGTACCGCTGTTGGTCGACTTCTTTGCGAGCTAGAGTCCCTGCAGGAGGTTTGGATGTATGGTACCAACCACCTAATCAGGCATGGTCCTGGCAGGTTCATGAGGGTCTCAATACTACCACTATAAATTCTAGGTTGATGACGGTAAAAAAAAAAACAGCAGTCTTTTTAATGCCAGAGTCTACAAAAGCGGTATTCCGCCACCACTGTAAGTTGGTCAACTTTTTACCATCAAGGCTTGAGGCATGTCTGAAAGCCAATGGAGGGCACACTAAATGGTAGTCTCAAAATTGTTTTATTTATAGCTTATTTAACTCTACTATGTATCCTCTATTTAATATCTTCACTTGGGGTTGAGTAGCAAGTATTCGGGTTAGGGTTCGTGGTCAAACATCGTGAAACGGCGAGAACTTGTTGCACGCACTGGCAACTGTACGTCTGGTTTTCTGCATGTTATGGGGTGATACAAGGCTTTATACCCCCGTCTATCTATAGAGGATCGGTCTTAGCACGGGTTAGATTTGTACGTGTACATGTATAATACATGCTACCTGTCAAAATAAATCTTGCCAGCTATCAAGCAGCGGGGGAGGAGGTGCATCTTAAGGTGGAAAGAAATGCCACCTATCACTCTAGGAGCATAAGATAAGTGACTATATCGTTTAACATATAAATGACTACATACAACGCCGGCAACAGACCCGTCCACGACGGACAGCGCTGACTTTCACAGACTGGTGGAGTCGGGCGTCCCTTTTTGACCGACTGCAGTCGGACTGTGGTCAACCACGGTCCTCAGGCTCAGGTTAGGGTTGGGTGATGGGTTGCGTGATGGGCTGGGGGATGCGGGTGCGAATGGGAACGGGAACATCAACTATCAAAGGAAGACGATTAAAGGGAGCGACGGGGTCTTTAGGGGTGTCCCCTAAATCGCCCCCGCTTAGGCTGAAACGCGGGTGGATGCGGGGCCACTCCCCGCCGAGGGGGGCACCGGGGGGCGAGGAGCCCCCCCGAGCGATTTCGTGCATTTTGGGACATTTTTTACGGGTTTTCTTCATGATCTACGGTTCAGAATTGGTTCTATATACATAGTTAAACTAGCTTAGTGTAATCCCAGATGTTTTGGTGATTAAAGAAAACAAAGCTAGTCCTATCACCTTCAAAATCCGTAAGGTAATGCTCTAGCAATGCAGCCCTGAAAATAATGACATCCCCAGGCTTAAAGTCAATCTTGATCTTTAAATCTGGGAGTACCAAATACCTCTCAAGGGGCGGCGATAGCGAGTATTCCGCAGGGTACGATATGCGACAGTAGAAGCTGTCGAGTTAGTCAAGCGAGGCCGGGTGAGGTCAAGCGAGGTGCGACGGTCTTCGTTAAGAAGAGAAGTAACAGCGTATGTATTAAGAACCAGCGTAAATATAGAAGTGGTCCTACCTGGTATGATATCTTAGAATGCGGACAACGTTACAATCTAGAGACTACAGAAGGCGTTTGCGTAAGGAAGAGGAAGAAGAAAGAAAACAGGAGCGAAGCGAGGAGAGCTCTCTAATATCTTGAAATCCTCGATGACTAATCCAAAGTGACTCACACGCATAGCAACAGAACAAGCCGTAGAGCGTGATGGAAACCTCGACTAATCCATTTCAGCGTAACCTTATTTCAATCAGCCGTCGTGAAAATGCCCCCTTCAGCCGAGCTCCTGCGAGCCTGAGTCCTAACAACCGTCTTGATTGGCCCTAGTTTAAAGGGGTATTGTCGTGGAAAGATGTCATTGCGGCGGTGTCGTTATGGTGGCGGCGGGTTCAAAGGTAGATCGGTGTATCACTGTCCATAACAGCAATATTGCGAGGCCATTGTTCCTTGTTGTCCATGAGTCTAGAATCTCTTCGACCTTGTATTCCTCCTCTTGTTCGGCGATGATAGGTGGAGGCGGTTTATACTTGACCTGATGCAGGATCATTGGCGGCGAATTAGCGACAACATGGAAGACAGGGTGTATCTTCGTACTCGGGGTAGGTCGGCTCGATAGGCGTATGGGAGATAAGCTGCCTTGATGGGGAGCGGTCAGAAACTTCTTGGTCGAGCTTCCTCGAGTTGCTTGAATTGGTACGGATGTTTTGGCGTCTGAACCATGTCGCCCGATATTGTATTAGGCGCGGGGGTTAAACGCGTTGGTGGCTTCTTCTTCTTGCTGGTCTTGTACCGTCCAGATGTTGGTGCGTAGGTATTCATGGAGCTCCATCATCCTTCAGCGAAATCTTTAGCATCGATTTGGGTGGCGTCTTGTCGGAAGGTTTGAGTGTCGGCTGTGAGCAGGGGTGGAAGCGAAGTTTGAAGAAGGTGTGGTTTTGTGGAAGGCGGAGACCTGGTTGTTAGCGAAGAATTCGGCCATAGGGAGCCATTGACCCAATCATCCTGTTGATAGAACCGTAGCCTCGTAGGTATTCTTTCCATTCTGACGTTGAGCCTTTCGGTTTGGCCGTCGGTTTCGGGTGGAAGCGGTGGACATTCTTAACTTCGATACCGAGATGTTTACTGCTCTTTCCAGAACTTGGCAGTGAACTGTGTCTTGCGGTCGAGGTGATATGTGTAGGGAGACCATGGGTTTCAGGCGTTTAGCGGTATAGTTGGCGGCATCTTGGCGTTAACGGTTGTATTGCAGGGTAGAAGGTGTCGCGTCTTTGTTAGTCGGTCGCGATTACCATGATTGCATCATAACTCACTCTCCGGTAGTCCAATGCTTGAAATCCATTGATACCTCCTGCCAGGGTTGTTCGGAGTATTGGTAGGGGCAGAAATGCTGAGTTTTTCGTGGGTCTTGGTTTCTTCGCCCGACAATGTGGCGGTTCGTCATGCGACCAATATAGTTCGCATGCTTGAACCAGTAATATCTCTGCTTATGAGTTCGAAGGTTTTTCGCGTCAGGGTGGCGGCAGAGAGCGTCGTGGTACAGTTTCAGGATTTTGAGTTTCGAGTGCGTAGTCGGGGCGTAGAGATTTCCCGATAAACGATGTAGCCGCTCTCCGTGCATTGGCTAGTGAGATCTCCTTGATTGTTGTTTGCCTTTGTTGCGCATCTCTAGTATCTTTTGCGGGAATGGGTCAGCTTTGTATCCTTCGTCAAATAGTCTGTCCAGTGAGGCATTCTTTTCAGCGGGTTCATTTGATAAAGAACCCTCCAACAAACTTAGCTTAGTTTCCAAGTTCTCCTTCTTCAAGACAGTCTGGCTCTGGTGTAAATGTCTTTCATCCCCCTCTCCAGGGAGATCTCCTGATCTCCTTGTCAATCGTCGACTTCCTTGCTTCGCTGGCCTGTCTTGATGTGAAGTTGAATCTTGAGAGATATTCTGCCCAGTGTGCTTGTCTCGGTTGAGTTGTTTAGTGCTCATGAAGTATTCAAAGGTTCTTATGGTCAGATATGGCGGCGTCGGGTGTCTTGGCTCCTTAATTCGAGCGCCATTCGCCGAAGCTCGTATTATTGCCAGTAGCTCGTATCGTAAATCTCGTAATTACGTTCGGCGAAGTGCTTCTTGTAGAAATGGCGGCGAATTGGGAGGTGTTGTTATCATCGTATTGGGACAGTATGCCGGCGGAAACATAGTCTGAAGCGTCGGTTTCCTGATGATTTCCTTTTGGTCAAAGTGGGCGAGGATGGGGGCGGTGGTGAAAACTTCCTGGGGTATTGAGCAGGCGAAACCGCTCATCGCGCCATCTCTTCTTCGTCAGTCCACTCAGCGGTGCAGCGAGTTTGGAGAATCCGTATATGAACCGGCGGTAGAAGTTAGCGAATCCGAGGAATGCTTGTACGTCTTTGACCGTCTTGGGGACTGTCCAATTCTGAACCGTGTCCACCTTCTTGGGGTCCATTCGGATGCCGTTGGGTTCGATAATGAGGCCGAGGTAGGTGGTGCTTTGCGTGTGGAATTCGCATTTCTCTGGTTTCAGCAGTATCCCATTGGCTTTCAAGGCTTCGAGGACTTTCTCGACGTGGGCTTGGTGTTTTTCGAGGGTGTTGCTATAAATCAGGATGTCGTCAAAATAAATTTGTGCAGAACATGTCGAGGTACTTCGCCGGACGTCGTTGATAAAATCTTTGGAGCGTGGCCGTAGCGTTGGTGAGTCGAAGGGCGTAATGTATTCAAAGTGACCATGCTCGAGTCGCGGAAAAGCTGTCTTCCATTCTTGGCCATTCGGATCTGGTTGTACCCTGGCGAAGGTCGGCTTAGTGTCTGAATTTGGCCGGACAGTCGGTCGAGTGTTTAGGATAAGTGGTAGAAGTCTGGAATTCTTTATCGTTAGTTCGTTTAGGCGCGATAGTCGACAGCGGAGGGTCCGTCGAACTTTTCGCGAATAGGACAGGGGCGGCGGGAAGAAACTATTTCGTATGAATCGCTTTGTCTAGGTTATCCTGTATGTCTTCTTCAGGACAATCAATTAAATCGCGTGACGTCTTGGTAAGTGATCCAGCGGTGGTTCTTTTCCATTCTTTGGCGGTATTTTGTGGTCATCTGACGGCGTGGTGGCATCCGTTAGCGAGTTTCTCGTCAAACATGTCATAGAACCTTTTGTGGCGTGGGTATCTTGGTTCTCGAGTCGTCAGCCGGGGTTTTGGCGATAAGCCTGGTCGATTCTTCGTGGTGGCCGAAGATCTGAAGTTTGTCCCTTCGGGCGAAGCGGCAGAGGGCGGCCGAGCTGACAAGGTGGAAGCGGCGTGGCGGGGTAATTCCCTTGACGGGGGCGACTTTCTCGGAGGCGTTACACTTGTTTTTGCAGTAGACGGAGTCAAACTGTATGCTGTTGTCCTTAAACCGTAGAGTGTCATCATGCAATTAGAGCCAAGGGATCCCTAGTACGAGGGGGTAGGAGCCGAGTTTGGTGACAAAGAAGGGGACGGTTTCGTGGTGGGCGTTAATAGACATCGGTAGGTAGCATAGATGGGTGATTTGGCCAGAAGATATGGGTCGACCGTCTATGACCCGAGGTCTTGAGGGGTGATTTGAGGGAGTAGAGGAAGTTATTCTGGTAGCGAATGTTTACGTCAATGAATCGAATCCGAACAACGGTGTCAATCAATCGTGGGTTGGAATGGGATTTTTATTCTTGCAATTGTATGAAAGCGACAAAATGATCACCATCGATTTATCCTCCAAAGACGATAACGAGGGGCCGGAGATAGTGAATGCAGACAAGGGAGGAATGGTGGGTGGTGGCTTCTGCCCTTTGGTTTCTTGAATTTTTCACAAAGAACGGCTTGGCTTCGGTTCGCGAGTTAAGGGGCAGCGGCGGCGGTGGGCGGACAGCGGATGTGGGGCGGCGAGGTGCGGGCCATGGCGAGGATCTCCAGTTAGCGCGGGTAGGCACTTGGTGAAGCGGCGTCTGGGTTTGTCTTGATCTTTGAGAAGTCGGGAAGCGGGCGTGTTGCAGTTCGCCGACTTGATCCCAAGCCATCAGGGCCTCGACCTGTGCGTCCTCGAGTTCTTCCCTGATGGCCTTGAGTTTCATGGATCGGTTGATGGGGTCGTTGGGTTACGCGGAGTTGGATTAGTCAGGAGGTTTCTATCGCGTTCTATGGGTTTCTGTTCGGTTGCGTGATGTGAGTCATTCGGGATTAGTCATCGTAGGATTTCCTTGGGTACATTAGAGGGCTCCCCCTCGCTTCGCTTCTGTTTTCCTTTCTCTTCTTCTTTCCTTACGCAACGTCTTCTGTATTTATCTACTACTGCTTGTTACGTCGCGGCATCTGTCTGGGGTAGAACCACTTCTCTTCTGTTGATTCTCAATATATCTGTTGTTACTTCTCTTCTCTACGAAGACGCTGCCTCGCTTGACCTCGACACTAACTTCGGCAGCTTCTACTGCATCTCGTACCCTGCGGAATCTTCTTGCCGCCCCTTGAGATTGAGGGAGGCTTGTAATTCCTCCACTTGGTCTTGGGCGTCGAGCGCGTCGAGTTGGGCGTCCTCAAGTGCTTGTTGGAGGACCTCGACCTCAGCGGGGACGGTGGGTTCGGGCGTGGGTTGGGGGACGGTGGTGAGGAGGGATAGGCAGGCGGTGAGGAGGTCGTGAGCCTCGGTGAGTTCGTGCCCTTGCAGTCTCCATCTTAGGAGTGGGCCATGGGTTTCAGAAATGTCTGGAGGCGGGCGGCGAGGCGGAGGTGGTGGTGGCGCCCGTGGCGTCATCGGTCGACGATTATGCTCGTCTTGAGTTGGCGCGAAGCGGCGATGTGACGAGTTCATACCGGTGGTCGTTGTGGCGGCAGCAATTTCGTGGTTGGTCGTCTTTGCGGAGTGGCGGCGAGTCAATATCTGCGCCCGTGGGTCGGGGCAGGAGGTTAGCTACCTCTCTCTGGAGGCGTTTAAGCGATGCGAGATAGCAATAATCTACCGTTTGCGGTGGAAGCGGATGGTCTTGTGAGGCGGAGTGGTAAAGTAAGGTTTGGCGGCGTTAGTACGAATGCAGTCGCTTGTGGGAGTAAAGGGACGGCGGCGGCGATTGTTGGCGCTCAGGTTGGGAAACGTATTAAAGTGTCTTTGGACGCCATTCTGGCGTGATTGTGTGGGTTCGACCTTAAGGCGGTGAACAATGGCGTGCAGTGCGGATGATGGCGTAATCTCGAGGCGGCGATAGCGAGTATTCCGCGGTGCGATATCTGACGATGAAAGCTGTCGAGTTAGTCAGCGGGTGAGGTCAGCGAGGTCTGACGGTCTTCGTTAAGAAGAAATAACGTATGTATTAAAACCAGCGTAAATATAGAAGTGGTCCTCACGGTATGATATCTTGGGAATGCGGACAACGATTCTGATATAGACTACAGAAGGCGTTGCGTGGAAAGAGGAAGAAAGGAAAACAGGAAGCGAGGAGAGAAGCGCTCTAATATCAAAATCCTCGATGACTAATCCAAAGTGACTCACGCTGGCAACCGAGCAACGTAGAAACGTGATGGAAAGCCTTTTAGCTAATCCGCTCGGTAACCTTGACTCCATCAACGATCGTAAATCTTATAGGTGAAGTTCACCTGCTTTTCATGGATCGGTTGATGGAATCGTTGGGTTATCGGAGAATGGATTAGTCGAAGTCGTGTTCTTTGGGTTTCTGAAATTCAGGTTCTTGCGATTTGTCGTTGAGATTAGTCATTTCCATGTATCATCCGCTGCCATCCCTTTTCGTCAGCGTCTTATCTTGTCTCATCGCGGCGCTTCGGAAATCGGTCTGTGTCAGCACTAATGTCATGGCCGGATTCTCTAGGATAGGCAGTTGCTGCCGTTCTAAGTATTGATTTCCTTGTATTGAAAGTCAATATCCACCATCTGAGAAACCATATATTCTCGTATATCGAGTAGCGAATGGTCTGGCCGGTTTAGGCGTATAGTAAGTGGAAGGTGTCGTTATATGGCGGCTTAGTAGGTCGAGTATCCGTGGCGGAAGCCATTATTCGTTTTTCGGGAAGTCTCTTCTACCTCATATTCTCCTCTTGTTAAGCGATGATAGGTGGCGGTTGGAGCGGTCGGAAGCGGCGGGTCTAACTGGAATTGCAGGGTGTATCTTCATGTTGCCGGGAAGTTTGTAAGTGAGAAGCCTTTGATGGGGAGCGGTCATTGGTGAGGTAGCGAATTAGTCACGGATGTCTTAACAAAGCTTGAACTTCTTTAGGTCCTGCGTGGTGGCTACTTCTTGCTGGTCTTGTGCCGTTCAGATGTTGGTGCGTGGGTATTCGTGGAGCTCAATCGTTTTCAGCGAAGTCTTTGGCGTCGGTGGGTGGTGTCTTGTCGGAAGTTTGATCGTCATGAGCCAGGGTGGAAGCGAAGTTTGAAAGAAATGGTGTGGGCTTTGTGGAAGCGGAGACCTGATTATTGGCGGAGGAATTCGGGTATAGGGGGCCATTAACTTGTCGTCTATTGATAGGATCGTAGCGCCGTAAATATTCTTTCCATTCTGGCATTAAAGCGCTTTCCGTTTGGCCGTCGGTTTCAAGGTGGAAAGCGGTGGGCGTTCTTGCTTCAATCGAGTGTTTGCTCTTTAGAACTGGCGGTGAATTGTGTCTTGCGGTCCGAAGTGATATCGTAGGGAGGCGCATCGTTTTCCGGGCGTTCGCGAATATAATTAGGCTGACGTCGCCGGCGTTAGCGGTGGTGTTGCGGTAGGAGGTGTCGCATCTTCGTCGGCCGTCGCGATTACCATGATTGCGTATCATCGCCCATTCTCCGATAGCCGTGGCGAAATCCATTGGCAACTTCCTGCGGGGTTGTTCGGGATTGGTAGGGGGAAATCTGAGTTTTCGTGGGTGTTAGAACTAACCGCCCGGCAGTGTGGCAGATTCGAGCGTGGCGGCCAATGTAATTCTTGTCTGGGGCCAGTAATAATCCTCTTGATGAGTTGAGTTTTTCGCGTCAGGGGTGTCCTGCGGAAGGCGTCGTGGTAGAGTTTGAAATTTGGAGTTTGAGGTCGTGATAGGGGCGTAAATTCTTGCGATAAAGTAGTCGTCGCCGTTCTCGCATTCAGTAAAGATATCTCGCCCTTGATTGTCTTGCGCTTTGTTTCCTTTGTCTAGTATCTTCACCGGGAATGGGTCAGCGCTTGTATCGCCGTCAAATAGTTTTAAGTGGCGTTCTTTTCAGCGGGTTAGTTGATAAAGAAGCCACAACAAAGCTTCAAACTTTAATAAATTTTCCTTCTTCAAAGGCGAGCGCAGCTCTGGTGCAACTTTCTTTCATCACTCTCGGGGAGATCTCACGATCTCGCTTGTCAATCGTCCGGTTTACATGCTTCTTCCCGGCCTGTGTTGATGGAAGTTGAGCAGGTATTATTTAGCGTGCTTCTTGGGTTAAAATTTGTTTAGTCTTCGTAAATCTTCGAGGTTCTTGTGAATTACGATATGTGGCGATTGGGTGTCTGCTCACTCGAGTTCGGTATGGGTCTTGAATCTTCCGGATGATTCATGATCCTTATCGTGAATCTACGTGAATTCTGTTTCGGCGAAGTGTTCTTGGAAATGGCGGCGAATTCGGAGGGTATGGTTGTCGTCGTATTGGGAGAGTATCTTGCGTGAGCGTAGTCTGAGCGTCGATTTCCTGATGATTTCGCTTTCGAGTCGAGAAGTGGGCGAGGATAGGGGCGGTGGTGAATCTTGTGAGGCGTTGAATCGCGGCTTGAAACTTCACTTGTCGCGTGCATCTTCTATCATCGTCGATCCGTCAACGGTCTTGTGACTTGGAAGAACCGTATATGAACGGCCGGTAGAAGTTGGCGGAAATCAGGAATCTTTATGCGTCTTTTTGGACCGTTTGGGGACTATTGTCCGTCTGAACTGTGTCGCACTTTCTTGGGGTCCATTCGGATGCCGTTGGGTTCGATGATGGTAAAGGTAGGTGGTCTTTTGGGTGTGAACTCGCGTTTCTCGGTTTTAGCAATATCCGTTTGCCTTCAGTCTTGAGGACTTTCTCGGCGTGGGCTTGATGTTCGCCGAGTGTCGTAGATTAGGATATCGTCAGGTAGAATTTTGTGCAGAATAGGTCGAAATCTTCGCGGACATAATCGTTGATAAAGTGTTGGAAGGTGGCCGGCGCGTTGGTGAGGCCGAAGAGGCGTGGCAAGTATCTTCGAAGTGGCGTGTCGTGTCTGCGAAAACTGTTTTCCATTCTTCGTATTCAATCCGGATCTGATTATTGTACCGGAATTGGCGAGTGTACCGTTTAGCGGAAGTCGATCAGTGTTTCACGATGAGTGGTAAAGTCTTGGTTCTTCTCGTTAAATTTCATTTAGGCGCGATAGTCGGCTTGAGCGGAGGGTTCATCCAGCTTCTTAACAAATAGAATGATGAAGTCTCGAGGCGGCGTTGGGTAGTATTCGCGAGTGCGATGTCTGACGATGAAAGCTGTCGAGTTAAGTCAGCGAGTCAGCGGTCTGGCCGGTCTTCGTGAAGAAGTAACGGCGTATATATTAGTAACGGCGTAGATATAGAAGTGGATTCTACGCGGTATGGTATCTGAAGTGCGACAAAGTGTAATGAATAGAATCTGAAGGCGTTGCGTAAGGAAAGAAGAAGAAGGCGTGAGCAGCGAGGCTATATACCGAGGAAATCCGGCGATATAATCATACTCCTTGCGCATAGCGGACAAAAAACGCGATAGAAGCCTCACGACTAATCCCTGCGTATGCGATTCGTCAGCCGTCATGAAATGGCTCACGTGAGCTCCTGCGAGCCTGAGTCTAACTCGTCTTAAGCGGCCCTGGTTTCAGGGTATTGTCACGTGGAAAACATCGGCTGGCCAGTGTTGTTGTAGTAAAGCGGAGTTAAGGTAGGTGCGATTGTATCTGTCCCTTAGCAAATAATTGAGCCGTTATTCCTTGTTTTCCGCGAGTAGAATCTCCTCAACCTCATCTCTTCGCGTTAAAGCGATAACGGTGGCGGGGGTGGGTTGTGCAATCGGGATCGCATGGCAGATCGATAGTAATCATGGAAGACAGGATGTATCTTCATCTTTCGAGAGGTCATTTCGGTAGGCGTCAGGAGATGACTGCCTTGATGAGGGAACGGCAGCAATAGAGCCTGGTCGAGCTTCACCGAATTACGAATTGATGCGGATGTTCTTGGCAGAACAAAGACCATGTCGCTTGCGTTATCTTGGGAGTCTTGAGGAGTTAAACCCGCGTTGGTGGCCTTCTTCTTGCGATCGCATCTTTGTCACGGATGTTGGTGCGTAGGTATTCGTGTATCAGCATTTTTCGCGAAAGTCTTTGGCGTCAGAAATTTGGGTGTCTTGTCGGACGGTTTGATCGTCGCGGTGAAGCAAAGGTGGAAAGCCGAAGTTCTGCGAAAAGGGGTGGAAACTTTGGTGGAGGCGGAGACTTGATTGTTAGCGGGCTAGGCCATTACAATCGTCATCCTGTTGATAGGATCACGTAGCCTCGTAGGTATTGTTAAATTACGCGTTGGCCTTCGGTTTGGCCGTCGGTTTCGTGGAAGCGGTGGGACATTCTTTTCAATCACAAGGTGTTTACTACAAGCCCAATTTAGTTTGCCGTGTATCTGCGGCAGTCAGGTAATGTAGGAAGATTGTGGAGTGGTGACATTTAGCAGATAGGACATGGCGGGCATATTGGCGTTAACCGTGTTGCGTTGCAGTAGGAGGTGTCATCATGTGTTCGATCTGATCGATTACGATTCTGCATATCTGTATCGTCATGCGCTCTATGGTAATATCAATTGTGAAATTGGCCTTCCTCTTAGGGAATCGAAATATTGGTCGTTGGGTTCGATAATAAGGCAAGGTAGGTGGTCTTTGTGTATGGAACTTCGCATTTCTCCGGTTTCAGCGAGTATCCCATTGGCCTTGAGGGCTTTGAGGACTTTCTCAGCGTGGGTTTGGTGTTCTTGAGGTGTCGTATAAATCGAGGATATCGTCGAGATAAATTTTGCAGAACAATCGAGTCTTCGCGGCCGTTGATGAAATGTTGGAATGTGGCGGTCGTTGGTGAGTCGAAGGGCATTACCGTGTATTGAAGTGGCTTCGTGCAGGTGCGGAAAGCTGTTTCCATTCTTCGTAATTCGGATCTGGTTGTATCATGGCGAAGGTCAAACAGTGTCTCTTGGCTTTGGAGAGTCGATCGAGTGTTTAGGATGGTGAAGTCTGGGGATTCTTTATCGTTAGTACTTGAAGTAGTCGGCCTTGAGCGGAGAGTTCCGTCGACCTTCGCGAACAAAGCGAAGCGGCGTGAAGGAAAGAAATTTCGTATGAAGCGCTTCGCTAAGTTGTCTGTATGTCTTGAGGACGATCGATTCATCGGGACATCTTGGTATAGTGGTCGAAAGGGTGGTTCCTTCCCTTCCTTGAGTGGTATTTTTGTCGTAAGGCGGCGGTGGCATCCGTTAAGCGGTCTTCGTCCAAACTCTGATGGAACTTTCGATAACGTGTTGGTATCTTGGTTCTCCAATCGTCAGCCGAGTCTTGTTGATAAACGGTCGATTTCCTCCATGGATTCTGTTAAAGATCTGGAGTTTGTCCCTTGAGGCGGCGGCAGAAGCGGCGGAGCTGGACGAGATGGAAGGCGAGGTGGCGAGGCGATTCTTTTGGACGAATGACTTTACCGAGGCGTTCTTCTTTCTTCTGATCTTCGGAATCAAAGCGTATGGTGTTCTCCTTGAACCAGAGTGGCGTCATGCAGCTGGAAATGGGATTCTAGTCTGAGGGGTAGAAGCCAAGTTTGGTGACGAAAGAGCGGTTTCATAATTGGCGTCGATGGGACGTTGGCGGAGTAGCATGGAGTGGGTGATCTGGCCAGAAGATATGGGTCGACGTCTATGACCGGTCTGAGGGTGATTTGAGAGAAGTAGAGAAGTGGTTATGGCGTGTGAATGTTTCATCAATGAATCACGAACGGAGCAAGTATCAATCAGCGTAGGTTTGAATGGGAATTTTATTAACTACGATTTTCTGAAAGCAAAATGATCATGTCCGATTTATCCTCGCAGATGATCTGAGAAGCCAGAGATGAGAAGCGCCAGACAAGGGAGGAGTAGTGGGTGGTGGCTTCTGCCCCTTTGGGTTGCCAATTTTTACCAAAGTGACTTGGCTTTTAAAGTGCGAGTTAGGGCAAGCGATGGGTGGGCGGACAGTAGGTGCAGGGCGGCGAGTCACGGGGGCACGGCGGGGATCTCAGTTAGCTCTGAGTAGGCCTTGAGTGAAAGCGGCGTCTGGGTTTGTCGGATCTTTGGGGGGGGTCGGGAAGCCAGGCGTGTTGCAGTTCGCCGAAACTTGATCACAGCCGCCAACTCGGCACTGTCGTCCTCGAGCTCTTCCTGATGGCCTTGAGGAACTTGTAATTCCTCCACTTGGTCTTGGGCGTCGGCCTTGTCGAGTTAGGCGTCCTCAAGTCTTTGTTGGAGGGCCTCGGCGCCAGCGGTGGGTTCGGGCGTGGGTTGGGGGACGGTGATGAGGAGGGATAGGCAGGCGGTGAGGAGGTCGTGAGCGCCGGTGAGTTCGTGCCTTGATCTCCGTCTTCCGGAAGTGGGCCATAGATCTCAGAAATGTCTGGAGGCGGGCGGCGGAGAGGTGAGGTGGTGGTGGCGCCGTAAGCGTCGTCGGTCGTGATTGTCTACCGTCTTGAGTTAGGCTGAGAGGCTGACAGCGATGTGGCGATTCATCTACGGTGGTAATTAGATTGTGTGGCGGCAGCAACCGTGGTTGAGTCGTACTTTTGCGGAGTGTGAGGCGAGTCGATATCTGTGGTCGAGGGGGAGGTTATACTCTGCTGGAGGAAGCGTTTAAGCAGACGAGATAACTTAATGTCTCGTTTGCGGTGGAAGCCGGATGGTCTTGGAGCGGAGTGGTGAAATAGGGTTTGGCGTCGTCGGTATGGTCGCTATAGTGTGGGAGGAGGGACAATGGCGGCGGTGTTGGCCATTCAGGTTAGGGGAAACATATTAAAGGTGTCTTCGGGCCATTCTGGCGTGGTCGTGTGGGTTTAGTCTTAAGCGGTAGACAATGGCGTGCTGGTGCGGATGATGGCCTTGCGTAATCTCGAGGCGGCGTTGGGTAGTATTCGCGAGTGCGATGTCTGACGAGTAGAAAGGCTGTCGAGTTAGTCAGCGAGGTCAGCGAGGTGCAGCGGTCTTCGTAGAGAAGAAAGTGACAGCGTATATATTGGTAACGGCGTAGATATAGAAGTGGTTCTCGCGGTATGGTATCTGGAATGCGAACGAATGTGTAGTAGAATGAATCTGAAGGCGTTGCGTAAGGAAAGAAGAAAGGAAAACATGAGCGAAGCGAGGCGCTATAATCTGAAATCGGCGATGACTAATCCCCAATATCCTGTGGCATAGCCGGACAAGCGAAAAACGCGATAGAACTCTGACTAATCCGCCTCCGCGTAACCCAACGATTCCATCAACCGATCCATGAAAGGGAGGAGCTGGCTCGTATGAAGCCCTTGTTTAGGTTATCCTCTATGTACTTCCTGAGGACGATCAATTCATCGCGGGACATGCCGTATAGTGGTCCAAAAGGTGGTTCGCCCCTTCAGCGGTATTTTGTGGTGGTAAGGCGGCGTGGTGGCATCCGTTAAGCGAGTTTCTCGTCAAACATCTGTAGAACCTTTGTGGCGTGTGGGTATCTTGGTCCTCAATCGTCGCCGGGGTTTTGTCGATAGCCTGGTCGATTTCTTCAATGGTAGCTAAAGATCTGTAGTTTGTCGCCGAACCAGCGGCAGAAAGCGGCCCAGGCGAGCGGGGTGTGATGTAAGCTCATGTGAGACGGTCTCGCTTGGAGGAGTTCTTGCTTCTCTTTACAATAATCGGAGTTGAGCTATCTTTGTTATTCTTAAACCGTAGTGTCGCGTCATGCAGTTGGGCCAGGATTCTAGTACTGAAGGATAGGGCGGATTTGGTGACAAAGAAGGGGACGTTCGTGGTGAGTGTCGATGGACGTTGGTAGAAAGTAGCATGGAGTGGGTGATCTGGCCCAGGAAGGATATGGGTCGACCGTCTATGACCGGCGTCTTGGTGATCTGAGTGGGACGGAGAGGAAGTTGTGGTGGCCTGTGAATGTTTCATCGATGAATCGAGCCGAACAGCCGAGTATCGATCAGCGTGGGTTTGAATGGGGTTTTGTTCTTTGCAATTGTCTGAAAGCAACAAAATGATCGTCCGATTTATCCTCCGCGAGCGATAACGAGGGCGGAGATAGTGAAGCGCATGAGCAAGGGAGGAATGGTGGGTGGTGGCTTCTGCCCCTACTGGTTTCTTGGATTTTACCAAGAACTTGGCACTAAAAGCCCGGTTCTGCGAATTAGGGGCAGCGGTGGCGGGTGGGCCAGGCAGGTGTGGGCGGCGAGGTCTGGCCATGGCGGAAAGATCTCCGAGTTAGCTCTGGAGTAGGCGCTTGAGTGAAGCGGCGTCTGGGTTTAGGCGGTCTTGCGAGGTCGAGGCGAGGCGTTTGCAGTTCGCCGACTTGATCCCCGTCGAGCCTTTCGGCACTTGTCGTCGTCGAGCTCTTCACTGATGGTCTTGAGGAGAACATAATTCCTCCACTTGGTCTTGGGTGTCGGCGCGTCAGGCGTTAGGCGTCCTCAAGTCTTTGTTGGAGGCCGGACCTCAGCGAGACGGTGGGTTGAGGCGTGGGTTGGGGGCGGTGGTGAGGAGGGATAGGCGGCGGTGAGGACGTCATGAGCCTCAGTGAGTTCGTGCCCACCGTTTCCATCTTCCGGGAGTGGGCCATAGATTTCCAGAAATGTCGAGAGGCGGGCGACGAGGGCGGAGGTGGTGGTGGCGCCGTAGCGTGCATCCCGGTCGGCGATGTCTGCGTCTTGAGTTGGCGCGAAAAGCGGCGGCGATATGTTGAGTTCATCTGCGATGGTCGTTGTGGCGGCGGCAGCAACTCGTGGTTGAGTCGTGCTTGCGGAGTGGCGGGCGAATCGTCTCTGCGCCCGTAGGTCGGGGCAGGAGGTTAGCTCCTCTCTCTACAGGAAGGCGTTCGCAGGGGCAGATAGCAATAATCTGCGTTTGCGGTGAAGCAGCGGATGGTGCTTGTGGAGGCGGGTGGTAAAAGTAGGGTTTGGCGGCGTCGGTGGTATGGTCGCTTGTGGGAGGAGGACAGCGGCGGCGATTGTTGGCCCTCGGGTTGAGAGCATATTAAAGTGTCTTGGACCTTGAATTCTGGCGTGGTTGTGTGGGTTCGATCTTAAAAGCGGTAGCAATGGGCGTCAGTGCGGATGGCAACGGCTTGTGTCTCAAGGCGGCGTTAGGTAGTATTCGCATGAAATGCGATATCACAGTAAAGCTGTCGAGTTAATCAGCGAGGTCAAGCGAGGTCTGTGATGCTTCGTGAAAGAAGAAGTAATAAGCGTATATATTGATGGCAAAGCGTAGTTATAGAAGTGGTTCTGCGGTATGGTATCTTAGAATGCGAACAAATGTGTAGTAGATAAATCTGAAGCGTTGCGTAAGGAAAGAAGAAGAAAGGAAAACAGAAGCGAAGCGAGGCCTCTAATGTGCGAAATCCTCGATATGACTAATCCCGAATAGCTCACGTCGCGCCAGAAACGGCAGAAACGCGATAAAGCCTCACGACTAATCCAGCTCAGCGTACGACATCAACCGATCCATGAAACTCAAGGCCATCGAGGAAGCTTCGAGGAGCCTTGGTCGGCGCGATGAAACAGGATCAATCGTGCAGCTGCAACCATCGGCCCACGTATATGCGCCCACGCAAAGGCTACTCCGTGGCCAACTGGAATCTCCGCCATATTTGCGCCTCGCCCATTGTCCGTACCCGTCGCCGTCGTCACGTCGCAACGCTTTAAAAGCCAAGCCCTTTGGTGAAAATTAGCCAAAGGGGCAAGCCATAGCCATTATTCCTTGCGTTCACTATCTCCGGCCCTCGTTATAAATCGTCTGTGGAGGATAAATTGTATGGTGGCCAATTTTGTTCTTCTTGCAATATCTGATAACAAACCCATTCAAACCTCTGCGTTGGTTGATCTTGGTTGCTCGGGTTCGCATTCATTGATGAAACGATAGCGGCGCCATAACTTCCCTCTTTCACTCAAATCGCGTCGCCGAAGTCATGGAGTCGACCCATATCTTCTGGTAGGATCACCTATTCTGCCGATGTCTGCTCGGTATTTCGCGAAACCGTCCTTCTTCGTCATGGCTTCGGCTCCTACCCTCGTACTAAAGGGATCACCATTCGATAATACGCTACGGTTCAGGACAACAGCATACAGTTTGATTCATCCTCTGAAACAAGTGCAACCTCCGGGAAAACCGCCCTGTCGAGAATTACCCGCTTCCACCTCGTCGCTCGGCCCTCTGCCGCTTCGCCCGAAGGACAAACTGATCTTTAAGCGTCATGGAGAAATCGAAATTTATCGACAAAACCGAAGGGCGGCGGAGAATAAGATCTTATTCTGAGTTCTATGGTATGTTTGACGAAAACTCCTAATGGGATACTTGCGCCTTCTGACCACAAAATACCGAAGGAAGGGAAGGAAGAGCATCTGGCGTGTCATGAATTGATCGTCGCCAGGAAGTCATGGGGATACCTAACAAAGGGTTTCATCTGAAGAACTCCTCACCTGCGGTGCCCCGTCTTATTTGTTAAGAAAGTGATGGAACTACTCCGCCTCTGTATTATATAGCGGCCAAATGAAACGATAAAGAATCGATACCCTCTCATGTCAAGGAATATTTCGACCATTGTCTAAGGTAGATAGCTGATTTGGACCAAGATACAAGATCCGAATGGCGAAGGCGAAAGAATGGAAGACAACTTTCCCGATATAGTCGCCGAATCTGGTCAGCCCGGACTCATGTAGCAGCGGACGTTCTTTATCGATGGCTAGATCGCGACCTCGATATGTTCTCTGCGAACTATCTTGTGACATCACGGTTATAGCGATCTGCCGAAGAAACCGTCGCGTCGAAAAAAGTCGGCAGAAGCGTAGCCAGCGGGATCTTCTTTGAAACCGAATCTGAGTTCGCCTAGCACCTCGCCGGCCTCATTATCGAACGCGGTATCGAATGGACGAAAGTGGATCTGGTTCAGGGTGGACAGTCACAAAGGCGGTCAAAAGCGTCTGGCATTCGCCAGTTCTTAACTTCTACCGCCGGTTCGTATATGGGTTCTCATTCGGCGAGTGGGTGACGAAGAAGGATAAAGCATGGGCATGGACAAGCGAAGCTCAAATCGCGTTCAATCTGCTCAAGGAAGCTTTCGCGCCATTGCTTTGGCTGCGCGAAAAATCATCGTGGAAACCGATCTTGGACTATGTCTCTGCGGCATACTGTCGTCTGATGACAACAAAACCCTCCGACCCGTTCTTTGCTTCTCCCACGCCGAATGTATTCTGAAATATCGATAAGGGCTGCTGGCAATATCTGGCCGAGGAATGCGTACGGAACTGGAAGAGCCTTACGTCGTCATATCCGGCATAATGAGCGAATATATGGCACCAAACAACAACAGGAGACAAGCGCTGGGCAGAATACCTCTCAGATTCAACCGTCATCAAATACAGTAGGAAGCAATTGGGAAGCAGACGCGTTAATGAGGAGATCAGGAGATCTCGCAGAGGGGATGAAAGACAATTCTGAGCCAGACCGTTTTGAAGAGGAGAATTTGGAAGCAAATTAAGTTTGTTGGCGGGTTCTTTATCAAAAGCGAACCATTGAAAAGAAACCTTTCAGCTGAATATTTGTTTGTGAAGGATCTGGTAAGCATTTCCAAAAGATACTAGGCATGCGAAACAAAGGCAAAGCAACAATCGAAGAAATCTCTGGAATCTTGCGGAGAAGCGAAGAGGCGACTTCTCTGTCGAAACCTCTACGTCGACTATGACCAAGCTTCAAATCCTGAAACTCTCTCGATGCTCCTCTGCCGGCCAGGCGAAAAACCCGAACTCATGCGAGACTACTGGCCCGCGTGCGGGCTATATTGGGAATACGTCTGAACTACTTAATGTCTGTCGTGAAATAATGGCATGGAAAACTCGGTGTCTCCGACCTCTCTAAACAACGGCAGGAAGTATCAATGGAACCGTTCTTGGACTGGGAGTGAGGATCTGATCTGATTATAGTGTCGTGGATCGGTGACAAAGATCGACGCTCCTCTGCAATTACAACCGTTACGGAAGATGTCGCTCAACTATACCTCCGAAACATCTGGAAACTCCATGGCCTCCTCTGTGGCATCCGCGCCGACGGCCTGCGATTCATTTGAAGTTCTGGAAAGAATTATGCAAAGCACTTTCGGGATCGATCGAGAATGTCGCTGCCTTCAGGAAACCGGCGGTCAAACGAAAGATTAAATGCCGTGATGGAACAATACTCTGGTATGTGTCTATCAACAGAGACTGACTGGGTCAAATGGCTCACTATGGCGAATTCTCTGCTAATAAGAGATCTCATGTCGCCGCCAGCAACTTGGCTTTAAACTTACCCGGTTCCTTTTGGACGATCAAACCGTCCGACAAGACACCGCTTGCCTCGGCGTAAAAGACTTCGCCGGGAAAATGTTGGAGCTACATGAATACTCTGGCATAAGCATCCAAGACAAGGATCGTGAAGCAGGCCCTGCGGCGAACTCCGCGTCTGTCGTGCGGCGTGGTCTTTGTCTCGGCAAAACATCCGCGCCCGTAATTCGAGAGCTTGACTGGAAGAAACGGGCCGTTCCCCATCAAGGCCATCTCTCCGTCACCTGTCAGTCGGCCTCACGGCATGAAGATCATCCTGTTTTCCATGTGTCGGCTATTGGGCCTCGCCGCGGGATCCCGTCTGCGGGTCAAACCTGCCGTCGTCGTCGAGCAGGAGGAAGAATATGAGGTTGAGAGATTCTGGACTCGCGGAAACAAGGAATAACGGCGCGCAATCTCAGTGGACGGGATCTGTAGCCCTCGCAGGAACCCCTTAGCCTCTGCGCCGCCGCGATCGATGCATTCCGCGCAATACCCAGGAAACCGGGGCGCTTCGAGAACGAGGTCGGGGCTCAGGCCAGGGCTCTTGAAGAAATTTCTTTCATGGATCGGTTGATGGAATCGTTGGGTTATGCGGAGATGGATTAGTCAGGAAGT
This sequence comes from Morchella eximia, assembly GCA_024713935.1. Lineage (NCBI taxonomy): Eukaryota > Fungi > Ascomycota > Pezizomycetes > Pezizales > Morchellaceae > Morchella > Morchella eximia. The sequence goes on from JAMGZG010000020.1 coordinate 1,452,388, forward strand.
TTCTATCGTGTTCTTTGGGTTTCTGTTCGGTTGTGATGTGAGTCGTTAGAGATTAGTCATCGCAGGATTTCCTTGGGTATAACAGGGCTCTCCTAAACCGTTCCTGTTTTCCTTTCTCTTCTTCTTTCCTTCATAGCGTCTTCTGTATTCTCTATACTATAGCAGCTTGTCCGTCTGGCGTACCATCTGGGTAGATCTATATCTACTGGATTCTTAAATCATCTGTTACTCATATGAAGACCTTTCAGCGACCTCGTTCAGCATAAACCTCTTGTCGCATATCGTCTCTTGAATAGTCATTATCGCCTCTTAGTCGTCGTGGTATCTTGTCCTTTCTGTAGAATCTCTATGGGGTGGGACTCTTAAATTCCATGATATAAAACTACGTGGAGCATAAATCTCTGCGAACTTGTGGTGTAGAGTGACCAACTGCCTATACCTCGCGTAATGCGAATGCACAAAAGTGCCCTCCAGTAGTCTTGTGGGTCAACAATTTGATATATGAGTCCAAGAATCTGTAAATGAGGTGCCAGCTGCTTGAAAAACGAAACACAAGCGGCGTTTTTGTATGCTGTATCGATTAGGTGTGCGGAGATTACTGGAGCTTTAGATTTCGCTTGTCCTTTAGCAAACCATCTAGTCTTAAGAGGCCACAGATTCAGTTTTTGGACTAATTTGAGGTGCCAGTGGGATTTTCGATTCATTATGTCTTTTATCGTGACAGGAGGTTTGGGAGGTGAATATGTATTTTGGAGTCTTGAAATAAGCGCTTCTCAACTTTTATAGATTGTCCGGCGGTTGGGCCAAAAGGACGTAAACGCGTTTTTCAGAAAATGAGAAGGTTTTCTTGAAGGATTTAATGATGATCTTTGGATGTGCTGAAGAGATACGTGCGAAAATAAAGGATATGGTGTTGGGGTGAGCCGATGCCTTGCATTTTGTATCAAAGAATGGTAGGTGATTTCCGAAAATTGAGTGGGGACTTTTTGAAAAGATTTGAAACAGTCCCTCAAAATCCTTTTTTGTTCAGGTATTTCTTTAGGTTGAGGTGCTTCAGTTTGTAGGTCCTCTGCAGACTGCAGTAGATATATGGTCGGAAAAGTATGTCGTAATTGAAGATAAAGAAAAATCAACAAATTAGTACATTGATTTTAATAACAATATATCGATGACAATATATTGCTTGAGTTGGCTCTTTTCAATTTTGTGGTGTTGTACAGGTTGCCGTGAAAAAGGAGAAAGAGTAGGAGCAAGAGCAATGGTAGGAGCCGGGGATATGTTGAGAGGGTAAAAGAGAGTTTATTCAGTTGGAGATTTGGAGAGTTTCAATCTCTGGCGTTACGTCTGCGTGTTTTTATTTGACAACAATAATCTTTCTGGCGTTAATCTTTCTGGCGTTATGACAGAACATATGCCGTTCAAAATATTACAGCGTAATACATGGCTATAATCTACGTATATTAAATACCAATATCCCAGTAGAAGAAGCGAAAATTACTTATCATTCCATTCGATCTGAAGTTAATGTATCTCTCACAGAAGATATTCTGACATTCTTTTCAAACTAATAAGCGTCTTACCGAGGCGGCGATAGCGGTATTCGCGAAGTGCGAGATCTGACGATGAAAATGTCGAGTTAGTCAGCGAGGTTGAGCGAGGCGAGGTCACGAAGGTCTTCGTTAAGAAAGAGGTAACGCGTATATATTTAGAACCAGCGTAGATATAGAAGTGGTGGTATGGTATCTTGGGAATGCAGCGTTACGATATAGAGAATACAGAAGGCGTTGCGTGGAAGAAAAGAAGGAAGCGAGCGAGGAGCCTATTATCAAATCCTGCGATGACTAATCTTTCATGGCCGTATAGAACAAAAAACGATAAAGCACTCACTAATCAACTCGCGTAGCTTGATCATCGGTGATCATGAAAGATCTGGCAGGACTTTTGGCGTTCATGGCTTCAATAATCTCTCGTCTAATCTAATAGCGATCTTGAAACTGGTAAAGATTAGTATAAATCTGAAATCTTATTATTCAGGTAAAGAATTCTGACCTGCTAAAACGCGTTCGCGTTCTGCGGACGTCGTTGGTGTAAAGCTTCGTCTAAAAAATAGAATTGACAATCGGTATAATAATTTAATCATTAAAGGTATCGGTAATCCCTGTTCATGTCGTTTTCTTGCCAATTAAAAATGTGAAAGCTCATCTTCAATGGATTCAGGATTAAGCCGAGGCTTCTTAAAAGTCCTAACTCTTTTGAATATAAAGAGTTAGGGTCTTCTAACCGGTGATTCAGGTTTAATTATTGAAACATTTATGCAATTATGTCGTTTGTAGAGGTCTCCCAAAGTATTTTAAGAATCTTTTGCTTTAAATCCCCATGATGGCCTTTCTTCCAGATTCTGTATCTTCAAAAAATTATCATATCGGGATGTAGTACTATTGATCATAAATGATTGGAATAGTTAAATCAATTGAATAATACTTCACTTTTGAGCAAGCGGACCAGATAAACCTCAGATTGTGAATGATTTTGGGAATATACTGATATCTTGCGAAGTGATTCTAGTAATGTATATATTTACGTGAAGGAGCAATTTCCTTCTAATACAAGAATCTCATCCCGGAAAGGCTTTAGGAAGTCATAGATTTGCTGAAGAGTCAACCAGTCAATAGAGGTAAGCTGGTCTTTCTCAATTGTTGATTTTCCGATCGGTGTCTCTCTTTCATGGATCGCCTGATGGGATCGTTGGGTTACGCGGAGTTGGATTAGTCAGGAGGTTTCTATCGTGTTCTTTGGGTTTCTGTTCGGTTCTTGTGATTGTGAGTCGTTGGGGATTCATCTTCTTGGGTATAATAGAGGCTCTCTCGTTCCTTTCCTTCTTCTTTTCTCTTGGCGTCTTAGGTATTTCTTATGTAACTTGTCCGTCGCGCATCATAGGACCATTCTGTCATCTGTTCACTCTGTCAGCATCAGCGTCGCTCAGCCTCGGCTTGGCTTCGGACTTCTTCCGTACTCGGAATCTTTATCGCCAGCAGATCGTTCGTCGTCATCGCCGTCTGTATGTCTACCCGGCTCGTGGGTTCCTCCGATAATGGAGAATTCAAACAATTCAAAACAAACCGCACATATAACCCCTTTCGCCCTCGTGTCGTGCGCGAATTCATCTTCGCCGCCAGCGAAGTCGTGATAACGGAAGAAACAAATAAACCGGCTCAACCTGGACCTCAACGTCCGCCCGCCGCGCCCAGCTCATCCGCCGCCCGATCGCCGCCTTCAGGTCGAAAAGTTCCGCATCACGAAAATTCGATGGTATGCGTTCAAAACTCCCGGGTTTATTCAGCTCGGATGGCTTCGAGGTCAGCGGCAGGTTTATGAAGCGGCAAAGGTCATCTATCTTGGTTAAGCGAATGGAAGGAAGGCCAAGGTCGTCCTCTTGTCAGCGCCGCCCTTCTCCTCTGTTGCCCCGTCGCACTTGGGCATCGTTCGGAGGCGACACGAGCCGCCGTCAGCTCGTCATTTCTCGAGGCAAAGGACTTTCTTGCGTCTCTCGGTTATGGTATTGTGGCTACAATGATGAGAGATCTGGCGAAGGACTCTCCGAGACATAGGGGCGATGAGTTACAGGGGACATGAACCTGTGACCAGCATATAATGGCATCGACAAAGATCCGGGCCGTAAGGCAAAGGCATCCGTATCTGATGGGCCAATTCCTCTTCACCCGGCTGCACCCATCGCTCCTTCATGGACCTCTCCGCCAGGCCCGTTCCATCATTCTTAAACTCGCTGTATAGCGGAAAACCTCGCTGGCGAAAGCGATGGGCGGGACAACCGCAATGTATCTTGTCCAGCCGGCCATGTCTTTGCCAACTGCCCCTCCATCGCTTCGTAAACCCGCTATGAAGGTATGAGCCTCTCCTTGCCATGGCAGCAGCCTCCCCATGCGTCGCCAGCTCCGCCTCCTCCGTCGGGTTTTCAGTAATCCGGGCCTGATCAATACCGCATCTAATGGTTTCCTTTGTCTGCGTTCTCTATCTGGCCGTCTGTGGAGGATAAATTGGGCCGGTGATCGTTTTGTTCTTCTTGTAAAATCAATAAAACTCCATTCAAACTCGCATTGATTGATACTGGTTGCTTTGTTCGCATTCGTTGATGAAACGTTCGCCATCGCTTCCTCTCCTTCCTCAAATCCGCCGCATCCTCGAAGTGGCGGCGGCCCATATCTTCTGGTAAATCCTTTATCTTTCTGCCAAATGTGATCTGTAAACGATTTCCTCTTAAATCATAAACTTGGCTCTTCTTGTACTAGGAATCACTGCTGTATATGTGCGGTTCAAGAAACCATCTGATTTGATTCAGACTGTAAAAGCAAGTCTGCAAAAAGCCGCCCCTGTCAACAATCGCATCACCTTCCGTCAACTCAGCTTTCTCCCCGGTAGAAGGGACTCCGATCTTTAAGCGTAGCAATGGAGAAATCGACAAAAAAAGCAGGAATCTCATAGCGTTATCAAAAGTTCTACTGTATGTTTGACGAAGACCTCGCTAATGGAATGCCACCTCGCCGGCCTTACGACCACAAAATACCGCTCAAGGAAGGGAAGGAACTTTCATGGATCGGTTGATGGAGTCGTTAGGTTACGCTGAGTTGGATTAGTCAGGAGGTTTCCATCACGTTCTATGGGTTTCCGTTCGGTTGCGCGGTGTGAGTCACTTTGGATTAGTCATCGTAGGATTTCCTTGGGTATATTAGAGGGCTCTCTCTCTCTTCGTTCCTGTTTTCCTTTCTCTTTAGCGTCTTCTATTACCATGAATGTCTTCTGTATTCTGTTACTCCTCTTCTTCCGAAGACCTTTGCACTCAACGCTTAAGCTTTAATTGTTCTTTCTCTTACCTCTTGGAATACTTCTTTATCGCCGAGATTCGTTGTCTCATCGCGTCTGTAATGTCTACCGCCGGCCTCCGTGGGTTCCTCCCAATAATGTGGAGGAATTCAAGCAACAATTCGAACAAGACCCGCGCTCTTCGCCTTCGCCGTATCGCCCGGCAAGCGGCTGTACTCTTCGCCGCCCGAAGTCGTCGATAACGCGGAAAGCAAATAAATCTCAACCTGGACCTCAACGTTGCCGCGCCACCGCCGCGCCGCCTTCCTTTCCCTCCTCGCCGCCCGCGATCGCCTTCAGGTCGAAAAGTTAGGATCGCGAAATTCGATAATCTCTTCCATCCTGGGTTTATTCGCTCCGGATGGCTTCGAGGTCAGCGATGATAGGTTCATGTGGCAAAGTCATCTATCTTTGTTAGCGAATGGAAGGAAGGCGCAAATAGAGTCGTTCCTCTTGTTAATCAATCGCCTTCTCCTCCGTTGCCGCCGTGCCACTTGGGCATCGTTCGGAGACCCCGAGCATGCCGTCAACTCGTCGCTCAGGCAAGCAAAGAGACTTGCGTCTTTTCCTCCGCATTGTGGCCTCGCCATTCTGATGAGGCGAATCGATCTTTCTGGTGAAGGACTTTCGAGGGACCTCAAGGATGCAATAGCTACAGGACAGACGACAACCAGCCCTGTGCGACCATATATCGATAGCAGATCCGGGAAAAGAAAGGCCAATCGTATGTCTGATGGGCCAATTTATTCCCGCGCGCATCCGCTGGAGGCCTCATGGACCTCTCCGCCCTTCAGGCTCTGCTCCGCTGCGACAACCTTCTGCTGTCGATAGGCGGAAAACCTCTGCGTGAAGCAATGGGCGGGACAACAATCTCTGCGTATCTTCATCGCTTGGACACGCGTCTTCGCTCTCTCTGCGCTTCGTAACCAACGGCTATGAGGCCTCCTCGCCTTTCTTCGATAATGTGCCATGATCGCCCTCCGCCAGTCGGGTTTTCAACGTCGGGCTTGATCAATGGCCCTGCCCTAATGTTTCCTTTCTGCGTTCTCTATCTCTGGCTTACCGGTACGTCATGGAGGATAAGTTGGATGGCGATCGTTTTGTTCTTCGTAAACAATAAAATTCCATTCAAACCTATGCGATTGATACTGGTTGCTCCGGGTTCGCGTTCGTTGATGAAACATTAGCGCGTAACAACTTCCTCTCCTTCCCGTCACGCGTCCTAGAAGTCGTGACGGCCGATATCTTCTGGCCAGATCACTCACCTATGTTACTTGCCGTGTCTGATCTTGCGAAAGCGGTCTTAGTCCGTCCACTCGCTCTACCCTCTTGTACTAGGAATTCCTGGCTCAGCTGCATGGCTACGGTTTAAGGATAATAGCATCTGAGTTCAATTCCGACTACTGAAACAAGTGCAACTCTCGGGGCGCCCTGTCGAGTCGCGCCCGCTTCGCGTTGTCCTCCATACGCCCTCTGCGCCGAAGGAACAAACTTCAGATCTTTAATGGAAGAGATCGTGAGTAATCAACAAGGCGGGGACTGGCGAGCAAAGTACCGTCGCGATACAAAAGGTTCTACTGCGTGATGAAGAACCTATTAGCGGAATGCCAGCCGACCGTATGAATAAGATACCGCTCAGGAAGGCAAAAAACCCATTAGGACACTCTATGGCATGTCATGACGAACTGATCGTCACGAGGAAATACATACTGAGGATAACTTGGAGAAAGGCTTCATCTGAGCTCTTCTACCAGTGCCTGTCTGTTATCGTGAAAAGAAACGGAACCCTCCGTCTCTGTGTTGACTACGCCTCAATGAGCTAACGATAAAGAAATACCCTTACCACTCATCCAGGAAAGCAGCTCACTCCAGCGCTGATACCAAGTTGGACCTCCGTAGAGTATCAAATTCGAATGGCGAAGAGAAGAATGGAAGAAGACAACTTTCCGCGCGATCTGGTCACTTTGAATCGGTAATGCCCGCCTCAGCGGCCACCTTCAACACTTCATCAGCGACTCGCGATACGCCGGCATATTCTCGCCCGATATCACGATTTACTGGGCTCGAAGAACACCAAGTCGCGTCGAAAAAAGTCTCGAAGCCCTAAAGGCAAGCGAATTACTGCTGAAACCGAATCACGAGTTCCGCATAGCCTCGTGGCCTCATCGTGAGCCGGCGAATGGAGAAAGTAGATCTGATTAAAACTGGGCCGGTTCGACAGTTAAGCGTCTGGCGTTATTGGATTTGCCGCTTCTATCGCCCGGTTTATATACGGGTTCTCAAGCTTGCTGCACGGTCGGACTGACGAAGGATAAAACATGGGCATGGACAAGCGAAGCTCAAGCGCGTTCAATGCGCTCAAGCATTCACTACCTACATTCTCGCCCACGACCCGAAGAAATCATTGTGAACTGGCGGCTTCAGACTACGTCTCCGTACTCTCTCATATGATACCCACACCGACCTGTACACTCTCCAGCTTATTTCCCTCTTGAGTGTAAACTACGAGATCTACGATAAGGAACTGTTGGCAATAATCCGGCGTTCGAAGAAGAATGGCCGGAAAGGCATTTATCGCTGTCATGTCGGACCACAAGAACCTCGAGTACTTTATGAGTACAAAACAACAACGAAAGGCAAGCGTGGGCGAATACCTTTCGCGATTCAAACCGTTATCGAATATCGGCCAGGGAAGCGAAGCGGACGCACTAACAAGGAGATCGGAGATCTCGCGGAGGGATGAAAGACACGCGCACCAGAGCCAAGTCGTTTTGAAGAAGGAAAATGTGGAAACTAAGCTAAGTTTGTTGGCGGGTTCTTTATCAAACACGTGAAAAAAACCTTTCACTGGATCTATTTAATGAAGGATATAGAGTGACCCATTCCGGAAAAGATATTGGAAATCGAAACAAAGGCAAGCGACAATCGAAGAAATCTCGTGGCGAATCGAAGGCGACTGCTTCTAGAGGTAACCTATCGTCACTGACTCGACCTGAAACTCCAAATCCTCGAAACTTTCTGCGCCTTCTGCGGACACGGACGCGAAAAAAAAACCTTCGAACTCATCAGCAGGGACTACTACTGGCCTCGTATGCGGAACATTGGCGTATGTCGGAACTGCACCTGTCGGCGAAATCCCAGCGGAAAACTTCGGTGTACTCGGCCCCCTAATACCTGAACAGCCTGGCAGGAAGTGTCAATGGATTTCGTTCTTGGACTACGGTGAGGGTTATGATGCAATCATGGTAATGTGGACCGACTAGATCGGCACTGCTCCTATATACAACCGTTAAGCGAGGCGTCATTTCAACTATCTGCGAACGTCTGGAAACTCATGTCCCTCATATCTCCTCGGACCGTGGCACGCAGTTCACTGCCAAGTTCTGGAAGGAGTTGTGTAAACATCTCGATGTCGAAGCAAGAATGTCCGCCTTCCACCGGCGGCGCGCGGAAAGGCTCAGCGCGGTAATGGAGCAATCTCTGAAATTGCGTGTCTATCAACAGGATGATTGGGTTAAGTGGCCGATGGCGAGTTCTCCGCTAACAATCAAGTCTCCACTCCAAAACCACCCTTGCAAACTTCGGTTTCCGCCGGTTCGTAACGATCAAGTCGTCCAAACCAGCGACAAGCCTCGATGCCGACTTCGGAAAAGATGATGGAGCTACGATGTACCGCGCATCCGACGGCGCAAGACCAGCGAAGCAAGCCGAACCAGCGTCTGATGTCGTGACGTGGTGTATGTCGGCCGCTTGTACGTCCCGCCGCTCGAGGAACTCACTGGAAGAAGCTTGGACCGTTCCCCATCAAGGCAGTTATCTCCCCATATCTGTCGGTCGACTACCCGGGCGTGAAGATCTGTTCTTCCATGTATTAACCTATTGGAGCCAGCGGGGCCGTCTGGTCGACAACCGCCTCCTCCTATCGTCGTCGAGCAAGAGGAGAATCTGGTCGAAGAGATCCGGACTCGCGGACAACGAACAATGGCGCAATCTTCGTCAAGTGGACGGATCTGACCCTCTGGGAACCGCATACATCTTAATATCGCGCGGTCGCATCTTAATGCCACTGAAACCGGAATCGAGACGAAGGTTAGGACTCAGGCTGCATGAGGCTCAGCACTTGAAGAAATTTACTTTCGTGGATCGGTTGATGGAGTCGTTAGGTTCTGAGTTGGATTAGTCGGGAGGTTTTCATGGGTTTCTATTTCCGTTGGGTCAGTCTTTGGATTAGTCATCGTCGATTTCCTTAGAAGGGAGAGCTCTTCTTCGTTCTGTTCCTTTCTTTCTCTCTTCTTCTCTCTTAAATGTAGTCTCCTATCATGACTTGTCTCTCTACCCTTCACCGATATACTTATAATTCTCTTCTTCGCGCGACTTCGCTTGAAATTAAAAGCGCTCGTGATGGGAATCTTTGAGCGAATCAATTGCAGCTTCACGCCGACCTTATCGAGGCCAGCGTCCGTGAATGCGTCTGATTAAGAATGACTTGAAGGTCAAAGCGAAACTTCCTTGGATTATTAATTCAGGTTCATTCTGTTTTAAAAGCCGGTGAGTCTTATGGCGAAGGATAAAGCATGGGCATGAATAAAGCCCAAGTCGCGTCCAGCCTTAAGCGTTCACGCATCTTCGCCCGGCGAAGAGGAAATCATTTCCGTGAGACTACTCTCATGGCCCTCTCTCTGATAACGAATTATCGACCGTCACGGCGTACTTCAAAAGTCCTGCGATGCCCTAGATCACGATGAGCCTGGCATCTGCGTTCGAGGAATGGGATAGGACCGAAGCGCGATCGCCGTCATGTCAGCCGAGCCCGAGTGATGAGTCTCCAGCGAACGGCAAAGGCAGCGGCGATATCTTTCGGGTTGCGTTATCGAAATACCAGGCAGGGAAGCGGGTGGAAACCAGGCAGCGACAAGGGAGATCAGGAGATCTCCGAAGGATGAAAACATTGCGAGCCATTCGTCTTGAAGAAGAAAATCTGGAAGCAAAAGGGTTCAATTTTGGGTTCTTTTTATCAAAACGAACATTGAAAAAAACGCCTCACTGGAAAAACTATTTGACGAAGGATCAAAGGCTGACCCATTCGAAAAAGATCTTAGGCATCAAACAAAGGCAAGCCGAAGGAGATCTTTGGCGAATCAGAAACGAAGGCGGCCTTTCTGACAGCACCTACGTCACGAATCGACTCAAGCTCCAAATCCTCGAAAGCTTTAGATGTTCTGGACTTTGAAGGAAAAAAACCTTGAAAACATCGTGGACTACTACTGGCGCGTATATTGAAGATACGTGCGGAACTGCCGCATTAAAAAGAGTAAAAGCACCATGGAAGCGGTGTCTTTCTGAAGCGACCCTGGCGGGGGTGTCGATGGATTCGTTCTCTGGATTCGGAAGCGAAGGATATGATGCTCGTGGTGTCGTGGACCCGCGAAAATCGACACCTCTGCCAGCTGCCAGCGGTTACGCCCGAAGCGTCGTACCTGCGAAATGTATGGAAACTCCGGTGCTCTCTCATGTCGCCTCCGGACCGTGGTCTGCGGTTCGAAGTTCTGGAAGGAGTTGTGCAAACACCGGATTGAAGCGAATGTCGCCGCGCCCAGCGGAACGGCCAAAGAAAGGCTGAGCGGTAATGGAACAATACCTCTGAGGCTCGTGTCTATCAACAGGATGATTGGGTTAGTGAACCGTGGGGGATTCTCGGTAACAATCAAGTCTCCTCCGCAAAAGCCACTTCCGCCAAACCGGTTTCCCTCCGGTTGCAGTAACGATCAAGTCGTCAAACCAAAGCGCCCTTCCCGATGCCAAAGCCGGAAAGATGATGGAACTACTGCGGCTACATCCAAACGGCGCGGGGCCAGCCAGAAGCAAGCCAGCCGCAAGCGAAGCCCGCGCCGTCGGCGATATATGGTCTGTCTCTCAGAATATCCGCGCCGCAATTCGACTGGAAGAAACTCGGACCGTTTCAATCAGCGGTCATCATCGCTACCGGTCGATCTTCCCGAAGCATGAAGAGTACCCGTCTTATGTATATTGTTGGACGCATGGCGACCCTGCGACCAAATACACCCCGCATTATCGTCGAACGTGGTGGTGTGGTGGTGGTGGTGGTGGTGGTGGTGCTGCTGGTGATGGTGACGAGGATGGAGGTTTCGGAGAAGTCGTATATTTATAGCAAGGGATCCAGAAATAAGGTTCACTAAGCGTAATGGATTTATGCCCTCGTTCTGCACAGGCTGGAAGCGAGGCTGGTCGTTTTAGTAAAAAAGTGATAGAAAGTAACCTTGCTGAGCCACATTGTCATCTCTCCTATCCTAAGAATCGTGTCTCCGCCATACTATCTCAATCATCAGTTCTCCTCCCTTCTCAATCAACTTTGTCACTAGCAAAATGGAATCAGAATCCTGGATGCCAAATGGTCATGCTTAAAGTATTCTCATAAACCTACACAGCGCGCTTCGGGTGCAGCGTTGGAGTTCTGTGAGTTGGATTAGTCGGGAGGTTTCTATCGTGTTCTTTGGGTTTCTGTTAGGTTCTTGTGATTGTGAGTCGTTGGGGATTAGTCGTGGGATTTCCTTGGGTATAATAGGGGCTCTCCCGTTCGTTCCTGTTTTCCTTTCTCTTCTTCTTTCGCTTCTGTAGCGTCTTACTGTATTCTCTATCTTATATGACTTGTCCGTCGCATGCGTATCATCTGAGTAGGACCATCTATTCTGGCTGGTTCTCAATACATCTGTTATTCTCTCTTCTTGGCGAAGACGCCGCACCTCGGCGTCGGCTCATCAAGCCTCGATAGCTTCGGCGAACCTCTTGAGGGCTATCGTCACTGCGGAATCTGCTTCTCGCGTATCATGAGAGCTTGGTGAATATGAAAGTCAAGAGCGTGTCGTAACTTCAAAGCCCGTTACAGTCCATCATGTCCAGTCCGGCGTGTTACGTTCCATGATATCAAACTTATTTGGGTTGAAGCCGTAGTGTATTACGATTGACAAAATGCTTCCTTCCGTTGAGGGCTGCCCTGAATCCAGACAGTTATGTTCCGAAGCTTTCCCAATGGCCCAACCTTCCTACATTTCTCCATCTCCAAATTGTCTCGCTCCACATTTTTCTTCTCTTCTAACGAAAGGAGTTGAACTGATTTCTTCCCGTAAAGAAATACTTTAACAACAAGATTCAGGACATGCCCGTAGCATCTTACGTATCGTGATTTGTATAGAGATAGTGTGTTTGTTGATTGCGTTATTTGTGACAATATTGGTTGTAGTGTATGTAATGATCGTTGCAGACCACCTACGGGCGGTGTGGAACCACTTGTTGCTTGCTGTAGTATGTTTTCCGATTGTTGATTGATATGATTTTGAATGAATTTAAGAGCCGTGGTATTATTACTAGCATTGTCAAGAGTAAAATAAGTAAGAAAGCCTGAATTTGAAGCTACGTGATAATCGCTAAGCAAGGAAATACTGATTATCTCGCTATATTTTGAAAGTCTACGTGGTGAGCGATGCGTATCGTGTATTATTTGTTCGGTAGTGCTTGCACCTGCCATCGATGACAATATTAGGAGGCGTCCAAAGGTCAAAACTGAAATGAATTGAAGGCACTGCGTTCTCAGCAGGTTGAATGGTGAGCTTGTTCTTCCGGAATGAATCTTGTACCCAACTGCTAATTGTACCAGAAGCTTTGGGCATAGCTTTGCCTAGGTCCGTATAGGAAGCTTGCTGTATGTATTTAGTAAATTTCTATCAATTATCATGATAGTAGTATGACTTACCACGGCACATAAATACATCAGCAGATACCGAAGGCTTGGTGATGTAGCTTGTTGGAAAGGAATGTTATTCGTTACTATCCATCGAGTATACAATTGCTTGAATATGTCACTATTAAACGAGATTTTCAGCAGGTCGTTGTTTGCTGTATTCAATTTTGGGACCAACGATGGAGTAAATTTTTGATTATCTCCTTGATGAATTTTCTGATCTCCGTTTTGGTGGAAATTGTGCATCTTAACCAAATGATTAATTGCGTTTTTGGTGGTTGTGTCTGAATATGTAACTGCTGTTTCTGGTGTTAGGCCTACCCAGTATTTAGTAATCTATTGACTCAGATCAAAAGAAAGTAACAATCCTACATAGATTACATCTCCATCCATCTCTGGCTATACCGTTTTTGTCTGGCCCTTGAAAGAGAGTTCCGTGTTTCCATACCCAACTAATTCTCTCTTTAACCTTTGGGAGGAACGCGGTAGGGACACGCGTTTCATTGGGAACAACATCGACAGACTGAGCTGTATCATCGACGGTTCATAAATAGAGTCTGCTCCAGCTTGTGAATTATTCTCCGTGAATGACATTTTATGGATATGGTGGATGAATTATATTTTTCTGGTATATTTAGGCTCAAAGTAAGGGATCGTACGTTTAAGTTTGGGGTAAGAGATGTTGATAACTCTCGTAATATTTATACCCTGTTACAATTACATTACTAACTACATTTGGGGTTATGCAGTCCATAGTCGTTGCAGTCCGTCCTCACTTTGGACGGACTGGCTTGGCTGGAAAAACCGCAGTCGACTGCAGTACATGCAGTCCGTCCATACCCCTAGCACTTGACCGGCTTGGCACAGTCAACTGCAATTGCCTGCAGTCTGACTGGACCACTGGCGGCGTTGACTATATATGTACTTTACTAATAAATGACAAAGTCAGATAGAGACTAAATTACTGGGTCTTTTAAAATCATCATTTATGTGACCACCGTTAATAAACGACTTGGTCATTTATCAAGTCATTTATTTTACTTCCATGTTATTCTGCTAGCTACGGTACATTTCTTACCATTACCTACCGCTACTTACTGCTCCAGCGCTGCTACTACTATCACCGCGTTACTGCTGCTGATGCCGATACTGCTGATAGTAGCAGTGTCTATTCTGATGAGCACGATGGATTGACTTGCCTTGGTACTTGTGGTGATGATAACGGTGCCGGTGGTGGTGGTGGTGGTGGTGGTGGTGGTGGTGCTGCTGGTGATGGTGACGAGGATGGAGAGGTTTCGGAGAGTCGTATATTTATAGCAAGGGGATCAGAAATAAGGTTTCACTAGCGTAATGGTTGTGCCCTCGTTCTGCACAGGCTGGGCAAGAGACTGGTCATTTAGTAAAAAGTGACCAAGTAACCTTGCTGAGCCACATTGTCATCTACTCCTATCCCCTAGAGTCGTCATCTCCGCCAACCTATCTCAATCATCAGTTCTCCCTCCCTTCTCAAGTCAACTTTGTCCGCCCTAGCAAAATGGAATCAGAATCCTGGATGCCAAATAGTCGTGGCAAGTATTCTCATAAACCTACACAGCGCGCTTCGGGTGCAGCGTATAAAGCAGGCCAGGAATTTAGGTTAGATCCTACCGCTCAGACTAAGTGAGTATTTCTAAAAATCGAGTCACACATGGAGGAATTCTGAACTGACAAACATCGTTTACATTCAAGGGAAAAGTTTGAGAGTGCATCATTCCTTGACTCATGAGAAGCACCGAATTCTGACTAGGGTCGTATGGCGGTTGGATTTCTACCGCTACCTCTGGCTCGTTTACGTTTCCGAGTGGACAGTGATAATGGTTGTATCAACATATTACATCTTTGCATATGTAATCGCTATTATTACAGAGGTTTACCCTGGGTCGATCAAAACGCCGGCCAGCGTAATCGCGATTACAGCTGTTGCTGCCCTTAAAGGCCTCCTCCATCTAATACTTCACCGGCTATCTGATGTTCCAAAGCAATACTACACCTTCGTAGTATGGCTACTGTGGGCTATGGCCATAATCGAAACTTTTTTTAAAGCGGGTGAACTACTCTTGATAATTGCGAAATGGATTCCAAACTCAGAGATCAATACAACTCTTGACAAATGGAACTTTGAACAACGCGCAATGAAACTATTAATTCACATTTGGACTGCAATGGATTTATGCTACACGGATGTACCTGTATTACACCCCATGGCGCGTCTATCGCTTAATTTCTTCTACCAAGCGCGTCTAAGTTCTATAGTTGTCTCCGCGGGTGCCTACGACCTACCTGTAACTATTTCTACATTCGTGGAAAAGAGAGCCTAAACGCCAAGAAATTGAACCAACTATGAACTTCAAATTATTGATACACTCTACACATTCTCAATCAACCCCGATGGCATCCAACGCCGATAGACCTTTCGAGCCATTCGATGTGTATAATGGTGATGGGGGTGTTTGTGAACCGTTGGTGGAATGTGAGAGCATTCCATAGTTAGGAAGCGGCTAGGGGAGGAACCACTTCCATCTTGTCAGTCTCGTTTGTGTAAGCGTTGCCCTCGTTCTAGCCATGTTACTGTGCATTTCGCTATTCGGTGGGTATACAAGTTAAGGGCGGTGCGTGGAAGAAAGTAGGAAATTTCAAAATGAGTCTTCTTCATGAGCTAGCTCCTTGAATGCATACAGTGAAAGTCCCCAAGATACTAACCGTTTACTCCAACATAGGCGAAATTTCATCGATACGTTTAAAGCTCAGCCCATTACCAGCGGTGACCTGGTTCGGGCCTTTGTGAACTACGATAACCTTGTCATAAGCTTTACCATTACTTCGACTCTCTTATTTCCCAAGCTAGATCTCTCCTCAACTTCTATTTCCCTGAAGGATCACCTTCACCGCCTGCCACACTCCTCGGCAAGGTCCCCCTAATTATCACATCTGATTTCCATCTTAGCGAATGGAGAGGTGGGTTACCTCTGGATCCTGAACTAGCGATTCCACGGGAAATAGTCCTTCTTAGACTGCGCGGGCTATTCGCGGGTGTGGTCGCCGTACGTGAGGGGATAGATGAAGTCCACCTTTGGAGTTTAGATAATTTTCTACCCATTCTGTATCCAACCAAGGCGGCGTTTCGGGTGACCAGTGCGTATACGGCAGCGAGATGTGGGGGTGAAATGGATAGGATGGTAGGAGCTGTGCAGAAACGGCTAAGCGAAAGGAATATCGACCAGTATGAAAGTATATTTCAGGAGCTTCAGTGGTTAATGGAGCCTGATTCCGTGACAATACAGGCCGGTGTTGATGGATATAGGAGGGGCAACAACCCAAGAAGAATCATGAGCTACCACTCTAAGTAGTTGGCCACCATATATCTGTGGTTTGGTGCATGTACGTAGGCAAAGCTTATACATATAGCAAACTGATCTTATGAGGACCAAGTTCAAGATTTATCATCCTTCCGAGAGCCTCGTAGTGCTTGGAGAAGTAATGCGAAAAGAAATACAAGAAATAAGGCACCGATACTAGAAGTCCTTCAGAAAAGTTAAGGCACAAAAGTGAAGGAGGTACTGTGTATGCTTGGGACCCCGCCACCCCAAGCCACCCACCAAGGAAACAAGATTTATAGGCAGCGCGAGAACCGGGCAATGTAGCGGGAGTAGAACGATACATACGGCCCAAGGATAGATAACCGCTGTGGTACAACGATTAGTATAGTGACGCCGGGATTTATCCTGAATAATCACGCCCAGTCGTATCCAAGCGCGCCCAGGCGCACCAAGGACCGAGCAGGCGGCCCCAGATGCGCCCTGGTGAGCCATCACGAACTTTTCAGCTTTATCATTTGTTTGAAGATAAATTAATATGGTAACAATATATAACTCAGGCTCGTATAATAGCGCGCAACATAATAGGAAACCCTGTTGGGAAGGCTGTACATGGTGTTCCTCTTAATCCTTCATTGGGGATGGTTTATAAAGACGACTTCTTATGTATGTACTTCTCATGCATGGTGGATTGTGATTTGGTTTTTCCGGGCTTAGTCTTCTAGGGTTTGACCAATAGCAACCTGACTTCAGTGGTCAGGAGAACATATGAATAGCCCCCTTTATACCAACATCATCCCCAAACATGATTTTTCCCGCGGTGTCAATTACCATAAGGCCTTCGTCCAGATCTCCCTCACATCGCGCCCCACACTGTTGCCAACTTTTGACGCTAAAACCCCCGAATTTTGTCCCCAAACCCCCTGTGCTTTCTACCTTAAACACCCGGGGAAAAAAACTCGGTTGCTATGCAAAAAGACCGGACTTTTTTATATAACGAAAGGTTCCGAGAAGATACTACTCCAGACCCAACTGGTGTGAACAATAAATTACGACCACGCTAAATTACTACCATGTCAAGATACTCAACCACCGCCACCGCCACCACCACCACCACCAGATTAGGTCTGGGAACGAGACTAACTCATGCCCAACGTGATGAGCACGTGCTGAGCGTACTATTTCAAGAATCGCTTCGCGGCACGGGCCGGGCCGGGGGTGCGACCAGGACGGACCTGCATGTGGTCCCTGCATGATGCGACACATGGGTGTACCTGTACATGCCAAGTGGACGTCGCGCCGTGGTACAAGGGTCTGGGATTTAGTGAGTGAATGGATTCTCACCTGTCAACAGTACATATACACGCTTAGCAGCATAAGAACCAGAAAATGTAGTTGCTCAGGGCAAGGATAATTTGTATGGAGTGGCGCCGTTCTCTCATACAAATAATCCCTGTGTCCTTTGCTGGTAAGCGTGTATGTTCCCCAGGGTTTCTCCAATACTCCACAGTCCAAGAGGCAACCCATACCAGTCCCCCAATTCGAGCTAGTTGCCTCGAATCTCCGTTACCCAGGTGTTTGTTCTCACATACCATCACTCGGGTTTCGAGTGACAGTCCATGACCACATGTTCCGCAACTTGTTTGGACCGTCGATATCATTGCCAGTGGCTGAGTGAGCTCATGCATATCCCGACAAGAGCTCTGGATATCCGCACATATAGAGCTGGTAACCTGCAGATTAGACTTACAATACCGCATTCCCCTTGTCCGTCTACACAACGGGAGGTATTGAGACAGCGAGAGTATTAGGGGAGTAAATCATCTTCTTAATCTCTATCGATCAATGAGGTAGGATCAGACGGTAGATAAGTGCCAGGTGTCACGTCACCGATGTCCGGCGCGCTCCGTCGTTCATGGTATATCACTCGCTTCACTGTTCCAAGACTTTATCTTACAAACGATAGATCATATATGTACCCGTCTTTTTTGTGGAGAGCAGTTACTCGGGGCAGGTAAAAAGTACCGGACAATGCAGGTTTTTGGTTCACCAATGGGTGCGCGTGCTAGGCGTGAACTACTGCAAAAAAAGCCCAGAGACAAAACTTGCATTGTCCGGTACTTTTTACCTGCCCCGAGTACATTGGAGAGCTAGCCTATTTCTTCCTACGTTCCCGCACTTCACAACGTGCAACCTTTGTCCGACGAAATCTAACCATAAGTGGTGTGCACCGCCGCCTTCTAGGCCAATTTTGCGTGACAAGTGGATCAGTTTTGCACCGCCTACAGTAACTTCAAGTTAGTCTTTGAATTTTGTATGGTGAGCCACAAATAGCCACAGGTCCTGAAAACGCGCGAAGGGATAACCCAGACCCATATGTACTTGCTATCGTCACCGAGAATAGATCACCACCACGCTGTTGCCATAGTTTTCGGTATTGAGAGCAATCGGAACACAGGGACAGCCAACAACGTCGTGACCCCTAACGGCGATTACGATTTGGTGCTTTGGATTTCCCTTTGTCTTGCGAGAGTATATCAATGGATGAGTTATATCGGATAGGATTAGATTAGATTAGATTGGATTATTCCAGTTGCATTGCTTTTATTCCAAAGTCGAATCGAACTCCTAGATTGCTTTCAGAACACTCGGTACCGCTTCAGAAAGTGCAGTAAAACGAGTCATGATAAATAATGCGGTTGAGTGCAGAAATTGTGGTAATATAGGATGATCTCTGCTGTAGGAGGATTGGCGGTACAAATTTTTCTTGATTAGCGGTGCAAGTTTTCTCGCCAAGAACTGATTTCTAATCGAAAATATTGCGAGTGCTACTAGAGCACCAAATATTCCCGCCAGTCATCAGAATAGCTCCCATCAAGCGTACTTCCAATACAGTAGTCTATCTTCCACCACCACCCAAATAACTCGGAAAGATCCTCTCCATTCCTCTGAAACCTCCACTGGGAGGAACAGTACAAAGAGGGTAGAACTTAATCTTCCAGATGATCATACTGATAATTTTGAAGCGTAGGAGGAGCCTGAATTAATTGAGGCGTCAGAGGTGGAAGAAATAGTTGATACTAGCTACTCAGACTATGATGATACTCTGGGGAATGACCATGAGAACTCTAAAGAGGATGAGGATGAACTAGAGAATAAAATTCAAGTCCCCCCTCATCTTACATTCAGAGGTATCAGACTGTCGGAAAGATACCTCATACAGTTCCGACAACTTTACTAACATGAGTATTACACTGCGCACTGATATTAATACTATATCACGAACACGTTTGCTGAGTAGCTGTAATATCAATGCCCATTAACATTTTCTGATTTTTTGTGAGTTGGAAATATATGAGAATTTATGTTCACGTGCTGGTTGTTGCGGCATTTTAGTCTTTTACCGTTATTACTTTTGGCAATTGCCTGTTCTATTTGATGGTACTAGCTTGGTTTAATTCCTCTTAATACCTGATTCTTGTCTTTGTACTTGGCAAAGGAGACTCTCTATTATAGGTGATTTGCTGCCATTTCCATCCGATAGCACCCTAACATGTGCTCAGTGTATGCGTGGTAGGAACGGCGGGTTCAAACCCCAGGGTCAGGGTTAGGCAGCCACTATTGGATCAATCACACCCCAACTACCTACGCCCGTCATAGACCATCACTCAGGCACACAAACAAATACCCATATAACATATAGGTTTGGGAGACACTTTCTTGGTGGTCCCAGTAACCTTGAGTCTATGCGCCCGCTACAGCTCTACTCTGGTATGGATGTGTGACTGATCATTACCACATGTAGGCAGCCTTCATATCTAAAGGTACGTCGACGGCGTAGATCGCCGCGGATTACTCACTATGCGACTGGATGCCTGAAAAACGGGTCATAAATAATTGTATAAATAGCAAATTTGTTTTTTCTCGAGTTGTATTCTTTCCTCTCCCTCCCCCCAGCCACTTTTCAGGTTCTCTTCCTCTAAAGTACACCATACACACAGCCTCCTCCGATACTATAGCGGGGCCGCCGAGAGAGAGAGAGAGAGAGAGAGAGAGAAAGAGAGAGAGAAAGAGAGAGATACACATCGTCTGCTAGTAAGTGCCCACGGTAAAGCTGCGAGTGGAGGCGTGCTAACAGTAGACAAAGCGATAGACCCCCCCCCAAACCCCCACCCCCACCCCAATGATCCCACTCCTCATCGGCGCCCTTGTCGTCCTCTCCGTCTTTTCCGTCGCAATCATCCTCACAGGCCCCACCAAGGAGAACGACACCTTGCACGAGGCGCGGCAGCATCTAATGCGTGATGAGCAGCGTGTTGCCGACGCGCGCGAGCGGGTGCGGCAGGAGCGGCTGCTAGAGCTGGAGAGGCGGAAGGTGCAAGAGAAGGAGGCCGAGTTGCGGGCGAGGCAGGCAGAGCTAGCGCAGGCGAGACTCGCCGCAGAGCGGCAGAGGAGGGCAGGTGAGGAGGTGAAGGCCTGGAAGGAGGCTCGGAAGGCGGAAGAGGAGGAGCGGCGCAAGAGGGAGGAGAAGGCGGAGGAGGAGGCCCGGCGCAAGATTGCGGAAGAGAAACGAGAGCTCGAGAGGAGGAGGCGGATGCTCGAGAGACGAGAGAAGGAGCAGGAGGAGGCGATAGAGAAGCAAAAGAAGGACCAAGCTGCGCAGCTCGAGGCCGAGAAACGGTTCGGCGGTCCACTGCGATGGCCCACAAGGGAAGAGTTCCAATCGGCACTGGCCAGAACGCAGTACTGCAGCAGCAACTTCCATTTCGCCATCGTGGGCCGTGCCGGCAGCGGCAAGTCGTCGCTCATCAACGCCTTCCGCAACCTTCGCAGCGTCGACCCCGGCGCCGCGCCGACCGGCACCACCGAGACGACGCTCGAGATTGGGCGGTACCGCGACCCGGAGACCGAGACGGCGCCGCGAAAATGGATGGTGTGGTTCGATGTTCCGGGCGCGGGCACGCAGCGCGTCCCGCACAGGGACTACTTTGTGCGGCAGGGGCTGTACGTCTTTGACCTTGTCGTGCTGGCTCTCGGAGACCGGTTCGAGGAGATTGATGTCCGCATCGTGGCGGACAGTTAGGGTTAGTTAGGGTTAGTTAGGGTTAGTTAGGGTTAGTTAGGGTTAGTTAGGGTTAGTTAGGGTTAGTTAGGGTTAGTTAGGGTTAGTTAGGGTTAGTTAGGGTTAGTTAGGGTTAGTTAGGGTTAGTTAGGGTTAGTTAGGGTTAGTTAGGGTTAGTTAGGGTTAGTTAGGGTTAGTTAGGGTTAGTTAGGGTTAGTT